>OY776084.1:5862019-8362019 GCA_963675205.1 Catocala nupta | reverse complement strand
TAGAAGCAGTAACAGGAGTGTTTCGCAATAATTGCTCTGCCTCACCTACGAGATAAGCCTTTAAATAATGAAGCTTTTGAACGTCATCTATTGCTTCGTTTTTATCGATAAGAGACAGGAATATATCACTCGGTATATAATCCCGAAAATGTAGGTAGAGTAATTTTGGGTAACTTTACATTGTAAGTCTTTGTTTCTGTTTGTTTAGTAGTACTAGGTTTAGTTTTAAGTTCTTTTAATTCAGCTTTGTATATCATATAAATATCTTCTGTTTTATCATAAATTTCACTTGTAAAATATGTAATTTTCATGTCTGATACAGCTGCAGATTCAATAATTTTACGATGTGTTAGTACAAATTGTTGCCATTGATCTTCTAATGTTTCTGTTCTTGTATCAATATATAACTGAGTTAATCTATCTTTGAGTGCCTTTTTGAAATTAATTCTACCTTTTTCTATAATATTTTTGGTATCTACTTGCAACTTTACTAAAGACTCCATTATGATCACAAATTTAATCATAAACTAGCAAAATATTACAAGTTAAAGTTCTATGCAACCAATTAACCAAAACAAAGCAAGTTTTATATAAAATATTTTAAGTCCAAGAAATGGCAAATTATTTTACAAGTGTTTAACACAAATATGAAATCTAACTAAAATCGGGCATAAGTTCCCCGTAGTATCACTTTTTACTTAAATATTCTAAGTCTACAAACTAGTTATTACTAAATTATTCTAAGTTAAAACTAATGCAAAATTTTCTAAGTCCCAAACACTTAACTAATTATCTTCAAATTGTTCAAAGTTATTATATTACCACTAGACTTCATAATGCGTATACGAAACGTAATAGTTCAAAAGTACTCACAGTTTGTTTCTGCCAAACCTCAATTGACACACGTCCCTTGTCATTTTTGTCTTGTCACTTGTCACTTGTCAAAGGTGTCAACTCCAGTAGCGCCCTCTCTCGTCTTTGTGCAGCATTAATATCGACCTCTTGTATCTCCCGGCAGCTTCAGTGTCCTGTCACTTCCGTGGCAGCCCCCCAATGTCTCCGTAAGACCCTAGGCGTAAATGTTCGTTGCTCGACCAACGCACTTGCAGCGCCCTCTATCGCAGCTAAGGACAATTCGTGATGACCCGTCGTATCTCCACACAAAACCTTTCGAACACACCCACACACTTGTAAAGTATAGAGTGGCGATCCACCACCACTTGTACTGCTTATACCAATATCACTAAGCGTGATAATCGTATTAACAGCCAACAATCCGGCTCGAAGGACCATATAGATCGTAATCCCAAAAATCGCCTTTAGTAGTGCGGGTTAGAAATGAAACTCACATAACCAAGCGAGGACAAATCTTATTGAGTTAGCCGGGGTTTATATAGTGACCGCGGAGAATCTAAATAGCGCGATTCAACACTTAACAACGCCATCTATCGAGCTTAGGGTTAAACATTTTACCACGAGTTGTTCCAATTGAACACCATGCCTTGCCAAACACACATGTGCCACCCTTATAAACAATAAGATTATTATTATGAAAACAAAAATCCGACTGCTTAAAAGTATTGAACTGAGTTTAACTAATTTGAATATACATATGTAGTTATTTAGTCCTAATCCTAATCCTAACTAATATTATAAATGCGAAAGTGAGTTTGTTTGTTTGTTACGTTTTCACGCCTTAACTACTGAACCAATCATCATCAAATTTCGCACACATGTTGTCAGGTGTACAGAAAAGGACATAGGATACCTTTCATCCAGAAAATAAGTATTGTTCCCGAGGGATACAAAAATAACTTTTAGACGATCGACCGCTATAACAACTTGGCCTACTGATATGGATGAATTACAACGTGATCCCTGAAGTACAAAAAAAAGATCTACTGTATCCCGGTAGAAATTTGATATCCTGAATAAAAATATTTGTGTTTCCGAGATAGCTTACGTTAGGCACAGCCAGCTCCTGGAAGTGCCCTTGGCCGGTTTCAGAACCGTTGGGGCCCTCCAGCCGGTATTGGAGCGGTGGGCAGGGCGGCAGCATGGGACCCTTTCCTTCCGGCTAGTACAGGTGTTGTCAGGGCACGGTTGCTTTGGCAAATACCTGCACACGGTCGCTAGGAGGGAACCGAGTCCCATCTGCCACCACTGCGATTGTGAGGAGGACACGGCGCAGCACACGCTCGAGCAATGTTCTACTTGGGCGGTGCAGCGCCGTGAACTCATTGAGGTTGTGGGTGAGGATCTCTCGCTGCCGGCCGTGATCAAAGCCATGGTCGACAGCGAGAGGAAGTGGGCAGCGGTCGCGTCCTTCTGCGAGGACGTCATCTCGCAGAAGGAGGCGGCGGAGCGGATCAGTGAAGAAAGTATCCTTGCGGATCCGAGCCGTCGCCGGCGAACCGGGCGGCGCAGGCGCGCTTACGCGCGCCTAATGCCGCCATAATGAAGGCCGCGGGCGGAAGAACGGGGATCTTCCGTCCGCCAGCCATTGAGTCGGTCTGACGCCCTATGTAGTGCCGGGGCGTCGCCGAGGAGTTGTAGACTGCTGGGTGGGTCACTGAGGTAGTAATTTTGCCAGCGGCCCATCCAATATGCAAGGCAGCGAGCGTGCACACCGTGGGGTTTTGGTCCGTAGGCCCGAAGTACGGGAGAGCCGGACATAACCCCGCCTCCCCTTGTGGCGAGAGGGTATGCATCAGGCGCATTTCCCACGTAAAAAAAAAAAAAAGCAGCCAGCTCAAAATAATTATATTCAGCTAATTAAGCTATGTCTGTTCACTTAGTTAAGGTAATTGACAAAGCTGTTAAAAGAAGTTTGGTATTATACAGTATTGAAATCAAATAAAAATATAATTTACTAAAGTGCCTTGAACACCATCTACCGATTGCGATGTTGAATTAAACTAACTAAAATTAAATACTCCAAAATCCAATAGATGGCGTTAAACACAGTGAAGTTCGGAGAAAGAAAGTTGCGGGTCCGTATTGATGGGAAATAGCAATACATGCTTTCGATTCATATGTTTATAAACATTGATTTGTAACCGTTTATTTATCTGTTACTACTTTTCTAATAATATTGTTGGTAATGAAAGGCGTCGTAAACAAGTGACGTCACGAATCATCCGATCGAGCGGATTATAAAAGCGTGTTCAGAGCGCATCGAGTCACTTTGATATTGAGCGGCGGTCGGAACGGACGTACTGTGTGATAGTTCTTGGGTGATATAAATTATTATGTTTAACTTTATTTGTTAATGCATTTTTTTATTAACGGTTGCAATAACCATCCTGCAAAATTGAATGATTATTTAACAATGAAAGTACGTTAGTAATTTCTTTTAATTTTGGTGTTTGCCTTTTGATTCCTACCATCAGAATTGGGATAATGCTCACAAGTAATAGAACTATGCTCAGGCTTTACAAAAAAATGTTTATTACATCGTTCTCTTTTAAGGTTATGACTACCTACGCGAGGCTGTCATGTAATAGGCACAATTGTGGCAGAAAATCGCGTTTTACGTCTCAAGATCGCGAGCGTTCCGCGATCTGCAAGGCCATTCGAGTATATGGAGTCTTATTTTTTGGCTACCGTTCGTCAATCGTTTGAGACTTTTATCTCACGGTTGAAAGTGTTGGAGGGCCGTCCACAGATAATAGTGACACCAGATTGGTAATATACAGTGTTGAAATCAAATGAAAATATAACTTACTAAAATGACTTTAACGCCATCTACCAATTGTGATGTTGAATAAAACTAAAATGAATTACTCCAAAATCCAATAGATGGCGTTAAACACAGTGAAGTTTGGAAAAAGGAAGTTGCGAGACCGTATTGATGGAAAATAGCAATACATGCTTTCGATTTAGTTGTTTATAAATATTGATTTGTAACCGTTAACTTATGTTACTACTATTCTAATAATATTGTTGGTTATGAAAGGCGTCGTAAAATTTCTTTAATTAACGGTTACAATAACCATCCTGCAAAATTGAATGATTATATAACAATGAAAGTACGTTAGTAATTTCTTTTTTTTGGCTGTTTGAATTCTGATTACTAACATCAGAAGTGGTATAAAGATTCCTTTCCTCACAAGTAATAGAACTAGGTTCTGGCGTTTAAAAAAAATGTTTATCTCATCATTTTCTTTTAAGGTTAGTTCTACCTATGTGAGGCTGTCATGTGATATGCACAATTGTCGTAGAAGATCGCGAGCGTGCCGCGATCTGCAAAGCGATCTAAAAATTCGAGTATGCGGAGTCTTTTTTTGGCTACGTTCGTCAGTCGTTGAAACTATTGTCTCACGGTTGAAAGTGTTTGAGGACCGTTCACAGGTAATAGTGACACCAGATGCTATGTGCACTGAAGTATCGAGTGCGACTACTGAAGAGGTGGGAAGAGCGATACAATCTTAAGGTGTGTAAATAATCATAATTTTTTTTATTTTTATTCAAGCGTATTTTTGTAGTCCATTCGTTCGAAAAGAAGATAGAGGACGGCCGAACGTTTACACGTAAATTGAGCAGACCAAGATTAATAGGCCAATGGCATCTAAAGCCACCACGTGTTCATCGGAAGGATGATCTGGTTCTGAATCTGTGTGCTATGCAAACTTTAAGCTTATGCCAAGTCATTGCGAACTTTGTGCCTATGCCAACAGTCGTCGTGAGGTACGTAAACTTTGAGCCTATGCCTATAATGTCTGAATCCTGCAAAATGGATTGATTATTTAACAATGAAAGAACGTATGTAATTTTTTTTAGACTGTTTCACTTCTGATTCCTAACAATATTGTAAATGCTTTACGTTGCAGTTCATATTGTTCTTTTTTCTTTGAGCAATAGTTAAATATTTATTAATTTTAGGTTCATTATCTAACTTCTAATTCTATTTTTTATGATTCATTTTTATTTTCAGATTAATATTTAAGTAATAGTTTCTCAGTTTAAATTTCCTACTTACTTAACTTACTACCTAAACTGTATTACTGTTTTTTGTTTTAATTGTATTACTAGCTTTTGCCCGCGGCTTCGCCCGCGTAAAAGTAGGTTAGGATAGCATGTGAAAGTGATTCGCCCGGCCCAGCCGTCTCTGGTTATGTTGAGGAACAACATGGTAGGTTTAGTCGGTATGACCGGGATTTCACCATCTTTCGCCGGGTGAGCCCGACATAAACTCGCCCTCGCGTCGTCCCGTGGAGAGGTATACGTTAATGCATTCCATCTGCCAGATAACGCCATACCCCCAAATAAAATTATTTATACTCAAATGCAAATATCGCTTTGCTCAAAGTTAATAAAATATAGAAGATAATGAATCTGCATATAAAGTAGTGATGTTGTCTAAAAGTTTGAATGATAGACACTACTGTAACTGTTACTGCGTTCCATCGCGCCGGGCCGCTGTGCAACGAACACGTTGGAGGTCACTTGGAGAACAATCTACCTCAGCCGACCCCGCCTTCGCTCCGCGCACCGAACCACTCGCTCACCGTACATCGCACTGCGCACACGCAACGACGATACTATATTGTAACAACGCCTTTCAGAATACAGGTTTTCTTACCACATATCGAAGCTGTTTCATTAGCCAAGACCACCAGCATCACAACTGGAGCTAGGCACTCAAACATATGGTCCTTCGAGCCGGATCCTGTAACTGCGTTCCATCGCGCCGGGCCGCTGCGCAACGAACACGTTGGAGGTCACTTGGAGGACAATCTACCTCAGCCGACCCCGCCTTCGCTCAGCGCACCGAACCACTCGCTCACCGTACATCGCACTGCGCACACGCAACGACGATACTATATTGTAACAACGCCTTTCAGAATACAGGTTTTCTTACCACATATCGAAGCTGTTTCATTAGCCAAGACTACCAGCATCACAACTGGAGCTAGGCACTTAAACAGTAACTATTAACATTAAAACCTAAATATTATTAAGATTATAAGCATTGCCATTTAACGTAGCAATGCTGCGAAATTTCTGGGCACCTTACCAGCTGACTATAACTGCGGAGGAACGCTATATCGCCTCTTAAAGGATTGACTTTTACTTCTTCTACCCATTTTTATATTTTGTATTCTAGTAATTAGGTTAGGTTGGGTTATGTTAGTAATCCCCCTCCTCAGGGGGACAGAAGGGATAAAATTAGTGATGCCCCTTTGGGCACCTTTGGCAGGTCTATTTGTGTAGTGGCCTGCCGTTTCATACGGCGGGCCGAAACCTCGGCGGGGTCGCGATTGCATGTGAAAGCGATTTGCGCGGCCCCGCCGACTACGGTTATGTCGAGGAACACCGTGGTAGGTTTAGTTGGTATTCCGGAAGGTCCATTATCATCATTTCAACATCTTTTCTTTTAGCCCGGTGATTCCGACATAACCCCGCTCCCGCGGAGGGGTATGCGTATTGACGCATTGGCATTAGAATTCCACCACGCAAAAAGAAAAAAAAGGAACAGTATTTTTTAGAAAAATACATATCCTATGGTACTCCGTGATAATACAGCTTTTTAATGGGGAAAGAATTTTTTAAATCGGTTGATTAGTTTTCGAGTTAAATCCTTACAAACAAAAAATCTAATCTTTCCTCTTTATAATATTAGAATAGAAGTATCTATAGGTACTGCATTGCATACATTTTTGCACGAACGATTCTTCTCACCTGCGACTGCTCTGGAATTTCTGCTACTCTAATAGCTGCCTGCCGCTGGGCTTGTTCTTCTAATTGGAACTGCATTTGAAGGGGCGTCTCGTAGCTGTTAAAGCTCTCCAGGGTTGAATTTGTTCATTTAATCGGCGTTGCGTTTGATGAGACTTCTCAGTTGCTCTTAAAGCTGCTTGGCGTTCAGCTTCTACATATAAGCGAATCTGCGTTTGAAGGAGCGTTTTTTTAGCTCTCAATACTCTCTAGCGTTCGGCTTGTTCCTCCAACCACAATTATTGTGTTTGAAGGAGCGTCTCCCTACTATTATGAAGCCTGGCATGTGGCTTGGTCCTCCAGTTTTTCCTGGCTTTGAGAAAATGTGTCATCAGCTCTTAAAGCAGCTTGTCGCTGACTCCATAATTGAGCATGAACGGATGATTCTTTGGATCGAGCAATTTTTGCTGCCGTGCCCGCGATGGGCTCCTAGACAAGTTAGAATTACGTTTGCGAGGCATGCCGTAAAAAGTAAATAAATATTATAATAATACAATAAAAACAAAAAACAGTAATACAGTTTAGGTAGTAAGTTAAGTAAGTAGGAAATTGAAATTGAGAAACTATTACTTAAATATTAAACTGAAAATAAAAATGAATTATGAAAAATAGAATTAGAAGTTAGATAATGAACCTAAAAATAATAAATAATAACCTATTGCTCAAAGAAAAAAGAACAATATGAACTGCAACGTAAAGCATTTACAATATTGTTAGGTATCAGAAGTGAAACAGTCTAAAAAAATTACATACGTCCTTTCATTGTTAAATAATCATTCAATTTTACAGGATGGTTTAACCGATAATTAAAGAAATACATTATCAAATACAGGTAAACATAATAATTGATATCACACAGCACATCCATTCCGTCCGCCGTAACAGTTAGGTACAGTAGTGTCTATCATTCAAACTTTTAGACAACATCACTACTTTATATGCAAATTCATTATCTTCTATATTTTATTAACTTTGAGCAAAGCGATATTTGCATTTGAGTATAAATAATTTTATTTGGGGGTACGGCGTTATCTGGCAGATGGAATGCATTGACGCATACCTCTGCACGCGACGACGCGAGGGAGAGTTTATGTCGGGCTCACCAGGCGAAAGATGGTGAAATCCCGGTCATACCGACTAAACCTACCATGTTGTTCCTCAACATAACCAGAGACGGCGAGGCCGGGCGAATCACTTTCACATGCTATCCTAACCTACTTTTACGCGGGCGAAGCCGCGGGCAAAAGCTAGTTATTTAATAAAGTAAGCTTACAAAACAATGCATTAGTCAGTCGAATTTTATATAGATATTGTGATACTTGTTTTTCTCTTTTCAATTTATTACTTTTAAGCAGTCGGATATTTTGTTTTTATAATAATAATTAAGATTTATGAGGATCACACAAATTATGTCCCGTGTGGGATGTGAACCCACAACACTCGATTGTCGAAGCGATAAGTACTTAACCGCTACGCAAAACATGCTGTCAACCTTCACTCGTACTTCTGAGTTCATTCTATTATAGAATTACCTGACAAAAATAATGTCATTGATAGCAAGCAAATGCTAATAGCACAAGACACATCACATTTCTTAAATTGAAATGAAATAGACAATAACATGTTATCATATAACTGCTATTTTTATAACGAAACGTTGCGTTTCTGCGTATTCATTGCACATCAACTTTGATACAGATAAAATAAACAGTCAATTCTTCGTACTATTATTTTATTGTTATTAGCATTTCATATTATCTGTGTTTCGCGGTAAGTAAAAGAGGTACGATAGTCTATTAGTAATAACACTTTATTCATATAAATGACTACTTAGTAATAGCTATCTAAATATTTACAACTAAAATACATTTGTTATTTAAATATAAACAAGCTATTGGCCTGATGGTAAAATGGCGCAGATGCATTATTATGAGGGGCATTAACTGCGCGTTGCCAACTCTCCAATATGAGTAACTGAGCTGCTAACAAAAAAAAACAAACGATCATATTAGCTCACTGATGACAGCATACCATCTCCTTGGGGAATCTCGAAAGCCCTATTCACTGCAGGTACACAATGGAAGGTATTTGGGCAGCTGCGATTTCTAGCATGGAGGAGGTATTTTTGCAAGTCGGCCTGCTCCTGTTTGAGCGAAATCCGAGGTTTAAGCAGTAGTAGTAGTTGAAGTATAAGCAGAGCCTGTATTTCCTTAACAAGTTAGGCAGACATGGATCCCAAACGTATTCCGCCAACTATGTAATTCTCGTCTCGTACGAACCCGGTTTACTTTCGTCGCTTGTGGAGATAACACAAAAGGATCTTCGTCCAACAATCTTCTCAAACTCTAACACAGCTCTTTGCCTACCCTTTCGGTGATATATAAGCACTCGTCTATGTCTGTATTTATCCCACAATACAACAATATCTTTCATACATTCGCATTGCATGATATACATGTAATTCGTAAAGAAAATTAACACGATGACGCGATCTTGCATATTAATTACGTTTACATGCTTGACCTTACACACAGACCGACTGACTGACGTGGTAAGGTTATGACTCCTAATCCTCATAATAACTTTAAGCTGTACCAATAAATGGCTTTTGATTCAAATTACTATAAACATTATATTGAGATTAGGCAAAAAAAAAATAATAGCCTGTCACAACTCTACACACTAGTTAGCTCACGACATTTACTCACGACATTTAATTAAATTTTAATTAGTACCTACTCATGACATTTAATTAAATGTTAATTAAGCAACATAAGTATCTACTTTCAACATTTTAATAAAGTTAGAAAGTTCTAGACATATCACTTGAAGCCTTACAATGAGCGTAGTAATAAATCTGGAGCTAACATCAAAATTAAGTATTTCTAAAAACATCAAAGACTGTTTTATGCAAACTTAATTATCGTTTAAAGTATGTTTGTTTTGCAATTTCGAATATATCGTTAATTATTAAAGTTATTAAATTAGTCTTGGAACGAAAGAGATACGTGACGCCGTAATTTTAAGTGAGAGTCGAAATGGATGATCCTTAATTGCTAATAATTTGGTAATGATACAAATGAACCAGCAAATGGGAAGATACACCCTATTATTAACAACCGACAAGATCGTGAGAATCTGTAAGAAATAAGAATAACATTCATATAGATTCACGCCTGTTTCCCAGAGAGGTAAGCAGAGACTGCGGATTTCCATTTGCTACGATCCTGACACACTTCTCTGGCTTTATTCACTTTCATCACATTCCTCATACACGCTCGTTGGTTTAAGGTGCTCTTAACCTAGCCTTAGTCCAGAACGCCTCCGATCTGATCGAGAAACGTTCGCCTAAGTCTTCCTCTTGCGACTGTTCCATTCACACTAGCCTTATAAATTTTGTTCGTCAGTCTATTCTCATCCATTCTTTCTACATGCCCAAACCAGCTTAACAAATAAGAATAACATTGTTAGGTATATGTACCGCGCGCTAAGTAAGAGTACCGGAGATTCACATACCTTTATCGTTCTTATTTCTACATTTTTGTCTCATCTTTGATTCCTATTCCTAAAGTTTGGCAGCACAGGAGTATTACCTTGATATTAGATTTGAAAAAAGAACATAGCCACATCCACAGATTGATATAAAAATTACGTTGTTAGCAAATTAACACTTCAAACGGGGCGATAATTTCGTTGCTCACCATAGATTTGATAGCAATCGTTATGTATCAAAATTGATATGCAGACATGGTAAGAGTAAGAAATCTATCCCAAAACCAACCCTATTACCCTCTGTATGCCCTGTTATTCCCAAAAACAAATGATTACGAAAAGAAAATACAAACTGGCTAAAATTTCCCTTGAGAAGGCAAGTTGAACTAGTAGTTATTGCAAATAAAATATTCAGTACCGCATAGGTATATCAGTACAACGCCAGTGTGCTCACTGATGCGTGATAATCATCCCACCGCTGCTCTAATTCTAGGAACAATGTATTCAACTGCCAGCTGTCTCCTATACGTGCGTAGAGCGGCCCATTCCACGCACCCGACAATACAGGCGGCTGCAATCAAATTAGTGAGCATACAAATCCGTGAATACTGACGATAACGAGGATAATATACGAGAACACACTCTGTATTCACGGATTGTGTTGAATGGGGCACAAATTGGGCGCAATTACGGTCGCTAGGTATCGCAATCGGACCAATATTGTCAATAAGGGTGTGAGCTGTTTGTTACTGAGAGTACCGTATCGACATAATGTACTGTATACGTTTTTTTAGCCAATTATTTTGTACCGGTATAAATAAGCTGTTCGCCCGGGTAAGTATCGTAAAGGAAGCCAAGAAAATTTATCTTTCTGGGTGAGAGATACCCTATGTCCTTTTCCGTACCTACCACTGATAACGTGAATGCGAAAATTCATGGTGATGGGTAGAATAGTTAAAGCGTGAAAAGGTAACAAACAAATTCACATTCGCAATTATAATATTAGTTAGATTGTCACTTACATTGTTATAAATTAAATATTTGTGTACCAGACATGGTCTGGTGTACAAATATTAACTTACAGTTATAGTGGCGAGTTGAAACCAATATGCCAACCATCGATTTCCATTTAATAAAAAAGAACTATCTAACAAATAAAAAGCAAAATATTAGTCCATCGTAAATATTTCCTATTTGAATAGTTATATTTTATACATCCTTCAATTATATTTAATTCAATCAAAAGTTTTAAAAGCAATTAAATTAACGAGTTTCACGAATTTATCAAAATATTCCATACCATCAATAGCTATTCAAATAGACTGATTGGCTTCGTCGAACCTCAGTGTAGTTAATCAACGAATACATTCATACCTCTACTAAAACATGTATTGTCCAATATATTTATTAGAAAACATTAAATAATTCTTATTTAAAATCAAGACTGTTCAAATTCAAAAATGAAATTAATTTGAGATATGTCTACATCTAAATTAATGAGCCTTACCGAGTAAAGTAACAATTTGATAAACGTCGACGTTACTTGTACAAGCTACATTTGCAAAATTTTAAGTTAATACACATACTTAATTTACATAATTTGTCCGTTTTCCGGTTAGACGTATTTTGTTTACATTTTATATTATACAAACATCTGCAGGCAGTTAGCTGAACGTGTTCTCAAACACTGCCACTGTAGGCGGTTCTAATCTAAGAATTATTGAAAGGAATTGCAAATCTATAAATACGGAGAGCATTATTTACAGACATATTTTTCTCTAATTTCACAGAAAACCGTCGCGACAGATGCTAATTTTAATATACAAAAAAATTTCGTCTGGTTATCCAAATTGTTGAGTTCCAAGAATAAATAATATGAGGACACAATATAAACGTTAGAGAGAATTAATCTCGGTATTAATCATTACAAACGATGTTTCAATTTCAACAGCTTGGCCGAGTTTCAAATACTTTTAGTATTAATGTGTTGGTGAAACACGAGCTGTCGTCGGTGATGATTTAATACACGCCATTCGATTGTTCGCTCTCAGTGATGACAAACTTACGATTCGATCCCGTACCCATTGCGGATAATTAAATCATGGAGCCAGCTTTAATCTTCGATTAAAAGGTTACGTGCGATATTTTCCAATCAGTACTTTGTAATTCGGTAGGTGAACTCCACAGATCGTTTTTGGGTGAATTGAATTATTTATAGAACATTGTTTAGAATTGTGACTTTGTACAAACGTCTGTTTGTATATCCAATTATAGAGTGAAGCTGTTAAAGGTATGACAGTACAGGAATTATAGAGTACGGTAGCCGAATGCCGACAGATGTACTATGCCTGTTTGTTATCTTAATGGAAGAATAGAAGAAACTAGAGTTTCTTGAAATCTTGGTTTCGTTTTTAGTACCGTACCAGCCTTTTCGATTATTCGATTTGATTAAAAGTGATAAGTGTTTGTGAGTACTAATTCATTAAAAGTTCTTGATATTTTTTCGTATAATAAAAGTTATATTATACGAAAAAATATCAAGAGCTTTCAAAACGCTAACGCTTTGTATCGGCATAACATATCAGTTCAATAGGCAGTTCTCTGAACTACTATATTCATTCACATCCATTTTAAGCCGGGCTATTTTCAGATGCATATAAAATAGCTTACGTCCACAAAACCTACGTCATCAGTTTCCGAATGCCTTCCAAATGCTAGCAAAACGTTAAGCGTATTTCAGCAATGAGTCTGGATACATAACGAGAGACCTTCTCAGAAAGCAACGTTACTGAGAACTATTGCGAAACGTCATGTTATTGGAATGATGTTTATTTATCGGCGTACCTGGAAACATTTTTATAGATTCTTAGGCTATGCATTAATATTAAATTATTTCTCTGAAATATAAATTAATTAGGAAGTTATTAATCTCGTATGTTCGCTGGAAAATATTTGATGCAATAAGTTGCGTGAAAGCGTTGACTGTTGCCAATCATTTGCCAGTTCGCTGGATGAAGCCTTAACATAATATCAGCCTCTTATAAGAAACTTGTGTAGTAGTAGTAGAACTACTACTGCCTTTTGCTCGGTATGTAGAGCTATATCCTCTTCCAGTCCTATTCTTTTATACCATCTTTAATTTTAAAATTGATGTAATACCTGTACACAGTGTACACACAGCCACGCATCAACCTAGGCTGTTTGGACTTTGAACTACCTATTAGAAGTTGAACGCTGCAAATCGTGCGAGAGAGTGCGTTACATTTTTGTTAGGCTCTATCCTTACCGACGACGTACACATAAATCGACGCCACTATGCACTGTCCCTTTCCGACGATTCTCTATTTTGTATGTAGCGTAGTTATGCGTATATAGGGTGTCTACCTTAATGTGTAGCCGTGTCTACAAAGTTTCTTCCCCTATTTGATCTCGTAAAACTCCAAATTTCTCAAAACCATAATATTCACTTATCTTTATCCCTAAACGAACGGTCAAGTCCTAATCTTCAAGTATTAATCTTTCAAAGTTAAGTTTCATTCAACTGTTTGTCACGTCTTTCACCACGTTAGCAAAATTCTTTCCAAAAAAATCCTTCTTATCAAGAGCCTAGAAAAAGACCTAAAAATACCTACTCTCCAAATTTCACGTTATTAGCTTCAGCGGTTCTACGTCTCTGAATTAGAACAAAGAATATTATTTAAATAAATAGATATGTATAGATAAGCACTTCGTCTTAGGTCTTAAGACTGAGGCATGTTAATTAATTAGCGAGTCGTCTGTCGAGTAAATCTCTAAAGATGACTAGGTGTTTGATGACTGACTATTTACCGAAGTTAATTGTATTTCCACAGACGACGAGTCAATATAATTTCGCGATTTTGCAATATAACATCTGTATTTTCTTTCTTAGGATTTCAGCCACATGAAAACAGATCCTTCATAACTTTGCCCTGTTTTCCTATTCAGGCGTATATCGCAGCTATTCTATACGGCGCTCGACGTCAAAGTTAAGTTTTTATTAAGCTTTAATAAATGTAATTTAAAAGAATGCTTAATTGAATGAAGCGTTATAACACGGTGCCTCGAAGTAAGGTAAAAATTTTATTAGGTTACTCTCCTTACATGTAAGTAACGGTTTAAAAACAAGTTGCTTTGTAGACTATATAGGATGTCTTTAAAATGTATTTGTAAAGAAATGTTGAAATGATGTTTTATTTAAATCAGTAGCTGGAGAAATATGCAATTCTTTCAATTCAATTCAAAGTCGTAAAATTGTTTCCCTAATGCTAAAGGCATTAGGGAAACAATTTTAAGAGACTTAAACGCTGAGATATACGCTATATTTAAGAGAACGTGTCTCGGCGGAATTGTAGTTTAAATTTAGGATTTCGCTTAAGCTAGAGAACAAGCCTTGGAGTGAGTGGATTTTGGGTTACAAATCAAGGGTCACCTCGATATAAGTGAGATTCGAACTCACATCTTGTTATTTGGAAGTTCAATGCCTTATCCTTTGTTGTAGCCGTAGCTCAAAAACACTTGCAACATAAGCGTAAGTATTCGAGTCATAATTACTACCGCATAATTGTTTTCCACAAAAGAAACCCTACAAACTTTATTCACAAAAGACTTTTTATAATATTTGTCTCGTCGAAAAGAAAATAGAATTTTCGCACAATAGATAATAATCTTCATTTTATTCATGCCTTCTTCTATTCAGAAGAACATAATACCTTGTTAGTTCTTTAGTATAATGGAAAAGGAAACCTTGTGAAAATGAAAAGAAAATATCTTTCAAGGAATAGAAAAGATACTATAAGATATAACGCCGCCGCCGTGAACACAAAGCGATCTCAAAGAGTCTTATTGTAGTTGTGTCGCTGGGAGCGCGACGCGACGGGGTGTTTCACCTTTGAACCCTCTACAGACGACACCTACCCCCTACCGCTCCCTCCAATCTATCAGTATACTTGTATATCAAATGCGAGGCCAGGCTGTTTGATTTCTTATTATTTAGATACTAATATTATAACGCTGAAGGTTGTTACACCTTAAAAGTTGTTGTAACACGCTAATCTCTGAAACTATCCATCAGTTTTGTCAACGCTTTTTTTGACATTATATTGCCTATTCATTGAAGAAAGATATCTTTTAATGTCTTTGGAAAAACGTTCTACATATAAGTTCTTTGTTGAATATTTAATTAGATATGTCCAGTTTGAGGATAGTTGGAGGCAATTTGCCTTCAACTTTCCTCAAACTGCTTCAAAGTATGCATACAAATATCTAAAAATTTTACAAGTGTTTCAACCGATTCTGGTTTCAACAGAACCTGAGAGTTAATTCTCGTTGTCAAAACTATTTAAATTAGAATTTTAAATAATAGTCTAAATGACAAATGAGAACTGAAATGCAATTTATAGTCACATTTGACGTTGATTTTAATTTAGGAGAATACCATTTGTAATATTTATGATATTAAGAATAAAACTGTTCAAAATACAGTAGAACTGTATTTTGAACAGTTTTATTACTTACTGCCTCAATGTCTCGGGTTTGATTGCCGGATCGGATAAAGTGCTAATAAATAGTCTTTTCAAGTAGCAGCACGGTGTCTAAAATCCGGCAATAGGGTCACCTACAGGGCTCACCCCTATTAACGATTCAAACATTCTAAATAATAACTGATTTTATATGATGCCCTCATAAAAACCAATTATTAATTAGTATGTTTAACTATAATTCGTCATCATTATATATTATAACATTGTAGTGCAGTATAAATACACATTATGATTTACGATAATAACGGTGCGGCTATCAGTTTTCACTTTAATTACTCAGGATGCGGCCTGCTTATGGAATTTACGCAACACAATCATTGTGGTTTCACTGGAATCGAAGCCACCACTGCTGATTTACCCTCATACTGCTGTTTCGACGAAATCTACGTACTAGATTAAAGCCGCATTTCTCTTCTGCGAACATGTAACGAACCTTACTCCAACTGCGGGAGTTGGGTTTTGCAATATATTTGGTATAGGTACAGACGTATAGCGGTCGACTCTCCGAGTCTTGTGGGTTCAAATCTCAAACGGTACAATTAGTAGTGTTATCAATAAATAATTGTTGTGAGTCTAGGTGTATTGGGTATTTTTGGGTATATAGGTGCATTGTGCGCATGGACGTGGATGTTTGTCTTGGTCTGGGTATTTCTATGTACAATATGTATGTATTTACGAAAAAAAGTATATATGTATGTTTATCCATTGTCTAGTACCCATAGTACAAGCTCTGCTTAGTTTGGGCTAGATGGTGTTGTGTGTATGTGATAGGATATTATATTATTATGTTTCTCTTATCACAAGTATATTCTAACACATTATAGGTATTAGAAAAATACCTTGCGCTTTGGGAGGCTTACACGGAGACATGGGTACAACGTAAAGAGGCCCTTCAAGAGTTTTAATTAAAGGTGATGGAACACCTACATGGACACTAGCCACAGCAGGCGTAGGACTATTGCTACGTATGGATTCTAATATATGGGCTATGGGTATGGGTGTTTGGTTATGGATGAAAAACTGTGTCTACCCTGAATACTCTAATAGCATCAATGCAATGGGCAGACGGTGACTCGCCCTGTCACTAGATGAGCCCTCTGAATAGCCACCATAGGCATACAAGCCAGCAGCAGAAAGCAAGACCGATGCGAGCGGCTAGGGGTGTCGAGCGGTGTGGCGACGATTTCACCATCATGGGTCTCGTGACAACGGAGACCCGGAACGGGTTTCCCCGTAGTTATGCCCTTAAATATGACACTTCAACTAGAATATAGCTCTAGCGGCCCCCCTCTCAAGATTAAGGCAAGGCAGATTTGAGAGTCCTATGGCGCTCTCGAAGTTCGACCCCAGCCAACCAGTAACAGCAAGCTGGGGACGACGCCCTAACCGACTCTCTGAGGCATACAGAACCGCAGTGTCGCCACTCACATTCAGTTCGCCACAAGCCGCTCTGCGGTTTGTGCGCTTTTATTTAACCTGGTGAATGGTAATACATTTTTGTTTATATCACAAGGCGAAGGTGGTAGTTTAAAAGCTAGTGTACTGTGCACTCCGTTATCACCTTAATCTCGTGATGAGATAACGACTGTCCCAGAGGGATTATAATTAGTGGTTAGTATTATTATTAATGTGTCCCTTAATTGTATGTTTGCAAAATGCGAGAGTGGTCTTCTAAAATTTAATTTTGAAAACCATTCAAGATCTATTCAAAGCATGCAATTGTACTTATTTTCCAATAGGTTATCATACCTTTTAACAAAGAATAATTTGATATTTATAAGTTAGCTTTTGTCTGCAGTTTCGACTTAATAAATCCAGTGTGAATGCATACCGGAATAAATGTATGTTCAATGTTTTAATCCGTTACATAGCCAGTTACATCCAAATCCGTCAAATCATTTAAGAGTGATTGAAACACACACCAAAACATTCACAAGCTTTTAAATCCTTACTTATAATATTATAAATGCGAAAGTGAGTTTGTTTGTTTGTTTGTTACACTTTCAAGCCTTAACTACTGAACCAATCATCATAAAATTTCGCACACACCTTGTCAGGGATACAGAAAAAGACATAGGGTACCTTTCCTCCAGAAAAAAGTACTGTTCCCGAGGGAGACAAAAATAATTTTTAGACGGTCGACCGCTATAACAACTCGGCCTATTGATATAAATGAATTACAACGTGATGCCTGAAGTACAAAATAAAAAAGATCTACTGTATACTACTGTAATAAAAATATTGGTGTTCCCGAGATAGGTTAGGCACAGCCAGCTAATTATATTCAGCTAATTAAGCTATGTCTGTTCACTTAGTTAAGGTAATTGACAAAGCTGTTAAAAGAAGTTTGGTATTATACAGTATTGAAATCAAATAAAAATATAATTTACTAAAGTGCCTTGAACGTCATCTACCGATTGTGGTGTTGAATAAAACTAACTAAAATTAATTACTCCAAAATCCGATAGATGGCGTTAAACACAGTGAAGTTTGGAGAAAGAATGTTGCGGAATCGTATTAATGAGAACTAGCAATACATGCTTTCGATTCATTTGTTAATAAATACTGATTTGTAACCGTTTATTTATCTGTTACTACTATTCTAATAATATTGTTGGTTATGAAAGGCGACGTAAATAAGTGACGTCACGTATCATCCGATGGACCGGGTTATAAAAGCGTGTTCAGCGCGCATCGAGTCACTTTGACATCGAGCAGCGGACGGAACGGACGTGCTGTGTGATAGTTATTGGGTGATATAAATTATTATGTTTAACCGTATTTGATAATGTATTTCTTTAATTAACCGTTACAATAACCATCCTGCAAAATTGAATGATTATATAAAAATGAAAGTACGTTAGTAATTTCTTTTTTTTGGCTGTTTGAATTCTGATTACTAACATCAGAAGTGGGATAAAGATTCCTTTGCTCACAAGTAATAGAACTAAGTTCTGGCGTTTACAAAAAAAAATGTTTATCACATCATTCTCTTTTAAAGTTTGTTCATGTGTGTTTTCTGTCATATAATAGGCACAATTGTGGTAGAAGATCGCGTTTTACGTCTCAAGATCGCGAGCGATCCGCGATCTGAAAACTCGAGTATGCGGAGTCTTTTTCTGGCTACGTTCGTCAGTCGTTTGAAACTATTGTCTCACGGTTGAAAGTCTTGGAGGTCCGTTCACAGGTAATAGTGACACCAGATGCTATGAGTACTGAAGTATTGAGTGCGACTACTGAAGAGGTGGTAAGAGCGATACAATCTTAAGGTCTGTAAATAATCGTCATTTAATTTTTTTATTCTAGCTTGTTTTGTGTAATCCATTCGTTCAAAAAGATGATAGAAGACGGCCGAACAGTTACACGTGAATTGAGCAGACCAAGATTAATATGTCAATGGCACCGACAGCCACCACGTGTTCATCGGAAGGATGATTTGGTTTTGAATCTGTGTGGTATGTGGTACCGTGCATGGGCGATATCTCGGACATCCTGGGGCCAAACAGGCTGAGGTTAAGGGGAAAAGACAGGATCTTGTCGTTGAACTTGACCAGACCTTAGACCGCATCTCTGAATGGAGTGCCAAGAACTTGGTCCAGTTCATCGCCAAGAAGACCTAGGCATGCGCGTTCTCAAAAAAAAAGTCTCAGTTCCTATCTCTCCCTTCTCCGAAAAACACTCCACTGGTGATACGTGACAGCCTCTCCATCTTAGGTATGGATCTTTGCCGCTCCCTTACTCCCAAAACCTTCATCGAGAGCGTTAATAACCAAGCTTCGCGAAAACTCGGAGTTCTGAACAGGGTGAGGCGGTTCTTCGCCCCTGGGCAGCTGTGCCTATTGTATAAGGCACAATACGCCCATGCGTAGATTACTGTTCTTATCTTTGGGATGGCTCCGCGCAGTATTTGCTAGACGCTCTCGACAGGTTAAAGCGGCGGGGTGTCCGTATCATCGGAGATCCAGAGGTCACGAGTTCACTGGAGCCTCTGCAACTCCGTAGGGACATTGCCTCATTGGCATGTTTCTACAAAATATACCACGGGGAGTACTCTGAAGAGTTATTCCACCTTATCCTTATAACTTATATAAAGGGGAAGGGCGCCTTTCCTATCAAGAACAACACGTGCTGGGCTCAGATGCCATCCTTACACGACTAGAGTGCGTACCAACAAGTTTGGATCCTCATACCTCTGCCGAACGCTCAAGGCATGGAATTCTCTGCCAAGGCACGTGTTTCCATCTTTCTTCAATCCTGGGTCTTTTAAGCGGGGCGTGAAAAAGCACCTTCTCAGTCCGTCAAAGTAGAGATCTCAACATCGCCTTGGCTGCTATGAAGACGGTGTGGAGGCCACTGCTCTTAGACCACACGACTGCTTACCCATCAGGCGGAGTGTGGTCATTTTGACAAGCAAAATAAAAAAATAATGCAAACTTTATGCCTATGCCAACAGTCATTGTGAGATAGGCAAACTTTAAGCCTATGCCTACAATGTTTTAATTTGTATGTTATGCGATCTTTGTTCCTATGCCAACAGTCTTTGTGAAGTACGCATGCTTTCAGCCTATGCTTACAATGTTTAAATCCTGCAAAATTGAATGATTATTTACCAATGAAAGTAGGTATGTTATTTGTTTTTTAGGCTGTTTCACTTCTGATTCCTAACAATATTGTAATTGTTTTACGTTTGTAGTTAATATTGTTCTTTTTTCTTTGAACAATAGTTAATCATTTATTATTTTTAGATTAATTATCTTACTTCCAATTATATTTTCACGAATCATTTTTTATTTTTAGTTTAATATTTAAGCAGTAGTTTCTCAATTTTAATTTATTAGGTTTCTACCTAACCTATAATACTGTTTTCTGTTTTTATTGTATTCTTTTCGTTTAGAGTTTATTTACTTTTTTCGGCATGCCTCGCAAACGTAATTCTAACTTATCTAGGAGCTCATCGCGGGCATGGGCAGCAAAATTTGCTCAATCCCAAGAATCATCAGTTTATGCTGAATTAAGGAGGCAGCGACAAGCTGCTTTAAGAGCTGATGAGACACTTTTTCAAAGCCAGGAACATCTGGAGGGCCAAGCCACCCGCCAGGCGTCATAAAAGTGGAGAGACGCTCCTTCAAACACAATTGTGGTTGGAGGAACAAGCCGAACGCCAGAGCATCTAGAAAGCTAATGAAACGCTCCTTCAAACGCAGATTCGTTTAGATGTACAAGCTGAACGCCAAGCAGCTTTAAGAGCATCTGAGATGTCTCATCAAACGCAACGCCGTTTGAATAAACAAATTCAACCCTAGAGTGTTTTAATAGCAACGAGACGACCCTTCAAATGCTGTTCCATTTAGAAGAACAAGCCCAGCGGCAGGCAGCTATTAGTGGCAGAAACTCCAGAACAGTCGCAGGTGAGAAGAATCGTTCATGCAGAAATGCTACAATGCAGTATACTTATATACTAATAAAGAGAAAAGATTAGATTTTTTGTTTGTAAGGATTTAACTCAAAACTATTCAATCGATTAAAAAATTCTTTCCCCATTAGAAAGCTATATTATCACCGAGTATCTTATCTTGATCCGGGGGCCAGTCATTGTAGACCGGCGACACTTCGACCCAGTGGAATCTTTTGTGTCGGCCCCGAGGTTTATCCCTTAGCTATCTCCCTATGAATGTACTGCATCAGTCGCAGCGTACACTTCAGAGGGAGAAGCCTGAAGTCTTCAGGGTTCGGATATGCCAATCCCATCAGACCCATCCTTAGCAATACAACTGTGAAAAATATGCAGGCAGACAAAAGAACTAAAATAATTGTTTTGGTTTCTTTAGCTCTTATAAAAAAACATTTTCATAATAATTTTTCCTAAATCTCTTCTATGTATAGGCATCGACCAGTCAAAATTCTATTATTTATATAGATAGTGGAATTATCCGCCTCCGCATGATCGTCTTACTAACAACAGACACAATTAGAATTAAGCAAACGGAAATCTATAATCACTACCTGAGTACCAAGCAAGAATCTATTTATTCTATCGAAGACGAATCTTATTGAGTTTCCCTAGCAACAACTCCTTTTAATTATATTACGGCGACCCAATATCCTCCGCTTTAATCGTTGTCCTTGGGTACTGATTTTCTGTTGTTCAGTTTAATATTAGATAATATTAATCAATGAAGCCTTCTTGATTTCATGGCTTTTTTTCATGAAATCCAAGGAGGCTCTCCTTGAAAAAAATCCATTGATTAAAATTTTGGTTTTGATAATATGTTTTAATTATTATTCTACATCGATGTTTCTCTAAGAGTGAGTAAGTAAATCCCGGCATTTATACCGTGATCACACATTTTTATAGAGTCGTACTGTTTGTCTCCTCTACGTGGTATCTCCACGTAGAGAGACGGAAGTAACAAATCAGCATGTATTAATTATATTCTTGATAGTGTATGGATTTCAGTTCATAGCCTTGGAGTTTAATTTGAAATCATATATAAATTAATACCTCGCTGGTCCCGTGACTTAAGTTTGCGCAAATGATTGCGTGCGATCTTGAAGTCAACTCAAGGTAAAGTGTTATTGGATTTATCTTTAAGGTAATTATCAGTAACACTGAGTCTAAAACACGCAACTGGCGAAATGTGGATGGAACAAGATATACATCTGGCTATGCTCTCTTGGATATATACATATGTAGAACCTCGTGTATACTACGTACGATAGTAATAGGTACTTACCTATGTAGCCCATAGATGAGCAGTGATAGCTCAGTGGGGAGACCAACAGACTGCAATGCAGACGGTCTCGGTTTCGAACCCACGTCGCGCACCTCTGACTTTCGGTTATATGACTATGATATGATATGAGTTATATGACTTTTCGAAATTATGTGCGTATTGATTGACAATTATCGCCTGCTCCGTGCCTCGGAGAGCACGTTAAGCCGTCGGTCCCGGCTGCCATGAACATCTATGGCAATCGTTACTGGGGAAGTCGACACAAAAGATCCCACTGGGTCGAAGTGTCGCCGGTCTGTACTGACTGGCCCCCACACAAGATAAGATAAGATAAGATGTAGCCCAGATGATACAGTGCATAATATACTTAGGACTCAGAGACTCTAGGTCAACGGTAAATACCCTATAAATTTTGATTCCCTTGAGGGTGTCGAAATATATGTTTTTGCAGCATAAACGGCCGTATCTTATTTTTACGTTAATTTAGAAGTTTGATTTTTTCACAGCTTCAAGAGACTGTAGACCTGAGTATATCGTTTTAATTTCAACTCGATACCGCGTTCCCGAGATAAAGGATCTTGACAGACAGACGGACGGACAACAAATTGATCCTATAAGGGTTCCGCTTTTTATTTTTGAGGTACGGTACCCTAAAAAGTACTGTTACTAACATAACTTATCCTAAGCTCACTTACTGTAACGCAAGCGAAGCCGCGGGCAAAAGCAAGTAAAATATAATGTGATTCTCTCGGTGCTCGCCCCAAACAACCTGGACCCTAACGCATATTATTATTGATGCTTTTTTGCGGTCAGTTGCACAGTTGTAATAATATGTTATTTCAGGAAACGTACTATGTAATAGCGGCTATGGACTTCATGAACTGTTATATGTGTACACGGGTATATAATTACAAGAATAATAATATATACATACATATTATACAAGTATAGAATGACGACTGTATCTGCCCTGAATCTAGGTCTTTGTGACCTACATTCAGGACAGATATGAACATGAAAGTGTGTTAACTCATTTTACATTTATTTTAGTTGATAAGTCATACTAATTTATTACATTTCTTGACTACTGAGAATTTTCTAACAGAAAACTCTATAGATATCCATTCAAAAAGCCAATAACACTTTGATAAACCGAGTTTTCTGCTAGTAGGTACTGTTGATTGTTCGGATGCTACCGTGGTCGCCTAGACACTGCCAATGCGCGTACGGCTACACATCAAGTTAAAAACCCTATATACGCATAAATACGCTACATACAAAATAGAGAATTGTCGAAAGAGACAGCGCATAGTGGTGGAGACCCATCACGTGGGCCCATATTTAAACTCGACCGAGGGATGACCCCAAGATGTCTGTACACCAAGTTACAAGCCAATCGGTCCAGTGGTTACGGAATTATACCTGTCACTAATAGACAGACACACAGACCTATATAGTGTTTTCATTAACCTCTTCGAAGAAGACTGAGGTTAACAACAAAGAAAACCCTCCTGCTACTTTAGATACCTATTCCTAAAGGAGCGTGGCAACCATAATTACCACAGGATCACAACATAAAATTTATAATCTTGATGAAGGCTAGACTACCATATATTTATGCCATCCTACTGCCTATTTTAGATTTATATCAAAACATATACCTTAGCCCAAATTATTTAATCTCTATAATATTATTAAGTTATTATTGTTTTTATCTTTAGTTTTTTTATAGTCAGTAGTACGTATATGGTATAAGGGCTGCAACACCTTGTTAATCTGAGTTGTAAAATACTGAAATTATATTTAATTGGCGATTTAAAAGAGTGGCTGTGAGTATCTTGCAGGTTTCTTCTCATAGGCTCTCAACCCTTTGCCTGAACCTAGCAACTAACCTAAATGTAGCTTCAGTAACTTAGTAAACTCACTAACCCATATATTTTGACGTTCATACGTGTTATTTTGTGACCTAATTGAATAAATGATTTTTGACTTTGATTTTGGGTTTTGTTTCCGATCAAACATTCCTACGTCCTATCTTCGTAATGTCCATAAAGAATATCAGTATCCAATATTCAAGTTTCATACATACCTATGTTAGTCCCACGACTAAGTCCCTGAAGTGGTCTTAGTGATTGCTGTGTATCAGGCGCAGTAACTACTTCGTTTGTAAGTTTATTTCCCGAAATAAAATCCGATTTCTCATGTAGCAGTCGCATTCACTGCCGCTGCACCACCGAGGCAGTATCAATTATTTTTAATCTTATAAATTAATTTCACATTAATATTTACACAAAATATCTTGTAACTTCGACTTAATTAGTCTCCGTTAAACTTCGAGTGCTTTCGAAAAGTTATATTTAGGTCGGTACTTCAATACCTTTTCAAATTAATACCTACTCTGTTTCAAGTAAACTTCCGAAAATAAAATGTTTAAAGCCTTTCAAAGTACAAATTTCAAGAACTTAATAGAAACTAACATTGAAAACAAGCGGTCAAGGAAATTGTAAGAAATAGCGCAAATTGTTTCAAGTAAAAGTAATAACACACAAGGTAAATGGTAAATGGACAATTCCGCACCTCTACTTGGTATTACCTGACATTCCAGCGCTTTCGATGGAAAACAATTACGTTAATAATTATTGGGAAGTCAATTATTAAGTTCTCGTAGCTATGACTAAATACTTTAGTTCGTGGTAAACGCACTTACGCTACAAACTAAGACATCTGAAGTATCTTTATTGAAGTGTTTAACTGCTACAAAAACAAATGTCTTTACGTCGCATATTAGTAAAGACCCCTTTGGATTGAGACGTTCAAGACATATACAGGAGCTTTGCTGGAGACCTAAAACTGCAATACTTGAACATTATTGAGTGATAGAACTATTCGTTGAGAATCCTACATACAGTGCAGTGATTGCCTGTAAGACAATATATTACAGTTTTAAAGGCAATCACTGCACGAATGGCATAATGATCTAAGTGGTCCTTTTGTGTGATTCAAAAAGACTTTATCCTCGTAGCTAAACTATTTTACCAAACTGATTTGGCTACGAGGAATTCCATTTCCTCGTGTCCAAACTCGTTTCAAAATAAGTGAGTACAGTTAAAAATGGTATTGCGAGGGTTCGATGGGTCTTTCTTGTGTCAGTTTTGTGAACATTTGTTAAGTTGCCCGCAAAACAGGATACATTCCTAGTGCGGCAGTTGTCAACAAACAAATCGATAAAAGAGTGCATTTACTGCATTTTGCCTGGTAGCTACGACATCCGGATACTCATTTATCTTTTAAATTCCTTTTCTTTAAGCCTGATTAGGTGTGAATGATAGGAACCTATGATATTGGAAACGATCATAGGCTGTGGTAATCGTTTATAATGGCAATTTTTACTCTTAAAGTATAAGTGCCTACATTTTCTTTTTAGCAAAACATATACTGACGCTATTTCTACTGACTAAGTATGTAAGGAGTGTGATTTTATTTGATTTTAATAAAATGGTTCATAATTGTTTTACTATTCGTATTCAGCATGAAGATTGCAATATACCTAGCCTTGCTATAAATCCTCCTTTCAACCCAAAGGGAGGATCCTTCAACCAGGCCGGCGCTGCTCCACTGTTGATGTCGGTAACTTGTATACCTAGTCTTGCTATGAATATTGTTACAATTAAACATTTTTTTTCTGATGAAGATGTACAGGTCTACGTTACGTTATGATTTCATCGCGATATATCGATGGAATAACGATTAACGAAAGATAAACGAAACCTGACGATTTTACTTGTTATTCATACACTTAATGTCAATTGACGCAAGATAAAATATTAGGGGGTACAGTCCTATTGATAGTGCAGTTGGGAGAGGGGGCTCGGGCATCCCTAAGCCCTGTGGAGTCGGCGCTAGTGAATAAAACTTATATGTAAGTACTGACTATTTTTGTAAGAACTTCTATGGATTTAACTAAACATAACTTCGGAAAACGGCAGTAACGCCACCTAGTTACGTATTTAAAAACGCCACGTGAAAAATACGTTTATGTTGGAGTACAGTGGAGTATCAGGTAGTGATTAGCTGCGACGGTAGATGGCAGTAGTATCCGTGACTTTTTAGGCTTCTTATTTTTTCTCTAAGTTAGTGTGTTTTATATTTTAAAACCAATTATTCAAAAATCTCTGGGTTTAGATGTAATAGTCACTAGACTATGGTCTCCTACTAAGGAGACCATTGAACTGACGCGCAGACGGCTCGAGTTTGATAGATACCTCACCACTTCCAACTCGTCGAATGTTTAACTGGTTTTATTACCACATTAGAAAAAAGAGTTGATCCACAAATCCTTATGCACAATTAAAGATATATTTAATGGCTTTACTGGCTGACAAACTTGCGCACAGACCTAGAGGCTTTGTCATGTCAGGCGTCTTAATAGTACCTAAATAATCAAGACACTGACTATTGTGGTAATAGTTCCTACCCTCTTTACAATTCGTTGGCAGTAGCACAAGTCAAAAGGCGCAAACGCAACAATTTGTGCGTTCCCCAAATAGTTGTTGCGAGTCTAGGTGTTCTTTGTGTCCGTTGTTGAATGTTTGTAGAGTTCTCCGCAACACTGGATTCATACTTAGGTACTAGTATAGTATTATATTATCTGTGCTTAGGGCTACGAGCCCGTACGCCCCTTGACATTCGCCCCTTTCATAGAAAGATGGAGCCCGGCTCGGCACGGCTCCTATTTTTGGGTGGATTTAAGAAGAAACGTAACACATACTTTCCAGGGGGCGAAACTTGAGGGGCGAACGGGCTCGTAATTAAGTATACGTACTTAGTGCGAGAGTTGTCTTTTTGAAAATAAGAAAAATGTTTGGTAGCGGCACACTGGCAGCCAGACACAATACGTTTTTAATTATGTCTAGTATTCCAACAACTGACAGATTAAAGGTATTCTTTATAACCGTAGTTTGAATATTTATAAATTTCTCTGGGAAAGGCCAATGCTGCAGTGCTGATGGACTTTAAGAAATAGTCTACAGTGACGAGTTTACAGTCAACTTTAAAAGCTCGAGCAGACCGGATACGTATGCGTGACTACGACGTAACCACGTCGCAGTCACGCGCGTAGTTACGGCGTAACCCGATGTCACACCGGGTTACGCATACGTCTACGCTTACGGTTACGCAATCGAGCTAAGTACGCAACGCAGGCCCATTGCGTGCCCGGCTGCGACAGCCATATTTTATTTTACTGTTTTTGACGCTTATGTTGTTCACGATGTCTGACGAAGATGTATATGGACCTAGTAGTTCATCTGACGAGGAAGAAGCAATATTACTACTATTGTGCCAGAATACTTCTGCGTGTGCAAAAAGAAAATGGGTCCATGATATAAATGAAAGAAGAGAAACACATAGTGAATATCATAACCTTTGCCGTGAACTCGAATCGTTTGAGGATCGCTTTTACTTGTATTTCCACATGTCAAGAAATTCTTTTGAAGAATAGCATGATTTAGTTAAACCACATGACCACATATATTTAAACTGGACACCAACTACAGGAAGGCGGTTGCAACAAGAGAAAGACTAGCAATTTTTTTAAGGTAACTTTTACCTTTTCATTTTAAAATCAAATAACAAATTGTTAGATAAAACCAAATAAGAAACAAAAAATATGATCATTTGCACAACCCTTAAA
The DNA here is from genome assembly GCA_963675205.1 of Catocala nupta. Lineage (NCBI taxonomy): Eukaryota > Metazoa > Arthropoda > Insecta > Lepidoptera > Erebidae > Catocala > Catocala nupta. The sequence goes on along the minus strand of OY776084.1, from coordinate 8,333,820 downwards.
CAAATAGGTATCTTAATTGTCTCGCTTTTCAATGGAATGATAATAATTAACTTCTTCATTAAGAAATGAAAGCACCTAATGAAAAAAAATATCTAATGTTTAAATTGAATATGCTTCCTATTCTGAATCATGATACTTAATATGATTGTTGGAATCGTCAAAACTATTGTGACTCATTCGAATTGTGATTCGTTAGATCAATGGCTAGAAAGACATCGTCGTCTTGAGGTGGTTCATGAGAAGTTCTTTCCGCTATCAACACAGGTTGCATCGGTTGTTGCTCTTCTGTTATGAAAATGGTTTCAGTAGATCCATCAGACATTACAGAATAAGCAGGTGATAGGTACATTAGCGACGATGGTTGTTGGCTGGTCGTTTGGTTTAGTCCTTCATTTGTTGAATTATTTTCAAATTCGTCCAATTCAGCATCAGCAAACAATTTTGCTAATGCTACTTTTATTTTACCTTGATTCCGCAATAATAATTTTTAAAAACATTTAGTGTAGCTCATGAACAAGTGGTCAGTGTCATCCCATTCTCTTTTCTTTTTCTTTTTAAGGTAATCAAGAACTCTATCGGCGTTGTCTACCAAGTTACGGCTGTCAGTCTTTTTTTCGTTGTACTTGACGCTGGCGACGGTGATGGCTGTAAAATAGTTGTTGGCGGCTGCTGCAATTGTGTTGAAAAAGGTAAATCAAGTGTTTCTAATAGTGATTGTGAAGACATCAACTTCAGGTTCAGGATACAGCCTCGATGGTCCAGGTTGCGGAGAAGGCGATGAGGGCATTAGTACAGGCGATGACTGTCTTGGTAAGGATGATGGTGACAGTGGCGCATCGAAACCTGATTGCGGTGGTGTTATGTTAGTGCTTGTAGGTCTTAACTCGAGCGTGCTGTCCAAAAATGACATCTGGAAACATTAAAAATTTGAATATTTTCTGCTTAAACCAGTTTGCCCTCTGATCGTTTTTTTATATCGAATATATCTGTCTCTCAATGATCTCCACGCATCCTTTGCTTTGGAAACTAAAATAAAATTAAAAGATTTTAATAAATACAAAATATAATAATATTATTACCTATTATTTATTTTTCAGATACATCAGAACCGGCGACTCATTTCTTACCATCTCGTTTTCGTTTCGCATTGGACGAAGCACGGTATCTCAAATAATTGAAGAGGTAGCAAAAGCCATTTGGGAAAGTTTACAACCTATATACATGCCTAACCTAGACGATAACATATGGAAACAGTCGGAATTGGGTTACAGAGAAACCTGGAATTTTCCAAACTGTATCGGCAGCATCGATGGGAAACACGTTAAGATAAAATGCCCATCCAGTAGTGGATCGAACTATTATTGTTATAAAAATATAAATCATTTCTCAATTGTTTTACTTGCTATTGCCGACCCATTTTATAAACTTACCATGATAGACGTTGGGAGCTACGGTCGACACAGTGATAGCAACATCTTTAAAAATTCTGACTTTTATCGACACTATTTACTAGGAAAAACAATATTAACATCGAAACCTCTGCCCGGTACTAACGAACCTGTACCACACGTGCTTATTGGCGATGAAGGTTTCGCATTACAAACCTTCTTAATGCGACCATTTCCTAGAGCCACAACTTTACATGATACGAGAAAACGAAATTATAACTACAGGTTGTGCCGTGCCCAACATTGAAAATACTTTAAGTATTCTAGCGGAAAAATTGAGCAGTTTTCATAGACCTATTAAATGCCATGTCGAAAAGGCTATTCTCGTTACGAAGGCAGCATGTTGTTTTACATAATTATGTTAGAATAAAACACGATGATATTTTGATGCACGCGATTCAAACTGAAACAAGTCAAACAAACTTGAAAGAAAGTGCATTAATACCTCTAAGACGCACTAACACAAGGTCACCTTATGATGCAATTACTATTAGAGAAAAGTTTGTTACATACTTTAATAGCTAAATAAGTACATGCCTTGTATTACAAGTGTAGCTACAATTTTCTTCCATAATAAACTTTTATACGATACATTTTTGTAGCCTTTACTTTTTGGATTGTAGATACATTCATATTTACGCACAATTTCAATAAGTTTTCTTTATTATCGCTATTCATTATTATTCAAAACAAAACAAGACACCACTTTGTAATAAAATACAACTGACTGCAGTTACACGCGTAGGGCAACGCACAGCAAAAGTACGTGCGTGTTTAAACTTGTTCGGTGTGACGTCCAATATGGCGCGCCATTGAATACAACGTCATCAACGCGGCGTTGCCGTTCTGCTCTGAGTAAGGTACGGCGTATGTCACGCAGCCTGTTTGTGTCTTGGGAGCTGCATTGCGTAGAGCTACGCATTACGTCGACGCGCACGTCTACGTTACGCAAGCGGTGTGTCCTGTCTCATACAGTTCCATACATTACAACTCAGTGGTACGTGCGCGTCTACGCTTACGTCTACGCATACGCATCCGGTCTGCTCGAGCCTTAAATGTACCTACATTTTTGAATCAATATTAAACACAAGGCAACTTTTCATAAAAATAAGAGTAGGTAAATAAAATACAAATAACTTTATTTAGTAGGTACATATATGTAATTAAAATATAATCATATAAATTAGTAGTAGGTACCTACACATTCTGCAACCAGAGCGAAGGAGCTGCTTCATCAATCATTTCATAAAAACATTACAAAGCTTTCAACTTTCCATTGCAAGCGGAGCAGTCTTTCCATGTCTTTATTCATATTAACAAGGTAGCAAAATAGGATACGGTCCGCCTGATTGTAAGGATATCACATATGATATCAAGCCTTCAGGAAAAGAGTTGTTGTGCTTTCATCGGACCAGCGCAATGGGCATTATCTAAACCAAACGCAATGCGAGCACCGCATTGTTATAGCAGGCGTTTCTTAAACATTCCGGTAGCTTATGTTTGTATGACGCTCAATGACGCCCAATTCGACACGATTATCGAAATCTTTTGGGAAATACCTACGTTCTACCATGTATGTATATTCTCAGATCGCCTAGCGTCGGTGAAATAGTACATGAAAAGACAAGCTAAGAAAACTTATAGTAAACTATTATATGTAGCGTGCATGTGGCGTTGAAGCCACGAAAGTTCCATATGCACGCAGGCTGAACGCTCAGAAAAATCCACGCTTAAAATACGACAATACAGACGAAGGCTCAAAAATCAAGGTGACAATTAGTGCGGGACATGTCGAGTGGCGCGTTCATCAAGCGCGGCTCGCACACGCAGCAAGTGTGAGTCGATGTGTTCGCGCAGGCGCGCGCCGCACGCGCCCGTGAGCGCGGCTAGCGCGGGGCAACGCGCGCGCGTCTGCGCCGCCAGCCGTGCGCCTGCGCCTGCCTCGCTTGTCACAAGCGCCAATATTTCTGTATAATCTGCAAACAGCCATTTATAGGTACATTGAGGTTTTGTAATTTTACTTTAAAATAGTATCCGATTGTATTTCTTCAAATGTATGTACTATGAGTCTTTAAACAGTAGGTACCTAGGTATGTATCTATATATGAAGCTTAAAGGCAGCTCTGTCTCTAGGAATATTTCCTATGCCTGAGTCTTAAGAAATACTCAAACAATAGGTACCTACCTAGTTACAAAGAACAGCCAGACTTGAATTTTTTGTCTCGTAGGTATTGATGAGGATTGAACACAATACAATTCGCGGGGCAGAAGCAGCAGTGGCAAGGTGACCACATAAACCACTACGCCATTCGTGCAGTACCTAATTAAGGATATGAGCTATTTGGCTGCATAGGTACATGTAGTAGGTAGTATAGGTACATATAGGTATAGTTTATATATATATAATATATTTAAACATCCTAGCGGGAACTTTCCTTTTTTAAAAAAGGTAGTACATGCTTGGTGGAATGGAAACGACTTTTTGCAGTGAAATTGTACATTGCATAATGAACTTTATGTCAATTGTATAAAGTAAAAATTAAATACGAGCAAAAAAAGGCCGCCCGTTTTCCGAGGAATCCTCGAGCATTCTCGAGAATTCCCCTAGCTACTTACAACGTTACTGTGGAATCCGCGGGAAGTGGCGTGAACGGGGAGTCGGTCGAAACGTTCTTCTTCTTCTGCCTCACAAATGAGCGATATAAAAATAAGATCCAAGTCAACACTTCTTCAAGTCTTCGTCAAGTAAAAGATCCAGACTAACAACTAAACGTCTCTCAAGGCACAGTTGCGCGAATTTGCTGGAACGCGCGGAAATTCTCGAGCATTCCCGCGAATTCGCGCGCCTTCTAGCGTCATGAGACGAAATTGACGCTTCCATTTCATTTCATTTTGCGGCGGTGTAAATTGAGCTTTACTTACCAACAAATACGATACTTTGTTACAATCTAACATTTCATATTTATATGCTATACCTAGATGGAATTTATCAAAGCTAATTACCACAAAACGAAGGCCAGGGCAGCAGAGGCAGTTTCGTGCAGGCTTGCAGTGCGAGCTCGACGCGATGTTGTCGTGCCACAGCGCCGTGCTCAGGCGCAGCGGCCCGCGGCTCGTCATGAGCGCGCACGCGGGCATGCCCGATACATCGCGCACCACACTCGTACGTCACGACGTAGCTCCACGTCGTGTAGTTACTGTGGTCTTCAACAACCGACCACGCGCCACTAGATGCAACATACGATGCATTAAGGTCTAGCAAGTATACATTGTATATTGAATCGAATTAAGGGGTTACTTGGCGGCAATCCATTGTAATTAAATTTTAAGTATTCCGCTTCGAACACAAAGTATACCTACGTCGAAACGTGGTTCGCCTCAGCGCGAAGCATTTTCAAAACCGTTTAGCATTATTATTCGTTGCCAGCGTGAATACGACGCTACACTAAGAAAACCATAAACTTACCCGCTGATATAATAAGATAGAGTCCTAAAGAAAGAAATTGCTGCTGGCCTCTAAAGTTAGATGGGGAATCTTTTAGTTTATGACGCCACCCTGAGAATCCCCTCGTTTGTTTGGAGGACAACCGACGCCAAACTCCCAATTGATATACCTCTATCTGTAGAAATATCTTTATACTTCCACAGTGGCTTAAAATTATATTCAGCTGATATTACTAATAAAGTTTAAATTCTAGATCGCTACTGAGAATTCCTTGACAGAAAATCCTATCAGGTAGGTACATCTATTGGTAGAACCCGGAAATTCAAACCCGAGTTCACGCCATCAGTAGGTACCTATACACTAGCCGCACTAGACGCATCAGCTCATTTAGGTGGATAGTTTCAGAACAGTAAGAGCTTACTCACACATTAGGTTGGTGCGAGAAATCGGCGAGTAGATGCGCAAGCGCCTGTGCCTGCGCGTGAGGGAAGTGCGCGCGCGCCTCGTGCTCGACGGACACGCGAACTCCCAGCACGGCCAGTATCACGCCGAGTAAGCAAAGCGCCCACCAGCGCTTCGCTGCCATCCACCATACCCGTCGGATACCCATCACGCCGTATCTGTGCAGAGAACATCACTCTAGTCCTTTTATACACACCTACAGTCCGACGCATATATCACCTAAAGCGTAGGCAGATGTGTAGTTAGTTTGGTCATCCATAGTTTTAGGTTCCAAGTAATAAGGGACCAGCCTATTGCCGCCTATCGATCATAGGGCCAGCCACCGCGGTAAAAAGGTTTCTAAAGAATATGTAACAAGTCCAATCTTAATCTTTTTTGCTGATTAGGTGTCGTTTATATGCACTTTAGAAAGAAGTCTGTCTCTGACTACCTGTGTCGCAAACGGTAGTAAATAAAACTTATTATACTTTACATCTCAACTACATCAATTAACTAATACAAACAAAAAGATACGCGGTGCTACTTTTAACTAAATTGTCTGTTTCTGCTAAAAACGTATATACCACAGAACATAATATAAGAGTTGTGGGTATAGGTGCCTACCTATGTACGTTGTTCACTAAAACAATCGGTTATTAGATTTCTGACTGAAGACTGCCGAACAATTGGACACAAATGACTAAATGCACCGCGCAGATATATTCAAGTATAAATTACTTTTTTATAAAAATCTAATAAAGCCGTTGTCCAATACTGAAACTATAGCTCTCTTTTTATAATAACAAAAGTATCCATATACTTACCTTGTAACTTGAATACAGATTTCTTATTGCCGACACTGCACACGTTTTAAAACCTCCAAGAGTGTTAGGTATATCTTCTCACCATTTGAGAACAAAATACACGCGTAAATGACGTGTTAGGGCTAGTAATACTGCCGGAAGCTTTCGGCCCTGATAGTGGAAGTTCTGCTCTCTGATAGTGACGTCCGGCGTCCCTCCCGCGCCGATATGTTTCAGATACAGTCGTAGTGACGCGCCGGCACACACGCGCTCTATTTATAGAATCATTCATTATTGGTTCAAGCTCCTTTAAACAAAACAATCGTGCTGCAAGTTATCTAGCGTTTCGACGGTGAGATCATCGCGTCCTCAATTCTATAAGTTTACTTTGCTATTCTGAACTTGGAAATGGGTAGACTCTAAAGAAAATGTGTCAGAACATGGGTACTGTTGTTGAATAGGTATACGTACCTATATTTTAACCAATGTATACATAGTCATGTCAGTGTTAATTTAACTTATTTTGCAGGTTCATCGACGCGCAATAGGTAGGTACTTAGGTGTTGCAACAGCTCTTTATAATGTGATGCGGTAGTAATTGATAAACAAGTAGATTATCCACCTGGCTATAAGCAAGTACCATAGCTTACGTACGATTGCAATATTATAGGACATACTTGAGAATAAAGAATCGCTGACAGCGTTGACTAAATATAATCTACATATTTATTAGTTACAATGCTGAAAAGTTTGTACCTGTTTGAACATGATAATTTCAAGAACTAGCAAGTGAGAAACGGCAATAAATTTCCGTAAAAAGAATTAGAAAAAATTGTATCACGTGACCTGGAGGTCAAAGGTCATTAGTACTCGAGTTGAAAGTTGTATAACAGACAGACGGACAAAGCTTATGTATAAGAGTTTTTCGAACTCTAAAAACGGATTTCAAAATATAATTTTTTGTGCGATAGTCCATTTACTAAGAGCATGGCAGGCATAAGCATGTTATGATCCAAAGGCGCTAATCAGTAAACACAGATAATTGAATATAAAAAAACACATTGAAGTCAAATTTATCAACGAGACTGTTTCATTAAACGTAATGATACCAGTGATTAACTTCAATCTAAGAACTAAAATAACACATTTCATTATTTATATTGTCAATTTTATTCATTTACATTAATTATTTTATATTAATTTAACCAGCATCCACGCAATATCTGTCATCACACAATCCATAATTCACTATTAAATTAGACAATATTAACTTCAATTACAAAATATTTCATTGTTCAATGACACGGCAAACAAATGAACTCAACCCACAATAAGGCCACCCGCACACGGACAACTTGCGACAGACATTGATAATGAACAGCGAAACCCATTTAAAAACACTTGATACATTTTGTAGATACTCGTCGCAGACGTTAAGTAACGGCGGGTAATCGCTACCAATTCTTTTTATATAAACAGGATGACAAAAAGCTTACAGCCGCTCAGATGATATGGAGTTATCATATTCTATGGACATTTGCAACGCCGGAGGTTGCCACCAACTCAAGGGTGGCCAACCCTTAAAAATGGAGTTACTTAAACAGACAAATCACTGGTTCAGACATAACAGCGTCAGCCTTAGGTAAGGTTAGCTACTGGCTACACGAAAGATCTTTATCAATATAATTTGTTTATTATTAGTAACTTAAAGAACTCTTTTGGCATATGTTATCCAATATACACATACGGCGCGCCTGTATAACCATGAACAAGACAGAAGAGGTATATTACACACTCGGATATCGCCAGCTCTATTTAACGGTACCACGTAATAGTGCTTATTCTCATTTTAGGCCTCTGTACTGGAAGATTATAATGTGACTGGATTGGTATTAACTCTGACAAATACTTATATTGACAATATCCATCTGTGTCCATGGAAACAGATCGATCATTCGTCAGTACTATAAGCCTTATCTAGCTGAAGAATGCCAGCTTTTAAACGCGTTTAATCGTCAGTACATCTTTCTAAACAATTTGCTTAGTTCATCGTCATTGCCGCTGTAGGAAATTATGGGAAGACTTTATTATAATTCAAGGAAGACATACATATGTAAGAGTATGGGAATTAAATGCAGGCAGGCACATAGCTATCATTGGCTATCGTTAGAAGTATTGTGTGTGGGTGAGCAAGGTAAAAGATAGATTTGATACGCGCGACAGTGGCGCCACATCGCACGATAGTGGCGCCACATCGGGCAACTTTGTACTCTACAGCACTGGAAACAACACTGATAGATACTGTCCATTGACAAAAAATATATGGACTAATGTGGCACTTGCGGACATCATGACATCGACGTATTGTACAATTAATATATTTACACACTTAATACTTTCATATAAATATACATGCCATTAAATATAATTAAATTTAAACATGTCAATATCAATTAAACTGCTTCAGTTAATTAAAAACTAAAGTAACGTTCTTTTTCTTATATTTGTGATATCAATACTTCGCCTTCGTATCAGGCAACGATCAGCAACCAATTATTATTTGTCGCCTTGAATTCGATAAAGAATTTTGAGTTTTAGCATGAAAACCGCTATCCTGGTTCACCCTGAGTCCGCGGCTATAAGACTTAACACGGCCACAAATTGAGCGAGTGTACTCTCAATAAATATCATGATATTTATTACGATCTTCAATTGTTAATTTATATTAATGCCAAATTCAACGTACAACTCTGATGATACACATATAAGAGGTACAGTTTTACTTTGTTAACATTTATAAAAATGCCTAGCGCAAAATGCCTATTTCATATCATTCATACAAACAATATTTGTATCGCGTTGTTGCGTCACCCGACAGTAGTGCGGTTCCACTAAGGCCCGGCTCCGAAACGAGTTATTTTACCTACGGATAGTTAATTTTGACAGACATTCTATGAAAAATATGTCATAATTTTACTGTCCGTATGTAAAACGATTTGTTTCGTGATATAGGAACCGGGCATAAGTACGTTCTTTGTTACATTATGTTTGTTAATGTATCAATTGTTTGTTTAGAAAGATTCCACGTTGAATTTAATAGGAAGACTGTAGCCTGCCTGAGTATTTATCACCCTGTACTACTTGTTCAAATAAATGTAATATACCGTTCCTTGAGAAATACTGGATGCATAGCTAGCCATCTATGAGAAAGTTTCTACTACACGCCAGTGTATTCAGCCGGCTCTCTACGCTTAATAATTTTATGAACACACGAGTATGTTCACTCGTCAGTCAAGTAGTCAATGAATAACTACATAACTTTACAATTGTTATACTAAAAACATGATACACCATTAATTCCATGTAAAAATATATAAATGTTGTATAAAATTGTAATCTGCTATTTCAATAAAACATTTCAAACACCTTATTTGAGTCAAAGGCTAAGTTTACAAGGAAGTTTGAGTTCGTTGCGTCAGCCATCTTGAAATTATTATTTTGATGTGTCTATTTTGCAGCAATTTTCAATTATTTGCTGCCTTTTACTGAGAGGTATGGGGATCTCTTTGAGAAATGTATAAAGCTAACTAAAGTATTTAAACGAGAATTCTGTTTACTCAAAGTAGACATGTCTCACTTGTAACGCACACACATTATTAGTCTGCCTGTATGTAGGGTGCATTTTCGCGTATTATATTAATACGATCATCTGATTCTATTTACGTTGCTAGGTTTAAAATACCTTAGCAACTGATTGTACATGTATAGAAATAACTTAATATAATAAATTATTCATTTGGCTTAAATGTAATAGAGATAACTGAACTTCTAAATTCTACAGAGATTTCAGTGACAGAATCAATTGATTTGAACATTCGAACACATCATTAAAGTACAGTCGACTCTCGATAATTTAAAACTCAAGATAAATAAACACAGATAAATTTCAAATTAACAAGAGTTCAAAATAACAAGCGTTTAAATAACCATAAGGGGGAGGGAGGAGTTTGGTCAAAATTTGTGATTTACGATATCTATATTATTATTAGGTATGTATTAACAATTAAATTTAATAATACAATTATTCACAAATGTTTATTTCGATAAGAAGTCTGTAATATTTTTTTGAGAGAGCGATGTCAATCTATCACTGTCCAAAGTTCGTTTTTTTCGTAAACAATCGACTGGTTTGTACATGTATGTAAACAAACGACAGGTCTGTGCATGATAAACACTTCAAATTATAGAAAGTAGGGAAGCCTGGACTGCAAATTATCGCATGTTAGCGAGCAAGATACTATTCCTTCAACTTAAAATTACCGAGGGGACCAATTAACAATGATTTTATTCAATTTAACGAGTATTTTTCACGGGACCCAAAAATTAAATCAAATTATCGAGATTCAAGAATGATTCGAATGTCAAATCGAGAGTCGACTGTATATGTTTGTTAATGTTTAATTTTTCATAGAATCTTAATCAGATTTGTTGCCAGTATATATATATGCCAGTATAGGTATAGATCCTCGATGTGGATTTATAATACTTATTAGTTTTGATTTTTTGCCCTAACTAGTACTTTAAGGATTATTCTTATAAAGTGATAGTAAATTACCTACTTAGAATATAATAATTATATTTTAGTAAAATCAAGGTCAGAGAAGAGAGCCCCATACTATCTCAGTTACAAAACAAAATGTATGACACAATCTTATGTCATATTTATCTAATTACATTATTATAAACATTTTTCATTTAATCTTAAAATAAATACGTCATTGTGACATCGAATTTGTGATTCAGTGGAATACGAGCGCGCGCGCCAGTGCTGTGAGTGTGTGGCGCGACTCGCACCCGGCCACGGGAGCCGTCCACCGTTACGTATATCACTACTTAAGCACTTATATCACAACCATCAAAACATATCCAAACAGGCGCACATCGTCAGGCTCGTCTCGCCTACTAACAACATCGCACGATCTCACACGGTACACACATGTCGGTAAACATCTCACATAATAAATTAAAATCAGTCACGCGCCCGCAGCGCGGCACCGCCCGGCGATATCCAGTGCTATGTACAGGGGCTCGCCGCGCTACCCGGGGCTCGGAGAATCGACGCCCGTCGCACGGGCGTCAGGCTCGCGCTACCGACGCCGGCGCCGCCCCTTGCGGTAGCCCTTGCCGTACCAGCCGCCCTCGTCCGGGCCGGGCTCGGGCTGGCGCGGCGGCGACTGGCCGGCGCCGCAACACGCGCACAGGTAACGGCGCCCGCGCACCCGGCGCCACGCGCGGGCACTGGGCGGCGGGTCGCGCGGGGGGCCGTACCACAAACATCGCCGCGCCGAGTAGTGGCGCGCACACCACGCGCACTCGGCGCCCGCCGTGCTGCACGGCGCCGCGGGCCGGGGCGCCGGCGCGCTCGGTGCGATGATCGTGTGCAGGCCGGGGTACAAGGACGCGCGGCACAGCAGCACGGCGCGCCGAATGATGGCGGCCGCCAGCGAGCCCGCCGCCAGCGCGCCCCGCTCCTCATCCGACGAGCTCGCCTCCCGTTTGAGCTCACCCTTCAGCTCTAGCTTGGGCTCCATCTTAGGTTCCATTTTTACGTCCGCTTTAAACGAGTTCGATTCGAATTCGCTTCTGGGTCCACAAACATCCGACAGTCTCTTCGCATTCTCGCTTGCATCGATCCGGGGTTCGTACTCGAGGAGTCGACGGAGTCTGGAGCCTAGTCCCGCAGTGCCGTTGACGGGTTTCGCGTCGTCCGGCAGAGGCACGGGCGAGGCGCGTAGGTCGTCGGGCGGGGTTCCGCGACCGTTGATGGTGAGTGGCCGCGAGTCGGGTCCGTGTCGCGCCATCCGAAATCTTCTCAGGTCAGTCGTGCGACAGCGCGGCGGGCACGGACCGGGCCGCGGCGGCGGTGACGGCGCGTGCTCGGCGCGTAGCAGGATTGTCGCCTCGCCCGATTGGAGACTCACCTGAAATGAGACGAGACACGTGAGAGGTGACTACGGATAACGAGTATACAAGCGGCGCGGCGGCGATGGCAACGCATTCTCACCTGAAAAGCACGCAGGCGATCTGAAGTAAGACCGTGATGCCGTTCTAGCGTAGGTTCATGCAAGGAATTGGGTGTATGACCGCGGGAGGTTTCAGGGGAACTTTCACGCTTGCAGTCGAGTACAGGCCCAGTACGGAGTTCAGGCGCAGCATCGCAATGTTGATCAAAGGCAGGGCTACGCAGGCGATCGGAGGCAGACTCACTCAGGCGGTCGGAAATAGGGTCGCGAATGTGGTCGGGAGGAGACCGACGTAGGCGGTCGTGGGAAGTCCTACGTAGGCGGTCAGGTGCGAGCCCAGACAGGCGCTCGGAAATGGGTTCGGTCTGGAGGTCGGGAGAAAGCCTACACAGGCGATCGGAAGGCCCATTCCGGTGAGCGGGAGAAGGCCCATTTAGGTGGTCAGGAGAAGGCCCATTTAGGTGGTCGGGAGAAGGCCCACGTAAGCGGTCAGAACAGGGCCCACGCAAGCGGTCAGGGCAGGGCCCACGCAAGCGATCAGGGCAGGACCTACGCAAACGATCGGGAGCTGGCACACGCAAGCGTTCGTAAGGAGGCCCGTGCAGGCGTTCGGGACGTGGAACATGGAGACGGTCGGAAGCGGGCCCACACGGGCGGTTGGTAACGGGCCCGCACTGGCGGTCGGGAGGAGGTCCACGCAGACGGTCTGAAGCGGGCCCCCATAGGCGGTTAGGAATAGGCCTACACAAGCGGACGGGAGAGGACCCACGCAGGTGGTTGGGGATGGGCCCACACAGGCGCTGGGGAGGAGACCCACGTAGATCGGGAATAGGGCCGCGCAGACGGTCGGGAACGGGCCCGCGCAAACGATCGGAAACAGGTGCACGAAAACGGTCGGGAAAGGATCCACGCATACGACCGGGAACGGGCAAACGTAGAAGGTCGGGAACAGGGCCACGTAGACGGTCGGGAACAGGCCCTCGTAGACGGTCGGGAACAGGCCCTCGAATCCGGTCGGGTAGGGGCCCACGCAGACGATCCGCCAGGCGGCGCAGCGGCAACTCTTCATCAGAGTCGGAGGCGGAGGGTGACGAGGGCTCCCACTCATCAGATGCGCTGTCTTCGGGCTCAGGAGGCGCGCGCAGCAGTGGGCGCCTCGTGGTGTGGTGTTCGAGCGCGGCCAACGGCTCGGCATGCGCCAGCACGGGGTCACGACCGGCACGGTATCGCGGCACGCGCAGTCGTAGACGCCGCGCCACCTGCTGCATGACGGCGTCGCAACGAGCGTTGATCTTGAGTGCCGCCACCGAGTCCTTGGGCGTCCACTGTAAGTTGACGATGTAGAGAGCAGGGCGAGCTCGCGGCGCGCTCTGCATGCGCCACAGGCGTGGATAGCGGCGCAGAACCTTCAGGCTGGAACCGAGACATAGTACGACATCAGCGCGCGCCGCGTGGCGCAACGCGCCTGCCCAGTTGAGAGGCCAGGCTGCTCGGCCGCGCTCGCCGAAGTGTACGATGGAGTCGTGCAGTTCAGCGCCGCAGGCGTGGCAGAGGCGGCGTGTGCCATGCTGGTGGCGCGCTGTGCGTTCTGTGGTGTCGAAGGCACGCAGGTAGACGCGGCGGCACGGCGCGCACAGCTCTGCAAACATGTCACCGTGCAGCTCGGCCAGTGCGCGACGTGGTAGGCCGGCGCGCAGGTGCAGTCCATCGCAGTTCTGCGACACCACGAACTTGAGCGCGCCGCGTGCCCACAGCGCCGTTAGCGCCATGTGCGTGAAGGTGGGGCGCGCGCGCGACACCTCCACGCGTCCTACGGTCTCGCCGCGCTGCAGCCGCGTCCACACACCGTCGGGACCGCGGTAGTCGGGGATGTCTGCTGCCGTACTGATACCCGCTCCGGTGTATACCTGATCAAAGTCAAATAATAACATCTATAAAATACTAATTAGTAATTCGCAATTCAGATATACTCCTACCAGAAGAATTTTACAATTTGGTATGGTTATAATGATGTGCTATCAGCAAAAATGGCATTGTCTTCCTTATGACACAATTATGTAAGATTTAAACACAGCTACAAAAGTAGAGGTGGCAAGCAATGGAGATATTCTTTTGGTTGGCCTGATCCAGGTTTGTATTAAGCTGAGCAGAAATTTGGCTGTGCTCTTGGAATGAGAACTTTCTTGCAAACAGTAACATACATAAAACAAAAGTGTATGTTTTTAAAAGTAAATTAAGAGAAAACTGTCTATTAATTTCAATATAATGATCAGATTACCAAACACCTACCAAAGGCTCGATAAATTAAATTATAAGATATCCTGGTTCAAGAATGTACATAATAAAATGTTATAACCCTGGATTGTTTTTGACAAATGATCAAAAAAAGTCATGTGTTAGGGCTTTTGTGATGGCTACTGTACTAGATACAATGATAAATGTATAAATAAGACAGGTTATTACTCTATAAATTCACTTTCATGGATTTTATTTTTGTTTTGATCACAGTTGTTAGCAGCAGTTGAGGCTGTGGGTGACGACTATTCAGACATGACATGATGATGCACTTGTGCAATTAAGATGTTATATGCATATTACATCTTTATTGCAAATAGTGCACTATTTGCACACAAATACAGTTTGTTTAAGTACAAGCATACCTGCCTCATAACATGTAAAAAAAGCCTCTATATTTTATACAATGGGAGATGAACACACAAAACTTAGTGCCATATCAAGACAACTACTTAATGTGTCTGTCCATATATCTGCAGAAATATTTCTCATACTTCAGAGAGATCTTTTAGGAATCCTACTAATGAGTGTGAAATTTGTGAACATAACTATCTCATTATTGCAAAATATGGACCTAAAATAAAACAAAATGTAAATACATTTAACAAAATAAACCCTGTAAAACCTATTTACACAGTTTGTTTTGATTTGATAAACTATTAGAATGGATTGGTCAAATCTGCTGAAACTTTAGATATAATTTAAATTTATTAAAAAACGAAATAGATTAGTTCCTCATTCACATTATATGAGTAGAATTAAAGTTATATTATAAGTCCTCTCAAATTCAAAAGCTATTTCTGAAACATAATTAAGTATGCGGTGTGTCAATGGGTCAATGTTTACTACTTTCCTGTTTCTATTGATAACTGTTTATTTCCAATCAATTCATCTGTTGATTGTTGAACATACCACAGACACAAACTTCATGGCTTTGGCAGAGGGAGAGAGCAATGTACTATCAGCCAACTATTTCATAAAAATAAACTTTTTATTATGCTAATTTGAAAGTTATTTTGAATGGATTAATGAACAATGCTATGGCAACTTATCACACAGTGTTAGTTAAAACACACAATTCCTAACAATAATTTATACATACATTATTATTATGATTGAAGTATTCATTCAAGTATATTGTATAATCATTGGATGACAAATCTTTAGCAGTGACCAATAACAAATTGAATGAAATTAAATTGTAATAAACACAAGCAATGAAAACATAATGTACCAGAGTTTAGTTAGAGTGAGTACCTAAAACCATATAGGTAGTTATGTTGAATACATATCTGATTATAATGAAAACAATTAAGTATGTACTGTCAGAGTGGGGCCTTGTAGATAATTATTATATAAAATACACACAGCATGTACTTAATAGCTGAATTATGTGATAAACGTAGGGAATACCAGGAAATCCTAAGGTAAAACCATTATTTAACGTCATACTTTTGGTGTTGATCTGGAGGGCAAATATGGTAATTACGTGTACAAGAGAACGTACCACGAGATGTTTAGCGTTCCTCAGTGCGCGCGCTAGTCTCCGGCATTTGTCACGCAGCACGCGCGGGCTGTCCTCGACCTCTCGAGCACGCTCAGCCGCGCGGGCCCGGCGCAGCGCAGCAGCTGCTGTGGTCGCCACGGGTCGGCCTCGGCCTAGTGCCACTCGGACCGTGGGCCCAGGGGCAGCAGGAGCCGCAGCTGCCGCAGTCGTCGTCGCCGCCACAGCGTCGCCGCTGAGGCGGGCGCTGGAGCGCACCCCACCGCGGCCCGACATGTTGCCAGCTATTGGCCGCGCCTACTCAACGTCGGTTTCTCCCGATGTCGTCCGTCTATCGTAAGCCCCGGCCTTTCGCACATGTCGTTCAAAGCTGACGGTCGATCGCGACGCTCGTAAACAATCGAGGTGCCTGTCGTTATTCATCCGTCGGATCACGGGTGCACAGATTAATAATATTTCGCCGACGCTGCATGTCGACGAAATGTCAACTGTCAATGTCGCATGCGAGACATTCACTTTAAATGCGTAAACAGTATAACGGTATTCAAAATTTCAACTGATGGATTGGTCGTAAATAACAAATATATAATGTTATAATAGGATTATACAAAACTGTATTTACTTTTGATGCTATGACTGAAGAGTATACTGTACTATATTTTTTAGAGCATACAACTGCCATTTGTTCAGTATGTGCACTTTGGGCAACCCGTGCCCTAAATTGTTATACCGAAAATGCCAAGTATTTTCACTAGCTCCAAGCCCAAAAGCGGCAAAAATACTCTCGATTTTTCAATAAGTATAATTTATGATTGCGATCTTCGTGATTATTCATTTTTTGGGATTTAATAATAAAATAAATTATCAGGTGGTACTACATTGCGAAAACTGTGAATTTGTTCATTAAATTACTGTTTTAACATTATTATCAAACAAAAGTTTATTTAAAAATAATTTTGAAATCTTCGTATTGAAACGTTTTTGCCTTGAGGTTACTCTTCTGTTTTGGTACAACATTTTGCATTAGGTAACATTTTATTACAATGCAACATTTTATTTCCCTACAAATACAAAATAAACTACTTGTAAAAAAGAACGATCGAAACACGGCCACGTTTAGCGGGGCTTAGTCTGTTATTTTTAATATCCCGTTCCCGTAGGAACTTTAGTACATAAATTAAATAACAACATTCTTACTTAATGTTATTGAAAAAAAAATTTTATATCGACCGATCTATTCAGCTGCAAATAAAAAATAATTTTAATTTAATATTTTTAGATTCGGAAACTGGCTATAAAAGGACCATGACCAAAATAAAGACATGGTGCCTGTCTGTGAGGTAGTTTAATCATCTCCAGTAAACAGACAAATGTTTGAAATATTGTTACTCCGATGTTAGCACAATCATTACTACAACGCCCTCATACAATTTACTTTTAGGTTGATTTAAATTTCATATCAGTCCAGTTACTTCGAACATTTATATTACTAATATACATTATAAACATACATACATAGATTCACGCCTGTTTCCTAGAGGGGTAGGCAGAGACTACGGATTTTATTTTTATTTTTACATTATAAACAAATACCTAAGAATGTTTAAACGCTCAAATTGACACCAAATTAATAAGCATTTAATGCATACAACATTGAACTCTACGTAATCCAATTACGCCCAAGCCCCAAATTATAAATTTGTATGTAAGACACTTACGTAATAAATATTTTCAAAGAAGGCAGATTTATGTTCACTATAGTAGAATTATTATTTAAATATGAGTCTGTGATATTACTATTTCCCAACGAGTCGTTGGATTGGGTGACGGCTTAATATTTTATGACACTCAGATTTTTAATTGAGATTTGAGATAACAATAGTGTCCTCCAGATAAAATTTTTGTTATGGCGGCCAATAGTTAAGATATCAGGATTGACGATATTTATTTTCCTGAACCGGTTAGATTTACAAACATTTTCTTTTTATGTCTTTGAATTTTTTATAAACCTATGCTTCTAAATATACCTCAACGGTGATTTATGCAGAAAGTCCAGGGCGGCAATTCAATTATACTAAGCGAGTTCATGTCCTCGGCTTTACATGTTTTCCAATGGTATAAGGGTGAAATATCGCCGAACATTAGGTTCTTCTTAACAGAAAAATCCAAATTATTATTGATAACCCAATTCCCAACCTGTGTCCGAATGATCTTCCAAAATATACTAATGATGCAAGTCATGAAGAAAATTTGTAATGTTTACTTATACAAACTGAATCTTACACATCATTCCCTTATTTAATTTGGATGATAAAGCTTAAAAACTTAGTATTCAAATTGAGACAAACTTGTCATTGCTGTCAACGACGTGCAACTGTCAAAAGTTCTTTTTGAAAGCTTGACAGGTGAGATGTGTATGAATTTTGTGTTTATTGTGATAAAATCCGAAAAAATCTCCAAAAGATCAAGTGCTTTTATTATATTATCTACTTAGTTCTGTTTTAAACGCAGTGATCCATTTACTTGTGGTGGTATTTAAATAAATTACTGTTAATTTCATTGCAGTTCCACCCGGAACATCGGATCAACTTCAACATGGTAAGAACCTTGATATTGTTATTTTAATGCTTTTCTCTCTAGAGACCCTCGTTAAATTCCGCATGATATCAACGGACTAATTGATCTAAGAATAATTTTGTTTCACAAGTAAGTAATGTTTACGTTGCTGTGTTTCAGCCGCGCGAAATCAAAGACATTAAAGATTTCCTGCTGAAGGCGCGCAGGAAAGACGCCAAATGTAAGTATTGCATTTCTTTCAACATTATTTACTATAAGTTTATTGAATGCGGACAGTGAAATCCAGATATTGAAGTGAATACAAGTGCACAGGCTAATCGATGATAGGTTATGTGGGTGTCGCTAATACAAATGTATCTTTGACGCTCAATTGTTAGTCCAGGTATTTGTATTTCTTATCACTAATCACAAATATACAAGCGTGCAAGTGAGTGAGGTTATTATTAAATCAACAAATGTAATGTTCATTATAATTATGTGGTGGAACTGGACAAAGTGATATTTGCATTACCTGCAAGACAACAAACTTAAAACAAATGGCCTTGGCCTTCCTTACTTTCTGGAATACATACAAAATACCATGAGGATGGTTGTGAGATTTATGTGTTAATCTGTCAATTGCTGTGTCTGGACACCATGCTCCTGCCCCACTATATAGGTTAAATAATAATATTCTTTATCATTGCAGCTGTAAAGATAAAGAAGAACCCTGAGAATGTGAAGTTCAAGGTGCGCTGCTCCCGGTTCCTGTACACACTGGTGATCACCGACAAGGAGAAGGCAGAGAAGCTGAAGCAGAGCCTACCTCCAGGTAATTGTTGCACCATACTTATTAAAATACACCAATAATCCTGAGCTTCTGATGGGCAGATCAACATCAAAATAGTTCCCAAATATACATTGCATTATTTTCATTGTCGCGTAAACTGCTGTGATTGGCTGATTGAATTTGGAACAACCAATCAAATCACTGAACAAGACTTATCAGAGTTGTTTAGTCTTTTAGAAACTGGGTAGTATTCCCTTTCAATTTAATACACTCATGTATTTTGTCATCTATTCTTTAAAAATATTAAATTTTTCATCTATGGCTGAGTAGATTATTAAGTGACTGGCTTGACAAACACACCCAAGGATCTTAAGTTCCCACACAAGATAAAATTACGGGTGATCAATAAATAGCTGTCTAGATGCTGAGTGTATTTTGCATTTGCTACCGTGTGATGTGTTCTGTTTCACATACGAGGGTGCGTTTTTAAGTTCGCGGAATGGAATAGAAGGGGATGAAATAATATTACAAAATTATTTTTCCTTTTCAATATATTCACCTGAAACCCTAATACATTTCTCAGATCTATGAATTAACTTATGAATACCTTCATAAAAAAATGTTTTGTCTTTCTCTGAAAAATACGCCGAAACTGCATCCTTCACTTCTTCATCGGTTGAAAATTTCTTTCCTCGAAGCTCTTTTTTCAGATTTGGAAAGAGATAATAGTCGCTGGGAGCCAAGTCTGGGCTATAAGGTGGGTGATCAATGATATCGAAGCCCACCTTGTGCAAAGCAGCCAACGCAACTCGACTCTTGTGAACAGGAGCATTGTCGTGCAAGAGCAGGACACCTTTGGTCAATTTTCCTCTTCTTTTTTCTCTGATTGCCTCTTTTAACTGCTCTAAAATTGAAGCGTAGTGTTCTCCGGTTATGGAAACACCTTTTTCTTTGTAATCAACCAACAAAATTCCTTCTGTGTCCCAAAAAACTGTCGCCATGAG
The DNA here is from genome assembly GCA_963675205.1 of Catocala nupta. NCBI lineage: Eukaryota > Metazoa > Arthropoda > Insecta > Lepidoptera > Erebidae > Catocala > Catocala nupta. Next base: position 8,313,511 of record OY776084.1, on the reverse strand, counting down.
CTTTCCCGCCGATTGCGACACCTTGAATTTCTTAGGCGGTGGTGTACCCTTTTTATGCCACTGCATGGAATCTTGTTTAGACTCAGGTTCATAGTGATGAACCCAAGTTTCATCCCCAGTAACAATTCGCTCCAAAAAACCATCCTTGTCTTCATTACACTGGCTCAAAAACGCACGCGAACACTCGACGCGCTTCTGTTTTTGAGGCGGTGTGAGCATTCTAGGCACCCATCTTGCACTGACTTTTGTCATGCCGAGATGATCATGGAGAACCTTGAAAATGGTCGTTTCAGATACTCCAACCATCTCTGCGATTTGTTTTTTCTTCAAACGTGCATCCTCCAATATTAATTTTTCGATTTTTTCGATAAGATCTGGAGTGGTGACCTCAACAGACCGCCCAGGCCGGGAATCGTCTTCAATTGATTCCCTGCCTTGCTTAAAGAGGTTGTGCCACTTGTATACCATGGTTTTTCCTGGACAAGAGTTCCCGTATACAGATGACATCTCTTCCAAAATGGTTTGAACATTTTTTCCTTGCTTGGTAAGGAACTTTATAACAGCGCGGAACTCGATTTTCTCCATACTTCACAATTTCTTCCAGATTGAGTTGCTTGAGGGACGATAGTTCAAAGACTAATGACCTCATTATGATAATACTCGGTATATATACTAATTATTAGTTGCTAAACACGTTAGTGACTAAACAAGCACCCGCACCACCTTCCATACCCTCCATTCCGCGAACTTAAAAACGCACCCTCATACCACTAGAATTATTCCAAGTGCTGCAGTTGTCTTTAAATAACAAAAGAGATGACTGTTATTTTGTATCTAATCATCTCAAATTTTATGGAGGAATTTTGAAAGTCTGTATGTGAGACACTCAAAGGTCTTTTAGACTTGATTTTGATGAAGACTGTAATGTCACCCTATCATTTGATGCTATTGTTGACATTTATCAATAACCTGGTAATAAAATAACTTAAAGTAAATTTTATTTTTGCATATAAAATAACTTACTGTCTTACACCAGTGGCCAGTCGTAGTAGATTTCAATATCATAGACAGGTTAAATAATGTCAATAACCTGTTCTAGTTTTTATCAAAATGGGTTTAGATACACTTTTACAAATTTTCACTATTTCTTTTAGATTCACATTTGATCTTACACATTTACTTGAAAAGCCAGCATTTAGTAGTATTTCATGATAGGCTTACTTTCACTTACACTGAAGATAGTGTGTTGTCATCAGAGGGACCTATGGCCTTTGTTTCTAATTATTTAAAGAATTTGATAATTTACAACACATGATTCATGTCCTTTGTATAACATGTATACATAACCTATATATATCTTGTAACATGTCAGGTACCTTATTGATGCAAAAGTATCAATCATCACAAAAGAATATTAAGTTAATTACTTCTTACAAATAAATAGGAAATATTAATTACCAACATGATAGTGACTTATAGATTAGTATCCCTGCAAGTTGCTGATGACTGAAACATTTTATAATAACTTTGCAACTATAAACTAAAATACTGCCTTTTAACATAAATGATTATGAACCTACAAGACTTACAGGTAATTGCAAAACCAGATTGAAGCATCCAGAGTAGGCAACCTGCTACAGATAAAAATAAAGTTAGGATAGACAGGTTTGTTGCCAGCAGTTACTGTAATCTATGAATACTTATACACCAGGATTGTCAAATATGAGTAGTACTGTGTCCATTCTGCTTTACTAATAATAATAGTTGAAAGAGGATAGGTAACTCGCCTAACAGTTTCTAGCTAGCCATGAGTCTAATCACTTTCTAAATACATATATCTGACTTCTCATAATTTCTTGAGCAAATGTAATCAATTGCAATCACAAAATTTTATACATAATAATATTTCTATGTTAACTACTTCTGCATAATGTTATACTTCAAAGTTAGTAAACCAGCATATATGAGGAGGCTCCTTATGGTAAGAGGTTACTATATTAACTATTTACCGTTAGCATGACCATACTTGTCTCTGTGATACCTTAGTGTACCCCTGTAGTAATGTCATCCCTTTGTCTCTAGCCAGAACAAAGTATTTTTATTTGCGAAGTTCTACCTTAAATCTTGTATCAACTTAAAAGTGGAAACAATTGTTTTGAACTCATGGACACAGAAGAACAGTTTGCGTATCTTACGAATTGTTCTCTCAAACTCTTGTATATACTCTGAGAGGTAGCAGCAGAGGTAAATATGTATTATGTTTAGCCAGATTATTGATTACACTGGTTCAATTGATGTCCTTGTTTATCCATGTGACTGTTAGAAAGTTTGTTTTAGTTTTTACTCTACATACTTTGGCATTGAATATAAATTAATAACATTGTTTTTTTTTGTTGCAGGTCTCCAGGTTAAGGAAGTGAAGTGAAGTGACTAGTTGTAAATAAATTAAAAACATATAAACCCACTTTTCTGTTTCTGTTTTACCTTTTTTTACATTACCATTAATACTATTAAAATGACATGAGAAGTACCATTAAGGTTTGCAATGTTGATAGTAGCAATAGTAGTCTGTTCCAATAAAATTGATAATATTTTTTTAAGTTAAGAGATTATGTACCTCTTTGTTTGACCGTTAAATGCAATGTGTTGCTGGATACATGCACGAAGGAGGATGAGTAAATTAGGTCTGAACCTCCAACAGTCTGGAAAACTATTTCATATGAAAGCTTTATACAATGATATAGGTACTAAATATGTGTTACATTTATAATAATGGACATAATTCTACTCCCTAGCCTTTACTTTCTCAAGTCCCTTGGGGTCGGCTTTTCTAGTCTAACCGGCTGCCTTATTACGTAAAAATAAGCGATTAGCAATAATGGCGCAGTCATGGCGCGATCGAGGGCTAATCGCAAAAAAAAATCGTATTACATAAGCATTCGTTCGCTGATGGTTTGCTACCGGCTAGTATGCACTTTTTGCAGCGATGCTAGCGCCAGAAACGATTTCGTGGCAATAACTTGAAACTGAGAAATGACATTTTGTTAAACAGATGTGTAAAGCTTTGTTGGGAACTTTTGTATTATTCAGAATTTTTTGTCGAAAAAGCACTTTCTTGAAACAAACGTTACAATGTTTGGCGTCGTCTCATCATCTCATCTCTCAATCATAATCTTTCAATTATCTTAGCCATTTAAAATAGTTAGCCGTTCTTGATATGTTTGAGGAAAATGAATGTAATTTGTTAGAATGTTTTATCTGTTCAGAGCCATTGTAACTTCTTTTATAGCATTAGATACACTGGCCTGATTAAGTCCATAGAGGTAGCTCATGCCTACGGGTTTCTGATATGAGCCTGTAGCATAGAATGAAAAGGCGGTAAGTACCTGCAATGTGAAAATTTAACCACTAAGTTTCTTTAAAGTTAATTAAAAAAGGCAGTACATAATTGAGTTTACTTACTTTGCATTCTACACTAACTTTAGTTTTCCTACTCCTTCATGCCATGAATGGGCGTATTTCGGCACACAATTCCATAAATAGCTCTTTGGAGAGTCGGTAATGCACTTTAAATTCTTCATCGGCAAGATCTAAAGCTTTGGCATGTTCACGCAAATCACGCCTTAACCGAGTTGAATTACGATTCTCCATCCTTCTGTTCGCAATTTCTAGTCCTTCCAGTAAAAGAACAGCACGAGCCATATCCAATAAAATATAAATTTTACACACAAAACTTAAGTATTCATAACTTTAAAGCAATCCAAGAAAAGGTTATCACGATTTGACAAATTTATTTGCTCGCAGATAGCTTTCGTTGTGCTGTCAAAAACGATACGTAATACCAAAAGAATTGCCTCCATACAACAAAAATGCATTATTAATTCATAGATTGTTACATAGAGGCAGCACTGTCGCGTTAAAGCTATGGCTTTGCTATGGCTAATACATAATACGAAGTAGCGAAAATATAGCAAATATTGCTAAAATTTCGCTATGGTTAGGCTATTGCTAAATAGGTAATAGCACTGCCGATATCAGTTTTTACACAGCGGCTGCCACCTGACCTCCGTAACCCGAAGGCTAACGATACCTACCCTAAGGCTAGACCAGTGTCAGGATATTATAGGGCACTGACTTCCCAATAACGACTGCCATAGATGTTCATGGCAGCCGGGACCGACGGTGCTCTCCGAGGCACGGAGCAGGCGATAATTGTCAATCAATACACACATAATTTCGAAGTCATAACTTCCGAAAGTCAGATCCGCGACGTGGGTTTGAACCCGAGACCCTCGGCATTGCAGTCTGTTTGTAACTAAATCTGGTGCCCAAATTAAAATAACTTGAGGCTATGGAAAAACTTATATGAAAGAAATAACACTATCATTCGATCAATTGCGTTGAATTGATTTTGTTTCGAGACGAAATGTCCCAATTGAGGCTGCTTAAGTCTATTTTGTGTGCGCTACTAACAATGTTTCTTTGTAGTGTGTAATATTGGATTTATCGGTGTAATTAATTTTATACTATGGGAACTAAGTCGAAATCTATTGCCAACATGGTGTTTTAAGAAATTATTGATTTTTATGAGATTATATCTTTCATATGGCATGAATTTCAAGTCTGTTGACAGTTGGACCAGGTTCCATAGAAAATCCCTAGATCCTTTGAAATTTTAATAAACTCGAGTCGCACAGGCCACGGTGAAGAAATCATTTTCAAGAACAACAAATTGAATAGTAATTCAGGGCAGCGATAACCTAGTGGAATACGGTTGGACTGCCACACAGGTCTTGAGTTCAATCCCAAGGCGCGCATCTCGGACTTCGAAGTTATGTGCGTATTAAATAGGTAGGTCGCTCATATCGCTCGCTTTAATGGTGAAGAAACATATCGTAAGGAAACCTGCATGTCTAAGAGTTCTCCATGTTATTGAAGATACGTGAAGTTTGCCCACCCGCACTAGGCTAGCGTGGTGAATTATGGTTTGATCCCTCTCACATTGAGAAGACGTCCATGCCCAGCAGTGGGACAGTTTAATCCAAGGCTGCTATTATTTTATTTATTCAAATGTAAAAAATAATGGAATATATGAATACAATACAGTATTTTAATATTTTGTAGGCTGACTGACACATTGGCCACTTTTTATCCCAGTAACTGGTACAATACGAACTACGGATCTATACTCCATTTGGTTAGGTACTTATCTAAAGGTAAACAATTTTGATGTGACTTTTTACACTAACACATACTAAACAAATAAATTACTGCTTAAATTAACGATTCAATTGATTTAGTAATCGTTATTGTACTTATTTACATTGATCTTTAGCAGCATTTTATTTTAAACTGAGTTTTTAGATATTAAAAGACATCAAGATTAAAATCTTTAGTTATGTATTTATCCAAATGGAGTAAAATTATTTATATAAAAAATAAAACAACATATACTCAGTCTCACCTATATCCCTGAAGGGGTAGTCAGAAGTGTATTACACCCGCATTTCGCCAACTTTAGTTTGAAGGCCCACGTAACAGAATGAGCCCTTTGGGCAGGGTTTCTGATTGTTTCCATAAGCCGTCAAGCTAATAGTAGGTATTTCTTTATGCCACTATGTTGGCAAATAAGCATACCTAGGTATTTTATGGTAAGTATACGGTTATACTAAGTAAGTTATGATCGCTTGCAATACCAGGTGATGCTACAGCCGCTATGGAAATATATGTAACTATACAATGCTAGTTTACCTACTCGTAACTAATTTTATAAATGCGAATTTGAGTTTGGTATGCTTTCACGCATTACTAAGTGCTTGCACCTCATGAAATTCAGCATACATACAGGTTGTCAGGGCTACAGAAAAGGACATAGGGTTTTACCTTGTTTAGGGACCTTTTATCCAGAAAAAAGTACTTTTACTAACCTAATCTAATCAACATTTACGCGAGCGAAGCCGCGGGTAAAATCTAGTATTTACAAACAGAGGAAGCTTTTTAAAATATTCCAGCAATTTAACAATCTAACATAAGTAGGTACTTTTTATTTGTTCCATCTATCCCGTCACACTAGAAATCGTAGGCTACAGTAGCCGCCAGCAATTGGTAGGTGTATGATAGTTTCCTACCTACTTATGCTGTATCAAAAATGCGAGAGTAAACAAACTAAAAAAAACGTTACCAAGTTCATATTTACGGTGAGGATGTGGAGTTGCACTGAGATAGTTAGTCCATAGGCTGTCAACGACCTTGGGTGGAACTCCGCAGACGAGCCGGATTATTTGTAAAATAATAGGTAGTCAACGGTCCGAAATATCTATTGCAATGTTTTCTCTACACAATGTCAACATACTGCGGGAAGCTATGATTTTCAAAAAAAAAACTGACTGCTACGAAAGATGTCTAGGGTTCCTTTTCGATACCTTATAAGGAAGTATGAAATAGATTAATCTTATCTACTTGATATCTGGACCTACAAGTACTTATTCTCTCCTTAATTTTGGCTCAGAGACGAAAACACACCCTTCACAGTTTTCTTCAATCACTTGAAATCTGTTCAGTATTCTTAGGTATTGGAAGATCATCTAAATGTGGCACTGTTTTTGTAACAGATGAAAAATCTGGATATTTTATTGTGTTCTTGGATTTTCTTGAAAATTCTTTTATTTTATAGAGACAAAAGAAGCAATCACTCACGTGATTCTTAGGTTCGCCCTATATTACAGGTTGAAGCAAGACGAAAGTAATGGTATTTGAAAAGAAGGAGTGCATGACGATGTGCAATATTATGATTGATGGAGAACAAGTGGAGCAAGTGAAAGAGTTTGTATATTTGGGTACTTTGTTTACAAGGGATGGTACACATGAGGGAGATATTGAAAGGAGAACGATTGCTGGCAATAAAGTGAATGGCGCACTACGCGCTTTTATGAACAGTTGAAATGTATCCGAAAAGGCACGTTTGGCTGTTCATAGAGGACTATTAGTGCCTATACTTATGCATGGAAGTGAAAGTTGGGTATGGCAAAAGAAGCATGAGAGCAGAATAAATGCTGTAGATATGAGAGCGCTGAGAAATATATGTGGTGTGACTCTGAAAGATAGGATAAGAAATAGTGTGATTAGAGAGAGATGCGGCATAAAAGTGGATAGTGACGAGAATAGAAAAGGGTATGTTAAGCTGGTTTGGGTATGTAGAAAGAATGGACGAGAAAAGACTGACTAAGAAAGTTAATAAGGCTAGTGTGAATGGAACAGTCGCAAGGGGAAGACCTAGGCGAACGTTTCTTGATCGGAGACGTTCTGGATAAAGGCCAGGTTATGAGCACCTCAAACCGGCGAGCGTGTATGAGGAAAGTTATGAAAGTGAATGAAGCCAGAGAAGTGTGTCAGGATCGTAGCAAATGGAAATCCGTAGTCTCTGCCTACCCCTCTGGGAAACAGGCGTGAATCTATGTATGTATGTATGTACCAAAAGGCATTCCGTTAGATATTCCTCTGAACCTACACGTCGATTTTGTTTGGCAGATGAGACAACAGATATGTGGCACCCAGTTATTATTTTGATGACAAACAGCCAAGGTGAAATATGCACTAGGTATGCCAATCAATGGTATAAATGCCTTTTTTTACTTTTTGGTGTGTATAAACCACAAATATAGCAAAATCTGTCAGGAGAATTTGTACAAACGTGAGACAGGTTGCTAGGCATATGATCAAATAATTTTGTTACACTATTAGTGCAAGAATAAATGCTTAAAATTTACATCTACCCTCAAAATAAGTTCTAAAATATGCTGTTAGAAACAGCATATTTTGTAATTAAAATTAATATAATTTAAATATTTTGTCAGTTTTAGACGTAATTGACGTAGTGGGTGTACCAACAATATGTACACACAGCGACGCATCAACCCAGACTGTTTGGACTTTGTACTATTAGAAGTTGAACGCTGCAAATCGTGCGAGAGAATGCGATATATGTTTGTTATGCTCTATCCTTACCATTACATCGACACCACTATGCACTGTCCCTTTCCGACAATTCTCTATTTTGTATGTAGCGTAGTTATGCGTATATCGGGGCCATGTGTACCTACTTTATAATTTTTGCCATATTTTTTTAGTATTGACTAGAGAGATACAACGATGTTGATATCCATTTAAAGGAGGGCTTCTTCATCGAACCTCCAGCCTGTGGTGCAAACTTCGCTTAGGATTTAATTCAATAAATGCAGTGATAAATTTAAATCTCTACTAACGTGTGCATTTCGTTTTGTATATTGTTGAAGCATAATAAACAAAAAGGAATTTACAACTTTGATGAATCGTTTGGTCTACCAGACCGGTAGACCATTCATGATTTTGTGGTTACTAATTATTATATAGATGTTAACGTATAAATAAGTAGGTAATAGCTTTAATAACTACATCTAAGGTCAGACGTCAGACCAAGATTGTTATTCTGTTCCGACCTAGACAAATATTTTACATTCAAAACCAAGACACGCAAATTTTCGTTCATACGTACCTTGTCCTGACAATTACAAACAAAACAAGAAAAACAGCCACATCGTTGGAGCCCTTCTTATGTGATGCTCCGTCACAGATGTGGCAATTGATTTTTATTTATATAGATGTTAAGTTAACGAAAACTGTTACTAATATACACATATTATGTAGCGAGTAGCGGCACCACCCAGACGAAGAAGTTGCGACGACAGACAGTAAGATGGCGCTTATAATCACGCCCACCATAATATCCTGAATTGCACAGGTGAACTTAACACAGTGACTAAGTATACATATATGTATAAACAAGTTTCCGATATCAACAGTCGGGCCGCGGCCCGCCAGTCATGATCACCCAGCCTGGTCGGAGGATCCTCCGTTTGTGTTGGAGAGATCACATTCCTTCACACATATTTGAATGACCTTTTACGGTTTATAGTAACATATACATATAAGTATATATATATCAATAGATTCACTCTGTAACTAACAAACGTCTATAGTTAATATTAGCCCTCCATTAAACTGTCCTACTGTTGGGCACGGGCCTCTCATTGTGAGAAGGTTTAGGCCATAGTCCACCACGCTGGCCTAGTGCGGGTTAGCAGACTTCACATATCTTTGAGAACATTACGTAGACCTCTTAGACATGCAGGTTTCCTCACGATGTATTCCTTCACCGTTAAAGCCAGCGATTAAACTATTTAATACGCACATAACTTCGAAAAGTCAGAGATGCGCGCCTTGGGATCGAACTCGAGATCTCTGCTTGGTAGTCCAACGGTTTCCCACTAGGCTATCGCTGCTGTTGATAAAGCGTTTCGTGATATCTGCTTTTAGGTACCTACAGTATTGGTTTTTACCAATCAGTTGATAGAACGCTACGCTCGAATGATTGGGGTTAATATCGAACTAAGTTTTCTCGGCTCCGACATTGACTTTTTCGGTGGGATTTTATCCGAGAATAGCTCACACCGAAACCAAGACTAAGATATCGTTTATATCTAGAACTTCGCATAAATATCAGTACCTAACCAAGTAGCTACATTTATGCGCAGTTTAACGTGTAGGTGTACTGCGAGGACAACTTTGGCTCCTTTGATATCCAATACTAATTGATAAATATTTGTGGCGTACTGTTTGCGATATTTCCTTTAATATCTATTAATGGTAGGTACTCCATTAAAGGAAGATTTCAGTTGTAACGAAATGACGAAGTACAAAATATGGTCGCTCGTTTACGTCGTCCTCGTCGTCATACAGAACAAAATATAGTATAATTCATATAACTATTTCATATAATCTATACTAATATTATAAAGTTGAAGAGTTTGTTTGTTGGAACGCGCTAATCTCAGGAACTACTGGTTCGAATTGAAAAATTATTTTAGTGTTAGATAGCCTATTTGTCGAGAAAGGCTACAGGCTCATCACGCTTCACCCACGGGGGCGGCGCAGTAACGATAAACGCGGGTGAAACCGCGAGAACATCTAGTTATTTCATATAATTAATTCATATTTAAATACTTAGGTACCTACATGTAATTACATACATAGGTACATTTATTATATGACGTACTTACTTAGTTGTTTAAAACTTAGTTGTACTTAATAACTATGATAAGTGTAACGTTATAAAGGACGAAGATTTAAAAGTAATGTAATTACAAAATATTTTCGCTAGATGTTACCCGCAGTTTCGCTCGCGTAAATATAGGTTAGATTAGATTAGTAACAGTACTTTCTTAGATGAAAGGTACCCTATATGCTATGTCCTTTTCTGTTCCCCTAATAACGTGTGCCTATGCGTAATTTCGTAATGATTGGTGGAGTAGTTAAGGCGTGATAGCGTAACAAACAAACTCACACATTCGCATTTATAATATTAGTTAGGATTTAATAAAATTGTTTTTAACTTCTGATTAGGGCTGGTAGTTTTTTGCATCAGATATACGGCTTAACATAATTACAATTTTATATGTACCGCAAACTGAAGAATAGTCGTGGTCCGTGAACTCTACCTTGGGGTACACCAAAATTGTGTTGCACTTTGTTCGAGTAATTCCAAGTTAATTCAAAAGAGCACGTGTAGCCAACACGTGCTTTCATTGAGTTAATTTGGTCTTGCTTTTCTCGCGGCAAAAGTTTGCGTTTTTGTTTGTAAGGGCTCGATTCTCGGGTCGGGCGATGTTATTAGGTTTCGCTGTTATGAATTTCTCAATAACAGTACGGAGTCTAGTGCAATGTTGAAGGTTCGTAACAAATGAAATATGTGGTTTGGTCTAATTATTAATATATAATAGGTCAATTAAAGGCCTACAATCTATACTAATATTAAAAAGCTGAAGAGTTTGTTTGTTTGGTTGAACGCGCTAATCTCAGAAACTACTGATTCGAATTGAAAAATTATTTTAGTGTTAGATAGCCCATTTATCGAGGAAGGCTATAGGCTGTATAGCATTACGTTACGAACAATAGTAGAGGATCAATAAATGAAAAATAATGCATAAACGGGGAAATTTCTCTTATGTGAAGCAGACGAAGTGTGCGGGCCAGCTAGTGTAATATGTATGGGAGGGAAGGCGCATTACACATGTGGGACTGTGGGATCTCTGTGTGTATGTACCTATGAGTGCGTGTGTGTTGCATTGGGAGTCACTGGCGATAAATAAAAGTGTTAACTAGACTTTCATATTTATTGTCCGAGATGCACCCTAGTCTACACACGTGCATCCAGACCGGACAGCGCGCAGTCACTGCCGGTTACTCTAACATACTTCTCGCTTATACATAAAACCGTTTATTCATCATTTCTTATATACTTACAGAGTCCCTACACAACACCCCCCCAATTTTTTACCAAAAAATTAAAAAAAACAGAACCATAATAAAAAACACAAAATCAAAAGTAGTTGATATTAACTATCCAAATTAAATACATGGGTATTTGCGTACAAAAATGTTTGTGTGGTATTTTACCGTTCTCTCTTGGCATCATTGTGGTCAATTACCATCAACACTAACTCTGCAGTCCTTCGATTGAACGATAAACTATCACACCAAAACATAAAGAGAAACATTATTTCACAAAAAAAAAAACGATACTTTCAAAACACTATCAAATAAGTAAACAAAATATATTTGATACACAGATTTAGTATAGGTATAACATACACAATCTAATAATAAATTCTTACGTTGAATTACACATATCATATTACATTGCGATAAACACTGTATTAGGTTACGGCTTACGCGTAGCTAGCTGGCTTAGACTGCTGAGGTGGCGGCCGTGGGGCTCCCACAGGTTGATCAGCTACGATTCTTGTAAACATCTTAATCATCCAGTGTCGTAAACGATAACGACAATATACGATTATGGCCAGAAATATAAAAATTCCCATGAAACCTGCCATTACTGCTATGGTTATATTGTACTTGCTAATTTCAGCTTGAACTGCGCCATTCTGAGCAATGATAAGCTCTTCCTTAGTGTATGAATTGCCCATATTTGGATAAATATAAGTTAACATTCAACAATGTTATTCCAATAAGATATGATAGCGTTATAAAGTCACAAAATGAATAGATACTACATTAATATATTGCCTAATTGCATTGTTTATCGCATTGTATGCAGTTTGCTGCTATTACACATTTCACAATATTTCACAATACACAATAATAAAACAATATTTCAATAATTCGCATAATGTAATAAGTAGGTTCTTGGTAAGTGTAAACAAATGTTTCACAACTTAAGTTAAAGGTACACATACATTATAACAATTGTTTAATTTTTAGGTTAATTTATAGTATTATTTTATAAACTTACTTTTAACAATTAAATCTTACTGGGGGTTTAACTGTACGACCACTTTTTGTTACCCTTATAGGATTCAAATTCTTATCATTACAATCTAATGTTTTGTGTTCTACAATTAATTTATTATTAACGTTGGCATTCGGTTTGTCATAATAATCACTCTCTGCTTGTTCGCTAGCATGTTCGTTTAATATAAACGCAGGTTTTAACCTGTCGATAGATATGTTAACAGTTCTATTACTCAATTGAATTGTGTACACCTTACCTTTTCTCTCCACAACGCGATAAGGGCCTTCGTACGGTGGCGTCAAGGGTCTGCGTACCGCATCATTTCTAATGAAAACATAATTACACTTAGCTAATTCCTTGTGTACAAATAATGTGCGAGAGTCTCGCAGTACTCGTGATACTGGTCTTAAACTATTTATATTCATTCTTAACTGATCGAAAAACGCATAGTCCGTTAAGTTCCTATTATCCGTAACGTTATAAAAGTCACCGGGTAAACGGAGCGTTTGGCCATAGATATACTCAGCAGGACTTACACCATTATCGCTTCTGGCTACTGTCCTCAAGCCTAACAAAGTTGTCGGGAGCTGTTCGTACCAACACGTATTGTCCGTGAGTCGGGCCGTAATTGCTTGTTTCATACTCCTATGCCAGCGTTCTATGATACCGTTACTCTGTGGTCTATAAGGGGTAGTCCTACTCTTTTTAATACCTAACATTTTTAGCAATTGGGTGAACAGGTTGCTCTCAAACTGGCGACCTTGATCACTCGTTAAACGCTCGGGAACTCCAAAACGAGTTATCCAGTTATCATAAAAAGCTTTTGCAACTACTTCTGCCGTAATTTCGCGTACAGGAATGGCTTCCGGCCAACGTGTAAATCTATCTATCATAGTAATAAGATATCTGTAACCGTCACTAGTGGGTGGCAATGGTCCTACTATATCTATATGTATATGGGATAAGCGCTTAGCTTCTGAAAACTGTTGACATTCTGACACAGTATGTCTACCTACTTTCGATTTCTGACATTGAATGCATGCTTTTGCCCATTGACCAACATCGCGGTTCAATCCGGGCCAAAAAAATCTAATGGCTATTAATTTACGAGTTGCTCTAATGCCAGGATGGCTTATGCCGTGAACTGTTTTGAATACTAATTTCCTATAATTCTCGGGTATATATGGTCTGCACACATTAGTAGAGTTTTCACAATAAATCATTCTGTCACTGTTCGGAATGAGAATTTTCTTTAAAGAAATATTGTCATTTTTTTCAGCTAATAATCGTTTCAACTCCGCGTCTGTTTCCTGTGCTAATACTAATTCTGAGTAATCTATTGACGTTGGGCAATGTATGGTCTCTATTCGCGATAAAGCGTCTGCTACTTTGTTGTTATCGGCCTTAACGTACCTAATATCCGTTGTGAACTCACTTATGAACAAAAGCTGCCTTGTACGTCTAGGTGTTTCACTATTACTTTTAACCTTGTTAAATGCATAAATTAGCGGTTTGTGATCCGTATAAATAATTAATTCCCTGCCTTCAAAAAGAAATCTAAAGTGTTTAACTGCCATGAAAATTGCAGTTAACTCTCTATCATAAGTTGAGTATTTCTGTTGTGCTGTAGTGAACTTTTTAGAAAAATATCCTAATGGTAGCCATTTGTCATCTATCCACTGCTGTAAAACTCCCCCTGCGCATTTATCCGATGCATCTGTCATCAATGATAAGGGTACATTCGGTACCGGGTGCGATATCATTACTGCGTTTTTTAAACTTATTTTACATTTTTCAAAAGCTTCAATAGATCCATCTGTCCATTCTATTTTAGTTTTATCTTTTTTCTTAGATCCTTTTAAAAATTCATTTAAAACCATTTGGTAAGCTGTGGCATTAGGTATATTAGCTCGATAAAAATTTATCATACCTAGAAATTTTCTTAATTGTTCAATAGTTTCTGGTCTAGGGTACTCCACAATGGCCTTGACCTTGTGCTCCAGGGGTCGTATTCCAGCAGTTGATACCTCATATCCTAGGAATTCTATATTAGATTTGCCAAAAACACACTTAGATAAATTGATTGTTATACTAAATTTTTGTAAGCGCTCAAATACCAATCGTAAATGTAATATGTGACTATCCATGTTATCACTTGCAATTACCACGTCATCAATAAAATTAAACAGGAAATCTAGGCCTTTTAGAACGTCATTATTCATGAATCTTTGGAATGTTTGACTTGCATTTTTTAATCCGAAATTCATGCGCGTAAATTCAAACAGTCCAAAAGGTGTGATAACCGCTGTTTTTTCAATGTCCTCGGGCGCGATTTTTACATAATGATAGGCTCTATTTATGTCTAATTTACTAAATATTTTCTTACCTGCTAATATGTATGTGAAATCGTGCAGTCTCGGAACGGGATAGCGATCCGGCTTGGTGATGGCGTTAAGACGCCTGTAGTCACCGACTGGTCGAATGTGTCCGTCCTTCTTTGCTACTATATGTAGTGGGCTGGCCCATTCGCTTTTTGATGGCCGACATATCCCGATTTCCTGCATTAATTGAAATTCACGTTTTACCTTATGATAGCGGTCCGGCGGAAGTGGCCTCGCTCGTGCATGTACCGGCTTGCCCGTGGTCTCGATGTGATGGTATACATCATTCTCAGATACCCGGTCCAGGTCCTTGAATGTGGCCGGTTTAGTAATTACTGAAAATTCAGACAACAGATCATGGAAAGGGTGATTATTATCGACAGAACTCAAAGAAGTTTCATTACAGTTAATAATCTTGCCAAACGTTAATAAATTAGTTGTCTTATCAATAAGTTTACGCGAGCTTAAATCTACTAACAAGTTATGGTATTCTAAGAAATCGGCTCCTAATATTGCTTGGCTTACATCCGCAATTACAAATTCCCAGCGATAAGGACGCCGTAATCCTAAATTTAATTTTAACACTTTAGTTCCATACGTTTTTATTTCACTATTATTAGCCGCGAATAACTTATAATCAGAACTCTCACCTGATAACTTTTGTTTACGCGACACTGGTATTACCGATATGTTTGCGCCGGTGTCCACTAAAAATGTAAGTCTTTGTTCCTTATCGTAGACACTAAGACGGTGGTTCCTGCCAGGTACGAAATCGCCCACCGCTACCGACTGTACCTGCTTTAGTTTTCCGCTACTGTTTTCCACGCACACGGCTTTTCACAGGTCCTCGCCCTATTTCGATACCAGTAGTGAAATTTACAAAGCCAATCAGGATCGCTTGGTGTCCTTGATTTCGATCTTGGTCTTGAATTCGCCCTTCCAAAACCGCGTCCGCGGCCTCGATACGGGCTGCGGCGGTGCCGGTTGACCTCGTTCCGCAGCGACGCTACCTCCATCTTGAGCTTGTGCATTGCTGTTAATATCTCCGTAACGGGAAGTTGACTGCTACTGGCGGCGTTGCCTGGTGCTGCACTCGTACTGATCTCCGCTATCTCACCTCCACGTATGTTCTCCATGACCTTATCCGCAATGTTTGCCAGATTTTCCAAGGTCTGGTCCTGACTCACCGTGAGTACGGTTCTTACGGGTGTAGGCAATCTCGCGATCCACAGGTTATGTAACGTTTGTTCTGAAGTTTTCGCATTTCGTCCTAATTCTCTCATACGCCTGAGTAGTTGCGATGGTTTCTGGGTGCCGAGTTCCATTTCCCCGACTAATTTTTGAAACTGCCGTTCTGCGCTCTCTTCATACACCTTCAACAGCCGCTCTTTTATAGCGTCGTATTTATTGGCCTTAGGTGGACTCAACAATATGTCACTGACCTGCTGCAAAGCGTCTCGACCCATCTTCGCGACTACAACATTGAATTTTGCTTCGTCACCTTGTTTTTGCGGTGCCAGCATGCTTTCCACTTGCGCAAACCACAATCTGGGCATGTCGGTCCAGAACTCAGGTATCTTAGTGGACATAGTAATCGCAGCCAGTTCCGATGCATTGTCCGTTCGTGGCGAAGATGATTTGGCCTCATAGTAATCCTGGCACGCATCCTGCATGTTCACTTTTCCGCCACGCTACGTTGTAGTACGTATGTTTCGCAATAATGAACGCCACTTCACGTCACGCGCCGCGTGTCTTTAAACTGATTCTAAATTTTGACCAATGCAACTTAAAAAAAAACGAGAGGGTCACCACTGTGGATCTCTGTGTGTATGTACCTATGAGTGCGTGTGTGTTGCATTGGGAGTCACTGGCGATAAATAAAAGTGTTAACTAGACTTTCATATTTATTGTCCGAGATGCACCCTAGTCTACACACGTGCATCCAGACCGGACAGCGCGCAGTCACTGCCGGTTACTCTAACATACTTCTCGCTTATACATAAAACCGTTTATTCATCATTTCTTATATACTTACAGAGTCCCTACACACATTACACTAGAATGTGTTCTGTAGACTGTCAAAGGCAGGAGCCTTTTTGTTGTAGTTAAGGATGAGTACATCCTCAACTTCTAAATTGCTGGTGGTAAAGTGTTTGTTTGTTTGAACGTGACAATCTCAGGAAGTACTGTCTCGAAATGAAAAATTCTTTTAGTTTTGTATAGCTATCAGTTGAGGAAGGCTATAGGCTATATAATATCACGCTACGACCCACGGGGGAGGCGCAGTAAACATAAACACGGGTGAAACCGCGGACATATCTAGTATTAATATAAAACTAGATATTGCTAGTGCCGCCTTCGTTAATGTAGATTTAGATTGACTAAATCTACATTAACGTAAAAAATTGACATCCATCAGGAACATTTTCTAGATTAATGGCACCCAATATCTTATGTCCTTTTATGTACCCGTGTATGTGTATGTGAAATTTTATCATGATTGGTCGACTAGTTAGTAGGGGAAAGCGTAAACAAAACTTACGTTTGTATTGATAATATTAGTTAGGAAGTTTGTGTCTGCAAATCTCGAAAATCAGTAGATAGATCAGTAGATTGATTTGACAATTTAATATATCAGACTCAGCTGCAGCAAAGAGTGGCCGATGTAGCTAGTAGGCTTATAATCCTTATTATAAGAATCGATTCTTTAAATAACGATACGGTTTGATAATTTTGGTTGTTCTTTCAATTTTACGATTGTCACAATAATAATTGCTTTGAACACGATTCATAATATTTATTTGCTCGAAACATGGTACATTATAGTTGTTACACATTAGAAAAAGATCACATGTTCTGCTCCTTAGAGTGTGTAAATACAAATACATTCAAATGTTGTGACTAATATACATAACTTTTACTAAAATATACATAGCTTTCATTTATATTTTAGGTATTCTTTTGTACTATAATAATATTTTTCTAAAAGTAAATTAAACAATTTATTTTTTCAATTGATGTAATGGCAACTGTTTAGTGGTTTGGGGAACCTTATTAGATATCCTAATGGCCATACAATACGTATTTATTTTAAATATTTCATAACGTATAATAACACAAGTACTAGATATAAAATTTTATCGCAATAGAGTTTATAAAACTTTTAGATTTGCGCACCGCTGCATTGGAACAGAAAACAGTATAATAATTAAATGAGAACTGACGTAAACATTCTTTTTTATACGGTTGGTTCTTACCGGAGAATGTTATAATGGCTCACAAACTTGGAAACTACTTTTTAAATGAACTTTATACTAACGTAGGTAATCGGGCCGTAGTTGGTAAGTTCGTGACCATCGTGATTTTAATCGAGTTCACGTGAACAGCAACTTAACAACAGATATTATAAGCGAAATGTGCTCCATGTAATATTAGCTCAATTTTAACGACGTGTTCGAGGGTTAATTTTTTATTTGTATACTTAAGCTTATACCTATGGGTCATGGTCACCAAATCGACAAGTATACCGTTTGATTTTCTATAGAAATACATCTATTGTTTTCCTATTGGAGCGAGATATTTTCCTTGAATAAGTATTCCTAGCGTTCGTTTACATATGTTAGGTTCGTTGCGTTAGTGTTATTTTAATATTGTCTTATGTTTATGCGAATGTTACACATTGAAATTAAACACTTTATACGGATTTTATCGCGTTGTTTATTTTACTTTGAACACTGTTATTACATAATTTTGAAAACTCTAACACTACTATTATTGAATTTTACTACTATTTAAGCTATATATTTTCTAATTAAGACTATTTATATTTAAGTTTACACTTTGCCCCGACGTTTCGGTTGCTTTACAGCAGCCATGTTCACGGGGAGTCACAAGTCGAACGCGTATTTACTATTGTAAATACGCGGTCGACTTGTGGTGTTATTTCAAACTTCAAAGTAATATAGTCAGCAACCAGCTCTCGGATGTTTCTTTTTTATTTTAACGTTGTCTTTGAAAGGTTTATGGAAAGTCAAAAATAAAGATTTTTTTAAATTTTCCTTATATAAGTATATACAAAATAACAGCACTTTATCATATTATAAGTTAGAACAACAACTTGTATACTATCAGGCAGGATAGGTAATGAATTTGTTTTTCATATTTTAACATTGTTCTTTCAAGAAGGAGGTTGGTTTGTTAACTTGTGTAAGTTTAGAATGACATTTAGTCGTGCTTGTGGCACTAGTTTTATTTTTAAATACCTGTTTGAGTTATGGGTATAGTATAAGCTCAGATCAAAAAGGGCTGGGGACTTTACTGCATCCGATCAAAGATCACAGCAAAAAAGGTCTGTGTTGTAGTCTTGTGAATCACTCCACGAAAACCTATACAACTCGAATAATTATGAAGAAATATATATTTTCGAGGAGATGTTGTCTTGTCTCCTGAAAACAATTCTAGATACGCTCATGTCTATAGTACTCGATAGCGTATGTGCGTTGTACCTATGTAACCGTTATTGTTACCCATTTGCGTGTTGGTTTACCACATTGACATTGGAAAACACTTTCATAAAAAAGCTTTTTATTAGTAAAATATATAAAGCAATCATTATTTCATAACTGTATTTCTAGAGTTGTAAACGACGAACTGCGACAACATGACTGGTCCATAGTCGGTTTTCTAAAGCTTCCATACCGTAACCAGTGAGTTACGGCATCGAAGCTTAAATTTGTAAACACGAAGAAATACTATTCTACGCGTGCGTAATATTTAAGTTCTAGGTAAGCATTATTTATGAATAGTCGCAGAGAAAAGCTTAATGTTAACTGTCAAAATCTTCTTAGAAATCATCTGTATTGGCCGCTAGATTCGATGCAACGTTGAATGTTGAACAAATGTTGGCGGTAAGTGGTACGTTAGTGGCTTTAGCTGACTGCGTCCAGGTGCCTATATATTAGTTTAAAACTTTAAACGGCCAAGTAGGCTGACAGCGCCAAGTGACGTACGACACGACGCGACGTTGCGGCGGCAGTCGGCGCGTGGCCGGTGTTGGCGGCGCACGTGCCGGGAAGAGCGTGTTCTTAAACACGCTTGTTGCGCTACACTGACGAATGCTTGCGACAAAACTTTGAACTAGATCAGTGACGAAAATAAACTGTGTTTAAACGAGTGCGTCGAATTTTGTTATACCTGTGTTTCATTTAATATTGTGTGTTAACAAGTCTTACTATCATCGAAATTTGGGATTATCATCATAGTAAGTTTCCAACTTTTACCTAGTATAATACGTTGTATTAAATTGTAATAAGAATTATTTTTCATTTAACATTTAAACATTACCTTACTATATCAGCATGTTATGTTTTATACAGGATGTCCGGTAATTAATGGATAACCTTGAAATGTCTTATAGTAGAACTGAAGGCCGTTCAGAAAAATGAAAGAAATGATAATAAAAAATAAAAAAAATATATATATTAAAAAGTGCAAGCTATATTAGCATAGCATACTTTTGACTGTCTATCTATCAGCATAATTAGTTTTATTATTTATTCATATTTTTTTCTGAACGGCCATCAGTTCCACTATAAGACATTTCCAGGTTATCCATTAATTACCGGACACCCTGTCTATTGATATTTTATTGAATAAGTAACATAATTAGTAATATATAAGAAAATATATGGGTTCTAAAATTAAATCAGTGTTAAAAATAGTGTTGTGAGTGCGAGCCATCGCCGTCGGGTCGCAACAAATCTATAACAATTGCAATTTTCATCAGTATAAGTACATAAATTACGTCGTTTTTAAAGTAATGAAACGAATATAAAATTAAATGCTCTTGCTAGTGATTCGTTGAGTTATTATATCTCGTATGGATAGTACGAAGCAGTAGAAAGCGGTTATTTATACATACAATAATTCAAAGGATTGTATGCACTTACTTCTTTTTTAAATCGTCTCAAGGATATTCCGCAATAAAACTTGATTTACCATGGAAGATATGATGAATAACTGGAATTTTGTTATACGAATTATAGTATAACAAGGTTCTCCCTTTACATTGGAGATACTTCTGGAAACTAAATGGGTTCGACTATTTATTGGAGCTTGAACGCAAAACATTGGTATATAGATTATCTATTTGTTTGTTTCGGCAGTATGTAAAAACTACTAAACGGATTGCAAAGCTACGTTTAATTAATCCTGTTCTGGAGAACTATTGGTATGATGCACAGTCATTCTAACAAAAAAAGAATTTGATATACGTGTTCAATGTTTAAAAATGGAAATTACCATGCATTGGTGTCCAACTTTAACTAATCAAACAGCGAAGGTTTCATTGAGGCACTTTTAAAAAACACAGATAGACACATATGTACATAGAATTATACCGGATTCCCTGAAGGAAACGCAGAGGTGTCCACTTAAGCTATAATCGCTACATATTATAAAACAAACTCCTCCGCCGCATCTGTCTCTCTGTTCGCGATACACTCAAAAACTACTAAACGGATTTTCATGCGGTTTTCACCAATAGATAGAGTGAAGAAGGTGAAGAAGAAAAAGGTGAAGAAGGAGAAGGTGTTTAGGTGTATAACTTGTTGAGGTTTTGTACTAACTGTGCGAAGTTAGGGCGGATCGTTAGTTCTAGAATATTTTGTTGCATTTTTGGATCTTTTGCTATCACCACATACTACATGCATGATTTTTGGTTTAGAGTAATCTTAAACAGGCCTTTCTCTAGAAAGTCACTGGTCGAAAAATTGTCGCAAAGGTTCTCTTCCAAGTGTCATCTTTATATTTCCCTTATATACTTTCTATGAAAGAAGCCTTACCTATATATTATTTAACGATCGCGTCGGCGCCGTGTAGGAAGCTCTTTATGCGTTTGCAAAAGAGCTAAAAGGAAAAGCACCCATACATTTTTGAGGCTTCTTTTCTTCTTAATAAGGTATAGAAAACATATTGGTAATCTATTTGGCAGAAAATTTTTAGCTGCTTTAACTGCTGTTATAATAAAAATAGTGCTGTTAGTATGTTTTTAGTATTCACTTATATTTTGGCTGGGTTATAAGTTTTATATATTATAAGCAGCGATATCTAGTGGGAGACCGTTGGACTGTAACGAAGAGGTTTCTTTCTCGAGTTTTGATCCTTAGGTGATCATCTCAGATTTTTCGAAGTTATGTGCGTCTTCAATAGTGAATTATTGCTTGCTTTTACGGCGAAGAGAAACATCGTGAGGAAATCTGCATGCCCGAGAGTTCTCCATAATGTTTTCGAAGATATGAGAAGTCTGTGAACCCGCGCTGCGCTACCGTAGTGGACTACGGCCTAACCCTTCTCACACTGAGGAGACGCCCGTGCCCAGTAGTGGGGCAGTTAATACAAAGCTGATAATATTATATAAGCTGCTTATTATCTACTATTTTCTGCCCCCTTGCTTCTTCCGTGTGAATTCTACGGTAACGTTTACCGGGTTAAAATATGTATTAATCCAAGAAATGGTCTATATAGGTTTTACGTTTCATCAAAATCCGTTCAACGATTTACGCGTAATTGAGTAACAGATGAACGAACTTCTTCACAAATGTTCACATTTATAATATTAGTAAGAAAATTATGTCTGGTATTCTAAAAATTGACAGGTTAGGTGTTATTGAATTGAAGGCATGTCAATAATATGACATGCCGTCAATTCAATTACACCTAACCTGTCAATTCTTAGAATACAAAACATAATTCAAAACCTATTGTGTATCGCTGTATATATTAATTTGGCTAACAAGAAGTTGAAATAAAGTTCAAATTGTTGCTCACGGCATCGCCCGCGTGAATCCCACGGGTACACATATCGGTATAACAGCTAGCCCATATCTTTTGCAGGATGCAATCTATCTCGTTGCCCGATTTCATTAAGGTTCGATCAGCCGTTTATTTGTGAAAAGTTACAAACAAATAAAGTTACTTTTGTATTTTTACTTACTACTAGTGTTTGCTCGCTGCTTCGCTCGCTTTAATGTAGATTGTATCAATAAATTTCTATCCTTTAGGAACAGTGCTTCTTTTTGGATGAACCTTATGTTCTTTTCTGTACTCCTGACAACGTGTATCCGAAATTGTATGATGATCGGTCGAGTAGTTAAGGCATGAAAGCCTAAGAAACAAATTTACATTTGCATTTATAATATTAGACAGGATATTACTATGGATGACAGTGATGTAATTGAGATATCGAATGCAGTCTATTTAATCGGACTATCAACCAAAACGATTGGTTGGTGGTTTAGTACTTTCTATTTGCTGTTGTTCATTGACAGTTTGTCAAGCAGCGAGTGAATGTCGCGAATCGATATGAACATGTTTAGACTTGCAATTTTTTGTTATTGCTATTTCTTGGACACCTTAGACACACTGTCGCGCGAGTACGTGCTACGTAGTTTACACCTGTAAGCTACTGTCTGATAAACTATTCTATAGACTATACTATAGTATAGGATATTCTATCGCTATCTCCCTCTATCCTAGGTTCTAGAAGTTTCTATAAGAACCTAGGATCTCACGACAGCATAAGTAAGCAAATTTATGCCACGAGAAAAACGAGGTAGTCTAGTTATTTGTAGCACGGATTCCGGAGTGACCAATTAACTATTTATTGGTGTGATTCCTAAACAGGCTAACAACCCACTACTGACGACTTCTCAACAGAAAAGCACTATTTTGAATATCGAATTTAGGACTCACAATCAGGCAAATTTATGTCGCATTTGGTGCAAATTGGTGCAGCATGGCTCAGGAGGTATTCCACCCTACAGTGGCCAAACAACCTTGTTGTGTTCCTGCGGTAAGCGCAGTAGCCAAGCTGAGCAGTTAAGAGAGAACTTTACACCTTATACTGATAGCACAGTGTCAATTTTTTGAAAGGCTCGCCTCTTTGCGTTTTACCGTTTACTTTGTAAGCCTTAAGCTCGTTTTCCAGCTCAACAGTATAATCTGGCAAAACTGTTCTTATATGCATAAGGCATTAATCGGAATAAATGGCAAAATATTCGTATGAATATATACGTAAAGCAAGATATAAGTATAAAAATATAGTCAAGATTAAAACGCACAATATAAACAACAAAGTGACACTCAAACCGCGGCTAATGGCACCTACTTCCCCAAATTATATTTTTTAAAATGTTGCAAGCCCGGGTATGTCCCAGGGGGGCTTGGGAACCAGGCCGAGAGGGGTGCGGGGTGAAGGGGCTGAGGTATATAAAAACAATGGAAAGGTTAATGAGGGAACACTCACATTCAAATTTGTTTATCGCTCTGTGCGTAGCTACGTGAGATGTAGCGTTACGGGCCGCTACGATTGTTGCTACGACACCGTGAATTGTGACTACGCGTCATAAATCCTTGGAGATTATTCGTCGACACGAGCGGACTGTACTGCATTTTTAAACGACCATAGTGAACCTCAGTCAGCATCCTTGATTCAGACTGAGGTTTTCTGACTGTGATTTAAAGTACACGTCTTGTTATGGATAAAATTGTATGGAGAAGTGGTATTCCAAATATAAGGTATTGGATTTACCACCGAGGTGTCGGTGGCTTTATTCTCACTATTTGCAAAACTACGACTAGAAACCACTCATCAAAAATGTATATTAAGCGGCGTTAGCTTAAAGGATAAGGCATCGGACTTGCGATTGAGTGTTGTTGGTTCGAATGCCACCCATTGCACTATCCACGTGAACACAGTTTTAACAAAAGCATGAACATGGATGTTTGTCTACAAAATTAGTAGGTAGTATTTACAAAAAAAAAGGATTTATATATGTTTATCCATTGTCTAGTACCCATAGTACAAGCTCTGCTTAGTTTGGGCTAGATGGTGTTGTGTTTGTGATAGAATATTATTATTATTCTAGTCTAGCTGGAGGGGCTTATAAAATACTAGTACATAATTATTAACCTAAATAATTAAGGTATCGATCTTGCAATCGTTAGTTCGATTTAAATCAATTACATTACTGATCTGAACATACTCTCTGTAAATTGCTGGTAATTTTAAAAGCGGTTTAATCTAGTACTAGATTTTGCGTTTAATATTATTTGCGTTAATGTAGATTTTATCAATAAATTTCTATCCGTCGGGAACAGTACTTCTTTCTGTATGATAAGTACCCCTGACAACGTGTCTGCCAAATTTCATTATGATCGGTTGAGTAGTTAAGCGTCATAGCGTAACAAATAAACAAACCAACCCACTTTCACATTTATAATATTAGTTATGATATACTAACCATATCAATTTTGCATTCAATTATAAGGAGATTTAAGACAATTCTCCTTTTAGGGATAATCCTGAAGGCTATATTACGAGAGGCTATAAAATATGGAAATAACGGATATAAATAATCCAGTATCTCAATCAAATTGCGACTGCTCGGATGGCGCAATGGTTGAATGGTACCTCGCTAAGCTACGTACGTACGTATGTCGGTAGGTCTGCGAGGTAAGGGGTGGATTGCCATTTGCGAGAAATAAAATTATGTGTGATTCCACATTGGTTTTGCCGAGCTTTCTTTGTTTTTGTTATTTGAATGTTTGTTTGTCGGTCGCGGTAAAGGGTTTATTCCTAATGCGGAACTTTTCTAATATAATCAATGAGAAACTTTATAATATTACTAAGAAGATAAATATCTATGGAATTGTCACTTAATTACGCATCAAGTGTTGAAGGGATTAAGATGAAACTTGAGACACAGGTAGACCATGTTCTAAATTAACACATAATGCTTAACTTTTTTATCCCGGCATGCGTTGTTGTAAAAACATTCAAACTATGTTCGAAATGACTGCAGAAATGGCATAGTAGTATTTAAGGTCGTCTCGCCACTAACAAAATTTTTATGTGCCGCTATTAGTTTCCGAGTCTAAGTCGTCCAGTTCCCCGCGACACAGGGATCATTCATATTACGGGAGTTGCCTTTTTGAGATATAATAATATCAGCCCTGTATTAAACTGTCCCACTGCTGGGCGCTGGCCTCTTCTCAGTGTGAGACAGTTTAGGCCATAGTCCACCAGGCAGGTCTAGTGTGGGTTGGCAGACTTTCACTTTTTTTTTTTTTTTTTTTTTGATTCCCAGGAAAAAATGCTTGATGCACTACCCGCCGGCTAGGGGACGGCACCGGCGGGGCGTGTGGGACTCACCAGCCGACTGCTGGTATACCCACTAAAAAAACCTGGGGTGTTCCCTCTCTCACCCAATGGGGGGGGCCTGTTGGGAGTCTAAAAAGATTCATCCATAGCAGGCCCCCCCGTGTGGGTGCCGGCCGGGTCAATAGGACCCGACCTCCTCTCGTCCCCGGGGGAGAGCAATTTCACCGCTCTCCCCTTTCGACGTTAGAAGGCGCGCGGGAACACCGCGCGCGCCCTCTGTGGGTTCTTACTCACGGGTGGCAGGGTCCCCTGAGGCCTTGCCACCCAGAACCCTTAGGTGGGGGGCAGGAGAGCGACATAAGCGCGTCTCCTGCGCCCCCTCCTCCGGCGGCGGATGTCCGGGGCGTAAGGATCTTCCTCACGCCCCCGCTCCGCCGCCTCCTTCTGCGAGATGACAGCCTCGCAGAAGGACCTCATTGCGCCCCAGCACCTGTCGTCGCCGACCATCATGGATACGACGGTCGGCAACGAGAGGTCGGGGCCAATCACGGCGACCAAGGCACAGCGCTCCTCGGCCCACGCTGGACACTCCTCCAGCGTGTGCTGCGCCGTGTCCCGGTCGCACTCCTCGCAGTGGTGACACCTGGTTGTCGGCTCCC
Source organism: Catocala nupta (assembly GCA_963675205.1). Classification (NCBI taxonomy): domain Eukaryota; kingdom Metazoa; phylum Arthropoda; class Insecta; order Lepidoptera; family Erebidae; genus Catocala; species Catocala nupta. The sequence continues at coordinate 8,286,964 of OY776084.1, read as the reverse complement.
TACCGGCTATCTTGCACAGGTACTCTCCGAAACAGCCGTGTCCGGAGAGCACCTGAGTAAGCCGGTAGGTGAGCGGTCCGCGCCGTCTGTCCATCCACTGCCTTAGCACCGGACGGACAGCCTCGACGGTCCTCACCCCGTAGCGGGGCTGGGCCAGCCTTTCCTCCCACTTGGCCTCGAGGACCAGTCGAGCCTGGGACCTTCGCGTCTCCACCGCCCCGTGAGTGGGTTCCTCACCATGGAGCCGGAGGTCCACGCGCCAGTGATACACCGACGCTTGGACCTCCGCCTCCAATGGCAGACTTTCACTAGGCTATCCCTGCTTTTAAATATAACATAAAGATAAAACTATAGTGCTCAAATCAAATTTCACAAAATTCAGTACATCATTGGTAAATCAACTAGGCTTAGTTAGTATTAGTAATTATTTTTAGGCTTAGTCCTTTGATTGCATGTGGGGCTGTTGGCGTAAAGTTGCGGTTTTGGTTACTGGGTTACTAAGTCATTTGTCTTAAAGTAGGTACTTTTTAACAGTGACTCAGATTCTCAGATTCTGATAGAAGATCTCGTGGTTAATTAGTAAAGTTAGTTGGTTAAGTTTAGCATAAGTAATATTATAAAATTGACTGCACGGATGGCTGTCACTGTTCCGAGTGTTGTGGGTTCGAATCCCACACGAGACAAAAAATTGTGTATTCCATAAATGGTTGTGCCGAGTCTGGGACTTTACAAACATTCAAACAACGGACACCAAGAACGTCCGTTGTTTGAATGTTTGTAAAGTGAGCTTTTGAGTGAGACAAGAATTATTTCAAGTGCGGGTAGTCTGTAAAAAGAAAAGCGGTAAAATTTGTTTGTGAGTAGTGTTCATTTGTCCCGTGATTAAAATCTGCGCTTATGCTTGCGTGTGATTGTAAGATCCTGCGTTGGATTGGGTTCGAGGGTTGGTTGGCGCTATTAGCTCTTTCAGAAATAAGCTTACGGCCCACCTGATGGTAAGTGGTCACCGTAGCCTATGGACGCCTGCAACACCAGAGGCATCACTTGCGCGTTGCCGACTCTTTAGGAAAAGAAGAAGAGAAAATGGAAGTGGGAAGGAAAAGGAGCGGGAAGGGGAAAGAGGATGTGCTTTGGGCATTATGCATAGAGGTATAGTTCTATGTAGTAGTGTCACGAATATATTACTTAAACAGAGCGACCGTTTGCTTGACATTACCGCTTAAAAAATAATATAATCGTAAATGAAGACACAGTGCGCAATCTCATTTTTGTTCAAAAGTACGTTGCAGAACAGCCTTAGAGTATTAAGGAGGTCATCTGTATGTCTGTAATCTGTGACATTCCAGCAGGTAGTGTTGTATAATACAACACAGGCGGCGCGCCGCCGCGTTCGCCGTTAACTGCATTAGTTTTTAGTCACATGTATGTATATTGTACAGAAGCGCGCCGCATCCCACCAAATTACATTTATTTCAACATTTTATGTAAATTTTGGATGTTGCTCTGGCGTGAAAACGGTGATTTATAAACCACTATAAAATAACAATAAATAAATATTCTATCATATACACACAACACCATCTAGCCCAAACTAAGCAGAGCTTGCACTATGGGTACTAGACAATGGATAAACATACATATGTACATACTTTTTTTTTGTAAATACATACATATTATACATAGAAACACCCAGACCAAGACAAACATCCATGTTCATGCACACAAATGTTTGACTTGTGCGGGAATCCAACCCGCGACCTCAGGTGTAGCAGTCGGTTACACTAACCACTACGCCATCGAGGCTGACCACATAAAAAAGGAAATAGTTCTCAATTTGACTGTATCCTTTTTATGTATGATTTTTATTTTGAAGAAGAGAACTCAGGTAGGTACCAGGAATAATTGCTGTAGCGTGAGAAACTGGACAAACATTTAAATAGCGAACGTTTGCGTTCGCTTTTTGAATGTTTGGACGTTGTGGACACCCAGATTCGGAATAAATATTTGTAAATCATACAATTTTTTGGTTGGTATTGAATCCACAACACGCGCCGAGGCGGCGGCTGTGATGAACCGACCACTTTAATCTTTACTCTATCCAAAGTTTAAACTGCCTAATATCACAGCGCTTGTTAACCGAATTGCGTTTTCCCATTAATTGGTATACTACACTGGCTCAGTGCGGTTAAAATATAAAAAATCGGTTAGATTCGATTACAAGCTTAATTAAAACGATAATTATTTTCCCTTCCTTTTTTAAAAGGTTATTGTTATTTTTTGGTATGTAGTTATGTAATGGAAATTTATAAATCTATAATATATAGGCATACGAGTTTAGGTAGTAAACTCTCAATTTCCTTTGACTTTAGTGTTGTCAATTGCCAAACAAGAACAATTTGTCTGGTGTGCTCTAATAGTTTTCCGAGTATTCTAAGTAACCGTTCTTTTAATGTTTTTAAAGACACAGAGTCACATCACATTTGTTGTCATCTTTGTATCACTGGAACAACGGAGACATAGAGCTCGGGACAACTATTTGTCGATCATTCAAATTGTATTCCGTATCATCAAACTCGCTACACCCGGCGCGCTGGCAGTAGCGAAGCGTCCACTTAATCCACTGTACGCTGCGAGCATTGGCAGCTGCGAAGCGTCCTCTTAATCTACTGCCCACCCATGTAGTCAAAACCTAGTGTGGATTGTTCCCTTTTTAAGTAAAAATATATGTTGTTATAACATGTAGATCCGAGGCGTCGATGCGTTTTATTTGTGTACCACTAACGACGCGCTCGCTTCGTGCCTTTATTTGTAAACTATACATTGAGCATACAATACTGAAGTGAGACACACAAATACTCACATACACATATATACGCATATCTATATATGTGCTTTGATGTGTGAGGTATTCAGATGTGACAGTTCACAAAGATAGTGAGACTGACGTGTGAATTTGTTTGGCAGACAAACTAGGATTAATTCTTTCGCTTAACATTCAGGAAGTACCGAGGTTTTCTAGAATATTCTTTGACATGATGCGTATGCGAATTAGTATACAGTGACAAGTTTAGTTTTAAATAACAATTACTCACACATAAAAATATATATGCGCATGTGTTGAGAGAATATGTGAGTTATTCTGTTGTGACAGATTGTGTATATAGTGCGAATACGATTTACATTTATGTTGTTTGAAACTTAACGATCTAATTAGTCTAATTAGTCTAAAATCTCTATAGCTAACGTCGATGTCTATACTAAAATTATAAAAAAGGAAAGATTTGTACTTTAAACATTATTTTGTTATTAGAAAGTTACTTTATCCAGAGGAAACATGGGCATAATATAACATCACGCTTAAGTGCAAGTTATCGTAAACGTACTGAGCAGCGATAGCTCAGTGGGGAGACCAACAGACTGCAATGCAGAGGGTCTCGGGTTCGAACCCACGTCGCGCACCTCTGACTTTCGAAAGTTATATGACTTTTCGAAATTATGTGCGTATTGATTGACAATTATCGCCTGCTCCGTGCCTCGGAGAGCACGTTAAGCCGTCGGTCCCAGCTGCCATGAACATTTATGGCAGTCGGTATTGGGGAAGTCGACACAAAAGATCCCACTGGGTCGAAGTGTCGCCGGTCTGTACTGACTGGCCCCCACACAAGATAACATAAGATATCGTAAACGTAGGTGAAACCACGCGAGACAGCTTAATATCTTTATATATCAAAATCAGCTTCCGTACGTTTGTGTTCGCAAACCTTAAACGTAATTGATGGATGGTCTATTTAAGAGTGTTTTTATGTACTTTTATCTCGAAGTTTCTACGAGAGCGGGCAATTGCAAATATCAGAACGACCCACAAAGAAGCGTAGCCAGGTTTATCTAGTATGAGATAATATTATAGAGGATTCCAATAATAAAGTGCACAAATGTACTGATATTATAATTTTGATATTAATGAGCAATAAACTGTGATCACATTAAATATAGGTATATCTATGTATATGTGTACAAAGGCAAATGATTATATCTTGCAACAAGTTGTTACGTATGTATACTTAAGGAGTCTGCCCACTACCCCGTCTCATACCATGACTGTGCTAGGAACGTGTCAGGCAAAAAAAAATTCTTTGTAAGGAAATGTATAAGACTATGCCAACTAGACCGTTCCGTCAGCGATCAGCAGTTCCTAGAGCAGGGCGTATCGTGTTACTTTTCGTGTCTGATACGTTCCTAGCACGGTCATGGTATGAGACGGTGGAGTGGGCAGACTCCATTATTTTGTATATTTAATTTGGTTGGCTGTACTATACATAATATAAGTCGCGATAGGCTAACGGGAGACCGTTGGACTGCCGCGCAGAAGTCTTGAATTTGATCCCAAGACACGCATCTCTGATTTTCCAAAAGTCCCTCTGAAAGTTCCCCGCCGCGTCTGTCTGTCTGTTCACGATAAACTCAAAGTTCATTGTACCTATTTTAATGTGGTTTTCACCAATAGACAGAATGATTCATGAGGAAGGTTTGGCAGTATAATTTGTTAAGATACTACCCGTGCGAAGCCGGGGCAGAACGCTAGTAAAATATATTTCTAGATTGAGAATAAATGACGATATCGCTATTTGTATAATATAAAAATACAAAATATTCAAAGTAAGCTCCAACTTGATATTAAACAACTGTTTCCTTATTTTAGTATTCAGTCGCGCTGTTAAAACTATTTCGTATAGAATTATAACTGTGCAATGCTGTAAGCATTTGAATTTTACAATAACATTCATTTGAATGGACCAGTTCATGTAAAATTCATATGAAACGGTTCTTAACATATTTGGTTTATGTAATATATTTCATAGAGTAAATTGAAATCTCACAAGAATTTAAAACACATCTTAACGTCTAAAATGAATTAGCCGGCAATGATTTTTAAGTATTTTATTGTAAACGTTAACAGCCCTGTTATTAATTCTTGTGTCACTGGGGCCTTTACAAACATTTTAACAACGGACACAAAGAACATATAGTCTTAGAAAACTATATGTGGATGACACAAATTTGGCACGTGTGGGGAATCGAACCGAGTGTTGTACAATGGCACTTAGCGGAGGGTCATGATTTTTGTATAGAAATAGTTTATTAGAAAATTTTATTCCATCTAGCTTGTAGACGCATTAGGATAATGACGATATAGCCTGTAACATAGGCTATGGAATAGAATTTTCTTTAGAAGCACAGAAGGCAAGCCTTGTGTGATCCTCACACAAAGATCAAGGGATAATCTTCATAATTCCTTTATTGTCCTTTCTGAGATTTGAACGCACAACACTAAGCGTGGCGGCAATAGCGAGGCGACCACTTGCCCACTGCGCTTTCTGTGCAATCATAGACTCATTAATTTAAGCCGAAATCTTAACTACCTAATCACATCCTTCTCCTTAGCCTTTAGTATTCCCAAGTCACTTAGGATCGGCTTTTTCTTGTCTAACTGGATTTGACTTAATATCGGTTTTTACACGGAGCGGCTGCCACCTGACCTCCACAACCCGAAGGCTAACGATACCTTAAGGCTAGACCAGTGTCAGGATATTATAGGGCACTGACTTCCCAATAACGACTGCCATAGATGTTCAAGGCACGGAGTAGACGATAATTGTGAATCAATATGCACATAATTTCGATAAGTCATATAACTTCTGAAAGTCAGAGGTGCGCGACGTGGGTTCGAACCCGAGACCATCTGCATTGCAGTCTGTTGGTCTCCCCACTGAGCTATCGCTGCTGCACATGATTAATAAATTTAAATTTAAGTTTATATTTCAACATGTCCTTTTTATCTAAGACTAGATTTTGTTTACGGTTTCATTCCCGATAATGTAGATTTTAAATAATAATAATTTATTTATTTCTCTCTTCACAAACATTCACAACAATATACATAAAACACAGTTGACACAAAATAAATATTTATAGAATTATGAGCCTTTGTGAGAGACTGGAATCCATACTAGGGAAACCCTGTGTTATGGATCACCAGGCCCTCACTCAGAACCGTAGGTACGACTATTATATGTACAATGCAAAATGTAGTCATTCGAGTATTTATAAAATATAATCTACTAGAAGAGAAAATTGTAGGTTTATAAATGGATTTCTGGGTTTATAAATAAATATCAATCCCTCGGAAACAGTACTTTTTCTGGATGTAAGTTACCGTATGTCTTTTTCTGTGTCCGAACGATGTGTATGTGAAATTTCATGATGATTGATCGAGCAGTTAAGGCGTGAAAGTGTGACAAATAAATTTGCATTCGCATTTATAATATTTGTTTTGTTGTCTCATTTGTGCGTCAACATTTATCATTTGATAGCATTGGAATTAGCTCACCTAAGCGCGGTCTTACCGTTCTGCTAGTCGCTGAGTTCAAGGAAACACGCAGCATCGCGCTGCTCACTTCATCTTGTGCCAGCGTTGCGCCGCGCGAACACTGTTCAACATAATCTCATTTCTCTGAATGTAAATTAGTACAATTTTGCTAAATTCATTTCATTTTTATTCGGGTTTCAACTTTATGTAACGAGTGGTGCGACGCGGCGACGGAATGAAATGACGCTATTTGATTTTATATAATAGAGAGAACCGCCCGGCCTTCGCGTCGCATCCGATTTACTGATGTTTTACTTGCTCTATATCTGAAAAGGTTTCTTTGCTCGACGACTTCCTTGTATAAATAATTGATAATCCCCTAAAAACTCACATTCGCATTTACAATATTAGTTAGGAAGTTATCCTAACTAATATTCTAAATGCGAATGTGAGTTTGTTTCACACTTAAACTACTCGACCCATCATCATGGAGTTTCACATATAAGTTATCAGGGGTACAGAAAAGGACATAAGATACCTTTCATCTAGAAAAACAGGAGTTACCCCAAATGGAATTTTTTGACAAGTTCTAAATTAACGGGAGCGAAGCAGCGGGTATAATCTAGTATAAATAACAATATTCTGGCACTGTAATAAGTTGCCTAGAGTTGGATTGATTGTTCTGTAATGATACAGGCAGCTCAAAAAATTGCTTTTTACAAGGAATGTATCAACGCCCGCTAATCATCGTGAGATCAAACTGTTTTGGGTTTTACGAACCTAGTTTGTTTATATGATTTTACATCAATGCTTAGCTATGTAAAAAAAGCCTTATATTATTTGGTTTTGATATCAAAACCAAATAATATAAGGCATGGCACTATATATATAGTGTGACTGGCTTAACATTTTTAAGAACATGAAAATGTAGAAAAATAAAATTCCGATATTAATATTGCAATAAAATGCCCAAATTTTGGATTCCCTGTTACCAGTATGGGCGTCACCACCGCGCGAAATGTGACTTTAAGACTTTCGATAAGGCAGAGCGATAGAAGGTTTAAACAGATTTCAACCCGGCAGAAGATAAATAATTGGCTAATATTAAAGGTCTAATTGTACTTATTTGGAACGAGTATCTTTTTAGACCCTTCTTCTATGTCTCTTGTTTAATTAGTCATGCTGTATAAATAAAGTCTCAATACATTCATACATTTAGAAAAAAAAAACTCAATCATCTAAGCCTAAGCCGTAGAGGTCTAAACGCTGTCACGGTTGTCACATTTCAATGTCATAATTTGTGAATGTTCAGCAGTAATGTCCGCGGTGGTGGTGAAGCAGCGCGCGTGCTAAGTAATGCAGTGGTCATGCCGCGCGTGGTGCGCGGGGCGTGTGCTCAACGTGGCAGCCGCGCTGCTTCTGGCAGCTGGCCTGCCCGTACCCACTGCACCGTTAGCACCACGCCCCGCGCCCGCCGCACCTGCACCTCCTGCTCCCTGTGCCGCCAACGCACTGTGCTACTGCCGCGCCGACCACTTCGCATGCAACTATGTACCCTTCCACAGATTTCCTGATACAGGTACTTTGTTATATGACTCCCTGTCTTTCCTGTTTTACATGCCGCATGTGACTCATTGATTTGTATGTATGTGTATATACAGAAGCCAGTGTGTGGCACGTGTCGGTGTCAGCAGCGCGGCTGGGCGCGTTGGGTGAGGCGGCCCTGGATGGACGACGACTCCGCACGCTCGTGCTCGTTGCTTCCAGTTTACACCACATCGAGCCTGGCGCACTAGCGTACGTCAAATACAACATAACTAATTAGTGATCTTCTGTCATTCCCGCACATATCAACATGGTGCTATTGTTACAGGTCAATGGTGTCCACACTGGCGTCGTTAGATTTAGGCTACAATGAGTTCACTGAAGTACCTCTAGAATCGCTACGCGAGTTAAAAGTTTTAAACTGGCTAAACTTGCAAAAGTAAGTAAACATTAGAAAGAGTCCTATCGACAGATGGATAAGATATTAAAATGTTTTATTGTTACAGCAACTACATAAGCGACTTAGACTCAAGTATGGACTGGGGCTTCTTAGCGGAGTCATTGAGTAGCCTGTCGCTAAGCAACAATCATCTGTACACGCTGGGTGAGGGCGCGTTGTCGGCGTTGCGCCAGTTGGCTCAGCTCGACTTGGATGGAAACAGGCTACACACGCTTGCAGAAGGCGCGCTGCCACCTTCACTGGCGCTCTTGCGTTTATCAGACAATCTGCTACAGCAGCTGCCTTGCGCCACGCTAGCGCATCTACCACGTCTCCGACACTTGCACCTTCGCAACAACGCGCTGCGCCCCGAATACAATCGAACTTGTCGTGCTGACCACTCACGTGTAGACTCTCTTGACCTGAGCTATAATGAGCTTGATGACACATTCGAATTGGAGTTGCAGCAGCGCCTACAACTACGGCAACTTATACTAGACTTTAACGACTTCACGTCAGTGCCAACATTTGTGGTGGACAACGCGCGTCTTGAGAAGCTGTCTATAGCATACAACAGACTGAGTCACGTGTCGGACGCGACGCTTCACGCATTGCGTCACGACTTAGAGCGATTGGAGCTAGATCACAATGAACTGTTGGCCGTACCACTAGGTATACGTGAACTGGCACGGCTGCGTCACTTGTCACTCGCCTACAACCACTTGACAGAGGCTCCTGTGCTGCCGCCGCGTTTGCACTCATTGTCGCTCGCTGGAAACTACCTGACTCAGTTCCCGGCCGGACTACGCGCTTTGGAGCCTGCTACACTCGTGTACTTAGATCTCGGTTACAATCAAATCGCTGCTGTGAATTCAGACGTTTTCGGGACGTGGTCGGACGCGTTGACAACGCTTAACCTGAAGGGGAATCGAATCGCGCAGTTGGCGAGCGACGCATTCCCTGCTGCTTTGCCTGTGCGCGAACTTGTGCTGAGTTTTAACGAGTTGTATCACGTAGAAGCAGGCGCACTCTCTAATCTCAGCACACTGCAGGTGCTAGAGCTTTCGTCGGCGTTGTTCAGTGGCGAGTTCCCGCTTCCCATACAACTCGATTCGTTATCATGGCTCACTTTGGATAACAACAATATACATTATGTGTCATCGGACGATATACTGAACTTTCCGTCATTAGAGTATCTTAATTTGGACTTCAACAAAATAGTTGAATTTCCCAGTGAAGTTTCTGGACTTAATCGCTCGTGTAAATTAAAAGAATTGAGATTGTCGTACAATTACATAAGTAAGTTAAATTGGGAATTTTTCGTAGAATTAAGAGAGCTACAGAGCGTAGACCTGTCGTACAATCGCATACACAACATTACGGAACACAGTATATCAAATTTACAAAATTTGGTCTACTTAAATCTAGCGGGCAATGCGCTCGAGTACATCGGTGAGCGAGCATTCTTTCGACTACCCAAATTAGAAGTATTGGATCTACAAGATAATCGCCTTGTAGAGTTTTCAACAGAGCATTTTCAGTACGTATCAAGCGAGGAAACTAATTTCTCAGTGAACGTTAGTTATAATAGAATAACGTCGCTCGTAGCCGGCGGACCGCCGGTCCTCATAAATATTCTAGACCTGTCGTACAATCTACTGGAAAGCTTATCGAAAGCTTTTTTCGATTCCCTGGGAACATCTTTGCGACAAATCATTCTGTCGAATAACCGATTGACACACGTCGACAACTTATCGTTTAGTGCGCTATCTCGCCTTGAGGTGTTGAATCTGCGTGACAACAACATTAGTGCTGTGAAGCGGCGCGCATTCGCTGACCTGAGTGCGTTGCAGATTCTGGACTTATCACGCAACAGACTGGCGCAGTTGTCAGTGGAGCAGTTCCACAACATGCGTCGTCTACGACATTTGAGGCTTAACAACAATATGCTACGCGCCCTGCCTCGCGATTGTTTTAAGAATACTGTGCTAGAACACCTCGATCTCAGTGACAATCAGTTTGCCATCTTTCCAAGTAGCGCGTTAGCGCAGGTCGGTTTCACGCTACGACGTCTTGAGCTAGCGCGTAACCATCTCGAGTATCTGGACGCAGCGATGTTCCATGCTATTGCTTTCCTACACGAGCTGAGCCTTTCCCGAAATGCGCTCACCGTCCTTTCTGACAACACATTCGCTGGGCTATCGCGATTGCGTCGGCTCGACTTATCTCACAATGCTATTAAGACCAATTTTAAGGAACTGTTTCACAACGTGCCACGCTTGCGTCGTCTAGTGCTTGCTGGCACCGGTCTGAAGACAGTGCCGCACTTGCCGCTCGCTAACCTCACTGACCTTGATCTGAGTGGCAACCACATTTCGTCTTACCGTGAGGGAGAAGTTAGACGCCTTGCCAACCTGCGCGTGCTCGCGCTTGCAAGGAACAGGTTCACGTCGCTCCAACCAGCCATGTGGGTGGCGCTACCAAGACTCACTTTGCTCGATGTTTCGCACAACCCTATAGTGCGTGTTTCCAGAGCGTCGTTCGAGGGACTCCACCGTCTGCTGCGGCTGCGAATGGATAACTTGCATCACCTTGAAGCGATTGAGCCTCGAGCCTTCCGTCCATTGCTGTCATTACGTGCGGTGACCCTCGAGTCACCCGCCATCAACGGTCGGAGCGAGGTTACTTTGGCTGACATAGCAGCTTGTACTCTGGGACTAGAGTCACTTGAGGTACATGTGCGAGAGCACGCGTTGGATTCGCAACTGAGTGGGTTACGTGCACCGAAGCTTCGTGTGCTGGAGGTGCGTGGTACGGCGATACGGCGTGTGGCAGCGCATGCGTTTACATCACTGGGGCGGCAGCGTGCGTTAGCGTTGAAGTTGAGCGGCACAGGCGTGACTGCACTGCCGGCGGGACTGCTACGGCCGCTGGCTCATGTGCCACATCTCGCACTTGACATAAGCGATAACCGTTTGGTCACCTTCGCGCCAGCTACGCTTTACCCTAATATGACCGGCTGGAGTCGGCTCGCCACCAAGCTTTTACCAGGTGAGCATAGATTATATGTTTCCTAATGAAGAACTTGTTGAAAAGATTTGGATGTATATATAAGATTTACGTGTAATTGACAGGTGGTCTAGTGGTGGCGGGTAATCCGCTGCGGTGTGGATGCGGCGTGCAGTGGGTGGGTGCTTGGCTGCGGCGCTGGTGTGCGGAGGTGGGTGCATGGTCAGCGGGCGCGCGTGGCGCGGCTCGGCGTAGCACGTGTGCAACTGGTGGTGCGCCCGCGCCACTTCTGGCGCTGGATGCCGACGAGGCGGAATGTCATGCAAGCGCGCTATCAAGCCGCGCCGCGCGCTCGCATCGCACGCATGCGCCGCACGCGCTGCCTGCATTACTGTGGCTTATACTGCTGCATACACTTAGTTAGTGTGAAGCTACGAGTGTGTCTACTCGATTGATTTTCTTGTGATAACATAGAGTACTGTCTCCAACTTTTGTGTATATCAAGGCTATTTAGTTTTGAGTTCAGTACAGTGCAGTGATCTAATAGTGAAGTGCCGCGCGGTTACGTATGTGCATAAAGACATACATCATCAATAACGACGATGTAACAAAATAAGCCCGGACTCTCTTGTAAATAATACGTGATTTGATTAATTTTGTACTCACTTACGATGCTCATATAATGTTAAAACATATACATAGTTTTATATCGTCCAAGAAAATCTACCGTAAACTTTATGTGTTGTAACTGCACTACGGGAAATAAATATTGGCAGCCTAGTTAAAATTAATTCATTTATCTTTATACTTTTTATAAATAACACTAAATCAATAAGACATAAAATATTAGATATGGATACTTCTTTTTATTACAGCGGTACTCTTTCTTTGGGCAGCTGTCAAGTTTAATGTGTCATATAGTTATTCTGTGAGTTTGAGGACAGCTCTTGTTAAAACTGCATAGAACACATGTGCCGCGCGGCACGAGGCGTGTGGCGTGACCACGAACGAACAACGAACATTTTGTAACAGCCTGCGTATGTATAAGAGTGTGTGTTTATTACTTGTACATAATTATGTGTAACTGTGAAGTGACCACTGCTGAGAGCGATGTGGATAACTGTGTACATAGTACGACTGGCGCGACTAGCGCGACTGCGCGACTAACGCGACTGCCGCTACCAGTGTAACTGGCGCGATCAGTGCGATCGGCGCATCTGGGTGGATGCCATCTTTGTATGTACATAGCATTAAGTGATAACTTGCAAACAAAGAGATTAAATATTTTCATATAAATACCGTCTTTATTATACACATCCTTAGGTCAAATAGTCTTTTCCTCATTCCAAGACGCCTTGATATTGTATTGTATTGAGTATAGGAGATATTGTAAATTGGCGGGCCGCGGGTCGACGATTGATGTTAGTAACTTGAATATGTGGTAACTCGTACTGCAAACTTCGCTTGCGTGATTTAGGACTTAGTACAAGTTGCATGGAATCGTGTGTAATTGTGTACAGCACCATCTCTTGTTGTCAGTTGAAACTGCTTTCGTGTGGAGTACGCCACAGATTTGTAACTTGAAATAATGGTGCCTGTTCACGTCACAACTAGCTGTGTGGACTACATACTTTAGATAATCATACAAATTATTTGCCTGGGAGACCCGCGTCAATTATATGATGCATACAACCAACGAAAGAACATAAACTGCCGCATGTTACACGCGTCAAGTACATGATCTATAACTTTCAAATTTACTGTATAAAGCGCAAGAAGAGATCTAATGTATGTTCTGAGAATTTCAATGACAATATCGTTTGTGAATCATCTTATTGTGACACAGAGAACTCCTTTAGAAAGCTAAATATACAGCGTTGCATTCGAAAATTAAGGTTATTATAAAGTATTACTTGTACATTCTAAATAAATAGTTACTATAGCCACTTCGTCAAATTAGAGATATGAAAATTAAAATATAATGCATATTCTCACGTCTATGTGCCTGGAGGGCGAGGCGAAATCGTATTTCACCAGTTATGGTATTAGTTACCACGTAATGGGGTTAACCTATTTTCGTCCAACGAGCAAGGTTCCACAATTCATGCTTAACAGAAAAACCTTATAACATAATGTCTGACTCGGCAATCAAAGCGTTGCCCACCGCAGGTAGTCGTCAAAAATGTGTAATTTTATGTCTTAATTATTCAATTTAAAGTTTTGCCAAAGTTTTAAAGGTAGGACATAGCTTAAAGATGAGTATGTTACCCAATTAGTTAAGTATATCTAATGTAACAAGGGTAGACTTTACTAAAATATATAGCCAAATAACCTTGGTCTTATATTCAGAGTTGTGTGAAACTATGGAACTAATTAGTGTCTTACAAAATATTGCAGGATGGGTAGCTTGCGAGCATATTTTAAATAGCGTTGCATCGTTTACCATTAAATTGGTCATAGATATCCTTGTATGCATTATAAGGTTTCCTAACATTTAAAAAAAAATATTTTATTTTGAATTTAATGTAGACGAATATCTTAAATACAAGTATGTCGAATAACTTCGGTTAATACTGAGTGGAGGGGAACATTACTTGTGCAAATACAAACAAATGTAACAAATAATATAATGAATGCAAAAGTAGCTAACATTTAAGTAATGTAAATGTATGCGGCGGACCGCGAGCGCGCTGCTGAGCTCCACGCGCCGCTACGCCGGCCGTAGCTCGTAGCTCGTAGTACGTAGCTGCTCGGCCGAGCTTTCGATAGAAGTTGTTCGTCGTTGAAGTGAGACGCCGCTTTGTGAAATCCAATTTAAACTTAATAAGAGATTAAATTTAGTTTGATTTAATTTGTTTGCATATGGATTTATGCAAAGTTGTCTTAAGTGGAAGTTAAACAGTGCGAGTAGCTGCACGATTGTGTGAGTGCTCGGCGCTCAGTAATCTATGCTTGATGTTTGGTACATATTACTGACGATGCTAGAGATACACAATAATATTATATGATCTAAAATTAAGTATAATATAGTATATAGTCCGATTCGTTTTAGAGAATTTCTTTACAGATAAACCGAATAAGATTTTCTGTGAGGCAGTTCGCAGTAGTCATATAAAATCTAGATTATGGTCTGTTCTTTTAGAGAGGGTGGATCAATTCGTCTTCTCTTACATTCAATCTAAACAAAGCTTTCAACAATGTGGGTGTAATACACATTTCAAAAAACTTTTTAGAATATAGCATGATACTAGAGGAACGAACAATAAAAAAACAGTTCACGATTTTTATAATACAAAATTGATTGGACAATGATCTATTTTACAAGACAAGTCTACCGTTAAGAAAATGTGTCGTGGCGAATCTTACAAATTTTGAAATCCTTTATTGCAAAAGATACAACGTAAAACAAAAATAAAACATTTTCATGCCAGCTAAAAATGTGTGTTATCTACGCATTTATTTTGCGTGTGGCGATTGCACTATTCTTAGCCTACTGGCAGCCAGTGATCGAAGGCGGCGACCAAATTACCAAACTCACGACAAACAAGCGTACGGTCTGGCTAAAGATAAGCAATAATCGTAAACCATACCGTTTACAGGTTACTGCCCAAAAAAAAGACGCTGTGGTGCCAACGTAGGTGGCTGAGATCTCGGTCTTGTCACTCTGCTTGCCGAGAAACTCAATACAAGGTTGCGTGGCTGACATCTACTTTAGGGTGGAACTTTTCCATTTGAATTGTTCCAGTTTGGGCAAAATCCCATGCTTCCACATTGATATCTGTCTCGTAGTGTGTTTGCCAAAAGAAGGAATAAAAAACATTTGTTTTTAAATTATTTATATTGTCAAAATATTACTTGCATTCCACTGCTCCTTTAATTGAATATGGCGGCGTGATGTACAAGGTGGGTACGTGGGTTGTGCGGCAGGGTGAGGGGAGCGGAGTAGTCGCGATGTTGCGGCGGCGCACAATTTCCGGGCGCGCCTAATTTGCCCGCGATCACTTCCGGCGCAAGCGATCGCACCGCTCGGCCACCCCCACCCATCCCCCCTCAACCTGTTATACATCTAGATGGTACTGTGCCGGTATTGTATACATTTTATTTATAAAGAAAGGAGATGTATGCTCGTCGAAGCGTGGTGAATGGATTTTTTTATGTTATTTGGCGATTCAATGATTAAATATAAACATGTGCGTGGGAGATTTGAAACGAAAGACCTGTGCTTCTTTATTATGCTATATTTAGGAGAAAGGGCAACTTAAGTATAAATACCGTAAACTGACTAACGTGCATGAAGAACGTTATATGAGTGAAAGAAGCAAGACAGATTTACTAGGATCACATCAAAACCTTATGGCAATCGCAATACGTAGTCTCTGCCTCCTCCTCCAGAATTCAGGCGTGAATGTATGTTGGTATAAAAATATTGACTTGTGTGAATGATATGAAACAGTGGATTCTCCACTCAAGCTGGGTGCAGCCCGACTGGGTAGAAGCATCCTACAGAAGACCGAAGCGAAATGATCTCTGCGGCTTTTCAGTGGTAGCTGTCTCCAAAGCTCTTCAACAAGGCGCTGTACTTTCAGCTGAAGACTAGTGTACTAGTAGACTCCAGTTTTGTTAGATCAATTGTCCGCGAGCTACCCGTGGCATAGCAAACTTGTCCATTGTCTGCGTCTGTAAACTGTTAGACGAGTTCTAGGCTTATTTTTATTATTACTATCATTATTATTATCACCTTATTATTATCACTTATTATAATTATCACCGTAGTACAGTATAGAAATAAAAAACATCTATCGCAGAAAATTGGGGTGCCAGTACGGCGCCGACATCGGTCATGGCCGTGCAAAGGTTAATGATTAGGAAACTGTCATTACTGTTGAATGCTCCGCTCATTAAGCCGAGCGACATTTAGAGGCACCGCCTCGCCCTGCTCTGTTCAACAAAGCTTTGCATCGTACTTCTTTACACTGCACTAAACTGGATTACCATGTACTACGATCCTCACATCTGTTTTAGTATTTTATACGTTGTTAAACAAGCTCGTTGATTTTGTGCATCCATTTATTTTATAAAGGTACCTTTCGCACTAACTATAGTATTGAAATTAAACTACTATATACGGATTTTATCGCGTTGTTTATTTATCACTGTATTACAAACAACGCGATAAAATCCGTATATAGTAGTTTAATTTCAATGAATAACATTCGCGTAAACAGAAGACAATATTAACTAACTATAGTATCTGCATTTTGAGGGACTTAAGAAACATTGAAATAATTAACTCAAAGTAAACATAAGCTTGTAATCATTATTTGTGGATATATTATTTGTGTCCTGTCAGATCAATTCAACAAGACTCAGTGTAGTATAGTAGCGAGGTATCCATTGCGCCATTCATATAGTTTAGCCATTGACGTACCCATTACATAAATCCTCGCAAGAATTGAGCTTAAGAATAAAAATATAACCTATTATTATGATATTATAGTTGAAAATTCAATGATAATAGTCGTAGTTACAAAAAAGCTGCCGACACGGCATTCCTAAGTTATAGTTGATATATTGTCACGGTAGTTATAACTAACAGCCGTATCGATATCTCTACTATTTACTTTATTGTCGTTATTTTTACTATATACATACATAGCCTTACGATGTGATAGGTACACGTGCGCGGGGTGGGTATGTGCACATTTCGTCAGCTAAAATTCCCTGACGTCAGTGGTCGTCGGACCTCTAAAACAAAACTCTCTCATTTTTGACCAGAATATGTATACCATGTTTCCTTTCTAATGTTACATTCACGTAAGCTGTATATACAGGGTGATTTTGAAATCGTGTTATTCCTTTTAACCACGCATTCTACTGGTGATATAGAATAACCCTGACCTTATTTTTATTTAATTAGAATTATATTTTTTGAAAAATTATTGTTCCATTTTTTTCGCGAAATGGTGTCAGATAGTCATATCTTAACCAACCGAGGCAATTTTATTTTTTTTCTAATTAAAATAAAAAAATATATTACTAATTAATGTCGTAAATAATAACGGGCGGTCCTTTTTATTGCCCCTTATTATTTACGACATCAGTTATTGTTATGTTATTATTTTTAAATTAGTAAAATATTAATATTGTGTCAGGTGGTTAAAATATGACTATTTGAAATAATTTCATGAAAAAAATCTGTACTCTAATTTTGCCGAAACCATTATTCTAATTAAGAAAAAATATTGTCAGGGTTATTCTATATCACCAGTAGAATGCGTGGTTAAAAGGAATTACACGATTTCAAAATCACCCTGTATAATAGTCGAACATGTGGCTAGTGACTAGTATAACATGACACATGCTTGCTCGTCTATCGACTGCTTAGTACCGCCGACATTCGTCAACAGCGGGATTGAACGTACGCAGTACATGATTGTTTACTCTCCTACTTAGTGTGATTGTCGAGAACATTGTTTGTACTAACGCACATACACATACATGTGGCCAGTCATATCATGGAATAGGGAATACAACTGGCATATGGCGACCATGTGTCAATGTTGGTGTGAATGTTCTTGATATGAACTTGCTTGGTGTTTTAAAAAGAATAATTAATATTTGAACATACTGGCAGTGGGTAGGTATGTTCGAGGTGCAAAAACTCAATGATTAACTGATTTAACTTGACAAACCAACATCGATGGTTTCAGTGATACTAGTCTGAGCGATCGTTGCCTATGTAAAGTGTCTCGCAGCTACGCTCACGGCAAAGGGATAATGAAAACAATTCGTTTTCATTAATTGTTTATTTAAGTAAGGCAACAACCCCTTCTGCGCATAATTCCTGTCTAGCGAAGGACTGTACATTTAAGTAACAATGAAGAAAAATCATCCATTCACGGAACGATTTAATATTAATGACAATAGTGATCCATGTGGGATCGAACCCATAACTTTCGGCGTAATCGCGTAAAACCGAGGCATCGTGCAGTAATAACGTTTACTATCAAAAGACGTTTAGTCATCAATGCACATAAAATATCGATATTATGTAAAACGCGCTATGGTGGCACGGGGTAGGGCTTAAAACTTACTTGAGCGCTTCAAGCCTTCCTTCCGACAACGTCTGCGTTCTTTAGCTAATTATAACTGAGTCTGTAAACTAAATGTGGGGTGAGGAGTATTTATGAACTTATTATTAATATACTACTTACAGCTGATTGCCCCGGTGGCACAGCGGTTCTATAAGCGAGTGCCGTGTATGATGTCACGGGTTTGCGTAAAAGTAGGTTAGTTTAAGTAAATAACAGTACTTTTTGTGGATGAAAGGTATCCTATGTCCTTTTCTGTTCCCCTGCCAACGTGTATGCGAAAGGAGACGGATACGCTTTCATACATTCTTGGGCCTGGATGTAAAAGGATGAAAGTTGAATGAATTTAGAGCTTATATATTATCAAACCATCTCTGAAAATTCTGCGGATTTTGGCAATCTGAGAGCAGAGTTTTATGAGATTTAGTAAAAGTGAGGTTATGCAACAATCTATACTAAACAGCTGATTTTTGAGCTGCGCTTGCTACTTTGTTTTACTAGACAGTTATTTACTATATAAATTGTAGTACTTATTGTATTGTATTGAGTGGGAGGATATTAGGAAACTCACAAATAGATTAAAATATAGGGAAGACAAGGATGTGATGTTTAAAAATAAAAATCACTTTTTTAATAATAATTATCTTTTATTCATCTTCAATTATAATCAGAATATCATCTAAGAATCAAATCAGGTGGTAGATGGCTGACTCATGAGTCATGATGCAAGAGAACGACCACAGCAGAGACATACACTACTGTGGCCAAGTTGTTGTGGTTCATCAACAGATGGTTGTTGAGCCAAATCCCTACAAGCTTGGCAAATATAGTCACTGCTGTTTACCTGAAAGATGAGAAAAGAATTTAAATAAAAAAAATCATGATTACTGCAAAATATACAGTCAGTTTAGGTTTTTAGTTGTTTTTACATGTAAATAATCTTCATATGACTATTATAATATGTTTAAGTATCTATACTTTATTTGTAAGTATAATGCAGGGGCCACACTTAGGTTTAATGCCGATAATTATTAACGTGTTTAGGAACACTTATTAACAAGCAGAGTCAACTATTGTAGCAACAAGCATGATTTTTTACAGTAGGTAGATTTATTTTATAATGAAGCCGCCACACACAATGTTTAGTAGGTATCCAATAACGCGTTAAAAAACGTTAGTGTTGCTCCTGCATAATGGTTATGGAAAACATAGGATAGTATATATATAGTGAGAGACGCTGGGTAGCCAACAAACAAAAGGTTGTACTTACAGGTTCTAGTGCACGCCATTGACGAATCACTGACAGTGTCGTTTCATCATCTAAAGCTCGTCGCCCCAGTGTATTACAGCGACTAGTCGCTATACCACAATTCACACAGCGATCCATGGTGTCAATATCCAATCGATAAGTAGGACGTAAAATCCAAAATAACGAGCGAAATTCAGACAAGTAAACGAGTTTATCCGTGTCCGTTAAGATAGCAAGGGTCGTACAAGTTAAGCAAGATCAGAAGTCCGTAGAAAGAAAGCACTGGTTGGGGAATATATATAAAAAAACGGGAAACACACTCAAAACGCACACGCAGTAAACGATACGAGACGAGTGATCATAGATTGAGAGTCAGGTAGCTGTCACTGTTAGCAAAGATTAAAAATACAGTTGACAAACACAGGTAATAAATCGATCTGTAAACGAGAATCAATTTACAGATTTATTTTCATCAAGTTAGTATTTCGATATTTTTAACTGTTGACATTATGTTAATTATTGTTAAATACATTTACTTTGATTGAATCAATCATCTGGTGCAAGTGATTTTATGTTTTTTTATTTAATACATTCACATTAATCGAATATAGTAATCGATATCCTATTTTATTAGTGACATAAACTTATTTTTAAGATTTCTCGTCTTCCAGATTGTGAATTAAGCAAATTTTTTATATTTTACAATAGAAAAATACAACGCTTTTTTTAAACCATACCTTAACTTAAAGCAGTCAGGCCCAGAAATCCCCGTCTCCTTTATCATGATCGGACCAGTAGTTAAGGCGTGACAGCGTAATAAACAAATCTTATCTTATCTTGATCCGGGGGCCAGTCATTGTAGACCGGCGACACTTCAACCCAGTGGGATCTTTTGTGTCGGCCCCGAGGTTTATCCCTGAGCTATCTCCCTATGAATGTATTGCATCAGTCGCAGCGTACACTTCAGAGGAAGAAGCCTGAAGTCTTCAGGGTTCGGATATGCCAATCCCATCAGACCCATCCTTAGTCCGGCCAACGCGTCACATTCACACAGTAGGTGTGATATGGACTCGTCCTGTTCACCACAGGCTCTGCAGATCGAATTGTTTGGCAATCTCAATCTGCACAGTAGTACACCAGTAAACGCTCCTGTGAGTAGGCGTATTTGGCCCTTGTTGTACCCGCAGAACTTCCGGGTAAAGCCCGTGGCTCTGTTTGCAATGAATTTCTTGGAGTGTTCCAGACCCCTAAGGGCCATCCACTCCAGCCTGTGTTTATCATTGCCATGTGCATTCAAAGCTGCCTTGACGGTACTCTCAGAGAGACCTACGAATGGCTCGGGGCCCACAAATAGTTGCTCCGAGCCCTTTTTGGCTAATACATCAGCCTCCTCATTACCCTGCACCCCTGCATGCCCCGGAACCCACACCAGCCTGACTGCGTTTTTCCTGCCAAGTTTGTTAAGGGCTTTAACACAGTCCAGGACCAGTGCTGAGTCCACCCTACAGGAGTTCAGAGCCTTAAAAGCAGCTTGACTGTCACTGAGAATATAAACAATCTTGTCAGTGACATTGTTGTTAATATTCTTCTAATAAACAAATAATCAAACAAACAAATTCACATTAACATCTATACATACATATAATAAATCTGTAGAAAAGTCGTTTTTGTACATCAAAAATGTTTCCAATAACAATAGCCAGGGTGTTATGTTAAAGAAGTAAACATCACACGCAATTCAAAAATAGAACTAATGTTGACAGTTAAAATCCATATTCGATAGATGGCGTTGTGCATATGACGTCATTTTCTGAATCGCGATGTTAAGATTTTCCGCGGAAGAATGAACCTCGCATATAATAATAGATAAGATAATAAAGGTAGTGATCAAGCCATGATAGCACTGAGAAATCGCAACGGATATGACAAAGTCATAAGATACCAATCTTGCCGATACATAAACTCTTCGGAGGCAGTTTGGCGCGTTTTGAGTTTTCCAATACATGAAAGGCATCCGCCGGTCATTCATCTTGACGTGCACCTGGAAGGTGGGCAGCGGGTATACTTTCAGCCAGAAAATGTGGCAGAAAGGATGGACAAGCCGAGACAAATCACCTTGCTCGCATTCTCTCGCCTTTGCGAAAGAGATAATTTCGCGAAGTCTCTATTGTACAATGAAGTGCCACATTATTTATACTTACAATAAACAGCAAGGTGTTTTTATCGTTGGAGGCTCCACGCCTCAGAGCTACGAGACCGGATCTGTAGTTGTTAAAATTTAGATTATTGACTCCACCAACTAAATGGAACTATCGGAATTCGTTGATCCTATTGGATCCACCAATGGAGCCATATAAACTTGAGAATCCTATTGGACCCATCAATGGAACTATTTAGTGGAACCAACAGTCCAAAACCGATAATAATTGTTATGGATGGGCTATACCACAATACATATTATTAATTTATTTATTTAAGGGACACGAAACAGAATACAGATAAAATATTACATTAGCTATTATTAGATCTAGACTAAAAGTAAAGTTTATGTATACAGCATGACTAAATAATTATAGAGTGGGACAATGTTTAATGTATACATAATAATATTGCCAACTTAATCCGATAACCACCACACACATACATATATGGTTGATCATATAAGGCAGACAGCAACACAGGAAATTATTAATAAAAATATATAAAAAGAAACAAACAACAACATCGTAAGAAAAGGAAATGAAATGTGTGGTTCATACAGATCTACAAATCTATACTTTTGACATAATACGTCTAACCTTATTTTTAAATTTAAATAATGCTGGGTTAAACACGTTTATTTCATTACTATATTGGGGAAATAATTCATTTTATATATATTTAAAAATCAATTTAACTTATAATAAATAATACAGCACTCGAATACGCGTGGCACAAACAATTTGGTTGAGTCGTCTCCTTTAGTACAACGTACATATGTACGTCGTAACTCAATTATTAACAATTGCCAAACAGAAATCCTAATAACACTTCACCTGAAATGGAACCTGGCATGTCCGATATGTGCAAATATAGGTATACCACATGACTAACCAAGCAAAGCATTTACATATTCCATACTAAACGTTACTCATTAAGTTCAAATCACTCGTTATTTTGGAGAATAAACTCGAGGATCTGCAGATGGGCTGTCGTAAGTCAAATTTTGTAATAAAAAATGTACCAAAAAAATCCAATGAGTCCAAAGAAGATCTTATAGAAATGCTTATGTGTCTCTCCAACAACATAGACTGTAAAATCGTTAAATATGATATCAAGGATATCTACAGAGTGCGTGGGCAAAATAAAGATAATCCTAATACACCAATTGTTGTGGAGACTGGTTCTACCCTACTGAAGACAGAAATCCTGAAAATGGGAAAGGCTTTCAACTTGAAACATAAAAGTAAACTTTGCTGCAAACACCTTGGATTCAAAACCCAAGAAGATACTCCTATTTTTATAACGGAGCATCTGACCCCGAAGGCGTCCCGCTTACACTTCCTTGCCCGGGACTTGACCAAGTCTGGGACCTACAAGTTTTGCTGGACCGCTTATGGCAAAGTATATATTAAAAAGGATGAGCAATCACCGACAATAATTATCAGAACAGAGGATCAGGTACATCAACTCTTACTTAAAAAATGACTCACTCTAACAATCTTATTTAGCTTAAGTCGTATAGTGAACAGTGTATCGCGAATTTATGTTTTAAGTGTAATGTCTATTGTTTATTTGTTAGGATCTTTCTTACTCGATAACTATTGTACTAAAACTATAGGCAACTTGATATTTTATATTGATAAATACACACTTAAAAAACCTCAAACACACTTTTCAAGCACACACACACATATACAATTCCACATAATAGAAAAATCACATACACTACGTTATCTAAAATCATGCATATTCCACAGTAATACAACTCAAATTTTGGTGAACAACACTTGTAGTTCTACTTCTATAGTAAATAATGGTATACAACTATCTGCCTACTGCCATTATTACACCTTTTGCTGTATTGCCATACTTCCTTTAAACGTACCTAGAAAATACAACTATTCTTCTTACAAACTATATATTAATGGGTGACAATCTGCAAATCCTAACTGAAATAGACAATCTTGAAATTGCCCATACATTTGAATGTGACTCATCTGAGCTTACTAAACATATTCAAGTAAATAAAAATGACTTGACAATATTTTCTCAAAATATAAGGAGCATATATTGTAATTTAGACAATTTTATAACAACTCTGTCTACTTTTAGATTCGAAACTGACATCATAATCCTAACGGAATGTAGACTAAGTGTCTATAAACAGATACCCCAACTTAATAGCTACCACTCCTACTCTACAACACAACACTTAAATCAAAATGATGGAGTAGTTGTTTATATAAAAAACACACTTAAGGCAAAAGTCAAGGAAGTAAAGCTGGCTCAGGCGTCTTGTCTTCAACTAGACGTCCTTAATAATATAATTTTCTGTATCTACCGCTCACCATCAAACGCAAACACAGATAGCTTTCTGGACTCGCTAAGTACACAGCTTAATACCATAACCTCAAAAAAAAGCATTATTATAGCGGGAGACATAAATATTAATATTAAGCTTAAAGACTCAGAGCCAACCTACGAACGTAATAATAGGGTTAACTACCTAAATATGCTGTCAGCATATGGCATACTTCCTGGACATACTAAACCCACGAGGGAAAGAAACTGCCTCGATCATTTCATGTTAAAAATTAATAAAAATAAGAAGTCGGCATCTATTGGAATTTTACATACTGCAATCACTGACCATTGTACAACATTTTTGTGTTTATCTAAAATGAAAACAAAACATATTGCACCCAAAACAAAAACTACTTTAAATTTCGAACAAGCTTTAAAATATATTCAAGAAAACAAAATAGCAGACCTATTATTTTGTAATGACCCGTTGGAGTTAACGAACCTTTTTATTCAAAAACTATCTGACTCAATAAAAATTAACACCCTGACTGTAAAAATTTCATGTAATAAACGCATAATTAAGCCGTGGATTACTCCTGGTATTCTACGATGTATAAATAATCGAAATAAAATGCAAAAAGGCGTTAAAATGATCCACATAACGAAATTCTAAAAATCACATTCTGTCGGTACAGGAATTACTGCAATAAACTTATTAAAAAAGTAAAACGAAAATATCAAAGGGAGTTACTTGCTGAATCTATCACAAACAATAAATTACTATGGAAAAACATAAAAAATATAACTTATTCTAACAAATCTAAAAGTGAAAACATTGAATTACTAAACCTAAAGTCTACCCCTATCGAATCGGTAAATTTTATTAATGACTATTTTGTGAATACTGGAAAGCAACTAGCTCACAAAATTCAATCTAGTTTAAATTCTAACCACCCAACTCAATCACATAAACAATCTCTCCAAGCAAACTCGTTCGTACTTTACGACACCGATCATACCGAAGTAGATCAAATTCTAACGAGCCTTAACACTGATAGTGCGCCTGGCTGGGACAACATTCCGACTAGATTTCTAAAGTACATTAGAAAGGAAGCTGTTCCTATTATATCTCATCTTGCAAATCTGTGTTTCAGTTTAGGCATTTTTCCAGAACCATTAAAAAAATCAATCATTACGCCGATACACAAGGGCGGGGACAGAGACGATGTCAATAACTACAGACCCATATCAGTTTTACCATCAATATCTAAAGTAATAGAAAAGCTAATAAATATTAGACTATTAAAATATCTAAATAAATATGACTTACTTTCATCGACTCAATTTGGATTCAGACAGGGTATTTCTACTGAGGATGCAGTAACCGCCCTAACTTCACTAGTAACTGATGAGCTTGATAATGGAAATAAATGTGTTACAGTATTCCTAGACTTAAAAAAAGCATTTGACACCGTCTCTGTCCCAACCCTGGTAAACAAATTGGAAAATATGGGAATTAGAGGAATGCAACTTAATCTCTTAAAAAGTTATCTTTCAAAAAGGACACAGAAGATTAGAATAGGAGATTTCACCAGTGAAGACGCAGAGGTATCATACGGCGTACCGCAAGGAAGCGTATTAGGCCCTACACTATTCTTAACGTATATAAATGATCTTTCTAGTTTGAAAATCAAAAATGCAAAAATTTTCTCCTACGCCGATGATACCGCTGTTGTCTTCTCGGGGGAATCCTGGCAAGATGTTGAATATGCTGCTGAGAGGGACATGGCTAAAATAGCCAAATGGCTAAAAAGTAACCTACTCACATTGAATACTTCCAAAACTAATTTTATATGCTTCAGTATCAGTAGTCGAACACAGCCTTGTGAGAATTTTAAAATTAAAATCCATCAATGTAATGACATAAAAAGTCGAAATTGTGACTGTCCAAATATAGCCAAAGTAAAACAAGTCAAATACTTAGGTGTACTGGTAGATCAAAGATTATCGTGGTATCGTCAGAAAACTAAGCTGGTTATTCAGTGCACTAAGACATGTTGTACCAAAAAATGTGACTAGTCGCCATAACTCATTTAGAAACGTCCTAAATGAGATATATGTCTCTTTGGTGCAATCTGTCTTGGTGTACTGCATTCCTATTTGGGGCGGGTCTGCAAAAATGAAATTCATTGAGGTGGAGCGAGCTCAACGCGCTCTTATAAAGACAATGTATTTTAAAAAACGAAGATACCCTACAGAAAGTCTCTATCAGATTAGTGATCTACTCTCGGTAAGAAAATTATATATTATACGATGCATATTAAAAACACATAAGACCCTACCTTATGATGCATCCAAATTAAATAAAAGAAGAAAAGATATGATTACACAAATCCCTAAAACAAACACCCGCTTTGCCTGTATTCAGTATAACAAACGTTCGGCTAAATTATACAACAAGATAAATAAAGAATTATCTATATACTCTAAACAATATCGTGAATGTAAAAAAGCTATAACTAAATGGATAAAAGAACTTACTTATGAGGAGACGGAAGCACTCTTAAAATAAGCTATTTAATACACACTCATAATAATTCATAATAACACACGTATACACGTAAACATTCGCACTCTCACTCACTAACACACACACACACTCACACCCAACACACACACACACACACACACACACACACACACACACACACACACACACACACACACACACACACACACACACACACACATACACACACACACACATACACACAAACGCTTAGGCAAAAACTTAATACATACTTAAATGTAACAAATAGTTGTCCACTTAAAATTATTTATTTTTGTTTTCTTTCATTGTTATATCTAGTACATATTTCTTGTGTTCTTTTTATTATCTATAACGATTTTTTGATATGGAAGAGTGGAGTCTACTAATACAAGCATTATTTGCTTAAAAGTAGGCTCCAATCACAAACTGATTGTAAACCACCAATTGAAGAAATAAATAATTATTATTATTAATTATTATTATTATTATAGTTATACAACATAAAGTTCTATCATTCTGACGCAGCGTTTTGCGGTATATACATTATCTCGTCCCCGGCGGCCGTGGGATGGCAGTGGTATCACAGCTCCGTCGGGGCCGCCATATCTCGTCGCTGTCGTGTAGGTGCAATTCTCAATGCTTTTTATCTGACCGAGGTGACACGCCTCCTGTTTTATAGCTCCCCGCAGACACATACCTATTACGTCTCATTGCAGTCTTCTTCAAGTACATTATATAATTTTGGCGCTTTAAATATTTATAAAGCGCTTGGTTCATTTGTCCGTCGTACACTGCGTTTGTTGTGAACCATTTTATTAGACATAAATCAATTGCTACGCTTTAGTTTCTGCTTTGAATGTGTGTCAATTGCAGTGTAAGGTGCGTGTAATTTTGAGCTACGTAGACGCGGCAAATGGAGTGCGTTTACTGTATGCATCTTACGCAACATTCGATGCATAAACGAACAGCCATATCTTGCCGCTATCGTGTAGGTGCAATTCTCAATGCTTTTTATCTGACCGAGGTGACATGCCTCCTGCTTTATAGCTCCCCGCAGACACATACTTATAACGTCTCATTGCAGTCTTCTTTAAGTACATTATGTAATTTTGGAGCATTAAATAGTGATAAAGCGCTTGGTTTATCCATCGAGCACTGCGCTTTTGTGTACTATTTTATCTACACTAATAAAATATTTTAAAGAGGACTAATTTGATTTTTGTTTGTAAGGATTTAACTTAAAATTGATTAACGGATTTAATAAAATCTGTCGTCGTTAGAAAGCTGTGTTATAACCGAGTAACATAGGCCATATTTTATTAAAAATTGTACTATTCCTAACATAACCATAACGCGGGGAAAAGCTACTTCGATATAAAGCTATTGCTAGGCTTTGGTTTTTGCGCTGAACGCAGCTTCAATAGCAGCGTGTGGCGCGTGTCATTTTAAGTGACGCAGCCGCGGCAGAGTGGGAAAAGCAGAGTGCGTTTACTGCGTGCATCTTACGCAACTTTCGACGCATAAACAAACTGGGCGCTTAAGTTATTAACTAACATATGGCTGTCAGAACTGCATAATGGTTGAAACATAAGGTGATATTAAGGGGTCGGAAAGAGCACATGTTAAATAGTAAATTTACATGGTTTTTACAAAGTATTAACATTTAAAATATAAACTGTAAGTACGCTTTGCTGCAATCGGTATGAGTCGGCTGGCTCGACCAGATAAGTTTGAACCTCTCACAGAATATGAATATACGTGCTGCTGCGTTCCTTTCAGTAAGTAAGATCCCCCAAGATGCAATTATTATTCTCTTAGTCCCTTCCTTAATTTTTCATTCTACCTCTGCTATGGTAATCGTGTGCTTGTGTGCCATCTATGAGGTTTATGGTAGGTAGTGGCACGGCTGCATTTGCCATGAAATTGTTTAGGTTAAAACCAAGAAAGTACAGAGCCACTACTTAGCTCGTCTGACACTAACATCGACATAAAAATCTTTCGTACAAATATTGATTAAATACGGACATGCTTAATATAATTATATGCCTGTCGTTATGTTATTAGCTTCCATTTAATATAAGGTTATTGATGTATTCATGTATACCGTGCCGATACTAAGAATTTCCTAATAAAAATCTTAAACATTTTTGCACGTACGGAAATTACGGAATTCTGTTGGCACTCTTTCTCTTAGAAATTAGAATAATAATAATATTCGTGTCAAGTGACGGACGGGGACACGTTTGAATTAAATAGAATATACTGTTACGGCTAATGCCCTCTGTCGGCACTGTGGGGAAGAGTCGGCGGTTTCTAATAATAATTTATTACAGCACCATCTATTGACATCTTACGGAACTACGTATTTGTCGGTACGAGTTCAGTGGAGAAAGCGCTGGCACATTCCCGAACTATCGCGCTGTTGCGTGCCGTGTGTGACGTTTTCTGGAAAACTCCAGAAGAGCTTTACCCGCGTATAAATAGAGCGCACGCGCACCGCCGAGTCAGTTTACTATCGTAAGCGGTCAAGTGTTCATCGAAGCGAACGGAAGCGACAATACTACGGAGTTTGAAGCAGTTACAGTGGAAAAGTGTAGTATAGTGTTTGTTGTGTGTTAGAGTTAATTGTGTACTAGAATAAAACGTGTTTTAGTCGGTAATATTGTTTTATATTCTTATCCGTCGAGCCCAGCGCGTAACAATACGAAGCCGGTCTTACCTAAATAGTATGCTAGTATGATTTGATACCATGCTCTATGTGCTCTGTATACAGGTGCAACACTACTTTTAACATAAGAGCTTCTAGCAGTTTTATGTTGTACTAGATTTTGCCCACGGATTCGCTTGAGTTAGATCAAGAATAGTAGAGCCTCTCTGATTCAGCGTTAATGGTTCGGCTCGACCGGGGTAGGAATACCCTCTCACAAAATATTGACGTGAAATAGCAGTATTCCTACTGTTGTTTCGTTCGGTGAGTAAGAGTGCCGGAAGCCCAATCACCATCTTTCCCCCTTACCGCTCCTTTACCTTTACACTTCCTTTCCTAAAGGGTCGGCAACGCGCAACTAAAGAAGTTTTGACTTCAACAATATCTGGATTTTGTCAATCATTTTTTATCCCTCGGAAATAACACTTTATCGTGATGACATGATGATGATCTCTGACAACATGTTTGCGAAATTTCATAATGATCAGTGGAGTTGTAAGGCGTAAAAGCGCAACATATAAACAGGACAACAAATTGTGTCATCCACAAATAGTTATTCCGAGTCTGGGTGCTCTTTCTGTCTGTTGTTTGAATGTTTGTAAAATCTCCGCGACACAGTAATATTTCATTAGAGCGGCAGTTATCTTTAAAAAAACAATAACTTATAAACAAACTCACGTTCACATTTATATTAGTTCGGTAGTTTTTGATTTATTTTAACCTTATTTTTCACACTGCCTTTTCGGAGGCTTATTGCTTATCACCAATTTGTACAACTGTTTTACTTCCTCAGAGTTTATTGCTTAACTATCTCCTACAATATTTTGCGGTGGCGCAGTGATTTTGATTGTGACCGTTGTGCAAGAGTTCTCAGTTCATTACTTCCTATTAGGGCAAAGTAGTACATCTAATTTTCTTTATCTATTAATTACATTTGTTTTTTGACCGCAATGGCATTAATACGTGCCATACTTTGCGTTATAACTCTGCTTATATGCAACAGAATTAAACGACATGTGGATTAAATTTTTTTGTTGATCTCTGTTATCAATTGATTCTATATTTATTACATATATGAATATAATATAATATATTGTTGTACGAACAAACAAAAAAGACACACAGAAAAATTTTGTTGCAGATTCGGCACCAGATAAGTTTCTTTTACTAACTACTGCATTTATAGACATGATTTTTTTACCTGTAAAGCGTTCTCGCACACCACAATTTTTAATGTGGTCACCTCGTTACCATGCCCCGCCGATAGCACATACGTTATACTCTACACTTAAGCATAAGTTATAAAAATATTTGAATCATGTAGTCATAACCTCTCATTTTAAAAATATACATCTAGAAATCACTCGCTTTGTAAAGACGTAACTTTAAATGATAAGATTATATTATCGTACCAATACACATTTGTGTTTTTCTATCACGTATGTATTTTTACTAATACTATAAATGAAAAAGATAGTGAAGATATTTGGGCAGTGTGTAGTAACAATTAACCAAATTTTGCTACTGAATCACATGTAATCCTTTGAACGGATTTGGATAAAACTTGTCAAACTGTTAGATGATATTCTAGTTTTACATATACAGGTTGTCCGGTAATTAATGGATAACCTTGAAATGTCTTATAGTAGAACTGAAGGCCGTTCAGAAAAAAAGAAAAAAAAATATATATATAATACATATATTAAAAAGTGCAAGCTATTATTGCATAGCATACTTTTGACTGTCTATCTATTAGCATAATTAGTGTTTAATAATAAAACAACAAAAACCCGATAGACTTCATTCATTTATGGTCGTAGTATACAAGAAAGTTATACATGGTAATTTAAAAAAAAACACATATTTCAGGTAGTAGTTAGGATAGTTTTTTTTTATTATTTTTTCCTGAACGGCCATCAGTTCCACTATAAGACATTTCCAGGTTATCCATTAATTACCGGACATCCTGTATATTAATAGACAACTGTTTATTCCAGAATGCGTTCTTGTAGGATTTATCCGGATAATACCGCGATTAATTAGTACTAGTAGATAATACTTCTACTTACAATATTACTGGTAGACTAGTAAGACAATAAGTTATTGACTAAGTCTGGACTATCTGAAGTTTACAAGGGAGTGGACGAAGGCGTACGCCTTTGTAACGGTCGGGGTTCGCGGAACTGTGCACTAGCTAAGTGCATTCATTATTCATAGTCGCGGGGACGCCGGGGTGTGGCGGGGTGAGGGGGCATGACTTATGTAAATGTAGACAAGTTTATCAGCCGTCAGCACGGCGCTGTAGCAATTCGTGTGAAAGGCACGTGGACACTGATTCATCATTAACATCATACGTACTGGGCATGCGACTTATTTAAAAAGTACATCACCAGCAATTGCTGTCGATTTTATTATCTAAGTCTAAACCTGGAATAGAATCAAAACCATCATGACGTTGAAATAAGGAAATATGAATTACCTGCCGGAAATAGAAAGGATGTTCGCTTAATTTTGTTTTTTTATCTAAATCTAAATCTAGTATAATAATTACTACTAGTATTTATAATCCTGGCACCTAAGGAAGTGATTATAATAATTAAACAATAATTTCATTTTTTTCGATATTTCCTTGTGATAACTAAAGTCTTTACGAATGGGATTATTTTTACGACGAAACAGAACTTTAATGTCAACGTAATGTCTCATCGTTATACCATTAAGTCTGAATATATGACCTATCCTGAGACTGGATCTCTAACATCTGTTGCTCCAGGTACGTGAGCTACACAAATAACATGGTCATTTTGTAATGATCCACAAAGCGTAAACGAAATGACTACGTTATGGAAGCTAAGGCGACCCGAATCAAAACAGGCCGTCAGAGACACGACGTAGCCGCCGATGTTATTAGTATAGGATAATGAAAATGGTCGTGGAGAGCCGAGTTCGAGCCCAGGGTAGGCCGACGCCGAGGCCGAACCATAATATTGTTTTAGGCCGAGCTGCCGACTACGTACACATAGAGATTTGTCGAGTTGTTTGTTAAAAGTTATCGCGTGTAACTTATCACCGGGTAATACGCATATCCGCAAGATGAATATAGTTGTATGACTATTTTTACCACATTTTACTTAACGACAGACGAATGTGAAAACAATTAGAGTGGGGTGTCTCGAATTTAATCTCACGGAACACATTTTGACTTTTGTGTTGATGAAGTTTTCCGTGCTTTGCTATTTCTAAGCATATAGTGTGCTACGTTTCTGATACCTAGTGTACACTCTCGCGCGAGTGGCGAGGTGAGCGGCGAGGCGCGCGAGTGTAAACGCTCGCTCGTGGCTCGCCTCGTAGCTCGCCTCGCCACTCGTGGCGCTCGCGTCGAATGCGGTTTTTTAGGCTCGTGACTCGAGCCTCGCAAGGGACGCGAGCGTAGTGTTTACACTCGCGCTCTCGTTTCAGTTTGTTTACAGCGCCCTTCCGTGCAAGTTGTGTTCTTTTGATTTCAATTAAAAATGGACTGGTCCCAAGAAGAAACGCTGCAGTTTTTGGAACTCTATCAGGCCGAGCGAATAATTTGGGATCCAAAACATATGATGCATAAAAATACCCAAAAAGTAAATGATGCGTGGAAAAGAATTTCTGAGGTTATGTGCAGACCGCTAACAGAGCTCAAAGTAAAAAAGAATTCGCTTATGGCTACATTTCGTCAACACTTACGACGAAAAAAGCAATCTATGAAATCTGGAGCATCTGTCGACGACATTTATAAACCAGTATGGTGTATTTCGATCGGTGAATCAAAATGAAGAAAGTGAAAAATAACATTTAAATCCCCTTTAAAAAAATCGGCAAAACGTAAAAACACAGATATATATGACCTACAAAAAGATATCAAGGAAACTGTGTATTGAATTTTATGACAAATAAAAATAAAATAGACGACGAATGTGATATGTACGCCAAAATATTGGCTATACGTCTACGTGAATATACAAAAATGGAACGTCGTCGAATTATGCACGGCATCGATGGGTTTCTACTGGCCAATCCACCGCAGAATCTACAGAACGAGAAACTGTACTCACCAACACATTCTTGCCCGTCTTCTTCTGGTTCATATCGTGTCATATCGTCCCAGTCACCACAATCACCTGTTCATATTTCTGTTCAAGATCGATCTGCTTCCAACAACAGTTTTTTCCTACAACCCCAATCGCCTGTCCAAATTTCCATCCCAGATCGTCACTTATCCCATGAATCGGCCTACTCGTATTTAATAGAACTATCTCCATCATCTACTGCACCAGAAAATAGAGTAAGAGTCCTATCACAGCAAATAATACAACCATCACATATTATAAATCAAGCATATAACGCCGCAATAGATGACAAAGATAAGTATTATGATAAATAATTGTAATAATCAGCCAGGATCAGCTGGTCAATAATAAAGACGGGCAATATGCAAGCAAGACACTGTTAACTTATTAAAACCTCTTTGTTAATTAAGAAAAGTTGATTAAATTGTTTGATACAGGTGAATTAAAAATTATTATTTGACATTTGTTGCAAACAGCTGATTAAAAAAAACCATTATGCACTAGTGCGTAATAAATAAGGTACATTACAACACTAGACTTACCAGCAAGTGTGTTGAAAAATTATTGTTAATTATATGAATATTATATTAAAGGATTATATTATTTTTAATCAATCAATGAATGATTTATTTTAATAAACACTACTTTTCAATTACTTCTTTTATTTCTTACCTTTATCTCATCCTATACTATGTTAATAGCGTTGTATACTTCATGCACTATTATTGATATGGCTGAACTTGATATCTTGAATAAGAAATGAAGACTTTTGTAGCTATCGCCTGTAGCTAAAAATCGTAATAGCCAAACACTTTTGCTGGGATGGATAATCTCAGTCTAGTATTTTGTTTGGTAATCAAAGGTTCTACTTTCTTCAACAGAAATTCAAAATCAGTCGGTGATATTTTACAAAAATTGCGAATCTCCAGAGTCTTCATTTAACATTTCTTGAAACAAGTTTTTCCATACTTTGCCTAAAAGTAAAAAGGAAAAATTAAATCTTCAAAAGTAACAAAAGTAAATCGAATTTCATTTAATAAATAACGATAATATAACCATAGTACAATTGTACTATGATATAACATTCGAATTGCTTTTCTATTAAAATTACAATTTTAACAAAATAATATTATTTAATCATGCACAATGTACTAGCAATTATAGTTTATGTATAAAATTATGAAACTCACAAGGTTCTGTTTCGATGAATATATGTCATCCACCATCATCCTTGACGACGTATTTTTTTTAATTTCCTTCTTTTTAAGATGGTCAGGCATCAGTAAATGCTTATTAAGGCTAGAGTTGATGCCGCTATTATTTCGACGTCTTCCGTCGTTGCTGACTCAACGC
Organism: Catocala nupta; assembly: GCA_963675205.1. Taxonomy (NCBI): domain Eukaryota; kingdom Metazoa; phylum Arthropoda; class Insecta; order Lepidoptera; family Erebidae; genus Catocala; species Catocala nupta. Next base: position 8,252,047 of record OY776084.1, on the reverse strand, counting down.
AAACTGAACGCATCGCGAGAGTGTAAACAGGCACTCGCTACCTCGCAACACACAGCTGCGAGGCGAGGTACGAGGCGAGGCGCGAGGCGAGAGTCTAAACTAAGCATGATAGAGGTGAGAGTAATAATGACATTCGTGTTTAGTGACGGACGGCGCCGAATACAGTTAGCACCGCCAGCTCGACAATGTAAAATAGACGATGTACACGTGATACTTTAAAAAAAATGGATAGTATAGAATACTAGCTTTTGCACGCGGCTTCCCTCACTCGGAAACAGCAATTTCTGGATGAATGTCCTTTTCTGTACACCTGACTGTTTGAGAAAATTTATGATTATCGGTCAGAGTAATGAAGGCGTAACAAACAAAAAACATATTTACATGTATAATATTAGTTGTGATGACCTTCTGTATATTCTTACTAATATTATAAATGTGAAAGTTTGTGAGGATGTATGGATGTTTGTTACTCTTTCATGCAAAAACTACTGGACCGATTGCGATGAAACTTGGTATGTAGATAGCTGGCGACCGGGATTCACACATAGGCTACTTTTTATCCCGATATTCCCACGGTCCGTTCCCGTGTCCACTTACGCGTCAAACCGCGGGGAAAACTAGTAATATATAAAATTGTAACGTATAACAATGGGCTTAGTACGTCATCGTTGATTTAAATAATTGCTATTAAGACCTTTTTTCCTAGCCAACTAGAAGTTGTAATTTTGGTCACAGATTGCGCTACCGACATAAACCTAGCTTAGTTTAACTTGACGGTTAACCAGAATACTAATAAATTGCAATCCAAATTACAAAAAAAAATCGCAAAATACTTTTTGAGAAAATAAAGTCACGATGCATTTTATCTTCTAAAGTATAACGTGGTCGTAAATTTATGTAAGGATAGAAGCACATGAGTTATGAGCTTCAAATATCGTAGCTCTCTCGTAGCGGCAGTAACTTACACTACATGTAATCACTACAACATACAATCGTGTAATATTTGCAGCGGAGTGGCATCTTGCATAGCTTTTCGTCTTTGTAAAGTTTAGGAATTAGGAGGAAATAAATCACGAATGAATTTACGCTCATTTGTGAAGTTTAGGAATTAGGCAGAAATAAACCTTTAATGAATTTGCGCTCATATGTGAAATTAAGGAATTAGGCAGAAATAAATCATTAATGAATTTGCGCTCATATATGAAGTTTAGGAATTAGGCAGAAATAAATCACTAATGAATTAACATTCAATCAGATAGTAGCTTTAACAGTCAATGAATTTGACTCTAAAATGTCACGTTTGTATTTGAAACTCGAACTTAAACTCCTAAGATAGTCTGCGTACCTAGTTTAGAAGTCGGATATTTTGTCAACAGTTTCCTGATCGCGATGTACAACATGCTGTATTCGTTTGTTTTTGTTGCATATTTTCTTTAAAAATACATTATTATTATTTCATATTATAGTTAAGTCCCATTTTATTGGAAATATGTAATACGTATGTAAAGACAGAAATTTTGTAAAACCAGTTCAGAGAATTATGGCTGAAAGCTTTTTGAGAGCACAGATAAACCAATATTTAGTTTTATTTATTATTTTTGATAAAGTCAACTCTCGTTATTGGAATAATTCCTGTGACGCGGCGGAATTTTACAAACATTGCAAAAACAAAGACAAAGAACACCCACTTCGTACGGGGATCGAATCCAAAATACAAGACGATAATTCAGAACATTATTTTAATCAAATAAAACCAGTAATTAAAAATAATATAAATGCATTAATTTTTCAACTGAGTTCAGAGCTCACATTTACATTCAAGGTTCAGTACTATTTGTTAAATCCTTATTCAAGACAAGACATGTTAAACAATTGTGGTTAAACGTCTCGGAAGCGCAGAGTACATATTTAGTTAAATAAAAGGAAATAGCGTAAACAGTGTACGGTGCAGCTCGAACCTTCCTCCCCTCCCTGCAACCCTTCCGCACCTCGACCCCTTCTGGACGCTCTACGGAAGCGATGGTATCTTTCGGATAATTACTAGACAAGCCGTTTTAGAATTAAGCTATAAGAGGTGCAATACGGTAAAATTGACGTCCAAACCCGCACGGGTGGGTGAGTGATATATCACGAGTGTTGTCGGTTCGGTCCCCACGCACAACGAAAATTATGTGGTCGACAATTCTTTGTGCCGTGTGTTACAGGAGGATATTTCCGAGTGTAAGCAGTTTTAATATATTGTATTGATGTACTTAACTAGTTTTTGCCCATGGCTCACTCGGGAACAGTTTTTTTCTGAATGCGTAATATCATGATAATTAGTCGAGTACAGAGTCGAGTAGAGCGTGACAGGGTAACAAACAAAACACATTCACATTTATAATATTAAGATAATGTAATCTGTTGCAATTATTTAATCAATGAACAATGATATATTTGACACTTATTCCAATAATTTAACTGTAAAATTTAATATTATTTATTATGATTATTTTACGAGTTCATTTTATGATTTATTTTAATTTATTCATGGTTCTAGACTCTGTACTTTGTGTATATGTGTATCTGTTAAGTATAATTTCATGGGTTATAATTTGTTAAATGACACAGGGATTATTTTAACATTTTACAGCTATGAAAATTCATCATGCCCGCGGTTTCACACGCGTTTATGGTTACTGCGCCGCACCCGTGGGTCGTAGCGTGGTGTTACATATATATATAGCCTATAGCCTTCTTCGATAAATAAGCTATCCAAAACTAAAAGAATTTTTCAATTCGAACCAGTAGTTCCTGAGATTAGCGCGTTCAACCAAACAAACAAACTCTTCAGTTTTATAATATTAGTATAGATTTTGCTTGTCACTTTTTAGGCAAAACATGATGGACCTGCTTAAAAAACCTTAAAATGTTTCAAGCAGTAATTTGAATATTTATATTGATTCGAAAAATATCTTTATTCTACAGAAGATCACACCCAATTAAGCTTTGTTTGTGCCTTTGAGCTTCTGAGAAGCCCCTTTTAATGATATTTATTACAGCTCTTCTGTCTCTACATCTTAGCTTTTTACTAAGACGCTGTGTTATCAACTTATCAGTCAGTGCAGTCCGTGCGCTAGTAGAGCACCGACCCTTTTTGTGCATAAACCGCAACTCAGAAATCGTGAAATGTATTTTAGATGCCAGGTATTACACGGCGTGTCTGTTGTCGTCTACTGAGAATTTTCAGCCTCGGTGCTACATACTGCTGGGCTGAATATAAATATTAGAAAACAACTTATTAAATTATGCTCGATCCGGAAATTGAAATCGGCACTACGCGCTCGCATACTGGATTCTAAAAATCCAAGTGCGAGTTGAACTTGCATACAAAATGTTCGTACCATTGTACAAGATATAATACTATGTACTTTTTCATTATTTTTTGTTATAGAGGTAATAGAAATACACTTTGTGAAAATTTTCACCTTTCTACCGTTTACGATTCATGAGCCTGCCCGTCGGTAGACAGACGGACTGGTGGACAGCGGAGGCTTTGTAATAGGGTCTTGTTAGCAGCCTTCGAGTACGACACAGCGCCAAGAAAAAAGCTATTTAAAAATGTTACTATATGTGTATAAAAATGTTTAATAAATTACCGTCGGACATATAAAAGCTTCCTATGTCAATGTTTAAAAGAAAACTAAAAGTATTACTGCTTAAAAGAATGTTGTATTCTATAAGTGATTGGATCCAATGATCATATTTTGAGCTACAGCATATTTCTTATTAATTTCTATTATTACTAATTAAGAAATAAGAATTTTATGAATTTGCACACCTGATAAGGTAGGATACGGCTTGGACTCTTGTTAATGTTAAGATCTAATGTACAACCCATGTTCATCCAAATAAATGTTTATAATTATCTTTATATATATAAAAATCTTCTGTGCGTGTGTTTGTAATTAAACTCCTCCTAAACGGCTGGACCGATTCTGATGAATTTTTTTGTATATATTCAAATGGATTCGAGAATGGTTTAGATTTGGGTTCTTTTTTCTTCGTCTTTAAAGGACATCGTCTGTCGGGTCCGCTAGTGATTTATAAAATGATAGTGATATAAGTCAGCAGAAGTAACCAGCCTTAAAAAGCTGTAGTACCCGTCATATAACCCAAGTGTAAGTGAGGTCCTTATTAAAGTGTTGGCTAAAACAAACATTAAGTTGTTTACGCAGTCAGTTAACCACGGGCCTCTAATATGGCATATTTGTGTGTGTACTTGGAAAAATGCTCCCAGTCACGTCAGCTACGCGCCTCGACCGCGTAATGTTCGGAACGTAAGGGTTAACTCACACTGTTGTAGTAGTGAATAGGCAAGTCGACTAAAAAAAAAAATTTTAGTCCATTTTTAAGAAAAATAATGGACACGTATTTTTCTTTTGTCACATAAACTAATAATAACGAAGATACAACAGGTTTAAATTGCTTGTTACGTCACTTGTCGGTACGAATTTTATAGGACAGTGACGTCACAAGCCCCCACTCCCGAACTTTAATGCGTTATATCTTAGTAAATATTTCATGTTTTGTTAAAACAAAAAAGAGATGTCCAATATTTTTTCTAATCTAAAAGATGGACTAATTCGAATCACTTATTTTTAACTCTGTCAACATCACGATGCGTAGGGACTGCACTGCAGTAGTTTCGTCACTTTTACAATATAACTCCATATTTTTATTTCTTAAAATGACAACTGATCAAACCAAATTAGTAAGATTTTATCTTAAACCCTAGTAGGAAATATTTTTATTTTTGTTTGTAATTAATTAACTAAAACTTCTTTATAAACCAATTTAAACATTTCTTTCACAGTTAGTGCATCTTTAGTAATAATACGAGCCATGGCAGCAGTAATCATAAACGTAGGTAAAACCGCGGGGGACAACTAGTTAGTATTAAAGTCTTACTTCATTATTACCGCTCATGCATATATTTGCTATGTTGAACATATTTCCTTGGAGCATCTGGCCTATCTTATAGCAGGAACTAAACTGGAATGAACTGTCGCCTGCGTTATTGCCGGACCAATACGACCTACAAACCTTCAAGAAAAGAGAGTTCTCCTTTTTAAAAGGCCGGCAACGCATTTGTAACTCCTCTGGTGTTGCGGGTGTCCATGGGTGGCGGTAATCGCTAACCATCAGGCGATAAGTATGCCCGTTTGAAACTCATACCATAAAAAAAAAATTTGGTGCTTTGGACCTAGGCGTTAGTAACAAGCTTATAAATTTTCTGAGCATATCTTTATTTAAAATAGATAAGAAAAATGTGTACACTTTACCTCAATATCTACTCCCCATTGCTAGGTGTGATTGAACCCTTGCAGCATGGACACACCGGCAAACTATCGACTGGCTATTCGTATTTATTGAATAGGTATCTATTGACCGCCACCAGCAACTACTGCTATTTTCATTAATACTATATTGCTCTTTCGCTTTATCACACACGAATGTGCTATATACGTCGCCTCTGTTTACTTTTTATATTATTAATTAGCTAATAGTTCTGTAAGGTTCAGCAAGGTATTCCCTTTGGCCTGGGAATACGTAATCATATTATATACTTACGTCTGTAAAAATGAATGTGTTTTGGTAGTTATGTGTCCGAAAATAACCAAGTTGTGTCAAATGTATGTGTATCTTAAGATTTAAGGCGCTCATAGCCAGTTGCACTCACTGATCGGTAAACGATTAGCGAGGTTAAGCAACGTTGGGTGCGGTCAGTCTGTAGATGGGTGACCGCTAGCTAGTGGTATTTCATCTGAGCGTCTTCGTGCTTCGGAAGACACGTAAAAAGTCAGTCCCGGTTGTTGCCAAATTGACAGCAGTCGTTAAGCCATGGTTGGCCAATCACCGCAAGAAAAGAAGAAGGAAAAGAACGATCATTTTTTGTGATCTACATATAGTTGTTCTGAGTCTAGGTGTTATTTGTGCCCGTGGTTTAAATTTTGTAATTTTCACCGCGTTATAGAATTCAATCGGGTTAGTTTTAAAAAAACGCCTTACCTTAACTAATGCGTCATGTGCGGAATGCTAACTTGTTCCACCTTGTTAATTGAAGTTTAAATTATTGTAGACGTTTTATGTAAACTAGTGGTCGCCTCGTGGTCGAAATTCGACCATAAGTAATTTAATAAAATTTAAAAGTTATAAAGTTTGATAGTTATTACGGTTTTACTGTCTAGAACAATACCCTTCTAATCACATTTCATTCAGATTTCGCTCTATACAGGTTAATTTACCTATCTTTGTCAAACAAATTATTATATTGATATATGTAACCACAGTTACGAAGAATTGCACGACGTCAGACGAATAATGCCGAAATACTACGAACGCGATTCGACTGCGTGTGTCAAATGCATGGTTGTGTGCGTGTAGTGTTTTTTCATTAATTTAATGTATTTCTAATGCATATTTTCTAAAAATATTAGGATTCGCCCCTCCTTCTATATATAAACTTTAACTGTGCCAAATTTCATACTCTTCTGTCCGCGCAATTTTCGTAAAAAGGGGTACAAAGTTTTTGCTTCACGTATGTATAGATTACATCTTCCAAGTAATGGCGTAGACTGTCTAAAAATGTTTGTCCTAATTAAAGAGTTAATTGTTAATGTATGTGTGTGTATCTACGTCATACATGGTTAGAAAGGGGGAAAACACAATTCGTTCTTTTTCTGTTTAACCGTTATTATAAATTTGGTGCACGTTCCAAATATTTGTGTATATGACAGGTATTTGATAAACATGTCATATGGCAGATTTGTACTTTCATCCTAAAACGTGCAAAGTGAGCGCATGCATTCTAAGGCGTGTTACAAACTATCTAAATGAGTTGTCACTTCTAATATCTAGCACATATTAACTTACTCAAAGCATATTAACCGATAGCAAAGCTGCGGTTCTTCGTTTGCAAGTTGTGCATTGCACAAATAAAATATTCGTGGCTGAAAGCATCTGCGGCTCTGATAATCGTTTCACATTAACCAGCTAGTATACTTCATTGCTAACTTAGTAGTTCGAAAAAACAGACGCTCGTGAACTATGGAGCCGTGACTAACGCACGCCCCTCACGCAATAACGTTAACTATTAATAAATTAACATCGTTCAAGAAATAACAAATCATTATGTTACAAACATACGTCACTTTAAGGGTTATAAAAACTTTTGCTAAGCTGTTTTCGTGTTAGAGTGTAGTGAGGTACTGCATTCAGTGCTTAATACTAATGATATTTTTCTTGGAGTATACATGCCTGATTACATCATCACACCTGTATACATCAAAAAGTTGTAACAGAGATGTAACACACTGACCATTTGCCAGCTATATCCAAATCCTACGTAACAGGCTGCGAGCCAACTGCCATCGATCAGGTATATATATTGAAACTCCTTTTTTTAAATTTATTGATCGAATACCCAATAATGCTTTGCCTGACTTGGGAAACCAATGCGGAATAGGTTCCGCGTTTGACTACCACTTTGACTCAATTAAACAATTTCTAGGTCATTTTAATAGCCTGTTTGCCTACTTACTATTAAAATGACCTTGAAATTGTTCCGTTGAGTTGAGTCGAGATTGTATAAATAATAATAATAATGACGGCAATCTCGCGAAAGCTAAAAAAGATAAACAAATTAAATATCTCGATTTGGCTCGCGAGGTTGTCGACATGTGGCATGTTGATTCGGCAGTCATTGCGCCGATAGTCATATCTGTCAATGGTCTAATAGCCAAGAGCCTCGATCACCATCTAAAGAGGCTCGCGTTGGGTGCTTGGATCAAGGGTTTGATGCAGAAGGCAGTGCTTTTAGATACAGCACGCATTGTGAGGAGGTTCCTATCTCTGGAATCAAACCAACCACCGGCAGCTTGGACCCTGTTCCCGATGCCGGTGGGTTACCCCACCCCACATATATTTTATATTTTTAAATGTATTTTATTTGAATATTGAAAATATTTGAATAAAGAGTATAATAATAAATTATATAATATAATATTTTTAAATGTGTTTTTTTAATAATTATAATAAAGAGAATAATAATATCTTTATTGACTAAAATCAAATCAAGCAATACATAAATCTACCTATATCAACACAAAGTAGTTAAATCTAGGCCTAACTGCAACAACCATCAAGGCTAACCCCTTCCACTCCCGTGCTAGTTGTAAATTGTGTTACAGGAATGTTAAGGATAATCCCAAACAGCAGAATTTACAGCGGACAAAAAAATAGAATGTTGATATCTATTAGATATTTGTCTTATTTTGTAAACAAATAAGGCGAATCTGTAAAGATAATACAAAAAGGACTCCCCCCTATTGTCTTTCTTTTTTGTTATCTCTATTTGTAGTCGGAAAAATTTATAGTGAGTTTATTTGTTTACTAAATAACACAAGTAAGAAAGAATGGTCTATAAATAATTTTCCCGTAAGGACAGAAGTAATAAATGTGTAATGTGTTGCGGCTTTGCAAGGGAGAGAGGTTGATAAAAGATGGCGGCAGGTCAGGTATGTAGCCTTGTAGGCTGAAAACAAGTTTTTTAATAATAAGTGTTGCCATAAATCTGTTGCAATGGCGACAGCGGAACCGCCGCCTCTGTGCTCCGCGTTCTGAAAGCCTCCATATTACCTTTACTACAAACTGAAGCCATTTTAGATGTAATTGATATTGCTTTTAGTGTGTTAAGTTATATTATGATTCATTTCAAGATAGGTATTATGAATAAATCATTGCTTCTTAGTTTGAATAAGGCTTGAATAAAATTTGTTTATTTTTCTAGGTTTTTTACTTTTTTACTCTAAATGTACTAGCGCATTGGGGACGTTTACAGTTCACTTAGATCATTTCATCCTTGATGCTGGTTGTGGGACAGCGCCAATGATCTGCTGTCTGTTATAGCCGATAACTTTATCGGCAGTATATGGAGACACTGGCTAAGTGTCAAAATTCCAGTTTACTGGATAGTCTTCATTTAACGTAATATTATGTTCGTAGTTCCTGTTACTATCTAGTATGGTTCGAAATAAACGTTTACTATCTGGATGCACGTCAGTGCCCCCGCCAAGTCGAGCCAAAGAGGGACGGCCATTAGTAACATTCTTTTCTCAAAGCTATTGGCGATCGACATATCGACATATTCATTCTAAATTTTACATGGCGACATATCGATATCGACTTGTAGAAATTAGATCTAAGAATAATTTAGATGTTCATCATATGCTTTTGGTTATGTATGTTTCGTATAAACTATATTCGGCATTATGTTTTATGTTTGGGGAAATCTCCATGAATAGGTGGCCTAAGGTAAAGTATTATCCCACTATTACTATCTACCACCCACATTATCCACAAATCTGTACTACGACTGGAAATAGCCTAATATAACAAGCTCAATAGGATTTTAGCAGCGCTTGATGTTTCGTTTCAATAAATCAATAGGTTCTTCTTATCTAACCAGCTGTTCATTGGGCCGTCGAATGTTTTATGAAACATACGAATCATTTTGTTTTCTTTTTAAATGAATTATCTAGTCCAAACCTTTTCTTTGTTTGACTACTGAACAATAGATTATTAATTATAAGATTAGATTATGTATAGATATATAATATTGTCTTCTGTTTACGCAAATGTTATTCATTGAAATTAAAATACTTTATACGGATTTTATCGCGTTGTTTATTTGACACTTTATTACATAATTTAGAAACTGTTACACTATTACTACTATAAAATTGTACTAATTTTTAAGCTAATTAAATTATTAACACTATTTATATTTAAGTTTACACTTTCCCCAACGTTTCAGTTGCTTTTCAGCAGCCATGGTCATGGGGAGACTAAGATCGTAGTTGTCTCAATGTTCCAACGTAGTTGTTTCAAAGTACCCGAACATAATTTAATCATTGGTGCTTCTATTTACGAAGAATGACTTATGCGAGCAGTAGAGCCTTAATTATTTCAGGATAAATTAAAGATTAACTCACTAATTTATATATTCATAAATATTCAATCTGTGTTTTATATAAATAAAGTTTTATTATTATTATTATTAAATTATCGGAACTATATTTTGAACAGTTATGTTCAAAATATAGTTCCGATCTAGCCTTAATATTGTAAATATGGACGGAACTGCTCATTTTCTTTAATTTTTTAAGTACAACGTCTGCACTAGGAGTAATTCCTGTGTCGCGGAGACTTAACAAACATTCAAACAACGGACACAAAGAACATCCAGACATGTGGATCAAACAAATTTTTATCCCGTGTGGGATTCGAACCCACAACACTCGGCGCGGCGGCAGTGGTGAGGCAATCACTTAAACCATTACACCACCAGTGCAATTCCTAAATTAATAGAAACGGCAGCTGAAAACATTTTTAATTTGCACTTCAGATCACATTTGACGTTCATTACACTAGATCGGCGTTATTAACAGATTATCGATCGGCATTAGAACTGACCAGTTAAACTCTATACCTAATAAAAACTATAACACCGTACATGTGTGTTTGTATATACTGGGGCACATGAGGACTTCCGCAGTACGTATCATTTGAGGGCAGTATGCGAGCCCAACCACATGCTGTCAACCACAGCGGTGCTACAAACGGCACAAAGTGAATAAGTAACAAAATTATACAAATGTGACGAATACCGCCAACATTTTACTTTACTTTTAGAAATAGCGTCTCTGTTGCATATAGTTACCAGTATAATACTCTTATATATACTGTGCGATCTTTTATTATATTTTGTTATTAGCTGAAGCGACACCAATCAAAAATCAAATCAATTTATAGTTGGCACGGATGACGTAGTGTTTTACGTAGACGCCTCGCTATTGCCACTGCACCGAGTGGGTTCGAATCTCACACAGGACAAAAAATTGTGTGATCCGCAGATAAATAAATAAATAAAAAAAATGTTTCAATAATATTGTCTTCTGTTTACGCGAATGTTATTCATTGAAATTAAACTACTATATACGGATTTTATCGCGTTGTTTATTTAACACTCTATTACATAATTTTGAAACTGTTACACTACTATACTATACTATTAAACTTTACTAATTTTAAGCTAATTAAATTATTAAAACTATCAAATCACGGGGAGACTCAAGAGTCTCCCCGTGACCATGGCTGCTGAAAAGCAACCGAAACGTCGGGGAAAGTGTAAACTTAAAAACAAATAGATTTGATAGTTTTAATAATTTAATTAGCTTAAAATTAGTAAAGTTTAATAGTATAGTATAGTAGTGTAACAGTTTCAAAATTATGTAATAGAGTGTTAAATAAACAACGCGATAAAATCCGTATATAGTAGTTTAATTTCAATAAATGTTTCAATAAATAAAAGTGCTTTATACACTTTACAGGCTACTTATTGTATCTATTAAATTCACATTAAAACTATATTTAATCTAAAGGAAAAAAATCAATTTTAAATATTGGACACAAGAGACTTGTTTATGAAGTCTGTTTTTACATTGTATTACCTGAACTAGGTCAGAGACCTGTGTTTCAGGCTGTTTCTAATATTACAATTTTTATTCTACTGTTAATAATGTAAGGGTCTTCAAAAAACTTTATAACTTAACTTTTATTGCAAACATATATAGTTAATAAAATGATTGTTTTAAGTCTCTGTATTCTTTGTGTCCGTTGCTTGAATCCTTAAAAAGTCCCCTGCGACAAAGGAATTATTGAAACATTTCAATCCAATTTTCCTTGGAACTATTTCACTTTTATGTTGTTACATTTTCACTATAAAGAACCTTAAAATTATTTGCCATATCGGATCAGCTATGTTCAAATGACACGTTTACCAACAAACTTAACTTAAAATCGGCATAAATAAATAAAATAAAATAAATAAATAAACCTTTTATTTATATACATAAGACGGAAAGAGCGGTAGACAGATCATTGCTCTTTCGCATTTTATAATATAAGTCTTAACGCGCGACTTCATCTGCATGAAATATAGTTCACCCTCGATATCATGTAAGTGGATTACACTGCATCATATCTCTAGTTGTACTTAACGGAATATGGTTAAACGTAGGTCTGATTTTAAATTAAATCACAAAATATCAAACGGACTACCGTTTGATAGTTTCGTTTCATAACTCTCTAGTTTTTAAATTACGCCAAGAGATAGGCACTGAGTAAAAATAGAAACCAAGCCGTAGCCCAGGGAAGAGTCGAGGAAATTAGTTTTTAAAAATATCTTCTCTGTACGGACCCGGCCTCATTATCATTTTCGAATAGGTTAAAGAAATAGTTACTGTCTGTACCTTTGCCTGTTACCATAGTAACGCATAGCAGGATAAAATATGCGTAATTACATAACGCATATTTTATCTTTACGTGGCATTTCAAATCTACCTATACCCATCCAACGAATTACAAATAATTGAATAATATCATCCAAACATTTCCACAAACTTAGTAGGATGCAGCACAGAACGAATTATCATCTGTGTTATTAAAGTGAAAGTAACCGAATCCGTGTGAGTATTCCGAGGTAATTAGCAGCGAGTGCGAAGCGGTGCGGTGCGATGCGGTGCGGAGCGACGCGGTGCGGTAAACGTAGGCACAATCAGCGATGCTAATACGTCGGGCAAACACCCGCGATCTGTATTCAGCGCGCGCTGCGATTACCCGCCGATGGCGCGCGCGACTCGCCTGCTGATGCGACGCCCATACACTCTCAACCTTACAGAGCACATTGGGGCTGGCAGAACACTATTTATTATTAAGTATACTATACAAAATAACGTGTGTTTTGACTTTGTTCGAATTGAACTCACAGTTGTACATGGCGAGGGTTGTGTTTAATAAACGGTCGCAACAGGCTGATTGATACAAAAGTTATTTCATCCCGAGATACATGCTCGACAGTACACGGTTAAAAAATTGTGCGATCCACCCATAGTTGTTTCTAGTCTGGGTATTCCTTGTGTCTGTTTGAATGTCCCGAGACACAGGATTTCAATTCACAGGACATTTATCTATTAAATTGCGGTGGCACTCCAATGTCTGGACACAATAGATTTGCAGTTATGTTTGGTATTCCAACAATTGACAGATTATACATGGAAAGTGTTGTGTTTAATAGAAAATCACAGCAAGATGAATGATAGTTATTTCCTTCAGTGGTACCTGCAGTCAGCGCCCTGGCAGCAGCTAGGCGTCCTCTTAAACTACTTATTCTAGTAAGTACTAATCATTCGTGCCGTCGGTTTGATAGGTAATTTAAATGAGTGTGAATGTGTATAACAGGCAGATGTGGCCGCCAATGCGGGCGATACTAACCGCATTCCATCCAGGCTCGCAATGCTCGCGTTACTTTATTTACCTACTCACTACGACGTCCGTGCATTCAAATAAGCATAATACACCTCTGGCTTACCCTTTAAGGATATTTAAGTGTGATACCATGTATGTACATATGTGTATATGGCCACACGGATCTTAGATTTGTTCACTTCATGATGTAGCCGATCATTTTATAAATTTCATGATATGGCCAGCTAAAACAGACCATATCGTTTAAAAGTGAAATTTGATAATACGCCAATCCACGTTTGACCATATCATCAATGTAGTAATTTAAGTAGTTGTAGTAATTTTATTTACTTAGTTTAAGGAGAATAAGTAAAGTGTTACGTTTGTTTGACATTTGCTTTCATGAAATTTCAAAACGCTCGATGGCGTAGTAGTTAGTGTAACCGACTGCCACGCCTGAGTTCGCAGGTTCGATTCCCGCAAAAGTCAAACATTTGTGTGCATAAACATAGATGTTACTCAATACTCAATACTCAATACATTTATTGCACTCCACAAGTTAAATAGATGTTACAATGGTATAATATAAGAAACATGTGTGGGCCTTGTCGGCACGGCAAGATGTAGGAGAGAGGAGTGAGTTTTACATATTTTAATATTTAACTATTTTACTTATGATTGATATTTATTGACTATTATAATATATTACTATAATTATTTTTATTATATGGTATTCTATTATATAATTAATATTATATTATTTTATTTATGTTTTAATATTTTTATTAATTATATATTATTGTAGATTATCATTATTATCAAAGTTTGTAAAAAAGAAAAGGAATTAAATGTCCCAGATATTATTATTATAAATGTATGTCATGTTTGTTTATATATTATGTATTTATTTGTATATATGTTATTATTAGGTATATTATTATAAGTAATTATTTAAATTTCCATTTATTATGTTTCATATACATTTATCATTTAGGTATTCATTTATATGGTAGTAACATTTAGTTAATAGAAAGTATTTTAATTTTTTTATAAATATACTGTCTTTAATTTCATTTTTTATTTGCGGGGGTAGCTTATTATATATTTTTATCGACATGACATGTGGACTAGATGAGAGCATTTTAAGACGGGAGCTTGGTAGGTTTAATCTATTTTTATGTCTTAGTCTCTGGTTTTTGTCTTCTCGTGTTGTATAGAAACTTTGGTGACTTCTAACAAACTTACATATTTCTAAAATGTATAGGCTAGGTAGCGTTAATATTTTGTGTTCTATAAAGTGTGGCTTACAGCTATCAGTATCTTCTATGTGTACAAGTATTCGTATAAATTTCTTTTGAAGGGTAAAAAGTGATGGCGCCTCTGTGCTGTTTCCTCATAGGATAATGCCATAGCTGAGCCAAGCGTAAGCATAGGCGTACAAGCTCTGCTTAGTTTTGGGCTAGATGGTGTTGTGTGTATGTGGTAGAATATTATTATATTATTATTTAAGATTTACATTTTATGAAAATTGTAAACATTTAACATAATTGTATTGTTTCAACTATGAATGCGGTGTTAGCTGGTAAGTCTATAATGTAAATTTTCACTAAAATGTGGCATATATGCATGATGCTGTGAGTTAACCGAATAAATAAATGAATAAATAAATAAATGTTGGTTTTACATTTCAAATAAAGATAAACTTATACTTTTATTTCGTAAGTACAAAACATTTCTCATTGCAGTTAATTTCAATTTTATATTCAATTGGTGCATTATTATTTATCAGAATATTGTCCGCCGCCATAATGCATCACAAACACTATATCAGCGTCTCCAACGATGGATAATGTAACTATTTTACAGTATGATGACTAATGTTTGATTATATCATGAAGTAACCGTGCGTTTAGCTGTCCATATTGACAAACGTTGGTTATTCATTGATCTGGCCAGACCATATCATGATGTGGGCAGCATCTATTTCATAGATCATACATCATGAAGAGATCAATTTTAAGATCTGGCCGCGACATATTTATATCTAAGTATATCATCCTCCTGCCCTCATCCCAAACTATTTGGAGTCCGCGCAACATGTCTCTCTCTTCCATAAATCTCTATCGCTCGTCATCTCAGCACTTACACCCTTCCTGGCCATATCATCTTTTATGCAGTCCATCCATCTTTTCTTCTCTTTTCTTGCTATATTTATATCTAAGTATATAACTGAACTAATTGTGTAAGTGTAGGTACGCACCGAATCGTAACACAGAGCCAACTTTAATTAGTTCACAACGTGTAAGATTAAGTAGCATAATAGTCTATTCACTTGATAAATGTAATGAAATACCGATACAATTCGATTTCAGTGTATACCGAGGCGTTTATTGTACTTCAGAGTATTTGTAACTACTGGCCTAAATTGTAGTCTGAACGGGTTCTTGTGTGTTGGAAACCAGTGTAGAATTTTGATGAGTAAGAAACTAGGTTTATATTTCGTCAATTAGTTATAATAATACTAGCTCTTCTCGCGGTGTCGCTCGCACATACACATACACGTCATGTTTGTGATCATCTATGTCACGGACACGTTTGGATTATATAGCTTCTGCCCGCGGCTTTGCTTGATTGTTTTTTTGTGTATGAAAGCTACCATACATCCTTTTTTGTACCACTGACAACGTATATGCAAACTGGCGTGTGTTTACATGTTAGTTTGGATAGATTGGCAATAGGTCAGTTATTCCGTGGCCCTAAGACCAGCTGACAAAGGATGGGTATTGGGTATACCTTTTTTTGGTGTAAGAAATCTACCACTATGTTAATTTGTTTGCTATTTACATAATATTGTCTTCTATTTACGCGAATGTTATTCATTGAAATTAAACTACTATATACCACCAGCTTGGGATCCAGTACTTCAAATAGTCAAACCCAAGAAGAAACAAACCACAGCTAGACTTCATGATACTTTGAGCTCATTCTGCATAAATAGAAACACCCATGATTAAATAATGTTCGGGTACTTTGAAATAATTACACTGGAACATTGAGACAACTACCATCTTAGTCTCCTCGTGACCATGGCTGCTGGAAAGCAACCGAAACGTCGGGGAAAGTGTAAACCAAAAATAAATAGATTTAATAGTTTAAATAATTTTATTAGCTTATAAATTAGTAAAATAAAATCAATAGTAGTAGTAGTGTAATATTTTCAAAATTTTGTAATACAGTGCTAAATAAACAACGCGATAAAATCCGTATATAGTAGTTTAATTTCAATAAATTGTTTGCTATTATTATATACGAGTACATTCATAGCGTGGATGAGCGTACTAAAATAGTATATAATTTCTTAATATTTTACCAATAAAAACATTATAATATGGCAATATCGCGCCTGTGCATCAAGCGAAGCACAGTACGAGTGAATCGTATGCTAGTATTGTGGGGGAGGGACGCCAAAGGCCCGGACTTTTGTGCGACCTCCGCCTTGACACGTACAATTTTATTAAAAATACGATTTGATAAATGTTATGGTAAGCCTCCTAAAGCTTAAAGCGAAGCCAGACTAAGCGCCACCGAATAATGTTGTGTTATGCATGCCTATATTTATATCACGATATCAAGTACTTTGTGATGCTGTTATGATCGCCCAAATTAAATGATCTGAAAGGTTAACCACCGTAAACACTTCCCTTTCCTTTTAATTTTTAATAAGACAATAACTGCACTAGGAATAATTGCTGTGTTGCGGGTAACTTTACAAACATTCAAACAAAGAACACAAGAAGACTCAAATTAGAGCAGCCATTTGTAAATAAAAAATATTTTTGTCCATGAGGATTCAAAACTCACTCGGTGTAGTGGCAATGTCGTCACATTGTGCTCATAGACGGTCGTCCATTTATATAAGGCGACACCATTGCGTGCTTTTGGGAATCGGTATAGCCAATGCTCCCCGCAGTCATATAAGGTTCCCCAGTCAGGCCAAACTTAACGGGGACTAGTTATCTGCGCAGGAGATATTATAGTGCACAAGTTTGTCGCAAACACAAATGCACTTACTGTTCTTTATCCCTCAAGATCCGATAAGATGACAATCCGACACGACAGGAGAAAGATGAAGCGTAGGAGGAATCCATTGGATTCCTCTTCTCATTGAGGAAATACCTCTAAATCCCTTCGCACCGCTATTGAAAATGTATTATAAGAAAATACAATATTGTTTTGGCTTGACCTGGTAACGATCCTGAATCTTAATTCATAGTAGTAATATTTGTTCCAAAATTTGGATAATCTCATACCTTCGATAAATTCGCATTGCTCCGTAAAAGACGATTCCAAGTCCGATACCAAGGATAGTAAAAAGTAACATACAAATGGGAAATCAAAGACTAGTACGATACACATGACGATTAATTACGATTACTTCAATGGTCTATCGACATGTAAGCATGTACTATCGATCGGAAATGTTCGATTCCCGGGTTGTACAAAGACTTACCAGCGTTGAGTCTGACATTGTGTCCAATATACGGCAATAAGCTCGCTCCCGATTACTCTACTACTGCCTATCCCCTCGGGAAAACATCGGCTTGATTCTATGTTATTAAAAATACGTTTTGATTAATGTCATGGTAAACCCCGAAGCTTAGATTGGAGCCCGCAAAGCGCCGCTAAACAATGTTTTTGTTACATGTCTATATATATATATATATATAGATATACTGGGGTATTGATTATATCTACGTGACAACAATGCTATGTGGTAGACTTAATCCTATAAAAATGGTGCGAAATCATTTTTATATCAGACGTGTAACGTCTACTGATATATAGGCATCCATTAAACATTTTCTAGCCATTCCTTTGGCTAAGTTGTGTTGGTAGATGATCTGTTATAAATCACAAAACACGACTGCAAGTGCATAGACGGTGTTGCAGACAAGCGGTCGCCTCGCCCCCACGCGGGACTACTATTTCAGTGACCCTCATTTATTTTTCTGAGTCTAGGTTTATTTTGTGGCCATTAATTATATTTGTAAAGTTCCCTTGCGATACAAGGCATGACCCCTAATAAGGGAGTAGTACAAAAAGCACAAAAAATTTAATTGGATTGGCAATTAAAAGGGTTTTTCAACATTTATAGGGTTTGTACAAAACGTGGCTTATATGTAAGTGCAGATGATCGACGCGAAGCCGTAAGTAACTCGTATAATTAACTATTGCAGGTAGCCCGCTCGAGTTTTATGTATACACGGCTACACATCAAGTTAGACACCCTATATACGCATAATTACGCTACATACAAAATAGAGAATTGTCGGAAAGGGACAGTGGATAGTGGTGTCGATGTAATGGTAAGGATAGAGCGTAACAAAAATACTGGGTGGCGCAAAAGTACTGGCACTATAGAAATTCCTTATATTTTTTTTTATGACATTTTCAGACATTTTTATATTGATAATTTTGTAGTATTCAAATGTAAAATTCACTAAAAATAATCATGGACCTCTTTACTCCCCAAAAACGTGGCATAATCGTGTCAATGTTTATACGGAATAATTCACAGTGATAAAAACACAACGTGAATTTCGTCGATGATTTCCCCACCGTCCGGCACCGGTTGGTCGCACTATTCGACGCTTTGCCACACGCCTCGAAGCAACTGGGTCAACATTGGATAGACGTTAGTCTGGCAGACCAAGAACAGTCCGTTCAGCCGAAAATATTGAGGCTGTGCGCGACAATGTGGAAGAGTGGCCAGAAACATCAACGAGGCGACGTGCCACGCAATTGGGGATCTCCAGGTGGACTCTGCAGCGTATTTTGGTCAAAGAATTGAAGATGTTTTCGTATAAAACTCAGATGACTCATCAGCTGCTACCTACTGATCACCGAGATCATCTAGAGTACAGCCAGCGCGTCATAAACCTCAACCTTGAAGAGGATAATGTTTCTTCAAAATTGATTATGAGTGACGAAGCGCATTAGCATCTCTCGGGGCATGTCAATAAGCAGAATACTCACTTCTGGGGCACTGAAAATCCGCGCATTATTTAACAAACACCTTAACATCCACTAAAAGTTACTGTATGGTGTGGCGTCTGTGCAGAAAGAGTGATCGGACCCTATTTTTTTTAAGACGCTGCAGGCAATGTGGTAACTGTCACTGGTGAGCGCTACAGAACCATGTTACGTGAGTTCTTGGTACCCAATTTGAATGAAATGGGGCTGAGGCACACCTGGTTCTAACAAGACGGTGCTACGGCACACACAGCGCGCGATACTATGGACTTAATTAGGGATGCTTTTCCAGGCCGTATCTCTCGTTTTGGCAATTTTCCTTGGCCTGCTAGATCACCCGATCTCACCTGTCCAGACTTCTTTCTTTGGGGTTATTTGAAATTTCGGGTGTATGTGAACAAACCACAGACTCACGCAGCTTTAAAAGAAAACATACACCAAGAAATAAGAAACATATTGCAGGAAGTGTTACGGCTAGTTATGGAAAATGTCATAAATAGGTCTCAAATGTGCTTCAACTCTGGAGGTCAACATTTAATAGACATCATATACATCATATTTTAATCATAATGTAACTAAATTTCATGGCACAAATATATATATTTAAAAAACTCATTCTAGTTTTCTAATTTAGAAATGAAGTTGTAGCTGAACCAAATAGGGTCATTACTTTTGCGCCACTCTGTATAACGCACTCTCTCGCACGATTCGCAGCGTTCAACTTCTAATAGTTTAAAGTCCAAACAGTGTAGAATTATGGAGTCGCTGTGTGTAAAAGCCATTCTAAAAGATGTTAATAATTCAATTTGTTTACAGCGATTTATATTTATTGAAGTACTAGATCTTGCCCGCGGCTTCGCTCACGTAAGTGTGGGTTAGTTTAGGTTAGAGTCAGTATTTTCTTCTAAATGAAAGGTACCCTATGTTCTTTTCTCTATCCTTGACAAAGTGTTTGCGAAATCATGATGATTCGTCGAGTAGTTAAGGCGCGAACCCAAACAAACAAAAAAACTCGCATTCGCATTTATAATACTAGCTATTGCACGCGGCTCCCCCTGCGTGGTACTTACATCAATAAAAAATAGCCTATGTACTTCCCCAGGTTTTAAACTATGTTAGTACCAAATTTCATTCAAATCGATTGAGTGGTTTACCCGTGAAATGGTAATAGACGGATAGATAAACAGAGTTACTTTCGAATTTATAATAAAGTAAGGATAAGGGTAGTAAGGATAAGAGTTAGTAAGGATGAAATGTTTTAATTTGTGGCCATTTATACCCACATCTCCGATTTACACCTATAGTTTGAAAAGACATTTATAAAAATCAATACAGCCTTGATGTTTTTATATATTGTTTAACTAAAAAGTTAAGTACGTGTTTTATTTCAAAGTACCAATAGAACATAAACATTTACAAGTACTATAAGTCAAATATTTAAAGAAATGATATATATATATATATAATTGTAGATAATATATGGTTATATAAAAAAGGTAATAAAAATTTCTGGTTTAGGTAGCCTGTTGCTTTGCTGTTGTGTATTCAATTGTGTAATTAAATATTATGTATCTGTTAATTGTTATAAATGACACGCAACCTTAAGGACGTTACCTTTACGTGAGGCATAATTTCTGTATCGAGGTACTTAACAAACATTCAAACAAAGGACACAAAGAGCAATTAGACTCGGAACAACTGTTTGTGAATCACAATTATTTTTGTCCCGTTTGGGGATCGAACCCGCAACACACGTCGCGGCAGCAGCGGCAAGGCCACCACTTAAACCAATACGCCATCCATGTAGTCGCTTTATCGAACTTTTTACTTTTGCAGTTGTAAAATCCTGTCATGACTTTCAGTTCCTTCAAAATTCCTTCTTTTTACTTCTTTAAACTTATAAAAGTACGTAGTTCTCTCATGCCTTAATTGTATCATAACAGTATTCACGCTGCGGCTAAACTCGAAAATCGAAGCTGTGAATATTTTAGTACATTTTGGTTAATAGATAAGGTTAGAGTGACAGCGTGGCGCGAACTCACCGCTCTAATTAAGTAATTTGTGCCAGAGAATCTTTATCTGAATCACGGAGCTCGGCACCTCCCCCGCACACCTCTCACGCTCCTCACTCGCCGTGGCGCTCCGTTCCCTAATATAATTACACGGAGAGAGCGATTTAATTATGTAGCGAGTGTTGAGGCGACCGCGGCCGGCGTGGCCCACAGGTCAAATATTCACACAAGGCGGGAACTGTGACAGAGAACAACAAACCACACACGACTCTAGACGTGAGACAATTAAAAGTAAAAGTTGTGCGACTCGAGGGAGGTTAATATGGGAGCGGTGCAAGCTACAACTTAGCGCCGCTCCTATACGTAGCCTTTAGCAGATTTAACTTGTTTATCAGTAGAAACAGGCGCGTCTCAGTAATTTCGCCGCAAGCCATCACACCTTTAGCGCACAACTTTTAACAGTTTAATTTTAATAAAGTGTTGGTTGTTGGCAGCGCGTTACTCAAACTTGTCGCAAACTCGAGCAAGTGTTAAGTTTTGCATCAAGTTCGCTATAATAAATGTGCGCAGTTCGTCTCTTGTGCTGTTTATAGCACGTACACTCTGCCTGTTCGTACATAACAACAATCTTGATTGAAGTTTGTTTGCATCATGAAATTTGTTACTTGTTTGAAGTAACTGACATGAAACATGTGACGCTTTTGTTTGAAGTGCGCACTGTGGAATTGCACTCTGAATTTCGAAATTTGCACACATTTTGTCATCACTTTATGCTGTCGTATACTGGGATACTAAGGGCTGTGATTGGTGGCCGTCATGTGGCACTGGACGCTATCCCCGCTCGAACCATTAGTGGCTTGTTAGATGTAGCCTCTAGTAGCTAAACGTATCTCCATTTTCATTCAGTATTCTATAGAAAGCAGACGTGTTTGTCTGTGAGCCGTCGACTGTGGTGGCAGATCGACGGGCCACTGAATGCGGCCACAAGTAATGAGGACCGGCAGCTCTCGCTATTTGGCTTAGAAAGGCTCTTTCGAACGCTCAATGTGCGTGGGTACTATATAAAATGTAACCATACACGCTTACTTCGTTGGGCTTCACTGTGTTTATGCTGCCACTGATGGCCCAGTGTGCAACAACACTAAGTATATAGCAGATAACTCTGTTTGATAGTTATGTTAAATTTGTTAAGTTCCTATCTTCTATCTACGTATATCTTTACATTGTATCATATCTGTCTGCTATATATTCTATTTTGTTTTATTTAGTTTTGTATACTGAACAGTTATTAGTGCTTATTAAAAATCAATGTTTCGTTTAATACATACATACATACATAAATTCACGCCTGTTTCCCAGAGGGGTAGGCAGAGACTACGGATTTCCATTTGCTACGATCCTGACACACTTCTCTGGCTTCATTCACTTTCATAACATTCCTCATACACGCTCGCCAGTTTAAGGTGCTCTTAACCTGGCCTTTATCCAGAACGTCTCCGATCTGATCAGGAAACGTTCGCCTAGGTCTTCCCCTTGCGGCTGTTCCATTCACACTAGCCTTATAAACTTTCTTAGTCAGTCTGTTCTCGTCCATTCTTTCTACATGCCCAAACCAACTTAACATACCCTTTTCTATTCTCGTCACTACATCCACTTTTATGCCGCATCTCTCTCTAATCACACTATTCCTTATTCTATCTTTCAGAGTCACACCACATATATTTCTCAGCGCTCTCATTTCTACAGCATTTATTCTGCTCTCATGGTTCTTTTGCCATAACCAACTTTCACTTCTATGCATAAGTGTAGGCACTAATAGTCCTCTATGAACAGCCAAACGTGCCTTTTCGTATACATTTCGACTGTTCATAAAAGCGCGTAGAACGCCATTCACTTTATTGCCAGCAATCGTTCTTCTTTCAATATTTCCCTCATGTGTACCATCCCTTGTAAACAAAGTACCCAAATGTACAAACTCTTTCACTTGCTCCACTTGTTCTCCATCAATCATAATATTGCACATCGTCATGCACTCCTCCCTTTCAAATACCATTACTTTCGTCTTGCTTACATTCATTTTCATTCCTTTACTCGTTTAATAAATAACTGTTAATCTACAAAATAATTACCTACTAACGCAGCTACCTCTTAATCTTTAAATATTATTGGTGTGACTTTGAATTCACAATCACAGTATAGACTATGTGTATGACACAATAGTGCGATCACAGGCGACGGTCAATAAAAGTTTCAGGCCAGTCGTCGGTGGTCTTGTTGATTGCTCAGCGCCTCGATAAAGGAATTTTAAATCCTTACTTCCTACTAGGTACCTACATGCTACAGGATTCCTATTTACTACAGAGCCCTATACACTATCTGTAGTGACTCTGGTCCCTACTCACTGTAGGACCTGCCCTATTTACTAACTGACTATGGAGTTTGTGCAGTGAGTAGGGTTTCCACTAGTTGGATTACTGTGGGGGATAGGATAGAGGGTTTAGTGTGGATAATTTGCGTTGTCTTAACTCTTTTAGATAAACACGTAAAATAAAACATGATGTTTGTAGAAAAATACATATCTATTTTAATAATTCATGTTCGTTACAAAGGTTATTTCCATTAAAGTTTGTCTTGGAAACAACGAAACGTTTGGCTTCGAAACAAAGAAATAGATTTCCACGAAACTGTCAGAGATGCTAAGAGGTATATTGTATATAAAAAGTATTTTATATTATAAAAGATTTGTCTTAACACTGCTTGTTGTTTGATCACAATATTTTAGAGATTTTTACTCCACTGTTTCGTTGTATATTATATAATAATATAGTAGCAGCCCTGTACTACCTGACCTGTCCCATTGCTGGTTAAATGCCTAATACAGGTTGGCAGAGTTTACATATCTTTGAGAACATTATGGAAAACTCTCAAACGTTAAAACAAGCGATAATTAACTAGTTAATACGCACGTAACTCCAAAAAAACGCGGTGGTAGTCCAACGGTTTCCCACTAGGTTATTGCTGGTACGTTTTATATAACTTAAGTAAATATTATATAAATATTGTACCTGTTGTATATAGTTAGAAACATGGTAGCCTGTTAAAACGCGCCGTTTGTCATCATACTAATAATATAAATGTGAAAGAACTCTGTTTGTATATTACTTTTGAGCAACCAAACGGATCTTAATGTAATTTGACAAAGAGTGATGTTGTATCCTGGAGAAGTCAAGGTCAAAGTCAAAAATCATTTATTCACTTAGGTCACAAAGTAACACATATGAACGTCAAAGGGGTAAGTGAGTTTATTACATTTACTGAATTTACATTTATGTTAGTTGCAAGGTTCAGGTAAAAGGTTGAGCCTATGATAAGATACCTGTAAGAAACTAAAGGCCACTCTTTTAAATCGCCATCAACTTATAATTTCAGTATTTTACAACTCATTTATGTCCAGGTGTTGCCATATGTCACTGTACATATAAAACTAAATTCTAAAAATAAAGAAAATGTTAATAATGTTATGTAAGGACGTAGTGTTCGTATTTCGTATCGTGGGATTCACCTACACGAAGCTGCGAACAGAAATTAGTATTCTATGCAATCTAAATGTGGCAGTGACAACTGCGTAAGTGAAAGAAATATGGAACTTATACTCGTACCACATGTAAACTCAGCTGTCATTGACAAACTAACGATGCTGCTCGCCCGGTCCGCCGTCCTGACTTGGTACGGAAATTAATATTACTTTTATTTCTAGTAAAAGCGTGGTAGGCAGTATTCTGTGCACTGTGTGTGTCCCATGGAAAAATAATACCATTGGCGAATTTTGCTTTTAACAATATTGATGAATTTGAGGGCACAACACGTCAGCTATGTTTTAAAGTTCCAGGTAAGGGAGGGGGCAGGTTTATTAACGTATACTGAGTTCATTATTAGACTCTGTGCTGCTATTAAGTTTTCTTTTCCTATAAGAAAAATCCCATAAACACCTTTACCCAACACGGGAATCGAACCCGAATTGGATTTCGTGATCACACGCAAACATAAGCGAAAACTTATGCCGCGGGACAAACGAGGCGATAGTCCCATAGTATGAGCGTGTGGTTATAATTACTTTCGATAATTAAGTCACAAGTTCACATTACAGATCGGATAAACAATTATTTGGTATTGGTAAGGAAATTCTTAATTAAAGATTGCTTGGTATACTGCAACGCTCGCCACTTTATTACGTGGAAAATAAACACGGCTTTTTTTTTGATATACAGACTTAATGCTATGAATTCTTAAATATGTAATATTTTAAAACTATACACTGATTAGATTATGTGCATGTCGGTTCATATTAAAAAAAAAATCTGTGAGTTTACAAATTGACTAGTGTTATTATAAACTAACGGTTCTTACATATTCCAGTGAAATATAAATTATATTTGACTTACATAAACAGCTTACAAATCAAGCATTTCATTGTTCGTGTCCGTGGTACTTATTCTTTATTTAGTCTACCGCTTTGCCAATAAGAAATGTAGAATTCTATTTTCTCTAATATACTTCTAGTTACATGTATTTCGAATTCCATGACAGTTTAATCTGTTTAACTTCTCTTCTGGCTTTACGAACATTTGGCAATTTCCATGGTCATCAGTCCTGAAACTGACTAGAAAAAGGTGCGCTCTTGAAAAAACATCTATCGCGCAAAACTGCTACCTTCTATCAGGAATAACGTATGCCACCCAGTAGACATAAAAACTGGCCACTGCTTACTCAAGAAACACCTCTTCAATATTAACGACATCGATAATCTTTTACGTAGAGGCTGCATGTACACCGAGAAGACACCGACTTATGCGTTCACACACTATAAAAACGTGAGCAATGAATGGGCGAGGCTTCTGAATAATTCAGAAACAAAGAATGCAATGCTGTGTAGCATTGGTCTCCTCTATATTTATGGATGGAGCTGATGAGGTAAAAGTAACCGAGTACCTTTTTCGTTAGTCACTTACGCACAATATCGAACATCTATCTCGGCCCAATTGTGAGGCTATAATACACGTCCAAATAACTAACAAGCGAGGTGCGCCGGTATTAAACTGGTGCAGTAGAACAGCTCTAGTACTTGTGGTGTTGTTATCTGCGCGAGTGATCGCAATGGTGTGGTGTTCGCGTGTCCGTCGGATAGGCACGTCTCGTCTGAGTAGGTATGGTGTGGCGCGACGGCGCCAACCTGATAGAGCACCTAGCCAGTCAAGCTTGCCCGTTACTATGTTCAATATCAGAATTTCGATCGTGATAAGTTGCAGTTAATCTTCTGCTGACAGCTTGGACTTTTCTGAAGGAAACTGGGTGTCAGCAAATTAGCACACGAATCACAAGAGTTTTCTTAATTTAGGCCAGTTTCTTTTAGTAGAAGTATTTGCGTATTTTCTTAGGCTGTCAATATGTGTGTCTGTGTTAGTTTTTGAGTTTTATTATTATATGCATGTTAGTCTATAAGGTATATATTTATGGGTTTTAACCTGACAAATGATAAATATCATATTTATTATTTCCCTTTCCCTCAACGTTGACTGAAAGGGCAGCACCTAGAAAGTCTGCAAGCTCAACCTCTAAGCAACAAACTAAAAAAATACGGCTGTGTTTCACCATAAAGAAAATGTAGCGACAGTCTTTCGCCCTGAAATGACGCTATTCGTCCATTGGCACTACACCAGGTGACCGGCCCAAACGAGCGAGTTTAACGCTTATCACGTCATGATACTTTTACGGGCGCTAAACCGCGAAATTGCCGCCGCATACCGCAAATAACCAGGCTTTAACCCGTTACGATATTGCTGCCGTAGCAGATCACGGTCCTTTGTAGCCGCTACGACCCGCTCCTTGCTACGAGCCGGTTTATATCTACGGTGGGCCCTTGAGGCGCTTTCCATTATCATAATTCATCAGTTCATCACTTCGCGTTGCTAAACAGGCAACTTTAACTACGACACAATTTAAAAGCGACATGCACAAATATAATATGGTTACCTGGAAAGGTGCATGGCTGTTGATACTAACTAATTATTTACCGATGTGCAGAGGATTAATATTGCTCGATATTAAATGAATTAGAAGATTTAATGTTTGATATTCTTAGCACTATATAAACATTGTGTTCAACTAATTTACAAGTTTCATTAGTGGAGGACTGATTTTCATTGTACGAAATAATGATCTATATCATTTTATTTTCATTTTCGAGGCATGATATAAACACACATTAATTACTAAACTAAGCTAATTTCTCAAATAGCTTAGCTTCTGAGTTACCTACCTATTTGAGGAATAAACTAACAAAATCATCAATTATTGCCTCCAGCTTAAAAGTAGTAAAATTATTGTTTCATTGAATTGTTTATCCGGTAGAGTAAATTCTGTATTGCGTCGTATTGTGACGTAACTGGCGCACGTGATCCTCGTAGCTCGAGTACCGTCTGCATCGACAGACGATACCGTCAGCAGCTAATGCACTACCATTCACACAATTGAGTCGTTCACTCACCGACACCTCCGCCCCACCTCATGCCTCACTCCACCGCCAGTCGTTATATTTACTTTATTCATTAGCCTCTTTTGCACGCCGTTCACGAATAGATTACTTAAGCGCTTTATAGGCTGAGTATTATAGATACAGTTCTAACAAACAGTGGTTCGTACACAAAGTAAGGAAGTACGGACATTCGAAACGTTTACGTTGTATACCGACTACAAATTGAGTTGTGTGCAATTCGGAAACTACGTTACAATGTAATAACTATGAAAATTGCGATATAAATTTTTGATATCCTGATGCGGAGGTGGGCGGGTACAGCCGAACTATGGCTGCGAGGAGGGGGGAGGGGTGGTAGGTGACTCAATAAAAATAGTATCGAGTATTTTATTCGGGACTGGAGTATTGAGATGCGGCCGATTTAACTGTCGCGAATTTATTTATGGCCGTCTCGGCTCCATCCTCGCTTGTATATTTCTGTATCTACTAGCCTTTCTATACTACGGCTTGATTCACATTTTTTATAGTATTATGGTGGCAAATAATTTTACGGCCTGCGTAATTGTAAGCGGTTATGCGGCTAGCCTCAAACGCTTATAATACTCGTGTGTTACTCACCTATTGTATTCACATGATGATGTTTCTTCTTTGCTTGATGGTAAGCAGATAGTGATGTCTAATAGTAAAGGGTATCTTAATTAATGACATTACGAATTGGGCATGATAGTTCTTACTCTTTAGACTAAATATATGAAAAGTTATGGAGTTTGGCCGACGCAGGTTAAAATTTTATTGTCTTTAAGAGATACTTTGTCATCAATGCTTATAAACTAACATGGTTGGCGTACCGGGAAAGTAGGCATATCACCGTCGTAGCACTAGGCGTTGTGTGTTCGAATCCCACACGGGACAATTATGTATGTATATGTGTGAGCCACAAACCGTTGCTCTGAATCTGGGCGTACTTTACGCCTGTTAATTGTATGGACAAAAGGTCCGTCTATAAGGCTTGTAAAATTTTGCTGAATTGTCTTTAGAAAGAAATGTTCAACAGGCTACGACATAAAACCACTAACCAAATGCAAGGGACTATATAATAAAATACTATATAATATAATAAAATAATTTATAATAACTAGTAAACAAATTTCGTGCTAACATTGTGCAATAATAAATGCAATAGACTAAATCATCAATAAATATTTTAATAATATTAACCCTTTTTTTTTTTACTTGGGGGAATGCAATGACGCATAACCCTCCGCGGGGGCGGGCGGAGGGATTATGTAGGACTCGCCGGGGTAAAAGAAGGATGTTGAAAAGATAATGTACCTCCCGGAATACCGACTAAACCTACCACGGTGTTCCTCGACAAAACTACTATCGACGGGGCCGCGCGAATCGCTTTCGCATGTGGTCGCGACCCCGCCGAGGTTACGGCCCGCCGTGTGAAACGGCAGGCCACTACACGAAGAGACCTACCCAAAGGACTCACTCGAAAAATTCCCTACTGTCTCCCCCGTAGAGGGACTCGACACAGAGGCGCGCGTGGGAACACGCACGCCGCCTCTCGGACCTGGTGCTGAACGGATGGCGGGCAGGCCCACAAAGCCCGCTACCCCCAGGTCAAACCTCAGGGTGGCTGGAGGTCATCGCGCACCCTCCGGCGCCCGGCTCTGCGGTTGGGGAGAGGGTTTAAACGCTCACTCTCCCGCTCCGCCGCCTCCTTGATGGAAATTACTTCCTCGCAGAAGGAGGCGACGGCGTTCCATGACCTCTCACTCCGGACCATAGACTGAACTACGGCCGGGAGCGAGTGGGCAACCGATCCGACTGCCGCGATCAACTCATGGCGCTGCGATGCCCATGCGGGGCAAACCGCCAAAGTGTGCAGCGCCGTGTTCTCTACAACGTCGCGGCAGTCGCCGCAGTGGTAACAACCGGGCGTCTCTTGCCGGCGTATACGACACAGGAACCGGCCAAAACAACCGTGGCCAGTCAGAACCTGTGTCAGCCGGAAGGTGAGGGCGCCATGCCACCTCTCCAGCCACTCCTGAAACACGGGACTTACCGCCACGAAAAATTTTAACCCTGCAATTTTAATTTTAATATTAAGTTTATTCATTTATTTATCTTTTGAATTTCTCATAATTCTGTTTAATACCAATTTATCTTAACTAGATTCAAAAGCTGATTGATAATCAAAACTAAACTTTTAAAAGTGGTATAACTATACAGCTCCTCCTTTTTCCTAATAGTGCTGGGCCCGACAGGGTCCAAATTTTTGTTACCTACTTATTTTTAAGCCAACAACCTGTAAATGTACATTATGGAATGCAATAAATTGTTTTGAATTTGACTTATGATTGAAAGACCTGGTCAATACGTGGTAATGAGAGCGAGGTATATTACTCCTCTGCTAACACCTTTAGCGATATATATCAGACTAACTTTTGCTAGCGGCTTTGCTAGCATAATTGTATGTTAGGTTAGGTTAAGTTAGTAACTTAAAAAAAATAAAACATAGCCTAAGTTACTCAACGTAATATAGCTTTATAATGGAGAAATAATTTTTAAAATCGGTTGAGCAGTTTTTGAGTTAAATCCTTACAAACAAACAAACATACAAATATTAAAATTTTGCTCTTTATAATATTAGCTTAGATTGACGGTTAATACCATACATATATATGTTCATATTATATATTATCAGTCACTGAATCCCACACCCTACATATTATTCATAAGCAGTGTTATTAAAGTTATTTCCTCTAATTACAAAATGGCGGTACACAGCTGCTAATAGTTGATTAGTACACGTATTATTACACGTATGAGATTGATTGTGCAGGCATGAGCCGCACACCCAACACGCAACACTTAGTAACCACACGAGCTACTCCCAGTATTGAAATTAACATGCTTACGTATTAAACTGTCAATTGTTGGAATAGCAAACGGTGTGTCGCTGCGACTCAAACTATACTAATATCATAAAGCTAAACAGTTTGTTTGTAATATAATAATATTCTAATATTCTATCACATATACACAACACCATCTAGCCCAAACTAAGCAGAGCTTGTACTATGGGTACTAGACATTGGATAAACATACCTACATACATATTATGCATAGAAACACCCAGACCAAGACAAACATTCATGTTCATGTACACAATTGTTTGACTTGTGCGGGAATCGAATCCGCGACCTTAGGCGTGGCAGTCGGTTACACTAACCACTACGCCATAGAGGCTGACACTGTTTGTTTCTTTATTTGTTTATTTGGTTGAAAGCGCTAATCTCAGGAACTACTAGTTCGAATTCAAAAATTCTTTTACTTTTGGGTAGCCCATTTATCGAGAAAGGCTATAGGCTATATAACATCACGCAAAGCCCAATAGAAGCTGAGCATCAATGAAAAATGTTGTAAAAACGAGGAAAATTCTCTTATGTCAAGCATGCGAAGTTCCGCGGGTCAGTTAGTAGTAGGTACATATTTATTTCTTGAAGCTTCGATCGACTTGCATTGATGCAAGTCAGTTGAACAGTAGCATATTTTTAAGCAGCATTGCCACGATAAATGACTGAATGAATGACAATACTGACACTCAGGTCTAATAAAATATAGCCTTTTGATGACGTATAGCATCAATGAGTTGTCTCGTGAGCTGCCTTTAAAAGACATGGACCTCATGAGCCTAACGTTTTTATCCCAAAGGCTTAAACTACCAAAAGTTTTATTTCAGGGTGCCGTACTAAAATGCTATCTACAGCACGCTTATCGTACGGCTTAGTTTATTCAATGCTTCGGCACTAAGTCTGGAAATACATACATAACCTATTGTGTTCTATCCATATCACACCTACTGTGTGAATGTAACGCGTTGGCCGGATAAAGGATGGGTCTGATGGGATTGGCTATCCGAACCCTGAAGACTTCAGGCTTCTCCCTCTGAAGTGGACACTGCTACCTCGGGGCCGACACAAAAGATCCCACTGGGTCGAAGTGTAGCCGGTCTACACTGACTGGCCCCCGAATTAAGATAAGATAAGATTGTGTTCTGTTATTGGAACGAAGTTCCTTATCGCGCGTTGTGAAAGGGGGCTAGACGGAAAAAATTCTTACGAAAAGTTGTCACGACACTTTTTGCTATAGTAAGCTATTGTAAGTTGTGCGGCGTGCGTAAGTAGTTACGCTATCTCGCTCGCACTGTTCATTCATGCGCCAGCAGATTACTTCATTATGGAAAAACGCGTGACCTTGTGGCCAGCTGCGAGCTAACAGACTTCTTATTATTATGCACGCGCCATGTACGGTGTGTATCTTTTATGGATTTTTTTAGATTTTCGGAAATTTATATATTAATTAATTAAAAAAATTTTATAACAATTCCTTCACTAATTAATCGAAAGGAACTTCGTTCCATCCGGGTGTCCCTTGACACCTCTCATTTCATTTTTATTGTGTATTTGCTCGCATATGCAAACACTCACAGTAATAGATTCACTCCTATTAAATAGGATCTGAACTTAAACTACGGATGTACACTATCACTTCTGCCTCATCTCTGCTTGAGTGTTATTGTGGATGAGTTTTGTGATACAAGAGTGGTATTAGGATATGTTGAATCTGTTCACATGGAGAACAATGCCTAAGCATATCTTTGGTCACGTGTTATAGGCGGTGAGTCTATTACCATCTAGCATAGACAATAACAGTCTCCATGCTATTATCAGCCTTGTACTGTTCGACACGGGCCTCTTATCAGGGTGAGAAGGTTTTGGCTGTAGTATCCCACGCTGGCCTACTGTGGGTTGGCAGTCTTTACATATGTTTGAGAACACTATGGGTAAATCTGAGACAGGTATTCTATTAATGTTTTCCTTCACCGAAAAAGAGACAGATATGGAACTATTTAAAAAATATATATGTAAATAAATGGAAAGTTACTGGTGGGTGCCTTGTGATCAAACTCGAGGACCCTGCGTGGCAGTCCAACGGTTTACTACTAGACTATCCTTGCTAATCATGCGGACTCCATGTTGCTATCAAGACTCCCTTAATTAAAACATATCCCAATAACACAGCCCTTCTTAAGAATCAAACTCGGGACTTTACTGTCTGCCGTAAACATTAGAGACTTCGTATTTCCAATCCGTTTTAATTATTGCTTGACGTGTGATCTTTGTTCTATTTACAAGTATTAGTGCGTGTTGGCGATCGTTGGCGGGTGTTGGCGCGTGTTGGTGTGTTGGCTCAGCGCCAGAGAGTCACAATCACTAAACAACGTCCATTACAACGAGATGATGTTTACATCGAAAGCATCCGACATACATAGGTACCACACATCCATACTGAACATAATGACATATACATATACAGACAGTGCGAATAACGAGAGACACATTTAAGGACATAAAAAATCATACCTATATCTAATATATATCTTAAATCACAAATAAAACCTTAACGTAAATATTGCAGTAAGATGTCTAAAGCGTGCATTTCCTTTCACCAGCGCATGCTAGAGTTTAGTGACAGCAAGAATGACCTCTGACAAGGCAGCGAGTCCATAAAAGGTACGAATTGTTTTTATTTCATATTTTAATTAATTTATCTATTTTATTGAGTAATTAAATCAAATATTAAAGTCTTACTTGTTATACATATTTGGAACAATAATCCATTAGTCACCTCCTTTAATATGTCGCCCTGATAGAGCCAGTCATCTTTACTAATAGTTGTAATATTACAAAAATGAATATTTTGTAGGTTTTATCGATAACTTTTGAAAGTACTGAACCAGTTTTAATCATTCTTTAACCACTAGAAAATTTCTTGATACGGTAGTAGCACATGATATATGACATCACGCTCCAAGGCGCGGGCAAGAAGCAGTAGTACGGAGCAGTAATCACAAACGTGAAACCGCGGTGGACAGCTAGTGCTTTATTTTAATTTTTATTTTACTGTCAATGTCATCATGAATAATCGTCGGTTTAGGGTCTGCGATTCAGAATTTTAAGGTAACTTAGTTGTCAATCGGCTGGGTTTGACATCATACTAAGTATGTTTTTAAATCAGAATATTTTGTATCGCCCGTCATTTTGATACAATCAATATGAACTCAATAATCGAATTTATTCCTGTAGTTAAATGAAATCTAATCCAATAAACCACCTACAATAGAGGATTGAAATCTTATCGTATTGTTTGAAAAACTTTGGACGGGGCAATTATTGTTGCCATTTCCGCTCTGAACATAGGATATAATTCCTGCAGAAGTCCTTCAAAACATTCGAATAACAATACACTAACTCTGACTCGGACAACAGCAGTGAATAATACCAATTTTAGTCCTCTATGAAGACAAGGACACTCAAATTACTGTGCCGTCCGTACAATCAATAGTTCATTAGCAAGTGTATCCACAACACAAATACAGCTGGGCATGAGCAGTAAAATAAAATGACCATTCGATTGCACTCGCGATTGAGACAGACATCGGGCGCGCAGTTATAAAACGTTTACTATATCTGACTCCCCAGGCAGCATCGTGGTGTAAGCCTGAGGTTATACCGAGACAAAGAGAAGCGGAGTAAAGAATATGAAACCAATTAAAGGAGCAAGCTCGGGAATGTATAGTAACCGTAGCGAATATTATTTTACGTTTATGAGAATGATACATATTGAAATTAAACTACTTTTTACGGTTTAAGTGCAATTTATTTTTCAATACGCTATTTCTATTGTTACGGCTAATGCCATCTGACGGCACTGTGAGGAAGACTCGGCAGTCCCTTCTTATAATTTATTACAGCAACAGCTATTGACATCTACATTACGGAACTACTTAGTGTCGGTGCGAGCACAGTAGAGAGAGCGCTAGCACATTCTCGAATCATCGTGCTGTTGCGTACCGGGTATGGCTTTTCTGGAGGACTCCAGAAGCGCTTTACCCGCGTAAATAGAGCGCACGCGCACCGCCGAGTCAGTTTACAATCGTAAGCGGACAAGTGTTAATCGAAGCGAACGGAAGCGAAACTACTACGAAGTTTGAAGCAGTTACAGTGTAAAAGTGTTGTATAGTGTTTGTTGCGTTTTAAATGTAATTGTGCTAGAATAAAACTTTTTAGTCGGTAATATTGTTTTATATTCTTATCCGTCGAACCCAGCACGTAACAATATTATTGATTATTCATATTTGTAATTAATGTTGCCGTCGATTTTAGAATACTAATAAGCAACTAAATATTTGTTGAAATTTATGGATAGCTGCAAACGAAGTTGTATAAATTAGTATAATATCAATATTTATCGTAAACTTGAATTTCGCAATTGATAGTTTCTAATGTTCTTTTGACAGTTTCTAATGTTCTTTTGACAGTTTCTAATTCTAGTGTTTGACGAATACGAAGAAATTGAGAAGTTTATTTGCTGTAGATTGCCGTGTATTGTTGACACCACAAACTGATCGGTTAAATTTATCCTAGGCTCGGTTCATTTTACGAATCTTAGATCCACTTAATCCGAAATACCCAAATTATACTCTCTAAGCAGCTACGCTCTGCACGTTGCGTTGCTTAGAACGAATGGTTTTCAGATAAGATTTTTCATATATAGGTCATGTGACACAGTGGCAATGTGTGTGACGTGTGGCGTAGTGTTTCCTCATAGATGCGCACTTTCTCACTTAAATGGCTTCGCTTGTGCTCAGCTTGGTTGGGTTTGAGTACAGTAGACGCACTCTAAGCCAAGCGCCACGGAACCTACCCTATTACGCTTATCACGTTGCCTTGCTTTATACATTTGTATCTGAAGGTGGACGCTGCTACGCTACGCTAAGTGTATTCGCTTTGAGCTTATGTTTAGTGGCCTTCGGGTACACGTACTCATATAAAGGTCATGTGGCGTAGTAGCGCTTCGTGTGGCGTGACGCTTGCTCGGCGGCGCATCGCACACTTGTCGCGCTCTCTAGGTTTACAATGTCGTAAAAATATTATGAGCTATAAACCGCGGTGCAATCCTGCTCCCACCACCGTGACTATATAGCTGGCTTAACGCTGAGGCAGCTATATTAGCACCTCGCGATAAAACTTAAAATGTACAAATTTGAAATAACACCACGCTACTGGATCAGACGACTTCTACTCCATGTTTCGCTTGTAATTAAACTAATGGTCTGTAGAATAGGCCTGCGCGACGCAAGATAGTATGCGCTTATTTTATATATCGGTAATTTTTAAACATTTGCGACACGAGCGCAAATGAATCAGAATATCTTTAGGGATCTTTCGATGCCAGCTACTTTTATTACAGTAGTCTATTATGCTCGCTTGCAATATCAGTCAATACCACTTGCAAAAAAGTTAAAGATGGAATGAAATGATAGAAATAGAAGAGGAATATATGTGGTTACTCCAAACTGTTTTTCACCCGACAAAACGTAGTAAAAGTACGTAGGATAGTGGTGTTCCTTTAGTTAGGCGAGCTTGCACCATCTCTAAATAATTGTCACTGTAACGTCACCAACAAAATATCATATTGCAGGAACTTCGGTTAAGGTAATTCTTGTCAAAAATATCCAAACTAATTTAAGTCACAAAGAAACGCTTACGAACGTCAATGTTTATGAGTTAGTAAGTTTAGTGAAGTTAGTGAACTAACATTAATCTAAGTTGCTTGGTTAAGGCAAAAGGTAAAACCTATGAGAAGACACCTATAAGAAACTATAACATTGGTATAACTTTTGAGCGTCTCCAACTTACGGAAGAGCTTCCGATATATTTATTTGATTTGAACTTAGTTTGAGCTCATTCTCTTTCTCGCTGGGTACCTTACCTTACCTATCATACTTTAGATTAATCTAACATCGGAATATTCGTGAAAGAATAAATGATTGGGTGTCAATACACGATAATTCGGGGTGGCATACCACGTTATGATTTGTGTATCGTAAAAATGAATGCATGGCTCTTTAAATATATTGAAAACGTGAACACATAAACGGCTGATGAGAATATTTACGAGGTATTGAGGAAAGTTATGACTTTTAAATATTTTCACACAATTTTCTGTTTCACTTATGTAGCTGTAGATATAAAGCGTCTGTGTTTGTCTATCAAGTAAATATATCTTAATTTTGTAATTTCTGTGTTCCTTGTTGGCTTAAAACTCGAATGAAAAAAGAGAAAGTAAATAAAATAACTAAAAGAATAGAAAATTGTATGTCTGTAAATAAAATTCATTCGTGTTTGAAAATACAGATTT
Organism: Catocala nupta; assembly: GCA_963675205.1. Taxonomy (NCBI): domain Eukaryota; kingdom Metazoa; phylum Arthropoda; class Insecta; order Lepidoptera; family Erebidae; genus Catocala; species Catocala nupta. The sequence continues at coordinate 8,214,847 of OY776084.1, read as the reverse complement.
GATATAAAAAGTAATTTAACTTGCGACAAGAATGTATGGATTACATAATTACTCCATACGGTGCTGGAACCTACCACAATCTGTGCACAGTGACGAGAAAGTATTTATTTAATACCGCGGCATTCGTGAAGTAATAAAAATATTTAACTTCAAAATCCTTTGTATCTTCGGTAAGCTTCGGCATAATTTTAACCCATTCCCGCGATAGACACAATAGAAAATCTATTGTTATGTATCGTATATGATTCATTGAACAGGAAAACTGTTAAAATATAAACGAAGAATTATATATGAAGTTAAAAAAAAAAAAAAACAAAATTTACTATTAAAATCTGCCATCCAGGTACGATCACCAAAAAATTATTGATTATCAAACCCATATTAGATTATTTTCCTAAGTACTTAGTATTTATGATGAGTTTCAAGAGAGCCTAGAGAATAAGGTTCACATATCAAGTTTACAGCTGCTTTTGAAGCCCTAAGGGTTGATGTTCAGCAAACATAAAATCCAATCCGTTTCTTTTGTTCTACCGATTAACTCGAAAACTGATGTATAAAATGTGGAATAAAAAGGTCTATATACGTACTTCTGTGGGCTCGACTAAACGAATAAGATATTTCGATAAAAATAAAAAAGCGCGTTGCGTTGTATATTTTCCTATAATATACTTGTCTAAAATATATTGATCTGTATATTTCTTTGTGTGTGTGGGAGGACTGCTACGTTGGTCTTGCGGCATAAGTGTGCGTTCATGTTTGCATGCGATCGTCTGGGTTCGGTTGCCGAGTCAGACAAAGTGCAATCGGATGTTTCTACCTATTCTCAGTAGCCTTCTTACACTAAACTGAGGTCCTTGCCTAGCAGTGGGACAGTTAAACACAAAGCTGATATTATATATTCACAGGAGCAGTGATTGTAGGATTTGAAAATATACCTTATAGACGTTAACAGGCTTGCTGCCTTATATACGCAGCCTATAAAAATAGCTAGCGTAATGCATGTGTTATAGATCTATGTATAATGCTCTACATACATATGTATACTCCTTCAAGAATATGCTTTAGAGGACGCTTTAATTTGCATCGTATGCGTCATGCAGAAATTTTACAGTAAGATTTTCTGTTTCAAAGTATTCCATTGTGCATCACATCCTTATTTCATTTATAGGCAAATCTTGCTGTATAATAGAGGTATAGAAGTTTAGTTTGATTTTGAAAACATAATCAGAACATTTTAAATAATTCGCCCGTGAGAACCAAAATACTGCTGAAAACACTAGAACATTAGTACCATAAATTATTGTACCTATTATTTAAATAAATATTATTATTATTACACATTGGCATGCTCTGAAGAGTTATTCCATCTTATCCCGCCCTCCCTTTTTCTATCCAGAACAACGCGTGCTGGACTCAGATGCCATCCTTACACGGTAGAGTCGACTAGAGTGCGTACCAACATATTTGAGTCCTCATACCTCTGCCAAACGATCAAGGCATGGAATTCTCTGCCAAGGCACGTGTTTCTTTCTTCCTTCAATCCTGGGTCCTTTAAGCGAGGCGTGAAAAAGCACCTTCTCAGGCCGTCAAAGTAGACACCTTAACATCGCCTCGGCTGCTATGAGGACGATGTGGAGGCCACTGCTCTTAGACCACACGACTGCTTACCATCAGGCGGAGTGTGGTCAATTTGACGAGCAAATTAAAAAAATAATGTATAATAAAATCGGCCCTGTTTATAACCTGTCATACGGATGCGCACGGGCCTGTTCTTTGTGTGAAAAGTTTATACTTCTCATTATTGGCCTTAAGGCCATAGTTAACTATAACGATCCAGCGTTGTTTACACCACAAATGGTATAAAAATATCTTGTAACTAAACTTATTTTATAGGCGAGTGCTAATAAAATGGGTTTTATGCACCAAATGTCTCTGCATAGTTGTGTGAAACGTGCACTTGATTGACAGATGCGAGCGTGCCTCAAGTTATTTCATAAAGTACATATGTAAATGCACCAACAGTTCGAGTATAAGTGTTTTCGTTCATTCCTTCAATAGTTTGTAAGATTGACCAGATGTTCGTAGTCCTTTTCTCAATGCAGGAGATTGATAAAATAAAGAAAATGTCAGTTTTATCAGTAACAGAATTTTCTACTTTCTTTCTTTTAAAAGCGCTTTGCTTGTCGGTAAGGTAACTGCGATCTCTATTTGCACTTCGCTTTTTCCTAATCTACAATACGATACGCAGTGGCCTTGGTATTTTGTATTATTCTAGGTGATCTCCTATTTCATCATAATTCTCTGATTCGAAAAACGAACGAACATTTGAATTCCGATTTATACGTTAACCTTGTATGAAATTCGAATAACAATCGAACATTCGAATGCAGCACGTAAACTATTAACGCAGTAAAGAAAAAACAGCGCGCACACGTCATAAACATCAATAAAAAATCATTGCAGTGTACTCGAATATTCATCTGTCCGAATGTTTTAATAATAGTCAATTGTTGCTGCTTTGAGTTTACCATGTTTATATCAGAGTGTATATCAGTACTCGTTATTAGGCTACGTTTATCGCATGAGCGGTTCTAGCTGTACTTGTTGAGGACATTTGCTCGTTGCGGTCACTTTGTACTGGCCAATATCGGTGTGTTACATGTAGATGCGACCGCAACATGTGTGGCGGCACACAGTCACAGAAATTCATTCAATTTGATCAAAATATAATCAATCAATCGAAATTTTAATTAGTGGGTTATTTAGATTTTGTTTCATGAGTGGCTTTATACATGGGGCGTTGGATTTGCGATGGAGAGGTCGGATTGTTCAATTCGCATTCATTACACTACTGACACACTTTTGGGCATGGGCTTCCCCTCAGTGTGAGAAGGGTTAAGCCATAGTCCACCACGCTGACCCAGTGCGGGTTGGTTGACTTCATATATCTTTGAGAACATTATGCAGAACTTCTAAACATGCAGGTTTTCTCACGATGTTTTCCTTCACAGTTATAGCGAGCGATAATTAACTACTTAATACGCATATAACTTCGAAAAGTCGGACGTGCGCGCCTTGTGACCGAACTAGAGTCCTCTGCATGGCAGTTTAACAGTATCCCACTAGGCTGTCGCTTAATCGTAACAAGAGTACTCGTAATTTGCGAAACTAGTTGCATGAGTGCAAAAAGTGCATCGTTTGTCCTGTGGCGTAGACTGGTGCTTATGCTTAAAATTAGTGAGGGTGGAATATAATAAAGCACAATAAAGAAAGTCTCTATAGTAGCAGAATGTGATAAGTCAGATGACTATACCCGGTCGTAGTCATTTTAGACTTGTCGCTCGTGAGACATAAAATCAAAACTGGCAAATGTAAATATAATACATCTCTGCCTACCGATTTAGGGATAAAGGCGTGAGAGTTTGAATGTATTACGTAATACTAGATATTGCCCGCAGCAATACTCGCGTATATAAAGGTTAGGTTAGGTTGGAAATAGTACTTTTTTTTTTACACTACTAACATGGCAAACAAGCAAGCGGCCCACCTGATGGTAAGTGGTCACCGTAGCTTATGGACGCCTGCAATACCAGAGGCATCACTTGCGCATTGCCGACCCTTTAGGAAAAAAAGTGAGTTGGAAGGAGAAAGAGCGGGAAGGGGAAAATAGGGTGATTGGGGCTTTGGCATACTCACTCACCAAACGAAAACCAACAGTAGGAACACTGCTATTTCACGTCGATATTCTGTGAGAGGGTAGTCCTTCCCCGGTCGAGCCGGCCTATTCATGCTAAAATCACTACTACTACTACTCATAAAATGTGTATGAAAGGTGCTCTATGTCCTTTTCTATTCCCGTGATAACGTGTATGCCAAATTTCATGATCATCGGTCAAGTAGTTAAGGCATTAAAATGTAATAAACAAACAAGCTCACAGTGGCATTTATAATATTAGTTAGGATTAAGAAAACTATTACGGTAATTAAGCAAGCTTTTAGCATAAGTAAACATAAATATAATTAGTGTTCTACATATGAAAGCTAATTGTTCTAGTGCTAAGTATAACGAGCAATTTAGTTCCTAGAGTAACGCAGGTGTTGTAATCACTTGCTGGTGATCACCAAGTATTAGACCACGGCGCCTACTGCCAACGTTACTGTTGAACATTTGTATTTGTATCACTAGTGATTTGTATCTAAATGAGTGGCTGTGTAATGACATCATAATTCTGACCACACAGATTATTATTAGGTCACAGCTGATTTTTGTACTAACACTCTATATTTTTTTTTTGGGTTGCCGCTCCAGGCTTTTAAAATTGGAACCCTGGCTATTCATTTGTTTATACCTATACTAATATTACAATGAGGAGAGATTTGTATTTTGTATGTTTATTTGTAAGGAATGACCTAACTCAAAAACTGCTAGACCGATTTTAAATACTCTTTCACAATTAGTCTTTTTATTCTGAAGCAACATAGGCTACAACATAGACAAAGGAGCGAAGCACTTATTAAACACGTGGGTAGTACGGCGCGTAACAGCTAATCTGTAAAAATGTATTGAGCGGTCTAACTCGGGTAAGTACCAATCTTATAGAAAAATCACGTAAGATAAATAACATAGTTATACTATAATATATATAAACTTGGTGAGTAAAATTTCTAGAGACGCGTATCTACTTCTCCTATTGATACTCACTAGTAACTTATTATACAGAAGTGTATTACTAGCTATGACTTAGGTCCTACGTAAAAGAAGAACAAATCTATTAAAGGAAAACCTAATACAATGAACGATTAACCAAAAATCACAGTGAACATAAGTGCAAGCACATGCCACAAGGCCAGAGAGGCAGTCAATCTTTTCGATCGTATTTTAATATATAAATCCTTCAATACTTGTGCGTGTATGTAAACGTTCTGCGTTTACCTGCTTGGTATTATTTATGCGATGCAGTAACGGTATTTATTTATCATTGACATGGTGCTGCGTCGACATTTCACCGGCAATTAAATATAAATCAATTAAGCTGGCGCTACGCCCTCGCGGCACGCGCCGTAGCGAGCCGCGTGTGGGCAAACAGAACGGCTGTTGTCCGATCGGTGACGATAAACGAGGAGAGAGTTGAACTAGGAACTAGTAGCGATTAGAAAGTCAACGAGAAGCAATTTTTATTCAACAAGTTGTAATACCGCCAATTAAGAGCAGCGATAGCTTAGTGGGGAGACTGCAATGCAGAGGGTCTCGGGTTCGAACCCACGTCACGCACCTCTGACTTTTGGCAGTTATATGACTTTTCGAAATTATGTGCGTATTGATTGACAATTATCGCCTGCTCCGTGCCTCGGAGAGCACGTTAAGCCGTCTTTCCCGGCAGCCATGAACATCTATGGCAGTCGTTATTGGGGAAGTCGACACAAAAGATCCCACTGGGTCGAAGTGTCACCGGTCTGTACTGACTGGCCCCCACACAAGATAAGATAATACCGCCTATTTGTAAGTAGATAGTTATCGTCTTTTATGATGGCTTGCAATATCGTTGAAATCATTTTCAAATTGCTGAGCCTAAGGATAAAAAATATATAATAATTGGATGATGGGTGAGAAATTGGAGGGTGTGTCACTTGTTAACCGGACTAAATGCAGTTGCACTACTTTTACGTCGGTTTCTTACATTTTATTGTCACTGGGACGAAGAAGTAGAAAAGAAGAGAAATCGATTGCAGAGAATGTATATCGTAAATCTATATATCTATTAATACGTGAAAAGAAAACCTTGCAAACCTCTTTTAAAGCAAGTTGCGCGCATGAAGGACTGTAAGACTGTAAGAATTGGCTTGAAATGAAAATTTTATTTTCGTTATAGCATTTGTAGATCTCTTACGAAAATATAGTTGACCACCGTCGCTGTTTTGTCCGCAGTGGGACAATAGTCTAACGAGCGAGTCGATACGAAGTGTGGCGATAAACTCCGCGGGTTATGTTTGGTCACGTGTGTCAATAGGTGGCGTCGCTGAGTGAAGGCATGAGGTAGTTAGTATACGTGGTTATTTCAATGCTAATACGATTGTTGTGGGTTCGACGAGCCACAGTGTCCATTCATTTAATTCAATATTTATCAGATCACAAATAATGCAAGGATAAACTACTATATACGGATTTTATCGCGTTGTTTATTTATCACTATAAAACGCGATAAAATCTGTATATAGTAGTTTAATTTCAATGAATAACATTCGTGTAAACAGAAGACAGTATTATGCAAGGATAACCTGAATTCAGAGTTGTTATTTTTAATGACCCATAATAATTATAAACGATGTCTTCATATTTAAGATGCTTGTTTGTTTGGACTTATCATCATCAATTTGGGGTTAGAATGATCTGAGCTAAAATGAAGCGTAGATCAATCTAGGTAGACTTAAGTATCCCCTTATTATTATACTCAGAATAGTCGGGTACGGCCAACGTACCCACGTTCTCCTCACTCGATTCTAAATATTTAGATTTTCATAAATATGTTCATATACAACCCTTTTACATTATAATATTATAGGTAGATAATTCGATTATTTAATACCTCTTTAACCCTCGTTTGTGATAATGGCTGCATAATATATTAAATATTAAAATACGTAAGTAGCGGCTACTCTATAAACTGAGTGGTTAAACAAAGCGGATGGTTGGGCGGCGTCGGCTTGCTGCTTTAAAAACAATATTTTTTAATTATAAACCTGTTATCTGCAAAGGCTTTGTTTTGAACCCTTCACAAAAATAGCTCCTTTGTAGATAGCTTATCTACGTGTTCAAAGATTTTGTTTAAAAGGAACATTGGGTGGCCTCGACACCTGCCCGACCTAATTTGTACTAGCACAGATTCTGAACGTAGCCGAAATTTCAAAAAGTCTGTATTTGGGTTGTCTCTACCCACAGAACATATAAGGCTTATAATGTTCTGTGTTTCCCCCACTAACGATAAGCTGTATTGCCTTATAGGTATTAAGCCTAAGACTAGTTTTAGCCTTTTAACCTACAAAGTACATATGTACGTCCGATTTGAAAACACTAGAATGTATACCAGATTTGTTCCTCCAGCTAGTATTTTGCAGCACAACTCATAGGTGAAGACAGTACTCCATGCCGATTCAGAATTGTGCGTGCTTAAAGTTGGTCAATAAACAGTAAATGGCACATAAAAACATTCAAACTTAAAACAACTGACTGTTGATTGCACACTCTGCCCCCCCTCTCCACTCGACTTTTTAGACTTTACAGAAATCCTAATATCACATTCATGACCCAGAAAATATATCAAAAAATGAATGCGCGTGAACTAAACTGGAACGCAAGTTTCGATAGCTTATTACATTTAAAAAACAATTTCATAAAGATTTTTTTGGACTGGTAACTGTTACTCAAATTAACATAAAAACATAATTGGCGAAATGGTAATCGAGATGCAGCCGGCGTCTATGTCCGTATGTATAATTAGTATATAACCATAATGTTGCCTAATGACGACGATGGAGCAAGTTTGCCTGTTCACATGTAACTTTAAAGAACCTAGATTGAACTCATCAGATAATATTCATAGGAAAGGAATTCTAATCCTTTTTTTTTACTTGGGAGAATGATCGTCGATGTCGGCGGGGTCGCGCAACTCACTTGCACATGCAATCGCGATCCCGCCGAGGTTTCGGCCCGTCGTATGAAACGGCAGGCCATGGCCACTACACAAAAAGACCTACACTATGGTCACTTCTAATTTTAACCCTACTGTCTCCTTGATGGGGGACGAACACACAACACAGAGGCGCGCGTGGGAACACGCACGCCGCCTCCTTGTTAGGAATAACATTCTCACAGAAGAAGGCGATGGCGTTCCACGACCTCTCATTCCGGACCATAGACTGAACCAAGGCCGGGAGCGAGAGGGCAACAATTCCGACTGCCACGACCAATTCACGGCGCTCCGAACCCCAGGCAGGGCAAGCCGCCAACGTGTGCAGCGCCGTGTCTGCAACAACATCACGGCAGTCCCCACAGTGGTGACAACCGGGTGTCTCTTGCCAGCCTATGCGACGCAGGAACTGGCCGAAGCAACCGTGGCCAGTCATTACCTGTGTCAGTTGGAAGGTGAGGGCGCCATGCTGCCTCTCCAGCCACTCTTCAAAAACGGGATTTACCGCCACGATCGTGGCGTACCCGAAGGAATTTTACTCCTACGACAAAAGCAAACAAAAAAGAAGTGTAAAAGCAAAGTTCTTAATGCGTATTGGTAGAATAGACATCGTGTACCTGTAGTACTGATCTACTTGTTTGGCCATTCGATGACAATACAAAGAAGCAGGTGTAAAATCGTGTTCGAGACACATGCAATTTCTGTGTCTTGCGTATTTTGTAGATCAATATGATGGTTGATTGCGCGATACGCGGTGTATTAATGATGAAGAGGTGTACTCTTATACAATACTATCATTAATTTGGTCTGTCTACTACAGTTACAATATTTACTAAACGATCATAAATTATATTGAATTAACATAATCGCGTTATTACAAACCATTTTTCATTGCCTCAATTTGACACTATATATTTAATCTGATAAAACAAATATATTCAAGTTTATCGATATCATTTTGTATGAATATGATCAAGTACATTTGATATTCTATACAGGGTTGTGTTATGACGTAAATATTAGAAACTCAACTAATATCTACGGGATGTAAATGTGCTACGTTTGTCTACGTCGTATCTCACGTAGCACTCGTAGCAGCACGTAGTCAATGTTTACATATGGCATTACTAGTCATTGCCTTGAGCTTTGCTCATGCAGTTACTCATCTTCGCTTTGTATCACTTGGACAATATCGTGAAGAAGTTACAGTATAATTTTATGATTTAGTGTGTTTAGGTATTATGTGGAATACATACAGTTTTACGGTATCTCCGTATAAGGAGTATATATCATCTGATTCTTTTCAATAAAAAATAACTTCGATCTCATCTCTAACTTCTACGAATATGCTATTTCATAATACCCGTTTGTATATAATAATAAATATAAATAATAATAATAATAATAATAATTTTATTGGCATCAGAAATGTACAATGCGGTGTTTTTTTACATTATATGACATTATGTGAAACATTTTTGTGAACACGTGTATACAATCCAAGATTGCCTTTTAATAATTACAATTATCGAAGTTTATTTATGTATGTTTGTTGTATATATTATTGTATGTTTGTTGTTCACAATAAATCAATTCTAGATCAAGTTATAGTAAAAACTGGTAAGGACAAAAAGGTAAGTAATAAATATACATATGTATACAATTTATTCTGGTAATCTGGCCGAATTGTATATTTTAGCCACCAATCTGCTGCAGAGATTGATCTAAACAAAAAGTCAATATGACTAGAAACTGACTCAATTATAAAGCTGGAGCCACACTTTTAGTAGTTAAAGGACATAAAACCTGATACCTGATCAGCTAGATAGCAAAATCACGACAATATATCAAGACAAATTATACTCGCTTCCAGGAGCGATTTGATGCGCCGTGTACGTCCCATGGTCAGTGCTAATCACAATGTGCAGTACACAGAACGATTGATAAGTAATTTAAATGAGTAGTTGTTTATAGAGGTGAGTGTGTATAGAAGGTATATGGCCGCCGCATGCGGGCGACACTGACCGCATTCCATCCAACCTCGCAATGCTCGCTCTGCTTTATTTATTACCTATATACAAACGTAACTCTAGGTATCCTAACTGATATTATAAATGTGAATGTGAGTTTGTTCGTTACAGCTTCACGCCTTAATGAAATTTCGCATACATGTTATCAAGGGTACAGAAAAAGACATGAGGTACTATTTATCCAGAAAGAACGTACTGTTCCCAAGCGAGCAAAGCCGCAAAGGGCATATTTAAGCTAGTACGAGGTAAGTTTGTGCTTACACTTGGGGCCAATCGCGATGTCCTAGGTACCAATCTTAGGGTGGGCGGATTTATTTGACAAAATTATGTACAAGTATGAAGACTGTTAGTATACCCTGTTCACGACACGAGGTCTCTGTAGACAATGTTAGTGTAATGCCAAGTGGCAATATATTCTTTTCTTTTTTAAACCCTAATCTCTCTCTCTAGAAATAGTTTATGAATCGCGGAGAACTTTACAAACATTGAAACAACGGACATAATGAATATCTACTAGTCTCGGAACAACCTTTTGTAGACCACGCAATTTTTTTGTCCATTTCTGTAGTTGGTGGTACCACGATCAATATATATACATAGTATTCTAACTGATCTGGTGGGAAATTTTAAGTTTATCTTGTTAAGAAGGTAAGGGGAACATATATTGGATTACATATTTTTACTAAAAGAGAAACATCTGAAATTTTCCTCCTTATGTAGTGGTAGTAGGTGTTATCTCTTACATCTCGCCTCATAGGTATCATCATATTTTTTGCACTTGTATTGCAGATATTTGGCAAATTTTTGGTGTAGTCATTCCAATCGTTTTATGTGAACGCATACAGTTTGATCCAATCTAGTTAACAATATACATGGATGCTGCGAACGTACGAGCAATAAAGAATTTTAATAACTTTTAAACTTGAAAATTGAGAGCATGCATCTCATAACGAAGCCCAGCATTTTGTTGGCTTTACTGGCAATATGGTCTATGTGCTTTTTGTACGTTAGTTTGTAGTCGTGTATTACGCTCAGATCGTGGATTTCGTCTACTCGTTCAAGTAGGTATTACTCTTTTTACGGTGTACTTGTAGTCATGTAACATGGGTTTACGTGAAAAGGTTATTGAGTAACACTTGGGAGCATTTATGTCTAAATTGTTACGCTGACAATAGGATTCGAACCTCAAGAGGTCCTGTTACAACAAAAAAGTCGGAGTGATTATCGATTGCCTTAAAAATGTTTATGTCGTTAGCGTACATTAAGAATTGCGAGTGATTAAAACACAATTAAACAACAAAGGACCGATTAATGAACCTTGAATCACACCAGAATGGACAGTTCGCCATATATATAAGGATCCATATACTGCATTTGCTTGAGCCCTGTTTTCGATGTATGAGCAGAACCATTTGAAGAAGTTACCAGGAGTGCCAGCGCGTAGGAGCTTCTGAAAAAGTAATGTGTGACCGATACGATCAAACGCTTTACTGTAATCAGTAAATATAGCATCTACCTGATCACCTGCTACTGTCTAATGTTTTAAAATCTATAAAGGATAATATATTAGTTGTTGTTGATTTATTTTTAGTAAATCCGTGTTGTTCGGGAAAAGCAAGCTCTTTAATGTATTATATACTTGTGTATACAAAAGTATTTCTAGTAATTTTGCGAATATACATAATTTTGATATGGTCTGTAGTTTTTTACGTCTCTTCTATTCTCTATTTTATGAATATTGGTTATAAATGCAGACTTTGTAATTTTGGTACGATATTTTCCTAGTAGGAGCGTTAATACAAAATGATAAGCGGTTTGGTTAACTGTTCTGAACAGTTAACGACAAATAGAAGTGTAATATGGTTAGGTTCAGCTCCTTTTGTAAGATGTACTGATTTAACCCTCTGTAGGGCAGTACATATTTTTTTTAAATAAGACGTAAAGAAAGATTATCTAAATAAATAAAAATACACGTGTTTCTGGAAAAATCTGTATTTTTTTATTTATTTGAAAATTTTTAATTTAAAGGGAATGTAACATAAATGTGACACTGCATCATAAGGGTAATTTTTTTTTTTTTTTTTTAAAAGACATCTCCCGCATTAGTACTAAATCCTGTGTCGCGGGGGACTTTACAAACATACAACTAACGGACACAATGAACACCCAGACTCGAAACAACAATTTATGAATCACACAAAGTGTTGTCTCGTGTGGGGATCGAACCCACAACACTCGGCGCAGTGATATACCAGAACATTTAGGAAATTTGCAGCGTATTCTCTTTTCTGTCCAAACAGGCCAGTGTCCGGTCTGATCTTGTCTGGTTGCGATTGAAGGAACATGTTGTGCTAGACATTTGTGCCGTTTTGCTTGGATTTCGTTTTCGATAGATCGACGGTTCTTTACCTTCGATGCTACATTTAGCTTATATAAAGTTGTTGCAACTTCAAGGCGAAAATCAGCAGAGTTCAAATGTTTATCTTGTAAACCATTTGCTTTATGAATTCTTTTGTAAAAAGCCATGCGTTTGCAATGCTCAAATCCAATAAATGGTAAAACATGCGAACTTGCCACCTTTTACTGCGAAGCTGTATTTTGTAACGTCCCATGATGCTATCGATTAGATCAACGCCATCCATGTGCCGATTGTATTCTCCAACAATATTTGGACGATCAATTGATATGTATTGCTTGGTCTTCTTATCATACCTCCACACCTGTGCTTTGGGCGTTTCTCCTACAAAACTTGATGTAAGATTGACCTTATTATCTTACCAGGCCACTGTTGCTATATCTACGCCGTTGACATCAGCAACATACTCAACGGAATAGCCTCTGACTTTTTTGGACATGTCTTTGTCTGTAGGCAGCTTGCAATCGGGAATCCTGTTTTTACGAATAGTACCAAGACTCTGTATACCATTTTTTGACAAGTATTCTAGCAGTGGCAAACTTGTGAAGTAATTATCAAAATACAATTTGAAATTTTGATTGTGAAGTATTTCTCGTGATAGTCGCATGACAACATTTGAGGATGCACCTAGATCAGGTTCGTCGAGTAGTACCACATTTTTTGAGCCAGTTTCGGGTTCTATTTTATATGCAAATCCAGAGACTCCACTAAGGACGTAAATCTTATATAGCCCCATTTGTGAGGCTTTTTTGGGTCATACCTCTTTAAGTTATTTCTTGCTTTCGTAGAGCATATTTGCTCATCGGCACAAAGATATTGCTCGAAAGGAATTTTGGCAAATGTTTGGTTCAAATTTTGAACAAGTGGTCTAAGTTTGAACAGTCTGTCGAATTCCGGATGTTCGCGAGGCAAGTTTTGGGAATTGTCATTGAAATGTATAAACCGACGAATCTTTTCAAACATCTTTACAGGCATTATTTTCTAAATCAAAGGGACTCCTTTGATGCAGAAAATAATGCCCGTATGCTATGCTATTCCAATGATGAGTAACTCGACGAAGATAAATCAAAGACATGATGTACACCATGCTAATAAATTGCTGAATGTCTGTTGTTGTAACCCGAAAACTATTATTGGGATCCTTTCGCTCAATGTCAAGTTTGTGTTGCAATGAAATCAATCATATCTTTCGGGAACAACAATAAGAAAATCTGAATCGGCATGTCAAGCTCTAAAATATCTGTTGGTAAGTTTTCGTTTCCTAGAAAACGCAATTGTTGCTCATTCAAAAGCAAACTTTTCTTCTTCCATTGTAGGTTGAGTTTTTGTGGCTTTGTAGTATGTATTACAGATGGGATTGGTTGAGATCCAGTTGGCATAGCAGAAGTAGATGGTAATGGATCAGGTTGACTGTCTTCTAAACTACGAATAATCTCATGAAGACTTACTTCATCATCTTCATTTTCATCGTCAGAAAACTGCTCTTGTTCCTTCTCATTTACATCTTGATAATCTGGATCTGCAACACTGTCATCATCAACTTCCATGCCATCTTCACTGTCTTCGTTAGTATACAACATCTCTGTTATTTTGCCGTCCCGAAGTAAACGAGAACGTTGAAACGTCATTCTAAAAAGGAAAACAATAGAATCATATTCTATATTTATCATTTTTTGTGTTCAACTAAGTCGATAACTCGGTTTGTTACAGATAAGTTTCATTGACTCAAAATGGGTTTGAAGAAATACTTTAGCTTTGATAGACTGAGAATCGGTTTGTGACATAAATGTCACACGGCGCTACAGACGGTAGCAACTATTTATATATTCAGCAAAATCTGGTTAGACTGATGTGATGGTTATTATAGACGAAGTAGGTATGCTTAACTCTCGTCCTGCCCCGTCATAGACACATTAGCCAATCTATAGTTTCATTCAGTTGTGATACATTGGGCAGGGAACCTGTTAAGTAACTTAAGCGAGTACGGTACTTGTTTGTATCGTGTAAACTACTGTATTGAATCAACCGTACCTAACATCCATGAAAGGGTAGGCAGAGATATAGATGTAATGTGTATTACATCTTGGGGCCTAAAATAACTTTCACAATGTGGATGTCCACATTACGTTAGTTATTTTAGCCCCTGCGTTATAGGAGCAACCAATCTTATTGCCGTCTTCCAGTACAGTTCCATATTCCGTGCTGATGTAAATTTCTTGAACTGCTACGCTTCCATAACAAGAAGCGTGACGCTATATAGACCATGTTACTAATGGATAAAATAGCTATAAAATGGTGAAACTTAAATTTTCAAAATCAGTTTAAAGGACTGATTTTAAAAATTGTTTAATTTTTTTCATTCGACACATAAATACAAATATTTTCTCTGTATAGTATTATTGTAGATACGTATTATTGTTGTTTTAACTATATCATATAATAATTCGCGGCGCACCTGCTCCGCGCGACTGCGACAGACGTCCATGACAGCCACAACAAATATAATATATTGGAAATCTTTCACCCACATCTAGCCGAGAGAAATTAATCTGTAACATCCCCCGTACCTCCTACCGTACACGCTTCATCTATAACAAACGAAGCTCGAAGCAGAAATACATAAAAGATATACAAGATATTTTATTTTGTGGAACAATGTCCTTTGGAAGGAATATATTGGATGAAAGTTTGTGTTTTCCTAGTTAGTTATAGTCATTAACGTGATTATAATTGCGACAATTCGGTTTAGTGCCATTCATAGAAATTGGTTTTGATAATCAGTAACAGATTAATTATTGATAAATTAATTAATTATTGATAACAAATTTATGCTTTGACAGGTTATGGGTTTGTGTGTGGTGTTGCAAATTTAGTTTTAATACTGCTTAAATGGTTGCTTTGTGTGTTGCTAAGGACATATATGTATTTATATACCTAAAGTCGCGCTAGGATAAGTAAGCTCATATTTTTATTATAAAGTCAAAATAGTTACATTACGTAAGCGTAGTTATTAAGCAAGTTATTGATGGAAAATCTTTCTAGGGTTAATATTGTCACGGCCGACGTACGACATGTCGCAAACTCTAAGTCAGTTGCGCGTATTTAACAACGTAGAAGAAAATAGACGAGCACGAACTATATTTAGTGAAGGCTAGTATTTAACCGCACAGCAAAAAATACTAATTGCACAGCAAAATATGCTTACCAAAAATACTAATTGCACACCAAAATAAATTTCAAGAGATCAAACTAAGTCGACGGAGCCCCGCGGTTTAAGAAAGAACCTAACATAACCTAACCTTTCCGAAACGGAATGCGGATATATTTTAATAAGCATATTTTGGTGTGCAATTAGTATTTTTGATGGTCATTATATTTAATCCCTTTAGTAAATAAGATATTTATTTTCTTTTTAATTGGATTATTTGCTTTACTATGTATACGGAAGACAATGCTTACATTGGACATAATCTGTGCCGAAGGCGATTGCCGGTTATTGAAACAATAAATATATATTATGGAATACTAATGCTGCGATTGTCTAGTGGGAGACCAGTGCAGTGGGCTGCCACGCAGAAGTCTAGAGTAAGAACCTAAGACACCCACCTCTGAATTTTCAGTTATGTCCGTATTAAATAGTTAGTTATTGCTTGCTTTAGCGGTTAAGAAAACATCGTGAGAAAATATATATGTGTGGAAGTTCTCCATAATGTTCTCAAAGATATGTGAAGTCTGCCAACCAGCATTGGATCAACGTGGTGGACACTGGGAAGTGGACCGTGCCCAGCAGTGGAACAGTTCATTCATTAGTATGTACATTATTATGTTGTGTACCACATCAAACAATACATAATGTTAGTCGATAGATTTGACAGAGGTGTTTTATACTTGCACATATTAAAGGATTGCCAAATTTTCCATTCTATCTACAGAACATGGGTAAGCTACTCTGCCACAGTGTCAATAAACATTTCTACAAAAGTTTTATTTACCTTCAGAAGTACCTACGGAGTCTTAAAAGTAAGTGTACCAAGTGTAAGCCGCAGTGGAGTACCATTAAACAAGTCGGCGTAGAGTTTGTAACTTAAACAGTATCGAGCAAGTGGCCGAGGCTGTTACGTGTGCCGAGTTCTACGACACGAAGTCAGCGCGTACTCTCTTGCACATATAACTAGCAATATTAGACTGCATGGATAGCGTAGAGTCTTAAGTGGTCGCCTGCCCACTTGCCACGCGCCGTGTACTGTGATAGGTTAGTTAACATTTAGCTTACGGAGGAGACCATTATTCTGCCAAGTAGAAGTCTCGAGTTCTATCCCATAGCGCACATCTTTGACTTTCCAAAGTTATGTGCATGTTAACTTTTGAAACGTCCATGACTTCTACCGTGGAGTCAAGTAAAACGCTAGCGTTGCGCGTCCATGACCCTTACGCTGGAGTCAAGATACCTCGTGATTGGTCGCGAAAAATATATAAAAGACACATTATTCGCCTCTATTCGTCCAATATATAGTCTATGGACACGGTAATGTTATCTAACAGTATTGTTATTCGGCTCTGGCCTCGAAATAATTACCTACAAGCGCGCGGTACGTAAACACGCGAGAGGAGGTATAATTAATGCTTGCTTACATGATGTGGAAACCTGCAGGTTTGAGAGTTCTAAATAATTCTCTCTAAGATTTTTGAAATTTACTATCCCGTACGAGCATGGTGGACTATAACTTAACCATTCTGAACAGAGGTCTGTTTCGCCGAATTCCAGTTTATAAACAGATGATATTAATATTTATTGTACTTGATAGTTGGCGAAGTGATTGAACAACAGGGAAAAGCCAGCACGCATTGCAAAATCAATTAGCCAGTAACTTTTAAATTCCAGCTCAATTGTTCCAGTGATTGTTATAGGAATTTTGCTAATTGAAGAACTGAATGTTCAAATGAACTGCCAGTGTATTGCATATTGCAGTTCACTTGGATTATGATCAAGCTGTTTATGTAAATTGGTTTATAATGCCATTATCTGCTATACTGCAATGTGTGGTTACAACATGCTGGCCGGTAATAACTGCCATATTAAAGAATACACGTCAATATTTTGCATATGGAAGAAGTATGAAATAATTCTATTTGAATACATTCAATGGTTTTTGAGCTAGCCGGGTTAGAGTAAAACACATTGCATTGCCATTATATTGTCGTAATAATATTACTCGTTTAGAAACACTTTTAGAAGTAGTTATAAGTACTTAATCTATTTATACTAATAGTAATTTAATTAAGCTTGGGATTTTCTTTGAAATTGCGCTAATCTCTAGAACTATCCATCGGATTTGAATTACCTTTTTGCGTTTGGTAGCCTAATTTTAGAGGAAAGTTCTAGTCTAAGGGACATCACGGGTGCGGTAAATCGCAGGGTACAGCTAGTCGTCATATATCCATGACTCATGTATAATGCTTGTTATGGTGACGCATAAGAGATTGTGACGTCACACGTGACCTATGTACGTGTTCAACAAGTGTGAGCGTTGTCGCACGACGCATGTCGCATGTCGACGGTGGGGCCACCTATTATGACATCAATTACTTGTTTATACACACATGCTATTATAAGACTAGGTCTATTATTGTTTAATGACCAATTTTAATGTGTCTCGAATCGTCACATAAAAAGGCTTGGCCGCAACAGCGAACGTAATTCAACCCTCGCGGTCATATATACATAGGCATATTGATTTCCGCATGAGTCTCACGAGTGTACGTATTAGGATAAATCTTAAAAGTAAAAGATATCTTATGTATTATTTCAGGACATCGTCTAATTTTGTGCTAAGTCTTATCCGAATCCATTAAGTAATAAACATATAAGATTTCAAAACTTTTGCGTTGCGTGGTATATTGTTTATATATATATATATATATATATATATATATATATATATATATATATATATATACATATATATATATATATATATATATATATATATAATACGTAGTGGGTGTACAAAAGGAGCCTCCCCGCAGCGCACCTGGCAGCAGCTAGATACGGTAATGCAGTATCTAGGCTGACTAATCCTCTCAACACAATGCTTCCAGCAGCAGACCAGACCTCGCATAACAAACGGCACTTTTCAGTGCCATCTCTCACAAAGCCAGCGATAAAGGTAATATCAATTAACATGGATGGATTCGCCGAGAATAAATCAACTCTCCTCGCAGAGCTCGGCCAAACGACAAATTGTGACATATTTTGTGTCCAGGAAACACACAAAGGCGACGAAAACTCACGTACTTAAATACCTGGATGGACGGCGCCATTTTTACTAAAAACAACCTTAAGGTGTCTTCTGTATCTTGCAAATCCGAAAACTCTATTGAAATCATAACGATTGACATTGGAACATGCACTGTTACGTGCAAACCACCCAACGAAGACTTCCCTTTTTTAAAACAAGTAACTTCAATGACCGAGCGATAAAAATAGTCGTTGGTGACTTCAATAGTCATAGCTTAAACTGGGGGGTTATAAAGAAACAAACCCCGACGGTATTGCAGTTGAAGAATGAGCAGAGTCTATGGATCTTATTTTACTTCATGATCCCAAATTATCTCCATCGTTTAACTGCTGTCGATGGCGCAAGGGTTATAAACCAGATTTCATTTTTGTTACATTGGCTCACTATGTTGTAAATCAGTATGTCCTCCGATCCCAAACACACAACATGAGTAGTGTTGAGTGTCGAGTCCAAGCGGCAATTACACCATTGTAAGTCCCATTTAATCGCCATTTCAACCTGCTTAAGGCAGTCTGGATCTGTTTTGTTGAGTATGTGGATTCAGCTTTTAGTGATTTAAAACCATAGTCTGGTAACTACGACAAGTTTGTAGACATCGTCAGAAGCGCTGCAAGGAGAAGTATCCCCCGGGGCTGCCACAGGTATTATATTACAGGACTCTGCAAAGATTCTGCCAACCTCCTAGCTCGATCGTATATAATGGATCCTTTCTGTGAGGAAACTTTGCAAACGGGTAGTGAACTGATGCTCTTGTCTCCAATGTGAATATGACACATAATACCAAAAGAGCATGGCAACAGTTCATGAGCTTACTGTAGATCCTCCTCCAGCTGCAAACCAAGGCCAAGTTTCTAGTAATCAGGTGGCTTATAACTTTTGCTGAATAGCAAACCACCTAAATGGCTCCGAAATGTTCGTAAAACAAATAAGCCGACCACGATATCTAATGACATTAGTAAGCCTTTCACACTCACTGAATCATTATCAGCTATTAAAGCACTACAGAATGGTAAGACCCCAAGTATGGATGATCTTATAGTGGAGCAAATAAAACATTTCGGACCCATGGCTATGTCTTGGCTTCTACAATGTTTCAAAAATTGCCTAGAAACGAAAGGGATCCCAAAAATGTGGAGGCAGGCCAAGGTTGTGGTCTTAATCAAGCCTGGGAAACCATCCGACGATCCAATGAACTATCGACTGATCTCCCTGCTTTGCCACACGCACAAATTATTTGAGAGACTTCTTCTCACGCCACTTATAGATCCTCAACTTATTTCAGAATAAGCAGGTTTTAGACCCGGGAAGTCCTGTTGTGGTCAGATTCTTAATCTCACACAGCACATCGAGGATGGGTTTGAGAAGAGAAATATTACGGGTGCGGTTTTTGTGGATCTATCAGCTGCACGGTTAAGATCAGGAGACTCCTTTGGAAAGTCGAAAAACTGATAGCTGACCTCGGGTTTGTCCAAATTCTAGGTGAGCTCTTTTATAGTCGTCGTTTTCAAGTACACTTGCTTACAGAAAAGAGTAGATAGCGCAGTTTAAAAAATGGGCATCCTCAAGGTAATGTGCTTGCACCAAATATCTTCAATATATATACAAACGACCAAGCTACCACCACTTTTACTACAAAATTTCTGTACGCAGACAACATGGCGCTTACGACTCAAACTCAGACATTTGAAAAAGCTGAAAGAAACCTTGTGGTGGCTCTTGATCAACTGGCACTATACTACGACGAAAATGGCCTAATACCTAATCCATTGAAAACTTAGTTCTGTGTATTCCACTTGCGAAACCATTGCGCTTACCGAGTCCTTAACATCCAGTGGCAAGGAGTGAGTATTGAACATTGTCCCTATCCGAGATACCTTGAGGTAGCACTGGACCAAAATACAAAGATAAAAGTGGCGACACGAAACAATTTGCCCTCTCTGACATCCACATCGTGGTGAGCCACGCCTTATGTCCTCCATACGACGGGATTGGCTCTGTGTTTCTCTGCTGTGGAATACGCTTGTCCAGTTTGGCATCGGTCTGCTCATGCTGATCTTATTAGTGTGGCGTTAAATTAAATTTGTCGCACCATAACTGGCTGTTTAAAGCCTACAACACTAAATATGGTCTACCTGCTGTCAGAAATATCTCCGCCGAGTGTTCGACGTGATGTAGCCTGCTCCATGGAAAAAAGAAACAGAAGTTCGACCGGCGACACCACTACACGGAAACCATATGCCGCCACATCGCCTCAAAAGCCGTAAAAGTTTTCAACGCCACACTGAACCCTTGAGCGATGACCCTGCGACCGAAAGACGTAGACTGTTGGCCAAAAAGAATCCCTCATCCTCACATTATATCGCACCACAGAAGTCTCTACCACCCGATCACACCCTGCCATGGGTAATATGGAAGTCTCTAAATAGACTTCGCACCTAGGTTGGCCGATCTGGAACGAAATTGTGTAGGTGGGGGCTCAGAGACCCTGACCTTGCTTAGTGTGACTGTGGTGAGTTGGAGCAGACAATGGTACATTTGTTGGTAGCTTCTAGCCCGAGCACTTGCACAATATCAGACCTTTGTGCGGCCACTCCTAATAGAGTGGCCGAATATTATGCAAATAATGTATAGTTCAAACTAGAGCCATTGACACGAAGAAGAAGAAGACGTAGCGGGTATTAATGTAAACATGCATGTTTACCATGTTTATGCTTGACGTTTCGACTAGGTTACACGGGCCGTGGTCACAAGCTGACTGGTGCTGCGATGTATATTAATTAAAGGCGATTAATACCCGCTATATATTATTACTTTTATAATTTTAATGTGTATTAGCCACTGACCTGATTATAGTCATGTGTTTATACTCGAAGCAGGAGGTAGAGATGTATAATACGTACATACCGCTGAGTATGTTTCTGGTACTGGTTAAGTGAGACCAGGGATCAGTATACATAACTCTCCCACTTTGTACAACTCGATCGGCAGCCGGAAAACAAAATTGACACTGACTCAATCGCAAGTAATGTCCGACGACTTCTTGGTGGACATTATTTGCAATGGATGTAAAGCGATAGCTCAGTGGGGCGACCAACAGACTGTAATGCAGAGGGTCTCGGGTTCGAACCCACGTCGAGCACCTCTGACTTTCGAAAGTTACATAACTTTTCGAAATTATGTGCGTATTGATTGACAATTATCGCCTGCTCCGTGCCTCGGAGAGCACGTTAAGCTGTCGGTCCAGGCTGCCATGAACGTCTATGGCAGTCGTTATTGGGAAGTCAGTTCCCTATAATGTGCTGACGCTGGTCTAGCCTTACGGTATCGTTAGCCTTCGGGTTGCGGAGGTCAGGTGGCAGCCGCTCCGTGTAAAAACTGATATCTAGTCAAATCTGGTTAGACCAGAAAAGCCTACCTCAAGTGACTTGGGAATAATAAAGGCTAGGGAGAAGAAGATTATTTGCGATGGATAATCAAAGTTTCACACTACTATTAAATACTGCTCTATAATGATAGTAACCGCTAGTGATATATGATATGTATTCAATCTAAGAAGGAACACTCAGTTTATATACTACAAAGAGGTCAGTCAAAAAATTTAAAACGTACACTAGTGGTCTGGCTGTAACTAGAAACTTATAAGAGGTTTAAAGAGTATTATTTTAAAAAATAGCTCGAATATTTTTACAATTGCAGTAGTTATCTTTTCGAAAGTTCGATCGTAACTTTATCACGTCAGACACAGTTATACTTCAACAGAAATGTAGTTCACCTCGTAATAAAACGATTTTCAGCGATTCTGTAATAGAAAACGTTGTAGCCCGAAGTTATTTGACAAATGTTCACAAAAGAAGTAAGTAAGTCGTGGTGGGTCACAAATGGCCCGCCTCGCCGCCTCACACTGCATACCACCGCAGATTAGCGCGATTGTAAATCTCAAGCGATTCGCCTGCGAAACATTTAGAGTGCCGCGCGCCCGCAGCCGGCAATAGCCAACAGAACGATCCAAAAACTTTACGAATTCGTTCACAAACTTTATATAAATGACGTCCAACGACCGCCGCCACTTTGTACACACAAAAATATATTTTTAGTAGAATATTTGTGTCGGTTATTTTATTAAGGCAAGGTAAGCACGGTAAGACAACCGTGCCCGTGTCCATAAATCGATGAAGTAATACGCGAGTGGATCTGCGGCGGCGGTTCGATCAGTGCTGCTCCATTACGGGGCTGCTGAGCTTAAAGCCGGTGGCGCGGTCAGCAAAAATATGACCAGTGTAACTTGACTCGCAATTCTTCCCCCCTCGAACGAATAAATGACGAGTAAGGGGTTCATGTAAGCGGTGATGGAGTTCTACGTGTCTGGTCAGCGGATATAGTTTATGAGCGGGCGGATAAGCCGCGCCTGTATCGGGTCATTGGGCGTTAATTAAAGTTTCTCGTTTTGTTTGTGCGGCGCAATGGCGTGTCGATGACAACTGGACGTTAGCCCTCCCCCACCCCGCGCTTACACCGTGCCTCCCTTCGCAGAACTGGCTCGAGGCGGCACATTATTTTATAAAATGACACTAGAACGATTTACGAGAGTAGCGCGGCGACTGTTAATTAAAAGTGAACGTATTGCTCCGACGGTTTATTATTTCATTATTGTGCAATTACGCCGCGTTGCACGTACGCGGTGCGCGGGGCGCGGGGGTGAGAGGCGAGGGGTGCGGAGTGCAGGTTCATTACTTGCTGTATTTAACAGGTGTAGTTGTCGTACTTTAGTGTTCCGTACGGAAACAATTGTACTACTTCGCCAAACATTCAACGCTTGTTAATGAAATCGTTATGCATTGTTTGTGATTCATGAACTGGTAAGAGCCGTGTTGTTGCATAGGAGTGGCGATAAACTGACGAATGCGGAAGATATTTTGATTGAATAAATGGTAGAATGGTTTAAGTAGGTTTACGAATGCCATTGTGCGATTTGTTTTAGTTTGTTTCTCAGATGGAATACTGAAATGTCTATACCAATAACTACTACTATTCTGATATTGGCATTAACAAAAAAAAAAGGTTTTCAAAAGTTGTTGAACATTGATTTTCACTGAATATAATTTAAATTTTAACCATATTAAATTGTTGAGATGAGACTAGTGATACAAATGTTTGTGTAGTGCATAAGTCAAATGATTTAGTGCAAATTTCTAGGGCAACTACACCTACGTGATATCAACGCAGTTATTTCTATATTAATACATGAGTAAACAACATATACATACTCACTAGTTCGTAAGTGGCTCCGATATTTTTTTTGTGTTTCTGAGCTAAACTAAGGTATGCCTACATACCTACTGTAAATTTCAGATATCTCCTGTTATTTAAATCATTTCTATTATTTGGATGATAATTTAGAGATAATTCGTAAATGGATAAGATTAAACAAAAATAAATTGCAAGAGTTTTAAACTATTGCCAGCATAAAAAAAAATGAAATGTAAATTAATAATAAAGACTAATTACAATTTATTAAGCCGTGATAATTGAAAAAAATATATTTGTATTATCTCATATTTAAAAATCCTATTTCGATCGCTTAGTAATGGAAATTCTACCATAATCACGATCGAAAATTTGAAGCAACCATATTATAATATAAATGTTCAGTTTACTAATAAGTATTTATTTTTGTCCTCTTCGTCAATAGATACTAAACAAAAAATAACAGGTAATAAACAAGGAGAAAATGATGATGAACTGTTTTGTCTTTGCCTAAATCATAAGTTACTACAAACTGACCTTTTCATAAGCATATAACAACAAATGAGAATCAATGAGGTAGTCTAGTCACTTCGTTTAATAAATACATTTTGAAAAGAAAAATAAAAAAAAATAAAAAAACAGAATTAAATTCTGTAATTATTGTAATTTTATCCACAATAATTAATAAAGCATGAAAGACAAAAATATAAAAACAAAAGAGTTTTGTCAGACACTTTTGTCAGGTGTGGGGTTCGAACCCACGCTCCCTCACGGGAACCAGAGCTTAAATCTGGCGCCTTAGACCACTCGGCCAACCTGACTTGTGATTCATTGCTCGAATTTGCGATATGTATTGCGACATACTTGGTAGTTCTGCAATAACAATCTCTTTACTGAAATCGCTGGCTTAGATTTTTTATACCAATAAAATGGCGAATGGTAATGATAGCCGAATGGAACGGACATTGTTTGATTGCTTAGTAAGACTCACAGTCCTAAGTTTAGTTCCATGACAGGCATCTTAGACTTTGTCGAGCTATGTATATATGAATTATTTAGTTATTACTCCTTAATGTTAAAGAAAAACATTATAAGGTTCCATATAATATTCTCGAAGATATGTAAAGTTTGCTAATCCTTCTTGGGTCTAGCGTAGTGGATTATAGTCTTACTTCTTTCATACTGAAAAAACCTTTCTCACTCTGAGAATAGGCCCGTGCCCAACAGTGGGTTAATTTAATATTGGGCTGATATTATTATACTGAGTCAATACTCAGGTGTATATTATTATATTGAGTCAATACTCAGGATAATAATATATGATTGCTCCTAGAAGTGGGTCAGTTTATAAATAGGTCAGCTATTGTTCTTATATTATACATAGTCCAATGCCTATATCCCCGAATTGGTAGGTATATAATACACCACGTTTTACATACCTACTGCCTACTTGTTATTAATAATTACATGCCTCCGTGGCGCAGCGGTAGTAAATGCGACTGCTGTGCATGAGGTCTCGAGTTCGAATCCCTGGTTGGGCCAACAAAAATTGATTGGGTTCTTCTGTTAAGCAATCTCAATAGCAGCCAGGTCAGGAAGTTGGCAGTGATAAACACCTCTGTGCCTCGGAAAGCACGTGAAGCCATTTGTCCTGCGCCTGATCTTTCTCCGGTCGTGTCGGATTACCGTCCCATCGGATCATGAGAGTTAGGGAACAGAGAGTGCACTTATGTTTGCGCACACACTTGTGCACTATAATATTTCCTGATCAGATGGCCGGTCTATTCCTTAGCTAACGTTTTAATTGCTTATATATTTTCATAGGCATACTGCAAACCAAGTAATTACTGTTTTTTTTCTGATAACAGGCTATTTTTATTCTGACAGATATACCTATCAACACTGCCTGACCCGGGAATTAACCCCGAAATCTCATGTAACTTCACTATCGTCGCGCCATCGATATTATGAACTGCCAATTAATTCAATTTGGTTCGTTGTAAGTGATTACTATATAGCCTTTGATGTATGTAAGTTTTGTACACCATCATCGAAAATATGTAAATCTGTGCATTAAAATTCTGCACAGTGCAATTGTTAAAGTGGTCATTTAAGTGCGCGTTGAAACCGATACGTTGGTAAGAGTTTATCGATGACGTCAGCGATCTGCGATTGCGCTCCACCTGCATTCCATATTCATATCGGGGCTTGTATATTGCCGCTGCACCCGACCAATACTTGGTGAGCTATAGTTTAACTCAGGCTATCACCTATAAGTTATGAATAGGGAAGAAAGTGCGGGCTGGAGTAGGTCAATATATACTGGTGGTGGTAGGCAGCAGGTGGTGCTCTGCAGGCTATGTTAGACGTTAGGTTTGAATTATTTGGGAACGTTGGCATACGATGCGAACCGCTCTTCGCGGCCATAAGTCTCACCACATCCGGATCCTGTTTAGCGAGAGAGAGAAAAATATATTTTCTCAATATCTTATCTTCACTTAACGCTGAGCAATAAAATGTAATGATAAAATGTGAACTTGTTTCTATATTAAGTAAGAAGCAAAGTTGTTAAGAAGAATAGAGTGACGGTAGTCTACTGGTAAGGAATTGGCCACGCGATCGACGGGTCGTCGATTTGATCGCTGGCCATTGCACTACCTGCATTTAACAAAGCTTAGCTATTAAGGATTGAGTAAATAGTAGCAAATTGTAACCCAAATTACTAGTGATTTCTGAAGTAATAAAATATATAGAAGTGACTCAAATCCTTCAATTCAGATTTATTTTTGATAGAGATATACACAACGAGCGTCAGCAAACGACATTCCCCGCGTGAATCTCATAGGAATAAAAAGTATAATAAGTGTTAATCCCGGACAGAGTCTATCTGCCTGCTAAGTTTCATCTGAACAGTTCAAGGTTTTACGCATGTTTTTTTTATACTCTAATAGGCTTGCGTTTAACCGCGATCTCACCTGATCTTAAGTGAAGATGCAGTCGACGATGGAGCACGCTTGCCTAGAAGATTCACTCGCAACTTGAAGACACCCAGATTGTACTGATCGGGAAACACAGTAAGTCTGTGTAGCGAATTCCACTCCTTAACGGTACCTACGCAATATTTATTTATTAAGATTTGCCAACAGTTACAACAATATCACATACACATTGGGCACGCCACGGTCGTGGCGGTATGTTCCGTTTTTAAGAATGGCTGGAGAGGCGGCAGGGCGCCCTCACCTTTCGGCTGACACAGGTTATGACTGGCCACGGTTGTTTTGGCCAGTTCCTGTGTCACATAGGCCGGCAAGAGACGCCCGGATATCATCACTGCGGCGACTGCCGCGATGTTGTTGTGGACACGGCGCTGCACACTTTGGCGGATTGCTCCGCCTGGGCATCGCAACGCCGTGAGTTGATCGCGGCAGTCGGCATGGTTGGCCTCTCGCAACCGGCCGTGGTTCAATCTATGGTCCGGAGCGAGAGGACGTGGAACGCCGAGAGGAATGCGTAAAAGCATTACCCCAGATAAAAGAAAAAAATATCACATACTCATGTCAGTCTAACCAATTATGTACCTAACTATTTATAGGTGAATTTAGCATGCATTACATTTAAGACAATACAGCGATAAGAAGACAAAAAGTATTAAAAAATATAAATTAGAAACGAAGAAATATCAATATAAAAGTGAAATTGAAAATGAGATCCAAGTCCATTTAATATTACTTTTTACAGTAATATGAAACGAAGATCCAAACTTCTTCACATCCTTTTTATTTATAATGTAATAAGGCTAAACATTTTCCTAAACCTACACCTACCTACCTATTATTACTCTCACGTTAGCCAAAACAAGTCGGCGACAATACGTAGTATATACTGATACGGCTTGTACCATGAAACGAGAATAAAAAGCGTTGCGCTAATGACAGTTTTAGTGCTCGACAGGTGCAGAACCTCTACGCTAATTAACTTCAACACAACTCGTTAGATGTAACAGTAATCAGCTAAATGCGCTATTTTTCGCAGTTGTACGACTTTTTTTACATACATTGACTTACGCAATTATAGTTGCAAGGGGTGGGCACAAGCGTATTACGTATATGACTGCACGGATAGCATAGCAGGCAAGAGAACGTCTCGCTACTGGCTCCGCGCCGGGGGAGGTATGGGGTATATGGGTTCAAATCCCACACGGGTTTAATTTTGCGAATTTGGCATGATAGGTCTTTAAGCTGTCAACTACTTGGAATTACATAATATTAATAGTATTTGGCTACCAATGGTCCGCTGCAGTCAAATTATTATCGGCTTGTAGAAACAGTTTGTTATCAATGCTTATAGTTTGTTCGGTTGGCGCAGCGGGCAAGCGGACGTCTCGCTAACTGTTGTGGATTCATATTCCAGTGAGTGATTCGCAAATTATTGTTCTGAATCTCGGTGTATTTTGTGTCCTTTAATATTACGTTTCTAAAGCGTGTTATGAATTATAATGTGTGCTAGCAGTTAATGCGGCAGAAGTCATTAAAAAAATGCATATATTCTATGTTCCACGTAAGAGCGAACCCATTGCTTTTTACCAAACACATTACCCCTTACTGCTATTGTCGGTACCACAACGGTAGTACTGTGTGTTGCTTATATGCAAATTTATGTCACCGGACATGACAATTAGTGACCTATTTCTGGTAACATTTTGACATGTAATGACATTTGTTGTGTCATAGTTAGCGCATATTGTCCAGGGACTGGCCACACCACACGGTATGTCAGAACAGCACGTAATTAGACAATAGTGACATTTAAACAGACACACAAATTTTACTAATGTTTCATCCAACTACTTTATTTAACACTTGTTTTGATCCATGGCATCGTCCGCGTGAAAAGGTTACTTGGTTGATCACTTTAGGTAATTTAATAATATTGTCACAAAAATCAAATCAAATCAAAAATACGTTTATTCATATAGGTCACAAAGTAACATTTATGAACGTCAAAGTTGCACTTATTAATGTGAATTCACATTTACATTTATCTGTTGCCATGTTCAGCAAAGCAAGGCCCGTAGTACCAATGAGATGAATGCAGGACGTGAGTTATTACCAGTTTTCTCATTGGTTCTATGACACATTTTTGAATCCAGCCAAATTTACAATATTGTTTATTTTACAAATCGCTTCT
This sequence comes from Catocala nupta, assembly GCA_963675205.1. Lineage (NCBI taxonomy): Eukaryota > Metazoa > Arthropoda > Insecta > Lepidoptera > Erebidae > Catocala > Catocala nupta. The sequence goes on along the minus strand of OY776084.1, from coordinate 8,185,986 downwards.
GTTAGGAACTGCAACCATTAAACCAGTTATGAAACCGTCGTCGGTGCCAATTAGATTTTTATAATATCTGAAACTAGAATTTCCTTGCGGCTTTGGTCGCATAAATGTTATGTTAAAGTAAGGTTATGTAAATTTTCAATACAATTAACTTTTATACTATTACTTGAATTTACCCGCGGCTTCGCTTGTACAAATGTAGGTTAGGTTACTATTTTTCTAGATAAAAGGTATCTATGTTCCTTTTTGTACCGCTGACAAGGTATATGCAAAATATCATGGTAAATCGTCAAATAGTTTAGGGCATGAAAGCGTAATAAACAAACGAATAAACTAACATTCGCTTTCTCTTAGTTAGAATATATACAGGGTGTCCGGTAATTAATGGATAACCTGGAAATTTCTTATAGTGGAACTGAAGGCCGTTCAGAAAAAATATGAAATAAAATCTATCCTAACTACTACCTGAGATATGTTTTTTTTTAATTACCATGTATAACTTTCTTGTATACTACTACCATAAATGAATGAAATCCATGGATTTTTTGTTGTTTTATTATTAAACACTAATAATGCTAATAGATAGACAGTCAAAAGTATGCTATGCTAATATAGCTTGCACTTTTTAATATACAGGCTGATTTTGAAATCGTGTAATTCCTTTTAACCACGCATTCTACTGGTGATATAGAATAACCCTGACCATATTTTTATTTAATTAGATTTATTTTTTTTGAAAAATTATTATTCCGTTTTTTTCGTGAAATGGTGTCAGATAGTCATATGTTAACCAACCGAGGCAATTTTAATTTTTTACTAATTAAAATAAAAAATCATATTAATAATTAATGTCGTAAATAATAACGGGCGGTCCTTTTTATTGCCCCTTATTATTTACGACATCAGTTATTGTTATGTTATTATTTTTAAATTAGTAAAATATTAAGATTGTGTCAGGTGGTTAAAATATGACTATTTGAAATCATTTCATGAAAAAAATCTGTACTCTAATTTTGCCGAAACCATTATTCTAATTAAGAAAAAATATGGTCAGGGTTATTCTATATCGGGCACGCCACGATCGTGGCGGTAAGTCCCGTTTTTGAGGAGTGGCTGGAGAGGCGGCATGGCGCCCTCACCTTCCGGCTGACACAGGTTCTGACTGGCCACGGTTGTTTTGGCCAGTTCCTGTGTCGTATACGCCGGCAAGAGACGCCCGGTTGTCACCACTGCGGCGACTGCCGCGACGTTGTTGAGGACACGGCGCTGCACACTTTGGCGGTTTGCCCCGCCTGGGCATCGCAGCGCCGTGAGTTGATCGCGGCAGTCGGATCGGTTGCCCTCTCGCTACCGGCCGTAGTTCAGTCTATGGTCCGGAGTGAGAGGTCGTGGAACGCCGTCGCCTCCTTTTGCGAGGAAGTGATTTCCATCAAGGAGGCGGCGGAGCGGGAGAGGGAGCGTTTAAACCCTCTCCCCAACCGCAGAGCCGGGCGCCGGAGGGCGCGCGATGACCTCCAGCCACCCTGAGGTTTGACCTGGGGGTGGCGGGCTTTGTGGGCCTGCCCGCCATCCGTTCAGCACCAGGTCCGAGAGGCGGCGTGCGTGTTCCCACGCGCGCCTCTGTTTCGAGTCCGTCTCCCCCCTAGGGGGGGAGACAGTAGGGAATCTTATGAAGTGAGTCCTTTGGGTAGGTCTCTTGTGTAGTGGCCTGCCGTTTCATACGGCGGGCCGTAACCTCGGCGGGGTCGCGACCGCATGCGAAAGCGATTCGCGCGGCCCCGTCGATAGTGGTTTTGTCGAGGAACACCGTGGTAGGTTTAGTCGGTATTCCGGGAGGTACATTATCTTTTAACATCTTTCTTTTACCCCGGCGAGTCCGACATAATCCCTCCGCCCGCCCCCGCGGAGGGGTATGCGTCATTGCATTCCCCCACGTAAAAAAAAAAAAAAAAAAAAGGATTATTCTATATCACCAGTAGAATGCGTGGTTAAAAGGAATTATACGATTTCAAAATCACCCTGTATATATATATTTTTTTCTTTTTTCTGAACGGTCTTCAGTTCTACTATAAGACATTTCAATGTTATCCATTAATTACCGGACATCCTGTATAAACACATCCTTGTAAGAGATTTGATCAACATTTCCAAGTTATCCTGTATACTCACAATAACAACCGGCTTAATAAGTCATACAAAAATATGAAGTGGACGATTAAAAGTTACATTTATTTTATTTAGCACTTTATCAAATAAAATGCTCGCTTGTATTCGTGACGTTTACATAATAACAGTTGTATTTGTCGAGGGAATCGCGTGGACACGACAGCTCATACATATCTGTGCGGTAATCAAGAAATAATAGTATTAACTGATATATTGTTAGTTTCTCGTTAGGAGCTGGCTGTCCAGGGATTTCATTTGTTCCGTATTATCCTGGTTGTCACGTCTATGAATACAAACATTTAGCAATAGCGATACAAACATTTAACAAAAAAAATTGCGCTATTGCTAAATATTTGTATTGTTTTGTTTGGTGTCAGAATGGAACTGATGTTATAACTCGGCATAATGCGGGATGATAATAAAGGAAATAGTGAACACTGCATTAAAAATAGATAATAATAATAGAATATTAGCTCTGTTTTATACTGCTGGGCTATATTTCTTCTCACCGTGTTTTGGACCACAAAAGTCAATGAGTTCATGTGTTGTTTTAATATACCTATAGACATTTTTAAGGAATGAAAATTACTCTAAAATATAATTATAATAATTAATTTAGGTCAGGCCATAGTCCACCACGCTGGCGCAGTGCACGTTCGCAGGCTTCATATACTCGGAACATTATAGAGAACTCTTAGATATGCAGGTTTTATCACGTTGTTCTCCTTCACTGATATTCGATCGAGAATTTTGGTAAATTCTGTAATGGTTTACATTACGCATAACTTCGGAAAGGAAGAGGTACGTTCTCTGGGATCAAATTTATGACTTCTGCAGACCCTCTAGGTTGTCGCTTCGATTCAAAATAGGTATAAAGTAAAACAAAAAAAATTGTTTTCCCTTATCACGGGGTAGCAGTCCCTTGGCATATTTACTCTGATGCCACATCTCTTGGGAGCTTTCGACCGGCCGTAACGCGCCGCCCGCGCCTACACTCAGCGTGAATATGCGTTTAATTAGCTCATTTATGTAATTATAACGTATATATTTGGCACGTTTGTGTATGTTTGGTGGACACGTGAGGTGGAGCCGAAACTCAGGGCTCGACTCATTAGCTAATTGATTACACGCGTAATGTTTTTGTGTGTTGTTGTTGTCATAATGTCGTGGACTTGCGCTATTTTTAACGCTTTGTTGTATTAGTAGTTAATGTTTCTATTACTGATAAATTTCTTTTATTATTTTTATATTACCAAGGTGATAATCAAGCAAACGACTCGCTTGATGGTACATGGTAACCGTAGACTACGATCGCTTCTAATACCAAAGCTATCGTGACGCATATTCGCACGTCACCAAACCTAGGGCAAAGCGATAAAAATGGGATAGTAAAGATTGGTAACTAAGACATTGAAGCTTAAATTATCGGACTAATTTCGCTATCGTCGCAGGCAAGCGGCAACTGCTGCGACTGCGTTGAATGTTGCGGTTTGGAATCCCACCCGGGGCAATTATTAATGTGATCCCTAAATAAATGTGTTAAGTCTGGTCACACTTGAGTCACACAGTGTCCATTAAATGTATAAAGATAAAGATCAAGTTCAGTTCAAGATCAAAGTTTTCCGCGACATAGAGTCTGATACATAAATCCAGAAATAAATGTAATATCATTGCTGTAGAACTACTCCTACGAGAGCCAACGCTTTCAATTCGTCTATTGGTCATTGATACTCCGATGGTAAATATAGAAGCAATCACTCATAAATATTACGCTGACTTGCGCTTCTAGCGACAAACTGACAACGCACTGGATAACCCCTTGATAGCACTGCGCCTCCTTAAGGAGTATTGAAATTCCAACACATCTCAGAAACACAACATTATATTATTTAGTTGAGGCGGAGAAGGAAAATGAGCACGCATGTGGTATTTGAGTCACAATAAAAATGCGAGTATTTCATCGCACCGCATCGTATCGTACGAATCCGCACAAACCCGCGTGGACTATTCAATAATCCGCCTGTCACCGCAGCTACAAACTGGCCACCAATATTTGAACAAAACTGCACAGTGCACACACACATACACACACACACACACACACTCACACGCCTGCTGTGCCATTCTATACAATCTCGAGTCATCCTTAACTGCGCGTGTCTTTTGCTTGTATGCATAAACAAACACACACTTTCATATCCACTTACTGTGCAAAGTGTTAGTACAACTGCGTCAAACCGATAAAGATTCTCAACCTCAAAGCAGGAACCTACGTATCCATATATCTACATGTATATGTGTGAGTGCGCAGCTTCCTTCAAATATTTAGAAATGGAGTAAAATGACACTTGATTTATTACACACGCACACATAGACGTTACAAAAACTCACACATACAAATATAACGTGTACATTTATTGCACGAACTGCACGTAGTTTTATAATACTACGAGCAGACAATTAATCAGTATCACGCAACGTAACGTGTCGTTTAATTTGGTACTTATAAAATTACTAATTGGTACTGGGACACTAACAACAGTTATTGCGCTAAGTTTTACAAGTACCTCTTTATGAAATATATAGCATAAATAAAATTCAACTTTGTGCTATAAGCATAGAGTCGAGATTGCTTCTTACGATATATAAGAAGTTGTATTACGATAGATATTACGATTAAGTTAATATAATCGTAATATAATATTTTTAAACAAAATTAAGCATAAACTGTTGAAGCTGATACTCAAAATTGCATTTTATTCATACAGAATCATACTACTATTAGCTATGTCTTAGATCATTTCTACAGAGAAAATTTGCAGATGGCGTACTTCCATAGAGAATATTCCGGCTCCAGAACTCAGTAAAGATTTGTCAGATTCGGCATTTAAACCTGGGACTTTACGACAGCCTGCAAGTATAAGCACAACCTAAACCACTGGACCTACAAGTGAATCATAAGACAATCAATAGAATCCTTATTAATTGTTATAATGATTAACTTCCCATTTCAATTATTTATGTTTAACTAAGGACCCGCCCTGGCTACGCACGGGTAATCTTAACAAATTATACACTTAAACCTTCCTCATGAATCCCTCTGTCTATTGATGAAAACTACATGAAAATCCGTTCAGTAGTTTTTGAGTTTATCGCGAACAAACAGACAGAGACGCGGCGGGGGACTTTGTTTTATAACATGTAGTGATTACATTCGTTTAAATTTTTTTGTATGACGTGATATCTGCATATAGTTGAACTGCATTCGTTTGGCAATCAAGTTGGTTATAACCGGTGTTATGGCACGGGTATGGCAGCTGTATGCCAATTGCCACTATTTTCCTTAATGTTTCCGTGCTAGTCACAGAAACAAGACCAATTACGCCCAAATTAAGTGCATAACAGCGCAAATTTAACAACTTGAAGTATAAAACTTTATTATGTTTTAGATATAAAATTAATCCATAAACACTATTTATGTTTAGTGTAGCTATTAGCATTTTATTATTAGCAAGGTGGCAAAAATATTATAAGCAGTACTCAAGTATGGAGACCATTGGACTCTCATGCAGAGATCTCGAGTTCGGTCTCACAGCACGCTGAAGTTTGAAGCTGTGTATGTATAGAAATAATTTACAAAATATTGTGTCTAGCCACCGGTGTATCAATGTGAATCAATAGGTTAATTATCATTCGCTGTAACAGTAAAAAAAACGTGAAAGTTTGTCATCATGTTTTCGAAGATGTGAAAAATTTTTCAGCCCTTATTAGGCCAGGGTGGTGGGCTACGTCCTAACTCTTCTCGTGCCTATTAAGATCAAGACCATTTAACAGAGCCTAACGCTCTGTGATAAATAACGCTGATATTATAGGATGGCAAACAACCATCAAGTATAGAGTTCAAGCGGTTACCTGGTCGCTGTCAACTATCGAGGGATGTGGATATTTGCATCGGCAAATAACTTTTCAGATTCTGGATGTAGTTTGCGTCCAGTAATTATATGTCAGTAAGTACTCTGCGATACTAGGCTTGAGTCCTTATACGGGAACTGGAAGGATAAGCATACGGCAAGCCTGATTGTAAGCATCTATGACCGTTTTACCTGTCAAGTCTTGGAATGCCAGGTATTACTAAAAACCTATTGTGCCTGGCCGCCGTTGTACCGCGGCGGCACAAAAGGTACATTTTAGCTGATTTGGGAGTCATAGTAATGTGTTGTGGTTTTACGGTGATTTTCTAAAACTCCGCATAGTTGCATCTGAGGCTTCAATTTACTAAACGTTGACAGCAAAAGTAAAGTAAGTTCTTGCCTACCATTACGTGGGCCGCATGCTCGTTTACTATTTTATCGAATACAACTCCGAAAAAACAATAAATGATAAGCTAAATTAATGTGCTAGTAGAGTATTTATATCACTAAGTGGGTTCATAGTTCACAGAACAGGTATTTATGTTTTATACATAAATCTATACTAATATTATAAAGCTGAAGAGTTTGTTTGTTTGTTTGCTTGAACGCGCTAATCTCAAGAACTACTGGTTCGAATTGAAAAATTCTTTTAATGTTGGATAGCCTATTTATCGAGGAAGGCTATAGGCTATATAACATCACGCTACGACCCACGGGGGCGGCGCAGTAACGATAAATGCAGGTGAAACCGCGGGCACATCTAGTGGATTAATAACAGATAAAAGTAATTGAAGGTAGTCATTGTGTTGAGTGCTATGAGTATGCCATACACGTTTGTATGTGTGTGTGAGTGTGTGTGGGTGTGTGTATGTGCTTGTACAAATATTAGCTACGACGCCTGAAGGTTGCGGGAGAGTGCGCACTGACACGTGAAAATTGTGTTACTGGTTATTTGCTTGTATATTTTTGTTACCCTGCCTCGAAAATACATATGTATGGTTCAATATCAACAAAAACAATATGTCTTAAGAAAACGTGGTGCAGTAATACTTAGCGGGTTCTTAGCTTATGTGAGTTTTAATCTCACGCGGGAAAAAGATTTGTTCAGACAGTTACTGCACAGATAGTTTGGCTATCTTAATGTTGCGGTAGGAGTTCTACTGAGCATAGTGACATTATTAGTAGTCTGATGCACTTGATTTCTGACTAGGACAAAGTAGATTTCTCAGTAGCAACACGGTGCCTGGAACTCTGCCAGGAAGACGTCAATAGGCTTGTTCCCTATAACGTGGTTTAACCCTATTGGTGGGTGAATGAATTAAGGTTTCGTGGCACAATCGTACACATAGATCGATCACGAGGTTAAAGCAGCCACAGGCATCTTATCTTATCTTGTGTGGGGGCCACGGCGACACTTCGACCCAGTGGGATCTTTTGTGTCAAAAGTCCGTGGTGCGCGACATGGGTTCGAACCAGAGACCCTCTGCATTGCAGTCTGTTGGTCTCCCCACTGAGCTATCACTCTTAGCCACAGGTATGCTTGTACATATGGCTGCACGGATGATGTTATAGTGTAATTATTAAGCCGCCTCACCACTATACCGGCCACCACAGATACTTTGTTTTTTAAAGAGTACTCTCCCGCTAGGAGTAAATCTAGTGTCGCACGGGACTTTCCAAACATTCAAACAACGGACACAAAGAATACCCAGAATCGGAACAACCATTTGTGGTATACACAAAGTTTTGTTCCGTGTAGGATTCGAACCCACAACACTCGGCGCAGTGGCATCAGCGAGGCGATCATTTAAACCACTACGCCATACAGTCTATATTGTGTATATATTGCGGGTTCCATACTTGCACCAAAGATAAATACTGATAATAATATTCACTTGGCTTAGGCCTGTGACATCTTTTTCTTTCCGACTAGCCGAGAAAATAAAAGAAAAGAATAAAAATAATAATAATCGTTATTGTAGCCATCAATAACACTTTTACATAGAAGCACTATCCCCTGAACTAAGTTATTAACCTGTATCTCAGGAGACAATTCCTTCCCATATTTCATGTTAACTTGTAATGTTATATATTGATCCTATATATGTGTGGTAACACAGATGGTAACATTGATTGGCTTGTAAATGCGTCCGTATGCATCTTGGCATATGGGGCAACTAGAAAACTGACTCAGACTCCTGCCACACTTGGAAATAATACCGCAAGGAGGACAAGAGAGATTTAGGTACGAATAAAATAGCAAGGCCACCTCAATATAGAATTACTGCGGAACAAAGTTAGGAGCGACAGACTGCGATGATGTTCAGAGTAGTGGCGACAATGTGATTTGTTGCGTAATACAGTTCGACGCAACACGGACACGTCGCCGACGCGACAATTGTGTCTTGAGTACTGACAAGTGTCGTAATGAGATTTTGCGCACGTGTTAGATGTACATACGCAATACGAAAGCCACGTCTTGTAATGTTGAGTAAAGTGATTTCCTTTTCTTCATAAAATGTGTCTTACCTTTCTGTTTATTCCTCACTAGTTTTCCCCGCGGTTTTAGCCGCGTAAGTCCCGTTACCGTAGGAATATCGGGATAAAAAGCCTATGTGTGAATCCAGGTCTCCAGCTATCTACATACCAAGTTTCATCGCAATCGGTCCAGTAGTTTTTGCGTGAAAGAGTAACAAACATCCATACATCCATACAAACATTCGTGTTTATAATATTAGTAAGGATATGTGTTTCGAGCTGATGGTTGTGCGTAAGTTAACTTAATTGTTGCCAAAAGACACAGTAGATGTGGGTTTTATTACATTCGAAACTAAAGTCAATACTTTTATTTTTAAAACCTTTGCGCTACTAACCTTTTTAATGATAAAGTCGCTGTTAACTAAATAAATAAAAATTAAATAATCTATACATATATGTATATACATACACTGTACTGACTGTAAATGTGAAAAAAATTGAGGGAATTTTTTATATACATGTACAGACCATTGTCGACTTTTGTAAGAGCTATATAAGCCAAAACAATTATATTTAGAATGTTTGTTTGTATGTTTGCACGCGAATCATAAAACAACTACGGCACTAATTTAATGTTTTAATAGTTGTATTGCTGGAGGTCTATTTTAAAATTTATTTGATTCATCTTGATACTCTGACTAGGAGTTAGACTTCTAGGTAGCGTATGTACACAAAAGCCTTGATATTTTTTTGATACTTACGGCGAATATCTAAGAAAATGTAAACTGATATTCCACGCTGATAATAATTTTAGGACGCCATAACATATTTTTTTGTATTATTATTATTATTACCTAATTTTAACTTAATTTAATTGAACTATTGTTTCTTTTAATTATTGTAATTTATATAAAACATTTAATTTTGAATTTTAATGTATAATTGTATTGTATACTTTTTATTTTTTTACATTTATCTTATATAATATTTTCTCTTCTTTACCTAGACACCCAATCGTATATTATTTTTTTTTTCAAATGCTGTGCTCAACCTTAATCGGATCTCAAATTGACATGTAAATTATTTCTATTACTATTATTATTATTCGTATATGTAATTTGATAACAGTAGTTGTGTCTATTTAATAATTAAAAAAAAATCACAAAGATACGAAAATATACATAGGTACCTAATTCCAAATTCCACACATACGCAGTCCACGCAAAAGCTAGTAGATAAATAAATATAACAGTTAAATAAAGCGGTGTATGGTGTTTGATCTAAATATTTGTGAATCATATCAAACTCTTGCCGAGTCCGTTTTTACATGGGATTTGAAACATAACAGGCAAATGTAGGAGTTATAAATTTCTGACTATCACTTTTTTCTTTACAGCAAAGTTCACGCAGTAAAAATACATTCAGCACATCCATTCAGAATGAAACGCCGGGATAATGGTGGATGATAATAAGTAAACAATAAACGACACTTAAGGCAAATTTCTTACAATGATGCAGTTACTAATAAGGCTGTCCTTACTGTAGAACTTACACACTAATAAATTAATTAATTAATACCTATACCTAATTAGTAACTAGTGACATCTCTGTTGTTTCTTTTAGGAAGATCCTTTGCATAGCTATGACATAGCCGATTGTGTGTAGCTTGTTTTTAAATAAGGAACATTCAATAATTTGTTACATAATTTATTTTCCTTTTTATACTTAATAGAGTATTAAAAGACATCTTATTACTTACCATTACAATTAATCTTCAAGCCTACAAATTTATTTAGATTCCTCTCTTCCAAACTATTTCTGCTAGCTCAAGCAGATTTGAAATATGTCCTTATCTCTGCATGTTTTGTGCACGCCCGGATCTCAGACCACTTTCATCTTCAAACAAATTCATTAGGAAAGGGAGAGAAGTAATTTTAAATGCCTCCAGCTAAAATAGCCTATGGTAGGAGCAAGCTCTCGTCGCTAGTAAAATGGTATCGAACCCAGTAATTCTCGATCCAATGCCTTATCCATTGCTGTCCTACTCGGAATTCCTTGACACAAAAATGTAATAATTATCGTTGACTTGATCTAAAATTCGAACTTGAGGCCTCAAGCATAGCATACTACATTTGTACCACCGAGGCAGATATATGATATAGTTACACATTGTATCTATGAAAACCCTGCCCTATTAACTGCAGTGCATACAGTAAAGTAGCACGGGCATGTGTCGGCGACACGTGTATGAGACTATTACATGCCGGTGTCTTGTCGACAGTTTACACACGCGGTAACTAGATCGAACCCTATATAATAATAATAATAATAATATTCTACCACATACACACAACACCATCTAGCCCAAACTAAGCAGAGCTTGTACTATGGGTACTAGACAATGGATAAACATACATATATGCTTTTTTTTTTGTAAATACATACATATTATACATAGAAACACCCAGATATATATATATAAACATATTATACATATGGTTGTGCCTGTCATGTATTAATGCCTTTATATCCCCAAAGGAGAAGGGATAGAAGGAAGGCGTGTACACGAATATTTCATCAGGTATCTTTTAAGTCAACGTAATAGGAGATAAGTTTTGTGTTATAATAAAGGATACATCTTCACTTAGGATAGTTATTAAACTAATTGCTACTATAAAATATCTATATATATATCTATCTGCTACTATAAATCTATCTGACTAGGGTCGGAAAATTATTGTTCTGAGACTAACTTGTGTCTGTTAATTGTGATTTGTAAAATGTTTGTCAAGCACCCTGTGACACAGGACACGATCTTGTGCCGGAAAACTGTTACAAAGATTAAACATTATTTTATTTGTTATTATCTACCTACTTTATATGATAGAGAAACGATATTTTTTTATTGTTTATAAGACAGCGCCCGCACTAGGCAATAATCCTGTGATACGGCGACTGTACAAACATTCAAATAACGGCAACAAAGAACATGAAATTAAATTACATGTTTTAAAAATTTTGTCTATACAATACCCATAACAACGAATTAATATAAAACTGTTTTGTGAACATTACATTACAGTCAAACATATTTTTTAAAGTTTCAATGTGGTTGCTTTTCTCTCTTGTTTAAAGGCTCGTAGCATCGCATATTGGCGGCGAACGCCAGGGTTAAAATATGTAAAGTATAACTCTTGCCTACCTGGAAGCCTCTATCCGCTTTTAATAACTGCGGATTACCTGCTCATATTAATCTTTCATCTATATAACGTTTATAAAATATTATAAAACTGAAACTGTGTCTGTAGTTCTGTACATAAACGACATTTGTTAAAAATACAGCCTTGTCGGCGTATCGGCAGTAAATACGAACTGCTGTAGTTTCAGTCGCGTTCACCATCATCAAGAGACTTTTTAAAGACATCTCTCGCAGTAGTAATAATTCTTGCGTCCAGAAGACTTTGAACAACAAATGTGGAGATCAATGTACGTAAAGGTACTACAGCTTGTACGAGTATTTATGCAAAATTTACAAAATCGCGGTCACGCATGGGCTTACGGCTAAGATTTTGTCAATTTTGCATAGATCTAGACTCTGGAGGACAAACAGTCTTCTGTAGCCGCCTCCAAAACCAAAACATACATGTTTTAGGCAATATATGAAGAATTTTGGCTTTGTTTGTATGTAATTAATTTCTATTTATTTTCAGAATTCACACAAACACTATAGCCGGTTGATTGTTTTAAAATTAAACTACTTTAAACGGATTTTGCCGCGTTGTTTATTTATAACACTTAATTTCAATGTATAATATTCGCGTAAACATAAGACAATATTACGGTTGATTGTTGTAATTTTTGAAGGTATATTCCTAGCCCGTATAGTAACCGAATTAGGAAATAAAAGAAAACATAGGAACATGGCAGTATTAGATATAGATTACACTGCACAACAGCATGTCTGATGATTGGGTTATGTTAAATGATATTAGACCAACTTTTAATGACAATTTCAAATCTGTGACTGAAATTTATCTATCAGCTCTAGTTAACAAAATATGGCACATGGGTCTTTTATAATAAAACACAGTATATTTAAAGATTATCTTATTTTATTTAGTTCTTAAGTTGAAAAAATCCTTTCTTTTCTTTACTTTCTTGCTGAACCTGAAGATAGAGAGCTGAGATTATTATTATTATTTATATACATACTTACCGCTAATTTAATGAAACTAAAATGATTCGGATTATTCACACAAATACGTATTAACGATGCCATATCAAATTGTATTAAGAAAACTTCATATTGTTCTAGTTATCAGCAAATTTAGTTACAAAAAAATGAGGATATATTAGTAAACGAAAAGTCGAATTAGATAAAAGTCATTCATCAGACAAAAGTTGCAATTTTGTTGTGATGTGTTATTTAAAAAGATTATTTTACTCGAGTATTATTATTGAAGTAAATTACGTAGGAAAATATTTGTATGAACCAAATGCCACCCTTTTTATTCTGAAGTATAAAAAAACCATTTACTAACTCAACCGTTTTCAGTGGCGTATGCAAGCATTACGTGATTGTTCTCACTATACGATAAAGCTAAAAGCGTTGAAAAAAAGATTAATTACTTCTTGTTACTGAAGTTTTCAGTGAGCGTTGGCGGCGTACATAACTGAAACCCAAACATTTACAGCGGTTCATATTTAAACAAAACTTTGTACTAAATTCAACATTAAACAAAATTACACAAGTCGCATTTTGTACTAAATAACGGTATTTAGTACAAAATGCGGCTTGTGTAATTTTGTCTCCCTGGCGGTGTGATAGTGAATGCAACTGCTGTGCATGCTGTTTCAGGTTTGATTTCTGGTTTGGAAAGTGTTATTGGGATTTGCTACCAAATAATGCACTTTTCCGATAACAGCATTTTCGTACTGTGAGGTTTCAGAGAGAGTTCCAGAGTCCTCTGGAATTTGTGCCCGGTAGACGAAAATACATTCGGCTCCTGTTATGTGAGATCTAAAACTACTGCTAGCTAAATGTGAGCATAATACACTTTTGCCTACACAAGGTAGGTTTGTAACTACTTAAACATGAGATGTCTTACTATAACATAACATTGGCATGTACAATTACACACATAAGCGAAGCACGCGTCGCGGGCGGCTGATACTCACTCCAACAATAACAATAATTTAATTATTCACAAGAATACGCATTTATTTTTTAAGTTCTTCGTGCATTTTTCTTTCAGAATATTCTTTTTTGAAGTCGGTTTTCTTTTATGTTAAAGTTTTAGTTTATTTCTCGGTTTTTAGTGCATCTGAAGTTCGATAACTGATTTTATTTGTCTGAATATGGGTAGACCTACTAAACGCGCTGCTCATATGAGACAGCGCCGTTTAAATAAGACAAACGAGGAAAGGTAGAAACGCCAATTTCAAAACAGGAAATCTACCTCCAGGGCCATTTCAAAAGAGACTTGTGAAGGACGCAAAAATAGGCTCTCGAAAATGCGATGCATTACATGAAAACTGTTTTGGACAGCAAAAATCGTGATATACCATTTAAATCATTTTTGACCATAGTCTCCATCTCATGATAATTCCAAATACGGTTGGGATGATATGTTTTATTCCGGAGTTCCGGTGTCTAATGGCTTCAGCGTCATATTAAAACTTGTATTATAGAAATAATTTTGTTATTAGCTTTTTGTGTATACCTTGTTGAGTGTAATAGTTGCACATAACCCTATACTATTAAATGCTCTCAGTAATCAATTTGAATTTGTGTAAACAATACATATATGTACCTATGTGATTGCAGCGATCACGGCAGATTTGCTGTCATTTATTAAAGAATGATGTTGTATAACACCGAAGACCTTTATCAGAAAATCACCAAATTAGAATGTGACTACATTGAAATACTACGAGGGGCTTCCAAACCATCCTACACAGCTGTTCATTTTGTTCATTTTACATCGGCCAAAGATGAGAACATCATCAATGTAGCCGAAGTCAACCAAATACGCATTATTAAGGATAAGTCGAAAACTAATGGTCAGATCTTAATCAAAATTAAATGGGTCCAAATAAAAAGCAGCAGCTTTTAAATAAAAAAATAATCATCAAAATCGGTTCACGTAGCAATGAGGTAAAGCACATTAAAAAAAAATACGTACCGTCGGATTGGGTTCTCAATCCGGCTGCATGTTTTTTTATATTTCTCTTATATTTAAGTTGATTAATAAAAATGGATTATCAGAATCGGTTCACCTAGTAAAAAGTTATGAGTTAACGTTTTCCTAGGTGAAAAAGAAAAAAAACATACAGTCGAATTGAGAACCTCCTCCTTTTTTAAGTTGGTTAAATCATTAGTTTTTGAAAGAAATTATACAGAAGAAGTTATATACGAAAATAATTAATATTCTTTTCGTATATAACTCAGACATATCAGGTAACCGACTTTGTGTTTGCACACAATGCAAGTAGCTGGATTTACTATATGAGCAAGCTACTCGTACAGACTACATGCGCAAGTTAATTACACCGACAGCATGCAGGGAACTAGCATCGATCGTTTACACAAAGCATTCAACCCGCGCAAGAGCCTCATCAACTTATGCATATCGAAGTAAAACTAATTTAAACAATGTTGCTGCACGGTTTTTAAAAACAGATTATTTTTATAATATTAAGTTTTTTAAATTGACTGTGTCTTCGACGTTTCATTTGCTATTTTACTACGGCGGATTAAGATAATGATAGTTTCATGGTATTATGTAGCTAATTCAAAGTGCCCGTTGCACATATATAATTATCTATTTCATGTACAAAAACCATTACGAACTGTATCAGACAGAAACAACTGCGCTATAATCGTCCAGTACGGACAAACCCACAAACAGTCAGTTAAAATTATGTTCCAAACGTGTAAAATATAATTAGTTTCAACATAATTCGTTAGCAACAACGTTTTTATGGAAAACAGTTACGTGTACGTACTCGAGTTGAATTTGAAACAAAACTAATTTGAGCTGTAGGTGTATTTAGTGTTATGAATAAAGCATGCGCTATTAAACTATTAGTTAGCAGCGGGTGTGTAATGCGACTCGCGACAACGAATACACGCCACGTGTCGTGTTGTCGCGCACGACAAACTGAATGCAGTGTTGTGTCGAATGTTGCAGCTGTATTGTCGCACACGGACAATACTATGTGCCTGCTCTTTATGTTCCACGATTTGGATTGTGTGACATCACTGACATATTTAGCTAAGGTGATTAAATTCTAAATATTATATTATATACACGCAATTCATCTTTTAAGGGTAGGCAGGAGTGCTTTGGATTTATATTTTGCCAGCTACATTTTAGTTCCACTTAACCTTGGCGGCTAGCTATATGACTGACATTTTACTTTGATTTGGCCTTACAAAAAACCTAATAACGCTTTATTTTATCATATAGTACAATGTAGGGTCAGAGAGATATAGGTAATGATAGTAACTAGCGGTCGCCTAGTGCTCGAAGTTCGACCAAAGTTTGCCTGTAAGATATTGTTGATATATGTATGTCATTATAATTGATATATGTAACCATAGTTACGCGCTTTGACTGCGTGTGTCAAATGCATGCTGGTGTGCGTGTAGTGTTTTTTCATTAATTTAATGTATTTCTAATGCATATTTTATATAAATATTAGGACACTCCTTCTCCATATAAACTTTAGCTGTGCCAAATTTCATACTCCTCCGTCCGCGCAATTTTCGTAAAAACGGGTACAAAGTTTTTGCTTCACGTATTAATATATAGATAAAATCTTTATTTTCTAACCATAACATATACTTATTGAATTCCATAAAATATACTTAATGAATATACTTTTTAAGTCATATTTTATTTTATATATTGATATGCGTTAAGTGACTCGACATTAAATGTCATTCAATGGGGCTGTCTAGCCAATTAGCTGGCTGAATGAAGGCCTCTTGAAGATTTATTACCCGTAGTACAGTTCAGTTGTCCGGTCAACCGGACTACAGAAAGAACCGTAGCGCTTTTGCCTTATGACGGATGTTATTTTGTTTCAATCATATGATTGCATAAAATCTGGTGTTTGAAACTAAAACTAAACTTTCCGAAACGTCAAAACTTGAAAAAAGGACTGTTATATTATGCATGTTCGCTTTGTTGTCCGTTTTCTGTTACATAAATACAATCGTGTCGGTACTTATAAAAACTACATGTCATAATGGTATGATAACGATCAATTTATCGTGTTGTGAGTGGAGACCGATAAGGGACCAATAACAAAGCTCGCTGGCCGGCATTCGGGTCTGTCATCAAATATTCTGTTACATCAAGTATTTATGTGATGGCGGTGGTGCGTGTATACAATAAATAGAAGCTTTAGCCATTATACTGAGCACAATCACGACTCAAATAATAATGAAACTTTAGTTGATGTCATGTCGAACGTGTGTCAAGGAAAGTTTTCGAATCGAGTGCTCTTTGATAGTAGATCAAAATATGATTCTAAGAAATATTTATTATACATGTGATGTTACCCAATAAAAGGTACCGAGTAGCATACAGTCTGCGTCATAAAAGGTACCGTAGTCTATAAAAGTGTGTAACACCAAGGTTATCTATCACGCGTTGTCGACAATAAAAAGAAGGAATAAAATATGTTTTTTTTATACAAGTAATGTGGCCAACAAGCCTGCTGTCGGCCTGATGGTAATCGGTTACCGTAGCTTATGATCGCTTGAATTACTAGTAGTGTCAATACGTGGTTGATGACTCTAAAGAGCAGGGAATAAGATGGGATGAAAAGAAAAGGAGATGTATGCATATGAGACTTAAGTACATTTACTTACAGAAACGTAGTTACTGTTACTATTCTTATACTGGTTGTCATGTATAAATGATGTACTAGCAAGAATAACCACAAAGATTTTTCACACTAGTTCCACTAACAAGGTCCATGGAACTGAGCAAATATATCTCACTAGTACCATGGAACAAATTACCGAATGGTCCATTCTTTGAGTGATAATTGGCAATGGAAAGCACTTCTATTTAAAGCCTTCTATACTTAAGGTCTCATTTAAGAATTGCATTATGTATGAGTAAAATAGTATGAGTATCAGTAGCTCTGGAAAAGTTTATAAAAGGCCGAACATTTCTAAAATTGGAGTGGTTAGGCCATCGTGCCAAGTGTGGATTTGCAAACTTCACACATCTTCGAGAACATTACGTAGAACTTTCCTTAGCATAAGATCGCACTGAGGTTTACTCATAAGAGTCTGATTTTTATTTTTAGTAGGGACCTAGCGTTATTGGGACTTTCTTCTTTACTAAGAGTCTGGATGTTTTATTTTAAGCAGCAGTACGTTTGAAACTGAACTTACACGTCTACATATCCTTTAGCTATACATGCACTATGTAATGTAACAGAAGTACATTGTATTTACAAATAGTTAGCTAATCATTCCACGAAACTAACAAACAACTACAGTTATAAAATAATAAACGGAAATGATCAACTGAACCGCAAACAAATCATAAAGTACATCAGTTTGACTGAGTCAATCCAATTCACGATCACAACATAAAGCAGCTGAAGCACTGTACACTCGCTCAACCATTAGACGAAAACGTGCTGTGAAGCGCTTTCCGCTGTAAATGTTTTTGTGTTGTCACAATACTGATATCGGTTGTGAAATTACAATGGAGGGCGATTTTAGTGTAAATTTGTTTGTTGATTGCGGTCCGGAGGTTTGTAGGATTCGAGGCAATAGTGTAATTGCCACTAAATACTGTTATTTGTAATACTGCTGCAATAGACTGATGTTTCGAAATTGGTTTTGTTAGTGGTATGTTTACATATTGTATATTAAGGTTATATTATCGATGGTTGTTGAGTCAGAAAGGTTCTGAAGTTGCGGCTGCGCATTGGAAGACGCAGCAGGGGTAGCTCCCACATGGTGGACCGATGTAATGGTCGCTGGAAGTAGTTGAATGGGGGCGGCTTAAGATTGGTCTATGTGGGAAACCTTGGGCTCTCCCAAGGTCTATGTACAGAAGTGGACATCTTTTGGCTGCAATGAAGGTGTTTACATACTTAGTCTCACACCTTTATCCTCGAAGAAGTAGGCAAAGTTGTATTGTACATACACTTCGCAATGGTTGAAAGTCCCTCGTAATAAGGGACCAGCATACTGCTGTCTAGTCCAGTCTAGACTTCATAGTGCTGAGAATTTTCTCACAAAAAAACTAAGTATATACACTTGGCCAACCCGGATATCGAACTCGTGACCACTTGCACAGCAGTTGCATGCAATACCGCCACCGAGGTAGTCAGTAAGTGATTCATGACCAATAAGCTAAACAATGGAGTAGGATTGAATTCGTAATCTAAGCAAACCAAACCACCGTTTTACCATTAGAGTATTTGAGAGGTATTGGTTCATGTATATCTCCGAGAAACTGTTAGATCGATCTCACTCCAGTCCGGTTAGACGATACGATGGTGGCTAAACGATATGACGGCGATATATAGGTCGGATAAGGTTTCGGTTTTAGTAGTTATGTCGACCACTCAGGCAGCTGTGCGTTCACTTGTTTTACTGAGCTGTTCTTGTGGTTATGAACTGCAAGCAGCTCGTAGGCCTGTCTGTAATAATTTGACTGCACGGGAGGATTCATGGTTTTAGTGGTTCTTTCGCCACTGCTACTGCGCTGAATATTGTGGGTTCGATCTACACACGAGGAAAATGTGTAATCCTCAAAATAAATATGTGTTTTAAGTCTGAATGTTCTTTTTGTCGGTAATTTGAATATTTGTCAAGTGCCTCGCAACACGAGATTTATTCCTAGTGAGGGAGTTGTCCGTTGTTGTGTGTTTAAAAAACAACGAAATAAAGTGAAGACGCGATCTATGATATCTGCCTGAAAAGTTCGGCAAAACGTGCGCGTTTAAGGAGATCCATTCAAAATTCTCTTGTCAGATCTATCGCGTGGCATGTTTAAGCAATTGTTACATTAAGTCTGAACTCAATTAGTACTGTCACAGCTCGAGTTATTCATCGTATTTTCTATCGACGAGGTTTTAATTAGATTATTTCGTTGAGCAATGATGTAGCTGTTTTATTATTCGTAGCGATCGCTATTATTTTGATTAAATTCAACTGTACCAATATATTATGTTATAAGACGCAACTGTGATCGTGTGTTTTAAAAAATTGTCTGTCTTTCCTCACATTTTGAGTTATGTATTACAAGATTTATTTAAAACTAGCTGTGCCCGCGATTTCGTTCGCGTGGCTGCCGAAAACTAAAACGCGTCGCTTAGATAAGATTACAGTCAATATCCGCGTTACCTGACCGCTGTAGAAAATAAGAAGAGGGTAATGCAAGCGGGACTTATAAAGAATTTGAGAATAAAGGACTTATAACTCTATTTAATGAGACACTTGATTATGTTAATTTTTCTCTATATATTATGTTAGCGGTGGAATCACCCGGAGCATATACAAAAAGGTTGTTTAGGTGCTAACACGTGATAGAGCAACATAAAGTTGGCTATGTGAAGAGCAATCAAAAGTGAGGTCTACCGCCGCAACGGATAATGTCTGGCCTTGAGCTTTGTTAATAGTCACAGCGTAACAGAGGCTTACTTGGAATTGCACTCGTGAAACAAAAAGGAATATTATTGGGAATAATGGAGATCCTGGGAATGAAAACTACGTCACCGATACCGCAACCTGTTAAGATTTCGGCTTCGATGACATTTCGTTGGATAGTAGGATAGGTAGGATTTGTTAATTTCAGCCGAGCGCCGTTGCGTAGTTTTGGAGGACTTCAGTTTCTGATTAGAATTATTGGTAATCCGACTTTTAAATACATTTTGTGTGCTGGCAGACCTAGTGTATTTAGGAAATCTTAAATCTCTACCGGATAGTGGGTGGCCGTGGTATCGGCCAGATTGGTATGTATACTTCGTCATATTCGTTGCGATTTCTCAGTGCTATCATGGCTGGACACACCTTTATTAACATATTTACATATATTTTATGGACTCGACGCAATTACATATTTCAATATTAATATGTGCTTGAAATGCTTTTGATAAAACTGGAGAATACGGACTCGTCTATTGCTTAAAATAATTTCTTATTTACGGATCTGATAGTAGCCGTGAAACTACCTTATGAGGCTGATCATCGCCGGTACAGTGGGTACCCATTTTCCCACGCCATAGTTTGTTCGTTAAGTGCACTAGGGTATCTTTTTGAACATTGACCATCTTTCATGCACGGTGATTCCCTATTTAAAACGTCACATGGCTCGTGTGTATTTTAATGATGTCATGCAAAATCGGATCTGCACTATGGTCTAGAAATTCAGCACTTATGACATTGTCTATAGCGGAAGTTAACAGAATAATGTGCGCTTGGGGTAAACCACGCTTTTGCCACTCGACGCTATACGTTAAACAAAGACTTCAACCGAAAACTTTCTCCTTTGTAAGAAGATTAATCATAACTTTAAGTTTCAAATGAAAAACCCTAGCAATAATGTCATTATGACGCCTGTCCTGTGAGAAGTGCCTGAAAAATCTTAGTCCACTTTGGATTCGTTGTGAACATTATAAAAAGGTCCGGCCGGCCGTATTTACGGACGTAACAAAAGGCATCTTGCGTTCTTACGTGCAGATAACGCGGACCACCTGTAAAACTGGCTGAACAAACCTCGAAATCGTTGCAAATATACGAAATGGTTATGCCTTATTTGTAAAAGGTAGGAATAATATTGCTGTGTCGATATTTTTTTAAGGAAAATTGGTGACTCTCGTAGTATGTTTCACTTGGTACAGTCCAAAATTGTACCCATCTTCACTATGATAATAAATTAATGGATATTGCAGCTCGTCGTAAGCTCGGCGGGTTTCATAAATGCGTTTCAGGCGATCTTCGCGAGTGCGCAACACGATGTTACGCCTCTCAATTCATATTATCTAATATCTCTTGATAGAGTGGACCTATTGCGATGAAACAAAGTAATACCTCAAAACTAAGTAATACCTCAAATTGCGTATAATTTTTACGTCTAAACGTTATCTACATTGGTTTCGTACATTTTATGTGATGCGTGCATAGACAAACAAACAAAAATTCCAAAAATTCTAAAAATGGGTTCTGTTTGTTATCCTTTAACACACTGGCTATTTTTTTTGGAAATAATATGTTTAAAAACAACTATTCTACAGATTTATTATATGTATAAATAGAATAGAAGATAGATGGTGGCAGTGGATTACGCGTATAGTTCTACGTATCTTTTCCAAGAGAGGCTTGAGCAAATGTACGACATATGCACTGTAATACGAGTAGGGATAGTTGAAGCGACCGCGCTGACACCTGTCTTGCCGGCAATACCGGTAACTTGTGACAAAAGATAAGTGATTAGTCGCTTGTCGGACATAAGACCTACCACCCACTACCCTCACTCACACCGCCCGACACCCCTCGTCTTCACGTGTGATGTATTGACAAATAAGTCCATGGCTCAAGACTATGCTCAAGTGGTAAACCGACGCGGACGAGTTTACGGATAATAGCTAGGAATTATATATATAAGGTTTGGTTTATAACTTACTACCTTTTGCCCGCGGCTTTATTCGCTTTTTCTTAGATGAAAGGTATTCTTTATAATAATAATAAGGTATTTCTGTTACCTTGAAAATGGGTATGTGAAATTTAATAATGATCAGTCGAATTTACATGTATTCAGCTTAAGATAATCGTTTTAATCAATAATCATCTACAGCCATTGCATCTGTTGTTAATATTTATTTCGATAGCCGACCATATTAATTATAAATTCTCGTTGTTATCAACTAAGTACATTGTCAAATTATTATAAAATTAATTTCAACATAAGCATTAATTCTAAAAGAAAATTATTCATAGTCAGACTTAATTAATGCTAGTGAATTTAAGATACACTTTTTTATAACGTTTAATTTTCTCTCTGCTTTTGAGAGCTTATTGAATGTTCTAGAAAGAATACCGACAAAAATTTACTTAGAGTCTATTGTAACCGGTGTTATATTAATTTTATCAGATAATTCTATCATACCATTACCTTTTGTTATATAGGGTTCTATACAACAACGATTTAAAAAGAGTATAGTGAGCTTCTTGTCGAAAATCCTTTATAGATTTATTTTTTGTTTATTAGGTACTATCTTTTGCTCGCGGCCATAAATAAAAAGGCCTATGTTACTTAGTGATGATTTGGCATTCTAGTGGCGAAAGAATTTTAAAAATCGGTTGTTTGGTTTTTGTGTTAAACCCTTACAAACAAACAAAAATCAAATCAAACCTTTCCTCTTTATGATATTACTAGATGTGCCCGCGGTTTCACTCACGTTTATGATAACTGCGCCACTCCCGTGGGTTATAGCGTGATGTTATATAACCTTCCTCGATAAATAGGCTAGCCAACACTAAAATAATTTTTCAATTCGGGCCAGTAAGTTCCTGAGATTAGCGCGTTCAAGCAAACAAACAAACTCTTCAGCTTTATAATATTAGTATAGATTAAAGACAAACAATTACATGCTCAGTGTTACAGAAGATTTCTTAATCTCTGTTTAAATCATTTATTCTCAATAAGACAATAAAGTCACTTACAAGAGAATACAAAAAATAACATTTTGTAATAAACTAAAGGTCGCCGAAGCAGACCAGACTACGTGCTATAATTATTAAATATATAAAGTGGATCGTTCAACACTTTCATATACAACTGCATCAAAGGGGTTTCTGGTATGCATGATTTTCAATAATATATTTTGACAGCTGCGATTTGAAACCGCTGAACGAATTTACAATTTTTATATTAGATGGCAAATTGTTAAAAAGTTGTGCTCCCTCATAGGTAATATTTTTTTTTCCATAATTTGTACGAATCTTTGGCAATACAATTAGACTTGGTCGACGCATGCTGCGTTTAGATACTTCGGACATTTTGGTAAATGACAAATTAGTATGAATGGACTTATGAAAGATTTTCCAGATCAGAATACACGTATGATGCATATGCAGTTGTTTAATATTCATCAGTTTGGTTTCCTCAAAAATTTTATAAGTTGGAGTCAGATATGGATAGCGAAATAGTATTTTTATTATTTTGTTTTGCATTCTTTGTAATTCTAGTAATTTTGTTTTGCCTGAGTTGCCCCAGATTTCAATTAGGTATATTAAATGTGATTTGACAAGAGAATTGTAGATAGTAAAACGAACCTGTTTAGGTATACAGTGACTAATATTGTAGAGAGAACCTATAAGAGATGAGAGTTTATCTTTAATATGCTCAATTTGATCATTCCATTTTAGGTAGTTATCCATTCTAAGACCGAGATATTTTTCACAGGTTTTTTGTTCAATCGAGATGTTGTCAACGATTAATGGGTCATGAATAGGTATAGTTTTATTTTTAGCCTTAAATATAATGTAACATGTTTTAGAAATATTTATGGTGAGTAAATTATATTGGAACCATTCAAACAGTACATTAAGATCTTCTTGAGCTTGTGAGATAATAAGATGTATGGATGAGCCGAAATAAAATAAACACGTGTCATCCGCATACAAAGTTAAGTGCCCATGTAGTCCTAATTTGGCAATGTGATTTATATAAATTAGGAATAATAAAGGTCCCAATATGGAACCTTGTGGGACTCCGTATGAGATAGATGAAGCAGTACTTTCAACGTCACCTATTTTTACTACCTGGTATCTGTTTGTTAAATAAGATTTAAGCATTTTGAGTGCATTGCCCCGGATTCCAGCGTTCTCGAGCTTTTCTAATAACAATTTATGACTAACGGTATCAAATGCCTTCTTTAAATCTATGAAAACACCCACGGCAATATTCTTTTTATCTATATTTTGCCTGACTTTTGTTGTTAGATCAATAATAGCTGCAGTAGTGTTATATTTAGGTCTAAATCCATACTGACGTTCCGATAAAAAATTAAATGATGCCAAGTAATTTACTAAACGACTATGTATTATTTTCTCTAATATTTTAGACATAATGGGAAGTACAGAAATTGGCCGGTAGTTGCCAGGATCCGTTTTAGGACCTGATTTCAATATTGGCGTAACCTTAGCAATTTTTAGAGAGTCAGGGAACTCCCCATCAATCATTAGTTTATTGAAACACTTTGCCAATACGTCCGGAATCAAGTTTTGTAAACATTTTATGACTTTAGTGCTAATCTTATCTATACCACAACTGGAATTTGGGTCGAGATCTTTGATAATTTTAATGATCTCTTCTGCATTACACGGATGAAATGTCAGAAGTGTGTGATTAGTTTTTGACTTTAATTCAAACTCAGATAATTTTGAACTGTCATGATATTTCTTAGGTATCTTGTCTGCAAGTATAGACTCTATTGTCGAGAAATATTTATTAAAAACCTCGCAAATTTCCTTCGTATCGGTTACTGGATTTGAGTTAATACAAAGCTTTGAAGGAGCACCACTTTGATTTATCTTGTTGTTTGCTAAACTGTTTATAATGTTCCACAACTTTTTTGGATTTTTAATATTGTTTGTAAATAGTTTGTAGAAATAGGCATTCTTTGTAGATTGAATTAATTTCGCAATTTTATCTCTCATCACTTTAAAACTCTTCTCTAATATCTCATTTTCCCGATTCTTCTTGTGTTGGGTATACAAATGATTTCTTTGGCTGATACCAGTAATAACATCGTTATTGACCCAATCTTCTTGCGGTGGGTTCAAAATTTTAGTTCTTGATACTTTATTTTCTTTTATGCACTGTTTTATTCTAGACTCTAGTTCTACGTAGTTATTTAAATCGTTTTCTAACCCATGTGATTCGATCGTAGCATATAGCTTACTGTAATTTATAGTTTCATAGTTAAAGCGTAGTTTTGTTGGTTTCCATTTATTTAATTGTAAATAGATTTGCTTGTGATCTGAGAGTGACGAGTTGATAATGGCGAAATTATACTGTTCGTTTTTTAAGTTTGTGCTGACGTGGTCTATAACAGATTTCTTGGTAGCTGAGTCTCTTGTGCAATAGATTTTACTAATTTTATTTAGTATTTTGTATCCCACTTGATGTATTCTTTGTCTGTATTTTTTTTGTGTTTTGTTTCTTGTCGACAGGTCAATATTATAATCACCAAATACTATGGCTCTTTTTCGTTGTTGTAACTGTGTTTCATATACATCGAAGAACCTTTCCAAGTTTGTGTCACCAGGGTTGTAAACGACGCCAATATCTAGCGCGAATTTGTCTATATGTACCCATAAGTAGTTATTGCCATCCTGATATGTTGATTCAATTAGGTTATGTTTTAAATCATTATGTATATAAGCTGATACTCCGCCTCCCCTGACGTCCATTCTGTAGTTGTAGTAGTGTGTATAGTTAGTTATCTGTAGTTGTAAAATTTGGTTTTCATTCTGTATCCAAGTTTCTGTAAGTAAAATGAAGTGCACAGTTGTTGGTATCGATCTTATGATACATTTGAGTTCGTCTAATTTTCCTTTCTTCCGTATACTGCGTGCATTTAGATAAAGAAAAGATAATCGTGATGTTTCAGTTTTCAGTTGTTGGTAATCATCGACAATTTGATAATTTATGGTATTTGTTAGGTTTTTATCTAATATTGGTCTTTGGAGTTTTTTGGAGTTTGCTTAGTAATGGATGGGGCACCGTTGACGTATTTAATCGTGATATCTGTTTCTCCATTTTTTGTTCGAGTTGTTAACTCGTCTTTTATTGTCTGGAAATATTTTTGTTGAGCTGGTGTTAGGTCAGAATATATTTTAATATTTTCCGGTAGCTTTCCCTTATTGCGGAGCAGTAGCATCGTTGGTTCTGGATTATCGTAGCAGGCTTTGATTCTACGTATTTTCCCGGCATTGTACTTGCCAATTCGATAGATTTTGTTTGGTTTGGGTATGTTCTCGCTTATGCATGCTGTAATACGCAATACCTCAGATTCGTCTTTTGAAATTCTCTCCTGTACATTAGTGGCGCTCTGCTCCAATATACCAGTTATGATAACATTATTTCGTCTCTTATTGCGATCTTGGAACTCCTTGAATATTTGTTCATTAACGCACGGTTGACTTTGAGAGGGTAGCTGGTCCAATTTTAATTGTTTAAAATCCGTTTCAAGTCGCTTAATTTTGTCTTGACTATTTGATATCTTTGTTTCAAACTGAGTTAGCTGACTCTTTATATTACTGTGTTCTGAAGCAATTTTTGCCGTGGTAGATTGGATATCCTGAATTTTTAAGCTAATGTCTGCTGCATTGGTGGTAATCAAACTTTTTGTTTGTTCGTGCGACACCTTTAAATCAGCCAATTCACTTTTTACTTCGACTATACTTGCGCTCATTTGGGTCATTAACTGTGCGTTTGAAACAATGTACTTTTCCAATAATGAAGAAACATGTGATATATCATTTCGCATTAATTTTATCTCATCGGAGCATACGCATTCATGCTCAAACGGTTGTTTACGCTTACGATACGTAATTTGCGCTTCATTCAATTCTTCACTTAATTTTGACAAGTCGGGTTGTGAGCCGCCACCAGTAATATACTCAAATGTTACCTTTGAACATTTAGTTAAAGGATTTAAGGTGCCCGGAGTTCCGGGTGGAGTTCGCTTCACACTCATTGTTAGTTTATAAGTATGTATTGTTTATACTATACCCTTTTCACTCGCAGTTTTTTTGTAAACAACAACAAAACAGCGCACTATTTTGATACGACGCAGAATTTGTTGTGATATTATAATATTGTAGATTGTAGGTAAGCGCACGCGCACATCAATCGCTTGGTATTGTTCGAACGCAGACCCACTGTGCGAGCGAGTAGGCGATAGCGACCGCACTTGTCCCGCGTCGCTGCGCGCGCCGTGCGCCGTTCTTGTCGCTTAAACTGGTTATTAAAGTCACAAGTCACATAGGAATGTTCACACCACAATAGTTATTATTTGTTCTATGCGAGATATCAAAGTTGAGGAGCACTACTTAGTAGAATTTTATTTAAACCAAACACACGTCTGCTCTGGACAACAGCGAATCCACCATGATATAATCTAATTTTACATATAACACACATAAGCCACTTCATTGTCCACGTCTTGCATGCAGAAATCTTAGGAAACAGACTGTACTAGCATCTGAGAATTAACATATACAGGTTGTCCCAGAAGCCGACGTCAAGCCAGATTCAAGTAACAGAATAAGTTAAAAAAGCTACCAGAATAAAAATAAAGGCATTCCAAAAAAAGAACAGAAATATCTACGCTCCCTGACGGTCTTTTCACTCCTGTTACTACAGATATTTACTTCTTGAATAATTATTTTTTGTTATGTAATATCGAATAATCGAAAAAAATCGAGAGCTTAAAGAAGCATTAGAGCCAGCTCAGTACACTTACTGATCGGTAAACGACTAGCAAGGTTAAGCAACGTTGGGTGCGGTCAGTCTATAGATGGGTGACCGCTTCGGGCACGCCACGATCGTGGCGGTAAGTCCCGTGTTTAAGGAGTGGCTGGAGAGGCGGCATGGCGCCCTCACCTTCCGGCTGACACAGGTGATGACTGGCCACGGTTCGTTTGGCCAGTTCCTGTGTCGTATACGCCGGCAAGAGACACCCGGTTGTCTCCACTGCGGCGACAGCCGCGACGTTCTTGAGGACGCGGCGCTGCACACTTTGGCGGATTGCCCCGCATCGCAGCGCTGTGAGTTGATCACGGCAGTCTATGGTCCGGAGTGAGAGGTGAAACGCCGTCGTCTGCTTCTGTGAGAAAGTGATTTCTATCAAGGAGGTGGTGGAGTGGGAGAGGGAGCGCTTAAACCCTCTCCCCAATCGCAGAACCGGGCGCCGGCGGGCGCGAGATGACCTCCAGCCACCCTGAGGTTTGACCTGGAGGTGAAGGGCTTTGTGGACTTGTCCGCCATCCGATCAGCACCAGGTCCGGGAGGCATTGCGCGTGTTCCCACGCGCGTCTCTGTGTCGAGTCCGTCTCCCCTTAAGGAGGTAAATAGTAGGGTTTATAAGTGAGTGAGTGCCTTTGGGTAGGTCTCTTCGTGTAGTGCAACCTCGTCCGAAACCTCGGCGGGGTCGCGACCGCATAAGAAAGTGATGCGCGCGGCCCCGTCGATGGCGGTTTTGTCGAGGAACACCGTGGTAGGTTTAGTCGGTATTCCGGGAGGTACATTATCTTTTAACATCTTTCTTTTTCCCCGTTGAGTCCGACATAACCCCTTCGCCCGCCCCTGCTGAGGGGTATGTGTCAAAAAATTCGCACAAGTAAGAAAAGAATATATATGGGTGACCGATTAGTTGTATTTCATCTGAGCGTCTCCGTGCTTCGGAGGACACGTGAAAAGTCTGTCCCAGTTGTTGCCAAATTGACAGCAGTCGTTAAGGTATGTCAGAGGCCTACGGGCGGCTTGAACAACTCTCGACAAGAGGTTGGCCACTAACCACACGAAAAGAAGAAGATAAAGAAAGATATCTGAGCCCAAGAAGTGTGTGGTATATTTTTTAGATTTAACATCTTGCCATGTTTATTTCTAGCAAGTGTATTTGGATCTTACTATGTGTTTACAAAAGATTTAACAAAAAGCAAAACAATCGACGGGCTGTCCATATCATCGGAGATCCAGAGGTCACGACTTCACTGGAACCTCTACAACTCCGTAGGGACATTGCCTCCTTGGCATGTTTCTACAGAATATACCACGGGGAGTGCTCTGAAGAGTTATTCCACCTTATTCCGCCCTCCCCTTTCCTATCCGGACAACGCGTGCTGGGCTCAGATGCCATCCTTACACGGTGGAGTCGACTAGAGTGCGTACCAACAAGTTTCAGTCCTCACACCTCTGCCGAACGATCAAGGCATGGAATTCTCTGCCAAGGCAGGTTGTAACCCTTTAGTGAGTTTTTCAACTAGGGATCTGTTCCATCCAGAAAAGGACAGGCCACGCCGTAGGGGCCACGCCCCTACGGCGTGGCCCCTACGGCGTCGGTGTCTTAAGGTAAATTTGTGAGATTAATCAAAGATGAGATGGCAATTAACACTTTTAATATATTTTAAGAAATAAGTATAGACAATAATAACTTTTACTACGTAACAATAATCAGGGCATGGTTCGTCTTAAGGCTTGCTTCGTGGTCCTGTGTTTCCTTCTTCCTTCAATCCTGGGTCATTTAAGCGGGGCGTGAAAAAGCACCTTCTCAGGCCGTCAAAGTATAGACTTCAACATCGCCTCGGCTGCTATGAGAATAATGTGGAGGCCACTGCTCTAAGACCACACAACTGCTTACCATCAAGCGGAGTGTGGTCATTTTAAAGAGCAAAATAAAAAAATAGTTTTGTTTTTTTGTAATTTCAATGTAAACATGTTACTAGTTTTTAAGGTATTTTTAGTAACATTATAGCTCAGTGGTGATTTCAAAAGGCTAGCCAAGAGTTCATTGCAGGTATCATTTTATAGTTTCAACTCTTGCCTAAGCAACTAGCTGTAAATTCATAACGTAGTAGTAAACTTGCTAATCACAAATTAATTAATTAAATTTAACTTTGGTGGTTCTACTATGACCTTAATTTAACACATCGAATAAGTAACTCATCAATTAATTCATCGCATGCCATGCAGCAGACGGAATAGAAAAGCGGTTACCGGTAAAGGTGGTAGTCTCCTGAAGATGTTAACTACTTATTCCAGCAGCAGCGTTTTAAAATGAAAGTCTGGAGACCCTACTTATCACAGCAACATAATACAAGGTAGAATGAGATCATATTAAAGGTATTTGGGATGATATAGTTTAAGAGATACAGTTTGAGCGAACGTCCTATACAATCTAACCTAATATTAAACCTGCTCGGTTTCTTAGCATATATTTGGGCTTATATTTGTGATTCTGAAAATTCAGTACAGAATTTCTTTTACCTGTTGGAGTATATTTCGTAAATGTTACGTAGTACACATATATAGTCTCATACCTATATCACATATTTGTAGTCTCATACCTATATCACACATATATAGTCTCATAACTATATCACCAAAAGGCGAGATTGTGGTGCATCACATTCATATTTTGTCAGCTATGGATTTAGGTACCACTTAAAGGGGGACGAACTTCTTGAAAGAACATCCCAAGATCTTATGCACTTGCCTATATTTCCGAGCAAGCAGGCAGTATTACACCTAGAATCCTCACCTTTGATTTTGCTCTCACTTTATAGCGAGCAAGATTGTTGCTCTCTAACTGGCACAATTCTATGGCAGAATTTCTATGGAAACCGTACCTTAGACCAGCAGTTGCATACAGTAACGCGATGTCACCGCGGTAATATTTAAAATTGAACGCTGTAAGTATAAATTGTCTTTGTATATTTACAGCATGTGAAGTAGCGCGGACGAGAAACACTATTCAATATTAAACGTAAAGTTGAGTTAAAAGTTTGCGCTAAGCGGTGATGATGGATGGTCGGTCGATCGCTCACGACTCGAGCGACGCCGCCGTCTCGAACTAGCTTGCCGTCGTTTCTATATTGACTTTCACGAAGGAATAAGCAACGTGTGTTGATTAATTGCTGTGACAATCAGTTGAGTGCATTACTTAATAAAAAAATTATAGTTATCACTGTTATTAATCGGTATCGAATGGGTTTGAGCAGCGTGCAAGCGGTTACATCGCCGTTGCTGCAATGTGGAGTGTTGTAGGTTCGAAATCCACACACCACAGTTCTAAAAAATTAAAAATTAATTTATTTGTTAGTAACATTATTTTGTAACTATTTTTTAAGTCACTATTTTGTAATAAAATTGTCATATGTATGTCATGTTGCAAATGTGAATCAATGTTATTTTTGAATGATTAAATTACGACCAGGTCATTAATTAATTATAACAATTTCACTATTATCACAAATTCAACAATTTCTTGGGTGATATACAAATAATTGTTGTGAGCCTCTACTTTGCGGCCGTAATTTTTTTGTTTGTAAACTGTGAGTGACACATGGCTTGAACTTTTGTCAGTTGTCTTTTTAGGCTATAAAGTAAAGTAATAAGTAAATAGAACTAATTCAAAATAGTTATCCCCTCCACCATTCTTGCTCAGTATCCGTCACTGACGGTCAGAACTTTTAAGCCTCTTTTTGTACTCTTACATGCATAGGTAAGTATTACATTAAAACCAACCTATCGAAAAAATGTGCGGCGGATGCGGAGGTTGCTGCAGTGGTTGCTGCAGTGGCTGCTGCAGTGGTGGCTGAGGATGCTGTTTTCCCTGCTTAACTATCTATACGAGCTGCATTAAGATTTGCTAGTGCTAACAGCGTGGGCGCTCAATGCCAGAAAAGATGCGCCCGTCGTTGGCGATAAGCCATGGTATTAAAATCTGTCAAGACAACCGCACCGGCTCCGCCAATGTAATGTGGTCTATCGTGCTGTTTTGTAGAGATTTACTACTATAAATTAGGTAAATATACTCACTAGAATGATTGCTGATATTTTTATGACTGTAAAAGTATTATAAAATATTTAAGACCTAATGTATATGACCTAAATAAAAATAGCGTGAGCTATATAAATTTGGTATATTTCGACCGTACAATAATATCAATGAAATACCCGTAGTTTAGTGCGTCTAAGAGCCGAGTGGCGCGGGTCGGGTAGAGGCGCGCGCGCGCAGTTCGGGAGTGCCCCCCGCGCTTCACGGTGTCTTCCGTTGTCGCCCGGTTGAGTGGGGCCAGATGTAAGGCGCCAACCCTTAATTTGCAAATACATGATGTGAATTTGATCTAGATTTCGTGAACTGTATTTTAAATGCGAGTTGTCATCTGGCTGACTAAGAATTTAGTAACAAATGCTTAAAGTGGCCTTGTAACTGTATAAATGTAGGCCTGTATTAAGATCTGTTACCTACGTGAAACCTTGAGAGCATTACTCATGAGCTTAATGTGCTGTGTCATGAGCTGTTAACCGCCCATTATGCCTTGTTCTGGTAATCATATATACCTACATCATATATCATCGTACATCTAGCTAATAGTGGCCAGGGTTAATAAAAGTGAAAATATTATCTATACTAATATTATAAAGCTGAAGAGTTTGTTTGTTTGTTTGAACGCGCTAATCTCAGGAACTACTGATCCGAATTGAAAAAATCTTTTAGTGTTATATAGCCCATTTATCGAGGAAGGCTATAGGCTATATAACATCACGCTACGCTTTAAAATGTTAAAACGGGAAATATTCTATTATATGAAGCAGACGAAGCTGCGCGGGTCAGCTAGTATTACATAAGAATGAACCTATATAATAATATTAGCCTTGTATTTAACTGTCCCACTGCTGGGAACGGGATTCTTCTCCATGTGAGAAGGATTAGGCCATAGTCCAACACGCGGCTTGGCAGACTTCACATATCTTTGAGAACATACATGAAGGTTTCCTCACGACGTTTTCCTTCATCGTTAAAGCTAGCTATAATTCCAAGGGATTCCTACTAGGCTATCGCCACTTACACCTAGAATACTTACTAATATTATAAATGCGAATGTGGATTTGTTTGTTACGCATTCGCGCCTAAACTACTCGACCGATCATGATGAATTTTGTGCATACAGTTTGTCAGGGGTACAGAAAAGGATATGAGTACTTTTTATCCTAGAAAAGTACTATTCCCAACCGCAGCGTGGCATAGTATAGCTAGTACATAATAACTGCACCTACAATAAAAAAATAACCACATACATACATTTACAGCTGTAAATACCCAAACGTATAAGCAAAGGGGGTATTACAATAACATTTCGCTGGTTATATGTAAGATCAATCAATTGCTGTTCACCAGCCTTGCAGCAATTTCTTAACATAAACATCCGATTATATTGTTTGCCCAACCCAGGATTTAAACCCTTATAATAAACGTAAATAAGTAATCAAAGAAGCAACCAAGTAAATCTATACCACAATCCAATTAAGCAATAAAAAAATAGCATGAAAGCGTAATAGGTACTTCGATGGAAATGCTTTTTTCTTAAAATAAATAACGTTTAAATTGTTCCTACGCATTTCTCGTAGTAATAACAACATGTCATAACATGTGTGTGGAAGTTTTCCGTAACGTTGGGACGTGACAGCCGTAGGACGAGACCGCCATCCCGCCCGTCCCGCCGGCGGCTGTCACTCAACGCTCCAGTTACGACGACCAGACGGATGGAACTGACGGGACGAGATGTACTATCGCCCAATCACTTACTTATTTTTAAAGAGAACCAGTTTTATATTCTGAAGCACTGGAATTTTGAATGAATTTTTTGTGTGTGTTCAAGTGGATTCGAGGATGGTTTGGATTTGGTTTTTATTCTCCTGTACGGTACAACGTCTGTCGGGACAGCTAGAATATATATATATATATATATATATATATATATTTATATATATATATATATATATATATATCTTAGACATACTGACCAATAATAACATTATTATCCAAACATTGTTTAATTAATTATTGGAATATGTTTTATTAAAATAAACCGCTATAAAATCTGTATAAATTATCAGCATTTTAGATTACAAAATTACTAGTATTCTAATTAGCCTCCTGCTGAGCTAAATGCTTTTGTTAGTTTAAGTATGACGTGCCTACGGTTTCAAAATAAACCTATACGTTATTAAACAATAAATGAGAAGTAATCCACCTTGTTTCTACTATATTTTGTAAATTTACTTGTTTGTTGTACGTAACTCTTCAAATTACGTTACGTCTTCAAAAACAAATAATTTTAATAACGCAAGCTAGGCTTTTTGTACTGACACTATAGCTGAGCAAGCGTGGTAAGTCGGGCAAAAAATAACCTTTAATTTTTCACGATTGCACATTTATAAAATGTATATCTTATTTGAGCCTCGAAGAGCACATATTGGTAGAAATGTGTGTGAAAATATGTGTGCTGTGTAAACACAAAAACGCAGAAACTGTAACTTTGTTACGGTTAGACTTCTACCAATTACACCAGACACCGTGAGAATTCACTGCTAACACAAATATATAACTTAAATAGAGTGGTTACCAAGTCTTTTGTAACCTAAATTACTATTAGTAATCGTTTCAAAACGCATTAATATTTTTTATCTACAATTTTTGATCATTCTAACTCCGGGCTGTCACTGAAACTTTTTTGGACAAAAACAATAACAACAGAAATAATTTGTTGTTGACCTGACTCAAGATACGAATCTCGGACTCAACCGTAAACACTAGCCACTAGATCAATGTAGCAGCTAACAAAATAACGAAAAGTGAAGTAAACAGAATAAAACGCAATGCATCGAGAACCCGTGAGGTGTTTTGCGCTCGTGCGACAGGTCATAGCGGGAAGTGGATGAGGTAATACCGTGCCGCAATGTACTGACACGAGATACGGCTACCGTTGCATTGTTCCTTTTAGATTGCGCGTCACAACAGCCATATGTGACCCAATATCGATGTGTACATTACTTGAATGTGAATCGATGTATAAGAGCATTACAGACTGATAACTTGACTACTGAGACTACGGTACGATACTTTTGACATTTTGTTAAATATATTTCAAACCGCGAAATCATATCTGTCGAAAGACGTTTACTGCTGGATATAGAACTCTTCCATGGTTTTCCATACAGACCAGTCTTGCCTGCTGCCCGCAACTCTTAACAGGTCGTCGGTCCACCGATGTCTGCTACGTATTTCAGTGCGCTGGTGGACAGTCTCCTCCATTGCAGTCATCCGTAGATAGTGGTTTAATTATCCGAAACTAGGTGGACGAAAATATACATAATAGGTGGGC
This sequence comes from Catocala nupta, assembly GCA_963675205.1. NCBI lineage: Eukaryota > Metazoa > Arthropoda > Insecta > Lepidoptera > Erebidae > Catocala > Catocala nupta. Next base: position 8,150,490 of record OY776084.1, on the reverse strand, counting down.
AGCAGCACCTAGTGTCAAAGAACTTTTATCCCTGCGATCGCCAATCCGCCTGCCAAGCAGGGCGATTAAGTTAAAGACCCCTGAATGAACGTCTGTTCTTTAGAGAGTTAAAATCCAAAGTGGAATAAGACCAAGGAACAGACCAGGTGCCTTCTACCAGAAATAATAATATAACTATTGCTACTGAAAATATACCGGCTTGAAATTGACGACGCATGATTAATGTACCTATTTAAAAACAGGTCTATAATATGTGAGATAGTTCAGTGTAAAACACCCCAAAGCCAATTCCCTCGGTACAAATGTGACACTTTCTAATCGTGTTGCCGGTGTAGTGTTGTCTCTTTAGATGGCGACGGTGCACGACGTCACCGAGCAACAGTAATTACTGACAGTCGATAATTAGACGTCGGACGACGGCGACTCTTTGGAATGAGACTCCTCTCTGTAATTGAGTTATTGAGTTGTTGTCAATAGAAGGTGGATACCACATTTTTCCAACAATTTACTTTTACTCCGGCAGTAAATAAAAGAAAGTTTATATATAAATTGAACAAATAATAAAAGTTGCAGTTTTCAATATATAGAAACACTTCGTGGGAATGTTGGAAATATCTTCGAGGTTTTATAGCACAGGGAATATGTAGAAAAAAATATTTTTCTAGGCAAACCCTTTGAAATAAAACTTTTTTGAGCACGAGAGAAAAAGTCTGAATGCGATTAAATATTTCTTTACAAAAGGTATTGCGTAGTCATAACCAAATTTTTGGGAGATATTTAAATGTGTTAAATAAGTATAATGGAACTAGGAAATATAAATTGTTTAAAAAAGAGAGAGAAAGACAAACATATCGCGGATCTCAAACCAAAGGGGCGTATCCACAAAACCTCTACTTTTCAGGAGAGACGAAAAACTTAATAACTTTTCTTGTAATTGAGCCAGCTTCTTGTGTTTTTGCATGTAGCTATATATTTACACTGCAGTTAACATGGGATGCTTGATTTTAAGGTGTTCCCTTTAAAACAGTAGTTTTTGGTCGATACTTCTATTTGGCATGACGACTATACAGTAAAACTCCGTCAAAATTCCCCCTAAAATGTATGGAATTTATGGACGTAAAACCCTTCTCCTTAAATTATTAATATTTATACCAATATTTATTTTTACCTAGTTGGTGACTTAAAATATTGCAATTTGGAAATGAGAACCCATTAAAACGAACGTTATTTACGTGATTTTAAAAATTCATACGCCTGTCTGGCTTGTCATTAATATTGACAGGTGTTTGAATTCAAAGTTGACGTATAAGCCAGTTGTGTTCTACAATCTAAAAAAAAGGAAATGGTAGTAATTACATGATGTTTTCTGTGTGAAAAGGAAAATAAGCACAAATATAAAAATAAAATTTATTCATAAATCTGAACATAATTATTTTAAATGACTTAGAATCACAAACATTTAAAATTGAGTCTTCGGGAATATAGATTTTGGCGTTCTCCGAAGCCCGTTCTGTTATAAAATGCATGTTATCACATTCCGTGTGGGTGTGACCTGGTTCAAGAAACTTGTAATCAATATTCTTACATTATTTTCTGGAGACATCATTACATATCTTCGCATTATAGCAACCACTGAATTTTGATTTTGTCCTGGACAGCAGTCAGAATAAAGAATCAAGTGTTCCACATTGGTCAGCTTGATGATATAGGTAAGTATACAGACATGTTAAGACTTCATTTGCCCTCTGTTCCCCTCGAACTCTGGCCAAAAGTAACAGTAGCCCTGTTTGCTCACTGCATTATTTATTATGAAATTCATACAGCCCAATTTACTTTTATAAAAGATAGGTTTACCCAAAACTAATGGACAATATAACACTGCTTCGAAATCAAAGGTACATACAAGAAGAGTAGAGTCAACCATTGCCTTTAATTTATCAGTCTTCTTTTCTTCTTTGGCATATTCTTTTCTATTAATATGTTCTTCATACTCCTCCTGTTTTTCTTTCTGTTCTTCTTCGGATGACTTATAACAACATTGGTCTTTTCTCAGCTTGTAAAAAACTATATTCTTTTTCAGAATTAATTCTTTATATGAAGTCTTGCAGATAGGAACGTTGTTATTCTCCATGCAATGTTCTTTATATAATTGATACAGATTTTCTCTATTTCCTACATTTAGTGTAGGCTCCAAATATATGTTTTTTGTATTTTACAACACTAGTGTGATGGTACTGCTGAAAACAAATCAATATGATCTTTGGCGCATTGAATTTTAATATCATCATATTTATTTGATGGTACATATCGATCTCGTTTATCGGATGATATAATTTCACAAACTCCTCTGTATGCTTTATCTAAAGCAGTGCGAACCATTTTGTCGCGTATATGCAATGTTTTAAAAAAAAGGTTGACAAACTAAAACGGCATGTGAATCGATTTAAAACTGTGCTGCAGAGTAAACTTTCTTCTAGAATTTTTAACACGTGATCCTGTTAGCTTCAGTTACAGTTACGTTTTTGGACAAAAAATCTAATCTAAAGATAAAAATCTCTTTGTCTTTAAGCTCCAGAAAGAATCAATAATCTTTAGACTTGTTTCACTGTCAAATTTTAAGTGACATTGTTTTTGACATGTGCATGGTTCATTGCTGCACTTTTTTGCAGGTCTATTCTTATCTAGAGCCGAAGTATATGCAGCGCCAATGTTTCTGTTAAATTTCCTTTGGTTTTTCCCACAGCTCTGGTAATTTCTTTTTGCTAAAGGGGAATTAGCCTCTTCTTGATAACTTTCACTAATAGAGTTTACTGATACTGGGTGACTGTTGTGGGTTATTCAAATTGTTTAATGGAGGAGGTTGATTAGATGATAGTGTAATTGGTGATATTGGGGATGGCTGACTTTCAATATCTGAAAGAACGTAATTAGGGTCTGCTACAGAATCATCATCATCAAAGTCTATCCCTGATTCTGATAATATTTCATTATTAATGCTGGATGTAGTGGTCGGTGTTTCTAATAATATGCTGGGGCTTGACAATGGCTGCACAGATTGGATTGGATTAAAAAGTGATGTAAGCTCTTGTTTACTTTGAACAGGAGAATATTCTGGCTCTTCAAGAGATATTTCGTTGGTTATATTAAATACTAACATTGGTGACAAATGCGAGGCTAATGAAATATCTTTGGTACTGTTGTCGCAGAAACTGCCAGTAAAGCCTAAGTTTTCCATTTCAACTATTACCACTTGTTGTTCAACCATTAAAGGTTAATCCCTGGGTGTATTCACTGGCGATTAATGTAAAATTCGAATTAGTTCTTCGACTAATAGTGGTAACTCCTCGTAGTCCATAGTCCGAGAACCTGTAATTTCTAAAATATAAAAGAAAGAAAAATTCAAATACTATACAGGTCATCATAACCTATATTATTTCCAACTAGCTTCTGCTCGCGGCTTCGCCCGCATTACGAGGATAAAAAGTATCCTATGTGTTATTCCAGGACATGGTCTATCTCTGTGCCAAGTTTCATCGAAATCCATTCCGTAGTTCTTGCGTGATTGAGTAACAAATATCCAAATATCTTCACAAACTTTTACATTTATAATATTAGTAGGATTTTTCTGTCCAGTCGCATAGTTAGCATTCTAACAATAACTTTATGCTAAATTATACACAAACAAAAACACGCTGTCAGTATTTATACGTAATAGGTATCCTAATTCAATATAACATTTACAAATACCTACCCAACAATAATTCATATATGATAAACAAAAAACAACATCTTAATTAGTTAAATTAACACTATACTTAAAACAGCCTTGATGGCGTAGTGGTTAGTGTAACCGACTGCTACGCCAGAGGTCGTGGGTTCGATTCCCGCACAAGTCAAACATTTGTGTGCATGAACATGGATGTTTGTCTTGGTCTGGGTGTTTCTATGTATAATATGTGTGTATTTACAAAAAAAAATGTATATATGTATGTTTATCCATTTTCTAGTACCCATAGTACAAGCTCTGCTTAGTTTGGGCTAGATGGTGTGTATGCGGTATGTGGTAGAATAAGGTAGTTTTAAACAAATAAGGTATAATCGAAATGTCTTATCATTATTGATAAACACATTATCACTGTTTAGTGCTAACCGCAGGATACTGTCTCTACGCTTCGTAATTCACAATAAATTCACACAACTTATTCCAAGCATTAAAATTATATCTAATCGCTATGGCAACTTACTGCAGAATGACTGTGTTGGGTGTCGTTGACATGACTATACGTCCGCGTATTGACGAAATCTTGAGACAACAATACTAAAATATGTAGACGTATATGCATACGTCTGCAGTGATGACTAAATATCCTGAGGATCATGTTGACATTGACGATCGTATGCGCACGTCTATATGAAAACTGCCTCAATAAGCAATAATATTGCTTTTACGTCTATTATACGGCTATAAGGCCTGAAAATAATTGTAGACTGTCTAGCTTACGGCAAATAATATTTTGCAATTTATACAAAAAGTAATTAATATTAAATTTTAAGAAAAATTAAGGCTATGTATTGCTTATAGTAGAATCCAATGGCATTAAAAACGATAAATCGCATTTTTGCATATACGCCCCTATGGTTTGAGACCCGCGATATACATGAGTCATGACGTTATAGATTATATTAAGAGCGTAATCCTTACACGTTGCGCTTATTGCGCGTGAAAACATTAATGTTCACTATACCATTATATTTTGTATAGTCAGATTTATGACTATAAGTACATCGCAGGCTATCTACATAATATATATTTGCCTTGTTAGGTTAAATAAGACTGATAGCGATACTTTTATCTTATGGATAAATACAACTTGGCGATTGTGAAACAGAGTCGGTAATGTGCAACCGTTGTTCCGCTGTCTAATTTTCACTCTACATAGCCACTCATTTTTAGGTACGCTCAATTAAAATTGGGAATCGACGCGGGGCTGCGGTTTGTCTAAGTTTATCTAAGTCCTCTTGGTTTATGATTGTATGTTTGCTGATTGAATTTCTTATATTGTAATGTTATGACATTTTAGAAACCTTAAGACTCGGGATGATTCCTATTTGCTTGTTCTTTAGTACTTTATTTTTGGTAGTCTATCATGTATTGCATTGTTACATCCGTGGCATAAGCGAGTGGTTGTGTTTGCAGCCAATGCAATGGTGGGAATCCGAAATAAACAAGTCTCCGCATAACAGGAAGTACTAACTTGTTTTTGCGACTTTCATTTATTTTCATAAGCGTATGACACCATTTATTTTATTGAAAAAACTAATGTATAAACTGGCATCAAATTATGCTACTAATTGCCTGAACGCGAAAGTTTGTGAAACAGTTTAGTAGTTTGTTACATGATAACGGGTACACCTCTAAACCTATTTAGATAAAACTAGCACACAGACCATGTTCTAGCGTAACATAGTAATATCATACTTTTTACCACGGTTTACATTCCTGTGGGATATATACGAGCGAAGCCGCGGGCAAAATCTAATAAATAATAAAGGTACATCGTATAAAACATATAAATGCATGTAATATCGGAGTTTATTACTTCTGTATGATCAATGATAGCGTCGATTTGCAACGTGAGCTGGCACTCCCGACTACGTGTTTATTGCAGCTCACTCCCTCGGGAACTTCGCGCCCGCACTGTACTCTATCTGAAATTTGTGTTTTATTAACACATACTTATATATTACATATACTAGCTTTTTCCCGCGGCTCACCTCGCGTAAAAGTAGGTTAGGTTATGTTATTAAAAGTACTTTTTACTGGATTCTGTACCCCTGACAATGTATATGCGAAATTTCATGATGATCGGTCGAGTAGTTAAGGTGTGAAAGCGAAACAAATCTACAAACTCACATTCGCATTTATAATGTTTGTTAGGATTAGGATGTTAGGATTTGTTTATCTGTATACCACTGGGTTAATAACAGATGATATTCATAAGTGGAAACGTTATCGTCACTTCTTTTTTAAAAGACAGCTCCCACAATTGGAATAATTACTGTGTCGCGGAGGACCTTACAAACATTCAAACAACAGACACAAAGATTAACCCAGACTCGGAACAACCATTTGTGGATCACACAAATTTTTGTCCCGTGGGGGATTCGAACCCACAACACGGCGCAGTGGCAGTGGCGAGGCGACCTCTTAAACCAAAACGCCATCCGTGCAGTAATTATAATTATATTTGTTTATCTGTATACGTTAATGACAGATGCTATATATTTTTCATGAGTGGAAACGTCACTGTCACTTATTAACCTCTGAGTCTTCTTCGATGAGATTAATGAAAACACTATGTGGATCTGTGTCTGTATGTTACTGACAGGCATAGCTCCGGAACCACTGGACGGATTGACTTGTAGCTTGGTGTACAGACATCTTGGGGTCATCCCTCAGTCGAGTTTGAATGTGGCCTCTGTGGGTCAAAGTACCCCTTAAATATAGGGGTCACAAGGTCATAAGGTCAGGGGATATCCACCAACAGAGTGATCTGGAAGTCCAAGGGAGAGGCTTTTGCGGCCCAGAAGGACATAATAAAAAAACAGATGAAATAAAAAGGTCACATGAAGACGGAGAGGTTGAATCCTGGGCTTTTACACCCATCTCGTTTGGTGACGATGCGAATGAGTCGACTCTACTTGACAACCGTTGTACTAATGTTTATTCTATTGTATCACTACTTTGTACTTACTTAAGTAATACTTCCCGTGGCCCATCTATCTCTGCTATTTATCTTTTACTACATACATTTTGCCTGCGGTTTCACTCGCCTAAATGTAGGCTATTTGTAGGTTATGTAAATTTTCTGTCGTTCAAAATAGTACATATTTTCCTGGATAAAAGCTACCCTACGTCCTTTTCCGTACCCAGACAACGTATATACAAAATTGAATGATGATCGATTGAGTCTTTAAGGCTTGAAAGCGTAATAGACAAACTCACAATCGCATTATATAATATTCATTGGGATTCCATCTTTAATTTGTATTCAAATGATCCGTAATGCCCAAATGACACCCCTAGCAAATGACTTTACCAATTTTTTATACAGCGGGCATACCCCGAACTGCACTAGTTTATTATGGAATGCCGTTGTATCTTCAGGTACAACACCTTTCCATAATAAATAATCAGTGGAACCAATGCGTAAAAACTTAATATTTTTATATCACAGCACTTTTTAAGTAACCTATAAGAAATCGCACTTTGATGAAACTAAATTTCAGCTGTGACGTAATGTTTATGCCTTTTGTAAAGTTAGGTGAAGGAGCTAAGTAATTTACGAATATTCGGTAGCACCCGTGACCGATCACTTCATATACTACAGGTCCGATACCCTCGCAGAATAAGTTCGGAAACAGAATAAATGTGACATAAATAATTCACGGCCCGGCTGTAGTTCAGAGAAACTTGTGAAAGCGTGGGCGATGCGAAATTGAAAATAGCACATTAATAATTCAGAAATGTAAATTAAGAATATGAAATGGCTGGTGGCACAGTCGTGATTGTGTAAACCGGTTAAATTGCAAGGTAAAACCACGTTGCAACCGCTATGCTCTATGATGGGTGACGACTTATTAAATGATTCACCGTTTCGTACCTAGAGCACGTAAAATTAAGCTATCTTAAATATCCACGACAACTAACTTTTTGTTACAGTCTCGCCTTAGAATATCTTAATCCAGAAGTTGCCAAGGTCATATGACTAGGAAACTCATCTAACCGAATCAGATTATAATTAAAAATCTATCCTAATACTCGTGGAAATAATAAGCTCCAAAGTCTAAACGTAAATGTTCAATTATATTTTGCCCGAGAATCGAACCAGGGATCATGACATTCGCACTCCAGTACGGTAGTAGCCTCGCTATTTATATTGTGGGATTTAGAAATATAGTTGACGTAAAGTAAATATAAAACACAGTCTTAAATACATATTTCGCACAACCTTTGAATACTGAAGCAGATATTTTAATACGACTCCAGAAAGGACAATGTTCCTTAGTAAGTATTTACTTGAAATGCTGAGTGTTATAGCGTCGTAACTTCTTCATACTTAACTAACTATAAAGGTATCATAACTAATTCCCTGTGGAGCTCGATAGAAACTAATGGCGGTCGGTAAAGAGGGACGAGTTGGGGCGACTAAAGAGGGACGCATTGGGGCAAATGAAACAGTCAGAGCACTGCACTCAAGAACTCAAACTGCAACATGAATTATCATTTGGGTCACAAAGTGACATTTATAATAGTTAGAAGATGCAATTACAAAGTTTCTGCTGTGTGCAGTTCAGACAAAGCGTTCCATAACACAGTTAACAACATACACAGTTATTTGTTTTAATCAAATTCTCTTGAGTCACACGTATTTTAGGGTCGCTGTAAACTAGAGCGTTCACTTTACCTGTAACAGAATACCGTACGTTGTAATGTGTACTGTATGACGTAGAATTTTATAAGTAGTATAGTTTTGTATATTTAGTTCCTGTTTGTAATGATATGTTACATATTATATTAATGTACTATTTTTTTTTTTTATTTTGCTCGTCAAAATGATCACTCTCTGCCTGATGGTGAGCAGTCGTGTGGTCTGAGAGCAGTGGCCTCCACATCGTCCTCATAGCAGCCGAGGCGATGTTGAGATCTCTACTTTGACGACCTGAGAAGGTGCTTTTATATATATTATATGAATGTATGTTTATATATTTATACTAATTATTTACAATGCTTATATTTTAATTATATTTATTTTCTTCGAATTAGTTCAAAACTAAATTTAATCAGTATTACTAAGTTTATTTAAACAAATCGTATGGTTGGGTCAGGTTTGCCAAATTAAGACTTGAAGAATCACTCCACACTCTTTTGAATATTATTGTCATATCACAAAGATTTTCTTCACTATTAAAGCGCGCTATAAATAAATAACATTAGTCCTGTGTTTTGAAGCCTTAAACTTTCTTGAACTGTACACAGACTAGTATTCAGCAGTAGGACTCGGAGTGAACCTAATATACTCTAATTAAGAATTATATTTTCTCTTAATGTTACATGGCAATGGTCTAGTTTACTGTCACCTTTAAGTAATTTCTATTACGGGTGCGAGTGCGTGGAGTCGCGAGCGCGACCTCTCGAATAGATTGGTTCAGTTTCAATTTGTCGAATGTGCGGCGTAGATACAATCGGGACTAGTAGTAAAGTGAGCCGGCGATAAAGTGCGGTGTCCGCATCCCGTAACGACCTGACACTGTTTATCTACGCGATGTATTTTATTGTAGATACTCGCTCACTGACTCGACTAAGTTTACTATCGTATCGACTATCTAAATAACTAGTTAAAAATGTTAAAATCAGGTCGTTTTCTAAGTCACTTTCCAAGCTCTATAGCTTGGCAATAGACACATAGATGTTTTAGTATTTTAAGCAACTAACAAAGCAAACAAGTATGTTTCTCTTGATAGTACAGTGTCACCGTAGCCTATGACTGCTTGAAATGCTAGTGTTATCACTCGTTTAGCCAACTCTTCGAAAAAAGTAACAGGTGGAAATTTTTACAAAGAAATGGTATTGGTGAATTGATGAATTGCCGAAACTGATACATACCTGGCGAACCGCAGTAACATGATCAGTGGTGCAGCATTTTTCTTTCTTTAAACATAGTGTAATGGCACTTACGTATTTCAGTAAGCAAACGTAGCCGGTTTTCATTGCAGTATGATGCAGTGGTTTCCACTCGCCGATTGGTCGCTCGTTAGCTGTAATAAATCTGAAAATAATAATAATAATAATTATTTATTTCTTCAATTGGTGGTTTACAATCAGTTTGTGATTGGAGCCTACTTTTAAGCAAATAATGCTTGTATTAGTAGACTCCACTCTTCCATATCAAAAAATCGTTATAGATAATAAAAAGAACACAAGAAATATGTACTAGATATAACAATGAAAGAAACAAAAATAAATAATTTTAAGTGGACAACTATTTGTTACATTTAAGTATGTATTAAGTTTTTGCCTAAGCGTTTGTGTGTATGTGTGTGTGTTTGTGTGTGTGGTGTGTGTGTGTGTGTGTGTGTGTGTGTGTGTGTGTGTGTGTGTGTGTGTGTGTGTGTGTGTGTGTGTGTGTTTACGTGTATACGTGTGTTATTATGAATTATTATGAGTGTGTATTAAATAGCTTATTTTAAGAGTGCTTCCGTCTCCTCATAAGTAAGTTCTTTTATCCATTTAGTTATAGCTTTTTTACATTCACGATATTGTTTAGAGTATATAGATAATTCTTTATTTATCTTGTTGTATAATTTAGCCGAACGTTTGTTATACTGAATACAGGCAAAGCGGGTGTTTGTTTTAGGGATTTGTGTAATCATATCTTTTCTTCTTTTATTTAATTTGGATGCATCATAAGGTACGGTCTTATGTGTTTTTAATATGCATCGTATAATATATAATTTTCTTACCGAGAGTAGATCACTAATCTAATAGAGACTTTCTGTAGGGTATCTTCGTTTTTTAAAATACATTGTCTTTATAAGAGCGCGTTGAGCTCGCTCCACCTCAATGAATTTCGTTTTTGCAGACCCGCCCCAAATAGGAATGCAGTAATATAAATAAAAGCTTAGTTGCAAGCTATCTATTGCAGTATAGTTTTAATAGCGGCAGTACTATTCACTGAGCATGCTCGTTCGCTAATAGAAATGCCTAGCTTGCCCTAATTTATATTACTTTCGTTTCCAGTATAATCGTACTATATGTTATTAACAGAACTGACGGGACATATTGAACTGGCAGATTATCTGAGAGGCGGGTAAAGTTTCAAACTTGATGAATATTATAACTCAATTAATTTATGGAAAGTTATTCCAAAATTCAGAAACTGTTACGTTTGAGTTTTTTATATTGCTAGAATTTGAAATAAGCTCGCTTGTATTACAATTAAATGGTTAGGGTGAACTATGGCCGCTTGCTATACTAAGATTACTTGCGCATTGTCAACATCGCAAAAAAGCAGTTACTACGCTGCCAGAGTACTAATACCTCAGGTCCTGCTAGTCACATCATAGTGCTTAACTTAACTTCTTTAACTATGAACATTACGTATTGAAAACTTTGGCCCAAAATTTACATAGTAACAACAAATACAATTATACTTCATCTACAAATACAATGCCTAACGACCTCGATGGCGTAGTGGTTAGTGTAACCGACTACCACGCCTGAGGTCGCTGGTTTGATTGCCGCACAAGTCAAACATTTGTGTGCATGAACATGGATGTTTGTCTTGGTCTGGGTGTTTCTATGTATAATATGTACACATTTACAAAAAAAAAGGATATATGTATGTTTATCCATTGCTCAGTACGAATAGTACAAGTTGTGCTTAGTTTGGGCTAGATAGTGTTGTGTGTATCTGATAGAAAATAAATTTTAATTTAATCTACATATGATACACTTTTACGTTATTTTAAAGAGTGTATTAAAAACAAGTTTGAAATTAATTCCATATAAAGTAATTTCATTTAAAAATCCTCAACATATGGGACTTATTTGCGATGTTGTCGTTTGGAACAGGCCAAAAGGTGTAAACGATTTTAAGGGATTTTAAGGTCACCTGGATCCAATCTTTGATGGATCTTGCTCTTTTATTTATTATTGCTTTACCTACTTCTGTTGCTAATTACTAGTATGTATTTTGTTCCTAATGTGTTAGAATCCACGACCACTCTATCGCGTATCTAATTACACAAGTCTCTGTCCTCTGTTACTTTATAATATAACTAGTTTTTACCCGCGGTTTCATCTAGTCTAGATAAGTGCTTGTTTTCTAGATGAAAGGTACTGACGAGTATGAGAAATTGCATACCGTTCGGTCGAGTAGTTAAGGCGTGAAAGTACAACAAACAAACAAACTCACATTTGAATTTATAATATTAGTTAGGATCATATGAAATTAAAATCTTTACGTAAAGAACGCAATATTTTACAAGATCTTCATTTTTATTCATCAACGAGCTTTTGCTCGCGGCTTCACTTACTTAAAAGTTGGTTAGGTTATGTTACAGTACTTCTAATTAAAATAAAATATAGCCTAAGTTACTTGGTCATAATACAGCATTCTAATGATAAAATAATTATTAAAATCGGTTGAATAGTTTTTGAGTTACATCCTTACAAACAAACAAAATATATAATATTTCCTCTTTAAAATGTTATTAGTATAAATAAAGACATGTCACTGACTTTGACGTTTAATAGACTAGAATAACAGCTCGATAGAGCATACAAGTTTAGCCGACGGCGACGTTGTTACACAAACATGTGTTAGCTTCGACGACGACGTACGTTTAGAAACAATGCCGAGCCAAACTACGTTACATTGTGATACCTCTGTATCTATATACAATACCACATGTCTACGATTGATTCTCGACTGAAGCGGTGACTACACACCACTGAATAGAAAACTAAAGGATGTGGCATCCTAACTAATATTTAAATGCGAATGTGAGTATGTTTCTTTGTTCGTTTGTAACGCTTTCACGCCTAATCTACTCGACTGATTATCATGAAATTTCGCATACACCTTGTCAGATGTTACTAAGGACATAGGGTACCTATCATACAGAAGAAAGAGATATAAAGATTTATTGACAAAGTCTAGATTGACATGCGCGAAGCCGCAGACTAAATCTAGGTCAATAATATAGCTTCTTAAGGTGTACCACAAATTTGAGTAAATTACATGATTATATATACCTATAATATTTATTGGGTATGAACGCGATCATGCATGTTTACCTTTTTAAAGCTTGACGTTTCGACCAGGTTATTGCTAGTGTTGAAGAGTAATTACAAATGTTTATAACCTATTGAATCGCAGCAGCTCACTGGCGGCCAGACACAATAGTTTTACGTGCTGGGTTTGAGGGATAAGAATGTAAACAATATTACCGACTAAAACACGTTTTATTTAAACACACAACACTCACTATACAACACTTTTCCACTTTTAAACTCTGTAGTATTTTCGCTTCGATGAATACTTGACCGCTTACGATTGTAAACTGACTCAGCGAGCGCTGGCCTTGACCTTTTATACGCGATTAAAGCGTTTCTGGAGATTTCTACAAACGCCATACCCGGTATGTAAACAGTACGAAGATTCAAGAATGTGCCAGCGTTCTCTCTACTCTTCGCGTATCGACAAGCTACGTAGTTCCGTAAGACGTCAATAGATGGCGCTGTAATAAATTATTAGACGGAACTGCCGAGTCTTCCCCACAGTGCCGATAAATGGCATTGGCTGTAACAATAGGTTTTTAATTATATATGACTTGACAGGTTAATACCAAATTGTGAATAAAGCAATTTCCATATGCCAAGATTGTAGTAATAGGTAATTTGTATTTTCTGCTTATTCTCCAGGAAATAGGTGTGAAAATTAACAGTTGTTTCCCAGAGGGCGGGAAGCAGAGCTGTAAACCTGAAATTCAACTAAAGCATTTTAATGTAGTGCGCAAGTGTCTTTAGATACTAAGTTTATTGAAATGTTCGGAGCAGCTCCCAAGAGGCGACAGAACCTTTTAAAAGCCTTATTTGTAATCTAGAAACACAAATCTATACAGAAGTCGTGAGCCTGAGATCTGATTTGTATTCAAGAGTGTCTTGAGAAGCTCTGCGATCTGTTCTCTCGCACCTCTGGGATAGATGTCGAGGACATTTTTGAATAATGCTTATAGTTGTAATTATTTCAATTGAGATCACAGTGAGCTAAACTGCATAACTAAAACTTCTTGATAATATTCTTTAATGTGTGAAGTTTGCCAAACAATACTTGGCTGGCGTGGTAGACCAGAAGATTGGTATTGTCAGACTATTTCTATTGCAATAGTTGCGGTAAATAATCTGAGTGTGAGTAGTAATAAGATATTAGACAACTGGTGTTAACCGCATTGGTAAGTAATGAAAGGTATAAATACCTATTTATTTATCGACGTTTCGACTGGTTTATATATTATGTATACAAAATGCGCGTGGTGAGTTCTTCTGTCCACATTTATTGTTTTGCTGTTTTCCTGCCAATCACTACAAAATTCGATAAAATAATCATGTTTTTCGAAAGCTTGACATAATATCGTTATGAACGAAAAAGATTTTCATTTCAAAACGAATGTCTCGCATTAGCGGTAAATTATGTGTTATGAGAAACTTTACAAAAATTGAAACAACGTACACAAAATTTTCTAGACTTGACCAAACTTATCACGGATCATAAAAATAAGTCGGTTGTGGACTGAACCCAGACCCACTTCAGACACAGACAATGGCGACGTCATTACATACGTTATCAAGCCATTTTCTTTTACATCACTTCTATAAAAAAAGATTTGTAAATAGGTAGCATGGTGTCGTTAATTCCCGTTTCCCGTTACATAAATAAGATTTTTTATTCTACTTTTTAATCCAGTCGTACAGAATATATAATAGCTTTCAATTTAAAGATCTTTTCTTGGAACGATGCCCATTGCGAAATAAATGAATACGTTTCTATAATAATGAACGTAATTCTAGAATATTATTTCTAAAATATAAAATAGAAGGCAAGAACAAAGAATAGATAGTTACCATAATCCTATCGTACGTTGTTTCAATAGCTTCAGGACAATAGTATTATGATATGTGTGTTACGAGATTTTCTTTTGTTATATAAGGTCTGGATTTTATTGGCAATAAGCAGAAATGATTTTAAACGCGGTGTATGTGATATATGTAAATATGACGGATATCAAATTTCGATTTCGTTGGATGAATTATTATTGTAAACATCTATTAAAGGTTAAGACTGAACAATTTCATTAAGTACACTGACACTATAATTTTGGTCAACTAAGCCTTTAGATCATACGTGAATAGAAGGGAATTTATAACCATCTATTGAGTTCTTGTCGCTACTAAGATCTTTTTTACTAAAATAATTATTTAAACTTTATACATTCCGGAAATTGATCTCGAGACATCACTAATTAAAGTATCCAAATAATGTAGAAAATATTTAATTCAACAATAAACAAGCCATTTTATTTTTCTTTTCATTGCATTCTTAATTAATGTAAAATGTCTTAGTTTCGCCCGTAAATCTATTAGGTTTATCCTCCATTGTTTAAACATAAGTACGTCGCTAAACCCACCGGTTATTTGCATTCTAAACGAAACCACAATATGCAGTTACCATATTTTAGAAATACAATATTCTGTAATATTTGTACAGATAACACAACAATATTTATCATAGAAACTGCTGCGAATTTAATTTCTATATTTACGCTATATATTTTAACAGAAGCAATGAAACTATAAAATCTATCTAACACGTTGTTATTTTAGTTCGGCCAGTGTTATTTATTCATAGCCGGCGGGAGATGAGAATGGGTTTTGTTCGCGTGTGAAATTGCGTGCAATGCGCGACGTGCGCGGCGTGCGACGCGCGGCCATTCACGAGCGCAATCTATATTGGTTCGATTGTAGGCTCAATGGTACGGAATGTCGTTTATTGAATAGGAACGAGGCCGCATGGCGGCTGCTCTACGGTTTTTGTGCGACCGAGCAGTCATTGGAAACTTCGTACGTGAACGAGCCAGCCTGCACTAAGCTGCTCTTTTGGAAAGCAATGCTAAGGAAGAATGTGCAGTATAGTGGTGCATTGTCCCTCCCCGCCACTTACCCTTCCCCTCAGCGCCCAGCGCAATACGGTCTCGACTTGACGAATGGCCCAGATCGCGTGCTTCCTGCATCTTGCTACGGTACATCTACGGCGTAGCGGGGTCGTAGAGCTACGTGTATGTAGCCGTGATTTAAAGATATTGGTATTCGTTGGTTTCCTCTATGTGAATAAGTCTAAGAGAAATAAAAGATGGAAAATATAATGACTGCATCAATTTTCGTACCCTCTTTCCGTTTCACAAGACAAGAGCGATGATAGTAATTTTATATTAAAATCTGTCGAACCTTTGCTCGATGCCTTGTTTGTTTAGAAGCAATAGTGTACGTTTGGTAATCATAAGGTGATATCCCGAACAAAAAGCTTTGTAGAAGTCACCATGGTTTTCGAAATTTAGGTCTTAGATACAATAGATTCTATCCCGTGCCTTAAGAGAATAATGGGATATGACCGGCCAGTGAACTATGTCCTACGTATTGTAATTCGAAGCTTGTGGCTTATATGCAGCTGGCAGGCGGCGCACGTGCGCAAGGCATGTATATGTCGGTGCGGACTCGAAGCCTCGCTCCCGCGGGCACCGACCATGTGTTAACATAACGCCAGTGCAATGGACATGTAGAATGCTTTGTATTTGAAATATCCTGCGGTGCGAATGGAGCCGGGGTTTTGATTAGCTGGAACAGAAATAGGACAGTACACGCATCTTGCAGAAGATCGTTATTAAACAATTATGAGTTTATGCTTTTAACGAGTAAAATTTCTAGGTTGCTGAACTCTATGTTATCAGTAGGAGATCTTTGAAGTTAAACTACTATATACGGATTTTATCGCGATGTTTATTTATCACTGTATTACATAATTTTGAACTATTACACTACTACTACTATTGAATTTTACTAATTTATAAGCTAATAAAATTATTTAACCTATTAAAACTATTTATATTTACACTTTTCCCGACGTTTCAGTTGCTTTTCAGTAGCCCTGGTCACGGGGAGATCATGGCTGCTGAAAAGCAACCGAAACGTCGTAACGTCCGTATATAGTAGTTTAATTTCAATGAATAACATTCGCGTAAACAGAAGACAATATTAAGTAGGAGATCTGTAAACCTACTATGAAATGTATACCGAAGTTTCTGGTCGCCTGTTCATACAGTAAAACACATTAATTCTGAAATACGTCCTGAATTTTTACCTGAACCCTTTAATAAAGCTGTCCGAACAACATGTCATTTTGAAAGGGAAAAGCCGACAAAACTTTATTCTAGGTTTTTGTTCAGCCCTTAGTTTTTTTTTATTGCCTTTGTTGGCAGGCGATCAAGGGGCCCACCTGATGGAAAGTGGTAACCACTGCTCATGGACAGCAAAGCCGCTGTCTACCGTGAAAGAAGAACTCTCTATAAACCTCGTTTGAAGAAGGACATATGATAGCGCTCGGGCAACACCGAAGCATGCAGTTCATTCCAGAGCTTGCAGTTTTAGATAGACATATTTTACATGGCAGACCTACTGTTGTTCCTTATACTTCCAGCTAAGCTATTCCTGTTGTATCAGGTTGTGGTATCCCTGGTGTTGCACGCGTCTATATCTATAGGGTAGAGGCATCGGCGATGTACTTTTAAGTTTCCCGATGATGGTGAATACCTCGCATCGCAGTTGTATGTGATGCAATACAATATTTCGCTATCGTTTACGAAATGCGTCATTGAAGCAGACCATGCAGGCGACAGTTAAAAATAAAAAGAAAATTGAAGTCGAATAAATGCAAGTTGAGTCACTGTGTTGATATTTATATCGTAAACAATTAGCGATTGAAAAGGGTGGCCATCAGATTCCTGCCTACTCATTCTCATGAGAGTTTCTGCGCCTCAAATGGGCCTCTTCATTTTCTTTTTAATATTATTTTAATTATTTTAATAAAGTTATCAGAACCGCAGAAACATTTATTTGACATATATAGAAAGGATACTTCTCTCTCCATATTTTCTGGTTTAATAACTAAGTTTTAAAACAAGCTGGCAAGCAAAGCATGAATATAAATAGTTGTTCACAATTCTTGTAGCTGCCACACTCGTGGTCATACATCAAGTGAGTGCATTAAATCATGTCGTCGCTCTCATACACACGACTTTACATATTTTATTTATTCACTTACACCGTTAGTGCGCGGCGTTTATTATAATTGTGTTGGACGATGTTGCCTATGTTGTGTACATGTTGCGCGAACGTTTTCACGAGGCTTTTAGTTGATCGTCGATAATGCGACATTACACCGCACCACTCTTGTGTATTGCACTTTATAATTGCTACTTACTGCTGATATATCACTGCATTACACGTAACTCCCATACGTATACACACACAGACACACTCATATACATAATACACACACAGACATTTATATAATTATATTCACCGACAAACACATACTCTCATCCACAATAAGGTCACAAAATCAGATTTAAATAAAACATTTAATTGTGTATCTTTGCTAACCTCAGTTATTTAAAATATATTCGAGTGTTGGCGTTAATGGCTACGACACATTTTATGCTACTGAAGTCATTATTGTATAATTATTGTGAAAATGTAACAAGTTTTCAATAAATAATTATTAATAACTGCGATAGTGAAGGGTGTATGAGGTCTCGAGTTCGATACCTGGATGGCTCAAAATAATATTATAATATACAGTCCTTCTGTCAAAAAAATCTCAGTCAATCTCCCAAACTGTGTCCGATAGACACCAATAAGTTTATATCATACCTAAAACCGAAATGTGGGTGTAAAATGCCTTTGGTTACTTCTGCAAGGGGTAAAAGAGTGTATACAACTAAGAAATTTCCAGGAATAAATAGTAAAGGCAACTAACAGTCTAACAACGTCATAACAGAGAAAGTTAAACAGCGAGTACAACTGTGTAGTAGAATCCAATATTCCTATATTAAGTTTCGAGAACCGAACTTGTAAATAAGCTTTCAGTTATAAAAATACCGCAATAACACAGTTTAATTTTATTAGTATAGGTACACTATACAAGGTGGTCTTTTAGTTATTGCAATAATTGCTAAACTGGTAAAAATAACATATTTGATATCACTAAGAATGTATAAGGTGCTATTACACTTTTCAATTGATATGTGCATATATATTAAAACTGATTTAATTACAGCTTACTTTGATTACAACTTTATGTCTTCATGTAACTCGAGATTAAGATTATTTTTCCCGACTATAGTGACAATTTGACTCAACATTAAGACTCACTAGAAGAATAGACCTCGATAAAGTTTAGGGATCTTTAAGGCTAATCTACCACGTTTCAAAATTAATCTCACGACAAAAAATTTATGAAATCTATACTTTTGTACTAATATTATAAAAAGGAAAGACTTAATTTTATTTGTGTGTTTGTAGGAATTTAACTCAAAAACAAACTCAACCGATTTTGAAAATTCTTACACCATTGGAAAGCTATATTATCACCGAGCAGTATAAGACATATTTTATTTAAAAAAATAAGTACTATTCCTTTTTTTTTTTTTTTTTTTTTTTACGTGGGGAATGCTATGACGCATATCCCTCCGCGGGGGCGGGCGGAGGGATTATGTCGGACTCGCCGGGGTAAAAGAAAGATGTTAAAAGACAATGTACCTCCCGGAATACCGACTAAACCTACCACGGTGTTCCTCGACAAAACCACTATCGACGGGGCCGCGCGAATCGCTTTCGCATGCGGTCGCGACCCCGCCGAGGTTACGGCCCGCCGTATGAAACGGCAGGCCACTACGCAACAAGACCTACCCAAGATAGGCACTACACAATATAAAAGCCCTACTGTCTCCCCCAAAGGGGAGACGGACACGACACAGAGGCGCGCGTGGGAACACGCACGCCGCCTCTCGGACCTGGTGCTGAACGGATGGCGGGCAGGCCCACAAAGCCCGCCACCCCCAGGTCAAACCTCAGGGTGGCTGGAGGTCATCGCGCGCCCTCCGGCGCCCGGCTCTGCGGTTGGGGAGAGGGTTCAAACGCTCCCTCTCCCGCTCCGCCGCCTCCTTGGTGGAGATTACTTCCTCGCAGAAGGAGGCGACGGCGTTCCACGACCTCTCACTCCGGACCATAGACTGAACTACGGCCGGGAGCGAGAGGGCAACCGATCCGACTGCCGCGATCAAATCACGGCGCTGCGATGCCCAGGCGGGGCAAACCGCCAAAGTGTGCAGCGCCGTGTCCTCAACAACGTCGCGGCAGTCGCCGCAGTGGTGACAACCGGGCGTCTCTTGCCGGCGTATACGACACAGGAACTGGCAAAAACAACCGTGGCCAGTTAGAACCTGTGTCAGCCGGAAGGTGAGAGCGCCATGCCGCCTCTCCAGCCACTCCTCAAAAACGGGACTTACCGCCACGATCGTGGCGTGCCCGACTATTCCTAACATAACCTAACCTATTTTTAATTGGCAAAAGCTAGCTTTTAGTCATTCTGTCAGTCAATCCAATAATTGATAAGTGTTTAACAGTCGTTAATAATTTTCAAATTGATCTTGAATCTTTCAGAAACCAACAAGCATATTACAAATAGAGTATAATTGTCCAAGTTTAATTTTGGGTATAAGAAAAAGAGTGCTCGTAGTAGGGACGTCTGGTCAATTCCCTTAGACGGCTGCGGTTAAATAGCGTTTACATCATCCTTTTTATGTCATTTGACAATCACCCTTACCACCAGATTTGAAACGCTTGAACCTTATTTGAAAATTGTAAATCCAAAGTATTCTTTGAATTTAGGCCTAATTTCTAAGTTGGTTACGTACCATTTCATTGAAATTAGTTGGTTAAAAAAAATTCAGCTCCAAATAATTTTGATAACGGTCATTATGAGTGGTTAAATATAACTATTATACATAACCCTTTATAGACATACGAGTATCATGTTCACCTTATGTGGAGAGGTATTTATATTCATAGGAATATTCACAATTCCTTGATAACCTCGTAGAAGTATAGACTTATACGAGGTTTCCAAGGAATTGTAAATTAATGCACTCAGTATTTCTAACGCAAATCTAGATAAAAATAAAACAAAACGCATAAATTCTTTATTTAAATATGAAACACTAGCGTGAACATGAAAAAGTTAAAAACTGTGTCATAATTTATCTAGTTCGTTACGATTGCATAAGTCCTGCATAATAGCATATGTGTGACAAGCACACGCAGGTCTGTGCCGCCGGGTCAGCGCTTAGTTGGTCTTCGGCGGCCCTCGCGTGTGGCACACGACTGACACAACGTGCCCCACCGCACGTAATTGAAATGTGAACTAGCTAACCACTTATTTGTGCGAGTAAAATTACTTAAATTACAGTTATTACTCCTTTTGTTTCCTGAAGAATACAGCGTAAGTCATGGAGTAATGAAACTAGCTTGATGGAGGTGGCGTTAACGTCTTTTGAACACACATCAATGATGATAAACATACATGCAACGAAAAGGTTTCAAAATCAAAAGCTAGTATTTTTTTATTCAAATAATAAGTTCAAAGTTCATATGCTTACTCGGATAGATGATCAATATATAAAGTATTGGGAAAATATATCCGAAATATGTGCACTATATCATTCCCACTATAAGAACGGATCTTACGTCATCTTATTTATACAATCCTTGAAACTATAGGCTAGCGTGCTAATAAAACATATATATTCTATTAAACACACACACATATATATATATATATATATATTCAAATAAAAGATAAGCTTGCCTCTTTTAATGCTATTCCATGGTTATCTATTTTCTGCAACATAGGTTCACTATTTGCATTTAACTTCAAGATTACAAAATTGGTCACACGACCAACTTGATGGCACGCGCTTAGTACGTATGCCAGATCCCTCGTCCTCACTTTTCAGTGGCTTACCCAGTCACCGTCTGCACATAAGCTTTACGAGTACATATACGTAGAGCAGGTGATTAGTGTACTTGGAATGGCTATCAAGAATAATGATAATGCACAACCTGTAATGCTTGTAATCTTGTTTAAATACAAAAATATTAAATTTATAATTTGATTTCTTGGAGCTGTGACAGCCTAGCATATAAAATTTCTGAATGCTAATTTAGAAATCTTCAATTCGAAGATTTTAAGGTACTTCTACACCTAGACAATCTTCTTATTCAATCGATACACTATATCTTAATCGATAAGATAAATGTAAGTCGCTGCTACGCTTAATCGGTTGGACGGGCACCATGATACCATCCTGCCCAGGTGTCAATCGATATTAATCGAGTGTGCGATTTATTACACCAAATTGTAAAGCACTGTTGAGGACAATCAAGCAGATTCAGAAGCATCTTTATAATAGTGTTGTGTTCAGTACATTATTAATTATCACTCGTTTTAACGGCGGCTGAATGTTTGCCTTCGCATAATATTATGAGGTAAATAATGTTTTTCAGGATAAACGAAGTCTGTGAATACACACTTTAAACAATGTATGGTGGCTTAGCCTAACTTATGCCGAAAGGAGACCTAAGCCTCGCTGTCTCTAATCTTCAATTGCCATGTCTTGCGTCATTATACTAAGTATAATATATTAAGTATAATTCATAGAAAAAGGCTACGTTATGATAATTAGCTCAAAGTGTACAAAATTTAAACATAAAAATTAAATATAAATTTTAATACAACTTTCGATCTCTTTCGAACTACATATCATAATTGAATCTAGCTTTCATAATGCTATTATGATTTATAGACAATAGAATAGTTAGCAATACCAAAATTCAAATCAGTTTACTACTACTAAATAAGTAATATTAATTAAAGCATGTACAATATGACCAGTATCATAAATCCGAGAGCTGTTCTGTACGGCGTCAGGCTACATATTGCGGCGACACAAATCTGTGACGTAAACAAGCCGGCGCGGTGTCGTCAACTTGCCGTTCGCCTATTGCTCTGTTAGCTTACCTGCAATAATTAAGCATAGCACGTAAGCACGTAAAGCCATATTCAGATAGCGGATAATACGCGCGTATCGGTATACAAGTTTGACAGATATTAGCAGTCAAGTTTCTATACGTGCGTATCGTGTGCTGATAATGCGAGCACAGGATTTATCATACAGGCTGGATAATTGTGCCTCATTTTGCAAACGGATAATCTATGAAGACACAGTGTAAATTAAATATTGATGATGATATAAGAAACATTACATTAAAAAGAATTATAAACAGGATGAAATAACAAGGTAACTGTTATGTAGATTTTAGTAGATTAGTGAGCTATACATGTAAAATGTAAGATGGCTTTCAAAAACCTATAGTGATTGTGGACTGCAACCCGCATCATGTCTCAAATTACTGCTTTACTTATATATTAATTTACTTCCTCGGTGGTGTTGTGGTAGTGAATGTGACTACTGAGGCCTTGGGTCCGATACCTGTTGGGGATGAACTTCAGAATACAAGTCCGAAAAAGCTATTGCGGAATTTCCTATTCAGGAATTATAATTAGCAGCATGAAGATAAGATAAATGCTCAGTAGATAGCCATAGCTTATTACGCGAAACCTAAAAACATACCTGGTGTATTCTGCATATAATACGCGTCTAACTAACTACTTTTTACTGTGAGTCTGTTGTACTGAGAGCAAGTTTAAAAATTATTTTTTGTTTTTTGCGCAATCTATCAATCGGCCTATCTGATGGGAAGTGGTAACCGCTGCTCATGGACTTCAGCAACGTCAGGACACAGCAAAGCCACTGCCTACCATGAAATAAGAACTCTCTTTAAACCTCGTTTGAAGAAGGACATATCATAGCGCTCGGGAAACAGCGAAGCAGGCAGTTCATTCCAGAGCTTGCTCGTACATGGGAGAAATAATGATGTATAAAATAATAATATATTATAGTCAACTTTATCACTGGTCATACTTTTACTGTGTTATTATAGAACATCCATACAACGTAGCTAATGAGCATAACACATGCGCGATTCCAAAGCTTCTTAAAAGCATATTGCTAATGATAGTACCTATCATTAGCAAATGTGTATCGAGACTTGGTTGCATCCAATATACATATGAAAAGCTTCGATATTCTATTTGCAGAGTATGTCTTAAGTATGAAAGTTCTTGTTGCTAAAATTCTCGAGCATATTACACGTAACCTGAAAGTCAATTTTCGTAATTAAAACTGTTCAAAATAGAGTACCGATTCAGTCTCAGTGTCATAAACATCCCTAAATAGTATTCTCAAAAATAAAATGAATGTGTCAATGCAATTTAATTTCAATTCCCATTTGACGTTTATTAGACTAAATTGAAACTATTTTGAACAGTTTTTATTAGAATTGGCTCTCATGAATCTGAAAGAAAGACAAATATAAAAATATATTTAACAGATATTCAAACATATGTCAATCGCTGTGATTGGCTGATTGGATTAGGAACAACCAAAAATAATAATTGTGAAGAGACGAACCCGCCATGCACCCTCGGATTCCCACCCCAACTATTGCAATAAGAAATGGTTGACAATATCAAAATCCACTGGTAAGGGACAGCCGTATCGTGGGATCCTGGTGTACCGCAACTTGCAGTATTCTGCTTCAAACTCAAAATATGCGTTGACGTTATTATTATTATGCGTCGACACGAGTCTCGCCTCAGGACGGCATCTTTAAGTCAGTTTGGCAACGAATACATTTATTATTACAATGGATTTACGCCAAGTAACGCCTATTTCGATTCAATATGAGGCACTTGAATTTTAAACACTCTTCATTACACGAATTGGTTAAGCCACGGCCTAAGGCCGGCGACACACATGCGACATCAATAACTACAACTACGTGACGCGACGACCGCGGCGACGACGTCGTTACACGTCCATATTAGCATATCAAATGTATAATTTATGTCGTGTGATTGAATAGCAGTGCAACTACCGGTCACACGACATTTGCCGCCATATTCCTTTACAATCTTCAGTAGCTCACTAATAAGTTCCTTCATGCCTGTATTTTTATTATGGTATTAGCAGTGCTTGGTGAATATATTTTGTAATAAAGTCTTATGTCACAGCATATACAACGTGTAGCATAAAGGTGTGTTTATGTTTTAGGTTTGTAAAGTATTTGTGGTAAATTTATTACATTGAATCGAAGTAGGCGTTTCTTGGCGGAAGTTCATTGTAATGGTTCCTTTATTTTATTATTTGCACGTCAATGTAAAATAATCTTTTTGTTGGTCTCGATGGCGTAGTGGTTAGTGTAAACGACTGCCACGCCTGAGGTCGCGGGTTCGATTCCCGTACAAGTCAAACATTTGTGTGCATAAACATGGATGTTTGTCTTGGTCTGAGTATTTCTATGTATAATATGTATGTATTTACAAAAAAAAGTATATATGTATGTTTATCCATTGTCTAGTATCCATAGTACAAGCTCCGCTTAGTTTGGGCTAGATGGTGTTGTGTGTATGTGGTAGAATATATTATATTATATATTAATGTATGTAATTCTGCATGAAAATTTTGTTACTTGTACATTACCGGACAAATTCGGATATGACATCAGTACCCTCGAGAATTATTAACACACATAACAGTCCTTAATACCCGGGGACGGTACCTAGGCATAGTATACCTATATGACCTTATATTACTATAAAATAAAAAAAAGCAATGCGTCATGCAAACTTAGGACTCAGACTTCATTCTGCTAATATAAGAATTATTAGATAAATAAGCCCAATAACACATTCTCCGAGCCGGAAATCAAACCCATGACATCATGCACAGCTGTTACATTCACTACTGCTTCACCATCGACGCAGTCTAGAGGTAGCCGTAGCTGACCATGGCAAACGACTTCTTCATTATTTACGTTAGATTTTTAATATTACATTTTTTTAAGTCTTTTTGTCATTTGAAACCCAACATCAGGCATTCGTCTGACACATGCTGAACTAACTCCTATTTTGACTACGTCGTATGACTTCAGTTTGTGTTCTTGTGTCCATTATGTATTTTTATTAATGAGTATTTCAAGATGTGAACCAAAATAAAAAATAAAACTTTATTAATCTTCGTTTGTACCAAAAAATTATTCACACTTAGACACATAAAACAGCTAAATTATACATCATTAATATTACTATAGCAGCCGTGCTAGTCATAGACCTGTGTTACAGCTGCTATGCCTGCCTTCTTACAAACTAATTATCAACTGACTAAATAAACTCTTTTCTTTTCATCAAATAGATCACATCTACGCTATAATCAATCACTACTTTGTTACAATCTACGCTCACTCTCCTAACCTTTATTTTCCACTCACCAAGCACTATTTCGTTTAGTTTCCACTCCCTATGACGACATCTAGCATATTAAAATTTGAGTGTAGCGAGAGCGGGTGGGCGTTTGGCAGCAGGCCACTCATTAGCGAGCCGTAACAGTGGGCTAATGAGTCCGGGCGCGCACACAGCGCCCTCACACGACGCTTTTGCATGAACACCTTCAGTACAGAGCCGACGATGAGGCTATTTGCTCAACCATTTGTTACCTAACAGGCCGTGATTCTGTATCACCACGTTAAGTATAACGTGCTTGTATCGTGTTCGGGGATGCTATCTGAGTACTCTTGTAGAATACTGATATTATTAATGTGGATGTTTGTGATGCTGTTTAGTACTCAATTTTATAGGAGAACTTTTGAATGAGTCAAACTTAGCACATATGTAAACCATGTTTTGGATGTTAATGTAATTTAGGAATCGTGTTATCTACGGCAGAATAGAAAACCTGGAATAAAATATACTATGTGTTTTTGTTGTTTGCAATTTTATTTAGGTTTTTGTTACTGTGGTATTCATTTGGGTTAAGAAACGGGTACAATTTGTGTGGTTATATATTGTGCAATTCTTGGCTTCGATTTCTGAGTACGTTTATCACTTTGAATTTTATTTAGACATTTACATCTATATATACTTAACATTTCACTAATTATTTTTTAAGATCTCACGTATCGGGGGCAAATAAAAAATATCTAATCAGTACATCCCGAATCCAATTTCATAGGCATCGATCCAGGGACCTCATGATCGCAAACTTCGGTCGTGTAATTAACGCAGTAATCTACAAGCTTCTGTTTGCGTCTTTGTCTAGGAGAATCCTATGGGTACGCATACTGAGTATAATTGAGGGTCTATCTAAACAGGTAGACCCTCAATTATACTCGGTATGCGTACACACGTGGTAAACACCAGTTTCCATTCAAATCTATTTAACAGCTGCCAAGTGGTTGAAAACCAATATTATGGAGATATTTTAGACATGTAGGTATTCTCACATTTTTGTTTGCTGTAACGGTAAAGAAATACTCCTTCACCGTTAAAGCAAACGAAAATTAACTAATAAATACTGTAGGATTTGTCCGTTCCAAAAGTGAAACACTGTATATAATTGTATCACAATGATTTATTACCCAGAATAGGATACAACAGCTAACACGCACTTGTTACTTGTTCGCCGGCCAACGATCGACTGACTTGTCGTTTGAGCGTTGTCACTCCACTATCGCTCGGTTACTTCCGCTATAACGATAGAGGGCGCACTAACTAGTTAACAAACTGTACTCATGACTACGTTTAACTTCCGGAAGATAGTTGAGTAACTTAAAAATATAATATTAGTCGATTAATAACTAATATTTAAGCTATCTTAACTATATTTGTATTATATAATATAATTTAAGCTACCAAAATATAAATGAGCTAACAATACGCACTTCATTTCCTGGTGCCTTTGGCTCGAATTCGAGACAAAACTATCGATGATGATATAGGTTATACGTTCCATTTACTTCAACATATAATCATACAACACACACACATACACAAACATATACCAAGAAATAATAAAACACTCTCAAAATACCGTTATTGTTCGAGAGCACCCTCGCTTGTCCAATCTCGTGGTAAACCACTCCTCAACGCATTCTCACCTTTCCTTACGACTTCCTCATTAGTTCAGCCCGGGGCAACACAAATTATACCGCTAATAAAAAAGCTGCTCAAGTGGAATTGCTCGTGGCTCCGCGCAAATTAAGCGTGCGGATATTGAGGCGTCGCGTCACTTCCGCCCGGTAACTCGCACACTTCCGCCGCCCGCACGACAGATGGCGCCACAGTTGTGGACTTCCGCAAGCGGCTGTAACAACTGCTAGTAGTGTGTTTAACTGATGCTTTTACGGATTTGCTGCACATATTTCTTTTAGCTAGGAGTAATGTCTGTGTCGCGGGAAACTTTGCAAACTGTATTATTTGTGTATCCCACAAATATTGGTTCCGTGTGGGGATCTAATCCATAATGGTGGTCGTGATGTTACCACTTAAACAGCTACGTCATTCTTTCAATTACATATTTATCTATGCTATTATAAAACTAGAGTAGCGATAGGCTAGCTTACTAGCCTGTTGATAGACTGTTGGATTGTTATACAGAGGTATCAAATTCGATCCATGGTAAAATATATCCCTGACTATTCAAAGTTGAGTTCGTATTAATTAGTTACTTATCGCTCACTTTAATAGTGACGGTAAACATCGCGAGGAAACCTGCATGATTCGAAGTCTTCGTAATGTACTTGAAGATGTTTGAAATTGACCAACCAGCACTGAGTCAGCTTTTTTTTGTTTTTGTTTTTATTGTATAGGGTGGCAAATGAGCAGACGGATCGCCTGATGGTAAGCGATTACCGCCGCCCATGGACACCTGCAACCCCAAAGGAGCTTGGTGGACTATGGCCTAACGTTTCTTAGATTCAGAGCGCGTGCCCAGTAATGGGAACTAGCGGTAGCCAAGTGGACGAAATTCGCCCATAATTTATTTAAATTTTTAATTTGATCGTTATTAAAGTTTTATTGTCTATAACTTAATATCCTTATAATCATATTTATACTACACATATTATGTATGTAACTACCTATACATATGTATGTAACCATAGTTACTAAGCATTCTACGAAGTCAACCGAGCAATGCCGAAATACTATGAACGCGATTCGACTGCTTGTGTAAAATGCATGGTTGTGAGCGTGTAGTATTTTTTCATTCATTTATCGGTCTGTATTTCTAATGCATGTTTTATTAAAATATTAGGATTCGCCCCTTCTTCTCCATTTAAACTTTAACTGTACCAAATTTTATACTCCTTCGTCCGCGCAATTTTCGTAAAAAGGAGTACAAAGGTTTTTCTTCACGTATTAATATATAGATGTTTACAAACAGGGCTGTCATCGCATTATTAATGTTAGTATACCTATTTATACATAGTCTTGCCATAAATATTGTTACCAAGAAAAATCTTTTTTATCATTGGGTGATACATTTATTACTGTTATGTGTGTTAGATTATTCATTAATTTAATAACATCAAAAATATATGAAGCTCATTCATAATAATCTCCATTGGCTTTGAGAAAGTGCTTTAAACGTTGAGGCCAGTTATCAATAGAAACACCACTCTCTTCATGGGCAAATTCTTTACTGCCAATCTTATGGATCGTTTTAGGGACTCCAAATCATCAGGGCGTTTAGAGCACGCCTTTCTCTCTAAAACTGACCATCAATCATAATCCAGCTGATTAAGATTGGGTGTAGATAATGGCCAGTCTTCAGCTCTGATGAAGTCCGAAACGTTCGTTTCCAACCACGCTTGGGTGGATCGAGCTTTATGACCCGGTGCTGAGTCTTGCTGAAACGACCATTCTTTGTTATGAAACATGATATTGTTAATAGGCTTAAACACTTTCTCAAAAATTGTATCTTGATTCACAAAAATATAGCTCAGTCACTCCTTGATAGCTAACACACCACTAAACTATCACTGAAGTCGGATAATGTCCACGTTGTACTCTGCTGACTAATTGGGAAGCTTCTATAGAGCTTTGAGCATAAACTCGGTCATTCTGCTAGTTATAACATTGCTCAATAGTAAAAAAAAACTCGTCAGTAAATTCTTTTTTCTGTGACCTCCCTTTGCAAACCGCTTAAGAAGTTGTTTTGATTTTACCACCCTCATTATTAAATTATCAGTTAACTAATGACCAGTTCGTCTCTTATAGACTGCAAGTCCTTAGTCATCTTTTAAAATACGCGACATGGTTCTACGTACTATATTCATTTCCCGAGATAAAATCTTTTGCTTTCGGATTTCTTCGAATTCTTTTCTTCACTGCTTTGATCGACTTTTTCGTACGAATACTACGTGGATGGCCAGATCTTTTTCTGTCACAAACAGAAGAGGTTTCATTGTACCTATCAATAGCCCGGTACACAAACATTCGATTAATACCAAGTGGATGGAGAGTTTCATAAATTGCATTTGGTTCCATACCTACTTTGTGTAATGCTATCACATGAATTCGGTTCTATTTATCACCCCACTCCATTTAAATATCACAAGAATATTTAATACCGATTGGCACGAAAATGAGAAAACACAATGAATATTCATATAAGAATGACAGATTCCAAATTCAAATGAAATATTATGTTGTTTTTTAATTGTAATAGTATTTATAGTCAAACTAAGTACAGAAGCTCCTGAACATAATCCATGTGGTTAATAAGTAAACGCACTTCACAACAGTAACGTAAGCTAAACCTACTAAATATCTAGATGAACCGAGCAGGAACCGGATACGCATACTAGATACACCGCCGCGCCGGAAACGGAAGCGGGACGTCTTTGCGTCCGCCGCCGGAAGCGATGCGTGCTCGTGCGCCCATCACATTATACAGCGACGATTCCGCTTACCTCGAATGCCTGATTGAGCCACTGACTCATTTAAAATGGAGGAATGGAACCTCAGGTAATGGGTAAAACTACAGGTTTAGCACTTAGTGCGTACAGCCTTCTTGGTCTTGCGGTATAAGTTTGGGCTTACGTGTGATTGAAAGGTTACAGGTTCAATTCCTAGGTTAAGGCAAAATGCTATAAAGTTTTTTGACAACTTTCTTCACCCTTAGTAACAACATTGAATTTGGACTTTTCTGCTCTCCCTATTACGTGGGATCTATCTCAGATTTAATATGACATTATTATACAGATAAAAACTTTACAAATATTATGTCGTTGTGTTTTTTAGTCTACTAAGATGGCATGCATTTTACTTTATAATTAGTTACAGTAGCCTATACAGATATGTCGGACTTACCAGGGCAAAGAAAGATGGTGACTAGAGACATCCTGGTAATACCGACTAAATCTACCACGGTGTTCCTCGACAAAACCGCAATCGGCGGGGCTGCGCGAATCACTTTCACATGCAGTCGTGAGCCCGCCGAGGTTCCGGCCCGTCGTATGAAACGGCAGGCCACTACCCTAAAGACTTACTCTTTGGACTGTCACTAACCTAATCCATTAGATTAGGTTTATAACAATACTTTTTTCTGGATAAAAGGTACCCTATATCCTTTTTTGTTCCCCTGACAACGTATATGCGAAGTTTTATTAGGATCGCTCTAGTAGTTAAGGAGTCTGCCCACTACACTGTCTCATACCATGACCGTGCTAGGAACGTATCAGACACGAAAAGCAACACGATACGCCCTACTATAGGAACTGCTGGTCGGTGACGGAACGGTCTAGTGGGCATAGTCTTATACAGAATTCCTTACAAAGAATTTTTTTTTGCCTGTCATGTTCCTAGCACGGTTATGGTATGAGACGGGGTAGTGGGCATAGTCTTATACATTTCCTTACAAAAAATATTTTTTTACCTGACACGTTCCTAGCACAGCACGGTCATGGTATGAGACGGGGTAGTGGGCCGACTCCTTTAAGGCCGAAAAGCGTAACTAACAAACAAACAAAGAAATTCACATTCGCATTTATAATATCAGTAAGGATTATAATTACAGTAAGCTTACTAACTAATAAGCATTGACGTTCAGAAATGTTATTCTGTGACCTACGTAAATAAATGATTTTCACTTTGACTCTATACTGCCCCATTCGGATTGCTTGGCGTTACAGCGGCGATTTTAGTGTTCCACATATTCAACGCTTCTAGTATAAATTGTGTACACTTTCATAGGATCTAGAGCCTGAAGACGAAAAAACATATGTTTTTGTGTTGTCCAAGTTAATTAGAGTTTACGGCTCAATCTGCTACGTAGGAAAAGTAATATTTCACAGCACAAAATCGGTCTACTATTGCTTTAATGGCGCAAAGGCAGTGAGTGTGACTGCTTTTTATATGGTCTCGTTTTTATTTTTATAAAACTTATGTGACAAACTAGCATATGGCCCACTTGAAGGTAAGTGGTCACCGTAACCTATGGACGCCAACACCAGCCATCACTTGCACGTTGCCGACCCTTTATGAAAGGAAGAAGAGAAAAAGGAACTGGGAAGGAAAAAGAGCGGGCAGGAGGAAAAAGGGTGATTAGGCCTCCAGCACTCTCAGGCACCGAACGAAACACAACAGTAGGAATATTGCTATTTCATGTCAATATTCTGTGAAAGGGTAGTCCGTCCCTAGTCGAGCCAGCCTATGCATGCTGAAATCAGTGAGGCTCTACTACTCTTTATTTTGGGTCGTACAACGCGTTAGTGGGTTTTCTGTCAAACACATTACTTAATCAGAAACGATACTGGTAAGCGTCAATAGTCTAGCCTACTATTAAATGAAATCTTAGCCAGTGCTGGTGAAATGTCATTGTAATACATCCTGTTTTTCTTAAGAACACCGCTGCTCTAAGACGCCTGTGTCGCGGTGGACTTACCAAATTCAAACAATGAACACAAAGTCTGTCTCGGCTCGGCATTTCTATTTACGGTACACAAAATTTGAGTTCCGTTTCGGCATCGAACCTACAATACTGGGGATGAATTATTTTTTTAATAAATATTGCGTGCTGAAAGCTGGAGACCATATATAACAAGTGGGATGAATTGCCGTAAATCTTAGAGTTCGAAAAAATGCTATCACGTGACCTTGAGGTCAAGGTCATAGTCATTTCGGGGTATATCGACTATGCTGAGTCGAATGGCGTTGACCGCGAGTCTCTAGCTCTTACGGTTCTTGAGTAGAAAGTTGTATAACAGACAGACAGACAAAGCTGTTATTTAGGAGTTTTTTCGAACTCTAAAACCCATCTTTATGTATTTTCTTTCTTCTTTTTATCATATTTATTTATTAAAATCTACACGATTTTACAATGAACTAAATTTTCCCCAGAGCTTCGCACACGTTAATGTCGATTTTATCAATAAAACCCCTTCGGGAACAGCATATTTTTTCTGGATGAAATGCACCTTTTATCCTCCTTTTTGTAAATTTTGTCATAATTTCATGATGATCGTTGGAGTAGTTAAGGCGTGGAAGCGCAACATTCACATTCGCATTTATATTATTACTAGCTTTTGCTTATGGCTTCGCACGCGTAAAAGTAATTTAGGTGTAACAGTATATTTTTTTAAATAAAATGTGGCCTATGTTATTTGGTGATAATATCCTTTCTAATGGTGAAAGAATTGTTAAAATCGGTCAAGTAGTTTTTGAGTTAAACGCTTATAAACAAACAAAAATTGTATCTTTTCTCTTTATAATTTTAGTATAGACTAGCTTTTGCACTCGGCCTATGTTCTGCCGCGGGTTTTACGTATCTCTGCATTAAATTACATCCAAATCAGTCGAGTGGTGACAAACTGATAGAGAGTCGGAGATACTTTCAAATTTATAATATTCATAAGAATTGTTTGTTTGCCAAATAAGGCAAGTAAGTAAAAATAGTCTATAGTTATATTATTATATGCGTTGTTCGCACAGTGTATCAGACGAGTATGTGTATTAAGTGATAATGTGAAGCTCGTAACAATATCGTTGAGGATATCACAGTGCGCGGTGAAGGCGTTTGGCGCACAATCACCTCGTTGTCATTAGTGTTAAGATTTTGCGTGTCACAAGTTTATAGGTGAAGCGGGATGAGAGCTCATACGGTTTTTGTGCGGCCACAAGAAGAATTCGTAATATACCGTCTGACTGCGGAGATGATATACTAATCGTGATTGAAAAGGAGAATTGAAGGTCGGGTTCAGTGGTCTTCTAAAGGAGACAACAATATCTGGTATTACGGATATAGTCGTGTTGTAATGTCTTGATGATAAAGGAAGAAAAGTCAAGCATTTTTACTAATACCCCGCTTGAAACATATAGAGCAAATTTTTAATTTGAAGAGCCTCTAGTATAGTAACCTTCATTTCACCTAGATGGTGCAAATATATGTATAAAAGGATCAGAGGTTCCCTAGTACGGACACTGCGTACTAAAGTAAATTTCACCACATGTAAATTTACATTAGCAGCGATAGCCTAGTGAGAAACCGTTGGACTGCCACGCAGAGGTCTCGAGTTCGATCCCAATACGCGCATTTCTGACTTTTCAAAGTTATGTGTGTATTAAAAGGTGAAGGAGAACATCGTGAGGAAACCGGCATGTCTAAGAGTTCTCCATAATGTTCTCGAAGATATTTGAAGTCTGCCAACTCGCACTGGGCCAGCTTGGTGGACTATGGCCTATCTTATCTTATCTTATCTTATCTTGTGTGGAGGCCAGTCAGTACAGACCGGCGACACTTCGACCTAGTGGGATCTTTTGTGTCGACTTCCCCAGTAACGACTGCCATAGGTGGTAATGGCAGCCGGGACCGACGGCTTAACGTGCTCTCCGAGGCACGGAGCAGGCGTTAATTGTCAATCAATACGCACATAATTTCGGAAAGTCATATAACTTCTGAAAGTCAGAGGTGCGCGACGTGGGTTCGAATACGAGACCCTCTGTATTGCAGTCTGTTGTTCTCCCCACTAAGCTATCGCTGCTCGGACTATGGCCTAAACACTTTCTCACACTGAGAAGAGGCCCGTGCCGAGCAGTGGGGTAATTTAATACAGGGCTGATATTATATT
This sequence comes from Catocala nupta, assembly GCA_963675205.1. Classification (NCBI taxonomy): domain Eukaryota; kingdom Metazoa; phylum Arthropoda; class Insecta; order Lepidoptera; family Erebidae; genus Catocala; species Catocala nupta. The sequence continues at coordinate 8,115,725 of OY776084.1, read as the reverse complement.
ATTACTTTAATATTTCGTATAGTGAGATAGCAATGTAAAAGCATGCACCGCTGTTCTCGTGACCACACATAATATTCACTTAACTATCGGAACAGGAGGTGTATAATCGTATTGGATCATGCCACTAACAATAACATAATAATAACGTAATCCACTAACGCCGATGTGGCGATCATGTGTGCTTACTTTCATTATTAAAAGCGTTTGATAATATATCTTATAATTCACGAAAATATATTGTTGTTTTGAAGAAAAGACCATGTGTACTATAAAGTACATATTACAGCTTCACAATTGTCTCATAAACAGACTAAACACTTTTGTAAGAAACACTTTTCAGTAGTTTTCTTCTTCTACAGTACTTCTCTTCAGTAGTGAAGAGTGTAGAAAAATAAAACTACTGTTGTTATATCTGATGATGACCATTCCAACGTTTCTTTCGTCTGTATGCAGATAGAACTGAATGCCCTAGGAGCACAATCGTCTGGTTTTTATACTCCCAGAGCGAGGAATTTCTACCACCCTGTTAAACCAGAACACACAACAAAAACGAAAATGTCTATATAAATATAAAGATTTTTTATTAAATTTATAACATTATTGGCAGCACACAGCAGATAGTTTGACTGATTGGCCCTACATTATTGATTAGACAAAGATGTTATAAAATAAAATATCGTTTATTGTCAAATAACTTTCCAATATTGTACATTATCCATTGGCCCCACACTAGGGAAGCCTGTTCTGTAGTGAATGTTAGACACCTTTGCTAAAATCTTCAGGAATGGTCAACGTAGTTTTAATTAAACATACATTAGTAGTAGCTTAAAAACTATTAAAATACACTTTGTAGTTGTTTACCGCTGAGGAGTTCCATTAATACTCTTTAGTTATTGATAAATCCATTTTTATCAACATAATGAAAAATCTAATATGGCACCACATTAAAAGTATTCTTATGTAAATACACAGCGTGTAACAGAAAGATGTGGTCATATTTTAGGACCTTAATGTATATCTGATAAACAACCTAAGTGCGTAAACCTAGGAGGAAAACAGAAAATTTATATGACAATTTCAAAAATAATATTTATATTTTATTATTAAAATATTAAACAAAAGCATTAATTGAGTTACAAAATTGCACCTGGTCATTTTCGGGTTCATGGAGCTCACCTGAGTCAGCTTTTAGTCTTTTTTAAGTATCGAATTGACTGTTTGCTATTGATAAGTTGGTAAACAGAAAACGCTATATCTTAGTAAAGATAATGTGTACGGATTTATTTGTCGCGGTTTTCCATTGTACAGTGGCTATATTATATGACACTTAAATATAACCACACCTTTCTGTTACAACCTGTATAATAATTATCTAAATTGGTTTATCTGTTGCTGAGATACCGATATCTCGGCAACAGATTAACCAATGCATCTAATATTGAAACTACTCCATTTTGGATTCGCATAAAAACAACTAACTTTAAGTAATTTAGATATTAAGTAAATTTATATGTCGTCTCCGCTACCGGCGACCTTTCCTAAAAATATAATAACTTTTATGTAAAACACTATTTTTGTAGGTTCACAAAGGGGCAATTTATTTGAGATCTTAGTATTCCAACGAGAAAACTAATTTTATTGGTCACGGTCTACTAAATTAGCTTTTAAAAGTGAAAAATATTCCGTGAGAGTCGGATAGATATTGAATTAATATTCTGCGAAGCTACGAGGTCGATGTTTTAAATGTATAGGTAGTTACGGCGCCACAACTCGTGATAGTTATTTACTGCAGTTCAGACTTATAGTACCTATAGGATACAGTACATGTGGTATTACCTCGATAGCATCTGTATTTACTATACATTATGCTCGGTGAAGCAGCGGTTTCAATTTCTGGATCAGCCAAAGTGCTATTGGAGTTTTCTGACAAGTAATTAGTAGTAACAACACAGAATCTTCGGCGGCCTCGATGGCGTAGTGGTTGGTGTAACCGACTGCCACGCCTGAGGTCGCGGGTTCGATTCCCACAAAGGTCAAACATTTGTGTGCATGTACATGGATGTTTGTCTTAGTCTGGGTGTTTCCATGTATACTAAGTATGTATTAAAAAAACAATATATATGTATGTTTATCCATTGTCTAGTACCCATAGTACATGTTCTGCTTAGTTTGTGCTAGATGGTGTAGTGTGTATGTGATAGAATATTATTAGAATATTATAATTGTGATGTATGTTCAGATACTACATACTATGTACTACTACTACTTATAATATTACTCTTATGTTACTCATTTATTGGTTAATCTATGTATCATTTATATTCGATGTTATAAGAAATATAACTCAGTATTATTCGGGCACTCGTTGTTTTCATTACCTCCAACACCCCACCGTACATGGCGACCCTGCCAGCGGAATCTTCCAGTGCGCCGCGAATTTGATACCATCCCGTATAAGGACGTAGATCATCTCGAAGGTTCGGACTATTTTGTGACAATGGCAAGAGTGCAATTTTGTTTGTTTTACGGACAGTACGTGCGCGCTAAGATCGTTTTCGAAAATGGGAAAAAATCAGTCTAAGGAGGAAACCGTCATCGTACAAAATGCGGCTGCTGGGGATAACAAATCCACTACAGAAGAAATCCGTTTCCATATGACTACCACCAATATTATATTATCTATTATCCTGCTGATCGTTTTACTTGGTGTGTTATTCTTCGTGTACAGGCTTTATAGAAGATGCCATGTAAAATGGATAAATAGAGAGATTTATCGAACGACCATGAGGAGATCGCTTTTTCGGCGACAAATACAAGCGGCACCCCCGGACAATCCGAGACATTATCCAGAAGTTGATGTAGAGTGCGGTAAAATATAGAAAAAAAAAAAAATATGTGCGTGCGTAAAAATAAAGAAAAAGTAGTGCGTTAAAATGCGTTGAAAAGTGCGATAAATGTGCGTAATATCCAAATATATATAATATGCGCGGAAAGTGTATCAAATGTGCGTATAAATAGTTTCAGAGCAAATATTTAATCATCGTAATCGTAAATATACTCGTAATTGTTTTCGTTTTGCATCGTGTCGCGTGACCGTGAACTTTATCGAATGCAGTGACATACCATATTCGGAAGATGTGCAGATTGAACTTTGGACTCTGCTGTTAATTGCGCTCTCTAATGATAGTTACATGGTAAAATGAATTTATACTAATGTTTTGCTGTATTTCACAGGTACATAATTGTATAACTTTTTTCTACGTTATGGTGGTAAGTTATGGACATTATTTTAACACTTTATGAGAGTTTAAAGAAAATTAGAGAGTATTTAATTAAGATTGGACCGAAACGAAGGTCAGGAAAAATATTAGAAACTAAATTAAATGAGGCTCGTGTCATTTATGAACAGTATGAGACTTGGTTGACAGATTTTAAGGATAAAGTTTTAAATAAATATTATAATAAAGAAGATATTTTATTGATAGAAAATTATTGTCGTAAATTTTTAGATTTACGTGAACAGATTTTATTGTTGTGTCGAACTGATAAATCCGAATTCGTATCAAATATGTCGTCTTTTGATTTAAAAACTGCTTTAAATCTTTTGCCTATTATGACCGACGAAGAGTCGAATACAAAACAGTTAATAGATAATATAGAATATTATGATAGTATTTTAAAAGATAGTGCATGTAAACAGAATTTAATTAATTTCATTTTAAAGAGCCGATTGTCTCAAGAAGCTAAGTTAAAGATGAAATTAAAATACGATACAATTAATGATTTAGTTAAAGATATGAAAGATGTGTTATTGTGTAAGAAAGCTGCAACGGCTATTCAAAATAAATTACAGAAATTTAGACAAAATGACATGTCTATTGCAGATTATGGTAAAGAAATTACAAAATTATTTGTGGATCTTACAATTTCTCAAGCAGAAGGCAATGATCAATGTTATACAATTTTAAAACCTCACAATGAAAAAATGGCAATCAAACAGTTTGCCGACGGCCTGAGAAATCGTAGATTAAGCACTATTATTTCCGCCCGCAATTATAGCTCTTTGAAGGATGCTGTCCAAGCTGCTCAGGAGGAGGAGACTTCACCAGCCACGACGTCAGGAGAAATTTTAGGTATGTACAAACGATCATACAATAATAATTTTAATTATAATAGAGGTCGTGCGAGCTACTATAGAGGACAACGTAGAGGTCACAGTAATTTTTCGTCATACAGAGGACAAACACGAGGACGAGGTCAGTGGATGCAGTCTGGTACTCGAGGGCAGTGGACTCGAGGTAGAGCTGATGGATATAGGCAGCAGAGAGGTAAATTTCAATTTTCAAACAGAAATCAAGGGATACGTAATATTAATATGATTGATAAATCGGAAGATGTTACAGAATGTAAAGAAACATCAAACCAGTTTTTTCGTGACCAATAGCGAGAATTTTATTTTTGCTAATAATAGTAATTGTTACATATCTTTGTGTTCATCAATTAATCGTGGAAAAAACCATTACTTTCTAGTAGATTCTGGAGCATCGTTGTCAGCGTGTAATTATAAACATACACTCGAACATAACATTCCAATCCATAAAGACAACATAACCATAAATGGATTAGGAGGCAAAGTCCAAGCAATAGGATACGTGTTTTTACCTTTAGCTATAGGTAATCAAAGTATAAGCCACAAGTTTTATGTTTTTGATAACTTACCAATCAAGGCAAGTGGTATTTTAGGGCGTGACTTTTTAAACAAGTACAAAGCACAATTAGATTTTCATAGAAATATTTTAACGTTGTATATTGCCACAACACCTATTTGTTTGTCAATATTAAATTCATGTAATGTTGTTTTTAATATACCTGCTAGATGTGAATCCATACATTATATACATACAAATTTTATTGAAGATTGTGTAGTTTCATCTAAAGAAATAAAGGAAGGTGTATTTTTAGCAAGTTCTATAGCTACTCCTAAGAATGGTTTGATACCAATTCGTATATTAAATGTTACTGAAAATAATGTTTCTTTGACAGATTTAGAGCCTAAAATTGAGAAACTTTGTGAATTCGATATTTGTTCATTTGACAAAACGAAAAATAATTCAGATAGAGTTAAAAAATTATTACCTTTAATAAAATTAGACCATTTAAATATCGAAGAACAGAATACTATTGAAAGCATTTGTGCAAAATATGCTGATATATTTTATTTACCAGGAGACAAACTAACCACTACAGATATATACACACATAATATTACTGTAAAACCTAATTCAAATCCAGTATTTTCCAAACAATATAGATTACCTGTTTCCCAAAAAGATGAAATTAAACGTCAAATAAATAAAATGTTACATGAAGGTATAATAGAACCTAGCAAAAGCGATTGGTCGAGCCCAATATTATTAGTGCCTAAAAAATCTAGTACAACAGCAGATAAGAAATGGAGACTAGTAATTGATTACCGAAAACTAAATAACTGTATAGAAGATGATAAGTTTCCATTACCGGATATAACTGAAATTTTAGAATCTTTAACTGGCAGCATTTATTTTACGCATCTAGATTTACACCAAGGTTATTATAATGTCAAATTAGATGAAAACAGTAGAAAATTTACATCATTTTATTCAGGGCAATACCAAATGACACGTATGCCAATGGGTTTGAAAACCAGTCCTAGTTCATTTTCTAGGATGATAACAATGGCAATGGCAGGATTAAATTATGATAAATGTTTAGTTTATTTAGATGATCTTATCGTGTTTGGACGAAATTTATTTTCCCATAATAAAAATTTGCAAGAGGTATTTGAAAGACTGAGGTCAGTAAACTTAAAATGAAATCCAGCTAAATGTGACTTTCTGAAGAAACAAATTTTGTATCTGGGACATGTTATTTCAAGTGATGGCATAAAGCCTGACCCTGAAAAAATAAGTACAGTAAAGAATTATCCGTGCCCTACAAGCACTGACGAGGTTAAAAGATTCGTAGCGTTCACAAATTACTACAGAAAATTCATACCCAAATTTGCAGAAATTACATATCCATTAAATAAATTAACAAGAAAAGGTGTCTCTTTTGAATGGAATCGTGAATGTCAAAAGTCATTTGAAATATTAAAACAACGTTTAATAGAACCGCCTATATTACAATATCCTGATTTTTCTGAGACTAATAAATTCATAGTACAAACTGATGCGTCAAATAATGCTGTAGGAGCAATTTTGTCTAATGTAAATGGTCGACCAATAGCTTATGCAAGCAGAACGTTAAACAAAGGTGAAAAGAACTACCCAGTTATAGAAAAAGAACTTCTTGCCATCGTTTGGGCTATAAAATATTTTCGACCGTATTTGTACGGCCGACCTTTTAAAATACTTACAGACCACAAACCATTAGTCTACTTATTTAATATGAAAGTCCCCTTCAAGTCGACTAATGAAATTTAGAATTGCATTAGAAGAATATAATTTTGAGGTAGAATATGTCAAGGGTTCTGACAATACAGCTGCAGATGCACTGTCAAGAATTACCATAGAAGATTTAAAAGAAATGCATGAAAGTGTAGTAAATGTATTAACAAGGGCACAAGCAAAAAGACAGAATGAAATTGATTCGACGGTGGATATGGTACCCACTGACTCAAGGAATGCGCAACCAAGAGTTGTGAGTACTCATATCAAACCGAAAGAATCAGTTGAATTGAGATTTATAAATGCCAATGGTTTAAGAAATTTAAGAAAAATAAGAAATATTACGAAAGAAAATGAAATATTATGTTATGTTGAATGTGAAAAAACTATATATGTAAAATTCCTAAATTCTCAATCACAAATGACGCGAGACGCATTTGTGAGAGAACTAGATAATTTTTGCATTGAATTAAAACTAGAAGAAATATACATATTAAAAAGTAAAGATAATGATGTTTTTATAAAGAAGTTATTAGAAGAAATAAAAAGTAGGAAAGATAGATTAGGACCACGTATATGTATTTTGAGTGATGTTGAAAGAATTGATAATAAAGACGATAAGCGAGTTATTTTAAATGACTTCCATCTCCTACCTAGTAGTGGCCATGCTGGTATGAGACGGATGTCGAACAATATAAAGAAATATTATTATTGGCCTGGTATCGATAAAGATGTTGAGAAATTTGTAAAGCGTTGTGATAAATGCCAGCGTCAAAAGTATTCATTACCTAAGAAAGAACCTATGATTATAACTAGTACAGCTAATTCTTCATTTGAAAAGGTGTATTTAGATCTTGTTGGTCCATTAGAAACTGATAGTAATAATTATTCATACATTCTAACATTACAGTGTGAATTAACAAAATATGTTGAGGCCTATCCCTTAATTTCTAAAAAATCTGAAGAAGTAGCGAGGTCATTTGTTGATAATTTTATCCTTAGGTATGGAGTGCCTAAAGAAATAGCCACAGACAGGGGAAAGGAATTTATGTCAGAAATATTTCAAGAGGTTTGTAAATTACTTAATATTAAACAGCTTAATTCAACAGCATATCATCATCAATCAATAGGAGCTCTGGAAGTAACACATAAAAATTTGAATGCGTTTTTACGTATTCAAACGGATAACCATCCTGAATTGTGGGGTAAGTGGATTCCTTATTGGTGTTTCGCTTACAACACAACGGTACATTCGGAGACAGGATTTACACCATATGAATTAATATTTGGTAAGAAATGTAGTCTACCCAGTAACTTATCAAAAAATTTAGATCCATTATATAATTTTGAAAGCTATCCTTGCGAATTAAAATACCGTTTGCAACTTTCCCAAAAAGAGGCTAAAAATAACTTGTTAAAAAGTAAGTTAAATAGGAAAATGAAATACGATAAATATGTAAACCCAGTAAGCTATAAGGAAAACGATATGATTCTTGTAAAAAATGAAGCACCTAGTAATAAATTAGATGTTATATACTCAGGTCCATACAAAGTTGTAAAAGAAGTACCACCTAACGTAGAAATAATAAATAAATATGGTAAAAAAGATGTTGTTCATAAAAATCGCACTAAACCTTATTATGAAAATTGAAACATATAATATTAATAAAAATAACTAAATTTATTGTTAAGATATTAAAAAGTATGATATACTAAAAAAAAATACTTTGTAATTGTATTTTTTTTTTTATATAAATGCGGTGATGTGATGTATGTTCAGATACTACATACTATGTACTACTACTACTTATAATATTACTCTTATGTTACTCATTTATTGGTTAATCTATGTATCATTTATATTCGATGTTATAAGAAATATAACTCAGTATTATTCGGGCACTCGTTGTTTTCATTACCTCCAACACCCCACCGTACATAATCTGGAAATGGGTTTGCTACACGGCTCGCCCTCTATAACGTGGGTCGTAGTTTTATATTACATTGCATTGTTAAAGAGAGGATGACATTATCTATGAATTTATTCTTTATAATCGTACATTCCTAGCGGACTGGTCGAGTTCATGGAATGTCCGAAAAACTGGTTGCGTTCTTTAAAGTTAGCAAAAGCTTGGCCTGCTCGCCACTTCAATCAGCACCAGCTCTGTGAGGCGGGGTGTGTGTTTCCACAAGCGCCTCTGTGTCGTGTCTTCGTCTTTCCACAAGGGGACAAACCCTTCCTCTACATGCTACTCAAGTTTATGATATAGCGTTCCCACTCACCCACTTTTCGGTATTAAGTGAGAGCCGCTGTACCTTCCAGTGCCCGAAAGCACCTTCAGGGACCAATTATAGACAGGTCTTATCCTCAAATCCTGAGACCCGGTTCTCGTTAGCGAGCTACTTCGTGCCCAAGTGGCATTACCTATTGTCCAGATAGGTGCCGGAGCAATAAAGCCACTCACCACTCGCAAACTCTGAGAGTTGCTGACGATATCCTCACTAAGGTCGACGGAGAAGCTACCTCCCATATCTCCGGTATCGTGCCGGAGCTGTATAAGGCACGCCCACTTCCCGACGTACATCCATACGTCTACCCATTTTGGCCTACAAGCCGGGTACTGAAGATAGGAGACAGTGGAGGGAGTTTCTTTTATATAGTGGCCTGCCTATGAGGTCGCGATTACATATGAAAGCGATTCGCGCGGCACCGCCGACTATGGTTATGTCGAGGAGCACCGTGGTAGGTATTACTGGCATATCTTTACCCCGGTGAGCCTGACATAACCTCTCCGTAGCCCCGCGGAGAAGCATACGACAAAGCAGATACCCACGTAAAAAAAATTAAGCCTTAAATAATATTAGAATTGATAGAATAAATATGTACTTTATCTTCTTAATATATATAATTCTTTTAGTCAGACAGTGAACTCCTCCTAAATGGCTGGACCGATTTGAATGAATTTTTTTGTGTGTGTTCAAGTGGATTTGAGGGTGGTTCAGATCTGTTTTTTTTTTCCTGTACAGGACAACGTCTTTCGGGACAGCTAGTAATATAATAAAATGATGTGTCTAACTGGCACAGATTTCAATAAATCAGCAAATATTGATTATAGGCTATCTTAGTAATGCGATCATTATTAAAACGGTGCAAATGATTGAAGTTAATTCAACAACTAACTATTCCTTTTCTTTTGAAGTACGAAACCTCAGTGCATAAATCTCGCACTTACCAATATTAGGATTTATGTAGTGGCGATAGCTATGTGGGAGATCGTTGGACAGCCACGCAGAGGTCTCAATTCAATCCCTCGATCCCTAGGAACGAACCGCTAACTTTTCAAAGCTATGAACTAACGAATATGCTACATTTTTAATATTTACTTATCGCCCGCTGTAACAGTGAAGAAAAACGTCGTAAGGAAGCTAGCATGTCTGTGAGATCTCCGTAAGATTTTTGAAGATATATGAAGTCTGCCAACCTGCACTAGGTCAGCGTGGTGGACTATGTCCTTACCCTTCTTACACTGAGAAGAGGCGCGTACCTTGCAGTAGGAGGGTTATATACAGAGCTATTATGATGAATATGTAACATGTCCATTTCTTTCTCTTACGTATCACACATTGTGTTAATATGTATTAGTGCAAGACACGAATAATAAAGACTTTGGTTTGTCAATGCCGGGCTTGCCGCAGACCCGCGTATAATTACGGGCGGCTGGAAATACGTTAAATGAGCTCGCGCAATTATGTAATCAATTAGCTAATCGGTTTCGTGTTGCGTGTACCATATTAGATAGGTTTGGTATATTGTTGTCGTGCAAAATATCATAAGGTATTTCTGTGACAAAATTCTGTAGACATCTCGATGTCTGGAGATATTATATCGAAGTCAATAAGCTCGCTCACATGGATCTAAATTAAGGCTAAAGATAAATAAGGTAATGCTGTGCGTATACATAAAGTAAATTTTTCTTACTTGTCTTATTCAACCTATTCAGTCGCAGCAGCACATCGGCGACAAGACAAAAACTTTTCAATGATGAATGATTCTGGCATTCTGACAAATAACATGTTAATAAGCAAATATATGTATAATGACAGCTAACGACAAAAACTGGCAAAAACTTGGAAATAAATCTTGTGCATGCATCACACAAATTCTCCGATTAACTAAAACTCATTAACATGAGTTTTAGCTATATACATATATTAGCAATGCACATCTGAATATCTGGACTCTTTTGTCTTTTGTTTGTTAAAAATAATTCTACCAGAGAAAAGCGCAGTCGTAACGCACGGTAAGTGTAACCGGGTGTGTTGTATGTCGGTGTTCTGTTGCCAACTCACGTTTAATGAGCACTGATATTACGTGACGTCAGCGCCGATATGGCGTCCCTTGGACAAATGTACAACAACACGCTTTGAGCCCATGGATCAACTTGGTTAGCACTTTGTTTCGATTATCTGTTTGTTTATATTTAAGTTACATTTTTAGCTTAACCATATCGAAACATTAATAAAAGCACTATATCTGGATGCATGAGTCAATACGCCGATAGTCTGATTAATTGTAGCTAAAATTAGGTTTTTTTATATTGTCTAACTTCCCCTTCAACGCATCATTAGTATAAGAAACTGCTGTGGATGAGGTCTTTTGATCGATATCTGGATCGGGTAAGAATTTTTCTGTGAAGACATTTTAGCAGTTTAGGTATTTAGGAATTCATGCATGGGTTATATTTGGTGAACATTCGAATTCGAAGAACGCTTTTGATGCAAATTTGAGTTTTGATGAAAACCGACAGATATTTCAAAAAGAATTCGTTAGTATACGCGTGATAATTTTTTGGCTGCCTTTTCAACATCTGAAAAAGTATACTGTGTTATTCACTCAAGGTGGCACTGTTTTAGTAGCCGATAATTTTTCCTGCCAAACATCTAATGATAATCAGTTCACCACTTAATAATTCAGCGTCAGATGTAAATTTATAATTATAAACTTAATATTATAAGAAGCGCACGAAACTGCTTCACGAGATGACTATGATTAAGTAGTAGTACTTAAGTATTAAGTGGTGGAATGGTTCATCTTAGGTGCTTAGAAGGCAAAATTATTTGTATAATAAATGTAACTAAGAAATATATAAATCACTAAGAAAAATCGCAAAATAAGACAAACACCAGATAGCGCAGATAAGACCACCGATTAGAGAAATAAGGTCTATGTTCTGTGCGAGCTATCATATAATCGGCGCGGATTGTCGACAGCGCATTCGAAAATAATGTACATTTTAATATTAAGTCAGTAACATATCGTATGTTATTGTCCTCTTTCAATATTGCAGCAGTTTAATCGGCACCCTTGATATCCAGCAGAGAATGGTTACAAAATACACATATAAAATATTTATTTTCCCAGTAAAAAATGAATTGAAAAGCAGAACTTGGGCGCGCGGACCTCATTAATGTAGGTACATAGTTTCTTAAACAAATAACAAACGTTTTACTCTTTTTACTTTATCTTTCATGTGACTATATAAATCGATAATATTGTCTATTGAGAACACTTAGCGCGGGCCACTTAATATTCCGTGTGTACGACCCATCGCTGTTACTTGAGAGGCTCGCTGTGATCATTGGTCCAAATACTAACTTTGCACTAAAAGCTTTTCTTTATATCTAAAACTAAACGAGCTTTTGTAACTTTCACAATGTTTTTAAAATTCATGATTCCTTTATATTAGCCAAATAATGATTTTTATTTTGGTGTTTTTTACAAAAGTTTGCAAGTTTGTGTTGTTGGTTTTTTCTTTTAAGAAAATTACTGTAGCAGCACGGCATGTAGAAATACAATAGGTTTGCCTCGTTATTACGTTGAACTTAACATGTAAGTGGCTTAATTTCGACGCATACGATTGTTAAATGTGTAATTGTTTAAATGTTATATTAGTAAATGTTATATCCACCCTGTTACTAAGCTGTTCTGCTATAGAAAGGTAAAATGCTGTCCTGGTACTGTTTAGCAGACTTCCTTATCTTCAAAAACATTATGCAGAACGTTAAGATTTACTTTGTCGTTAACACATACTGTTAGCGCCAAAGGAAAGCTTAACGCTCTGCACATACACATACTAAAAACTTAACTTAACGTTTTAATACCTATTCAAAAAGTTTACTCTTTCAACATGATAGATCAAAGATCTTTCAAGGTAGTCTATTGCTCAATTAATAAACAACCGCAGACAAAATATGTATATTATAAAGTTTAGTATAAAATTAGTTGTGTTGTCTATCGTCGGGACATCTAGTAGTCGCGGTTGCGGCTACACCGCATGAGTGTCGCGCCACACCGTGCGATGTTGCTGCCACAATATTTCAAAGTCTCAAGATCACAGCAAAAGCAACTTGTCTCGTTATTAATTAAATTACAAGTATTCTACTAGTTGTTTGTTGTTTTCTATAGTATACATCGACCCAACATGTACTGCTAAGGACGCACTCGCTCACTCAGGACTGAAGGTGAAGGTTATTATTTATATAATGTTAAAAAAGGACTTAGATTAAAGCCTGTATCGTTGGTAATACGCAGACATGAAACAACTGTTTGTAGATAACACAATTTTTTTTCATGAATCGAACTCGCAATACCCGCACCGTGGGAAGTGTCAAAGTGACCGCTTAAACTATTGCGCCATTCGTGCAGTCATAAAAATATTCGTGTGGAGTCTAGATAGATGGTGCCAAGACAATAAACTCATAAATAGAGCATATAAATGGGAGTAGGCGATACCTTAGTGCCTAGCCTTTGGACCGTGAGCACCGTGAGGAAACCTGCATGTCTGAGAGGTTTCCATAAAGTTCTCGAAGATCTGTGAAGTCTACAACCTACACTGAGCCAGCGTGTTGGACAAAGGCCTAGCACTTTTCGCACTGAGTAGAGTCCCGTGCCCAGGCTAATACATACATGGGTTGAATCTATTTTTCGTATACAGGGTGTCCGGTAATTAATGGATAACCTTGAAATGTCTTATAGTAGAATTGAAGGACGTACAGAAAAAAGAAAAAAAAATTAAAAATCAAAAAATATTAAAAAGTGCAAGCTATATAGCATAGCATACTTTTGACTGTCTATCTATTAGCATAATTAGTGTTTAATAATAAAACAACAAAAAACCGATGGATTTCATACATTTATGGTCGTAGTATACAAGAAAGTTATACATGGTTATTAAAAAAAACACATCTCAAGTAGTAGTTAGGATAGAATTTTTTTCATACTTTTTTCTGAAAGGCCATCAGTTCCACTATAAGACATCTCCAGGTTATCCATTAATTACCGGACACCCTGTATATTGCAAAAACAGTTGCACACAGCTATTATACTAAAGCGTTATTTTCTTGCTCAGCGTTCGTCATTATTTATCAACATCATTCCTATAATTACACAGTACAAATTATTTTTATTTTTATGTCCATATATTAAGCTTATTCACTTATTATTTAGGCTTATACATATTTACGATCATACAGACAGCGTACCTAAAACTGAAATAATTAATTCGATATAATTAATGGATCTGAAAACACGGACATTTTTACTCGTAACAATACAAATATGATGAATGTTTTAAAATTATTTTACAAATTGACATAAATGTTTGTTTAAATATTTAGGTTACATCTGAAAATACTATTTCTTTAATTTTTTTACTGATTGAGAATTTTTGATGGATTCAAGATGCCAACTAATCAATATAAGTCTCACAGAGTAGCTATTTTTATGTAAGCCTACAAAAGGTATGAATGATTACATTGCTTATGCTATGAGAGTTTGCGAGACCATTGTTCTCTTAAAGTCTTTAACAACATATAGCAAGCCAGTCATAAGGCAAATAGTTTTATCTCTTCACAACATCGATCAAATATACTATAGATGCACGATCGTCGCTCGAAAAACGGCTCCATCCAAACTGTGCATAAATCAGTTTTATGCACAGTTTCGCTCGCAGTCACTTTACGACCGCGCTAGCAGTGTGACGTTTCACGATGCCAAAGTATGTAGTAAAAAATGCAAAAACTATACTCTAAAAGTGCAAAAAAAGGATGGAGTGTTGTACTTTCGGTAAGTATAGTTTTATTATGAAATATTTATTATACTTTGATGAATATATACACTTTAAATAATATATTTGAAAATATTTTCGTTTAAATTTAAATGGATGTATTACGCACCCGTCCCGCTCACTCTTGCGTGCGTTGCCCGTAAGCGAGAGCGAATCGACACCACTACTTTGGAACAAAGTCCATATGAAATGGCATGGAGTCGTTATAAGTTGTTTTAAATTATTAATATAATATTTGTATTAATTTATTTTAGCTTTCCATAACATGAAATTCGAAGGGAGAAATGGAGACGTATTTTAAGCTCGAGATAAAGATGACGAATTTTACCAACCAAATACTTCTAGCGTAATTTGTTCAGAGTATTTTAATGAAGAAGATACATATATATATGTAACTAAAAAAGGGTTTAATAAACTAAAAAATGTAGCCGTACAGAATATACAGGTAAAATATTTTGCCATTTAATTTTAAAATTATGTTAAATTTAGTTAATTTTATATACGATTGATTTATTAACTATTGTTTTAGTTATTTTTATAGCAAGAAGAGTCAATAGTGCAATTTGAAGTGAATGCAATAATACCCCATATGACAGTAAACATAGGATCTACATCCACTTCGGGGAAAGCTACATTAAATTTAAATTTAGATTGAAATAATGAAACACCTAAAACTTCAAATACTGTTCAGGTACTAAGTAATGTTATAAGTAAATAATTTTTAAATTTTTCTGCATTTCTCAATTATTTTTACAATTTAACCATACCAATGTTTTCATTGGGATAGACGAACACTGCCAAGTACAATCACCGAATCTTGGTTATACGGTAACGTTAATAAGTTTTAATTGAAAAATATATTGACATACGTATACACTACGCGACAAAATTGAAAAATGCAGAAACAAAAGATCGGTCTAAGCGGCAATTGTTAAATAAGTTGATATTGTATAAAGGTACATGAAAACATTATTTTAGTAAAGTTGTTAATTTTTTTTATCTAGTTCCTTCCTTAACGATAGAACAGTTAAAATTTATATTTTTAGCATCTACATCAACAAAAGTATCCTGGTAAAATATATCTAGTTTTGTTAGCTAATTCGACCATCTACGAGTATATAGTTTTATTATTATTTATTGAAACTACATAGAAAACACACATACAAATATTTAAAATAGCATGTAATACAATGTACGAAGGTGAGCATAATTATTAGTACTGTAAATGATTGGCCTTCTTTAATATAAATATATTATATGCTTGCTTTTTTTAAAGTTATATAACGTCTTCCTTACAGTTACCTACTATAATTTAATTATTAAAATTAAAGAATATAACAATAGCTTATTATCAAATTATTGTCATTCAATAACGTAAATTTAGTTACACGTCTAATCAAAGATTTAAAAAATATATTAAAATGAATAACGTCTCTATCATTCCTTCTTTCTATGTTCTGAGCGGTAAGAATATCATATGCCTATAGTCAAAATAATAACACTCGCATAATTGTTGCGATGAGTTTACACTTAATTGTAATTACTATAAGGTTCATTTCAGAATGTTTTGTTTACATAATATAATATTTTTACCGTATCAAGAGAATGAAGAAAACATTTATGATACTTTGTCATAGGTATTACGACACTATCACTAAGTATTAAGGTTTATAGTAAGTTAAATTTATATTCACTTTAGGACTATTTTTAAATAGTCGAACGAGTAAACATAACTATAAGTACACATCAATTCGGAGTCATTATTTGGGTACGATTTAGTACAAGAACGTGCATCTATGGTATATTTGATCAATGCTTCACAACATATATATTTTTGAAGTGAATGCACACTTATCAAGTACTGCTAGTGCGTCAAGTACTGAGAATTTGGTCCCCGCACGGATCGAAAGTCAGAAAAGTGCAAAGAACACCTAGGTTCTTTGTCTCCATTGTTCCAATATTTGTACAGATGCACTGCACTACAGCATTTATACCTAGTGTGGTAGGGCCTCGAGGGTCTTAAATTCTATCAACTACTAGATTTTGCACGCGGCTCTGCTCGCGTAAATGTAGGTTATGTCAATTTGGGTAGAAGTACCCTGTGTCCTTTTCTGTAGCCCTGAGAACGTATATGCCAAATTTCCGGATGATCAATCGAGTAATTAGTTATGGCGTAAAAGCGTAACAAACAAACAAATAACCTAACATTCACATTTGTAATATTAAGTTAGGATATTCAAAGACCCTACTTTAATTGTTAGTTTCAACTAAACTTATAGGATAAGCAAGCCTAAGCGTTAAAAGGCTGATCTTACCTGCCGAAAAACAGATGAGCGTTACAGCAAGCGACTAAGTGCACTGACGACGAACGAAAGAAAATGGATGGACTGTTGCAGGCATGTGAAAGATTAGGTGCTGTGGCAGAAGCAAGGTGAGGTTTGTGTCTAGTAGTGGACTGCTTCAGTCTGATTTATTAACTGAACCAGCTATATTACTGATTAAAAATACGCTTTTTATGGCGTTTTAATCTCGGAGATCCAATGCGATAAAACAAAATGGAGCTTCAAATAGAGCTAGAATTAATTCGTACCGTAGTCCTCGTAACAGTGAGCGGTGTCCACTTTGCTTCGCTCCGCTCCGTTAGCTGACGGTGTGGCGCGACGGATGCAGTGTAGCGGGGCGGAGTGGCGACTGTGCAACAGTTGCGAATAAAACGGTACAGTGAACGCGTGCGTGAGCGTTCATTGGAACCGACTTTATCTGTGCCGAATGCTTTTGTATTCGAAGTGAATCCATCTGAAACTTCACTATGATCGGTTAACGATTGGATTAATCATCTTTAATATGATTTGCCATCACTTGACACCTGCCGGTCATTGCTCAAAGCAGAGCGCTTTGAGCAATGACCGGCAGGTGTCAAGTGATGTCAAAATTAGCTTACCGTTAATGCTTGAATCGTTTGCTTTCAGTATCATAATAATGTTGTATACTATTTACTAATCATTTACTGTTATACGGTAATCAATAAATCTTTATTTATTCATGCATTTAAGAATTAATGAATTAATGAATTGAACATTAATTGTGCTTTAGTAGGCAAGAAAAGATACGATCAGAAGGAAGATGGATATGATATAGTTTTCGGTGGTATTCACTGTCTTTTTGGGTAATTTACGATGCACAGATAGCTGCTTACTAGAGAAATCCGTATGTTATTCCAACTTGATAAAATAAATGCGAACGTGATCATTTTGTTTGTTACGTTTTCACACGATCAAAACCAAGTATTCCTTGTCATGGATAAATAAATAAAAAAATTACACTTACGTTACCGGACTAACGTTCCTGCCTGCACTTACCGTTGTCTGACACTCAGCGTGGATAATATTATTAACCTCTGAGTCTTCTTCGAAGAGGTTAATGAAAACACTACGTGAGTCTGTGTGTCTTTCTGTTAGTGACAGGCATAACTCCGGAACCACTGGACCGATTGACTTGTAACTTAATGTGCACCTTGGGGTTATACCTCGGTCGAGTTTGAATATAGGCTCTGTGGGTCAAAAGACCCCCGAGATATAGGGGTCACATATTTTAAATGGAAAATATTTACTTGTAACTGGATGTGCAGATACCTTGGGGTCATACCTCGGTCGAGTTTGAATATGGATCCTGTGGGTCAAAGAACCCCGAGATACAGGGGTCATTTCTTTTATTACTTTTACATTTAAGACGAAGAGGTAGAATCCTAGGCTTTTACACCCATCTCGTTACTTTCATCTGTAGTAGAAGCGTGGCAAGCATTATACGGTACACTCTTATTTTCAGATTCATTGCAATTTAAATTAAAAATTACTAGTATTAAGGAACAATTATTTCAAATGTAGATAAATCGTGTAGTCCCAAGTTTAACTCTAGAAACGATTTTATTAAAGAATGATTTCAGTTTTTGACAAAGGATATCCGAATAAATAACTTGCCTCGTATCTAACAGAGTATGTAAAGATTTTAATGTCCGTTATAACATTCAATATGGACATTCAACAGTAACTAATTAACTCAGAGATAAGTTGAATACTAGACTTAACTTAACAAGCTATTAAGTACAAGCTAGAAAGCTTACAATAATAAAAAAGAAATTCTCTAGAATATTCTTTGAAATTTATTATTTAGTTTTGAGTCAAGAGGATTTCTAAACTAGTTTTTCCATCACACGCGTAAGTCCGGTGGGAATATCGGGATAAAAGTAGCCTATGTGTGAATCCAGGTCTCCAGCTATCTACATACCAAGTTTCATCGCAATCGGTCCAGTAGTTTTTCATGAAAGAGTAACAAAGATCCATACATATATACAAACTTTCGCGTTTATAATATTAGTAAGGATGCTGTTTCCGCACAAGGAGTAATTCCTGTGTCGCCGGGAAATTTACAAACATTCAAACAACTGACACAAAGAACATCCAGACTCGGAACAACCATTTGTGGATCACACAATTTTTTGTCCCGTGTTGGATTCGAACCTACAACACTCAGCGTAGTGGTAGTAGCGAGGTGCACTCGTCTAAATTGAAGGTACGATCAATGTACGATTGGAAAGTGAGTTCCTCCGCGTGACATCTGCAACTTTCTTCGAGTGCGCACGCGGGCGTCTGACCGAGGCGGCTGAAGCAACACGTGACTTTAAAAGTTCGCTGTGTTGTCACGCGGCGTGACATCTGGTACCCAGAAATAACTTGGACAGCAGCAGACTATGACCAGATCGGGCAATGGGTGACATTATATAATAGAGGTTTAAATATAATGTTTAAATATAGCCGCTTTGTATGAAGAAAATGGGTACGGTTTGTCATAAATTAATAAAATCAGCAACCATCGTGTATTATGGTAAATTAAAACACCGAATGCGAGCAGACACGAAGCGATATAACATTAAATATTTATAATATATATAGTATCTATTTCTAAAATATAAATGATTTTTAAAATAACCTTTCCATTTTGTATAGAAACTACGAAATTAGATGTAGGACAAAAACGGCAATTTCTTAGCTAAATATCTAATATTTACCGTCCGCAGTTGAGTAACAAATGCTCACATATGTCACAAGATACATAACGTAATTTTCATTGAATGGATCTGTTATCTGATGTGAAAACTATATAATTGGACACTGGTTTATTTAATTTAGAATACGATTGACATATAATATAATGAAATATAAAGATCTCCAACCCGCACGGAGGTTGAAAGTGAACTATGCTATCATATGTTTAAAAAAATAAATCTGCTGCTCCAGGCACGAATTCTGTGTCGCAAGGGACATTATAAACATTTAAATAACATAGACAAAAAACACTCAGACTCGAGTCAAGGCGCAAGTATGAGAATTAACTTATACTTATTAACTTACTAGCATATGCTTGTAGTTCAGTCCATGGTCCGGAGTGAGAGGTCGTGGAACGCAGTCGCCTCCTTCTGTGAGGCCGCTTCCATCAAGGAAGCGGCGTGTGTGCGAGTGGGAGAGGGAGCGCTTAAACTCTCTCCCGAACCGCAGAACCGGGTGCCAGAGGCTGCGAGTTGATCTTCAGCCTGCCTGAGGTTTGACCTGGGGGTGGTGGGCTTCGTGGGCCTGCCCGCCACTCAATCAGCACCAGGTCTGAAGCCACGTGCGTGTTCCCACGCGCGCCTCTGTGTCGTGTATCCGTCCCCCCACAGGGGGTCATAAGATAATAAAGTAGCGGTGACCAAAGGGTAGGTCTCAGGTATTGGTCTGCCGCTTCATACGGTGGGCCGAAACCTCGGCGAGGTCGTCGCGATTGCATGTGAAATTGATTCATGCGGCTCCGCCGATTGCGGTTTTGTCGAGTAGCACTGTAGTACGTTTAGTCGGTATTACCGGGATGTCTCTAGTCACCATCTTTCTTTGTCCCGGTGGGTCCGACATAACCCCTCCGCCCACCCTCCCGGAGGGATACGCGTCAACGCATTCCCCCAAGTAAAAAAAAAACAAACGCCACGATCGTGGTGATGGGTCCCGTTTTTAAAGACTGGCTGGAGAGGTGACATGGTGTCCTCACCTTCCAGCTGACATAGATAATGACTGGCCACGTTTGTTTTGTCTAGTTCCTGTGTCGCATAGGTCAGCAGGAAACGCCCGGATGTCATCACTGCGGTGACTGATGTTGTTGTGGACACGGCGCTGTCCACGTTGGCGGATTGCCCCGCCTTGGCTTCACAGCGCCGTGAGTTGATCGCTGCAGTCAGAATGGCCCTCTCGTTTGGCCCGGCCCGGCCATGGTTCACTATAAGGTCCGGAGCGACGGGTTGTGAACTCTTCTGTGAGGAAGTAACTTCCATCAAGGAGCGGATAGGGAGCGCTTGAACCCTCTCCACAACCGAAGAATCGACAAAACCTCTCCTTCGTCCCGCATCAGTGCATTCTATCTACCAGACAACGCACTAACCCCCAAATAAAATTAATTACACTCAGATGCAAACATTTGCATTGCTTTGCTAAAAGGTAATAAAATATAGAAGATAATGAATCTGCATATAAAGTAGTGATGTTGTCTAAAAGTTTGAATGATAGACACTACTGTAACTATGAACATTAAAACCTAAATATTATTAAGGTTATAAGCATTGTCATTTAACGTGGCAATGCTGACTATAACTGCGGAGGGACGCTATGTCACCTGTTGCCCTGTTAAAGGATTGACTTTAACTTCTTTAACCCATTTTTATATTTTGTATTATAGTAAGTAGTTTAGGCTGGGTTATATTAGTAACCGTAGTTTTTAAATAATATATAACCTATGTTACTCGGCGATAATACATTGCCATTGCATGCCTTCTAATAGAGAAATAATTTTTAAAATCGGTTGAATAGTTTGAGTTAAATCTTTATGTCAAATGGCTACATTACCCAAGTTCTAAATACAACGCGATACAAACTGTGACGTAAACACTATTTAAACGCAGCTGTCCAAAGTAGACAGCAAGAAGTTCCCACTACGTTCCACTTGTTCTTAAATCAAAATTTAAAATATTAATTGCTTCCTTATAGAGCAAGATCCCAGGGCACCCAGACATTACTTAATTACTCAGAAATAAAATGTATGGGTTAAAGTAGTGTTAGAATATGTTTTGTGAGTGTCTGCATACCTGCTAGCTTGGCCCGGCGGCCATTTGTTTGTTACTAGGTGCTAAAGCCACATAAAATAATAATACGCACTTTTCTTAAATTCTTAGTGCTGATTTTTATATATTATGATACTCAGGGCACTATTTCAAAACTTTTTGTAAGCAGCCAGACCAATGGAACGGGTACAATCATCCCCCAGACACACATGAAATGTCGTTGTGAGTATGAGTACAATCGTGATAATGAGATAGTTTTATAACATAGCCTAATGAAACTTATGTTATTTTGTATGCAAGTTTTTAGTAATATTAAAGTTATATTTTGACGCTTAATTATAACCCCAGGGATCTTGGACTATTATTATGCAACCGATTTCGATACCGTTTACATGAAAAGCTTTCAATTGATTGCTATTTGCTCTTGTATATAAAATAATGTACAAAATCAAACCACTTTATATTTGAACTAGATTTGTCCGTGCACAAAATACGAGCGTAGCTAACTCGAAAACAGTACTTTTCCTGGATGAAAGTTACCCTATGTTCTTTTCTGTACCCCATGACAACGTGAATGGTAAAGGAGATCCCCCGTTTTTTCTACATCTTTGGGCCTTCTTGTTACAGTCATAAAATTGGTGGCATTTGTTAGATAAATACACTAATTATTTTACTTCTGCTTTATTTCATTAAATTTGGCAATTGCAATAATGAGATATTGTTAGGTTAGTTAATGGATAAGCTTACAAGTCGCAGTACATTAAAAATAAAATAATTATTTTTTCAGCTGATTTGTAATGAGAAATTAAACAGGAACCAAATACCACCGATACTTAATACGAAAATGCGAATAACATAACAGAACACATCACCGGCGCAAGCACAACCGAAAGAATATACTTTTGGTTTTTTGACTTTAAACGTCATTGTCAAACATGAAGTTTGAAGTTTAAAAATCTGACATCGTGACTTTTTATCTGGATATAATTAATGCAGTGTAATTAATTAACATAAAATATTATTTTACCATCGTAAATTGAATATTGTTCTTTGTGATTTTGTATATTGACAAAAAATAAATTGTACAATAAAAATATTGATTGTAACACATGACTGTCGAACAAATTAAATCAAAATTAATAAACATATTTTTTTTCCCATTAACAATTGTAGATTCAATTTGCTTTTTATAATTTTGTTTAGTGATGAAATAACGCTAATTTTGCAGCAAAAAAATTGGCTGTAATACGTGGGCCCAGAAATGGGCATATTTCTTTCATCATCACGAGGTCGACGTCAACGGTCAAGTAATTGAGGCGTGAAAACGTAGCAAAGAAACAAAGTGACATTCGTATTAATATTAGTTAGGATATATTGTCAAAGCTACATATAAGTATCTGCACTGCCTCCTTGATCATAATCTCTATCTATCTAGTAGAATTTTTTATACCACCAGGGTGTACAGATAGTAATACGCCTGATAGTAAGCGGTTAAGGTACTTTAAATATCAGTTTATCCCTTAACCAAGAATGACACAAGGAATAAAGATGTTTTGAAAGGAAATAGATGAGAGAGACGAATCACCGAAACTCTTCTTTACACGGCGAAATTCAATAACAATGTTACTATCTTATCTAGCTATGGGTGATTTCTCATCAGAAGACCAGTTCGTTAGTACCGCAGTAATAATAGAGTAATTGGCAACAGTAGTCTACGCTACTCAGACCCTCTCTGTTTCTAGAATTATCAAAGCTTTCAAAATTTGGGGTAACCATACATGTTATATATTTTATATTGTGTAAAAAGATTATATACTATACGAATAATATAAAGAAGAATTTTTTTTTGTATTAAATAAACTCAAAAGCTTTTGCAACGATTTTAATCATTCTTCCACCATTAGAAAACTACTTTATTCGGAAGTAACACAAGCTGTATATCATCACGCTACAAGTTACAGGAGCAGAGAAGTTATCATAAATGTGGGTGAACCTGCGGGGGACAGGATCCTGATATCATTTAAATCGTTTATGTCTAATTACTATACAATTTTACTTATATTTACTAAGTAACATCCCAGTAAATTTATCATTAATTTATAAACCGGACGGTATAGCTAACGTTCCTAAATTCCAAATGTAAAACGTTTGATGGTGAGTCAAATATTTACCAAAGCTGTTGCCGGCCGCTCGTACGTACTTGTGTGTGTATGTATATATATATATACATAGCCCACGATGATTGTATCAATATATGCACACGAGTGGACAGAACGAGACAAATATTTATAAAATTAAATGATGAAATCGTAAAGTTTGACTGAGTGATAGTAGAATGTATTGATGACGCAATGGTTCAGGTAGTTGTCTCACCTCTGTGCTGTCTTAATTAATAACAGGAAACTCTAATAACACTGTCAAAACCGATAACACTAGTATGCAAAATTAAAATATTTTTGTTCTATCATGTTGTAGAATGGTTCCTTATTAATTTGACGTCGCTGTTTTCATTCTACACTATCTTTTTACGTAGCATCTCTAGTTTTTGAGATACAGGTACCCCTCTACTTCACACTACTTAGTTCACACGTCATACCGATCATACGTGTAATCAAGTAAATTGCCGAAATATTTTATCAAGATACTGACCTCTATAGTTTTTAATTATAATTCAAACCTCACGACACGTTAACAAACATAAGCGTCAACTTTTACTAAAAGATTTATCAGGCAGTTAACGAATGCAAATTTTAATCTTTTTCTTCCTCACAGCTCAAGGAATTAAGCCTACCTTCATACATCTTTGCAAATGGCTGCCGGCTATTTTCTAGTATGTCACATTAAGTGCTTACAATCGGTGCGCATCCCTTACTACGAATATGCGACAAAAAGATATGAAATAGAAACACTTAACTTGCCGATTCGGTACGTTGTTTAATATCAATTGCAACTGTGTTTTTAACTTATCTGCTGTTCTAGAATTAAATCCGATTTCGTGCGAAGACTTTACAAATATTCAAACAACAGACACAAAGAACATCTAAACTTGGCGCAACCATACACAAATGGTTGCACCGAGTCTAAATGTTATTTCTCACACAAATTTTTGTTTTGTGTAAGATTCGAGTCCACCTTTCTCTCACAATTCTGCCACTTCACTGAGTGTTGTTCTTGTTGTACAGATATAACACCATCCATGCAGTCTATATCAAGATGTAGTGAGAATTATAAATGTTTATTGTGTTTTGTGATTATTCACTGTGTACGGTTAGATAAGGCATTCATCTCGTGACTGCATTTGCACCAAGTATTGTGAGCTTAATTCAGTCAGTGCGCGTATCTTACTACGTGTATGCGACATATAATTAATATGAAATAGAACCACTTCATACAGAGGTGTATCGATAGCCTACGCCATATTAAAGAAAATTATGGAATTTCAGAAAATTGGAAGTCTATTGAGTTTGCCGTGGGTCCCATCTCAAATAGGGATACAGGGCAGTGAATATACGAATATTTATATAATGAATATAATATAAATATTGCTCCACACCATTCTGAGGTCTTGTGCAAATATAAAAAAATAACATACATACAACATGTAGAAAGAATATTTTATGGAGATTTCCAAAGAAAAAGGTGTGGTCCTTCAAGATCAGCCCTCTCAAGTTCCTTGGTTTAACAACATAATTTTAAGCCGCAAGTACATAGTGCAAGCACATAGGCTTCGTTCCGGGAACTATCCATCAATGAAGTTTGCATATCTGATGGGTAAAGCTGACTCAGCAAACTGTGATAAACACCAGCTAAGCTCTCTACAAGATCTGAATATAACGTTGATGGGTGAAGTTATTGAAAGAGTTGAACAGGCCCGCAACCTAGGACTACACATCGATACTAGTCTTAGGTACGAGAAACTTGTCGCCGAGATGGTTAGTAACTGCTTTTATAGGTTAAGAATTTTATATAATATGCGTCCATATTTATCTGATGAGCTACGGGTGCGACTAGTTGAAACATTAATTTTGTCAAATTTAAATTATGCGGATACGGTTTACGGGTCGCGGCTACTAGCACGAACAGACAGGCTTATTCAAAGAGTCCAGAATGCTTGCGCCCGTTTTTGTTTCAATATACCATCTAGAAATCATGTTACACCTTTCCTCAACAAAAATTACATCCTTAAGATGAAATCTAGGCGGTAACTACATTTGGCCTGTCTTATGTTAGGTTTTATTAGTACTCACGAGCTATCGTACCTATACCGCAAATTGAGCTGGGTAAATAGCAAACGCAACTGCGCGAGCAGACAGTGCTCACTACAGCTCTCTATACTGCCACACAGAACATCTGCATTTAGGAGCAGTTTCCGCTACGCTGCATCAAAAATATGGAATAATTTACCACCACCTATCAGATCATAAAGTACTATTGAGTCATTTAAATGATGTTGGCGTCTTATACTATAATTAATGCTCAGCGGAGCTTAGGACTGACGAACATAAATGCTTCGTTCATTCGTTCGTGCCTGTGTCTCGCTCGTCGTGTGAGCGCGTGATATTGTATTAAATTAAAATTAATTTTACTCAGTCGTATCCTTCTTATTATTATTGTTTTATTTTTATTTTTATATAATTTTGTGTTATATAATAATAATGAATCCCCTCTGGGACAGTCGTTATCTTATCATGAGACTAACGCGATATCGG
Organism: Catocala nupta; assembly: GCA_963675205.1. Classification (NCBI taxonomy): domain Eukaryota; kingdom Metazoa; phylum Arthropoda; class Insecta; order Lepidoptera; family Erebidae; genus Catocala; species Catocala nupta. The sequence goes on along the minus strand of OY776084.1, from coordinate 8,089,327 downwards.
AGGGCACAGTACACTAGCTTTTAAACTATCACCTTCGCCTTGTGATATAAACAAAAAATGTATCACCAGGTTAAATAATAGCGCAAGAACCGCAGGGCAGCTTTTGGCGAGCTGAATGTGAGTAGCGACACTGCGGTCCTGAATGCCTCAGAGAGTCGGTTAGGACCTGGTCCCCGGCTTGCCATTACTGGTTGGCTAGGGTGGAACTTCAAGAGCGCCCATAAGACTCTCAACTCTGGCTTGCCTTGGTCGGCCGGTCAGAGGGAGGCCGCTAGAGCTATATGCTTGGGGGATGAAGTGTCATTTTCAAGGGCATAACTACGGGGAAACCCGCTCCGGGTCTCCGTTGTCACGAGACCCGTGATGGTGAAACCGGCGGCGCACCGCTCGACACCCCTAGCCACTCGCACCGGTGTTGCCCACTGCTGCTGGTTTGTATGCCTATAGTGGCTATTCAGGGGGCCCATCTAGTGAGTTGGCGAGTCACCGTCTGCCCATTGCAATTATGCTATTAGAGTATTCAGGGCAGAAGCCGTTTTTAACCATAGTTAGCAATATATAGCGGTCCATCAAACACTCATACCCATAGCCCATATATTAGAATCCATACGTAGCAATAGTCCTACGCCTGCTGCGGCTAGTGCCGCTGTTGGTGTTTCATCCCATCTTTGATTAAAACTCTCGAACGGCCTCTTCACGTTGGACCCATGTCTCCGTGTAAGCCTCCCAAAGGGCCAGGTATTTTCTAATATAATATGTTAGAAAGTACCTGTGATAAGAGAAACATAATAATAATAATGGATTCAGAGATGCCGTACAGGTATGTGCCCGATCCAGTTCTCGAGAATGGTCGTGTCACTATGTACTGGGATCAATCTATCATCACTGACAGAACCGTCGTGGCTAACAAGCCAGATATAGTGGTGATAGATCGATTAGAGTGCCTTGCAATGATCATCGATGTCACCATACCTCATGACGAGAATCTCGTGAAAGCTGAAAAAGATAAACAAATTAAATATCTGGACTTAGCTCGCGAGGTTTTCGACATGTGGGATGTGGGCTCGGCGATCATTGTACCGATAGTCGTTTCGGTAAACGGGTTAATTGCCAAGAGCCTTGACCACCATTTTAAGAGGCCCGCGTTGAATGGTTGGGTCAAGTCCTCGATTCAGAAGGCAGTATTGCTCGACACGGCGCGCATATTGCGGAGGTTCCTTTATCTGGAGCCCTAACCACCGATAGCTTGGTCCCTGCACCCGATATCGGTGGGTTTCCGTGGTCCTATTTTATATTTTTTATATATTTAATGTAATTACGAGAAGATATTGGAATAAATGGAATAATAATAATATTCTACCACATACACATAATCTGCGTATTATATTATCTGTGTCTGTGTGTAAACTGGATATCATTTTTTTTACATATACTGTATAAATATTTTATTTTTATTTTCTTTGTTTATATTATAGATGGTTTTATATCCGTGAGTCACTAAAGGACCCAGTTGAAAACCAGCGTCAGGCTTTCGTATGACACATGCTGAACTGGGCCTTACTTGACACTACTATTAGACACTTACTATAATTTGTTATTTACTTATTTTTTTGTTCTCCATTCGCTAAGTTTATTTTTGTACCTATTTATTTTTATTTTATACTTGTTATTATGTGTTTGTGGTATGTGTCAAATAAATAATTTTTCTATTTTTCTTTGTGATATATGTGGTGTCATTAAAGATGTGCAACATCTGTTGATGGATTGTGCCCGGTACAAGGATCGTAGAAGGAGATTCACTGAAAATTCCAAAATAAATAAGTATCGTGTCGGGATATGAGGGATATGGGAATGATACTTGCAGACAGACATCAGAAATGGCGGGAATGCTTATTAAAATTCTTGACATATAAAACCATTCTTTCTTTTTTTTTTTTTTTATTTCTTTAATTTAAGGAACGTTTACACAATGTGCTCGTTTGTCCCATCGTGCCCTAATAGTTACAGTAATTCTTACATTTACTTAATAACACAATATGAAAACATAACAATTCAATTCTTTTTAATTAAACGTTACCAAGCTAAATAAGGACTTAGCTGATTCCGAATTAGGTTGAGCTAAAATACTATTAAAACTGCCAACATTGAACATGTTCAAATCAAAATTCCTCAGCTGTATCCTCATAGACTCATATCGGACACACTCCACCAATATATGAAATGTATCCTCAAGTGTACCACATACTTCACAGTTAGGAGAAGAAGATTTTTTCATCATGAAGTAAAACTTATTGCATGGAATATGTCCCGATCTGAGTCTATGTGCTGTAATAACAAGTTTTCTATTTAAATCAGTATAGGCACACTAGGGCGCACGAAGAGGCTGACACTGAATGGTCTTATACCATATACCATTCTTTCTTAAGGAGACTGATATGACCATGGGCAAAACACCAAAAACCACTTCATTTACCGATTCAATTTAAGATTTCAATTATGAAAACTTTTTAATTCGATTGTGCTTATATTTAAGTAGTTCTCGCAGACGTCGAGATCTCTAAAGTCAAATAAGGTCAGACAAAGTTTAGAGGGCTCCATAAAACTGTAAGTAATCCATCTTTTAACAGAATAATTTAATCTATTACTGAGGAATTTTAATTCTGATTACATTTAACTTGGTAAGAACCAAAAATTAGCATCAGAAGTGGGTTATCAAACTTTGATTCGGCAAAAGCTGTTGACGTCATAGCTACGTCACAAATTTTACCTTTATATAGTTGAAGTTTTAAGATGGTATGATGAATTGGCAAAAGGCATTAATAGAGATGAGATGAGAGAGAGATGCGGCATGAAAGTGGATATAGTGACAAGAATAAAAAAGGGTGTGCAAAGCTGGTTTGGGCATGTAAAAAGAATGGACGAGAAAAGACTGATTAAGAAAGTTTATAAGGCTAGTGTAAATGGAACAGTCGCAAGAGGTAGACCTAGGCTAACGTTTCTCGATCAGATCGTAGGCATTCTAAACAAAGGCTAGGTTAATAGCACTTTAAACCGACGAGCGTGTATGAGAAATCTGGTGAAAGTGAATGAAGCCAGAGAAGTGTGTCAGGATCGTACTTAAATGGAAATCCGTAGTCTGTGTCTACCCCTCTAGGAAACAGGCGTGAATCTATGTATGTACGTACATTAATATTGCATTACTTTTAAATTGGTCGGTAAATAGATAACGCCATGAGTGAACGGTCTTTACTAAATATAGACTCATATCCACTGAAGGATTCCTCGGATGGCGTAATGATTTAAGTGGTCACCTCGCATAGCGAGGAAATAGTACCACTGCACCGAAAGCTGTGGATTTAATAAATAGTTGCTTTAGATCTAGATGTTCTTTGTGTCCGTTGTTTGAATGTCTGTGAAGTTCCCCATAAGAATAGATCCAAGTGCGTTATCTATGTTTTAGATCATATGTACGTTTCCGTCTATCAGACACATTTGTAGACTCCGTGCTGCTACTAAGAATTTTCTAACAGAAAATGCTAATATCACTTTGCCCAAACCACAAATCAAATTATACCCGGAACTACATGATTGCATACAAAAATAGCGCAGACTTCTGCTCCGGGATCAAAAATGCAACTCTAAAGAATATACTGAAATCCTGCAAAACTAAATCAAAAATAGCCTAAAAAAAGCAAAAGGTTATATAAAAATCCTTCAAAGTGAATAAAGTAAAAGAAGAACATCAAATGATAAAGCAAGATTATAGCCTACACCTCTCCTAAAAGTTTGTAAAAGGCCAAAATAGTTAACGCGCATAGCACATTGTGTATTAATATAGAGTGCTACGTACAAAACCCGTCGACTACGAGAACCGCTACGCTATCTATCTAATGTGTAAATCGCACAAGAACACTTCTATACAAATTTATTCGATTCACACTAACATTTCGCTGACGTATATTGGCACATAAAACTTGAATGAAACTTAGACAACGATAAAATATATAGTTACGATGAAATCATTAAAATACTAGCGGAACGACCTTTTTTACGAGCGCGCAGATTCCACCGTATTAGCGGGTAGAATTGTAGATGCGGGTAGTGGTTTCGCCAGTAATACGCACGGACGGAGGCGTGTTACAAATGGCGGCAGATAGCGGTGACGAGCCATTCTTCCGCTCTCATTTAATAAACGCGTGGGCGGGTGACGGTAAGCCTCGATAAATTGCCTCGCACAAAAGCCTTATTGATCACGTTGACAAGTGATTCTCAGTTTAATTTCCGAAGTTATTCTTGTGCTCTCCGGTGCGCTGCCGTGATGTATAGCGAGCTGTCGAGCCCTCTGACTTTGCGCGACTCAACATTACCTCTCACACTAAGACATTTCCTGCTCTACGTTGGATTTTTGTGCACCAGTATAAATTATGTGCATACAAGATTTATAATCTTGGAAAATGTTAGACGAGGTTAAACATGAATTGCAGCTGCTATATAAAATTGTAGTGAGTATTATACATGTTAATTTTATTTACGAATTATTTTGACACGGTCGCTTTGTTCAATCCTTACAATACAAAATTTGCGATCAACAAAATACCTAATTGTTTTGGTCCTGGGCGTTCTTCGTGTGCGTTGTTTGATTGTTTATAAAGTTAACCGCGAATAAATCCAATTTAACATTTTCAAGGAACAGTCCGCAAGTAATAATTTCTAGAAAAAGATTTAATTGCAATTTACTGAAGTTCAAATAAGGTTCCAGACAAAGCTCAAATAAAAAAAAACGTAATAATTGGTTAAAAAACAACATATATCGGATAACGTAGTGGTCTTTCGTTACTATATTTTTTAGATAACCAATATCATAATCAAGCAAAACACATATAATTAATATAGTCATTACAATAGTCATTACACGCTATAAAAATATTATCTTATTATTCATTAGTTATGGATAAAAATATTTCGTTTTTGAATCAAATGCTGCAGCTGTGAATATAACATGAGAGCAATTAAAACACAGCTTTCGTACACGTGTCGAATGGTGGCGACTAATCCCTAGGGATGTGCTGAGCTCGCACACGACACGAACACGAATTAAACCATCGTCCCGTAGTCGGCGACACTGAGCGCAACACTAACTCGACTAAGTAGATTACACGTCAATTTTACGTACCTACTGTTTCACAGACAGAATTTTAAAATGCAGAGGTTTTAATGAGGAACTGATCACTCCAGTTAAACTTAATCTAAGTAGCCCGTAGCATACTTCATATCTGCTACGGATCTAATGTCTGTCGTAGCGTAAAGCTACGAAACCTCTACATGTGCTATGTTACAAATAAAACGGATACGGTTTTGGTTAATGTATTAGCAATAGTAAGTAGAACCCGTAGAACTAGAGAGGTTTGCATTTACAGCGTAATTTTTCAGAGGATACGTTTAGTTACAGTTTTTTTATAAATGATCACACGCTGCGTCATACCAAAACGAAATACCAACGTAACGTCATCCAAAAAAAAGCAAAAAGCTTCCAGCTTTTATTGCTTTATACGAGCTAAAGCTGTCTTATAGTATATACTTAAAGCGTATTAATTTGACCAGTAATTAGGAATTTGAATATTATGTTGCAACAAAATGTTCACTACTTTCGAAAATTACCAAATTTTTGTAACCCGAATAACGATTTCTTCTTGCTGATGAACGAAGTATAAATTTTGTCAAACCATCTAAATTTTCCTAAAGGTTTAGATGGTTTAGCAAAATTTATAACTTGCCAAAATTTAGATGGTTAGATTTTAAGATTAAATTTATAGTTAGGTTTGTTTAGTTGATGAATTGTTTGTATACTCTTATTGCAATTCTTCACATGCACGAGCAGATGCATAGTTATTACAATTACTTGACACAAATTCGCCGATATTCATAAATATACCATTCATATTCAAATTTCTCAAGATGAATAAAGACAAACAGATACGATTGTTACCCAAATGAATAAACACAAGTAACAGCGCTCAATCTTGTATTTAAAGTTGGCACACACAGTACGTTCATTTGCGTCGAGTGAAGGTGCATCCCGAGCTAACAATGTTGGTGTAACAATTACTGGCGACCACAGCGCGTCACCAGCACCTGCTAACGAGGGCATTGTCACCGGTCGCGCCGCACGCCACTGAACATTCAACATTGAACAAGGGACACTGGCCGAATGCCGCGTAATCCCCCTTTTGTTGACAACTGCTGATGTTGAAGGAACCGCACTTAGTTCTCAATTGTCAGGGGCGTACGGCACAGTTGCTTGTTGATTTTAACGGGGCGTGCTTGTGTAACTGGAATTTGTGGTGGTCGTATAAAGTCCTGTTGAACGTGAAATATAAATTTAGATATGCATAATATGTGTGTTATCAGGAGGGGTAAAAGAAAAATGAAAGGCACCAAAATTTTACTGACATGTTTTAAAAAAGCAGCGATAGCTCAGTGGGGAGACCAACAGACTACAATGCAGAGGGTCTCGGGTTCGAAACCACGTCGCGCACCTCTGACTTTTCGAAATTATGTGCGTATTGATTGACAATTATCGCCTGCTCCGTGCCTCGGAGAGCACGTTAAGCCGTCGGTCCCGGCTGCCATGAACATCTATGGCAGTCGTTATTGGGAAGTCAGTGCACTATAATATCCTGACACTGATCTAGCCTTAGGGTATCGTTAGCCTTCGGGTTGCGGAGGTCAGGTGGCAGCCGCTCCGTGTTAAAACTGATATCCAGTCAAATCCGGTTAGACCAGAAAAGCCGAGCCCAAATGACTTGGGAATAATAAAGGCTAGGGAGAAGACTTTACGAAAGAAAAATCTCAATCATACTTTATTCGATCTGAGAAGCACCTTAGACTACATAATTAGAAAAATGTTAGTGCAAACATATGCTACTGCACTAAAGAATCGTACTTGTTACCACGATTTTATTGATTCGCTCTTTTATCTGTCTGTTTGTCTGCTTAGTACAAATTTAGCATTAATTTTAAACCTAATTCCCGATATGTCAATCTAATTGCATTTATAGCTCAGAATGATTAAGAAGCAGATACAAATATTTACTTAAAAAATAAACAGGCAATGATGTTACTAAAACGAATATAAAATATTTACTCCTGAAATGAAATTGTGTTGCGCGTGCTAAACGTAAATAAAAATATACTAAATAATAACTATTCATATAATAGTTTAGTCATTAACAATGTACACTTGATTGCTTTTTTATGTGCTAAATTTATTATGCTTATTTTTATTTACAAAGCTGCAGAGATTTTATCTGTCATTGATTTGCAAACAGGACGTGACTCCGTATAAGGAGATGTAATTAAATCAAGTAGGTGAATTATTCCACTGTTGGGCAAACGCCTCTTTTCAATATGATAAAAGAATAACCTCATTATTCATCTCGCTGGCTTAGTACTTCAGACCTTATATATCTTCAAGACCATCATAAAAAATTTCTAGCTATACGGGTTGCCTCCAAAATTTTTTTTTTTACCTCTTAAATGGACCATGTTAATTGACTACTCGGTTACCGCCTGTGGTAGCGCAGCGGTAATAAACGTGACTGCTTTGCATGAAAATTTGAGCTCGATGCCCAGGTCGGGCATAGTAATTGATATAAAACATCATGAGTAGTAGAGCCTCGCTGATTTCAGCATGAATGAGCCGGCTCGACCGGGGAAGGACAACCCTCTCACAGAATATCGATGTGAAATAGCAGTATTCCTACTGTTGTGTTTCGTTCAATGAGTGAGAGTGCCAGAGGCCCGATCACCCTTTTTCTCCCTTCCCGGTCCTTCTCCTTCGCACTTCCTTTTCTAAATGGTCGGCAACGCGCAAGTGATGCCTCTGATGTTGCAGGCATTCATAAGCTACGGTGACCACTTACTATCAGGTGGGCCATATGGTTGTTTGCCAACATCGTTTTATAGAAAAAAAACGACCTGTATCCGGTAGAAAGCATTAAACTCGTAAACTCGTCAAACTTTAAATCAAATTTTGTGTTTGTGAAATATAGCTACAATACACCTCTGCCCATTAAATTTCAGGATATACAGGGTGTCCGGTAATTAATGGATAACCTTGAAATGTCTTATAGTAGAACTGAAGGCCGTTCAGAAAAATAAATTATAATAAAATAAAAATTAAATATATATATTAAAAAGTGCAAGCTATATTAGCATAGCATACTTTTGACTGTCTATCTATTAGCATAATTAGTGTTTCATAATAAAACAACAAAAAACCGATAGATTTCACTCATTTATGGTCGTAGTATACAAAAGTTATTCATGGTAATTAAAAAAAAACACATAGCTACTAAGTTAGGATAGATTTTTTTCATATTTTTTCTGAACGGCCATCAGTTCCACTATAAGACATTTCCAGGTTATCCATTAATTACCGGACACCCTGTATGCGGGAAACTGTGTATATCTTAATATTATAAAAGGGAATGTTAGTTTGTTAGTTTGTACGGTTTAACTACTTGTCTGATCATCATAAAATTCTGCATGCACGTTATCGTCACGTTACATAGAAAAGGACATACGGTACCTATCATCCAGAAAAAGTACTTTTCCCTGGGGATAGGAATTTATTCAATAAAATCTACATTAACGACGAACGAAATCTCTGGCAAAATCTATTATCTAATAAAACATTGAATAAACGTGAATCAAAATGAGCCAAGAAATTGAACTCAAAATAGGATATGCCTATTAAGGATAGCCCAACAAGTCCTACAAGGCTATAATTACAATCATATAAGTATTTTGATTTTAATGGCAACACACTGTCAATACCAATGTATTACTCGATATATGTCCGGTGGCGATGTATCGAGCTGCTAATGTAAACTCGATGTCCTGCGTAAAATATAATTACTGCGCAATTTAATTTTATGTGAGCGTACACGGACATGTTGGGTCCGTTTTAAATACATTATATAAATAACGTAACATCAAATATGGCATCACCTTCAAAAGGTTGGCAGAAGTATATAAGAGGAATCAATTTGCCAGCTATGTTTATTTCACACTAGACTAGCGAAGTCCAGTGACTGAGATTTCTAATAGAAAGAGCCAAATTAGACTGTATGGAAAAAGCGGTGGGCAAGAGGTTACCTGGCCGTCGCCAACGCGATGATTATTGTAAGTTTGAATCCCACACGAGCTAATTATTTGTACAATTCTTAAATAATTGTGAGAACGCCTTAGTCTGTGTGTACTTTCTGTTTGATAATTAAATGTCTGAAAGTCGCTCGCGAGATATAACACGATACCTAGTTACTGTGTATTTAAAAAAACATGCTGGGTAGTCTTTGGGGACTGCTGATAGAAGTGAAAACTAACTAACTAGCGTGTGGTGACGATGACACGAGTTTCACGTTTTTTGTTCACCCAAAAAGTACACATATATACACAGTAGAGATATAGCTCATGGAAAGCGTTCGGTGACGATGACGCGAGTTCCATGATTTTTGTTCACCCAAAAAGTACTCAACGCGCCTAAAGAAGTTTTCACTTCCTAGCCTATCCCAAGTTAGAAGCTAAGGACAGTTATTTTACACTATGCATAACCGCAATATTTTGCAAAGGAACTATCGATACCTATTTACGCTAGTTTTTATTATTTTTAACTACATTGGTAGGTAACTATCGGTAAACTTCTAGCGATATTTAAATTTTCTTTAGAATTTTATTTGAAAACAGTGATACCACTGTATATTATTGAGTAAATTCCTGCCTTCCAAAAAGTATGTATTGCATTAAACACAACTGTATTCGAATCATTCGAATGTAATAACATGCGCATCTCTAATCAAGATGCCTGTTGCATTCTATAGAGCTGAGGCTCTACCCTAAGTGTTCATAGCTATATCGAAATATTTACCCGTTGACATTTCTTTCCAAATTCTTGATTAATTCATTTACGTTTCCACTAGATGCGATCGAATCTGCTGAAATGTGTCTAGTGCTAAGGTACTTCAAAACGGGCGATATTTTACTGCAATATGCGGCTGCAATGTTTTCCTGCAGTCTGATCGGCTCAATAACATTGGAATGCAGAAGCCATTCCAAACTTAATTCTTTTGATAGCGATATCCAAAATATTGACGTGTATTTTGTAATAAGGCTGTTATTGCCGGTTAACGAAGATTTAAATAAAATATGCTACTACGTTTAAATATGGTACCTTTCTGGATGTTACTGACACGATGCCAACGTAACATCTGAATTTATAACTATAGTACTATCTCGCTCACTCATATTGAAAATTGTGCGCTATCGTTCTCTATCAAGTAAATGTAACTAGTTAGCTAGCTCTTTTTAGTATGAACACTTTTTCGTGCCTCTAAGTATGGCTACCGCACGTCTATAATTTAAATCTTAGCCAACCATGTTGCAGCCACATTGCAGTAAAAATTGCCGTTCAAAAGCCCATTTGACAATCCTATTCACTTATTTTACCATAGGATAAGGTTTCAGTTTGGACGTACGTCACGTCAAGCATTTTGCTGCTTTCCTACTGATTTTATCAGAACATCACTGCGTTCCTTTGTCTTTGTGTGGCCCGCATACTCGCTGTTACTTCCGTCATTGTTACCGTCCCAAATAGCTGTACTTTGATTTCAAAAGACTTTGTTTTGGGTACATGTTTAAGTTAAAACTAATTTCATATTATGCATGTTGATATGTTCTACAAAACACTTGAATTGAGGATAAGGAATCGATACTCGATAAAATCAAAATTTGAAGATCGATTAATCTAATCACATCAGAAATCGATGCGTGACAGATCAGAGACACAAGAATGCGAGTTTTGTTAGTTATCGCGTGACAACCTCGCCTGCTGTTTTTAATATTATAATAGCCATTAGAGACTCAATTCTAGTGATCAGAGCTGTAAAAATAAATGACCACGATGACATCTACTGAACTTAATTAGTATTAAACGTGTCTTAAATTATAAAATAAACCCCAGGCTACCAAATTGTAAAAACCTCTCGTTATTTATTTTAAGTAGGTAATAATTGAAAAAAATAAAAAATTATTGTTAATACAGAACAAAAACAAATGAACATACATAGACGAAACATTGTTTTAGGTTCAAACTCTACTAAATAATTAGAAAAATAAATTTTCTAGATTATCTTTCATAGAAATACAGCCTCGTTACATTATTATAATATATAGAAAAGTAGATGTGAAAATCTTACAATATAAAGTAGTGTCGCGAGTGAGGTAACATACCCATCAGGTATTTTAATAGTCTCGCGACACCTCCCTCGTAACCCGCATCCCACGATACGCTCTGAATTATAAGCAGCTTCTACGTAGTACTTAACCTTACCTCCCGGCTGCCAAATAAAAGAAAACTTTATTTTATTTAATTTCCTTTTTCAATTTCATACTTTAGATCGGTAGGTAAACGTTGATAGTACTGACGCATTGCACGAGTTGTTTCATTACACAGTAGCTGAGTTTAACTCTGTTAGTATCGGCCTCTCGTTTATGTGTAATTCACGAACTGATAGGTACTAATTACTGTTGCATATTATCGTGCCGCGTGTTCACTGCGTCGTGTTGCGTAGCATAGCGCCGTACCGCGGCGTGTTGCCAGCTGTAAAATTATGTCGGATGCGATGCTAATTCATACAGCCAAGCTACGTGTGTTTTGATCATTTATAATTAAAGTAGTATTTCCCCGCGAGTATTGCGTTCTCTTTGAAGCTAACCTTTACCGCTGGCCGTTGATTACCGCAACATAATTAATTGACGTAATGATATTTTAAATTGTCGAGTGTTTCCATGGTTATAATGGAAATGGATTTTATATAACGTAATCCCTAGCTCGTCGTGAATCAATTAAGCGGTACGTACAGTCGCCACCCTCGTGTCCACCACAAAAATAATTAAAAGACAAAACACGAACCAAATTAGTAGCCCGACCTCAAGTGACCCGAAGCGAGCCGAGGCCGCAAATTAGACGACTTATTACTCGCACGAATTAATTGCCAACGTTGAGTCGAGGCCCGATGACGCTCCAACTATTTTTACAATTAGAGCGAGATGACGGGGCCCGGGTCCCGGCGGCTGGGGCTCCGATACGGGAGCGAAGCGGAGTCAAGAGTCGACAGTGATTTATGTCCGAGCGCAGTGACGCAATGACGCAGCACATCACGGCGTGTACCTTACATATAATGTAGTTTTAACACCAGCCAGTTTGTAACTTAAGAACTTATTTGTTAAAATTGATAACGAATAACATACGTACATAGTCTCAAGCCTTTATCAAAGGGGTGTATCAGAGGTTGTATTACACTCACATTCACGGTTTGTCGGCCTCGATGGCGTAGTGGTAGTATAACCGACTGCCACGCCTGAGGGCGCGGGTTCGATTCCCGCACAAGTCAAATATTTGTGAGTTTTATGCACATGGTTGTTTGTCTTGGTCTACGTATAATATGGACGTATGGATAAAAAATAGTATATATGTATGTTTATTCATTGTCTAGTACCCATAGTACAAGCTCTGCTTAGTTTGAGCTAGATGTTGTTGTGTGTATGTGATGGAATATTATTATTCCGCCAACTACGTATTCCAATCCCACGTAACAGAGAGCGAGCGTACTGCCGCTTGCAGCCACATTTTTAGACACCGTACTGTAAATGAAAATTTTGCCCGGAAAATCCAATAACACTTTGCCAGACCCACGAATCGAACTATAGACCTCATGTACAGCGCCCGCAGCAGCGCTGTGATTAACTTTTGTACGAACATATACATATGGAAGTATTATTTCTAAGTAATCATCATAAAAATCGTTGCATACCTGGTCTATTTCAAACTAAAAATAAACCGGCGACGTCGCGAGCAATTACGTCAGTACATAGATAGTTATACGAAGGGTAGATCCCCTCCCGCGGTACTTAGCACACCTTAGCTGGATTATGGCTCAAAGACTATATTGTGGTGTGTCAACAATAGCGGGTTCAGCATTGTACACCACAATGCACGTTGTGTAGGCCAGTGCGGCGCGGTAATGCGCGGCTGGCGTGCCGCACGGTAACAGCTGTGCGATCTCACGCGCTAATACGATTTAAATTATCCGCGCGCGCGCCGGACGGCCGCGGCGGTGAGGTACTGGGCGGGGGACCAGTTATCTGTCAATTTGTTTTTGTCATCAAAATGCTTAGTGCAGTGCACCGGTGACACGCGATCCGACCCTCCTCCCTCCCGCACACGTCAATCGCGCGACACACAACGAACTATGCAAATCCTGAACATGTCAAAACAATTCGAATTCTCTCTCGACAAAATCTGAAGACTGACGTGAATCAGAGGTGACATCAATATGTGCGACGAACGAAGGCTAAGTACCTCACAGCTTTTAGTCAAAGTAAACATTTTATGTTGCTATAGGGTTTATATAACTTAGTTCAGGAGAAGGAATGTTTTAGCTTAGAGAAGTAATAGTTTGTCTAGAGATTTAAGTTTTGCCGCAGTTCCTGTACCCGCAGTCTCCGAGGTAACATCTATCTCGTATCGAATTGGCGGAGCATTTTTGAGCGTGGCAGACGGTGTCGCCTAAGTTCCCCGTCCGCACCCCCTACGCGCACCTCACCCCCGTTCTCGCCCGTTTACACGACACAAACGATTGCCACTGACTCTCGAACTTTTAAACATATGTATGTGCACTCGCGTACTCTATCTACGCTTAAAATATTATTCGATAGCGATACTCCCTGTATTTTACGACAGGAAATTCTAAGCAAAATGTTTACTCATGCCAGCCATTTGTTATTTTGAAAACAGCGGAAAAAATCTAGTAAATATTATAAATGCGAATGTGAGTTTCTTTGTTACGCTTTTACGCCTTAACTACTCTACCGATCATCATGAAATTTCGAATACAGGTTGTCAGGTAACCATAAAAATACCTTTCATCCATAAAAACTACTGCTACTAGGCTAATCTACATTTACGCGAGCGAAGCCGCAAGCAGAATCTAGTCTAGACATAAGGAGAACACGTCGGGTGTTCGCGTTGCGTGTAATTTGCGTCAGCCCAACGGAAACTATTATTAACTTGGCCACGCACACAATTAACCGCAATGGATTCATTTACCAAAGCATTTTGTTTTGTTCTAATACTAATTAGTTTCGCAAACATTACTATCATGTTCGTCCAAATGAGTTTCGGGTCGGAGTTTAAAGTGAAATGTTTGTGTTAGCGCGGACTACATCGCTTCATTTCAAATATGTGGCCAGTACATGCTTCAGCTATCTCAAGCTCTAAGATTACTGGCATTAGTCTGTTGCACAATACTGGTATTTTAGTAATGTGCAATTAGTAATGAAAAATAATCGATTGATTCGATAATTAGGATCTCGTATTTGTTGCATTTAGGTCTGAGTCGACAATACGGGACTCTATTTTTGTTTTCGTATTATGAACACATAATCAATTAGCAATAATACAAACGAACTCCTGGCTGTACAAATAAAAAAAGGAAGTATTTTCAATCAGCTAGAAAAGCTTATTTGATAAGTAGGGTTTCAAAACTGCTCGTACTCACTCTCTCGTTACAGATTCACAGTTCTCGCTCTGGTTACAGCAGAAAAACGATGGACCTTTGTCTCTTACACTGACATTGATATAGCAGAATACCTCTGTTTCGCTCGTGTCCATCCACTTTTTAATCTCATCAGCATTCAGCTCACTGTGCTTTTACTTAGTTTTAGCACAGGTGACTGTGGCAAACATAGTCATAATAGCCGGTTCATATTATGCTACTTTGCCACGTTAGTGGAGTTTTGTCCATCGCAAGACAAATATCAATGTTTATACAACTTTAAGGTTAATCTGTCAAAACAACAGTATTTGAACGCTTTACTTACAACACAGTAAATATAGCCTCGTTATATTAAATAGAATAACTTGGCAAACAGAATATGCAAATAAAAAGTGCAGCCGCTAAATGCGCAGAACTCAACAAAGCTCCTTAACGTACGTGCTTCTAAAGTGAAATCATACGGCACTACATATTGTCCGGCGTCGTTATGCCGCGGCACTGAGTAAAGTAAATTTGTCTGTGTGCCTGGCGCTGGCCCAACGCGCCCAGTATGCCCACCTTAATCCACGCCTGCTTCTGGCGAGAAGCCAGGCCCCGCTAATGATATTATACAAAAATCATTCACATTCGTTTTAAACTTCTGTACTGGACAAGTACTTGTGCACGTTCCAAATAGGTAAGTGGTTTGTGACTGAATAATTCGCAAAGTATTTTAGCCGTTTTGTAAATAGGTTTTGAGCCCAAGAACAATTATTGCTTAAAGACTTTTTCAATGCGAATATGAAGGACCATTAATTCATGTAGGTCACAAAGAAACACTTATGAACGTCAAAGGTTTTCGGTTAGTGGGTCGGGTAGTGGTACATTTATGTAAGCTGCTAGGCTCAAGTTGCTAGCAACCGTTCAAAAGTATATAAAACAAATCTTATTTAGGGAGTCACATCTTAGATCGTTTGCCAATACTACCATTCAGTCGACCTACACGTGATGACGGTAGAAAATAGTAACCTTATATCTCGTTAATTCTGCACGGATCTTGCAATGGTCTATGTGATCCTTTTGCTGCTGCTACTATGTCATGTTCGAGTATAAGGTTCAGTCACCATCCAGGGTAAAACTTTATCTAATCAACTCATAATTGTTCATTTAAGTATACCCAGATGTTCTTTGTGTCTGTTTAATACACGTCCGCAAGAGATGTCGTGATTTTTTCTTCTTTTCCTTTTTTTAATAAAAATGAAATGAAGTATATTCTAGCCCTTCTGTTCGTTCTTTAGAAGATATGGTATTATTTTCGCTGAGCTAGTCAACCACATCTAGCAACAATCCGTACTGACCTAGTTCGCTAAATGCATATTGATCCTAAGTTCTCCTACAGGACTGAGTTGCAAGTCAGCTACATCAAAGTTTGCACCGCGTATATGGCAGGCATCTAATTTACACATCTTTAGCGTTGTGTGTCAACCAGTGACTAATTATATTAGAAACAGAACCATTAGCCAAGGCCTACATAGTCTTCATGCCTATATCAGTTATGGGGTAGGCAAAAGTGTAACACACACTTTTTTTTACTTCGGGGAAATGCTTCTTATGCATGACCCCTCGCTACAAGGGGAGGCGAGAGGGTTATGTCGGGTTCTCCCGAGACTTCGGACCTACGGACTAAAACCACCACGGTGTGCCTGCTCGCTGCCTTGTATGGTGGGTGGGTCACTTGAACTGAAACTACATCAGCGACCCACCCAGCGGTGCCCAATGCAGAGATGTTGTGTCTACGGGCGACAACTCCTAGACGACGTCCTATATGAGTGTGTTATCATTTTACAAGCTGCGATTTTAAGCTCTGTAGAATTGTGGTGAGGTTGTTACTGTCTATTGGGCACAGTTCTAGATTTCATGCTTTTATTACTTTGCCACTCACAGGAATCAAACCCGTGCTCTCATCCACGCCTCATGGCAGTCCCGCTGCGCCACAGAAGCAATAACCGTCATTCTTTATTGTATGCACTATCATATCCAACAGTGATCCCACACATAAATAAATGTTAATATTGTCTTCTGTTTACGCGAATGTTATTCATTGAAATTAAACTACTATATACAGAAAAATTTAAAATCCGTATATAGTAGTTTAAAGTCAGAATTATTATTTATTTTATATTTTGTTTCGTGTTCTTTCATATCTATTGTTATTCATTTCTAATAACTATTATTAATCAAGCAGTGTCATGTCATATTAGTATATATAAGTATTGGTTAGCATATAATTGGTAAATGTATCAGAAACTCATTTTGCGTCAAGTATATTTATCATTCATTCTCAAATGTATAATATATTTACTGTTGGCAAACCAAATAAAATAAAATATGCACAACATACTACACACACAGCAGTAGGAAAAGATAGGATAAAATAAATTAATAAAATACTACATAAGTTTAATACATACAACTGTTGTGTCGGCCGAAAGGAACACTTAGTCTTGTCCTTTGATTATAGAACCCATTTATCATAGCACCCTCAACCTTGAATCCTTCACGCTGCAATAATCGATGGGGGTTGCCACACGGCGCACCTTACGCAGGGAAGTCGTTGCCCCGAGGTCAAGGTCAAGGTCAGAACGCACATGATGACGCGGCGACACGCGATCAAGCCTACCTACATTGTTAGTCGCGATTTATTAATACGTTATTTTATAGTCCATATTTTAATAGTAAGTCAAGTTTGAGTACGCTGAAGTGTTTTGGTTTTCAATTTAATTACATACCTACATAGACCGATGCCTATGTATGATGCATAGCACCGACATTTAGCCAAGTTTTATTTAGGTCTGACGCAAAAGTGGGCGTCTCAATTACCGTTTATAGTACATAGTTAAAGACAAAGACCTGTTCTTAAAAATTTCAAGACAGGAATACCCAATAACAGATTGGTCTCTCCGGGAACCAAAGGAAAAAAATGTATGACAGTCGTCAGCAGTAGATATTGTACAATTGAATTATTGTGTTTAATTTACTTTTTATAAATTTTACGATCATTATTAGTATAAAGGCAGAACAAAGAGCAGCGATAGCTCAGTGGGGAGACCAACAGACTGCAATGCAGAGAGTCTCGGGTTCGAACCCACGTCGGTGCACTTCTGACTTTCGGAAGTTATATGAATTTTCGAAATGATGTGCGTAATGGTTGACAAAATTATCGCCTGCTCCGTGCTTCGGAGAGCACGTTAAGCCGTCCGCGTCGGTCCCGGCTGCCATGAACGTCTATGGCAGTCTTTATTGGGGAAGTCGACACAAATGATCCCACTGGGTCGAAGTGTCGCCGGTCTGTACTGACTGGCCCCCACACAAGATAAGATAATATAAGATAAGGCAGAATAAGTTTGTTACTTCTTTATAACTTTATACGTTTGATTAAGTAAAATATGGCAATAGGTTAGCTTCTTAATAAAAGCAGTTTTAGTTGTCCAAATATATTGTGTATTCTGAGAGACAATTCTTGTAATAAAAAAATTCAAAATAGAGTTCCGATATAATCTCAGTGTCATAAGTATAAGAAAAGGTATGCTTCTTTTTCTAAAATAAAGTTCACATTATTACGGTTTATTAGATTAGGTCAGAACTCTATTTTGAATATATTTTATATTTTATATGGTTTGTACTCTTTATCAATATGTATTGATTACAATCTCAACCTTTAAATATTCGTCGGGAACATGATTTGTTTATACTATACTACATTTTACTTGTGGCTTTTCGTGGTTCTACAAAAGTATACACCTTCTTTTTAGGTTTAAAGAGATCTTTATTATTACTCAAAGAACATTATAGTTCACTTAATGAATATAACATAAAATTTAAATTAAAGTAACCAGTAGTACGGTCATAAGTATATTAAAACTACAATTTTCTACTACTCTCAACTAATATTCTATCTTTATACAAATACTACACATCAATATATTGCTTCGTAATGCGTATAAATGGACAAACATCCTGCCGCAATTTATAACATGAGTACGGGATAGATGTTTTAACTACAAAAGTCAGGAATAAACATAGAACACATGCTTACAACACATTCAAGTCAGATCGTCACCTCAGAATACAACAAGGACCTTTTACAATAGGTGTCTTAAAGCTGTGCAGTACTCGGTGCACTGTTATCTCTAAGTCTCTGTATAGCGTTGTTATCACGGCGCGTATCTTCTTTCCTTTTAATAACCATAAAGTCGGGCTGTGAACTAGAGCAGACAACTGCTCCACAAAATAAAATACTCTAAGCGATGTCGTAGTTACAGACACTAATGCTTACTATGAGCTGTTAGTACCGCCGCTAGCGAATGCAGGAACAAACTTTTTATTTTAGCTTTAACTGCTTTTCTAGGTGGAGATGTAAAGTAAATAAGTATTTTGACTGCAGAAGTGGCAAATATGCTGCCTGATTGTAAGCAGTTACTGTGTTCCATGATCGCCTGTAATACGAGGAGTATCATTTACACGTTGTGGATAAGATATTAACCCGTCACGCAACATGCGCCCAGACGCTGGCCGCAGAAAATTTTGGCGTCAAATATCTCCCAATGACCGGTTCGATCAAATGACGACACTTAACTTGATTTTTGTTTTTTTAAGGCAATCGCGTGACGGGTTAATTGACACAGAATAAGAGAGACTGTACATAATTTGTGAGCTTTCAGATCTCTTACTAATTAGGTGTAACTCAGTTACAGCGTTTAGTAACACTGTGACTTTGAACTATAAGTATAGTACTTATCTACGCCGGTTTACTGTAGAAGGCAATTATCTTACAGGGTAATAAGACGCATCAGATGCAAGTACTAGTTACTGAAAGCTACTTGCGCGGACTACATGCGCAAATTAATTCTACGGCTTAATTGTGCCGCTGACTCGCGTGTAATCGGTTGTTTATACGATACATGGAATCTGCGCTAGTATCTCAATTTGCGTATGTTACCCGTGTCGTGTACAGAAGCCTTATTGTGAGACGAAGCCTCTGTGCTATCTTCGCCCTCTCTCTTAAGTATGAGAAGATCTGCATAACAATTTTGACTGCACGGACGGTGTAGTATTTAAGTGGTTGCCTCGCCACTGCCACTGTGCCGAATGTTGTGGGTTCGATTCCACACGGAACAAAAATTTGTGTGATCCACAAATGATTGTTCCGAGTCTGGATGTTCTTTGTGTCCGTTGTTTAAATATTTGCAATGTCCTCTGCGGTACAGAAATTAATTAACAAGGCGGGAGTGGCCTTCTTAAAAAAAAACAGTTTTAAGACTTTGCAGCATGTCACTAGACTAACGAAACAGAGGTCAACCTAATGATAAAATAACGAAAACTATTCACTATAACTACAACATATAAAGTAAAACTTCTAGTAGGTACGTAGTGCAAGCCCCCACCGGGGTGCGGCGCAAGGCAAGGAGCGGCGTAACTCGACAAACTGTGTCTATACGATGTGTAGTACTAGGAGTAGGTCATAGCGAACACTTCACAGTCTACAAATTCGAGTATACGTTCACACTTAGCTTACAATAATGTGATCGTTTGTTTACACAAGCAGACTATACTGTTGAATTTATTTAATATAATATATTGAAGAGTCAACTAACAAGTGATACAGTGTCTTATAGGTTGCCCTGAGATCGAATTTATATTTTCAACCACAGGCAATAATTCGACCGTAATTCTTTAAAATATTATTCATAGCTTTCTGCATACGCTTCTGTATGCAAACTTTGATCTATACAAAATCTCATACTTTTTTATGCGCGCAATATGTTTGAAAAGAGGTACAAAGATTTCTCTTCACGTATTATTATATCTATATATTAATACGTGAAGCAAAAACTTTGTACCCATTTTTACGAAAATTGCGCGAAAGAAGGAGTATGAAATTTGGCACATTTAAAGTTTATACGAAGAAGGAGTGGCGAATCCTAATATTTTTATAAAATATTCATTAGAAATACATTAAATTATTGAAAAATATGTACACGCACACAACCATGTATTTGACACAAGCAGTAGTATATAGTGTCTTATCTATACAAGCAGTCGAATCTCGTTCGTAGTTTTTCGGCATTGTTCAGCTACTTTCGTAGAATTCTTCGTAAATAATGTTACAATTGTATGTGGAGTAGGTGACCGAGAGGTGACTCAATGATGTATACAGGCCATAGACAGAATGAGCGTAGCGAAACTATTCTAAGTCTATGATATAGACAATAAAACCTCAATAACAATCAAACTTAAAATTGAAATTAATTATGGTTGAATTGACTACTTGGTGACCGCTAGTAGCTATTAAAGTACATCGAAACGTTACTACGTGCAAAAGAGGCCAATTACCAAATAAAACAATATTGATAAGATAGAAGTCAGAACTAAGAACTTTCTAAAAGTAAATGTATGTATTTGTTTACGTTTATCTTTAATCCAATACACATAACTATATTGTAGTATTTTTGTTAGCCCCACCAGCTAAGCTAATATGATTGTGTTAAGAGTTGATTCACGACGATATTGCGATGAAATATGTATATTTGAACTCGTGACCTCTCAATATCAAGACCAAATTCCTTTTCCATTTCTCTATCACTTATATTTTACTATGAATACAAGAACCATGTTGACTTTTTAAGTTGAAGCAATAATAAACATTTTTTTATTGACATTTACACAGTCGACTATCGAAAGTCGAAAGATTCATATTCTAATCCTAACTAATATTATAAATGTGAATGTGAGTTTGTTTGGTTGTTACACTTCCACGCAGAATCTACTCGACCGGTCATCATGAAAGTTTACATATACATTGTCAAGGGAACAGAAAAAGTTTAAGAAAAACATACTTTTCCTAAAGTAAGCTTTTTTTTTTGGACCTAGTAATATCCTTTATGGATACCCCCTTCCACGGGGGGGAGAGGGAAGTTATGTGAGACTCTCCCTGGGGGTCGGTATACACACTAACAACCTGGGATGAGCAGTCCCTCCGCCGACGGGGTGGGGCGAGATGGGGTCGCGTTAGCAATCACCATCCCGCCCCGGCGGTTGGCCCGGCTGGTAGTAACTGGGCCTCAGCACCTGTGGAGGGGTGGCCTTGCTCACCAAGGCCACCCCTCAGACGTGTGGGGTCGTGCAAGCCGGTAGAGAGTCCCCCGACTCTGTACCAGTACCCCACATAACCTATATTTACATGACCGAAGCCAAGGGATAAGTCTAGTTTACTGTAAACGTAGAATGAATATACGTTTCCTGAATATCGGACATCGTTTCAGCATACGTTAAACTTTAATACGACTAACTCTAGCGTGAGTATAGTCTATCAGCTAACGATGTATCGCACGCCCTTCATAGAATATAAGACGTTGAGGTGAATACTTAACGCGTTGGGAACATCCCTCAGGTATCTCACTACGTAGCTATTGTACTCTACTGCCTACCTAATATATTATTAAATGCACGCGATCCCTTGGTGTATCCTCGGCTATAGATGGATCATTTATCCACTACACAATTTACCATCAATCAAAAATACACTTTGAAGGTCAATTCGTGGGAAATAATTATATCGTGGTACCATTGTAATATATCTATATATTAATACGTGAAGCAAAAACTTTGTATCTCTTTTTAAGAAAATTGCACGGATGGAGGAGTATGTATTTTGGCACAGTTAAAGTTTATATGGAGAAGGAGGGGTGAATCCTAATATTTTTATAAAATATGCATTAGGAATACATTAAATTATAGAAAAAAACACTACACGTACACAACCATGCCTTTGACACACGCAGTCGAATCGCGTTCGTAATATTTCGACATTGTTCGTCTGACGTCGTACAATTCTTTGTAACTATGGTTATCTATACCTTATTTATATAGAGAAAAACAGAAAAAAAGTAGCAAGTTTAGGAATTTTAGTCGAATTTTGATCACTAGGCGACCGCTATTACTATTAAATACGTTGGCTCTTAATCCTAATAAAAAATAGCTTTAATTTGTAAATATTTTCATGGATTTTATGATATAAAGTTATTATTTTCTGACGGCCAGTCCCAACAGAGACATTGGCACAGAAGGTATTATAGTGAACAAGTGTATGTGCAAATAAAAGAGCACTCTGAATTTTCTTATTTCCAGTAGTAAACTGACAGAAAAGTAGGACGATCAGGCGCAGAACTAAGGGCTTTACGTGCATACAGACAGAAGTATTATTAGTTTCATTAGTAAATTACATAGTTGGCGAATTTCGGTTGTACTGCCATAATGGATTAAGTGATCGCCTCGACACTGTCGCTGCGCCAAGTCCTATCAAGCCTCACACGATGCAAAAAATGGCTTAATCCACAAATACTTTTCTGGAGTTTGAATTTTGTTTGTGTCCATTGTTTGAATGGTTGTAAAGTTGGCAACAATACAGAAATAAACACTAGAACGAGTTTAGTTTATTCAATTCTTTTTCTAAATAACTTATTTGTAAGATGGCTAAGGATTATAATAGTTTCACTGTTTTATACATTAATGTTTATCACCGGCGTTTCTTTTTATATGTCTTCAATGCTTCGTTAAATAAATCGTATTAATCCATTCTATAACTATAACAGAAGGCAATAATATTCTCTCAGCAACTAAGAGTTGGCAACTCCCAATGCTTACGTAATTTGTCATGCAAATATTTTATTTCCCACAAGTGTATTTACGTAAGAAAACTCATGGAAGAACTACAGAAAGGGATTTGGCAACTAGTCTCTCAGTATTACTGACGAGTGAAATGTTTGAATACATTAAAAAATAAGGTCTAACCACTATATAGAAAGAAATTTAATAAATACTAAAGTGATTTCTTCGTAGAAGTTTTTATGTAAAGTCTTTACGATATCTTTAAGTAGCCATTTAAATATACAATCGAGTAATGTGCTTAAGTGTGGCATTTAGAGGTTGGTTACTTATGTAAACAGTATGATGTGCCATAATATATTATGATGTATAAAACTGGGTGTATTTTCTATGTGTGTGCGTGTGTGGGTGTGTTTGTGGATGGACAAATTAAAAACTATTAAGAATAGCGAATTTAACTCAAAGGAATAAGACTACAAGTGACGGGCCGTTAAATGAAATCAGACCTGTTAATTGCAAAATTACAATAAAGCTATCATCTTATTGGCAGCACAGCACTTTCTGCTTTATAACGCAATGCTTAGGCAACGTGACACGATTCCTTAGAACTCTAGGTGTAAGGTTCACGGGTTGTTTACCCTTTATGAGAGATTTAAGTTGAGCTGCTTCTAAACGGGTTTTATTTTTCTGAAATGTGTGGCTGCAGCATGTAGCCAGCAATAACAGCCATATATTATTATTAATAATATTTCTTTGTTTATTTATTAACGTGCCAACAATAAAACCTGGTAAAAAAATTAAAATGGTTAGGCTATGAGCAGCATTCACTTCACGAAAGACGCTTAAATACAACGGTAAATTACAATTTGACTAAATGTGCTAAATGTCAAATAAATGTAAAGAGCCAATAAAAAATAGCACAAAAGTGAGAAAGAAAGCAGAAAAGAAAAAAGATAAATTTAAGTTACTCTTGCACTAAATTTATTGTGTCTTTGCGAGAGGGATCGTTTTCCTAAAGCTGCTGAGTGGAACATTGTCAGTGTCTACCGTGGGCAGTTCATCGACATTATTTATTAAACATAATTATTTTGCATATAGCTATACAAAGAATGTTGATCGGAATGGCCAATGCATTCAAAAGTTTTTAAGTTGGTCGGTCTATAAAAGAAAAAATGCCGATATTTATTGCAGTAAAAATATTGCCCACTTAGAAACTTCTTTAACCACGATACGACGTGTCATATTTAAAACATTATTCATGTAATATTTATTTAAACATTATTTATATAAGATGGCTGTACTAGATTTTAACGTAACATTCTGTATATATAAGATGGTGGTTGTGGAACTTATTATAACACCCTGTATATCTAAGATGGTGGCGCTAGAACTGTCGACAGTGATCGATAGGAGGAGATCGACGACACGAGCGTAGATTAGTGCGAGCATGTTCGCCGGGTGCTGAGGTCGCGGCGCGCCGTACAACACCACTAGAATTAAACTTAATTAAACGGAACAACGCCGACGCGCTAGCACTGCACAATACTTAGATTAGAACAACGTGGATTAGAAGAACGAGAAATTATATCCTAACTACATATCCTAACTAATATTATAAATGTGAATGTGGCCAAAACACTACTTGCCAGGAAAGCTAAATAACAAAAACTCAGATTTACTTTCCTCTTTATTTTATTTTGGTGTATGTAAATGCGAATGTGAGTTTGTTTGTTTGTTACACTATCACGCAATAACTACCCCACCGATCATCATGAAGACATATTGTCAGTGCAACAATAAAGGACATAGTGCGCGTTTCGGCCAAAAAAGTTCTGTTCCCGAGAATATTATTGACAAAATCTACATTAACACGACTGGGCAAAATCTATTATACAATATGTAACAAAAACCCTGTTGTTCCTTTCAAGTGAGTTATCAGTAACGCTGTTGAAACATATACCAATAATTTATTTTGTAAAATACGACCACAAAATAAAATAAATTAAATTTTAAATAAATTTTAATTAGCGTCCAAAGTCACATCTTTAATGTCAATCTTTGTTAATTTGAAGTTGTCAACCTTAGCAAAACAGTTTACATAATTTTTATTATCTGTTGTTGTAATATTTATAGAATTATTAGCTCGTTACTTAAAGAAACATACATTTTCAACATGGCCTATCTTTTTACAGTATGTACATTGAATGGGCTGATAAGTTGACGATGAGGTAGAAGCTTTTGGACTGATTGGTTTCCCGATTTTGGATATGAAAACATTGAGCACGAGTGTGTACAAAGAAAACAACGTTTATCATCTATTCTAGATCGTTTATGACTTCTAGCAGTGGATAAAGAGTCAGTTTTGTCAGTTTTGTGATCTATTGGTCACTTTTCGGGAACTTTGGCGTATGTCGTAAATAATGATATTAATTCGGCAGTAGTGTTAACACGACTGTTGTGTGCTGCCATTTTAACCGTGGTATCATGTATGCCCCCACAGACAAGTTCTATTAACTGTACTTCAGTAAACGCTATTTTTGTCTGCTTAAATAGTCTTAGTTTTTCCCTGGCGTATTCACAGTAAGAGTTAGTGTTTTCGGATGTCAATAATACTACTCTGGATAGTTTTTCAGAAAGATTACGTTTTTCTGGGTATAAGTCAGTCAAATTCGTTTTAAAAACTTCCCATGTTCTACCTTCTTCAGGATCCCAAGTCTCATACCATAACAATGCAGAACCTTTTAAGGCTTTACCTGCCTTAGCAACTGTTGTTATGTCGCTCCATCCTATGTCCACAGCAATAGAGCTGATGGAACGACACTAGCTATCAGCACCATTTTCATTTTTCTCTGGATCAAAAGGCAGTAGTACGACATCGTCGCCTCGGCGTTTATCCGTTAATGCAGCTTGAATTGTTTTCAGTGGGCTTTCAATAATCGTATAATCCATAATGAAACCACGTTCAATTTCTGAAAACATAACACATTAGTCTTTTGTTCGAATCCCACTTCTGATAATAAATTATTTTATTTAACTACATATTATTTTTATCTATCTATGTATATTTTTATAAGTAAATAATAAAAGTAAAATATAATATTAAAATGTGTATAAAGTTATATTTGTTTTATATAGTATATGTATATATACACTATCATATTACATATGTATACATAAACACTATGTATGTTTATATATATACATTTATCCATATACTAAGCGTATACAATGTTAGGCTATTAAATAATTTATAGAAAACCCAATCTTAAATCATATTCATAGGCTAATGAAAAGAAGTATAATTTAATTCAAATTTGATTCTTAAAATTCATAACGCCGTATATAATACATAGACGGAAAATAGAAATATCAAATGAGAATGGTTTAATTTAATATTTAATTTAATTTAATCATTTTAATTTTATCAGGTTAATAAATAGTAATAAATAAACAGTAATAACAATTGAATAGTTACACAGCTTTTATTTCGTAGCGCAAACTCGGAGCTCCGTTCGGTTCGGCGGCCAATCAATAAGTGACGTGATCCATCAGTGGTTCTTCTCGTAGACCCCTACGGGGTAACCAGACCAGGCAGTGGGCCTGTCTTGGTGGTGTTCGTCGCCACCTGCTAAAACAGGTGGGTCACCGGGGTGGACCCGTGTGGGCCCGTTGGTCAGTCCGGGTGGTCAGAACCGGTGAGTAGCGCAGCTAGCGAGGTCCAGCCCGCAAGGATGAGTCCTCGCGGGAGACCAACTTGCTAGCAGCGCTTGGGTCCAATGGGTCCCTCCTGCGTTTGGCAACAACAGATAATAAAAATTATGTAAACTGTTTTGCTAAGGTTGACAACTTCAAATTAACAAAGATTGACATTAAAGATGTGACTTTGGACGCTCTTATCGACACTGGTGCTACGTGTAGCATCATTAAAAGCACCATAGCCAAAAGACTGGACTATAAACTAGATCCCCATTACACCACACTTTGTGGTATTGGGAATGGTATCTTACACATTTTTGGTAAAATCACTGTACCTGTAAAATTTAATGAAATCTGTATCGAAATAGAATTAAATGTAGCTCGGGATAGTGAATTCCATTATGATTGCTTGATAGGTCGTAATATTATTCAATATTCAGATATTTCTGTTATTATGGTTTTCATGGGTTTTAGGGTGACTCGTAGAGTAACTCTATTATCGACTGACGTTGTTAACTATACGGAGACTAGTACTGATGAGTTGGGACTACTGGATAACTTGGTTGATCATTTGATCCTGGCCTACAGAGTAAAAAAAACAGTTTTTGAAAAATTTTCATCTGTATTACCCTCTGATCACAACATTGGTACTGTCAAAACTGGTACATTGCATCTACGTCTAAAGCGAAAGTTATACATTATAGACCTTACCGACTAGCACCCGTTGAGAGAGAAAAAGTCAATGAAATCTGCAAAGATCTTTTAAATAAAAATATAATCAGAGAAAGTGATTGAGTGAGCATAGGGGGTATGCTAGCCCTGTTTTGCTTGTAAAAAAGAGAGACGGAACTGATCGTATGTGCGTCGATTTTAGAGCCCTCAATAAAATTATTGAAATTGAAAGATATCCTCTTCCTTTGATTGAGGACCGACTTGGTAGATTGGGTAATTCTAAATATTACATCTCGATAGATATGAAGAGTGGATTTCACCAAATTCCGGTGTTTGAAGACTCCATTAAATGTACTTCTTTCGTTACTCCAGATAACCATTATGAGTTTATTTAAATGCCTTTTGATATATTTAATGGCCCGTCTGTCTTCCAAAACGCCATCAGCAAAGCAGTCCAGCACTTAAAATTTTTATTAGTATATATTGATGATCTGTTGATTCCCTTTAAGACTGAAACGGAAGGTTTACAATATTTAGAACTCACTTTGAATGCTCTTACTGTAGCTGGATATACTAAAAATTTAAAAAATGCAATCTCTTTTTAAATGAGCTAGAGTATTTGGGTCGAAATGTTTCTGAAGAAGGAATAAGACCAAACCAAAACAAAATTACTGCTTTAACTAACTCTCCAACTCCTACATCTATCAAGGAAGTACGACAATTTATGGGATTAGTCAGTTATTTTTGTAGGTTTATACTGGAGTTCGCTTCAAAAACCACTAGTATCATTAAATTAACAAAGAACGACCAAAAGTAGTGACACTGTAAACTCATCACAATATCGTTCCATTACATGTTAATAACTATTTATAAACTTATTACATCATTAATTACACATAAAATTACCAACACTTAGAATGCAATAACATTATGTCTGAAGAGCAGAAAGGCTGTAGGCAAGGACAGAGGATGTAAGGAACAACTAGTTATAGACTCAACAATTCTAAAACAAGCCCATAGTCACAAAAGGGACTTGCATATCTCATATATGGATTATAAAAAAAGCCTTTGACAGTGTATCTCATTCATTGTTAATTTGAGTCTTTCACATCTACAAAATCAACCCTGTGATAATCAGCTTTCTGAAAAATTCCATGTCTGACTGGACAATAACATTACACGTTCTTCTTTCTTTTCGTGTGGTTAGTGGCCAACCTGTTGTCAAGAGCTGTTCAAGCCGCCCGTAAGCCTCTTACATGGCTTAACGACTGCTGTCAATTTGGCAACAACCGGGACCGACATTTTACGTGCCCTCCAAAGCACGTTTCTAATGGTACAGATACAATCACTACAGATGAAATCAGCATCGCAAATGGCATTTTCCAGGGAGACTCTCTTAGTACACTATGGTTCTGCCTCGCATTGAATCCTCTGTCTAACCTCCTCAACAGCACCACCAGGGAATATAAATTAAACTCTGGAACATAAATTACACATCTAATGTATATGGATGATATTAAACTTTTTGCTAGAACTCACAAATACCTTGATAATCTAATAAAAAACAACCCAATTTAGCAAAATTATAAATATGTCATTTGGATTAGATAAATGTCGTACACTGCATATACAACAGGGGAAAATAGTAAAGTATCAAAACAACGCTGCTGATACCTACTAACATATTTATGTCTATGCAACCATCAGATACATATAAATATTTAGGAATATACTAGTGTAATATCACTAACCATACACAAATCAAGTAACAGCTTCTACCAGAATATACTAAGAGACTAAACTTAATATGTAAAAAACAGTTACACTCGAAAAACCTATTTAAAACAATAAACACATTTGCCATACCGATATTAACGTATTCATTTGGATTAATTAAATGGACGCGCACTGACTTCAATAGATTAGAGATTAAGACTAGAACCACACTAAATTAAACACAACTACGCATATCCTAAAGCAGAAATAGAGAGAATTGCAGTAAACAGACAAAAGGGTGGTAGAGGACTGATTGAATTGACCATGCTGTGGGATGGACAGATTCGAAAGCTTAGAGACTTTTCTATGATAATAGTAAAAATAGTAAAATTCACTCAGCAATTACAGAAATAGACAATAACTTTACTCCTCTAAATTTATACAACAGAGATACTATTTTTAAAAGTTTAGATGACCACAGGCATGAAAAAATATGTAGATGGCGAGGTAAGGAATTACACGGCAGACATATACATGATTTAGAACGATCGCATGTAGATTCGGACAGCTCAAACAAAAGTAAACAAAAGTGGCTAAAATTGGGCTCACTCTTCCCTGAAATGGAAGGATTTATGCTTAAATGAATTTACTATAATTTTTTGTATTTATAAAATACAAAAAATAATAGTAAATTCATTCGTAGAAAGAGTCATCACACATCTCAACCATCCAACATGTTACAGGAGCCTGCCCATCTCTAGCTCAAACAGATTACACCCACAGACAGAACCAAATTGCTAATATTGTTCACCAAAAACTAGCCGTAAAATATAACCTAATACCAAAAACTGTTCCCTACTACCAATATGCGCCAAAACCAGTGTTGGAGAGTAGCAGCCACAAAATATACTTTGATAGAGCAATACTTACAGATAAAACTATACATAATAATAGGCCTGAGATAACTATGATAGATAAATTAAATAAACATACATATTTAATAGACATAGCGGTACCCAATACACACAATTTACAGAAAACCATATGAGGAAAAATAAATAAATATACAGAATTAAAAGAAGAAATAAGTAGAATATGGAAAATGATCAAAGTACACATTGACACCCCTGGTGCTCTCCAGCACAGGCGTCATACCCAAACACTTTCTTCACTATTTACGACAGATAAAGCTACCCACCAACCTTTACATCACTATGCAGAAGGCCGCTATACTCAATACTTGCCGTATAGTTCGTAAGTTTTTGCAGGGCGAGCCCCTTTTAATAAATAATGCCCCAAATGAACCCAACTTGGTTTAAACCCGTGGTTTTCATTAAATACCGAATTTTATTTCGAGAAAAACAAATTAAGCCAACCAAAATAATAATGAAACGTTTATTTCAGATTTTAAAACCATACATAGTAAATAATGTCCGTAGAGTCAGCATTTTTTTTTTTTTTTTTTTTTTTTTACGTGGCGGAATGCTATGACGCATATCCCTCCGTGGGGGCGGGCGGAGGGATTATGTCGGACTCGCCGGGGTAAAAGAAAGATGGAAATAATAGTAAAGTACCTCCCGGAATACCGACTAAACCTACCACGGTGTTCCTCGACAAAACCACTATCGACGGGGCCGCGCGAATCGCTTTCGCATGCGGTCGCGACCCCGCCGCGGTTACGGCCCGCCGTATGAAACGGCAGGCCACTACACGAAAGACCTACCCAAAATAGGCACTACGTCGCATAAAACCCTACTGTCTCCCCTAGAGGGGAGACGGACTCGACACAGAGGCGCGCGTGGGAACACGCACGCCGCCTCTCGGACCTGGTGCTAAACGGATGGCGGGCAGGCCCACAAAGCCCGCCACCCCCAGGTCAAACCTCAGGGTGGCTGGAGGTCGTCTCGCGCCCTCCGGCGCCCGGCTCTGCGGTTGGGGAGAGGGTTTAAACGCTCCCTCTCCCGCTCCGCCGCCTCCTTGATGGAAATTACTTCCTCACAGAAGGAGGCGACGGCGTTCCACGACCTCTCACTCCGGACCATAGACTGAACTACGGCCGGGAGCGAGAGGGCAACCGATCCGACTGCCGCGATCAAATCACGGCGCTGCGATGCCCAGGCGGGGCAAACCGCCAAAGTGTGCAGCGCCCTGTCCTCAAAGCATTAGAAAACCATATTTATCTTATACACATATATCAAAATACATTGAAATACATTTATCAAACAACATAACTAAGAAAAATAATTAGAAAGATATTATTTATTATTTACCTGAAAAATCCAATGTCAAAAATCATTTATTCATTTATGTCACAGAGTAACACTTATAAATCTTACAGTTTGTGAGTTAGTAAGTTTTGTGAAGTTATTGAATTCACATTTATGTTATTTGGTTTAGGCTAAGGGTGGAGCCAAGGAGAAGATATGTCACAGACACACTTTAAATCGAAATTTTTGTGTAGCTCCGTAAAACATTATTCGGTCATTAAAATCAACACATTAAAAGAA
Source organism: Catocala nupta (assembly GCA_963675205.1). Classification (NCBI taxonomy): domain Eukaryota; kingdom Metazoa; phylum Arthropoda; class Insecta; order Lepidoptera; family Erebidae; genus Catocala; species Catocala nupta. Next base: position 8,057,478 of record OY776084.1, on the reverse strand, counting down.
AAGGTTCTGAACAAATATTTTCCTGACACGCTGGGCTTGGAGTTAGTATCAATGTGAGAAAGACGCAACGACAGCTTGGAATGTCTATACCAATACAAAGTATAAAACATCATATCTAAACACGCCTTTGTTTCCTGCTCTAAAACTAAACTGATTTTAATATTTTGTCATAAACAGTATGGATAGGATATTGGCTATGTATATATAAACATGTGTATGTAACGTTACATTTGTTTGATGGATGCCTCAAAACAGCAATATAAGTGAACGTTTTTTTGTAATTTCAACTGTACGAGTCTTTAAAATAGTTATTTAACAAAAAAGGCAATCTATACGGATATGTCATTATTTGATTTTTATTTTGCTTTAGTATCATTATTTACTTATAGCGAAAACAGCAGAATACATTTGTATATACAAAACGTTGCCCGTATTTCCTCTTTAAGTTATAAACTACAAAGGTATTTTTACATCGAACATTTGAACCAAACAGCAGGTGTTTTAAGCAAATACATACACATATAATATAGTAGTCGGACTACACGTGTGCTTCACATTTCATGTAAATGTTCAAAGTTTAAGGTACTAACTTGATTCACTACAGCTAGTTGCAAAAGTTATAAGCGTTCTCTGTTTGAATCGAGTATTTAACAAACAATCCGGTGTATTGTGTACTGGTAATTCAAGTATGATCTTATTCATACGTTGGTTCATCCCTGTATTCCACACATTGGTAGGCAGAGATGTATGAACGTAAGTACAATACTGCCAGATTTCAAAAATTAATATGTAGGTATGTTTAGATATTTTCATTACCCATTCCTTTTTAACATGAGATCATGTTAAAAGTGACAGAAGAAAAAGAGTCAATACCACAGATGGATGTGTAGCATCAATGTTTCCAGACACCAGCCAAGTAACCTGTATTGCAATTAGACAGCTTACAATAATATGAAATCAATCTATTACTAACGAAATTTGGCGGTATGTTCAAACTATTTTTTTTTTAACTATTAATATTATTATTACACATTTCCTTACGTTTTGATTGCTTATCAGCAGCCATAGCCATGGAAACTATAACTTAGTCATGGCAAAGGTTTATCCACAAGTGTCTTTTATATTTTATAAATAAAAAGCTGGCTTATCCAGGCTGGCATGTTCCAAAGTCGCGGCGCGTCTCAAAGAGAATAAAGTCACGACGGGTCTTTGGTTTCCCTCTCGTGTCGAGTGTAGACAGTACGCTGTAATACGAGCGCACTGTTTGCCGGCTCCTTTAGGCTAAGAGTACGATTGCGATGATCATAGCCCCACTGTATAGTTGTCATAAAATAATTATAAAGTTGCATCTACGTACATACGTCATTGCTATGTTGTCATATAAATATTGCATACAAGATTTTGCCCATGGCTTTTTTAATTCCTCGGGATCAGTACTTTTTCCTTAGTGAAAGGTATGTCCTTTTCTGCACCCCAGACTAATTTATGCGGAATTTCATGGTGAAAAATCAAACTCATATTCGCATTTACAATATTAGTATTGATTCACAATCAATATTATGCGTTTGTCCTATTAATTACGGGTACAATGAAGACGCAGAAAACTTTGAAGATCACATGTATGTATGACATGGGATTAAATCATGATTTATATGTGCAGGCTATTATTATTGAACTGTCTGTTACTAACGCTAGGAGGTATGATATACAGTGTGCAGGATGTATCTCTGTAATAATTTAATACCAATGTATTCTATATTCAAACACATAAATAATTTGAATACAAATGTAAATTTAAAAAATAATGTCAATCCGTACTTATCGAGTGTTGATTATGATCTCATTATTTATGTTTGATAACACACTAACTAGTTAGTAACTAGAATATTTAAATGATTTTGAGTCGCTATTGACAATGCCGGATCAAGTAAAATGTTGTTGGATTAGTGGTATACTTATTATTAGTAAATACGAAGTGTCGAGTTAGCAAAATATTATAGTATAGAACTCAAGGCTGATCCGTCTCGTTTCCTCTACGTGATGTGGTCATCTAGGTATTTTTGTGGTTGACTACCGGTGACTGCTAGGCATGAGCTCTCGGGTTCAATTGCCGGGCGAGTAAGGTGATTTAGTGTTTATCGGTCTAGATTTTTTTAGAAGCTACAAGGTGTCTAGAACGGTTCCCAGTAAACGGCAATAAGATCGCCCCTTATATCATGATCTAAAACCAAAGCAAAATGTACGTTTAAGACTATTGCATTACTTTAATATATGCGTGAACCGTTATATATGTATATGTATTTCAGTAGCAATATAGCATCTAGAACCTTGCCTGGTATATGGCAATTCGCTGGTGTCCTTTATAAAACGTGAATGTAATGGACTTTTCAAAAAACATTCTGCAATACTTTTACATAACAAAAAGTATCTGAATGCTGAACCTTAGTTGACAAGTTTCAAGTAAAATGATTCCCATACTAGGAAATCTGCCTTCCAAGAGGCTTTATGCATGTATAAATCAGAGACCCGGAACAGCTATCTCTGAATCACATAAATATTTGCCCTGTCCGGAAATTGAATCCGCATTTCAACTGATGATCGATAATATAGTAAATTATGTCAATTTTATTTGTGTCATATTTAATTTCCGTAAATATAAGAAACATGTAAGTTTACAGTTGTTTAAATTGGCGACGCAATGGTTGACGTCGTCATCTCTTCGCTATCAGCGTACTGAGAATCATAAATTTGATGCCAGGAATGGATATAATACACAAGCTGTTTCCAGTTCAGATTGATATATATTGTTTTAATGTATGAAATAATGTCTGATAGATGACAATAGCAAAAAATAAAAACTTTTGTTACGAGCTTATTTATAGCCCACTTATATAGAACTAAAAATGTAACTGGCAAAATGTGCGAGTAATTTACCTGTGCAGGTATACAGGTCTATGTTACACAACTCTAGTGTAGCGATATCCAACATTTCTTACGCATTAAATCTATACTAATATTATAAATGTGAAAGTTTGTGAGGATGTATGGATGTTTGTTACTCTTTCACGTAAAATCTACTGAACCGATTGCGATGAAACTTGGTATGTAGATAGCTGGAGACCTGGATTCACACATAGGATTTTTATCCCGATATTCCCAAGGCAACGGGACTTACGCGAGTGAAACCGCGGGCTAAATCTAATTAGCAATAAAGTTAACAGGTCAATTTTTAATTGCTTTTTTACACATTTAAGGTGGTAAACGTATACGGCCCACCTGATAATAAGTGGTCACCGTCGCCTATGAACGCCTGCAACACCGAGGCATCACTTGCGCGTTGCCAACCCTTTAGGAAAGGAAGTGGGAAGGAAAAGGAGCGGGAAAGGGGAAAGAGGGCGATTGGGCCTCCAGCACTCTCTCTCACAGAACGAAACACAACAGTAGGAATACTGCTATTTCACGTTGATATTCTGTGAGTCATTCTTTCCCCGTTCGTACCGACCCCCCGTTCATGCTGAAATCGGCGATCTCTTGAATTTTTTATTCCACACATCCAATGCGTGATATTAAAAAACATAATTTCATATTTTAAGTGACTTGTCGTCTATCGAGTGCATTTACTACTTACTTGCTGCTACTGAGAATTTCCTTATATCGATAGCACTTTGATCCATCTGGATTTCAAATCCAGAATCGATTGGGCGCATATATATACCTAAGTGCCAACTTACGTTAAAGGAGAAACACTTCTATTGATCAATAGTTCGGTCACTGATTAACCGCTGTCACATACGTTCGATAGCGGATTCACTGTTGGACCGAGACTATGTGAATGTCTCTTATTCAATTATATATGTTAGTTAGTCTTTTGGGCGTTAGTTTACTCACAATTGGGTGATTGTGCATAAATAATCGATGTGTAGATAATCGGACAATCGTAATTGACAAATCATATCAACCAGTGTTTGCTTAATTGCTATATCGTGTCATAAAGATATATACTAGCTACACTAGTGTTGACAACTGAAACTTTGGTAAATGTAGCTTAGGTAATTCGACGGCACAGCGGTAGTGAATGCGACTGCTGTGCATGAGATCTTCAATGCCCGGGTTGGGTAAAGTGTTATTTGATTTTTAGTTAAATAACTCGTGCACTAGAAATAATTCCTGCGTCATCTGTGTTCCTGTGTCTTTAGAAACATTCAAACAATGGACAAAAAGAAAACCTACATACAGAACAATTAATTGTGGACATCAATTTTTGTTACGTGTCTAATCTGACTTGACACTGTAGCGGCAGGGAGATCACTTAGAGCACTTCGCAAGCCGCGCAGTAAGAATAAAATGTATTTTGTGCATTTGATAAATAATCTCATAATCTGTATAAAGAACTTACCTAAACATATATTTGGTATAAACACCAGAAGCTACATTTATGATACCTCGATAAGTCGAGCAAAGCCCGCGGTATCAGTCGTATGTAAATTAGATATGGCACGCACCGCCCGCCCTCGCCCCGCCCGCCCTACAGATACAACCTACGTGCCAGCCCGGAACATGATGTGAGTCGCGACGCAACCGGAAATAGAGTGTTTGAGCTCAACATATTGAGTAGGTACAGGATGTTGTTATAGGCTGTGAGGGACTACAAGTATATATGTTTATATTCAGTAGTGCGTGAGTGAATGGTTGAAATATTGGGTAATAAGTTATACGCCCTAACAACAAAAACTCTTCTTAAAACAAATATAACTAGGCAGGCAAATTTCACTACATGTTACACATTACGGAAGGTAAAATTTATTAAACTTATTGTATCCAATAGCATTCAACTGGCAATACCTATTTAGAAAAATCACCAAAAACATATATTTTTACATAAACACACTTCTACATCCAGTTTTCGCCAACATTTTTTAGGTCTTACGTACATAATAGCCGATGATCATATTAATGTCTATCAGTACGTTTTGTCGCAAAAAATAGTTAATCATTATTATTTTCCCGCGTTACATAATTTATATATCTGAAAACGGGTAATAACGCGATTTTTGAAAGGTTTCACGTTTCGGTTTGAGGTTGCACAAGCTGTGGTCACAAGCCGTCCGCTTGACGTCACGGCTTGTAAATGCCGGGCATAATTGCGTTAATAATCGTTTTCAGTCATATAAACTAGTAACACTTTGCCCATCTCGGGGATCGAACGCGTTACCTCACGATGATACACAGAAACATGCAAGAATTTGAGCCACAAAATCAACGAGGTAGTCAAAATTAGAAATAGCTGGTGATTGTTAACTGTTCGCTCCACTATGCTCAGATTCAGTTTCCACATTCGACTATAATAGCCTTCGGCGTGCAGCCTCCATTCTAAAGGCAAGCCAATCAAATTTAAATGCTGCTGTGATACGATTGTTGTGATTCTTAAAATGTTCTTAAAGTCAGCAGCAATAAGTAGCTGAACATTGAATAAATATAGTAAAACATTTTATAAAATTTTAAAATTTTATATTATTATGCTGTAAACTAATTGAATTAACTATCTTCAGACTATTACTACTACAGAAAACCATTTGTTAAAATTTTAAAAGATAGAGAATACCAAATTTTTGTCATTGTGTATCGATTTATGATGACGATTGTTCCACTCTATATAATAATATTCTATCACATACACACAACACCATCTAGCCCAAACTAAGCAGAGCTTGTACTATGGGTACTAGACAACATACACATATACCTTTTTTTGTAGGAAATACATACATATTATACATAGAAACACCCAGACCAAGACAAACATCCATGTTCATGCACACAAATGTTTGACTTGTGCGGGAATCGAACTCGGCGTTGCGTTAACCACGCATTGACAGGGTACGTACAGCGCGGCTAGCACGGTGTTCGAAGAGGATTAGCCGACAGATTAGTGGCTCAGTTGTAAAATGGAAGTGTCAGAATAATTGCTTGTGGGTACAACATGCCGATACCAAAGGTGACAACAAAGACAAAGAGAATTTTGAATACATACATATTTTTTACACGATAGCTCGCTATCAAATGTACAACAAATTACCGGGCACGCGGCTGACTCACGCAGATCGTGCGTTCAAAACAGAACCAGTCATCACGATAGGTAAAACGCCTAATATATACTCACTCTTGAAATAAATTTGTTTTGAAACGCCTCGAGCTTAACCTTGCCTGACACACTATAGAATTAAGAAACAAACCCAGTCTATTAACTATAAACTAACACAAGATCAATGTACTGAATAAGAGTATTTTGATTTTATGTTGCCCAACTATTAGACAGTGAAATCCACCTGTATTCTATGTTCATACCCGCACTACACGAAATAAAGATTAAGAAGGCAGCTTATAGATTTGTCTGACTTTTCAGATTTCGTTTGGCAACTGTTGACATAAAATTGCTTTGGTGATACTTTTTTATGGTCTGTTACCATAATGCGATAGTACGATAGTGCAGTCGTCATTCTGTATCCCCTATAATACTTTGTTGAACTCAGGACTCGCACGATCAGTTGTTGCTCATGCGTCCTTATTTATATCACTGGACCAAAGAGGCACTTAAACTGGGAACTATTCAGGGAACTCGCAATGGATGAAATAAAACTATAAATGTACGTATTTTCATATAACTACAGTTAAGAGATTTCAACTAACTGAAATTTTTTCAGAATTTCACTTGCTTTTGCATTTTGCCGCTATCGTGTAGCTACGTCGTAGCGCGTAGTACGTAGCGGTGCTACAACAAAGAGTTTATGCTGCGAACAGTGTCGAGCTGCGGGCTTTATCGCATACTTAGTTGTTACTGAAACTAAAGAGATTTTATTTTATATAATTTATTAGGCGTGTGACACACTCAGTTCTTTTAATTATACGCTTCAAAAAAACAATGTCATTCATTAAGATCACAAAACTTAATATGTATTATAGTCAAAATTTATAACTACCAACATATTATAGATGGCAGATGTTTTTGTTTTGAAGTGTTAAATCGAAAAGAACATATTATTATTGATTGAGTTGTTTCGTCCCTGCCATTGTGCTGAGTGTTGTGGATTCAACCCCACATGGAGCAAAAATTTGTGCGTTCCACAAATAGTTGTGCCGGGTCTGGGTGTTCTTTGTGTCCATTGTACGAATGTTTGTAAAATCATCTTTAATATACGAATTATTCCTAGTGTAGAAGTAGTATTTTTAAAGGAATAACAAATTATATGTTGGGTGTCTACAATACTGACATAGAACTTCCCTCAATCACTTTCGGCGATTCACTTAGTCGGTCATAAACCCAAACGAGTGAGTAACACGCCTAAGTAAGTAACTAAAGGGCTTTAATTATATATTATTTATTATACATTAAGCGTGGACGTGTTCGTAGCACCGGCTACGAAGTGTCGTAGCTACTCGTAACCGTAGCTACGTAAAGGGTCCGCGTTAATTGAATGAACCCAATTATCCTACGGATGCAAATTAAATTTTACACAAGATAATTTTTTCGACTAAATGGAGCAAATATGAAATTAATTATCATGTTAAAAATGTAATGGAACATTTTGAGGGTTTTAGTGTTTGCCCACGTCGTTCCACAGCTGGGGAAAGAGCACTTAGGGCTTATCGTGGCACTGAAATAATATAATTAACTTTATTTTTATGCCTAAAATAACATAATGAAGCTTATCTAGGTTGTGAGTACATTGTTATATTAGCCTATTGTACGCACATGTAGGACATTCGTATACCTATATCCGAATGCCAGCGAACTGCTTTAGCTAAATTAAAAACTGCGATCGTTTAGGATTATGCGGTTGAAGGTCTGACACATAGTGTAGGTTGTTTTTAGTTTAAAATGGCCAATTTAATGCTGTCTGACTGTTAAACATATACATAAACATTGCTGGGAGATAGACATGCAATATTTATGTGTTTATAAATTTGTAATATACTGGACAGTCTTCAAAATTTATCGGTGTTTCTGAGACAATACAATCGACAAAAAACAATACCCGATACTACATAAGGCGACATTTTGGTAAATACTGTTGACAATAAATTTTAGTTTAAAGGAAGAGTGACATTTCTAAAGTGTCTTTAATCCATTAAATCTTAGTAATACGAAGAAACAACTAGGATAGGTTTCAAAGCTTTAATTCGGTGGCAACACGTACATATTTGTAAAAGGATTTATTTAACTAACCCGAATTTTAAAACTAAAGAAATTCATGAATTCGTATTCTTAGTTTAACTCTTTACTATTGCCTGTACTCTATCTAATGATAAGCAGTTAGTGAATTCCAATAGTAAAACCTACCATCCCATCCTTATTTGATTAGCCATCTTGCTTCAAACTACCGGACTTAGCAATCAGAACAATCGTCGCACCACAACCGGGACAATCCTAATTGTCGACGATAATTGCTTAGAGCAACTTCCGCTAGGAGTCCCAACTAAAGCCTTAGAGCACACCGAGCTAACTTCATTAAAGTAATAGCATCATCAGATACGTTGATGACCACGAACTTGCTAGCGCTCAACAAGTGTTCCCTTTAGAGGCTCGCTAATAGAACCCCCTCCCTCCACCACTATAGGCACCCGGTGTCCCTCTCTCCCCAGGTCGCTGCCAAGGGCTGCCATATGCTAAGCGTTTACCCGCGCTATCAGCAGATTACCAACTTACTCTCAGATAACGAGTTACTTTTAGATTAGTAATTGGTGCGGATCGTCGCACAGATAGCGCGTGCCAGTACTACGTTCATTTAGATTATACGTTTAGATAGCTGTTATATCATCCGGTTGTTGGACAAACAATGCCGGAATGAGGTTTTATATTTTGTTAGTTTTGAACAAGGTATTAGTTCGCTTTCATTTAATTTCCGCAACGCAGGTACTGGCAGCGTCATAATAGTTGAATTATTAAATTATGTTTTTGATCCATGTTTCTAGTATACTATTGTGATGCACTGTAATTTAATAATCTCCCCATCAAGTACAGTGAGCCACATTTATTTATTTATTTCATTAAGGACAACTAAAAAAGCATACACTAAAACATTGTAATGATACATACACAGAAATCCATTATATAGTGCTGCCTCAATTATAGGCTGCCACGACATGCATTAACAAAAAATAAAATACTTATAATCTATGCTCGTGTGTAAAAAACAAATAAATGATGAAAAAGTGATATGACTAATTACACTAAATACATTCAATAAACGTGCAAACAAATAATGGCGTTAAAACAACAAAATTAATGTCAAATTGAAAAAAACTGATGCACTATGCTTACAAACAAATCATATTAATAAGAAAATTAAATTTAAAATATTGATTATGATTAAATAATAAAATTGTAAATGTTGAGACAGAAAATTATTTAAAAATAATTATAATACAATAATTATTATAATTAAATTAAATTAGATTTTTCACATAAGTCAATATACAATTGCGAAGTACTGAATTATTCGGTCATACTAAATAATGATTGCTTACATTTACGCGAATGTTATACGCTGGAACTAAACTAGTTTATACGTATTTAATTACGTTGTTTAATTAAAAGCTATTATTACGACGTATATAACTTTTAATTATTTACATCGGTAGTACTTAGATAATTCATATTTTAATCACAACACATAACTGTAAGATACTTATAAGATAATATTAATTAAAATACTTTTAAAATGTTCTTTATTGTTCACTTACTCGTATCATCTATACAAATAAATAAATTTGAAATATATGTTTATAATTTTCAAAAAAACACCTTTTTACTAGATGTATATGAAAGTACTGTACTTACACCAAATAATCAATCATGATTAAAATTTTATCTGTCTGTCTGTTTGTTTGTGCCGGCTAATCTCTGAAACAGCTGGACCGACTTTGACGAGAAATTTTACTGGCAAATAGCTGATATTATAAAGAGTGACTTAGGCAACCTTTATTTTAGAATAATAGGGTGCCACGAAGAAAAAATACGTTTCTGTTAAATTCCAGCTAGTTGATTATATTTTTGCTGTAAATACTGAAAACAGAAAATACTTAGTATGATAGAAATAACTGAAATGCAAATGTCAATCGACTTCTAACGTTAACTGTACAAACCTATTCATTTATTAATTGTAAAAACTAAATATATTTTTATTTATTAATTATAGGACTTACTTTTTGTAGTTAAATAAAATCATATACACTCACTGTAGAAGTACGTACCATATTTAATCGATATTTTAGATGAGAAGAGACATCAAATATTTTATCATATACATAGATTAGTCATCACGTCTACAAGGCAAACTTAATATTGTGTACCATATAAACCTAGAATTTAACTGTTTATTTAATAATACCTCTTTTTAATATGAGCTATTGATTGTGGCTTTGATTTGTTGAAATAATTACACAATCCTTAATAGCAATGTGTAATTATTTCAACGAATCAAAGCCACATAAATGTTCTGTGGGCATAGCTATAAAAGATTTATCAACCATTATATTTAATCATTTCAGTAAAATCTACTGTTATGTTGTATATTTAACAGATAATGTAAATCTGTTAAACTATATACATGTAAGTAACTGCTTCGTTGGTACTCGGACAACAGTTTGCAAGCAATTCTAAAGTAACCGGTTCAATTTCCACTTCGAACATACTTTTATTAGGGCATTCTGTTTACAATTCCTCAACAGTAGCAGTATCTGCATACGAACCCTTTAGACAAAATTAATCAATAAAAAAGTTGGCACGTAAAACAGCTGGACAAGTATGGACAACCATGTAACGTGCTAAACATTGATCTGACTCCTAACACTCTGTAACAATTAGATTTTTCCATGTAAATACTAAAGCTGTAACTGTAATAAACAAAGCAACTAACAAGTACACGCCTCGGTGCACAGTTGCACAAACTCCATTCAGTTGTCGTTGTTAGCACGAAGCGCAAAGGAATAGTTTTTTGTTCACTCTCAACCATTCTCAACTATCGCGCAAACTTCAATCGAAAAAGTTCCGCAACACGATTTTCATTTCGCCACAGTTTTTACTTGCAGGAGTAGTAGCTGAAGACGTGGATACCATTGCAATGGGTAACTCGTTACCGGTTTGTCAAACGGTAATGGGACTGCGTAAGCCATGCCTACACATGACGTCTATGAAAGGATGTGACGTTAGGTGCTTGAAACATCATCGGCAAAGAAACGCTAGTGTAATGATCTAGGTTTTTTTACATCTATGAATGTAAATGATTGTGGGAGATATCTTTGATCAGCAATCTTAACTATAACTTTCATGCCTTAACTACTCGGCCGATCATCATGACATAGCGCATACAAGTTATCAGGAGTACAGAAGAGGACATAGGAAATCTTTCATCCAGAAGAAGTGCAGTTCCTGGGGGATGGAAATTTATTTACAAAATCTACAATTACAATATATTTGCAAATGAAGCCACGAGAAAACTGGTGCCATATATATAAGAAAATTTCTTGCAAATGAGTTAAATATTGATGACTAATAAAATCCTGATCAAATTAAATTAAAATTTAAAACTTCAGTCATTTCAAAAGAACAGGTGCTGAAAGAGCAACTTAATACTATAACAGTTGAAATTAATAAGCAATCTAGTTCGAAATCTTTATACATAAAAGAAAACTTGTTCCTTCGCCGAACGAAATTTTTAATCTAAAATCTATAGATTTTGTTTAAGACTGATTTTAATTTCAAACTTAAAAGAGCTAGGTTTTTTGTAGCAATTATAATACTCAATTAATACACATGTATTAAGGGACTAGTGATTCTTTGGATTAAATATGTTTTAAATCAAAGAAAGGGAAGGCAGAGATTTATTAATAGGAGACACTGATCGATAAACGATTAGCGAGGTTAAGCAACATTGGGTTAGGTCAGTCTATAGATGGGTGACCGCTTAGTGGTATTTCATCTGAGCGTCTCCGTGCTTCGGAGGGCACGTAAAAAGTCGATTCCCGGTTGTTGCCAAATTGACAGCAGTCGTTAAGCCATGTCAGAGGCCTACGGGCGGCTTGAACAACTCTTGACAACAGGTTGGCCACTAACCACACGAAAAGAAAAAGAAAAAAGAATAACTACAATTTATCCAGATTACCGTAATCGTTCCAATGTCTACAGATGAGCATAATTTCGTAACCAATTTATAAGCATGCTCTTTTCACAATAATGATGTAATTGATATTTGCAAAATTTTGTATTCTGTTTAATGTTTCATATAAATCACTTAATATCAAGCAAAACTAACTAATAATTATGTCGTTACATGTGAACTTATATCTTTGTCCTTTGTCCCCTAGAATTTAAGAACGGAAGCAATTGTCGATGTTTGTATTACAAAAGCAAGTACATGACACGTATCATTTCCTAATTAATAAAGTCACCGACATTAAATAGTTGTTTGTTTGTAACGAGCTACCTGCTCCTCAGTTATTAATTCAGTTGTAAGCCTCCCGGAACTTGGCTCCCGTGAGTTTATGTTCAGTGCTCACGCAGATGAGCTCATTTGCATTCCATGCATCACTACTCATATACTTTACAAACTTATTTGTGTATGTGTGTGTAAATGTACATATGTCTGCGTATACATTCCGTTCCTATGTAAATTTCTAAATCTAGTCAGATTGTGTATTTTGAGCGACATTGTGACGTCATGTTTTTATTTTTACTCGTATGGTTAGACTAACGTTAGAGATGGTGGCACCTCTGTCTGTTTTACGTAACGACTGACTTGATAATATATGAAAATATGACTCTTATAGTATATACCGCTTATATCAAAGACAGTGGTTTAACAGAATGATGGAATGGTGATGGCATAAATTAAAGAAATGGATTGTTGGCTGAATGTAACGCGCCAGAACGAATATACCCATATAGACGTACATATGTATGTGTATAGGGTTCTGTCGCATGTGTTGTTATGTACAAATTTAATAATATCATTTGTAGTTATAAACTGAAGGGATATGGTTATAACAATATAAACAAAAATAAATCTATCGGTATCGTTACATTTTCTGCCGGCATAACACATTACTGAAATATAAATCACTAACAGTATGAATGTCACTCGGCTTACCTTATTGCCACAACTAACACTAAAACCCACGAGTTACTAGCTCAGCACTATCAACATAAAATGAAAATTAGCACGGGTATAGGATTTGCTATTTATTTTTGGGCTGATGTAATACTTCTATACAGTCTGCCACTTAAATTCCATACCACCAACATCACCTACTGAACAATTAGGCTAAAGTTATATCCCACTACATATAATAAAAAAAAACTTAGAATCTCAGTATTTTCTTCGAGAACTATAATAGGAAATCAACTTTAATATCTCTTTTAAGTTTTATCCGATACACTTATATACAACCAGTACCGTCAGAGACGATGAATAAAATAATTTGCATACGACAAAGGCGTGCCAACATTCTGGACAAGGGAACATAAAATGACGGAACTGATATGAAAGTATTAAAGAAAATATTTAAATACATGTGTACGAATGGATCGAATTGAATTAGATAGAGTACAATTCATTGCAGCTTTAAGAGAGACTTTTATCATTAGATATGTTATAATCTTATAATTTCACTTGTGATGTGATAATACACGTAGGCACGGGGTTTTGGCAATTGTTTCGTGTCTATAGTCTCACGCTTATATTCTTAAAGTGTTCGCCAGCTACGTTTTTAAGTATTTTATACAATACTAAATTATAAACACAGTTAAGACAAGGCTTAGAAATACTAGCTTTCACCCTTCACATTAAATGTCTTAAGAGCTTCTACCATTAGACAAGTTAGATTATGCTAAGCTAACACTGGTCCCAGTATTAATAAGGACAAACACTATATCCATATTATTATTTTTGAAATTGTTAATATATATTCCGTGGTCGTACAGTCGGCAGCAGCTGTCGTTCATTACCCAAGTACAGTCGCGTGCACTCGCTGACAGCTCTTACTACTTTTAATATTAGTTAATGGCGCCTGATTAATGAAACTTTCCACTGAACTTATACCGAATTATTATATTCCGAATCCGTAGGGAAGTTGAAAAATATATAATCCATTTGTAACAGCACCAAGTTTAGGTGTTGGGTTTTTGCCTGTATGCTTTGGCGCGACATATCAGAGCAAGCTCTCGCTGGCATCCATGTTGGACGTAGAGTGTGATTGTGTTTTGTCTGCATGGATGGCGAATTGGTTAAAGTGTTTGCCTCGCTATTGCCACTGCGGCGAATGTTATGGATTCTTGTCGTACATACGTCGATGAAAACTTTGTGTGATTTTCCAATAGTTCCAAGTCTGGGTGTTCTTTGTTTAAATGTTTGTTAAATCACCCGCTACATATGTAGGTATTATTCCTAATACAAGACTTTTAAGAAAATTTTCGCTTGTTTCTACTGGTAGACGAGTTAAGCTGGCCGCAAACGTACGTTTTCCTGATCAGGTTTCCGAATCCGATATTCAGAATGTTCTGAATGAAGAACGGAAAGAAACTGAATGACGTCATTCCGAACGTAACGCTCGCTAACATTCTGTATGTGCCGCCGCACACGCAATTTCCATTCTGAATACATCAGAGCTAGCTAGACACGTTAGCGGGATGGCGTTACCGTACGTACTGGTAACTAATTCCTGATGAAAAGAATCAAATATCTACGCAAAGCTGACGGAATGACGAATCTGAATCCCTGTTTCGGAAACCTGATCAGGAAACCATATGTTTGCGGCCAGCTTTAATTGGCTATCTGATGGTAAATGGTAACCATAGTCAAGCCAAATATGGCGTTTTCGACTAACACAGTACATTAACAAGTAGAAAGTATTACCCTTGCTGCTGTATCAAGTAGTAAAATCTTATAGTAGCAGAGCAGAAGATCACTTCTTCATTACTTACAATTAATAAGAATAGCGGTTGATGATGATGATGACTATACTAATACAGTTAGTGTCTATCAAGTGTTCTATACTTCACAGAAAATTATATTTTGTTTTTATATTGCTCGTCAAAATGACCACACTCCGTCTGATGGTAAGCAGTCGTGTGGTCTAAGAGCAGTGACCTCCACATCGTCCTCATAGCAGCCGAGGCGATGTTAAGGTCTCTACTTTGACGGCCTGAGAAAGTGCTTTTCACGCCCCGCTTAAAGGACCCAGGATTGAAGGAAGAAGGAAACACGTGCCTTGGCAGAGAATTCCATGCCTTGATCGTTCGGCAGAGGTATGAGGACCCAAACTTGTTGGTACGCACTCTAGTCGACTCCACCGTGTAAAGATGGCATCTGAGCCCAGCACGCGTTGTTCTGGATAGGAAAGGGAAGAGCGGGATAAGGTGGAATAACTCTTCAGAGCACTTCCCGTGGTATATTCTGTAGAAAAATGCCAATGACGCAATGTCTCTACGGAGTTGCAGAGGTTTTTAAAATGTTTGAGCTTATACGTCTGTAACACAAGACAGATACAGAACACATCTCTATACGATTGGGGACGACAAACGAACTCACACGCAAGGGTAAAGCATTATTGATTACTAGTTCCTGCCTTCAGTATCGCTTGTGTGCTGATGACAATGAGATACGAGATAAAAAGTCATATGTGCTTATTCAGTACAAATGACCTACCAATTATCTATCTAATATATTATTTTCATCTGTGTACTAACCAATACGTGCAACTAAATACCCGTTATTAGTTAACAAACATCCTAATTGTGAAAACATCGTAACTTGTGTTTATATGTGAGTTCGTATTTTCTTACACTATAAAATATCATATGTAGTTATGTAATAAACAGTTATAATATGAAATATCATCAATAAAGAATTATTATGATAGCATATTTGATGTAAGCATACGATAATGTCTCATAAATTGAACAAACAAAAAATTCGTATAAAAATCCTCTATATTTGACCCAAACCACCACAATGTTCATATTATCAATGTTCCCTAATGCAAAGTACACAACAACCAACTCATGACACACATATCGATAAGTACAAACAACATAAATTATGTTATTAATGTTATTTGCGTACGTCGCAAACAACTGTCACATTTAAATATGTACATCACATAAAGTATAAAGTGAATAGGAAGTAATAGGAACTCAATTGTGTCGTAAAACGCGAGAAACAATAAGCAAACAGAACATAACGCGGCAGAGGGCGCCACCAGCGCTCCCGCGCTAACGTTTACCGATCATATACAGAAATTCGCTCATCAAAAACATATTTCTAAGTAGAAAAGTTGAATTGCTTTTGAAGTCTTTACTCACAATAAAAACAACCCATCTCTATCATTTTGCACCATTCAATTTTATACCTTATCTTATAAGGAATGAGGTTTAATATCGCTTGCGTAGTTAAAAGACGTGAGGCGACGCGTCAGTAAGTACGTAACAATCTGGAGTCCCGAAATTCTATGAATAAGAAACACTTTAGGGGCGTTTTCCCGGCGATCAGCGCCATTACTCCGTCATTTATAAACATACAATTACTGGCCTAAACACACTACGTACATATTTACTTTATATTTTACTAGCTTTTGCCCGCGACTTCACTCACGTTAAATTAATTTAGGTTAGACTATAGAAGTAACAGTAGGTACTTTACAATATATTCCGTCCTCTTTATAATAGGTATAGATACTAGATTTTGCCTGCGGCTTTGCTCGCGTAAATATAGGTTAGGTAAGTTTAAATTAGCAACAGTATTTTTTTCTGGATAAAAAGTAGCCTATATTGAGACATAGGCTACCTTTTATCCAGAAAAATAAAGTGAAATTTCACATACACGTTTACGGGGGTACAGAATGGGTTCTGTACCCCTATAAATGTGTATGTGAAATTTCATGATGATCGGTTAAGTAGTTAAGGAGTGATAGCATAACAAACAAATAAACAAACTCACATTCACATTTATAATATTAGTTAGGATAATGCACGTGTGGTATGTGTGTTGTGGGCGCCTGAAACTTTATCATTCTCAGTCGAACGGTCACCAATAGTTTATTTAGAAGTAAATTCCAGCGGAATATTGTCGAGCCGTGAAATACGATTATAAAATGTGACTCGCCCTGAAATATACACCACATTTTATGACTCGTAGTCGCGCAACGAAAATTGAATGTTGGCGAAAACCTTCCTTTAAAATGTTTGTATGTTTATATACTGTATATTATATAATATCATTACGTATATTAAAATGAAGTTACGTCTGTGTATCCTTCAAATGGTGGGAAGAGATGTAATAAACCCAAATTTTGCTAGTAATTTTTTTAAGTCTTATATATAGCAAGTCTTTTATCGTCATAGCAACAAAAATTCTGGTAATGTGCCCACATTATCACAGAATCTTTGCTGCTATTAAGATTGACTTAATAAAAATGACTAATAGCATTTTGTTAGATCCAGACATCGAAATTCTCACAATCGCTCACAAACTTATGCCACGGAACCAACGAGGCAATCTATTAATTATAATTTTATTAAAATTGTTATAAGTTTGGCACAGCGGTGATGCATCTTCTGTGCATGAGGTCTCGGGTTCGTATCCCAGGATGAGCAAAATGTTGTCGCGCTTTTCTGTCAACAAACTCCAGTAGCAGCATAGATAAATAATGGCATATAAGTGGGATACTAAGTATTATTATTATTTTCTAAAACATTATGTATGTGGTGGTGATTAATTTATAAATAAAATAATATGGTGAAATTTACCTGATATTTATTAAATTTATAAGATATATTTAAAGAGAGGAAGAGGAAGGAGAGATTTGAAAGGTGAAGTAGAAGCTACCTAACTCTTGAGTGACATAGCCTTGATGCTATAAATGGCACCCTACCGCTTAATATATAACGCAGCCATAAATTACGTGTCCCATAGATTCGGTATACTTTTTCACATTCAAGTGTCCACCTGAACCGCACTTTTCCCCTTTTAATTGAATGTCAGTGTGGCTAGGCTTTTGAATGTAGGCTCTATGAACCGGCATATTGTAACCGCGGCCCTTTGCCACGTAATATATGGATTTGCGGCTTGAATGTGGGCCACGGGGAATAAAACTGATGTCAACTGTATGAATGGAGCTTTACAAGTCATGGCACCACGCAATGCGCATACCATCAATACTGTAAGCTTTTTAAAAATTGATTAAAATGTAAAAGTAGGTACTAATACGATTTCCGCCGTTGATTTTTTTTCTAAGTGCAGGCCTGTCATGTATATTTATATCTATACTAATATTATTAATAGGAAATAGTTTTTGTTTGTTTGTTTGTTCGTAAGGATTTAATTCCAAAACTGCTACAAAAAATGCTTTCACCATTAAAATGTTATTGTTGTTATTACCGAGTAACATCCCTTTTTTACGTGGGGGAATTTTGATTTGAATTGACTCCTACTTCTCTGCGGGCTGATGTAGAGGTTAATTCGGACTTACCGGGGGAATGATGATCCCGGTAATACCGACTTAACCTGCCACGGTGTTCCTCGACATGACCAGGGTTGGCGGAGCCGCGCGAATTACTTTCACATTCAATCGCGACAATACTAACATAACTTAACCTAACCTATTTTTAAGCGAGTGAAACAGCGGGCAAAACATAGTAGTCTGACCAAAATTCAATGTTTCCTTGCTACGACGTGTCAAAATCAAACTAATCTAAAGTGATTTAATTAGCTGTTACCAGTTCAGTCAGACATCCGGAACAGTTGACATGACTAGGATTGTTTGTGTTAACTGTCTTTCAGAAAACAGGGGTAAGACTACCAATTTTAAGACAAGTATATGTAGTAGTTAGACAAGAAATAGTAAGAACTGTACTTCATATATTTTGATACTAGCTAGCCGCGCAACTTCGTCTACTTCACATAAGAGAATTTTCCCCGTCTTTGCAACATTTTTCATTGATGCGCCGCTCCTATTGGTCGTAGCGTGATGTTACATAGCTTATAGCCAATAGCCTTCCTCGACAAATAGGCTATTCATCACTAAAATAATGTCTCAATTAAAAAAAGTAGTTTCTGAGATTAACGCATTCAACCAAAGAAACAAACAAACTCTTCAGCTTTATAATATTTGTATAGGTAGATTACGGTGGTATAAATGTTAACAGTGAGTCGTTCCGCAGATGACAGGTTTCATTCCAACGGACTGGAAAATTCGGCTCTATCCGCTGTCCGTGGCTGCCCGTAGGTAAAGTCAACATTCACCGTGCTGAGCCTGGCTCAAACGGACTTTTTGTATATGTCTTCTTGTGTTTTAATTTTTCTATAAAGCCGGTCAAATTGCCAGGCTCACGACTGTTTAAAGTTCGCAATGCGCCTGTATGTTAGTTCTTAAAACCTAAAATTCCATAAACTTGAGGATGGCGTAAGGTTTAATTGGTCGACATAGTGATGCTTTAAAAAAATACAGGATAAAAATTGTGTGATCCACAGTTAATGGCTGTTCTGTGTCTGGGTGTTCTTAGCGACCGATGATGATGCCGAGATACCGAGATGCTAATAAAATTGTCTGCGGTAAAGGAATAAGTACTAGTGCAGCGAGGCCTTTTTAAAAGATAACACTACAAGTTGAGATAATAACATTTTGTCAAAAGTTTCTAGTCGCTGTAATCTTCCTAGTTTCATAACTAAGACATTTAGCCTATGTAGCCAAAATTATACTAATATTACAGAGAGAAAGCGTAAATTTTATAATTTCGTGTATTATTCGAAACCACTGCGCAGATACCAATAATCTTTTAGTTAATTGAAAGGTACATTATTCCAAACTAGATTTTGCCCGCGGCTTCGCTCGCATAAATGTAGGTTAGATTAGATTATCCGGCGGTTGGGCCTCGAGATGGCCCTGTCCAAGTCCGAAGCCGTTTGTTTCCACGGCCCTCGGAAATGGCCACCTCCAGGGGCCCATATCATGGTAGGAGGGGTCCGCATCGGCGTCGAGTCAACCCTAAAGTATTTAGGTCTCTAGCTCGACAGCTGATGGAAGTTCACAGCCCATTTTAAACGTTTGGCCCCTATTCTTCGGGGCGCTGCAGGTACGCTCGGGCAACTTTGGGGGGCCAAACACCTCCTGCCGTTATTTCAAAAAAACTACCATATACAACTCCATGAGGAACAGAGAGATCAATCGGGAATCAACGAGGTCCGAGTCTACACTGATGGTTCAAAAACCATACAGGGAACGGGCGCTGGAGTTCACTCCCTGGATCTCAACATTAACATCTCTATGACACTAGGCTCACACAGTTCTATTTTTCAATGCGAATGTGTGGCCATCACGGAGGCCGCTACCACGATCGACAGGAGACGGATTGAAGGCTACAGGATACGAATCCTTTCCGATAGCACAGCAATACTTAGAGCACTAGAGAGCAATAGCTGCAACTCCAGGCTCGTCTACGAATGCCACCTTGCCCTTGAAAGAATTTCGAGGCAAAACATTATGACTTTATAATGGATAAAGGGGCACAGTAAATCACTGGGCAACGATGCTGCAGATAAGTTGGCTAAAAGAGGATCGGGAACCACCAGGGAAGGTCCACCCCCTTTCCTCCCTTTACCATTCTCACAACTAAGAACATGGATGCGGCTTCGCACTCAGTGCCAACACAACGAACGCTGGGCACGGACAACGGACTGCAGACAGTCGAGAGAAGCCCTGCCGGCCATCTCACCACGTCTGACACACCGCCTGCTCAACCTACAAAGATTGGACCTTCGTACCATCGTGGGGACCCTAACAGGACATTGCCCCCTGAACAAACATCTGTACAACATCGGAGCAACAGACAGCCCACTCTGTTGGGGATGTCTGACCGAAGAAGAATCTGCTGCCCACGTGGTCCTGGAATGTGTGGGAGTAACAGCACAACGTAAGGAAATTCTCAACAACCCGAGGTCACTCCGCGAAGCCTGCGAAGACCCCAGGAAACTTCTGTGCTTCTGGGCGGAGTTGGGCTGGCTATCTCTATAACGGGCCGACTCTCACGCATAATGGACCAACCTGGAGTTCAAATGCGGAAAAGGGAGTCCAATTACAATTACAAAAAAAAAAATTACACCTCTTGCCGGAGGCTCTACGAAGGAGTCGTACGGTCCATGGTCCTCTACGGGGCCCCAGTTTGGGCGGAAAACCTGACGGCCCGAAACATTTCGGTGCTTCGTGCGCCATAGCGCGCCATAGCCATCAGGTTGATTAGAGGTTACCGCACGGTCTCGTTCAAGGCTGCGAGCCCCCTCACCGGATCGATGCCATGGGACCTGGAAGCGGCGCTCTTAGCATCACCTTTACCGTTAGCGGCAGGAAACGCTAGCTTGGGGCGAAGGTCCTGCTCTTCCCGCTCTCGAGGCGCCAAGTTTCGAGCTCCGCCAGGTCCTAGTGGTGAATTGGAAGGAGCGACTTGTGCACCCCAGTGCCGGGCATGCCACGATCGTGGCGGTAAGTCCCGTGTTTGAGGTGTGGCTGGAGAGGCGGCATGGCGTCCTCATCTTCCGGCTGACACAGGTAATGAATGGTCTTGTTTTGGCCAGTGCCTGTGTCGCATAGACTGGCAAGAGACGCCCGGTTGTCACCACTGCGGCGACTGTCGCGACGTTGTTGTGGACACGGCGCTGCACACTTTGGCGGATCGCTTGACCTGGACATCGCAGCACCGTGAGTTGATCGCGGTAGTCGGTTTGGTTGCCCTCTCGCTCCCGGCCGTAGTTCAGTCTATGGTTCGGAGTGAGATGTCGTGGAACGCCGTCGCCTCCTTCTGTGAAAAAGTGATTTCCATCAAGGAGGTGGTGGAGCGGGAAAGGGGGCACTGAAACCCTCTCCCCAACCGCAGAGCCGGGCGCCGAAGGGTGCGAGATGACCTCCAGCCACCCTGAGGTTTGACCTGGGGGTGGCGGGCTTCGTGGGCCTGCCCGCCATCCGATCCGCAGCAGGTCCAAAAGGCGGCGTGCGTCTTTCCACGCGCGCCTCTGTATCGAGTCCGTCTCCCCTCTAGTCTCCCTTCTTATTCCATCTTTCTCTTTTACCCCGGTGAGTCCGACATAACCCCTCCGCCCGCTCCCGCGGAGGGGAAAGGGTCAATTCATTCCCGTAAGTAAAAAAAAAATGTTTAGTTTAGTAACAGTACTTTTTCCGTATGAAAGGTACCATATGTCCTTTTCTGTACCCCTGACAACCAGTACGCTAAATTTCATGCCGATCAGTCAAGTAGTTAAGGCGTGAAAGCCTAACAAACAAACAAACTGACTTTCACATTTTTAATATTAATAAGGATTGACATTAACATCGATTATAATTAGCTCAACCTGGGCAAAGTCATGGCAGGTCTCAAGTAAAAGATATGTTTGTCCCAACACAAGTAAGCCTGCAGTTACTTCATAAACAGAGAAGCGAGGTACTACCCGAAGGCATTCCATAAACTATTGAGGCATGCCAGCACGTGGCACACATGTAAAATGTACACATAGATATGCTGTACTATGTATAATTACATCGTGAAACTGCAGTGCACCGGGCCGCCTCCCGGAGCTTATTCATACATGGCTATATACTGACACGTATGCATATAACGTTCCCTCCGTGCTATTTGCACAAATATTCAATGAACTATCTACTTAATACATACTGCAGTTGACAGTGGTTCTAACATTTCTGGTTATGGAAACGACTTTTTTTGTCTTCTAATTATACTTTTAAGAGTGTTGAATGTGTTGGTTATGCTATGTCTAGCTCTCTCTGCAAACAGTCTTTCTTTTGACCTCTTAAATTGGTACGGCATGTCTTCTACTTGATTCGTGGCGTCGATCTTCGTATAGGTCTTGCCTTTCCTTTTTCTTTTATTTTGCCTTTCTGAAATCTACATCTTTAAGAAGTTATCTTGTCTTATCTATTGACCAATTAGCTATGCCTTCCTACTTTCTCTGGCAAATGTTTCTCAATATTTACTGGCAAGTGAGCTTATTGCTGTTAGCAAGCACGGTTCCAAACTCCGAAGGGAAAATTTATATACAGAAAAACAGATTAACAGTGCCCGGGAATCAAACCTGAGACCCGATACGCCTTAATCGCCTTTACTACTACTGAGCTATCGAAGCAGTCATTATTTATTTTTAAGCAAAGCAAGCACTAATTCTTAGAGTCCAAAGCAGTACGGTTGGTAAACTTTACATAACTTCAAAGAGATTTAAAAGAATTCTCAGACATGTAGTTTTCCTACAATGTTTTCTCACCTATAGCGAGTAACTTCAAACAATCGGAACTGCTTGTTGTATTCTAACTCGTGATCCTTGACTTGTTAGTTTACAGACTACCCACACGGCCAAAGCGGATTATTGTTATATAGCAGTCACTATAAATTTAGTTACATTTATAATATTCAATCAATTAGAAGTTAATTTATAGATATACATTTTATTGTAACGAATGGAAGGTTAATTATTATATTAATTGTTTTACAATTATAACAGCTTAACCGATGAATTTACATGTACCTATTTATATTCGTCAGTGCCACTTTTTCATTAATGTATACAAATGTATAGGTACATTTTCCACGAATTCGATATATAATGCAGACCAAATAATGAATGGGAATGATATAAATGTCAAGAATGGATTGAATTTATCTGATCAATCGACACTCTTTAAGAAATTACACACGTAGTAGCCGTTACAATAATATTCTAATGACTGATGTCATAGGTTTTTAGACTGTGTAACTATCCATAATCTCCAGTTCTCTCTGCTGGTTTATAATACATGCAAACATTGTTGTATTTAGTGCTATGGAGCATATTCAAATTAAATTTAGAACACATCTGTAACCCAAAAATGGAACACCTACAGGGTAAAACGTAACGGCGCGGCAAGGCGCGGTTAAAATCAAGTTCTAAACACATTGTATTTAAACGAGAAGTCGTACTCCATGAAATTATTCACATATCAGTTGGAGGCGCGTCACGCAGTGTGTACAGCCTACAAGGGTGTATGAACAGTACCGTGCTCAGAGCGAGCTGTCTATACCCACCGCGCGCCCCAGGGAAATTTCACTATCGAACCCACGCCACGGTTATTACAAACGATACTTTTTATTACATATATATACTTCAAATAGTAGTGAAGTATTTCTTAAAATTGTATTTAAAATCAACATACCTTTAAAGGTAAACTTAATTTGCTTTTCTTGCAAATTAAAATAATAGCCACAATTTACTTTTTTATCTGAACAACGTTGCGATAAAAATGCTAATTCGCAACAGATTTCTATTATTTTACAATTAAAAAGGTGAGCGAATACAAAATAAACGGAGTGTTGGTCTATTAAAATACATAATTGCTCTATAAATATTAACAATTGCAGTTTATTTTTAATTATTTTAATCTTGAGAGCCATTCGTGCGCATTAATTATTCAGGAACAAAAAAGAGCCGTGTATATATCGGCACTGTAGAGTACGGTGGGCGGTGCGGTGTAGGAACGATCGTCGCGGGAGCGCGCGTTATTTCGCGGCAAAAATTGTGATATCTCGTTACGTCATTATGCAGGATGTTAGCGGGGGCTGAGGTACGCGAGAGGGAGGAGGGGACCGGCATAAACGAACATGATTATCGTGTTCACGAAAGAATCTACTCATACATATGTATGAAATTATGTTACGTTTGTGGCGCGCTCCGGTCGGCGCCAGCGCCCGACGCCCCGGTGCGGCGCGCTCGCATGTATCTTATTTTATATTTAAATAGCGTCCGGCGCTGCGGCGCATTTTTAAACCGTTTTATATCGCTCGGGAGCGTTCGCCCACTTCTACACATATACATACACAATATATGACGTGTATCGGTATACATCGGCGTGCATGTGTCGAACGGAACGCACTGGTACGCTTCGCTTGAGAGACGCCAATCGCTTTGTGAAAGCGAAATGCTGAATGTATGTGTTCAATTGTTCAAATACATTTGTTCTCAACTGTTATTTTGTACTATTTATTTATTTCAAACATGGTGTACCAAATATTCAAATTGGAGATAAAACTCTTGAACTAAGTTTTTGTTTTGCATCTGTGTTTTGCACACACAAGGCAAGCTCTCTTTGCTTTATGAGTGTTACTTTGTGACATAAATGAATAAATTATTTTTGTCTTTGTGATTATACATGAGTTCAAAGTTATCTTCACGTAAAGGCTCTTTATATCTATTTATTAATCCACGAAGAGAAAACTTTGTACTCCATTTTAAGCATATTGCGCACGGAGAAGTGTGCATCTAGGCATAGTTAATGTAAAAAGTTTCTGCTCTCCTTGTCCGTATAAAGGACAAGGAGTGCAGAAAGCTATAATTTAAAGAATATTTTAATTTAATTATTCCGATTTTCTACCACTTAGCGATCACTTGTACATTTAGATCTGCTTAGTAAAACAAATTTATAATTTTATTCTTAAGACATATATTTGATAATATTGGTCCCCTAGTTTAGAACTCTTTTTGACCACAAGATATTGACCCTATGGTCAAAAAGAGTTTCAAACTCGTCTTATAAACATCCAATGCAACCTTTACATTTGATGTTTATTTTAATTAAGGAGAATATCATTTAATATTTTTATATTACAGAGGCTAGATCGACATTGTATTGAAACAGTTTTTATTTACAAAATATGGCATTAAATTAGAAGAAAGACGAGAAAGTTGCATTATTCATAGATACTTGTAACTATGAATTATGAAACTTTCTTGTCAAAAGGTTTGAACCACACACAAGACATATAGGTGCTTCTAAACAATCAAATTATAATTATAATTGATTCCGTCACGATGATTATATCCATATTTATGAGACAAAGCATATGATGTAATGATACGTTATCTGTATCGCATAATCATCAATTAGCTGTTATCGTGACATCATCACAATTAACTGCTTTGCGATGACGTCACTAATGATAATAAATGTCAAATATTGATGAATTACCGGCGGTCGGCGACCTCACACCTCGCGACTTAATCGTCAACATTACATATAGCATTTGTTTATTTATTTACAATCCAGTCCATCTTATGGTTGTGATGCAAGGTTTTCCCACAAGACTATAGTATGGGGTTCTTCAAAAAGAGTGTTAAAAGGTTTTTAAAGGGTCAGCAACGCGAAATTGATGCCTCTGGTGTTGCAGGCGTCCATAGGCTACGGTGACCACTTACCGTCAAGTGGGCCGTATGCTTGTTTGCCTCGTTAGTAGTAAAAAAAAAGATATAAATTACATTCCAAATTGCATTTCTATTAAGAAAACTATCTACTTTTTAAGTCTACCACCCCAGCATTGGTCAAGCCTTGTGCCGCAGCGGATTTTATAAAACATATAATTAAAGGACACAAAGTAAAATCATTTGTGGAACACACAAATACCTGCCCCGTGTGTGATCCGAACCGACAACAATCAGCGCGGCAACAGCGTGGCGTCCGTTTGCTTGCTGCGCCATCGGTATCAATGTCTAGAATCTTTATGCTAATGATATTCATAGATTAAACCAGAGTTCTAATTATCACAACGTATTTTTTTGTCTAATTTGTGACGTGTGTTGAATTACAATGACGGCTTTATTTAAATTTAAATGATTCCAAACTTACGCTTTGGATGACGTAGCGGGTAAGAGGTTGACTCGTCGCTGTCGCCGCACTGAATGTTATGGATCCGATTCCCACACGGGCAATTATTTGTGTAATCCACAAATAATTGTACATGATTTGGGTCTACTTTGTTTCCTTTAATGTTCTTAAAGACCTCAGCAAAATAAGGCACGATTCCTGATGCAGGCGTTGTATTTTTTAAAGTATAAACAGAAAACCAATACCGCCATTTTATATCCGAATAAGTCTTTTAGAGCAAAAGTAACTACTTGGAGAGAATTAGCTTGCAGATACTTAAATATATGCAAAAAAAAGTCTTTAACTTCAGACATTTTCATAAATGCTGAGTTTTTTGTATATAGATTAACATATTATCTGCAAATATTTATTTTTATACTGTTTGACCAAGTCATTTTGTACGTATATACAGAAACATGAATATAAATGTTGTTTATGTCACATTTTGCGCGTTTATATAAATATTTTAAAACTATCTGCGGTTTCTACGATTGTTAAAAATAATGTTAATTCCATTTCAAATATGTATGAAAGATTATTCCATGACTATTTTAAATGAAATTTAAAATGACTTTGTGTACAAATTGCTATTCGTGGTTGTATTAAGCAGGGATTGTATAGTGAGAGACTTATGGACTGTCACACAAAGATCTCAAGTTCGATCACACCTCTGACTTGTTGAAGTTATGTGTGCTTTAAAAGAGTCTGCCCACTACACCGTCTCATACCATAACCGTGCTAGGAACATACCAGACATGAAAAGCAACACGATACGCTCTGCTATAGGAACTGCTGGTCGGTGACGGAACGGTCTAGTGGGCATAGTCTTATACATTTCCTTACAAAGAATATTTTTTTGCCTGACACGTTCCTAGCACGGTCATGGTATGAGACGGGGTAGTGAGCAGACTTCTTTAACAGTTTTTATCGCTTGCTTTAACTGTAAAGAAGAGCATCATTAGGAAACCTGTATGTCTGATGGTTCCCCATAATGTTCTCAAAAACATGTGAAAACTGCTAACTTACACTAAGCCAGAAACAGAACCTATTGTATGTATGGTATGTAGATTTTATGGCAAAAAGAAATCCTAATTAACCTTTTGCCTGACCTGGGAATCAAAACCTATGCATAGCTGTGGCATTTATTACCTCGGGTTTTTAAAAACCCTTTTCATGAGTAAAAGTATTTCATGAGTAAAAATATAAAAGTAAGTTCATAAGTATTAACATATTATCGGCGTTATAAACGTTTTTTGTGAGTTTAATAGCTTACTCGTTGAAACGTTTATTGCGTATAATTACAAGTTATAAATAAACTAATTTATTGAGCGCCACTAATTATATATTTTCATTTACGTGCCATATGACCAAATATTTTCGTGTATCGGCAGCCATTATAGTTTAATTTGTGTGTTGAGTAATTAATTCAGGATTTGTCATACTGTATGTTGTTTAATTTATGTATTCTAGAATTTATGTCAGAGTTATAATTTAAATTATTGGTAAACATTAAACCTTTTTAGGTACATGATGAACGAAAGCAATCTATAGACAAGACACATTATTATTATTTACACTTAATAGTAAATAGATCTTTAGGTGTTGACTTCCAAGTACCAATTGCACAATATCTTTTCCAATTTAGAATGCTAGTATTAAAAATATATTATAATTGTTATCATGTGTTTGTAGTATGTGTCAAATAATATTTTTCTTTATTTCTATCAATCCAAAATCTCATGCACAGCTGTAGCAGTTACTACTACTGCATCACCGAGGTAGTCCAAACTTTTTATATAAGTAGTAGTTTTACTATAAGTACCTATACGTATACGTGTGGTATACACACAGTCATTTAGACGCTTTCATTCAGACTACGTTTCAGAATAGTTTTTCTTAGTATATGTTATAGGTATCTTGGGACGTGTACGTTGAGCTCGGCTTCGAGATTATACTACTAAGTGCTGCCCACTTTTTACACTGAAACAAATTGGATTTCATTGATATTGTTCATTGAAATTAAACTACTATATACGGATTTTATCGCGTTGTTTATTTATCACTGTATTACAAAATTTTGAAACTATTACACTACTACTACTATTGATTTTATTTTACTAATTTATAAGCTAATTAAATTATTAAAACTATCAAATCTATTTGTTTTTAAGTTTACACTTTCCCCGACGTTTCGGTTGCTTTTCAGCAGCCATGGTCACGGGGAGACTAAGATGGTAGTTGTCTCAATGTTCCAGTGTAGTTATTTCAAAGTACCCGAACATAATTTAATCATTGGTGTTTCTATTTACGCAGAATGAGCTCAAACTATCATGAAGTCTAGCTGTGGTTTGTTTCTTCTTGGGTTTGACTATTAATTGAAGTACTGGATCCCAAGCTGGTGGTACATTCCAACCATCTTCTCTATTGAAATTGGGATGTTTTTTGATTTCAATAGCCTCGCGAAGCATCCTTGGTAGGAATCGGTGTTCTTTAGCAAGAATCTGTGGTTTGTCAAATCTCAGGTAGTGGTTGGTCCCCTGTTGTACATGTTAACACATAAATATGCAATAAAATCCGTATATAGTAGTTTAATTTCAATGAATAACATTCGCGTAAACAGAAGACAATATTATTGATATTGTTGTCAGCCCCTAGCATCGGCATATGGCTTGTAGCGTGCTGTTATTAAGAAATATCCTCTAGAAAGTCATGGTTAACATCGTTAGAGATCTCGGTACCTCGTAATCAGCCTGAAAGCGTAGCAGCAGACTAGTGTCATAGAACCAAAGAAGTAACCCATATCAGATACATAAAACTGTACCTAACCAAATTCCAGCCACGGCTTAGCTATCATTGTATTTTATTACCTACTAGCTGAACCGACAGTCGTTGTCCTATTAATCTATACAAAATTACATTTCACGTAATTCAATTATAACGTCATTCAAGTTTTTCATATAAAAATACCATTTAAATTTTAGACATTTCCACGGATATCGCGAAAATTTTCGATCATATAAACCTTGTTCTGACAATTACAAACAAAAAAAACAGCCATATCGGTCAAGCCGTTGTTAAGTGATGCTCCGTCATACATAAGGCAATTGATTTTTATTTATATAGACAATGCTAGCCTAGTTCTAGTCTAATCTATTCAGGAATAGTATTTATATTGTAATCAAATTGAAATACAATTAAGTAGAAAAGATGAGTAATAATCATCAATCATTGTCGCGTAAGATTGATGGTGTAGTGAAATAATCTTTAGTAGTTCGAAATAACGAAATAGTAAATTTACTTTCCACCTACAAACAAAATGAAACAGAGGTTTCATTTTGTTTGTAAGTACAGGTAGTAGGTAGGTAGGTGGTATATAAAGATATAAATACAAAAAATCTCAAGCCTGCACCTTCGAAAAGATAGGATGAGTTGAGCATGTAGCCAAATACTGGACACATTTCCAGACACAGCGCGGCAACCGAATTTTTTTTTAAATTTATCTCATTTTTATCTGGTCCAAGACCTGCAAGATAGGTCGCAAATATAAACGCAAACGTATACCACAGAACAAACGAGACAGAGTAATAAAGAGTCAGTCGGGCCGAATTTTGTTCATGGCAACCAATTTTAATGAAGACTAACCATTTGCACAGATGACATATGGTATCTCTATTCCCTAACTCTCATAGCCCGATGCTACGATAATCTTTTCTGATTAGAGAGAGATCAGACGCAGGCCTGACAGCGTTTTGTATTTCCATGTTACAGCTTTCTAACTTCCTAACTCTACCTTCTTCCTACCTGCTATATTTTGCAGAACCCGAGACCTTATCATCCGTAGCCGTACACTAGCCACTTAACCACCGAGGCAATAAAGCTGAATCACCTCCTATCCTTTATGTGCATCTATAAACTCGTCTTCTAACTCGATTCACTAACAAACTTACGTATTCCGTTTACATTAAGTCGCAAGTATCGCCTACGCTATAAACCAGACGCAGGTCTCTCGCGCCAATCTACATAACTCGCACACCCCTATATATGAACTTGATTATATTTTATAAGACCCTGATATAACTTTTGCCGTTATCTGTAGCCATATAGACACAATATACCTTTGTGTAAACATGTCTCTGTGTATAAGTTTGACAATGAAGTACAATGTGAATGAGCTGGGCGCCGTCTATACGAGTATTGTTTGAATAAAATATTAGTTTTATTTCAGTACTTATTTGGATGCGTACTCGTTATGTTAAGTGTACGTCTGGGTACTCCGAATTTCTGTGTAATAATATTAGTATGGAATTGATATTTTGTTGAGTGTTTTCATCGATATTTTTTTTTTACTGCTACATTGACTGATAAGGCAAATTAATTGTGACTGCCTTGTTAGTCCCGTGAGATGAACTGAGTAGCTCGCAGACGATCATGTGGCCCTGGGTCAGACAAATTGTTATAATAAGCGAGTTAACTTGTTTCATCTCGGTAATTATTATTATTATAAATAAACAGCGCTAGTGATTTGTGATGTCCTGCACTCCGTCTTACCCTGCGCACACAAAGTAATACACCTGTATATTTTTATAGGTGTGTTGTCATTAATCAATCAGGCCGCTGCAGTCCACTGCTGGACATATGCCTCTCCCATTTAACTTTTAATACACTGCGTGATAATATAGCTTCGTAATGGTGAAAGAATTTCAAAATCGATTGTTTGGTTTTTGAGTGAGATCGCTACAAATAAACAAACAAAAATCAAATCCTTCCTCTATATATATATATATATATGTCGGAGAAAGCTATGAGTCGGGTTGATTGTTGTTTGCACGTATAATTCACAATATAAATTGCCTACATTTGAATTACTTTTAAAATTCTTAATTTAATTTTATTTGATTGTTAAATTATTCTATAGCTCAAAAACCGTATTAATCTAATATAAGTTATGAATATTGTAATTCACGTAACGACCAATGAGAGCAGAGCGTGTGCTTGAGTGGGGTCGAGGCGCCATCTTTACTTTAAGAAGGCCGACAGTTATTGAGACATATTTGAGTGATAGCGACTGATCAAGTCGGCACGTTGAGTTGTGAGTTGTGTAAAGAAAGTAAGATCAGTGCCCTGAACCCACTGCTCGGTCTTAACTATTATTTTTCATTCGACATTATTGTGAAGTAAAAATATTGTTTATTCTAAATAAAAATAGTGTAAAACCGGCATCGTATCATATGTAGTAACCCTTCTGACACTGAGAAGAGGCCCGTGCCCAGAAGAGGGACAGTTTACAGGACTGATACTATAACTATTATTTAATATTATTAATTTGCAATTACATCTTTTATTTATTTACGGATACCAGAGTTCAGTATTGACAATTATTTGGATGCGATATAAATGGGCTACTTGGCTCGGGAATGAACAATCCTCGTACATGCAATCGGTGTAAGAATAGTAACTCTATTACTAAGTTGCACCCGGTAAGCAAGACAAATACCTTCTTCTATCATACCTTGCCTTTGTTCTCATCTTTATGCTTGTACGGGTTGTTTAGTTAGTAACTCCGCACACTATAATAAGATTTTGAAGTAGTAGAGAAAAGAATTATAACGTAAATAATTTATTTAAAGTATAAGTAGATAAGTTACAGTAAAAATAAGACATTCTTTCTCTTAATGCACTCGTAAAGTTAGCTTATTTAATATGTTTGGTTTAAGTTCAACTGAGTCCATGTATTTTGTTGTATCGCTAATTTATACTAAGTAGCACACGATAAATGCTGAGCGCGCAGCTACACGCGCTTTGCAACTTGTGGTGTAGACAGTAATGTACGGTAATGAGACCGTACATATTTACGAACCCAAAAGGAAGAAAAGAGTTATGCATCAAGAGTAAAGAGGACAGCCTGTACAAAGCAAACAATATTCATAAAAATGTTGATAGCTATAAAAAATGTAAACACCATAGAGTATAAAACAGTAAAATTCTAATAGAACGTAAATCTTGGGTTGTTTCTACGAGGGAGGTCAGGTTGCGTCTTCGCTGGTCTGCTGCCGGCATGGGATGTACGCGGCACTGTCGAAGTCAGTTCCATCGCGTTCGTAGGCTCCAAATTCGTTTCCTTCGTTCGATCAACAGATTCTATGTCTTGATAGGTAGGGTTATCATTGGGGTTTGTTGATTTGGCTTGCTGTTTTCGACAGAATCTTTTTATAACGCACACTAAAGCGACTATGACAAATAACCCGAGTAGTATATAACAAATGCTAAATTGGTGAATATCATGACTGGATATATAATTTAACGGACGACTTTCTTGTTCCTCCCGATGCTTGATTTGTTGATTAAGCTCATCTTGTTCAGGATCGACAGTCCATATAGCTTTCGAAGTACGTTGCATGGTCAAGTTTATAAGTTTATTCGCTGATGAAGTATGGTGTAGGCAGCAATTTACGGTAATGAGACCGTACAATGCTAAAGCAAGCATCGACAACGATAGAGTGACGCTCTTAGAATTACTAGTGGTCTTAAGCTACGCTTAGCGCTTACAATAAGCGAGACGATTGTTTGCCACTTAGTTATATAAAAAAATAACTGTTCGTGGCTAATAAATGATACGAGCCTTGTTTATTTTTCATTGACTTTTGCTCGTGGTTTCGCTGGCTTAAAAGTAGGTTAGGTCAAATTAAGGGTTAGTGATAAAATTAGTGGTAGTCTATTTGTGTAGTGACCTGCCGTTTCATACGGCGAGCCGAAACCTCGGCGGGGTCGCAATTGCATGTGAAAGCGATTCCCGCGGTGCCGCCGATCGCGGTTATGTCGAGGAACACCGTGGTAGGTTTAGTCGGTATTACCGGGATGTCATTCACCATCTTTCGCCGTTGAATCCGACATACGATATATGACGCGGAGAGGGATACGTCAAAGCATACCTCCAAGTTAAAAAAAAAACTAAGTATAATTGTAATTTTCTTTTAAATAATTTATAGCCTATGTACTCGGTGATAATATAGCTTTCTAATGGTGAAAGAATATTTTAAAATTGGTTCAATAGTTTTTGAGTTAAACCCTTACAAACAGACAAACAAATAATCAAATCTGTCCTCTTTATAATATTAGTAAGTATAGATAAAGTCATAGATTGATACTTGTATATAAAAATTGGACTTTGACCTCGACAAAATGTATGGAGCAGCTGATTTTTTTCGCGATTTCGGCAATGTCCCTGAACAAAAGTTGTTCATAATAACAAGTATAATCACCCCCTGAGAGGTTTTCACTGTACTAAGAAACAGTATAAGTATAAAATGTTGCACTTTGATAGTGACGTCACAAGCTTCCAGTTTTTAATCAACGCGCTCTAGTTAAGTAGCAAAGTGGTTGTAAACGCGGTTCGTTGTTGTTACAGTGAACTGTAGAGGGAATGCCGGCAGTGGTGGCAGTGATAACAGTGCGACGGAGACGAGACAGCAGCTAATTGTAACACGCGTGTGACGCGACGTACGACGGATGGGTGCGCGACGCTTTGTGTGACAGTTTCTATGTGTGATGCTATAGTTTGTAAGCTTTGTCTTAATGAGCATGACTTTCTTAAGGTATAATATTTATTTTTTTGTTGAATTGTTATTGGAATAATAATAATAATATTCTACCACATACACACAACACCATCTAGCCCAAACTAAGCAGAGCTTGTACTATGTGTACTAGACAATGGATAAACATACATATATACTTTTTTTTGTAAATATATACATATTATATATAGAAACACCCAGACCAAGACAAACATCCATGTTCATGCACACAAATGTTTGACTTGTGCGGGAATCGAACCCGCGACCTCAGCCGTGGCAGTCAGTTACTTTAACCATTACGCTATCGAGTAATGGTCTGATAACGTCGTTGACTATTATATTGAAAACTAAAGGATTAATTATAGCGTGCGATTTTTATTTCTATGTTACTAAATAATTTTCATGAAAGTTCTGCACTAGGTTAAGTAAAAATGTATCTCTGTCACGACCGAGTTAACAAACATTAAAACAGAGACACAAATATTTTTTTAAACTCAGCTCGATGGCACTTAAAAAGAGTCAAAGCGCAATCCGTGCAGCGATATTTAAAAAAAACTTGTTTTGTAGCTTAGTTGTTTAATTGTATTGAAATTAAACTACTATATACGGAATTTATCGCGTTGTTTATTTATCACTGTATTACAAAATTTTGAAAATATTACTCTACTACTACTATTGATTTTATTTGAGTAGTAGGTAGTTGTCTCAATGAGACAACTACCATCTTAGTCTCCCCGTGACCATGGCTGCTGAAAAGCACCCGAAACGTCGGGGAAAGTGTAAACCAAAAATAAATACATTTAATAGTTTAAATAATTTTATTAGCTTATAGATTAGTCAAATAAAATCAATAGTAGTAGTAGAGTAATATTTTCAAAATTTTGTAATACAGTGATAAATAAACAACGCGATAAAATCCGTATATAGTAGTTTAATTTCAATGAATAACATTCGCGTAAACAGAAGACAATATTATGTTTAATTGTAATTTTTTTTTTGGTAAATGTATTTTATTATATTATTATTATTATATTACTATTATTATTATATTATAGTTTAAGCATTTATAAGATTTGCGGTTAAAAGGACCAAAGGTTGATGACCACTTGTTAAGCTACCGATACAATTATTGTTTTTTTTCCCTTTGGTAGCTAACACCTAACTGCTGACTACGGTAGTTGAATCAGAGCCATGGGTAATAAAAATATACATATATCAATGAAAAGCTCCTTCCAAAACAAGCCTAGTCTTGTTTGGAGCGTTTTGAAAGTAATTGTCAATCTTGTTTACTTACATATTATTTGTATAAATATAACCATGAATTGTAATTTTTTGTATTCCTTACTATGGCTAATATAAAAAAATGATGATAACATTCTATATAATTACACGTATATTATTAAACGTGTAATTATATAGAATGTCGTGTAAAGACAGGTCTGGCCGAGAATAGACAAAGGAGAGAGACATTTGGATATCCAATACTCTCACTCACAAAAAGTCTAAAGAAAAATATTATATGTATCCTACTGCATTTAAATGGAACGTCCTAGTTAAAGGCAAAGTAGGATACCAATATTATAGATGAATCAGGGTGTACTGTACTTGACCTGGGGGTGGCGGCCTTTGTGGGCCTGCCCGCCATCCATTCAGCACCAGGTCCGAGAGGCGGCGTTCGTATTACCACGCGCGCCTCTGTTTCGAGTCCGTCTCTCCCCTAGGGTGGAGACAGTAGGGTTTAATTAGAAGTGAGTGCCTTTGGGTAGGTCTCTTTGTGTAGTGGCCTGCCGTTTCATACGGCGGGCCGTAACCTCGGCGGGGTCGCGACCGCATGCGAAAGCGATTCGCGCGGCCCCGTCGATAGTGGTTTTGTCGAGGAACACCGTGGTAGGTTTAGTCGGTATTCCGGGAGGTACATTATTTCTTTTCCATCTTTCTTTTACCCCGGCGAGTCCGACATAATGCCTCCGCCCGCCCCCGCGGAGGGACATGCGTCATTGCATTCACCAATGCAAAAAAAAAAAGTGTGTACTGTACTAACGCCTGAAAGTAACATACCCATCACACCTGTACTGCTACGGAGTCAGAATAACCAACCTAATACAATTGTAGAATTGCTGGAAGACTGCAACAGTCAGGATGACTCCTCATCATAATTGTTAATTATAATAAAGGAAAAAGACAATCCATGAAGCAGGCCTCGAACCTGTGACCTTGGCAAACCATGTAGTTACTTTGCCTACTAAGCTATTGATAGTCCTACGTCAAGGAATAAAATTTGCCTCTGAGTTTTGTATCTTATATCATTATTTTAAAGTCTCATTACAATTGTTAGTACAACTGCTAGAAATGTTGTATCCCATCATATATTCATAACTTACTTTAACGTTCCAGTAAAGTTGTACACACTTCGTAAACCCAATTATTATAATGCCTTATAAAGCCGAGAGTATCCTTTGACATTTAGAGACGCTACTTCATGTAAATCGGCCTCTGCTTAGTGACTAGTACGAGTTGACCAAACCGACGAATATTAAACACTGAGTTCCCTAGATACTGAACTCAAAGCAAAGAGGTATATGTCCTATTAAGCTATTTAAAGCAACATATGCAAACTAAGAATCCCAGCACACGACGGTTAATCGTATAAGTGCACAAATGCACTAACTACCCGCGCCGGGAGAGTATGCAAATGTCGACGGACGAAGCGCTGTAGACTACTTGCTTAACATAATAAAGCTGTACTGTGTATACTAGATATTGCAGTAGAAGTGCCTCAGGGTTACTATTGAATATCTAAGTCGTAAGGAAATGTTCAGCACTTTCAGGGTGGTGGAGAGAAAGTAAGATTCTCTTTTATGTCTAGTATGTCTTGATACGGTAGAAGATCCTCGCTGGTTTCAGCATGAATGGGCCGGATCGACCGGGGTAGTACTACCCTCTCACAGAATACCGGCGTGAAGTAATGGTACCTGTACTGTTGCGTTTCGTATTGGTGAGTGAGAGAGCCGGAGGCCCAGTTACCCCGATCCTTTTCCTATCCTTTCCTTTGTGCTTTCCCTCTTTCATTCCTTCTTAAAGGGCTGGTAACGCACTTGTACTTCCTTTGGGGTTGCGGGTGTCCATGGGCGGCGGTAATCGCTTACCATCAGGCGATCCGTCTGCTCGTTTGCCAACCCATACAATAAAAAAAAAAAAAAGAAAAGGTAAATGCCGATCGGTGCAATATCAAGAGTACACGGCTAATCCATTGCCTACTGCGATAACAATACTCTCGTTAAACCACGTTTGAAGAAGGACATGTACTAGTGCTTAGGAAACACCGCCGCGGGAAGTTCATTTCAGAGTATAGGTACAGGTACCTAGAAAAAAGAATCGTTGACAACGATTTGTACTAGACGCTTCCAGGTTAAATTGGTGAACTTTGCTGCGGCGACGATGGTAAAATATATGATGATAGACGGCTTGTGTCCTTACTATATATACTGTAACTTTGCATTAAATCATATTGACCAGTTGCTGCGTGAAAAAAGGATTAACCTAACTATGTGTGTTTATTACACACTTATAGATACATTATATAAGAAGCATAAGAATAATGACTATTACTCTGACCTCACTATGATTATGAACTGCAGCAAATCCTGTCATCCTGGCATACGGAAGCTTGTTTCCTTCTTATACAAATATACTAGCCCATTTCCTTCGCCACAAGACACATAAGTCAGCAAGATAAACGCTCAGATGCGGTCCAAGAATCTGTGTAGTACGTTTTTACACTGGCTATACTGAGATACGCAGCAATAACGTGGTTACTGCTTTAACCACTGCGCCACTACTTAGTCGTAAGCTTAACCATAATTTGTATACTTCCATAAACATTCTACTCCTACGGATTTTATAAAACCATGAAAAGTTGTTAAATAGCGCCCTGTCAAATGCTGCATCATTAGTGTAATTTATTTGCTGGTTTTAATTGTTATTGTACACTTACGACAAGAGTAATAAGCGCAAGCTCGCATCAAGCATCCGCGAGTCTCCTGCGCTTGTAGCCCGCGCGAGTAGCTAACCGAATGAAGCACGCGCAAGTGAGTACCACATGCACATAAAGCACGGGCGAGTCGCTTCCGCATGTAGCTAAATTCATTAAGCCTGTGTGAATAGCGCTAAACGCATGAAGCACGCGCAATTAGCTGGCGCACGCAACCCGCGCGAGTAGCTAAACGCATGAAGCACGAGCAAGTAGCTGGCGTATGTAGCCCGCGCGAGTAGCTGAACGCAAGAAGCACGCTCAAATAGCTGGTGCATGTAGCCCGCGAAAATAAGTAA
Organism: Catocala nupta; assembly: GCA_963675205.1. NCBI lineage: Eukaryota > Metazoa > Arthropoda > Insecta > Lepidoptera > Erebidae > Catocala > Catocala nupta. The sequence continues at coordinate 8,018,854 of OY776084.1, read as the reverse complement.
CACATGCACAAGAAGCACGGGCGAGTCGCTGCCGCATGTAGCTAAACTCATGAAGCCTGCACGTGTAGCTTAACGCATGAAGCACGCGCAACTAGCTGGCGCATGTAGCCCGCGTGAGTAGCTAAACGCAAGAAGCACGCTCAAGTACCTGGTGCATGTAGCCTGCGCGAGTAGCTAACCGCATAAAGCACGCGAAAATGAGTAACACATGCACAAGAAGCACAGGCGAGTCGCTGCCGCATGTAGCTAAACACTTGAAGCCTGCGCGTGTAGCTCAACGCATGAAGCACGTGCAACTAGCTGACGCATGTAGCCCGCGTGAGTAGCTAACCGCATGAAGCACGCGCAAGTAGCTGGCGCATGTAACCCGTGCGAGTAGCTAAACGCATGAAGCACGCGCAAGTAGCTGACGCATGTAGCTCGCGTGAGTAGCTAAACGCATGAGGCACACGCGAGTAGCTTGCGCATAAAGCATGCACGAGTCGCTTGCACTTGCAACCTTCACGTAACTTGTGTATGTACCTCGCACTTCTTAATTGTGCATGCCTCCCGCACTAGCTACCTGCATAGCGCAGAAACATCATAATAACACATGCCTAGCAGTTGCATTTACAATTCAATTATAAAGGTTTCAATCACCGTCATAATTACCCCGTTAGACCTGTGGCTTATGTTTACGGCCTATCATGATAGACTATAAACACGAATTCAATTCCCAACTCAAGCAAAGTACCTATAATTAAGGGACCGTTAAAAATTCTCAGTAGCGGAGTCTGATATGTGACCGATAGACGAAAAAATTGCACTGAATTATTTGAAAGAAATCCTAATTAACATTATAAATGCGAATGTGAGTTAATTTGTTTGTTCGTTACGCTTTCACGACTTAATTACGCAACCGATCACCATAAAATTATGCACACATTGTCAGAGGTATAGCAAAAAACTACTGTTTCTGAGAGATAGAAATTTATAACATTACGAATACATACATATGTCTATGTGTGTCTATGTTTGCATGTGTCGTCAACAACTTAAACAGCAAAACAAAGCCCACAATAGCAAGTTGTCTAACAGTTTTGCGAGCATCATACGCGTCTATCTAGCGCAGTACCTAGTTGTCCCATCGTGGTACTCGCCACGATGAGTCCCCGGAGCACGACTTGTGCCGCACCCCGAACAACTACACAGATTGAACATATACCGGCTGTACTCACAAGTCGTTACGCGCGCCATTGAAGCTGTAAGCACACACTTGTTTTGTATACTAGTGTAGTTGTTCTGTTGATTATCTAAAGTAGTACAATTTGTGGGATATAACGCGGTTGGAGTGACTAGAATTAATTTATATTTTTGATTTTAATTACTAGTAATATAGACAACTTTACCTAATGCGAAAAAGTAGCAACAAAAGAAACAAACACAATTCAGAAAACCTTTCATAGCAAAATTAAATATATTTTTACCCTAAAAATACTTTTAGTAATAACCTTTCTCCAATGTTCACTTATTAATATTACAGAAATCTCTGCTAGAATGCGATACTGTAGCTACAAATAAGATAATGGATCATTCAAAAATTCTCCAAGGATGACTGATCGATGTCTCGTTGCAAGCCTCCGTAAGGGCCAGGTATTTTCCTAACGTTAGAGAAGTACCCGTGAAAAGAGAAACATGTGTTTTAAATCATCTATATATTTTAGGAAAGAAACATGAAAGACTTTGTACCCCGTGTTATAATAAACGTTTATAAGGAGAAGAAACTAGAAGAACATAGAAATGGGTCGGGTAAATAACAATAGAATTTCCAAAAGTATACGACGCGTCCTAAAAATACAGCAACCGATATACGCATTCATGATAGGGTAGACAAAGATGTTTTACACTACATTTCAACAAAAAAATATTCGTTTGTTAATATGAGACTACGCTATTACCATCCTGGTAGATGGCGAAATGTTACCCTTTGCTATAGCGTTCTCCAAAAATTGTCTAACAGAAAAACAGAATAAACATTGCCAGTCTCGGACGCCTAAACCTGTATCACACGATCAGCCTATAAATAAGTGAAAATGTACGTCACAGGACAAGACAGACAGAACCAACATTTTAACCAACTGTACAAGTAAGAAACACCAATTATCCAAAATAAAACGCTTTTTATATACAAATAGCTTTCCCCAATAATCGTTAAGTGCAAAAAAGGTCTTAACCGAAAAAGGATCCACCCACACTATAGCCGATATAATTGTTCTATTACAATTAAATGTACCCGAGGCTTAAAGGACGGAGATTCTTGGCAAGCACGGCTCTTGCATACTAATGGCACTGCGCGACGTGGTTCGCTTAAAGCAAGCTATATAGACGTTAATATTATGTTATTCGTATACATATATAGCAGTAGCTGCTTCGATTACGCGGTGGTGGAGAATGCCACTGCTGTGCCCGAGGTCTCGAGTTTGATAAGGACAATGTATTATTGGGTTTTCCTGTCAAAAAATTCTTAGTAGTAACATGGATAACCTTATAATGGTTGCAACCCTTTGCAGATAATAAGAGGAGCACCTACATACAAACTACACAAAATAAAAATTACTATATACAATTATACTTATATTAGCTAACCCGACAGACGTTATCCTGTCTTAGATGAACTGTCAAACTTGCGAAATGAAAATAGTCGTTAAGTTTTCTGAAATTACCTATTTGCTGCGCATTTTTCTTATCTTTTCTTTCCGTAAGAACCTTCTACAAAGTTTTAGAAAACTTAAAAAAATGGTGAATGATATCAGTAAATTCGGTATTAAGTTATGGCGTGGCCAAGGAAAACATGGATTCATTTTTATATATATATGTAGATATTTATAGGTCCAACGATTATAGGAAGTGAACTGATCACAGTCTACATTTACACAACGTGCTATTAAAGAGAATTTTGAACTCATTTTACCTGACCGGAGCATCAAACCAGTAACCTCACGGCCACACACATTCTTATACAAAATGCAGGCAGACGTAAATATAAGTCACATAAAAGCATTTTCCAACGGATATTACGTCATATTGACATCGTTTCCGCACTATCTCGCGCATACATTTTTCACAGTATATCGTCATAGCACGACTACACTGGGTCCCGGGGGTGAGCAGTAATTGATGTATCCAGCAGTCAGCTGTAACTCGAACAGGAAATTAAACGAAATGCACTCTCGCATTAACATAAAACCTTTTGTTTACTTCGTATTCTTAAGTACATTTTTATTCTTGTAGTAAAATGACTGATGTTTACTGAATTGTGTACTATAGGGTTTATTTTATACCTGTTGTTATACCGTATTGTTTCCTTATTACAAATAAATAAAGCGCACAAATGCACTACACTTGCAACTTACGGTCTAGAAAAGAATAATCAAAGCTACTATCGTTATCAAAAGCTACATAGTTAGATAATTTGCTACGTTGCCGTAGCGCCTTGCTACGCCGTAGACTCAGCGTAGCAGTTCTTCGTAATGTTCTGCTACGAAAATGTGCCGGTATTATTATATGCGTATATTATATGTATTTGAGTGCATGTATGTAAATGTTTTAATACTATCAATGTATGGGTTTGTATAGGATTTCTTGAGCAAAAAAAACAATAATGCAACGCTACATAAAAATGGCGAGTCGGACGCTATATCAGATTCAAATTCTATGTAGTTACTAAGTACATCACATACATATAGTAATATTATAAAGGTTAAGAGATAGTTTGTTTATTTGATCACGCTAATATCTGAAAATACCATTCCAAATTAAAACATAATTTTGGTATTAGATAGTAACGGACTATAACTATGGCTTGTGAAAAAATATACGATATAAACCATCACACTATGCCTTAGAAGTGAAACAGTAATCAAAAACTGTGTAAAACTGCGTAGAACAACTATAGTACGATGATCAAGATTTGTGTAAAATAATCTGTAAATATGTCGTTGAAGCAAGAGGCGGTATATCTCGTTTTATATTATATATCACAAAAACGACTCTTGATTGCTTATACATTAATGGTCTTGTAATACATTTTTAAAGAGTACTAGCAATTTGATTACATACTACTTACTATTCCTGTTAACCCCTCTAGCTAAGCCAATATGCTTGTGTTAGGACTGGATTAACATTAGTAGTCACGTCAATGGGTGGAATTTGTACCCACAAACTCTCTATCGCAAATATGGCACTCTATATTACGTCCAAAGATTTGTAATCAAAATATTTTGGCATAAACCAGACAATAAGCTAATTGTGTACTACCGTACTGCTATGAAATGTAATTAGGACATCAAATGCAAGACTGCAGTACTTCTGCACTACACAGGATCTCAGCGATTCACGACTGCACCTAATTACTATTGCGTATGCAACTAATATACTACTTTCTGCAACCGGCTACACCTCTATGCCTTAAGCAATACGGTTCATTTTTGTCTATACTAATTGCAATTTCTTTGGTAATTACTTTGGAGTTAGTTTTTGGTTATATGTTTTGTATGTGTGTGTGTATGTTTTAAACGCGATGAAGCTATCGTTTACTTAGGTGTAACATCAGTTATTCAATGAAAAGCTTTTGAGGTAGTGACGAGCATAGTGTTTGACCGTTCTCTAAAGACTACTATCGTTACTACCGCCATTTTTTGAGATATGGGGTGAACATTTTACAAAAGTCACACTCGTTGCACATAGCAGTCCTGACTTTGATTACTTTGTATTGTAATCGGCTTGGATGTATGATGTATGTTTGATCTATCATGTGTGCATGTTTAAGGACACATACACACATGTGATCAACAAATTAATAATAACTAGCGATCGCCTAGTGGTCAAAATTCGACCAAAATTCCTAAAGCTTGCTACTTTGTTTTTTGTTGTTCTCTATTACATATAAATAAGGTATAGGTAACCATAGTTACAAAGAATTGTACGACGTCAGACGAATAATGTCGAAATACTATGAGAGCGATTCGAATGCGTGTGTCAAATGCATGATTGTGTGTAGTGTTTTTTCATTAATTTAATGTATTTCTAATGCATATTTTATAAAAATATTAGAATTCGCCCCTCTTTCTTCATATAAACTATAACTGTGCCAAATTTCATACTCGTCCGTCCACGCAATTTTCCTAAAAAGGGCTACAATTTTTTTGCTTCACGTTTTAATATATAGATAGTTAATGTTTATTTCCAAAAGACTAAATTTATCAAAATTGCATTTACCTTTGGTACCAAAGTAACTTATAGCCTGTGTCTTCGATACCTCATAAATATGTTATAGTAGCGAATTAATATCAATAAAGATTTATTTCCAAAATAATACATTTTACAAAATTGCATATATCCTTGTTTCCAATGTAACTTACAGCTACCTACTAATCATCTAACATCTTGGGCACCTTATAAATACGTTATAGCCGGACGGAGTCTTTTGTGTCCATTGCTTCAACGTTCGTAAAGTTGCCCGCGATACAAGCATACTATAGTAATAAAATATACGTGTATGGCTAATTCTCTTTTAAAATCTTCCCACAATACAGACGCTTCTAATAAAACGTATTTATAGAAATTCCAGACACATAACATCTGTATATCTAGATAAAACAGAGATAAAAAGACAGATTATATAGTTCAGTACCCTTTTCTCCTTTGTTTGTCAACCGTTTTTAGCAAATTAACAATTTCTAATATTTTTAATTTTGATACCCTTGTTTCTCAATTTTTCTATCAAATAGTTATTTGAATTCAAGGAAAATATAATAATACCTAAATGAATTTACATATTCAATTTTTTTAATATATTTCTTCGAATTTTGACTATTATAAGAACATCTAACATTATTATAAGCTGAGTTAAATGTTCAAACAAAGCTCTGTCTAATTACATTTACAGTTCGTGTTCAATAATATGAGTGCAGGCGTCCGACACCGCTTCGAAGATATTTGCTCCGCCGTGCACATATTCCCAAAACTCATTAAACCGAACCAATTCTACGATATTCCTGAGCACTCCGTACTTGGCGCTGCATCACACAGTCTGGACGCATCGGTACACGTCCCTAGAAACAGATTGTATGTATATTTGTGTTTGAGATATATGAATCCGATGTAAGCATAACCGATAATATACAGTGAGGAATAATGCAGTGCAGTCATATTTTAAGGTGGAATGTGTCTAATGTTATATGTGCGACAAAATTGTATGAAAAGAATGAAAGCATACCGCATTGTAAATAAAGTAACGAAACAACTCCGAATTGGTATATACGGCAATTTCAACTCTAATTCTAATAATAAACAAATGTTTAATATTAGAGTTAGATTAAGCATTTGGAAAGAGTTTTAAAGTTATTAATGCAAAATATTTTGATAAGTTGCTGTTGTTTGAGAATGATGACTTTTATTTTTAAATTTTGTATGTCTTACTGTCCCTGCGTGAGTGTATGCGATCGCTGTGCATCAAGTGCAGCCCTCAAATTCGGTACCTCGGGTACCGAATTTAAGCAATTTTAACTGGGTTTTTCTGCAGGTAAATTCTTAATAGTAGCACGGAGCCAGCAAATGTACCCAGTAAATAGCAATAGGGTCGCCGTCTATAACGTGGCACCTAACGCCACATCTAGCTGTTAAACCGCGCTGCCTACCCCTTCGGGTATTAAGGCGTAAGATAATATGTATTTTATTTAAGTATTTATCCAATAAAGTACAAATGTTAACAGAAATTTACGTAATTAAGCTCCGTGACCAAGAATGTCAACCACGTGCGGTATTTCCCAGCAAAAAGGATAGATTTTCCATTTGTCGGTCACCGCGGTGGGTGGATTGCGGCCGTAGGTCGTATAGGAATGTAGCTGTCGCGTCATAGTACTGTGTACTGTAAAACGAAAAACTGGCGCTTATTGTTCTCATGAGTGATAATGTTTGTGCCTTAACCTACTTAGAGACATCTTTAAATCTCAGGTACATTATACTTTGTTGACGGTTACCATATCCCGAGAAGTAACTTATGCCACTAGGGATATGGTCACCATCAACATATTTATTAATGCATAGGCCATTGTAACTGTTTAATAAGAAGGCTCTATGCATGCTCGCGACCCTGTGGTATATATAAAATTTATATTTATTAATGTAAATTCCACGTGATTACAATTGCTGTCTACCAGACACATTTTCAATCCACTGATAACTATCTATCAAATAGAACAAATAACAGTTTGACCTACCTAGAAAACAATCGATCCAAGATTCTCAGTAAGTAGCGAATATTTTACCATCTAGAAAATTTAGATAACAAACTAATAAAGTTGAAGCTTGCCAAAATAAAATGTCTTTGAGATGTTAACACTATAGCTAAAATATTTAAACCACATACCATAATAAAATTACCTATTAAGAAACCCTAATACTTGTTACAGTATAGATATATATGGTACTATAATAAAAGGTATAAAAGGACACCTTGTATAATATATAGGGGTATAATAAACTTTATCTCAACCATGAGACGATCAAACATAAGCTTAACCCACACACATATACGTGGGGTATTCAGAAAGTTCTACGAAAAAAAAGAGTTCTATAGATAAATATATCTTTTATTAAATCTTTTCAAAGTACTAATACCGTCAGCCTCTATACAAAGTTTCATGCGTCTGAACCAGTTTTCGAAACAGTCCGCAGCAGATACCTCGTTTACAGCCTGCTCGAACGCTGACAGCGCATCCCGTTGAGCAGATTTTTATTTTCGGGTGACCTTGGAGTTTGACCGGCGTGCTGTCCAGGAAGTCCCTTGTTTTGAGCGCAGTGGGCGCGGGCGCGTTGTCGTTGTAGAGCAGTAGCCCGCAGGGCTCCGCAGCCCTGAGTTTGGTCGCTTGTTACTCGCAACAGAGAAAACTTTTGCCAAGCATTTGGTAGTATGCAATTCGGCGTTGATGCTTCTTTGGTCCCGCAAAGGAATAGAGACCAAGTAACCATTCAAATTGAAGAATTCGCGATCAAAATTTTTCCCCCAGCTTCTAGATTGCTTCACTTTGGTAGGCGTTGATTCATTTTGAAACACGCAAACTGTCGACTGACGCTTCGTTTCTGGATCGTATTGATAAATCCTGGACTCATCACCATCAAATTTGTTTATCATATCACGACACCATTTTACCTGGGCCTGCTTATGAGCATCGGTGAGGTTGTGCGACAACCAGCGTGAAACTATCCTCCTCACGCGAAGATGCATGTGAAGAATCTCGTGAAGGCTTCCCGATTTAATTTGCAGAATGTGCTGAATCTCCTGATAGGCGAGTTACGCCTATTTTCTTGGATTATTTTTTTCACTCTTAGCACGTTTTCTTCCGTAACAGACGTCAAAGGGCGACCACTTCTTTTTTCACCCCCATAGTTAGTCGGCCGCGCTTGAATTCGTTATACCAACGATTCACGGTTGCCTTAGAAGGGCCTACATCCATGAATGCCATTTGAAGTCTATCATATGATTCATCTGGTTTCAGACGACACATGAAATCGTTAAAAATCATAATGCGAATATGTTCCCGGAACAGATCCATTTTTCAATGAGACACAATAATTTAAATTAGTTCGTAAAAAATGTGGAGAGAAATTTTTAAATAGGAATGTTCTATTTTTACTTATAAATAATCATATTTTCAAAATAGATTATACCTGGCCATAATATTTTTTTTTCAATAATTTTTTACACACACACACACGCGCGTGCGCGCCCACACATGCACACGTATACATACACACACACACGGCTACTTACATGCTTACAAAAAAACACATATATACTCACACACTACAGCGATCAAACTTATAACACTTAAATATATCTTACAGTCTCTTCCTACACTGACCTGCATCCAATCGAGTCATTTCTAACTGAATATTTCACATCATACTAAACTGCACACGGAGCAGGTGACGTCACACGATGCTCGTTCTATACAAGCTCTCGCATCACACGACGTGCAGGTCTAATCCCACTTATCTGATGGAAATACGGCGGTCAGTTAGTTAAGCTAGTTCGCTATCGCCGCACTTACAGCGAACCATTCACTCCAACGGACGGTATGTATGCGAATTCTTCTCGAACGGTCGAGAACATTCCAGAATTTTCAGACTCAATCCTGAGATTGCATTGTTGGAAAAGCTTCGTTAAGAAATGGTGTGATACGTATTTAGTGTTTGTTTGTTATATGAGTAATCTGTATATCAATACGTGAAAGAAAAGTTAAAAAGAATAAAAGAGACTACGGATTTTCATTTGCTACGATCCTGATACACTTCTGTGGCTTCATTCACTTTCATTACATTCCTCATACACGCTCGCCGGTTTAAGGTGCTCTTAACCTGGCCTTTTTCCAGAACGTCTCCGATCTGATGATGATGATCTGAAGAAACTTTAAAATATCTCCAACATTTTGGAACAAGAGGACTTCCTTTAAAAAACGTGAACTCATATTTTCAGTATTAATTTTTAATAAATTATGTATCTTGAAATTAAACACTTTATACGGATGTTGTCGCGTTGTTTATTTTACTTTAAAACAACACAACAAAATCCGTATAAAGTGTTAAATTTCAATGTATAACATTCGCGTAAACATAAGACAATATTATGTAAATTATGTATCTCATTTCATAATTAGCATTTTTCAATTCTGCAAAATTTTTCATACATACATTTAGTGTACTCTTGCCTCTTAATATAACGTTCGCCCGCATGTGCCGGCTTTCTCATACATTTCATTTAAATGATTATTTAACCTTTTACAAAAGAAACGCAAACGACAGTATCGGATTAACGGCTACAAAAAAAAAACGATTTCATAATATTTGTGTTTAAAATATGCAGTGCTGAAAGTACCGACTAACTAATAAACATCTATGTAAACGCACATATAACACGCAGCAGGCATATCTTACGAAATTAGATCTCAACATTCAGATTAATTCAACTTTCTTTAGAAATATAAAAATAAGAAGTCTTTATTTGATATAAACAAGGTACATTAATACATGTTATAAATTATTTACAATAGTACAAGCCCAATCAGCCATTTCAAATAAATACTATAGCAATCTATTATAGGTCTTATCATTTAAACAAACATATTAAATTTCACATTTACAATATCAATTATGAATCAAGCTATATAGATCAATTACAATAGAAATTTAAAAAAAATCTGTAACGCAGTAGAAATTGCTCTGCATGAGCCACCAATGTAATTTTGTAATAAATTTATTTAGTGGTCATATTTTTAAATGATTAGGGCTTTTATTATATATTTTTATACACACGGCGTATGAGTTATTTTGCAGCCGATTGCTTCTGGGTATCATTTTTAGCACAAGCCTGTCTGGATTATTTTCATTCTATTAGCTTTACTCCTAATGATTTAGCCTTTTATAATCAAAAGGTTAACAACTACTTTATATACAAAGCGAAGCTAATGTAAACAGTATTTTCGTAAGTGGAATAAATTCACAAAATTCATCGCAGCGAAGAATATCAAATAAAATAAACTTCTTATTACGCTAATCTTAGAGCGGCGACGTCTAACGTCAGTTTCATGAGGCCCCGACAACCTCATTTGAATTTTTATAACAACAGCCCGCTTAAGTACTCACAAACGTTTCGTCTTTTAAAATAAAATCAACTACTATAGCAAAATCTACTTAGAGTCTCACGCCTATAACCCCTAGGAGTAAGCAGAGGCATATTAAAATTCGCCAACTATGTTTTAAGATCCTACGTAATATCCTCCGTGGCGCAGTGGTAGTGAATGTGACTGTTGTGCATGAGGTCTCGGGTTTGAATCCCGGGTCGGGCCAACAACGAGTTATTGGGGTTTTCTGTTAAGAAATGATTTCAGCATGAATGGGCCGGCTCGACCGGGGAAGGACTACCCTCTCACAGAATATCGACGTGAAATAGCAGTATTCCTACTGTTGTGTTTCGTTCGGTGAGTGAGAGTGCCGGAGGCCCAATCACCCTTGCACCCTTCCTGTTCCTTCTCCTTCTCACTTCCCCTTTCCTAAAGGGTTTCCTAAAGTGATGCCTCTGGTGTTGCAGGCGTCCATAGGCTACGGTGACCACTTACCATTAGGTGAGCCGTATGCTTGGTTGCCAACTGAGTAGCATGAAAAAAAAATCGCAGCCTGGAGATAGGAAGTTGGCGGTGTGAGACACCCCCGTACCTCGGCAAGCATGTAAAGCCGTTGGTCCTGCGCCTGATCTCTCTCCGGTCGTGTCGGTTTACCACCCCATCGGATCATGACAGTTAGGGAACAGGGAATGCACTTGGTTTGCGCACACGCTTGTGCACTATAATATCTTCTGCGCGGGTGGCCAGTCTCCGTTAAGATTGGCCGCCGTGACCGAAATGCGGTCTGGAGGACATCAATATTGCTGTCTACCAGGTACAATTATATTCTTCTCTTCTTTTCTTTCTTTTTAAAAGACAAATCACGCACTAGAAATAAAATCTATTTCGCGGTGGGCTTTTACAAACATTCAAAAAACGGTCACTAAAAACATCCAGACTTGGAATAAAAATTTGTAAATTACACAAATTCTTGTCCCGTGTGGGATTCAAACCCACAACACTCGGCGCAGCAACAGTGGCGAGGTGACCACATCCGTGCAACCAAACTTACTCCATTCTTCTTCTGAGAATTTGTTGACAGAAAACCTTAGATGCCTTGCGAAGTAGTCGCATTCACTAACACCGAGGAAGTCACTCCGCTCGCAATCACAACAAAAACAAAATAATTTTAACACAAATCCGCCGATACAATATAAATTCTAACTGGATTGTTTAAAAATCCAATATACGAATACAAGCATTGGATTTTGGATGTGTTCTAACAAAAATTGTACCAAACCCATTTGCGAGAGTCAGTGAGGCGTTCACAGTATATAAACGTATAAAACTGATGACTGATGGAGAACAGTGCACACTCTCGTGAATTGTAAAACGTTTTAGCTATATAAATAATACATGCATAGTACACTGTACGATCATTTGATGCACTCACACTTTTATAAGGCTAATAAAATAATAATAATAATATTCTTTCATATACACACAACACCATCTAGCCCAAACTAAGCAGAGCTTGTACTATGGGTACTAGACAATGGATAATACATACATACATACATAAATTCACGCCTGTTTCCCAGAGGGGTAGGCAGAGACTACGGATTTCCATTTGCTACGATCCCGACACACTTCTCTGGCTTCATTCACTTTCATAACATTCCTCATACACGCTCGCCGGTTTAAGGTGCTCTTAACCTGGCCTTTATCCAGAACGTCTCCGATCTGATCAAGAAACGTTCGCCTAGGTCTTCCCCTTGCGACTGTTCCATTCACACTAGCCTTATAAACTTTCTTAGTCAGTCTCTTCTCGTCCATTCTTTCTACATGCCCAAACCAACTTAACATACCCTTTTCTTAATATTGTCTTCTGTTTACGCGAATGTTATTCATTGAAATTAAACTACTATATACGGATTTTATCGCGTTGTTTATTTATCACTGTATTACAAAATTTTGAAAATATTACACTACTACTACTATTGATTTTATTTTACTAATTTATAAGCTAATAAAATTATTTAAACTATTAAATCTATTTATTTTTGGTTTACACTTTCCCCGACGTTTCGGTTGCTTTTCAGCAGCCATGGTCACGGGGAGACTAAGATGGTAGTTGTCTCAATGTTCCAGTGTAGTTATTTCAAAGTACCCGAACATAATTTAATCATGGGTGTTTTCTTCTTGGGTTTGACTATTTGAAGTACTGGATCCCAAGCTGGTGGTACATTCCAACCATCTTCTCTATTGAAACCCTACCCTTTTCTATTCTCGTCACTATATCCACTTTTATGCCGCATCTCTCTCTAATCACACTATTCCTTATTCTATCTTTCAGAGTCACACCACATATATTTCTCAGCGCTCTCATTTCTACAGCATTTATTCTGCTCTCATGCTTCTTTTGCCATACCCAACTTTCACTACCATGCATAAGTGTAGGTACTAATAGTCCTCTATATACTTTTTTTTTGTAAATACATAAATATTATACATGGAAACACCCAGACCAAGACAAAAATCCATGTTCATGTATACAAATGTTTGACTTGTGCGGAAATCGAACCCGCGACCTCAGGCGTGGCAGTCAGTTACACTTACCACTACCTACGCTATCGAGGCCGGCCATAGGTATCATGTATAAACCATCGAAGAATAATTAACCATAAATCATATTAATTGTTATCTGACATATTTCGACCGTTGCTTAATTTCTACTAATACTTTAATTTGAAGTAAGTAATTCATATGTATTACACGTCTATTTCCTCTCCTTAAGTAGAAATGGCAGTGGTGTGTTGTGATTTTTAAATGTATATTAATAATACAGAGTGTTCATTTCTTATATTAATATTTGCATGCATTCGTTAAATGTATAACAACAATCTAATTTTAAAAAAGTTTACGCTATACATACATTTCGCCAAGTGTAACTTGACTTTTCGGCTCGCGATTCGAAAAATAGCGTAATAGGCTCCTATGAAGAAACTCAAATATAGCACGAAATGTTGGAATATAATCGGTAGAGAGCAGAATATTGCTTATGTCACTTCTAAGTATAATAGCTCTCTAATGATAAAACAATTCTTGAACTCGATCAAGTATGTAGTTCGTGAGTTTATTCATTACAAATAAAAACACAAACATACAAAAATACAAATATTTCCTTTTTATAATATATACTATAATATTATATAGATCACACGGTTTAATTTTATTTATAATATGTTTGCGCAAAAATATTGTTTTACTGCGAGCATATTTTTATTAACGTTTATTTTTACTTACACACTTTGGTATTCATACTAATACAGCGAACATTTCTCAGCTCATTACCATTCAATCGAAACTAAAACTAATCCCACAGTATGTCAACGTGAACCTCTAACACAAGCATATAACTTAACTGGTGGAGTCAACAATAAAACAAGCAATAACCAACACATTTTTAAAGGCTTCTTCCGCACTGGCTTTAATTCCGGTATCGCGGGAGACTTTACAAACATTCAAACAATAGACACAAAAAACATCCGGACTCGGAAAAAATGGATCACACAAATTTTTTGTCTTGCTTAGGATTCGAACCCACAACACACGGCGCAGTTACAGTGGCGAGGTGACCACATAAACCGCTATTCTATCCGTGCAGTTAAATTGCTAGTAAACTTTTAAAAAACTGTATTACTGCCAGCCCTTTCGAGACTATATAGACGTAATTCCATATATGGAGCCTACCCTATCAGTCGCGGCGATCAACGTCGGCACTAATCTATATTGGGCGCGTTTTGAACAGTACTGCGTATAGTTACAAATGATGACTGCAGAACGAGCGTACTGTCAGACGACAAAACTGGCACACGACGCCGTGACGAATGGTCACATTTGTGTTTATCACTTGTATCTAGAACTCAGTAAATGTTTCGAGCAACACCAAATAACTTTTGTTGGTGACGCTATCTTTTAGGCGAATCTATTTGTATGCTTCTACTGCAGTGGGTCATGGGACGTTCGGAATAGCTGAATGCTATGTGACCGTGTTAGTATAGTGGTGCTAATTTTGATGGTTCTATCGTAAAGTGCCGGGTGTGATAGGCCAAACTGCACTCAAATGTGTCAAAACCCATAAATATTAGCTGAATGATTTTAATTAAAAAGCCTAACTAATGTTATAAATGTTTATGTGAATTTGTTTGTTTGTTACGTTTCACGTTTTAACTACTCGATATCGATCGTCATGAAATTTCACATACACGTTTCCAAGGTTACAGAAAAGGACATAAGGTACCTTTTATTTATAAAAAGTAATGTGCTGTGTTTGGAAATTTATTCAAAAAACTAGATTAACACCAGCGAAGCCACGGGCAAAATCTAGTCACTACATATCATAAAACAAAATCCCCTGGTACCTCTGTCTGTCTGTTCGCCATTAACTCAAAAACTACTAAACGGATTTTCATGCGGTTTTCTTCAATAGACAGAGTGACTCATGAGGAAGGTTTAGTTGTATAATTTGTTAAAGTTTTGTATTACACATGCGAAGTCGGGCAAGTCATTAGTATAGTATAAACAGTTTACTTGTCATACTCAATAAATATATTAAACACACAGCTCGATAGTTGCGGTATGCAGCGGCCACTCTCGTGCCAAAGTACTAGCACACAGGATGACGGACTCTTCAGCCGAGTACTTGCCAGTGCCAGCCCAGTGTGGCACGTCCCTGGCCGGCCGCCAGCGCCGCGCAACGGTGGCGCCCTCTCGCGACATTTCCATGCAATCTCGTTTCAATTTCGCCGAATGCGCCGCTCGCCTAATCCTCATACTCTCCAAATGGAACTTATTTCGCGTTGAATTTACGTAAATATTACTTCAAATATACTCGGTGCCGACGCTCGTTCTTGTACCAAAAATAATGGAGACTCACTCGATATACATATGTTGGTATTCGTTTTCTACTGCGATCAAAATTTTATTAGGTTTGGGAAAGAAACGTTAGGAATATTACTATAACCACTAGATCAACGCCGAAACTTAGTAGATAGTCGACATTAATAGACTATTCTATGACTATTATCTGTCAATTGACGATCGATCTCATTCATCAATTTATCAACGAAGATTTTTATGAGAGGTATGATAAGATGCTTGCTTAAGCAAGAGATTTTATTCAAACAGTAGTAGTTCAGCTGGAGAAATTCTTACGTTCTTTAGTACATCACTGCTAAATAACCTTCTGTCGTCTTCTTGTGATGAATAGGGTATCCAAACTTCGTAAGACGCCATCTTGTCAGCAAATGCCTAATAATTTTGATGTTAGCAAATCTAACTGACTTCTGTAAAGATTGAATCTTTAAAGAAGGGAAGAGAATGCGCTGGTGTAAAAGTAAAAGAACATAATAGGAATTATCGGCAAAAATAAACAATCCTTGTTTTGCATGCGACCTTATTACCGCAAACACTTGTTTTTAGGCGGATCGTATGCATGTTTACCACATAAACTGTTCATAAACAAACAGCCTTTTCACGAGCAAGATCTGTTGTTTTTCAATAATACCAATGAGCTGGTTATACATATGTAAAGTGTACCTTAAACTGATAGTTTACGATGAACCAAGTGAATGTTACAATATATTTGCAGCCGATACAACCAGTAAAGTGAGAGGGGTGGCCGAAGCGCGCGGTGCTTCATCTCTGTCAAGCGGACGATATCTCCCTCGATCGGGTTTATTGTCGCGCCGTGTGACGTACTGCCGCTAAACGTGGACTCCATACTCAACAACTAAGGTACATGGCGCGCTATTACATACTGTAAAATTTGTCCTATAACTCTAGCTAACATAGTACTGTCTACGATAAATGGCTTTGTTAGTTTAGTATGGATGAGGGTTTTGTACTATTACCATCGTGTAATCGATTACCAAGTCGTGTCAAGTATTTTCTTTTTATTTTACCAATGTGGATGGTTGTGGATATCCATATGTGTAACAGAGATATTACTCGCATATTGCTAAACCTGTAGACAGCTTTTATATTTATATTTTTATCTCATCCTATAGCCTTCCAAGGAAACTGTTGTGGCTGTTTTAAAACCGGTAAGTCTTTTCTTATCTCGGAAAGTAGGCAGTCAAACCCACTGTCATGAACACTTATGACAAGCTCTTTGAAAATGTTTGCGTATGTTATATTATACTGGCATGTCGTGCGTACCGTTTATATTTCGATGTTATTTTTTTAAAGTCGCTATCGTACTAGTATTTCTAAGATTTCGCTTGTATATAGATTAAGAGAAAATTACGCTTACAACCAACATTTTCTGGAGAACTATATACCGTTGCATTTATAGAGACATCGTTTCAGTTGCATCATTCACTATATAATGCTTAAGAATTTATCAACCTACTGCCTACGTGAAAAGAAAGTAACCAGTAAAACATTTCTAACTCCGACATAATACACAAAACATAACTAGATGAATATGCCACGTCGAGGGAACAGGACGGATCAGTCTTATTTATTTATTTATTTATTTTGTTTAGACACGCCAACAGTATACATATTCAATATAGACAAAATATTTTACATATTAAATGTGGTTCTTATATGTACACCTGTGACAGGCATGCACAGCATACAATAATATTAGTACAAATATTTACAGAAGTTACAATAGAAACTCATAAAAACTCATAAAATAGAATAGAACAGATATTACAACATTAAATCGAAATTAAAATATAAAATTAAAACAAAATTAAAAATTAGAACATAAAAATAAAAATTAAATATAAAATTAAAATGAGACATACAATTAATAAATTAAAACATAAAATTGAAACATTAAAACATTATTAAGAATTAAAAAAAATAAATTTAAAACAGTACATAACAGAATTAAAATTGTCAAAGAATTCGAACATAAAAATCGTTAAATTAATAGTTAATAGTGGGCACTCCATTATGCGAAGGATTTCAATATTTTAAGTTTGAAACTCGAGTAGGAATTGTGAAAGATGTCCATATTGTCAAGCTTAGCATTAAAAACGTTATATTCAGCGCCCATACGTACCAAAGGCGAATTCAGCCCAACATTTGTTCTCAGAGATGGTTTATTAAATGTTTTAGTGATGGGGTACCGTGGTGGCTTGTAAGGAACCGATAGCATTAGGCGGCTCAATACATCACTGCAATCAATAATATTATTTACTAACTTATGGAGAAAAAGCATATCATGCAGCTTGCGTCGGTTAGATAGAGATAATATTTTGAAATACCGTAATCTCTGCTCATAACTGCATCTATGTGTGATGCCTTGCGAGACAAAAGCTAAGTGTCGAGTAAATGCGCGCTGAATACCTTCAATACGCTGAGAATGTACGGCATAAAATGGGCTCCAGACTACACATCCATATTCTAAGTGACTGCGAACCAGAGCATTGTATAATGTTATTCTAGTTCGCGCCTGTCTAAAACCCCTCGAGTTTCGCTTCAAAAAACCAAGCATTTGGGCCGCCTTCCGTACAGCTGTATCAATATGAGAAGTGAATCGTAACTGCCCATCAACAATTACCCCCAGGTCTCTCATCTCAGTGACAAGCTGTATTTCAGTCATGGAAATTATGTACTTAGATTCTGTTGGGTGTTTTTTCTTTGTAAATCTAAGGTGGTAACATTTGTCTACATTAAGTTGCATCTGATTAAGGCTGCACCATTCCTCTAATCTATATAGGTCATCCTGCATTAACTTGACATCGTTTTGTGAAAAAAGAGGCCTGTATAGCTTCAAGTCATCTGCAAAAAGTAGATATTTGCAGTTTCGTATGACAGAAGTTATGTCATTTATAAATATTGAAAACAGAACTGGTCCAAGATGCGATCCTTGAGGCACCCCAGACACAGCATAGTAAGGGTATGAGTTGAAGCCGGTGACGGAAACTATTTGTAGTCTTTTTGCCAGATACGATTGAAACCAGTGTAATAGAGAACCCGTAATGCCAAGCAAGTTTAGTTTTTTTAAAAGAATTTTATGGTTGACCTTATCAAATGCACTGGCAAAATCTGTATATACAGCATCAACTTCCTGACCACGATCGAGATGTTCAGATATGTCAGAGACAAAACAACACAGGTTGGTATCCGTTGAGCGACCACTATGAAAACCATGTTGAGTAGATGATAACATAACATCAACATGATTCGTTATTAAGGGACAAACTAGCGACTCGAAAATTTTTGAAAAGCTTGACAATATTGCTATGGGCCGATAATTCTTGACATTATTCATGTCGCCCTTTTTATGTATTGGTATTATCCTCGCTTTTTTCCACTCTTCCGGAAAGCTTCCGTCGCTCAATGAACGATTAAATATTAGAGTAAGTGGAAGACTTAGTGCCGTCCCGCATCGTTTAATGAAAACGGTAGGTATGCAATCTGGACCCGCGCCTTTGAATATATCGAGGCTTTTTATTTTGTTGATCACGTCATGTTCAGATAATTTAATATTGGCAATACATCTATCAGAAGGAGGTTTAAAATTGTCAGAATCAATAAATAAGTCATTTTTGGGGTTGTAAGCAGATGAAAATTGGCAAGCAAATAAGTTAGCGATTGTAGGACCTGTGTCGGCAATATTTTCCCCCATATACATGCTAGATGGAATTGAAGATGAACCTTTGTTCTTGTCTTTAATGAATCGCCAGAATGCTCGCGGGTTCTTAGTAATATTCAGTTCTATATTGTATTTGTATTGGGAATAGCAGATCCTGTATAATTTATTGCAGTGGTCTCGCACGGCTTGATATGATATCAAGTCCATAGGATTCTGGAACCTACGGTATTTCAGTCTCAGTTTCTCCTTTTCGTTGAGTCTTTTTATCAATGCATAACTAAACCATGATGGATATTTAGATTTGACACTGCTTCGTCTAGGAACATATCTGTCAATCAAGCTCTTGAGAATATCATAAAATATTGAAACCATTGCATTTATATCGCTAGACTTTGAGAACTTCTCACTCCAATCAACACTTTTTAATTCGGCAACTATAGCGGTATAATTCGCTTTGGAGAAGTTTAACTGACTACAACTCTTAGCCTTCAAAAAATGGCGATGATTGGAGTATGAGATAACAGCCACTAACCCAGGATGTTTATTATCTAATTTGCTAACAAGATTTAGTGGTTCCTCAACTTTCGCATTGGGCAAGTTGGTTAAGACTAAGTCCAATGTTCTCTCATCCACATTTTTGATGCTGTTAAATTGACGAAGGCTATTAATAGACATAAAATCGATAAGCGAATAACCCAGTGAACTGCTGTAATTCGATGGTTCGGCATAAGGAAAATTATCATTCTTGGACCAATTAATCGAAGACAGGTTAAAATCTCCCAGTATTAATACGTCATCAACCACATTCATCACATTGCTCGCATTATCGAGGAATTCATCGAGCGACTCCAGTTTGATGGGTGGGGGTAGATAAACAGCACAGATAGCAATTTTTTTTAAAGAGTTATTAACATTTAAATCAATCGTAATCCATACATTCTCACAATCACATTCCCAGCTATTCATACGAACAGATGGGATATCACGACTAACAGCTATTAATACCCCTCCACCGTCTTTCTTGGAACCCTCGGTACATAAGCGGTCTCTACGATATACAATGTACCTGGAATCTATAAACTCACTATTACAAATTGTTGAATTCAACCACGTCTCAGTCAGTACAATAACGTTGTAATTTGATAGGAGCAAATTCTCATACACCTTAGTTGTCTTAGTGCGAATACCGCGTACATTTTGATAATAAATATCTAAACTATCGAATTTACAAACAATACGCCATAACATTGGCAGTTGAAATTTATAGAGACGTTAATTAAGTCATTAGTTTAAGACTGTCGTAATTCCGAATAAGTAGCGCCTGACATGATTCGTCTTTACGCACATAGATACGGCCGTTCCGGATCCAATTGAATTTGTAGTTTACTTCTTTTGTCTTTTTCCTAGTAGCTGCATGTAGTGCCTTGTTACTCGGAGTGAGGTGTTCCGCAACGTATACGGGCACGCGTGGGCCGCCCAGCCCTAGGTGGTGAGAGCTCAATTTGTCGTTACGGTTCTTCTTATTAAAATTGAATACAGCTGCTAGTACGGTATCGCGCTGGCGGGAGTTCCGGAGTTTAACAATTACTGTGCGTGGTTTGGCGGAGTCTTTGGACAATTTGGCTACTCGTGTTGCCTTAAAAATGTCTTCCTCAGGAATAGGACAGTCAATAGTTTTTGCTAGTTGTGTTACCACTGAGATAAGATTTTCTGAACGATGTTCTGGTAAACCGTTAATTTCAAGGTTGCTTTCTCGTAAGTGTTGTTCTGTTATGGCAAGTCTAGAAGAAAGATCGCAAACAGTTGACTGAAGCAATTCGTTTTCTGATTGAAGTTTTGTTATAATGGACGATTTTTCTTCAACACAAGTTTTCAATTCCTCAAATTTTGCATTCATAAAAGATATTGAGTCGTGGTAAGATGATAACTGCTGTTTAATAGCGTTTAGCTCCTCGGTGACTTGAAGTTTGACTATTGCCATAATTTCCTGTTTAATCACTTCTCTAATATTGTCAAGAGTAACATTTGCCTCATGACAAGTGAGTTGCTGCTTTGTTCGGTAAGTAATATTCGAACACACTGGCGAGTCGTCTGTCACTGTAATCGAGTTGTCAGAGCAAGGTGAAATTGCAGTGCTGGCTGCTGGACGGACTGGTGTATTTATATTGCCCTTTTTTGGTAACTTACTGACGCATTCTGGACATCGCCATGCGCTTTTTTGTTCTTTACTCATGCTATTGTTGAAACGTTTTTCAGTAACGTTTGCGCATAATAGGTCGAACTTTTTAGTGCAAGTTGAACATGTTAAGAAATCTTTTGATTTTAGCATTATATTGCAGCCAGCACAAGTATGGTTAGGGGCCATTGTGAGCTTTGTTGCGAAATCCGGGTCTAATTCTTTCGTCAATGAACTTGACGAGAATGACAGCCTTAATAATATTTTTATTATTGCAACACTTCTTAACTTGTCTATGTGCTTGTTTATGATGAATGATAGTTGTCTATGACAGTACACTTGTCTTTGCTTTGACACAGTTGTCAAAAACTTGTTAAAGTTTCAAACAAACTTTTTCACCAACGGTTTTATACTTATTTTGATGAATAAATATGGTAACGTTCACTATTTTCGTGCCAGGCATATGGATATGAGCTAACACAGTAAGTACTCACTGTTTGCTGCAATCAGCCGTCGCAATATCACTTGTTAGTTTGCAAAAACTTAAGATGAGATTATATGGTCTTTGAGAATATGGTGTAATTTACACCGCTGATAACGATAATAGATACTAGTCAATCACTTTCGCACTGTTTGGTTACTGTTTTATAAAGCAGAATCGAGAAAAACTATATTTAGAGATTAATTTACGCGTACTATGTTAGGTATGTGTAGGTTTGCTACCGTCAAAAACTATCTGTCAGTCTTGAATTCTTCACTAAAATATTTTTCCCAAACAAGATTTACGTGACGAACGTTGCAGGTACCGACAAAAATATAATAAAATGGTTGTACCGGCACACAGAGGTCTGAAAATCGAGCATATAAACTTAAAGTAAAGAAGGCATTTAATAAATTAATACTGCTGTGTCTCGTGTATTAGTCCCTTTATGTTGTATTAACGAATGGATAGGTATAAAAGATAGTATAAAAAGTAAATCGATCGGCAACTTTATTTAACTACATCAAAGATTTGAAAGAAAATAAGTAAAGAAAATACTAAATTTCAAAAATTGGCTACGCGCGCTGCGTCTCCGGAAGGTGCATGAATTTGATGTTATGTTGATCGCCGTGTAATGAGCCCTTCAGTTCCATTCCCTTTAAAATAATAATTTTCTCCCATACAAATAAAAAACACAAGACTCTTATTTTTCGCAGTGCAGCTACTAATACCATCCATACTTTAATATTACGTAAAACGAAGTATACCAGAGACATTAGAGCTTTTATTTTTAAATTCCTTTCTTTAGGTTCTAAGAGTATGGTGCTTGATTTTCAGACCACTGTGCGGCATGTGTGCATACAACAAAAAATCGCGCCAGCTTTATAACAAGCGAGGTAGCGACAGCAAAATGGGATTGTCTATGTTCCGCTTTAGCCAAAAGCATGCGTGCGTAGAAGGTACGTGTGACGATATCAGTGCTCTCAAAATATAACCGAGAATTGCATATTATCTATCTTTGTAGCACGTTATTCTATTTTTACATTTTAATCCAATTGTATAATTAGAAGGATTATGTGCATATACAGGTTGTTCCAGAAGTCGACGTCAAGTAACAGACTAAGTTATATGTATATCGCAAATAATCGAAAAATATCGAGAGCTTAAAGAAGCGTTATTCGAGATGACATAACAAAAAAAAATCTAAATGTAAATATCTGTACCAAAAGGAGTGAAATCGTCACAGTTTTTAAATGCCTATAATTTCTAAAATACGCGTCTCTGATTTTTTTATATTTTACTTAGCCTGTTACCTGATTCCGGCTTGACGTCGACTTCTGGGACAACCTGTATATAATTCTTCTGAATTTCTTCTTATTGGCTGGATCACTGTTCATGAACTTTTTTTGTGTTTGAATGGGGCTCTAAATAGTTTAGATACACAATTGGACTAGGTAGGTGGTGCTGCTATCGGGCTCTAGGACTTTTTTATTTTAATCCATCATTTGAGAGGGACAGTGGCTTTTTGGTTTCTCATAGAACACCCAGACTTGGAACAACTATTTATAGTTCACACATATCTTAGTCTCGTGTGAGGATCGAAGCCGCAACACGTAACACAAATAGCAATGGCGACGCGACTACTGAAGCCACTACTACCAGTGCAGTCAAACAATTATCATTCCTAATTAATCAATGCCTAGAGACCGCATCGGAAAGCGAGTAGTTCTAGCAAAACAGTGCACTTTAGGCACGTAGCGGCACATACCACGGGTATACGCTAACGACAGCAAAACAAGTAAATAAGGTTGGTCACAACAGGACGTGGGAAAAGGCTTTTAGCGGCGTGCGGTAGTTTTCCTAGCCGCGCTCGTCTGCAGGCAGCCTAATGGCGGTCTAGCCGCAACAATGGCATGTCACGCCCGCATTGAGAAACACTCCACCCTTTATAGCCAATATTGAGGTAGCTTGCTTCATTATGTTCTCTTAATATATAAAGCGCTG
Organism: Catocala nupta; assembly: GCA_963675205.1. Lineage (NCBI taxonomy): Eukaryota > Metazoa > Arthropoda > Insecta > Lepidoptera > Erebidae > Catocala > Catocala nupta. The sequence continues at coordinate 7,994,933 of OY776084.1, read as the reverse complement.
CTAAAAGGAACAATTTTTTAGTTAAAACAATTGCATTGCCAGGTCTATTGCTGCGTTTAAAGGATTTAATATAGGTCAATCTCTTAAGCTGCTTATTTACGTTGTGGGTGAGCGTTGAGCTTATATTATTAGTTGTATTAGTAGTAGTGCCTTTTCTTTACTTATTACACCGATTTGTTGTTGGAAATATAGGCGAGGTCAAGCGTTATAATTGCATTAATTGGTAACGGTAATAATAATCAGTGGGAGACCAACAGACTGCAATGCAGAGGGTCTCGGGTTCGAACACACGTTGTGCACCTCTGACTTTCGGAAGCTATATGACTTTTCGAAATTATGTGCGTATTGATTGACAATTATCGCCTGCTCCGTGCCTCGGAGAGCACGTTAAGCCGTCGGTCCCGACTGCCATGAACATCTATGGCAATCGTTATTGGGAAGTCAGTGCCCTGTAATATCCTGACACTGGGCTAGCCTATTATATAGCTATTGTTAGCCTTCGGGTTGCGGAGATCAGGTGGCAGCCGCTCCGTGTAAAAACTGATGTCCAGTCAAATCCGGTTAGACCAGAAAAGCCGACCCCAAGTGACTTGGAAGTAATAAAGTCTAGGAAGAAGAAGGTAATAAGAACCATATATATACATGAACGTACTACTGGCATCTTGGTGTCGTGACAATTTTATACTTTTGATAACAGTAATTTATTATTGGATTTGTCTGTTAGGAAATTCTCAGCAGCAACGAGGAGTATGGAAACTGCTAGCCTATTTTAAAAAGTGAAACAGTTTATTAATGAGCTGATATTATGTTATATGTATGTAAAGACCGCCTTGTTAGAGTCGTAGTTTAAACTTATGGTCGATCGTAAGGTATCGGATTTGATCCTAAGGTCGAGCAAAATTGTTTTTGTATTTATCCATAACAATTTTTATATTTAATTATCTTTGTAATATTGTTTAATATCATATACTTACAGTACATATACTGCAATTATATAACAAATATTAACAGAAACTCTTGACAATTTGCGTACCATAAATCTCAAAGACCGATATAATACTTAGGTGTACTGGTCCATATACAAAGAGGAATAGTATTTCAGTGATAAGGAGCATCATGAAAGGTTTACGGCATGATTAACACATAATTTAATCAAAATAGTCGCAGACTATTGACCAGCATCATTAAGGACCCAAGAAACCATACGGCTCAAGAAATAGAAACCAGCTTTATAAAAATCTGAAAAGGTATCAGTACTCAGAACTGAGTTTGATTAAACAGAGATGGTGCCTTAAGCTACGCATGCATTAGATTAGACTCCAGTAGGATGTGCATGTGCTGCCAGCGAGGGTTCACATCCCCGTTTACAATAGTTAAGGTGAATAACTATTTTCAATTAATAACTAACGACTCATAATTGATTAGTTTTGTAATGAAAATGCTTTTATCGGGATAGGGATCATTCCTGTACCGTGGGGGACTCTATAAATGTTCAAACAACGTACACAAAGAACACAGACTCGGAACAACTAGTGGATTACACAAAGTTTTGTTCCGTCGTCATCTTGGGTCCGATACCGACAGCACCCAGCGTAATGGCAGTGGCGAGGTTTACCCACTTAAACCATTACGCTTTCCTCATAAAAAGTAATCTCATCAGCTTAAATAATAAATAATCACCATATCGACTTTAAAATTATTTAATGCTATACTGAAGAAAGGAAATGGGGCCGCCTCAGTAGCCTTAGCATCAAACTGTGAATGCGGGAGTCGGGCAAGAGGCTGAGCGTAAACACACGGCGCTATCAACATTGCATCAGCACACACAGCACGGCGCTGTGTAGTCACAGACGAGCGATTATTTATATCCGACAGTTTTTTTTTTATTGCTTTTATTGTGTGACGCTACTTACAGAAGTACCTTCAAGGCAACAACCAAGCTGCAGGCTATTGTAACCTACATAGGTGACCAACGTGTAAACGGGTCAGTGGATCGTTAACAGCAACCACAGCCTACGTGCTTGCTACAGCGATTGGATGATTATAGGTTCATCACTCACGCGTTGCCATATAAGATGAGATGGACGTAGGAAAGCAGGTAAAAGGAGAAGAAAGTGGTGATTAAACCTACAACGGTCTTAGTTGTAACAAACACTGCATTTACTGTTTTACAAATCAGTTTATAGATATGGTTTTCAGTGGCGTATGAAGATATGCTTCTGTTGCTCTAATTTCAAACTAGTTTTAAACTTTCGACTATCATAGCATTTGATAATATTCAGCCATACAAAAAAAAATGCTGGTTTTCGAAGTATTCTACTACTTATAGTATTTTACATAATACAGTAATACATCACGACTGTGCAGTAATGCACCAAGTTTGTAGTATTGTAGGTTCGATCCCCACTCGGCCAAACCTGGGTAACTAAATAGTTAATAGATACATAGATAGATAGATAATAGAAATAGTTGTTTTTAGGCTGTTGTTAAAACATTTGTAAAGCCTCCACCGTTACACAGTAATTGCCGCTAGTACAAAAACGGTCATACAAATAAAACAAATCATACTCTCGCATCGCAACGATGAACAACAGTTAGACGCCCGTGTGCATATGAAGTAGCACGATGAATAACGCCGTCGTCTCCGAGGCAGGGACATTCAAGCGGGGTCATTATAAGACTAGTGAGACGTCCGCTCTCTATGACGTCATGTTTACTGATGCAAGAAACTCATTTTTGTACTTAAGTATACCGTGTGTTGATCACTAGTACATTGGTTTATATTATAACTAGATGTTATCCATAATATTGTCTTCTGTTTACGCGAATGTTATTCATTGAAATTAAACTACTATATAGTCTCCCCGTGACCATGGCTGCTGAAAAGCAACCGAAACGTCAGGGAAAGTGTAAACCTAAATATAAATAGTTTAAATAATTTTATTAGATTTTATATTAGTAAAATTCAATAGTAATAGTAGTGTAACAGTTTCAAAATTATGTAATACAGTGATTAATAAACGACGAGATAAAATCCGTATATAGTAGTTTAATTTCAATAGATTTTATCCACAATTTTATTCCGTTGGTTGTTTGTAGAACAGTTCTTATCTTCCAAGAAGGATATAGCATAGCAGTCTGCATGTATTTTGCTATCGAAATCAATAAAATCAACAGTCAAAACAAACATAAACATACACATAACCCATCCTAATCGTAACTTAATAATTGTAACCTTTAGTGTTTTCTTTATGAGAAATGTAGATTTTAGAGGAACAGGCCACGCCGTAGGGGCGTGGTGTCCCTAGGTGAATTTAATTAAAAGATACAATAAGAGAAGGTATGGCAATTACACTTTTAATGCGTTTAGTTCACATGTACAACTTTAACAATATAAAATAGACAGGGCGTGGGTCACTTAAAGGCTTGCTGCGTGTCCTTGTAGTCAGGAACACTTAACTGAAGATGTGGAGCCGGGCCGCAAGGAGACACGTCCAGGACGCGATCGGGCTTATATATGGCTACCGCCGGGCAGGAGGGGAAGGGGGGGCGACAGCCACCACTCCGACTCGCGCGCAGCCGTCAAGGTCGCGCGGTCCGCGTCACACACCCCCCTCGTTAGGGGAGAATTTTTCCTCGGGAAAATTCGGTCTCCCGAGGACTCCCCTCTCCTCCGGCAGCAGCTTCCGATCGGCATCCTGAAACAGGTAGTAGAAGTGGTGTCAGTCCTTTAAATGATCAATAGTATTTAATAGACGAGAATCTATAATAGATAACACCGTAGCTGCGAACAGATCATAATAAAAGCAGCAGATAACAATAAAAAAACACGTTAAAGGCAAGGTGATTCATTCATTAGGAATGCGGACTCGACAGCTGGCCGTTAGATAATAACACGTTTAGAATGTCAACAAAGTAATTAGTTAATGAGTTTATTATGAAGATCAATAAACGACAACTACGGTGAAATTGTACAATACAAAAATATAGCGATTAGTACGCCAGCAAGCAGATAAGAAGAACCACTATGAATGCAAAAAAATATGACGGGAACAAAAAGACTGAACCTGTAGACCGACTTGACAGTGACAATTTAACCACTGAACCACTGGGTGAAAAAATGAAATGTTTAGATTTCGATTAGTATTTTCGAAAGCAATAATTGATATGAAGATAGAATGCGTAATTAAGACACAAAGTATTGTCTAAAAAAAATTTTATAATACATAAAAAAAAATTATAGACAGATACACGCATTGAAGTACGCAGTTTAGAAGTATATATCTTCCAGTGTTACGCTAGGAAGTATTACTTTTGTAGTTAAGTAATTAAGTTAAATATAAACAAATCACAAAAGAAAAAAAAATCAAGACAATGTCGTGATCTAGCTAGCCCTACGACGAAGTCTTGGGTTTGGTACAACAAAAGTCCACTAGCTAGAATCACCAAACTATTCCTTATAGTTAATTAGTTTCAAGTCTTTAACGTGCCACTCACCGAGAGGTTTACCAGACATATCAGAGAGTATATAGACCAACGGAGACTTCTTGGAAACAATTTTACATTTAATAAATTTAGGTGCCAACTTTTTACTAAAGTATTTATCTTTATCACTAAGGTAAAACGTTCTTCTCCACACAATATCACCTACATTAAACTCAACCGGTTTGCGACGTAGATTGTAAGACTTACAATTGCGTTGGTGAGCGACCAATAATGCTGCTTGTACCTTCTCGAAAATAGAAGTTAAATAGCCAAGATTCTCAGCGTAATTGTCATGAGGAATATGGACTATATTGGGATCAGAGTTACTGACCCCAAATAGTGAACCACAAGTGACAAGCTCGCGACCGTACACAAGAAAATTAGGAGTAAAACCGGTTGTCTCGTTAACCGCGCAGTTTATTGCAAACTGAATTTTTGTAGTTAAAGTGTCCCAGATTCGATGATCGGAAGTTATAAAAGTAGAAATAGCTGTCATAATAGTTTTGTTATAACGTTCAACAGAGTTCACGTGAGGAGAATATAACGGTGTATAATGTAGATTTGGAATTTTGTATTTAGTTAAGAGATTTTAAAAGTTGCACTAATGAATTGTTTACCGTTGTCTAAGATAATAGTGGATGGAATACCATGCACTAAAAACACATTTTCTTCAAGTATTCTTGTTATTATGTCTGCGGTAGCCCGCTTGATAGGAAAAAGCAAACAATATTTAGAGAAACAACAACTGACCACAAATATAAAAGAATTTTGTCTCCTACTAGGTGGTAATGGACCTATTAAGTCAATACTAATCACCTGAAAGGGTTTCTGACAAGACTTAGGTTGGCCCATGTGACCCAAGGTGGCATGATTTTGATGTTTATGAGCGATGCAGGAATCGCACAGATTCACGAACTTGACCACGTCAGAATACATGCCAGGCCAATAGTAATTAAGTGCTAAGCGCTTATAAGTCTTAAAGACGCCAAAATGACCAGCTGTGGGTGAAGCATGATTATTAGATATAATGGTAGACCTCTGTTCCAACGGAACAACTTCTTTCCATTGAAAATCCCTAGTTAGGGGATTAAGAGTTTTTTTAAAGCGATATAATTTATTGTTTATTACTTGATAATCGACAAATAATGTCGGTGAATCAACACAACCATTAAAAATGTTTAGATACCAGGAGTCATCAGTATCTGGACATCCTAAAGAACCATTAGTAAGTTCATTAGTAACATTAGTTATGGAGGATATAGGTATAGAACGTGAAAGTAAATCAGGTACAACTTTCTCAGAACCCCGACGATGTTTGACCTCGAAATTGTAGCATGATAAGCGAACACTCCATCTCGCCAAACGACCTGTAGGGTTATTTAGCTTTAAAAACCACTTGAGAGCGGCATGGTCGGTGTAAACTGTAAATTTTTTACCGTTCTCCACATAACAACGCCAATGCTCTATAGCAGATAACACGGCTAAAGCTTCGCGCTCAGTAGCACTATAATTTTTTTCTTGGCTAGTGAGCGACTTACTTTAATAGGCTATAACTCTCTCTTGTCCGTTCAGGACTTGACAAAGAACAGCACCGATACCGAAGTTACTGGCATCAGTATGTATTTCAAAGGGCTCAGTGTAATCTGGGCAAGAAAGAACAGAAGAAGACACCAGACAATCCTTTAACTTACTAAAGGCCAAATCAGCCTCATGAGACCAAAAAAAAGGAGGAGAAGTTTTACCCTGGCTAGTTAATTTGTTTAAAGGCCCGGCTAGCTCAGTCGGTAGAGCATGAGACTCTTAATCTCAGGGTCGTGGGTTCGTGCCCCACGTTGGGCGCCATTGTAACCTTTAGTGTATTCTTTATGAGAAATGTAGATTTTAGAGGAACAGGCCACGCCGTAGGGGCGTGGTGTCCCTAGGTGAATTTAATTAAAAGATACAATAAGAGAAGGTATGGCAATTACACTTTTAATGCGTTTAGTTCACATGTACAACTTTAACAATATAAAATAGACAGGGCGTGGGTCACTTAAAGGCTTGCTGCGTGTCCTTGTAGTCAGGAACACTTAACTGAAGATGTGGAGCCGGGCCGCAAGGAGACACGTCCAGGACGCGACCGGGCTTATATATGGCTACCGCCGGGCAGGAGGGGAAGGGGGGGGCGACAGCCACCACTCCGACTCGCGCGCAGCCGTCAAGGTCGCGCGGTCCGCGTCACATAATATAAATGCGAATGTGACTTCATTTATTTGTTACGCTTTCACGCCTTAACTACTCGATCAATCATCATGAAATTTCGCATACATGTTGTCAGGGGTAGAGAAAAGAACATAGAGTACCTTTTAGCTACAAAAAGGTACTGTTTCTAACTTAACCTAACCTACATTTACCCGAGCGAAGCCGAGAGCAAAACATAGTATTTAACATATTTGAACTAATACTTTATACTTTTTTTTTCTACCACCTATAACACACAACACCATCTAGCCCAAACTAAGCAGAGCTTGTACTATGGGTACTAGACAATGGATACACATGCATATGTATATACTTTTTTTTGTATATACATACATAGAAACACCCAGACCAAGACAAACATCCATGTTCATGCACACAAATGTTTGACATGTGCGGGAATCGAACCCGCGACCTCAGGCGTGGCAGTCGGTTACACTAATCACTACGGCATTGAGGCCTACAATAGCAATTTTATAAAAGCAGTGATACGCATAGCATCGCCTTAGGTGTAACACAGAGAGGCAAATTTTAATCCCTGACGTAGGACCATGAACAGTTAAGTTGGCAAAGCGACAATACGTATTGTCGAGGCTACAGATTCAATTCGTGCTTCATAGATTGTGTACTTTCTCTGTTACTGTTTATGAACAGGAACAACCACAAAAACAATTGCTATATGTAATTAAGAAGATCGTAAAGATATTAGTACCGTTGCACATTCCGAAACAAAGCGATATACTTAAAATACAGCATCAAAATTCTGCTGTGAAGTTTATGACGTCATAAACAGTCGCATTTTATTATTACTTCCTCACACACAACATTTTCAAATTGCTTACAAAGTATTTAAGCTGCGACAGTAGACGACCTATCGAGTGCAGCATAGATTACATAATATATATACACACTTATATATCTCTAAAGATATGCTTATAAATATTTTAAATATACATTTTCGTTTTAGAAATATATTATCAATATGACGCTACAATAAGTTTATCTCCTCGTAATTTATTAGATATTTTTTAAGTACTGAGCCTTGTCCAAGAACAACACAACATTTTGACGAGAATTGAGAACAGAAGAAGAAAGATGTTTGGCCACCTTATAAGTCATGATGACTTTATAAGGAAGGACCTAGTAGTATTTATAGTACGTATTACACGCCAATTTCGCCAAATATTTATGTATAATATTTTAAAATACTAATATTAAAAAGAGATATTCTGTCTATCTGCTATTCACTTTTATATTCACATACATATTCACTTTTTGTTGTGGGCAAAGCGAGTAAGGCGTTTTATCAACTTCACTTTTTATTATAATAGTATACACCACCGTAATAAATATTTATTGCCGCAATGTCTAAGCATGTTAAAACACAATTGGTGTGGGGTTGCTGCATTGGGGGAGCGGATGATGAAAAATATACTTGCTGTGTGCAGTGCAGGAAAGCGTTTCATCACGCTTGCTTGACTAACTGTAATAGGGAGCTTTCTTCAAACTGGATCTGCCCAACATGCACTAGCAAAAGCCCGAAGACGTCAAGGGATTATAACACACCGGTTCGATTTAACTCTAATGTCACTATTAGAGGATCGAAAAGGCAAGCATTACACTCGCCTCCAAAGCTTAACAGCAGCCCGGTGACCACCAGGGAGGTTCGCGAAATAGTGCAAGGAATCATACAGAACGAAGTTAGCAAATTAACGGCACAACTGAACGACACTATTAGCACGTTAATTGTTGAGGAACTACGATGATTGGTTAAGGAGGAGCTGAGACTAGTTAAAGAATCAATAGATATTGATAGGAGTCAATACCAAAACCTTATAAGGGAGCATGAGGAGTTCAAGGATACTATATCTACGCTCAGGTCACAAAATATATCTATGCAGGCGACAATCAGTGATTTGAACTCGAGAGTGCACCATCTCGAACAAGAACATACTACAAGGCAATCCAGCGACGTTGCTCAACATAATGGCAAAGACACACAGCCTGAGTTACTTCTAGAATGCACTTCCCGTCGCGAGAAGCCTTGCGAACTAAATATACCTGAGAATACAGTATCTAACCAGGAAAAACAATGTCATTTGAGCAGACCGAGCGAACCGATTACGCAAACTTGGGCTGAAGCTGTCAAAAAGCGCGCACGTCGCACAGCTTTCTTATGCGGTGCAGCCGGCCCTGACGTAACATCTCTCAAGGCCGTCGAACCACGTAAACTTGTGGAACATGCAGTCTAGCGCTGAGGAAGTCCGTAAGTACTTGCTACATTTATGCGATGGTAAGGATTGTACTGTCGACGAATTAACCACAAAGGGTAATTACAATTCGTTTAAGATCGGCGTGCCAATTAATTGTTACGAAAAGTGTTACTCGGCAGATGTTTGGCCTATGAATGCCAGAATTAAAGCCTGGATAAACTTTAAAAAGTCGACCACAACGACCACCAAGAAACCGGAAACCGAACCAACTAATATGAACCAGCCCTTTCGTGCAGCAACCAACACAAATGAACAATAAAAACCAAAGCCTTAACCTATACGTACTATACCAAAACGTGAGAGGTATTAAAACCAAACTTACTACTTGGAGGAATAACTTAGCCTTACTGGAGCAGAGCCTAGTTGCTGTCACAGAGACCTTCCTAGACGAGTCTGTAACAGATGTAGAACTTCTATCCGAAGACTGGAGCGTGTTGCGTCGCGACAGGTTATTACCGTGTGGAGGAGTGCTACTCGCGGCACGTGCGCCCATTACACTACGTCGGCGCCCCGAGTTCGAAACCGACAGCGGTGAGGATCTATGGGCAAGTTTTTCATGGGGGGGTCGTTCTGTACATGTATGTGTCGTGTATATTAAACCTAGTGCCAAAAACGAAGACTATATGACCTGGTTTCACAAAGTTGAAAGTTTTATAAACGATTTAAAAGGAACTGTATTAATTTTTGGTGATATTAATTAAAATAGTGCTAATTTAGTTGTTAAAAATTATTATTGCTATTTTATGTCTTTTTGCAGCCTGAATGAGAAGAATACAGTGGTTAATTTGCATGGAGGAATGTTAGATGTAGTATTGGTCCGAGATAGCGTAGATGTGCGTGATGTTACTGTCACTCCTACTGATGGTACAGTGTTTCCTGACGCTTATCATCCACCGTTGGAGGTTGAGGTAAGAATCAATACTGCATATTGTTCTGATCTGATTGAGCCAAGTAATATCGACGCCACTAGGGATTGGAATTTTAAGAAATGTGATAATGACCTCTTGTTTACATTACTTTCTACCCAATCATGGAATCAAGTTTTAGAATGCAACAACCCATGTCAGGCGACAGAGTATTTTTATGAAATAATTTATAGTATTTTTGATCAAGCAGTGCCAAAAAATAGAAGATCAAAAAACAAAACTAAAAGATATCCTGTGTGGTTCACGAAGGACATTATTAAGGATTTACGTCGTAAGACTAAACTTCATGCTATGTGGAAACGCGATAACTCGTCCGACACATACAAATATTTTTCTAATTTGAGAGCCCAACTTAAACACCGAGTCAAAATTGCGTATAGTTGTTACACAAACACGATAGAAAAGGAGTTAAGAACGAACCCGCATAAATTCTGGAAGTACGTGTCAAACTTGCGCACAAAGAGTGGTTTTGAACCCTCTATTACGTCTAATGGAGAAACATTTAAAGGTATCCAAGCGGCTGAGATATTTGCGAAATACTTCTCAAGCGTTTTCCTCCCGGAAAAACCATCACTAGATGTACAGCAGATAACCGGTCATGCTAGTAAGGATAGTAACTATGTAAATATAACAAACTTTACTCCGTATGATGTTATAGGAAGCATAAATAAATTGAAAATCTCCAGTTCAACAGGTCCAGATAAAATAATGCCCAATGTACTCAAACGTGGCAAAAAACATCTATGTCTACCTTTGTACCATATCTTCAATCTGTGTCTTGGAACGGGGCTCTATCCACCTCAGTGGAAGATTTCAAGGGTTACCCCGATACCTAAAAGCAGTAATTACGGATCTGTGGAAGAATATCGGCCTATTGCTATACTATCTGCACCCGCTAAAGTCTTCGAGAACATACTGCACAATTACATTTACTCTCAGGTCAATAAACATCTATGTGATGAGCAACATGGGTTTAGATCCAAGCGCTCAGTCAACACAAACCTGCTGACCCTTGTCGATTTCATATCAACAAGACTAGATCGAGGCAGTCAAGTAGATGTCCTATACTTCGATATAAAAAAGGCATTCGATCGTGTGAATAATGACATACTACTTGCAAAACTCTGCTCTATTGGTATCGCTCCAAAACTACTTTGCCTTCTCGCAGACTACCTGCGTGACCGTCAGCAGTATGTGAAGCTTGGTTTGTATGAATCTAAACCATTTCATACACGCTCTGGAGTGAGTCAGGGATCAGTTCTTGGGCCTTTGTTGTTCCTTATAATGCTAAACGATATGCCAACAGTGCTCAAACATGCAAAATGTCTCCTCTATGCGGACGATCTAAAGTTGTTTTGCGAAATACAGTCCGCATTTGATTGCCAGGCACTTCAACGAGATATCGAAGCCATAAACAATTGGACTCTTGATGCAAAAATGGAGTTCAATAAGAGTAAATGTTGCATTATGAGTTTTGGACGAAAGAGGCATCGAATCCTCTTTCCTTACAACCTAAACGGCGATCCTATCAACAGAGTCGAAAGTATGAAAGACTTAGGCGTGATATTTGACCCTAAATTGACCTTTCACGAGCATATCATCTTAACCGCTAAGGAATCCTTTAGACGACTTGGGTTTATCCTCAGGAATGCCAGGGACTTTCACGGTAATGATGTAGTCAGAACACTCTACCAGTCGCTAGTACTAAGTAAATTAGAATTTAGTGCCTGCGTCTGGAATCCACACGAAAGTACCTACGTCCTCTTACTAGAGAAGGTCCAAAAGGCTTACCTGAGATTTTTATACAAACGCACTAACGGGTACTATCCATTCATGTATCCCACACAGTATCTCCTAGGTAGCCTGGAGTACAATTCACTTGAAGTTAGACGAAGACTTGATCAAATCAGAACAATGTGCAAAATATTACTTGGTGTCATTGAGGCCCCTCAGCTCCATGACAAGGTATGTCGGTTTTACGTGCCCGATAATTATCGACGTAGCAGGAGGCACAAGTTATTTGCACCACCTTCTTACCGCACCGTGGCACACAGAAACTCACCCGTTCCTCGGGTACTTACCGCACTCAACGCTATCTTGGACGCAAATCCGAATTGTGATTTGTTTGCGGATGGATGGAAGGCGATTATGTCAGTATGCTTGGAGTTTTGTGAGAGACCTGTACGCTAGTTGATTGTTTTTAAAATAAATATACCTTAATTAGTGTAATTGGCTTGTAGCCGTTCTGATTAAGGATGCTTTTTAAATAAATAAATAAAAAAAAAAAAAACTGCTATTTATATTATTTATAAATGATCTACTCGATAATATTATAAGTAACGCTGATGACTTGAAAATATATCGCGAAATAAAATCACCCGAAGATTGTATTATACTGCAGAATGATATAAATCAATTGTATCAATGGTGCATTAACAACAAAATGTCCCTAAACATATCAAAATGTAACGTAATAACATTTACAAAAAACAAATCACCCTTTCACCACCCGTACAATATTAATTCAGAAGTTCTGTCGCGTCAGATTGCGATCAAAGATCTGGGAGATTGGATTGATTCTAAACTAACGTTCACACAACATTACGGACACCTTGTGATGACAGCCAATAAAACTATGGGATTCATATTTTGCACGTTAAAACCATTCAGAAAACCTGAAAGCATAATTACATTGTACATCACATTAGTCAGAAGTATACTAGAGTATGCCTCTTTAACTTGGTCCCCTTTTTACCATTTGCATATTGACAGACTTGAGGCTGTTCAAAGACGCTTTCTTCGTTACTTAAGCTCGAAATTTGGACTGAGGCGAAAACTACCATCTTATGAGTCCAGACTTAAATATTATAAGTTGGAAACGCTTAAGCACAGGCGCAAGATATATCAATTTTCTGCTCTTTATAAAATTGTTAATTCTTACTGGGATGCAAGCGAGTTGTTGAGTCATATTTCGCTAAAAACACGCGGTAGTAAACATGTTCAGAGGCTGTTTTCTTTGCCTTCCTGTAACAATAACGTAACGTACCATGATCCAATAAACAGAATGTGCAAGGACTTCAATGATCATGCTAAGGAACTTGACATATTTCATCAGACATACAACCAATATCTTATAAAATGTAAACAAATAATCTTCTGCGACAATACCTCATAAATTACATACCTGTTTTTGTTGTATTAATTATTATTCTCTTTATTTAAATATTTTCAATATATTTTTCATTTTTAAATATACATATATCTATAAAAATACATTTAAAATATAAAATATATGGTACCCCACCGGCATCGGAAACAGGGTCCAAGCTGCCGGTGGTTAGGATTCCAGAGATAGGAACCTCCTCACAATGCGTGCTGTATCTAAAAGCACTGCCTTCTGCATCAAACCCTTGATCCAAGCACCCAACGCGAGCCTCTTTAGATGGTGATTGAGGCTCTTGGCTATTAGACCATTGACAGATATGACTATCGGCACAATGATTGCCGAATCAACATCCCACATGTCGACAACCTCGCGAGCCAAATCGAGATATTTAATTTGCTTATCTTTTTCAGCTTTCGCGAGATTGCCGTCACGCGGAATGGTGACATCGATAATCAATGCGCGGCGCTCTGATCGATCTATCACCACAATGTCAGGTTTGTTGGCCACAACAGTCCTGTCTGTGATGATAATTCGATCCCAGTACAACGTGACATGACCATTTTCGAGAACTGATTCAGCTACATACCTGTAGTACGGCACTTCAACATCTACAAGTTTGTATTTCAGAGCAAGTTGCTGGTGAATAATCCTGGCTACTTGGTTATGTCTGTGCAAGTACTCGCCGTTAGCAAGACGAGAACAACCGGAAACTATATGCCTGAGGGACTAACCAGGTAGGTGGCACGCCCGACAAATGTCAACCATACCATCCCTCAAGATATATCTCCGGTAGTTATTCGTCTTGATAACTTCGTCCGCAATAGCACAGACAAACCCTTCGGTTTCCCCAAAGAGGTCACCGAAACGTAGCCAGTTCACGGAGGCTAACAGATCTACATCAGCTCCATATAGAGCCTTGTAGAACCTACCGTGAAGCTCCTTGCTCTGCCATACATCCCTGCGATCGTTAGTGCTAAGTACTACAGGCTTGCGCCAGTTCTCTTTAGCCAAACTGAGCGGGGTGAGTCCGATGTCTACAGCAACTACATCCCGATGCATATCCACGTCTGCCTGAAGAAAGTATTCTCTGAGGTTGCATACCTCGCGGTTATGAAGGGCCTTGGCATTCAGAAAGCCTCGGCCTCCACATTTCCGCGGGATATACAGTCTCATCACAGACGAACGTGGGTGATGCATACGGTATGCCATCAAGAGTGTACGGACCCGCCGGTCCAGGGCATCCAGTTCAGTCTGAGTCCACTTAAGTATGCCAAAGGAGTACATGAGCACCGGCATGACCCAACCGTTACAAGCGCGCACCTTGTTGCCACCTAATAAAAGACTATTTAAAACTTTTTTCAGGCGACCAAAGAAACGCTCCTGCAACGATTGCTTCATGTCAGCCTCATTGATACTTAACGCCTGTGACATACCCAAGTACTTGTAAGTATCGGTTACAAGAAGTGTTCGTAGGTTAATGGAATCCGAAAGTTGTGTTCCTTCGGATTCCACTATCCTGCCTTGCTTTACATGGATGACAGCACATTTGTCCACACCAAAATCCATACTGATAGACTTACTAAAAGTTTCAGTTACTTTAAGTAAATCCATCAATTATTATTAATTATCATTATTATTTTTAATTTTTAGTTCCATTTTATTTAGTATTTGAAAATATAAATTATAATTTAATTGTTTTGTTAGGCTTCAGTTTTAAGTAATTTATAAATTTAGAATAAGTACTTTGATTGTGTATAAAATTGATTTACCTATGTTTATTTCTTAACTTTACTACTGATTTTATTTTATATTTCACTTTGACATTATTTTTTTATTCGACGTTTTGTTTTATGTAACATTATTTATGATGCTGCCCTATTTTATTACTATTATTTGTTAAATGTTGTGCACGCCGATAATCGAGTTGCAAATTAACATGTATACCTGGAACTCATATTCTATTCTCATACATAATTTGTAATCTGTAGATGTGCCTTTAAATAAATAAATAAAGTATATTTGTATTTTAATGTGTAATAAAATATCGCAAAAACGACTGCACCGGTTTTAATTTTTCGCCTTTAAAACTCTCCTTACTATCTGGAAGTAACATAGGCTGTATAACATCACGCTAGGAGCCATGGGAGCAGAGCAAAAATAAAACATAGGTGAAACCGCGGGGCACAGCTATATTTTAATAATATATTCTACTTAATAATAATATTCTACCACATACACACAACACCATCTAGCCCAAACTAAGCAGAGCTTGTACTATGGGTACTAGGCAATGGATAAACATACATATATAATTTTTTTTTTTATTGTAGATACGTTCATATTATACATAGAAACACCCAGACCAAGACAAACATCCATGTTCATGCACACAAATATTTGTCTTGTGCGGGAATCGAACCCGCGACCTCAGGTGTGGCAGTCGGTTACACGCACTACGCCATCGAGCCACCATCGATTTATATAATGTACGATAATACCTTTTGCGCGGTTGAGTTACTTGGCATCTACAAGACACATTTCCAAACTTCCTGTAGTCACTGAAAATATCGGTATAGGTAAACTCGAAAACGCTTTTGTTCGACCTTAAAATCGAATTCGAATCCTCACAATCCACTATAAATTTGAACCACATTAGTAACAAGGCCGTCTCTACTAACCTATGTATAACATAATAGTAAGCTGCCACAATGCTAGGCCTGTGTGAGCATTGGGACAACTTATGAACAACGGTTCTCAGTTTAGGATAAAAAACCCACGCTGGCCCAGTGCGAATTAGCAGTCATCTCTTGACGAAGCGCAAGTTTTCTCATGATGGTTTTCTTAAAAAAGTCGGAGGTATGTACTGTGAGATCGAACTTAAAAACTTTGCATGGCAGTCACAAGATCGCCTTACCAAGCTATTACTGCTACATATACAGGGTGTCCGGTAATTAATGGATAACCTTGAAATGTCTTATAGTAGAACTGAAGGCCGTTCAGAAAAAATGAAAAAAAATAGAAAAAAATATATTTAACGGTGCAAGCTATATTAGCATAGCATACTTTTGACTGTCTATCTATTAGCATAATTAGTGTTTAATACTAAAACAACAAAAAACCGATGGATTTCATTAATTTATGGTCGTAGTATACAAGAAAGTTATACATGGTAATAAAAAAAACACATATCTCAGGTAGTAGTTAGGGATAGATTTTTATTAATATTTTTTATGAACGGCCATCAGTTCCACTATAAGACATTTCCAGGTTATCCATTAATTACCGGACAACCTGTATATATATTTTCTGATAACTCTATAGATGGCGTAGTGATTTAAGTGATCACCACGTCCATGCCAATACGATAGTTGTAAGTTCGAATAACACACGGCACAAAAAAACCTGTAATCAACAAAGGGTTATTCTGAGTCTGAGCATTAATTGTATCCGTTGTTTGATACAGGAACTATTCCTAGAACGAGGGTTATATATCTATACTAATATTATAAAGAGGAAATATTTGATTTTTGTTTATTTCTTTCCAAGAGTTTGTAACGGGGTCTTTTCCGGATTGTAGCCAATGAGGAACACAATGTTGTAATATATATAATTTACTGGTACCAGAATAGATAGTTACCGAAATATTATTGTCGGCCTCGATGGCGTAGTGGTTAGTGTAACCGACCGCCACGCCTGAGGTCGCGGGTTCGATTCCCGCACAAGACAAATATTTGTGTGCATGAACATGGATGTTTGTCTTGGTCTGGGTGTTTCTATGTATAATATGTATGTATTTACAAAAAAAAAGTATATATGTATGTTTATCCATTGTCTAGTACCCATAGGACAAGCTCTGCTTAGTTTGGGCTAGATAGTGTTGTGTGTATGTGGTAGAATATATTATTATAAAAATGTTACATGTTAACGGCTCGAGTGTTAGGAGGCGACTGCTGCGCAGCGCTCATATAGCGCGCGCCTGTATATACTTATGTAAAACTAATGCTTCAGCAGTCTGTCTCTACATAATCTGCGTCGCTACAAGTTTTACTCAAAAACTACACAACCAATTTAAAACATCTGTCACAATTAGAAAGCTATATTTATCGGCGAATAACATAGGCTGCATTTTATTTTAAAAAGTACTTTCACCACCATAACTAAACTTACTTTTACGCAAGCGAAGCTGGTTATAAGTAAAAAAATAAACTAGTTAGCTCCCATTCACACGTTTTTTCATCAGTTCGCCCCAGTTCAAAGCGCACTCCACGCCACACTCGACACAACAAAACACTCTACAGATTAAGTTCTCGCCTCACTTGTTTAACGGTGCAAATCAATTGCTCTTTACTCGTTTTAAATTCAGTGCAATCTCTTGCACAATAGTGCCGTGATTTAGTGACACAGAGGAATTCAGAATTTGAATTGTTGACGAAATTCTATGCTTTTTGTGTGAAGTGTTTGAATATTAAACGTTTTTAGGCTTTCGTAATTTGTATACATACTTAATGTAATACTTGATAATGGGTCTTACTCGTGATTAAGAATTTAAAGGAAATAAATATATATTGATTGCCCGAAGTTTCGATCGACTTACATCGATCGTAGTCAAGGGTTGACCACAACTAAAACACACACTGACGATCTTAGTCACAGTGGTGACGCTGACATTTGCTTATGACTGGAATCCAAGATGTAGACAAACGGTAACCATCCACCCGGTAGAAAATCCGATATTTCTTAATTTCAACCACTTCACGTAGGTACTATCCTAGAGTAGAGATCAGTGGATAAAACCAGTGGTTGAAGTAGTTCAATCCAGTAAGTGAACATTGTACACTTGTGCATTATAATGTAGTTTATTTTTGGTTGTATGTCCGGTAATGTACATACATACATCCGAAAGAGTAACCAAAAGTGTCTCACCTACAAGTGTATTGCCGTCTACCGGGTACAGCTAAAGCCTCCTGTGCCTGTTTTCTTTTTTTTTTTACTCCATGCTACTACTAAGAATGTAGCAGAAAAAGCCAATATAACTGCCTAGCCCTAGAATCATGCATGTTAGTACATGCATGATCCCACAGCGCTCGAGCTGTGATATTAAGTATAAGATACCGAAGTGTGCTGAGTTCCCCGCCACCCGCACCTTCCTTGGCGTGTGGCTGGAAACTTTTGTACATATTATTTATTTTAATAAATTGCCTAAAATTTATTACTCACATTTTAGTCATTTTATGAATTTATGTATATTTGTATTTCTTTTTGTTAATTATTTATGTTAGTAATCTAATGTCATTTTTTAATTATCATTATAATTTATGTGAATTGTTATTAGCATCCGTGCAGTCACCAATGGGATCTAGTTGAAAATCAGCGCCTGGCTTCCTTAGCCTAGCATATGCTGAACTAGGTCCCATTTGTCATTCTTTTTTTTTAAACTTGTTATATTGTTTTTTTTTGTCAAATCAATTAATTTTCTTTCTCTCTTTACATGTAATTGCACTGCGCGATCGAATACCCAGTAGTAGAACACACAGAATTGTGTTTGCGTACATCTATATCTCTATGTATATCTAAGAAGCTAGAGCTATGCGTCAATGATAAACAAACAATAAAAAAACGGGATTGGTCATAGAGCCATGACCTCTCTGCTAATTAATGCTGTGACATTTCGCGAGTGCTCACAAAGACAATGAACGCCGTGTCGACGGACCTGTCGCTGTCTTAAGACCTGTATACACCTGCATCCTCATTTCGTCATCTTAAATTTGAACACTTTACTCATTGAATGATGATCGTATAATACAATGGGATCAATTAAGCAGCGGGTTATACAACTGCAGCTCGGCACAAAAAACGTCGCATGTAGTATGAACATTAATCAACGAGGGTCAGTCTGATGGCTAATAAATATATACAGCTTCTTTCTGTCGTTTTCTGTCACAAAATTTAGCAGCAGCAAGAAGTATCATATTAGTAGTACTTCACATCACGGCAAGCGTTCGTCAGGTTCTGCATCTGATCTCACTCATGTTGATTTGATATCCCATCGAACCATGAAAGTAAGAGAATAGAAAGTGCAATTTTGCTTACGCTCTAACTTGTGTACTGCATTATCGCCTAGGTCTAGTCTCCGGTAAGGCTGGTCGCCGTTACTGAAATCCGGTCTGAGAGATATTATTCTCTTCCTCTGTGAAAGAGTTTCAACAGAAACTCTGAAAAGAATAGCTGCAAGTACCTAGCTAAAGTATTACAAAGAGTATCACGTAGCCAACATCGGTCAAAACTTTAAATAATTTTTATTATTGTTCAATAATGTCTTAACTACCGTTAATTACCTGATAATAATATTCAGTCTGGCAATTATCCGTAATCACTCAGACACGCTGAACTGAAGAAATATAACTTGATCACACCATTTATTGCATATACAG
The DNA here is from genome assembly GCA_963675205.1 of Catocala nupta. NCBI lineage: Eukaryota > Metazoa > Arthropoda > Insecta > Lepidoptera > Erebidae > Catocala > Catocala nupta. The sequence continues at coordinate 7,975,414 of OY776084.1, read as the reverse complement.
CACGGATCCCGAGCTGTTTAATAAATACAATACAAGTTTCATATCTTTCATCGGTAGATTATGAATGATAAGTATCTGCCATTAAAAGCATTAATATCTTCGCGTAACTATTAGAGTGCGCTGCTGATTTGCGAGCATGGTGGGTAAGGATCTTTAGAAGGCGAAGTGTCCCAGCCCATGGCTTGTCGAGGCGCAGGCTCGGGCGCGGGTACGCTAGTACCTCGTCGCTTGTTACTTTTGTTTGTCGAACGTCGCCTAATTTGCCGGCCGTTAACACAGCGCTCATTACTAACTTTTATTGTTCTTTAAAGCAGTCGTGTCGCGCAACACTTCATCCCCCTTCCCCCCTCTCTCCTGCCCCTGCATCTCACCCCCGTTGCTCCGTCCAAGCGCGTCCGGTGAGAACCGTCGTTCCCAGTTTTATTGAAAAGGCTGTGAAAAAAGCCCCTCGCCGGAAATAATATTAATTAACAAGTATTGCCTTCCGGCACTTCTCGGCTTCCGGCGACGACTTGCTTTTTACTTTATGAAATTAGCCACTTTTAATTGCGACCGTTTAAATATATTTATTAATGAATAAGTAATTGTGTTCCACCCCTTGTAACTGCTTAAACTTTAGACTGCTGTGCTTACATAAATTATTGCGAATATAAAGGCACCTTAAAGTTTACCTAAGAGAATACCATTTACATTTTTATTCTATTATCCTGACCGTTGTTGGAATGCGAGACATCATTGAAAACCTATTACGTCTAGCCACCGGTGTGCCTTTGCTATTCAATAAGCTAAGGACAAAAACAAGCTTCAACTTAAGGCTATTTGTTGCTTGCAACGCCAGTGATAATTGCAGACCCTGTATAAATCGCTGTAGGTACCTCATTCTGACAACTCAACACCACATGACTGCTTGGATGTGGCACTGAGGTTGAAGGAATCGCTTCGCAACTCCTAGTAAGCAAAGTAAATCTTGGTTTAAACCAGCTACGTTTAAACCAAGATTTAATTTACAAACGATTGTTTAAATTTTTTGTATCCGTCATCCTTTGTAAATACCGCGCGATAAAATACATGTCTAACCCCTTACCCCTATTCTACCCTGTCTATAACCTAAGCATATTCAGGTAATTGTGACGCTCTACTCCCCACAGAAACAAAAGGTTATTTATTCGTTATTTATTGCGATCTTGATTCTATGCGATTCTATAGTATCATTAAAGGCTAGACTAGCTAACAAAGGATGGTAATGTTATACACAAATCTAATCAAGCAGTATCGTGTTTTGCTTAGACAAAGCTACAAAGGCGTCAGACTTGGCTTCGTACTTCACTGCTTCGCACCTATACATGCTTCCAGGAAGATTGCACAACAAAGTAAGTACAGCACTCACCACTTACTAAATACAGCGACTTTATTTCTAAAAACAATAGAATCACGGGCTTTTGCGAACGGTATATGTACAGTCATATATTAAATCTATGTATTAAGACTGCTTATATCAATCGTTTTGATTGGCTGTTGTAAATTCATTCAGTTAGCAATTGGCATGTGATGGAACCGATTGAATGTCCAATATCAATATTTGTATGGATGTTCCATTTATAAACCGGGTGTAAACCTTACTTATTACTTTTTATTACTGTAGGTAATAGGATGTCATTTTACGTGTGTTCATTTGTTATCTTACTTTATTTATGTGCCCGCATGTTCAATCCATGTATATACTATATATATGTATATAACAGCGCAAATACAGTAATTTAATTGGTAATTACGTTTTTGAGCCGTTTGGGGTGGAGACGCTAGGGTCATGGGGTCCGGGCGCTCGTGCGCTTTTTAGAGATATATCTAAGCGGCTAATCGACGCTTCGCGTGACCAGAAGGCTGGACTTTTCTTGGCTCAAAGAATCAGCATTGCCATTCAACGTGGCAATGCTGCCAGTCTTCTGGGCACTTTCTCGGTCGACAGCGATGCGAGAAATTTTACGACGCTGCCTAAACCAGCTATTTACTTTCTTCATATTAAATGTATAGTCCCATATTTTGTTACTTTTCATGTTTTATTTATAATTGGTTAGGTTTGTTCAACACCACTCTTGCTCAATGGGGTACCTCTGACCCGGGTTTCAAAGTTCAAATACTTGGGTCATATGTTGACAGAGAGTCTTAAAGATGATTGTGATGTTGAGAGGGAGCGTAGGGCGCTGTCGATTCGGGGTAACATGTTGGCGCATAGGTTTGCTAGGTGTACAGCGCCTGTCAAGGTTACGCTCTTCAAAGCGTTTTGTCAGGCGTTTTACACCTGTAGCCTGTGGGCCCGTTTTACGCAGAGGACCTACAGCGCCTTGCGCGTCCTCTACAATAACATCTTCAGGTCACTGTTTCGCCTACCTAGATACTGCAGTGCAACCGGTATGTTTGCCGACGCCGGCGTAGATGACTTTTATGCACTGATGAGGAAAAAAGTAGCTTCCTTAGTACAACGCGTACGGGTGAGTCGGAACAGTGTCTTGAGGATGGTGGGTGACAGATTTGACTCTGTTCTCCTCGGTAGGTTTACTGAGCTCCACGTAAGGGGTGCGCAGAGGGGTCTGGGGAGGAGGTAGTGACTGTTCTGTACCTACTTATTGTGTTTATTTTTATTTTCATATAAAATTATTGTGCTTGGCTATGGACTGTTTTGTCTGAAATTAAATGATTTTTATTTTTATTTATTATTTATTTTAATATTAGTTAAGTTGTAAATTATAATTGTTGCTTTATTTATGTAATTAAAGTCTACAGGCAATGTATATCCTACAGCCATGCATTATACAAGACCGCCTTAACATAATAACCATCATTCCAAAGTCTTCACACGTCTACAAAAAGCAATCATCAATCCACAGCGTTTAGCGGCAATTCTATCAAATTACATGTGAAAACAGACGCACTCACCTACATCCATTTATAATGTTTTTGCATCAAATCGGTCAGAATACAGTATTTGATATTCGATTGATTTGAACCGAAATCATTGCTACACACAATGTGTTATGACGGCCATCAGAAATTATTTAATTTGGGCCCAATATTATAACACATGACATGAGAACATTGAATTACACTCATATGAGGTATATTCTCTGAAAACTAGAAAGTATATTTTCCGACTATCCATAGTCTTTATAGAATCATGTCTGCTGAAATACATCTAGAAAGGCTAAAATATATAAGCAAAATATAACCGCGATACAATCCGTAAAAATAAATTTAATTGCAATGTACAAATTCACAGAAACGTACACGAATAGAACCGGCAGTTGTTAAACCTATGCCGAACACGAACAATTATTTGTGGATTCATTGCATTGTGTTCGTGTAAAGACAGCTGTAGTGCGGGGTGATGTAATGAGTTGTAAGCAAAGACGTATAACTGTATCAGCGGTGCAGGCCGCTCGGTGCGGGCGCGGGCTCGCTACAACTTTGTGTAGATTACTATCTCTGGCGTTGGCCTGGGCTTACGATGCTTTAACACGTCACGGTACGACAACGGAACGTCTCTTGGTACATAACAATAATAATTATTACAGCCATGTGTCACCATTGCAGGGTAGCAGTATAAGTATTGTTCCAGTGCGTGTTAACGAAGTTTACACATCTTTGAGGACATTAATTATTTAGATTTTTCTGTTTTTTATAGAATGTAGCATGCTCTATCTTCCTATAATATTGTATATAAGTGGAAAATGCTGTTGGTAGTATAATTAGCACATTAGCATTTAATTATAATATGTAAATTTCAATAAAATTGTACTACTGTTTGTTAACCCAAATATATTATACAGGGTGATTTTGAAATCGTGTAATTCCTTTTAACCATGCATTCTACTGGTGATATAGAATAACCCTGACCATATTTTTTCTTAATTAGAATAATGGTTTCCTTCGCCATTTAAATGCTTTCACATTAGATACATAGATTGAACTAGGCGGTAGTAACGCAGTACTATGTATTTACATTATTATTGTTAATGTGCTGCGCAAACACAACATCGCCGACAGAGTATAAACCGTGCCGCTCTTCTAACATGAAGCCTGATACGTATTCTTCTCGCTGTCAATACCGGGCTATGTGATCGTGACACCACCAACACAGTAGCACAAGTGGAGTACCTGAGTTTCATCTGGCGTTACCTAGTTCTCTTCGCCGTAAATAACTTTCGCGTTACTGACTAAGGCCCGGACATTCAGAAACGAGTCATTTAATTACGGACAGTTAATTTTTGACAGATAAGTGTCTGTAGCTAATGCAACTTGATTCTAAATATAGGCTAAGTAATACAAGAGTAATATCGCCCCTGTGTCGTGAGGTGTGACGCACGTTCTTGTCGCCATCGGTAATGAGACGGCCGACCGCGACGTCGCCGTGCGTCGCCGTTGCATCGGTCTGCACCGCAACATTGCATGCACTATTTTTATTGTTTCTATGTCTATCTCAGAATGCTTTAGTCATTATTTTACATTTATTTTCTGTGACAGATAATTTAAACTCTATTACTATTAAAATTAACAACCTTTGCTCTTTAAATTAGTAAGTAAATATATTTTGATAATTTGTGAAAAAGTAGGATATATTAAGTATCTAAATTCTAAGCAGCCCACTGAGTTTTGACTCTAAACGGAAGAGCTCAACAAGCAAAAGTTACTTAGAGAAAATCGCACTCAAACAATATTCAGCTGTGATTCCATAAGTAGAGTTGCCAGACTTAATAAGTAAGCTCTTTGATGTCAGCAGATGACTAACACATTATTTAGCTTGGCATGCGAATTACTTTAAATATTGTTGAACGTAAATGCATACTATCAAACAGGTTCACTTATTTGTCAGCTTAGAAGTATCAAAAACTTAACTATTCTTTATCTATGTTACAAAACAAAAAACATATTAGACGTAGCATTTCAAAACTCAACAAAGAGGTGTTATCACCAAAGAGCGTAGTAGTCTTTGCTCTCAGCGTTGATATCGCAGCAACTTCTTTTATTGCAGTGTAGTTTAGCGACGGAGAATTCTTCTTAAATACCGACACTACAGCACGAGTTCTTAGACACTGCCTTACTTTCCAAGAAATCTTATTCTCAGACCTAGAAATCTTGATAGGATAGTTTTAATCACGAATAGTGAGATCCGGTCTCTCCTTTCCTTAGTTTTAATGTAAAAATGTCTTTCAAGTAGAAATTGAAATGACCTCGACTCGTATTTTCTACAGAAGGGACTCTTTATATCACAGCTTACTTTTACATATTTCGTCATGTTACATACGAACCAATATGTATGACCGAGCATTTTATTACTTTACTCTGTACCGTGTGTGTTGTGACACGTATGAATGTGTGTGTATGTGTATGTGTGTCACAGATATTACACACGTAGTAACTTTGTTAAAGGGGTGAGTGTAGTCGAGGTTAGGTTTGGAACCCACTTAGCCATATTTGTCAGTTATCATCCTGTGACTACAATCTAAAGTTTATATACTGCACATACGCTGACATAATTATACTATGTAACTAATATTATAGTAACGTATGATTGACGTATCTTATTAGTCCAAACGAGTTTGCACGTATGTTTGCTGTCATCTGCAGAGGACTCGTAAAGTTGAATTGCCTCATTGCAAAAAAAACAATTTACATAACATAACATCGTTATTGTATGTTTCCTAAGAAAGAGATTCTGTGAGATAGCGACTATAAAAAACTACCTCAAATCGATGATATTCCCTTTTAGTGGTAAAATATCGGATTTTATAACCGGAAAAATTACTTAAGATGTGCTAATTTCGTATATAATTGGCCTTTACCAACAGTTTTATTGTGGATACTACAAAACATTTCTTAAGAGAACAACCCAAACACAAGTGGCAGCTAAACTAAACTAGCGAGGAAATCAATGAGCAAAACGCAGATGTAAAATCAGCGCTCGGACTGCTACTGTTGTTTTAATACATAATTTGAGCCTGCGTATGCATGTGTGTACAATATATCACAGGATGTTGTTTCACAGATACGTATACAGTCACACGGTGGCGCTCGCACCCGCTAATGGATTTCCGATATAAATATTATTTCGCAGCGAATCGAATTCCGATTGATGTCGATTGATGGTCTGCAGAGCCACAGTGTACACAATGTGTATATAACTGCGCGGACCACTCGTTACTGAACGGAAAATGACAAACATTTTTGCTGGTACGTTTTCAAATTTAAAGCTTTTGGAATGAACAATTGCTCTGTCATTATGCACCTGGTGATATGTTAGATAGTTAGTAGAGTTAGAGGTAGTACAATTTAACGTCACTTCTGTAGTTCTACCCCTGCTAGTTTAGGTGTTAGGTTATTATAGTTACATGTTGTCAGCAATGTTCGTTAGGAATAACACTAAATAATATCACTTCTGTAGACACCTGGTAGTTTAGGTAGGAAGGTATCATAGCCACATTTTCTCAGTAACGCAAAGTAGTATTGGGATTTCACGGTAATAAAATATTATAATGGTTTTATAAAAGTGGAGCTAAAAACATTGTTAATAAATTGTGTGTATATGTGTAGCCGATCTACTATGTTTATGATGTAAGGGTACACTCCTTACATCAACCGTGAAAGATATATTAAAGGGGGAAGCTGTACCCTCCAGTATTCGAAGACATCTTTAGAAACCGGATATGAACAGGTAAAATTCAAAACACTATCCGACTAGAGAATTAAACTTGACCATACAATCAAAGGTCGAGAACGCACATGTAATGCTTTTGGTCTCGTCAATAAGCAGTATTCTATGAACACTTACTTTACCAGGAGCAAAAATGGTTACTATAGAAACCAGCTATCAGCAGACAAGCCATACAAATACTTGCCATAATAAGCTGTAGCCTATGGACGTTTGCAAGACCAGGAGCATTAGCGGTTATTGTAGCAATCGCTTGCCAACCGACGAGCCGTACAATCATTTGCCATAATTTAGCTTTTGGACGCTTGCAAGGTCAGGAGCTTTGGTGGTTACTGTAATGACCGCTTACCATCAGATGAGCCGTATGCATATTTGCCACAAAAGTAGTAAAAAAACATATGCGAAAACTTATTCCACAAGATCTTTAACGCAGTATAAAACATCTCCTATATATACCTTAGGAATGTGAGGTAGCCGTCGATTGAAATATCACCAAATAGTGTGAAATGAGCGCGACAGAATGGACATCGCAGTCGAGAGCGCGACAAGCGAGCCGTGTTATTGCGACGTCGCGTCACCTGTCGCGAGCTACCAGCTGTGTCGCATTTAAATTAGCTGTTAAATAAAGACTACAATATATACATATATTCACATTTCAATATGACTGCCCTGACTGATACGCAGATATGGCGTAGTTGTTTAAATACTCGCCTCACTCCTGCCTATACGCCGAGTGTTTTGGTACGGGACTATTTGTGTGGTCTACAAATGATTGTTCCGAGTCTGGATGTTGTTTGTGTCCATTTTTCAAATGTTTGTACTGTCCACCGTAATATAGGAGTTATACCGAATACAGGTGTTGTCTTATTAAAAAATAAAACATAATCACCGATTGGATAAGAACATGTGGAAAACACCCACGTTTTGTTACCACATAAAATTAGAATGTGTATGTTCGATCTGTAGATGTCTACTACCCATACTTAAGGGGTTTTTTTATACTACTAAAATGGCAAACAAGCATACGGCCCACCTGATGGTAAGTGCTCACCGTAGCCTATCGACGACCGCAACAACAGTGGCATCACTTGCGCGTTGCCGACCTTGTAAAAACCTTTTAACGCCTTTTTTTAAGAACCCCATACTGTAGTCTTGTGGCAAAACCTGGGCAAGAAGTTCATTCCACAACCTGAGCGTCCGCGGGAGAAAATTCCTTTGAAACCGCTTGTTGCGGCACCAATTAGGTTGTAAGGTGTGAGAATGAAATCCCTGCCGATGGCGAGCGGTGCAGTGATAAAAAGTAGCTGAGGGCATCATCTCAAACAACTCATCAGAACACAATCCATTACATAAGCGGTAGAACACACAAAGGGAGGCAAAGTCCCGTCTGAGACTTAGTGGCTCAATACCGTCTGTGAGTTTGGGCTCATCGACAATTCTCAACGCTCGTCTCTGTACCGCATCAAAAGGATAATGTGGCTCGTAGTCATACATACGTAATCTGGCAATACCAGATTACGTACTTATACTCGGAATTTGCTTATCTATGTAATTAATAACACTTTGCTTCATATCGAAATTAAAACCGAGGTCATATCATCGGCCATAACGCATTCCTGGTAAAACAACTATGACTGAAAGTGTTGAGATTAATAAATTTAAAATATGTATATACTCAACAGAAATATAATTTTTGAGTTTATAGACAAATATTTACCCCCAAATAAAGTATGTGTAATGTGGGCTTGACGAGGCCGGCATAGTACCATAGAACACAGGATAATCTAATAATTTTAAATATAATAATATCAACCCCGTATATAGACCGCCCCGCTTTAAAATCAATGCACAGAGTTGACCCACGATCCATTACCTAATGACCGTGTCTCCATCAAGTGATCGGCTCGGAGAACAAATTACTTGATTATAGTGGTCCCGCCAGAGGGCGCAGAGGTCGACCCATGTCACAGACATGTCCCGTTTTGCGACCTCGCCCGCATTTAAACGTCAAGTAATGCGCGGCTGAGTTCATTAACGGTTACAAACGATATGCTTGTTCTGTGGTATATGGAGATACAGTGAGATCATGGCGATACAAAGTGGAAGGCGTTAGCTTAATTAACATTCATATTCAACAATCTTCTTGTAATATACTCATTTGAAAACCACACAAAAAGCTCATTTAAATGAATAAATTATTTCTATTGGTAAGAATCATATTGTGAAGAACTGGTGATTGAAAAACGGTCATGAGTTTCTTGCCTGCTTCTTCTAATAAGAGCTCTAATCGTCCAACATGGTACAACTTTATCCAATTCTAGATTTTATTTGCTTTTTATTGTAATATATTAATTTATTATTAAATATACATAAGCGATATCCCTGTGGGAGAGCGTCCCGGGTTTTATCCCAAGGCGCATTGCTAACTTTTCGAAGTTATGTGCCTATTAAATAGTTATAAAATTTATGTGATCATTCTTTTTTAATAATCTACATCTTAATTAAAGATAGTTAAAGAGGTATAGATTTCTTTTTTAGAAATTTTGCGTCTTTGTCATGGGTACAGAATACGATAAAAGCTACTTTTCATCCAGAAATAAGTGTTGTTAGTAACCTAACATAACCTACATTTATGCATGCGAAGTCGTAGGCAAATCTAAGTTTTTTATAATTCCGTTTTCTTAATCCTCATACTCCCATATTTACAATAACATCTATTATTTAATTTTTATGTCGTCATGCTGACATAAAAAAAAAAACGTGCTCGTCTTTAGTAGATGGAATCTCTAGTCTTAAGCAACAGTAGTAGACAAGACTTAAAATAAATAATGTCCTGTTCGGTTTTCTTCGTAGGTATATTAAAAAGGTCTAATTGCCCCAGCTGATTGCAAGCAATATAGAGTATAGTATATGAGATCGCACACGCGCATGTACGCGTCAGAGCTCGGCTCGCAGTTCCCTCGGCGATAAATCACGGCTCTGTGTTCAATTCCCCCGGCGGCGTTAGCGTTACGTTATCGAGCTCAACAACGAACACTGAACTTTTTATCCGGCTGCGACTGCTATCCAACTTTGACAGCGCATACAGTCTTAGGGCGATGTCTCAGATCGCGATGCGCGATTGTTACGAAAGCAATCGAATAGTTCGATTGTATTCGATTTTATTCGAATGATCGATGTTCTTCGTTACTTCATTCGTTATTATCCCATGTATCACCACGTGCGATAAAATAAAATAAGTAATTCGATAGTATTTAATGCTTGTGTACCATCCAGTGCTAAACTCGCCAGGAATTTGGTTGGCAGTGGAAACGTGCTATCTTTCTTCTGGCCCAATCTAGCAACAAGGTGAATGAAACTAACGGCCACGATACGTGGCTCTTAATAAATACAAAACAAAACTATGATTAGATCAAAGACTCACCATAAAGTTCCTTCAGTCGATGATCTGTGATTTATTATTTTTCACAATGAACAATAAAACGGGCCCGAACTAAAGTCAATGTGCTTACCGAACTCATAGAATGTACAGCAAGGCTAGGCAACAAACTGTATTTGGCTTTTGATAAAAAAATATTATTATGTTTCTCTTATCACAGGTACTTTCTAACATATTTAATATTAGAAAATACCTGGCCCTTTGGGAGGCTTACACGGAGACATGGGTCCAACGTAGGCGGGCGGCGTCTGCACGCCCAGGACACGTCACACGTGGTCACAATTGTTCTTCAATATTATTCACAATATTCTAAGTTCTTACAAGACAATGTTACGCGTACCTATATGTTACTGTTCACCTAATACACTATAGTTTTTAAAGGCGAGGAGTCACCATCAGCTCGCGAGTTCAACAAGTCGTTTTACACTATCGACGCGACAATATTACACGCGCGGGGATTATTGTCAAAATCCAATAATATCCAAAGATTTACACAAATGGAGGCGGAATTACTATATAAATATCCAAAATGGCCTAATGTTTTTAACAATTATTCAAAATTTTACCAGAAGCATCTCGGTACCAATTACAATTACAAGGTGACAAGTCAATCAATTACCAAAGACAAGTGACATTTTTCATTGACATCTGATGTTTCGTTCTACATCAAGTCATTTTTATCTATGGGTCAAAGTTGCCAGTGGCAATTACGTGTTGGACAGAATAGCTTGCATTATAGAACATAGCTATAGACAAATGTATATCCACATTAATAAGCGTAACTTTGACGTTATTAAATGCAATTTTTGATCTAAATGAATAAAAGCATTTATATTCTGAAAAATCACGCAGTACTCCTAGATAAGCAGAACGGAACTTAAAGAAATAGAACCGGTACAACACACATCGCCGCTTATCGCTACATCAAGATGGCTAACACCGCTTCGCTCGTATGCCTTTTAATAAGACCTGCCCCTTATGTAATCCGTATTGAATTATTACCCAAGTTTGCTCAGTATTCTTTTAAAACTACAAGATTTTTTGTCGAGTTTTGCTTAACTGCTTAACGTTGCACATTACTCATTGTGTTGCTGTCGCAAACGTACACTACTCACATGAATACAAAATACGCAATGTAAACAAAATACTTATTTGAATTCGTACCTTAATTTAATAGCTAATTTATATATGCTCTCTAGATACATTCGTTTGATAAAGTTTGCTAGAGCTAGTCTTGACAACTTTGTGTGACTAGAAGTTAAAAACCTGTGGACCTCTCGTGCCCAGTGAAATGTTATACTGAATACGTTGAAATTAAACTACTATATACGGATTTTAGTAGTTTAATTTCAATGAATAACATTCGCGTAAACAGAAGATAATATTATATACTGATACGTTTTTAGCGCGACTATGAGTTGTATCTAATGATTATCTACCATTTTAGATGTATTATAATTACGTTATTTTATTACATTCTGCTAGTTGCAATTACGTTCGCATTTCTATAAAAAAGTATGCTCGTTCTCAGCTTTGAGTTTCAAATTTCGTCAAAATCCATTTTGTGATTAAGGTACGAAATTGTAAAAGTACATAGATTCACACCTGTTTCCCAGAGGGGTAGGCAGAGACTACGGCTTTCCATTTGCTACGATCCTGACACACTTCTCTGGCTTCATTCACTTTCATAACATTCCTCATACACGATCGCCAGTTTAAAGTGCTCTTAACGTGGCTTTTATCCAGAACGTCTGCGATCTAATCAAAAAACGTTCGCCTAGGTCTTCCCCTTGCGACTGTTTCATTCACACTAGCCTTATAAACATTCTTAGTCAGTCTTTTCTCGTCCATTCTTTCTACATGCCCAAACCAGCTTAACATTTCCTTTTCTATTCTCGTCACTATATCCACTTTCATGCCGCATCTCTCTCTAATCACACTATTACTTGTTCTCTTTCAGAGTCACACCGCATATGATTCTTAGCTCTCATGCTTCTTTTGCCATACCCAATTTTCACTATTGTAAACAATAATCTATTAATTCTTTACGTTTTCATACCTGATGTTGCTAATGCATTTATAATATTTCTTTCATCTATAATATACTAATGGTACAAGCACTGCTTAGTTTGAGCTAGATAGTGTTGTGTGTATGTTATAGAATATAATTTTTATTATACTATATCATAGCCACAACTCCATCATATTTTTAATTTTTTTTTTTAACTTTTACGAACAGCTTATGTCAGTTCCATCATAACCTAAGCATAATACTAACCACATATCAAACTATTTTAATACATCCGACATGAATTTGAACAGAACTTTCGCGTCATCGCTGTTAGGTTCCGATATAACATCCCTATGTCAACTCTATTCAAATTCAAGTCGGTCACTCCATCAACCAATGGTGTAAGTCCTCCACAACTCCACATACCTCACAGTCTGGCGAACGAGTTTTTCCAACTCCAACTTCAAGTCTTACAAAAAAACAGACATAAAAAACCACAGTTTCAGGTTAGTTAGGAACTGTCAATTAGTTCATATCACAATCTTTTTTTAAATATTTAATGTGTGTAACATCTTCTTAATAAAACATATTGATAGATATTTTTTTATTTGAAACCAGTTCGATCTATGTCGTTGTTGATTTCCAGCATATTAAGTAGCTGAATAAAATAAAATATATCTCGTAGAACCGTTTACTTCTCACGAACACGCCATACCTCAGAGTAATGCTGTGATTTATGTTATCGACATAAATAACAGCATTACTCTGAGGCACCGCCTTTCACTATCCATTCTTCTCTCATTATATATAACCTTCTTTAACGTTATCCCTTTCATAAAACCTACTAATATATAAAAGAGAAAGTAAGTTTGTTTCTTCGTCACAATAAAGAAATATGTCACACTTATGGAATACAAAAAATATATTTTAGGAACAGCTCTAACAGTGACGTTTATGTATTAGTTTTCTCCTCATAGCAAAAGGTTAACAAGCATTGAAACAATGACAGCATTACTACCGCTGCCAGTAGTGAATGCGACTGTTGACTGAAGTTGTCGAATTAATTTTCAAGGTCGGGCAAATTGTTACTAGGTTTTTCAGTTAAGAAGTTCTTAGTAACAACACAGAGTCTAAAACTAAAAAATACGTGTGCTGGTGAAATGTGGATGCAATACGCTTAGTCCTTTGGCGGATAAAAAGGTATGAAACTATATATGTTTGGAAAAAAGAACATCCAAACTCTGAAAGTCTATTTGGTCATTTTATATTATGCCTGAATTCCACACTGATTGTGTTCGTAGCGACACAATGAAATCTTCTACCAATGCACTATCCAACTTCTTCTTCTACTCCTCGAGTCGATGGTACAATTGTTTTACATATGTCCTGCCCAATGTGTAGCCACGGCAATCGCATCAGCAGTTGCGTCCTACTTCAAAATAAATATTACTTTTAGGAGCATATCCATTGGCGATAGCTAGTATATTGATATATCGCTCATAACTAAAGGTTTAACTAAGATTAGACCAATTTATGACATCATAATGCTCACACTTCAATAGAGTGAGGCCTTATCCGCAGTTATCGGGATAATCTGTTATAAAGTAAAGCAATATAAGATGGGTAGGTGTGCCTATTGTTACTATGACGTAATAACGATGACGTAGCTATACTTAATTCTTTTATAGAGCTTGTGAGAACGGAGACATTATCACCTCTGTGGACTAAGGCCTAACCTTTCTCACATTTAAAAAAGCCGTGAACCGGTCACTTCTATACAATCTGTCACGCGCTATATCATTGTCGCACATGCAATAACAATGCTTCAAGAGATTTTGGTTAGGCCTCTGGCCTTATTTAAATGTGAGAAGAGTTAGGCCATAGTCCATCACGCTGGCCCAGTGCGGTTGGTAAACGTTCTACATGCGGGTGGCCCAAGACCGGTCTGTGTCAAAAACCTTGGGGCAGGTCTATGTCCAGCAATGGACGTCTTTTGGCAGAGATGATGATAATACGTTCCACATTAAAATTATAAGATATCGTTGTCCATCTTGGGTGCGGAGAGCAAAGTGTCTCATGTTTACGCCCTTGCTTTGCTAAACGTGGCAGCTGAAAAATGTCAATGTGAATTTATAGTATAGTTAAGTTAGTGTAACTTTGACGTTCATAAGTGTTACTTGGTGACCTAAATGAATATAGATATATAGATTTTTGTGAGGTACTCCTCTATCTGCTTTTGCTTTCGGAGACATAGGTGCGATACATGTATGTTTGTAAAACATTTTATTGACTTTTTAATATTCAATCGCAGATCTAAGGCACACACTTTATCAATAATCATTGTTGATAAAGTGTGTTATTTCAACAACTACGACATCCGTTCTTCTATCGGTATTTCTAACACAGCCACATAAATTAAAACACAGTGTATGTTTTACAAACGATAACGTAAGCAATTATACATAATGACTCGCAGGTATTTAGCATGGCACATAATTTGTCGAGCGCGGAAATTACATTTATTACCACAAATACCGCCAAACACGAAACCTACCTATGCTTTCTATATTAATGCAAATGTAGCCTAAATTTGTGAGCTATCTGATAATTTAACACACAAATTGAGGCTTTGTTTCCTTTTCCGTTTTAAAATAGACGTTTCCCGAACCATGTTTGTACCGCAGCGGCTTAATATACATTGAAACAACAGGTGCAAAGAACTTTCAGACTTGGAACGATTATTTGTGAATGACAACACACACACATTTTTGTCTCGTGTGGAGATCAAGCGTACTTCAATGGAGGCAGTATAGTAAGGAAGTGACCGGTTAAATCATGAAGTCATCTCTGACCAGTTACTGACGTTTTGTATAGTACTGCGGCGGCAAGTGACTATAACGCACGCCTTAGAACAAGCTTAAGAGCTTGGAGCGGGCCAATCGGAGCGCCGAACGTCATAAACGAGTCGATCGCGTTAACGTAATACAAATCCACACCAGGCACTCTGCTTATGCTTATAGATGGTTGCTCTACTAGAGAAATAAAACATATCAAACCAGAAATCAATGCCCGCCCTAGCGATCTCCCGAGTAGTGCTGACGATGATCTAATAGAAATACATTTTAAGGTCCCCTGGACCATTGTTACATACGGTAAGATCCTCCATCATGACAGCCAATCTTAACAGATACTGACGTACTTCAGTGCAAAAGTGTATACGCAAACACAAGTGCACTCTTTATCCCATCACTCTCATAGTCTGATGTAACTGCAATCTGTCTGTGTTAATATCAGGTGCAGGATCAATGGCGTTATGTGCTAAACAGGTATAGGGGTGTGCAATATTGCCAACTGCCTATCTCCAGCCTGCTGTAGAGAATTGCTTGACACAAAAATTCAATAACTTTCTACTGGCTCGACCTGGATTTTGAAGCATCATGCACAGCAGTCACATTCACTACCCCTGCGTCACCGAAGCATTTACAAATATATAATCATGCTTATATCCGCGAAAGAGTAAGCAGAGGCAAATTCAAATTTTCCCTATCTTATAATTTATTTTGGTTCATGAATATCGATTAAATAGCTATGTTCCCTCGTATATTTGGAAGAGGCACATATTTACGGGCGCGGCACATAAAACAGATACGTACTCAATTCTGTAGAGGATCTTATGTAAATGCCTCTCGGTTAGGCTATAAATTTTGTTCCTCTGAGGGATTACTGATTCAATACCTAACATGTACCGAACAGATGAGCTAAAGGATTAGTTTCTCCTTTGTACCTCTGCGCTGTGCGGCGTCTTGTTTGATAGTTCGCTTTATAACTCTATTAATATATGTGTACTGTGCCGTGACATAGCCTGCATTTTTTATGAGTAAGCCGTTTTCTTCTTAACCCTAGATAGCAAACCTGCCTGTACTACCATGATAAGTTAACCATTCGACTTTTTGACGATCATTTATAAAACGTGTAATTTATTAAAATATTATGTACTTAATCAGGTTTATTGTGTTTATAAGAAAGGAGACGGGGATTTCTGGGCCTGACTGCTTTAAGTTAAGATATGGTTTAAAAAAAGCGTTGTATTTTTCTATTGTAAAATATAAAAAATTAGCTTAATTCACAATCTGGAAGACGAGAAATCTTAAAAATAAGTTTATGTCACTAATAAAATAGGATATCGATTACTATAATCGATTAATGTGAATGTATTAAATAAAAAAACATAAAATCACTTGCACCAGATGATTGATTCAATCAAAGTAAATGTATTTAACAATAATTAACATAACGTCAACAGTTAAAAATGTCGAAATACTAACTTGATGAAAATATATCTGTAAATTGATTCTCGTTTACAGATCGATTTATTACCTGTGTTTGTCAACTGTATTTTTAATCTGTGCTAACAGTGACAGCTACCTGACTCTCAATCTATGATCACTCGTCTTGTATCGTTTACTGCGTGTGCGTTTTGAGTGTGTTTCCAGTTTTTTTATATATATTCCCCAACCAGTGCTTTCTTTCTACGGACTTCTGATCTTGCTTAACTTGTACGACCCTTGCTATCTTAACGGACACGAATAAACTCGTTTACTCGTCTGAATTTGGCTCGTTATTTCGTATTTTACTTTCTGCTTATCGATTGGATATTGACACCATGGATCGCTGTATGAATTGTGGTATAGCGACTAGTCGCTGTAATACACCGGGGCGACGAGCTTTAGATAATGAAACGACACTGTCAGTTATTCGTCAATGGCGTGCACCAGAACCTGTAAGTACAACCTTTTGTTTGTTGGCTACCCAGCGTCTCTCACTATAGGTTCCTTCCTATGTTTTCCATAACCATTATGCAGGAGCAACAATAATGCTTAACGTCGTTTTTTAACGCGTTATTGGATACCTACTAAACATCGATTTTGAGAGGTTGATTTTCCATAAATCCTTTCTTAGTAGCGGCTTCATTATAAAAGATACTTACCTACTGTAAAAAATCATGCTTGTTGCTACAATAGTTGACTCTGCTTGTTAATAAGTGTTCCTAAACACGTTAATAATTATCAGCATTAAACCTAAGTGTGGCCCCTGCATTATACGGCCTCGATGGCGTAATGGTTAGTGTAACCGAATGCCACGCCTGAGGTCGCGGGTTCGATTCCCGCACAAGTCAAACATTTGTGTGCATGAACATGGATGTTTGTCTTGGTCTGGGTGTTTCTATGTATAATATGTATGTATTTACAAAAAAAAAAGTATATATGTATGTTTATCCATTGTCTAGTACCCATAGTACAAGCTCTGCTTAGTTTGGGCTAGATGGTGTTGTGTGTATGTGATAGAATATTATTTATTTATTTATTTATACTTATAAATAAAGTATAGATACTTAAACATATTATAATAATCATATGAAGATTATTTACATGTAAAAACAACTAAAAACCTAAACAGACTGTATATTTTACAGTAATCATGATTTTTTTTATTTAAGTTTTCTTATCTTTCAGGTAAACAGCAGTGACTATATTTGCCAAGCTTGTTGGGATTTGGCTCAACAACCATCTGTTGATGAACCACAACAACTTGGCCACCGTAGTGTATGTCTCCGCTGTGGTCGTTCTCTTGCATCATGAGTCAGCCATCTACCACCTGCGTACTTCTTAGATGATATTCTGATTATAATTGAAGATAAATAAAAGATAATTATTATTAAAAAAGTGATTTTTATTTTTATACATCACATCCTTGTCTTCCCATATTTTAATCTATTTGTGATCCTAATATCCTCCCACTCAATACAATACAATAAATACTACAATTTATATAGTAAATAACTGTCTAGTAAAACAAAGTAGCAATCGCAGCTCAAAAATCAGCTGTTTAGTATAGATTGTTGTCAACTTGTTGCATAACCTCACTTTTACTAAATCTCTTATAGCTCTGCTCTCAGATTGCCAAAATCCGCAGAATTTTCAGAGATGGTTTGGTAATATATAAGCTCTAAATTCATTCAACTTTCATCCTTTTACATCCAGGCCCAAGAATGTATGAAAGCGTATCCGTCTCCTTTGGGATATAAATTAAAGATAATTATTTTAAAAGATATTTATTTACTTTTTAAGTACTAAATCACAATTATTATGGCACATGTCTTTTTGAGATCTACAAGGAACATACACTTTTTTTTTCTTTTTTACGTGGTTGATTGCAATGACGCATATCCCTCCGCGGGGGTGGGCGGAGGGATTATGTCGGACTCTCAGGGGTAAAAGAAAGGTGGAAAAGAAATAATGTACCTCCCAGAATACCGACTAAACCTACCACGGTGTTCCTCGATAAAACCACTATCGACGGGGCCGCGCGAATCGCTTTCGCATGCGCTCGCGACCCCGCCGAAGTTACGGCCCGCCGTATGAAACGGCAGGCCACTACACAAAGAGACCTACCCAAAGGCACTCACTTCTTATTTAACCCTACTGTCTCCCCCCTAGGGGAGGGATGGACTCGAAACAGAGGCGCGCGTGGGAACTCGCACGCCGCCTCTCGGACCTGGTGCTGAACGGATGGCGGGCAGGCCCACAAAGCCCGCCACCCCCAGGTCAATCCTCAGGGTGGCTGGAGGTCATCTCGCGCCCTCCGGCGCCCGGTTCTGCGGTTGGGTAGAGGATTTAAGCGCTTCCTCTCCCGATCCGCCGACTCCTTGATGGACATGACTTCCTCACAGAAGGAGGCGACGGCGTCCCACGTCCTCTCGCTCCGGACCATAGATTGAACCACGGCTGAGAGCGAGATGGCAACCATACCGACTGCCGCAATCAACTCACGGCGCTGCGATGCCCAGGCGGTACAATCCGCCAAAGTGTGTAGCGCCGTGTCCACAACAACATCGCAGCAGTCGCCGCAGTGATGACATCCGGCCGTCTCTTGCCGGCCTATGCGACACAGGAACTCGCCAAAACAACCGTGGCCAGTCATAACCTGTGTCAGCTGAAATGTTTCAAAAACGGGACTTACCGCCACGATCGTGGCGTGCCCGACCGGCTTAACACAACCACTATGCCATGCAGTCTAGAGGATAATTAGTTGACGCGGAACTGCGATTGTATAGATAAAACCGTTAGAAAGGGAGAAGGAGATATTTATTGCATGCTCGTCGACGTTGACGAACGTTAGCTTTCTAGGGTTTAACATTCATACCTATTAGAGGCCTTTACTTAACACTTTAATAAAATGCGTAAATTCTCCTAATTTATTTCTATTTTATAATACTAGATATTGACCGCGGCTTCGTTCGCGTAATTGTAGATTAAGTTAATTTTCTGTCCCTTGGCAACAGTACCTTTTCTGGATGAAAGGTACCCTATGTCCTTTTCTGTACTCCTGATAATATATATGCGAAGTTTCGTGGTGATCAGTTAACCGTGGGAGAGCCACGCTGTAGCTCGACCGGAGTGATACCACGGCCTCACAGAAAACCGGCGTGAAATAGCGTTTGAGTTGTGTTTCGTCGAGTGATTGAGGGTACCGGAGGCCCAATCGTATCCCCCCACCCAAATTTAAATAGAACGCAACGCACTTGTGACTCCTCTGATGTTGCGGGTGTCCATGGGTGGCGGTAATCGCTTACCATCAGACGATCCATTTGCTCGTGTGCGTCCTATAACATTAAACAAAAACTAGTTAGAGCGTGAAAGCTCAACCAATAAACACAATCACTTTCGCATTTATAATATTAGTTAGTATTGATTTATGTGTACTGTTAACCGTGACCTCGTCTGTATTTTTCTAAAGGTAGCTTAAGTACTTCTTAAACATTCATGATGCCAATTAGAGAGTTTTACTTAAACGGTTTTACTATATTGCTTTTGTTCTCTATTTATTCTATTAAATAATATTTTTCAGTTTAGTTGTATATATAAATAATGTATTGGAGTTAATTATTTAGATTACAAAAATAAAATGTAGATATCTAAATGCTATCTAAATAATTGACTCAGTTTTGTCATAAAAGTGAAGCTAATAAATTACTTTTGTTGAAATAATAGAATGAATAAAACAATGTTAAAAGAAAAATGATTCTCAGGTCGAAAAAAGTTTAATTGACTTTTTCGTGCGCATTTAAAGATGGTGATGGACTCACCCTCCATTACGTGACACGATGGAAAAAGTGGCTTCTTATTGGATGAGAGTTGTGGATTTAGCTATTAATATTATATATGTGGAAATTGCTGACGATGTTTGGATATTTGTGACTTAATTACGCGTAAACTGTTATATTAATTTGGATAAAACTTTGCACACAAATACACTATGTCCCTTTTATTCCAGTAATGCGTATTCCAGGTACCTACTGAAGGACCACGCGGGCGAAGGTACAAACAAAAACTATATAATTATAATAATCGTTTATCAAGTAATAAAATACTATCAGCTCTATTTATAAACTGTCCCATTGCTGGGCACAGCCCTCTTCCCAGCATGAAAAGGGTTAGGACTTAGCCCACTACGTTGGCCGAGTGCGTGTTAGCATACTTCAAATACTTTTGATAACATTTGTATCCGTAGTGTGAATTATTATAGTACGAAATTTCCGCACAGAAGTACTCCAATGTCTCAGTATTATTGTGTTATTAAAAACAGAATAGAAAATAAATTTGGTCAATTCTTTAACATGCAGGTACCCGCATGATGTAAGACAACAACTTTCTAAAGCTGGTGGTGTATGCCGTAGGATTAAACTCCAGTCCTCTGCGTGGTACTACAATATTCTGCTTAGTACTACAATAGACTCCCCACTAGGCTATCGCTAAACTGTAACATACATCTGCCTATCATTTCATAGACGTAAAGGCGACATGTTAAACAAAGCGACTTTCTAGGTACAAAACTGTTTTACGACCTATCTCATAGTACATGTTAATCGAACACTAATTTCGTCCCCAGAGCACTGTTCCAACTTAGTGCTAATTTAATCTGCATCCCATTTAACGTGGATTTGGATAATGGAAGCGCATTATTGAACAATCAACAGTTAACTATCTATTGCAGCCCTTCGACGTCAAAAAGCTATGCTGTACTTAGCGTGACTTTTGGTACAGCATAGCTGTATGGTGTCACTCTTACACGGTAGAGCCGCTTATAGAACGTACCAAGGCTACCAATGGTCCTCTTATCTGTTAAAACTTGGAATTCTCTGGCAAAGCACATGATTTCTTCCTTTTATCCTGGATCCTTCAAGCGGGGCGTGAAAACTCCATTAAGCCATCAAAATAGGAGGAAGTAAGTAGTAAGGACGTAATGTGGAGGGCTCTGGTCTTGGACTACACGACTGCTTACTATCAAGCGGAGTGTATTCAATCTGACAGGCATTAATAAGGTAGTAAAAAACTTACTGGCGCAGTGGTAGAGAATGACGTTGTTGTGTATAAGGTTTCTTATTGGATGTCAAAAAATTATCAATATGCTTAGTATATTTTCTATATGGCATCTGGAACTGGATCCCGTAGACGACAATTATAGGCTTGCTCTCTATCATAGCTCTCTATTTCGTGGGACTTAAAAACCATAGCGAGTAAAAGAAACGTCACACCATGTTCATATGTCCTAGTGAATGCAACTGTTCGCTTAGGTTCAAATTCCGGGTTGTTGGGTTCCAATTGTTGGATTTTTCTGTACACTAACATTGGTGTGTTGCACACCCTCGGAAAGCACGTCAAGCAGTTTGACATCTGTCTGATGAACCTGATCGCATGGCAGTCTTGTCGGATTGCCGTCCCATCGGACTATAAGAGCTAGGGGAATAAAGAGTGCACTTCTTTTACGCATACATGTGCACTCTGTTGCATGTGTCAGACTGTATGCCGAAAGTGGTGGACCAGATTTTGTGGCGTAAAATGGGAGAGGCCTTTGTCCAGCAGTGGACTGCGGTGGGCTGATTGATTGATTCATTGATGTGCACTCTAATAATATGGCACATGGCCAGTCGCAGATAAGATTTGCCGTCATAACCGAAATTCGGTGTGGAGGCTCTTATGTAGGTATATTTTGCTGGTATGTGTTCGTTTATTTTCACCACTAGAGTTCAAGATAGTTCAATATTTCAGCGTTCAGTCGCTCGAGCTCCGCACGCCACGCACGTGATATTAAATACCCAATACCGACCTAGGTATACGGACGGCTACACATCAAAAATTGTACTTGGCTCTACTAGATTTTGCTCACGGCTTAAACTAGTTCAGCACCTTAGAAGTTTACAAAATATTGGAGTGGATAGTATCGGTACCATATCATAATGCTTTTTCTGTGAAAGCTTTGGCATAATTATAAAAACATCTTCTCACTTGACAACTTTATTTCTGCCAAGCATACATTTTAGAGCACTGCAATATCAAACGACGATCCATAAGTAAGTACCTCACATATCCTTTTCCGTTGCAGTTATGACTAATTCCTTTCTGGCGCAGAGTAAATTTCTCTAGACTCTTTTTCGCCCCCTCAACTCCACTCGATGCCGTAATCGTACGATGGCGTAAACGCAATAACGTGGTCTTTTAGAATATCTTCTTTAAGAAAAGTTTAACATTTAAGTAAAAGTGAGCGAGCCTCTTGCGTTTTTACTCGCATTTTTCAATGAAAATGGAGACAGACCGATGTTTACAGAGCAGGAAAAATACTGGATAAATGATCGAAAATCATAAATACCGCTGTCCCATCCTGCATCAAACAACAAATGTATTCAAACACTACGTTCATCCCACAGCACCCGGTAGTGTATTGGCAAACTGTCAAACCTTTTTGTGAAAAATGAGCTCGTCATTGGAGTCCAATCTCAAAATTTTTGACTTAGAACAAGATCTTCGTGTTTAAATGAAATGTTTTTATCGAATAAAAGCTTGCCTAGATAACTTATTACGTTTTTGAATGACTTTCCCGATCAAAATTTACGGTAGCCGGATGGGTATGTCATAACTTGCTGGCGAGAGTTCTCAAGCTCGTTCAAACTACTGACTTGAACCCATGCCCGAAGCGAGCATATCAGCTTAACTAGTTAACAAAAAAGTAAACCATGTTCCAAAATCCGTTCTACTATTGAGAATGACTCAAAAACTGGTATCACCTGATAACACTTTGGCCGATCCAAGATTTGGAGACAGAGACGTAAGACTATGTATGTTTTTAATGATAACATAATCGAAAGAATTTAGTATTCTTGTTAACAGCCTAAAATTCAAGAAAACCATTTTAAAATAGGTTCTCATATTATTATAATGAAACAAAATACATAAAACAGTTGACACGATCAAATAAATCAAAATGTCATCTGAAACAAACGCTGTTGATTGCTTGATGCCGTCTCCTACATCGCTCAATAAACCAACATGTTCTGTGTATTTTACAATCCAGGTTACAAGCTCCCTCATTATATAACGGAGCAGCATTAGATATAAAATATATTGTTGCACACACTCCCGCTTCTCGTCAGGCAGTACATAAGGTACGGGGCATAGTTGCTCATATTTTGTTTATGTTACGTTCGCCACCTCTCGCCTGCTCGGCGCTAGTTAACAGAGAAAACACAAGCAAGGCTCAAATATAGTATATTATAATACGCTTGTACCAGATTTATATAACTCACGCATGCACCCGCATCGTAGATGTTTATAGACGCAGCGAGAACTATAGACTGATCAAGGTTGTTCGCTTTAGGAATATGTCTAGTATAAGTATAGTTATTTGGGATCCAAGATATTTAAATATATTCCAAATTACTAGTTTTCCTGACAAGCACTCCTTGACTGCAGACTTGAGAATGACTTAGATAAAAGGAAACTACGGATGTATGAAAGCAGCATTCAAATCCAATGGCGTGTAAAGTTTAATTAGACAACAGAGGCCCTAGACAGCCTACATAAAACTTTTTCTTGCTCTTGACTCCACATCGTCCTCCTAGCAGCGATCTAAAGTTAGGCCGATCAAAAAATTACTCCAGTATTTTTTTATTTATTAAAAATAATATATTAATAGATTACCCATGGCAACACCGACAACTTATTAATCGTAATACTTAGGTGTCACTATCTAATCTTATCTTGTGTGGGGGCTAGTCAGTACAGACCGGCGACACTTCGACCCAGTGGGATCTTTTGTGTCGACTTCCCCAATAACGACTGCCATAGATGTTCATGGCAGCCGGGACCGACGGCTTAACGTGCTCTCCGAGGCACGGAGCAGGCGATAGATGTCAATCAATACGCACATAATTTCGAAAAGTCATATAACTTCCGAAAGTCAAAAGTGCGCGACGTGGGTTCGAACACGAGACCCTCTGCATTGCAGTCTGTTGATCTCTCCACAGAGCTATCGCTGCTCTTTTCGGTGTCACCGGTGCTGCCTACCTACGCCTTAGAAAAATGACGCCAAAAGTATGCCACGCTCTGCGTCCTTGTCAAGTTTAGTGAGTGTTGCTAGACTGTGCGAAATTTTAGTAATTTAAGGGTAAAAATGCTGATCAATACTGTACTTAAAAATATTATGAAGACGTTTTACGATGATATATGATTTTATTTTTTGTTATTTTC
Organism: Catocala nupta; assembly: GCA_963675205.1. Lineage (NCBI taxonomy): Eukaryota > Metazoa > Arthropoda > Insecta > Lepidoptera > Erebidae > Catocala > Catocala nupta. The sequence goes on along the minus strand of OY776084.1, from coordinate 7,950,677 downwards.
TTAGCAGGTTTGTTAAGAGAGAAACAAGCCTTTAATGGATCGGACAGGGTTTATTACACGCACTGTATAATAGATTCTGCTACTTCGAATTAAAAGAAAGGTATTTTTCTTTGCTTTGCTTAAAATCGTTTCTAATACATTATACTGCATAATAAATACTTACTTACATACTCGGTTCTTAGACACATATAGAGATAAATAGATTTTCAGGCTATTATTATATATATTGCAGCTTAGAGCACAACTGTTTACGGTTGATATTTGAATTTACGCGCTTTATACTCTAAGACCGAGTTACCATCATAAGACGTTGACTCCTTTGCCACTTTAGGCAACAACAAACTACACTAACATACAAATATTGTGATTACGAATCTTAATGGTGTATACGAAGCCTAATTATCATTATAACTAACACTGATTTTGGTAGTTACAAACATTCAAAGAGCTTCAAAAGTTAATCTTATTCGTATAGGATTAAAAGTAATATTTGCATGGCACGTAAGAATGTATTTTCCAGTGTCTTGCGTTGGCTAGGGTGTAAATAAAACCTGAGTGCTAGTATTATTATAGTAATCATGTTATCGAACCCAATCTTAAATAATCAGTTCTGAAACTTAAGTACCTAACAAACACGGATTCCATAATGTTATGGATCTGATTATTATATATAAAAACATACCGAAATTAGGTCTAAAACATTAATAATATTTACGAATATTGTTAATGTTCTAGACCAAATTTCGGTCATAGCGACCAATCTTAACAGAGACGGATGACTAGTCTCTGTTAAGACTGGCGCGGGAGATATTATAGCACACAAGTTTGTATGCGCAAATAAAAGTGCACTATCCTATTCATAGTCGGTTGGGTTTACATGCTTTCCAAGGCACGGGGATGAAACATACCTCTCTGGTTTCTTTAAAACTGGTCTTTGACCATAAGTCTCTCAGAAAACGTACATACGCCAACTGTCTCATTCTCATTTGCCTCATAAACGTCAATCTTCTACCATCTATTGTAGGTATTGGCGAAAATTTAAACATCTTTTTTCTATCTCTCTAACATGAATATATATATATATATATATATATATATATATATATATATATATTATTGTTGAATTTAACAAAATATTTAATATTTAATTTTGTAGCATTATAATTTAAAATATGTTTGCGTTTATACTATTATTATAATATAAGATTCATATAGTTGTGAATGATATACGTCAACATTATTTATATGTAGTCTGATAGCATATACTTGCTAATTTTAGTGTTTAATGTCATATCTCTCTACAAAGTATCAAAATATACGTAACGTTTGCCAGCTGCATAATGAAAGGCAGTTATAAAGCGGAATACTAATTAAACGATATAGTTTACGGTGTAACTTTGTCTTTGCAAATACTGAGGATCCGCGCCGTACACCTAGCGTATCGCGTACTATGTTAAACTTGCTACCATCCTTGTATTTCTCTGATTATTCATTAGTTACTGACTTAGATTCACGCCTGTATATACTGGAAAAGTAAGTCAAAAGGAAATTACGCCCACATATTTTCGAATACGTTTTTAAAGTTTTGCATGTGCGTGATTGTGACATCATCACACCGTCGCACATGCATTGAGTCGCAACGGCACACCAACGAACAGAAACAATAGATTTTTATTATGTCTCGTATTCGACTTGACAGACTCAGAATAAGGTGGTTCTGATGCAGCTTAGCAACTTAAAACCTTGCTTGTGTTTCTTGTGATACCATTAAGTAAAGCCAGTCACGTATGGCGTAGTGGTCACCCATTGCCATTGCGCCGAGTGTTGTGGGTTAGAATACCACACGGGACATAACTTTGTATGATCCACAAATGGTTGTTAATGATTGTTGTCTGGATGTTTTTGTGTCCGTTGTTTGAATGTTTGTAAAGTCCCCCGCGACAGGAATAATTCCTACGGCGAAGGTTGCCTTTTTTAAGTGAAAACTTCTTTATGCGCGTTGAGTACTTTTTGGGTGAACAAAAAGCGTGAAACTCGCGTCATCGTCACCGCACGCTAGTTACTTAGTTTTCACTTCTATCAGCAGTCCCCAAAGACTACCCCGCATGTTTTTCTTTAAATTAAACACTTTGTCAGGGGTACAGAAAAGGACATAATATCCTTCACGTTTCATCCAGAAAAAAAGTACCTACTGTTTCTGAGGGATATACATTTATTGACAAAATCTGGATTGAAGCGTCCATAGTCTAATTTAAATGTACTTTGAATACAATTGTATAAATTGCTTGTCTTAGTTCTCCTATGCCTTTAACCTTTTGAGATATATTCTAAATGAGTACCACAACACAACTAATATTCAGGTTAAGTACACGGTCCTGTTTAGTGCGTAATAAATTACAACCACCAGACATTATATTACATGTAAATATTGATTTGATATAGAACCAAATTAATTTAGTGTTTGTTTTAGTTAATTGAACTTGGTAATTTCTTCTGTGTACAGTTGGTGAGGGTAGGTAGGGGTGGAGCCCGCGCGTCGCTTACAGCCCTTTTTTTTTTTTTTTTTTTTTTTTTTGACCCAGGAAAATCCTTGATGGATACCCCCCCGGGGGGGGGAGGGAAGTTATGTGAGACTCTCCGCCCCTGAAGGGGGTCGGTATACACACTAAAAACCTGGGGTGAGCAGTCCCACCGCCGACGGGGTGGGACGAGATGGGGTCGCGTTAGCAATCACCATCCCGTCCCGGCGGTTGGCCCGGCTGATTGTAACCGAGCCTCAGCACCTGTGGAGGGGAGGCCTTGCTCACCAAGGCCACCCCCCAGACGTGTGGGGCCGTGCAAGCCGGTAGAGAGTCCCCCGACTCTGTACCAGTGACCCCACTATACAGGAGCGAGAAGGCGGGCAAATCGCCTCCTCCTCGCTCCCGTCCGTCTGCGCCGGAGAGGGTCAGCGAGGGGATTGTTCTCCCTGACTCTCTCCGCGGCCTCCTTCTGCGCCATGACAGCCTCACAGAAGGAGACCACTGCCTGCCACGACCTCTCGCCGCCGAGCATGGCGTTGATCACGCTCGGCAGGGAGAGATCCCCGCCTATTATGGCCGAAAGCGTGTGCCGCTGCGGCCCCCACGCGGCACACACCTCCAGCGTATGGAGCGCCGTATCTTCTAGCGCCCCACACTCGTGGCAGAGCGGGGTCGCCTCCCGTCTCGCGATCTGGTGCAAATACTTTCCGAAGCATCCGTGCCCGGAAAGCACCTGCACCAGTCGGAAGGTCAGCGACCCGAATCGCCGCCCTATCCACCCCCGAAGGACCGGGCGAATGGCCTCCACCGTCCACTGGCCCGGGACCGGTGGAGCCAGGTCCTCCGTCCACCGCCTCAGCAGGGCGGCCCGCGCCTGTCGCCGCATGCGTGCGATCTCCTCCCACCCCGGGGGCTCCCCGCGGGACCTCCTCGCCGCCACGAAGTGGTAAACTTCGGCGAGGATCTCCGCTTGCAGCTCCCAGGGGGGGTCACTGGCCAGCACGCACGCAGCCGTCCAGGACACCGTCCGGTAACCGCGTATGGCCCTCGTCGCGACGACCCGCTGCGGACGTCGCAGCAGGGTCTTATTGTCGCGACTGAGGGCGTCCGCCCAGACCGGTGCCCCGTACAGGGCCATACTCCGGATCACTCCGGAGTACAGTCGGCGACAAGTGGCGCTCGGGCCACCCACGTTGGGCAGCAGCCTCCCCAGGGCGGCCGCCGCTCCTAGGACTTTTGGGGCCAGCTGGGTGAAGTGTGCCCCAAAAGTCCACCTCCCGTCCAGGATGAGACCCAAGTACCTCATTTGGGTCCCAAGCCGGACCAGGACCCCGTCCAGGGCTACTCGCGTACCTGGAGGAGGTCCCCTCCGAGGCCCATGAAACAATAGGGCCTCAGTCTTGGAGAGGGCAACCTCCAATCCCAGGGCGCGGATACGGTCAACTACTAGGGCAGCTCCCACCTCAGCCAACCGCACCGTCTCCCCGAGGTTCCTCCCCTTGACTACGACCAGGGTGTCATCGGCGTAACACGCCACCCGCATACTCGCGGGAAGCGTGCCCCGAAGCACCCAGTCGTAGCCAACGTTCCACAGGAGCGGTCCCAGTACCGACCCCTGTGGAACCCCGCAGGATACGCGACGGCGCCTCAGACCGTCGCGTCCCTCCACCAGGACCTCACGGTCCTGGAGGTAGTCGGCCAACAGCCTCCGCAAATACAGGGGCACTCCGTGATACCGGAGCGCCTCCTGTACTGTTCCATGCGGGAGGCTGTTGAAGGCGTTGGCAATGTCCAGCGAGACAGCCAACGCCTTGTTCCCCCCACCGACCGCTTCCTGCGTCCAATCTTTTAGCCAGAGCAGGGCGTCTATTGTGGACCGCCCCGCTCTGAACCCATACTGGGCCTGCGATAAAGCCGGCCCAGTCCCCTCCAAGTGCTGGATGACACGGGAAGCCACCACTCTCTCTAGCAGCTTTCCCGTGTCATCCAGCAACACGATTGGTCTGTATGCGGAAGGCGAGGTTGTGTCTCGCCCCTCCTTCCGCAACAGGCATAACCGGCCGTCCTTCCACAGCTTCGGGAACCGTCCAGACGTGAGGCATGCGTCGAACAGCTCCCGAAGCGGATCGCCCATCTCTCTGAGGGCGATCCGGAGGACCCGCCCCGGGATTCCGTCAGGACCCGGTGCCGTCCTCTTGCCACATACGCGGCTGACGGCTGCATCCATCTCCGCCTCTGATACAAGCGGGATGGAGGCCGGATCCAATTCCTCCGGGAAGGACGGCGCCATCATCGGAGGGGTGTGGTAGGGGTCCCGTTCGGGAAAGAGCCCCACCAGCACCCTGCCCAAGAGCTCCGGCTCCAGAGACTCCGCAACGGGGGGCGTCAGGCCCCGGAACTTGTTCCGGGCAGCCCTATACGGGCGCCCCCATGGGTCCCTATCCAGGCCCTCCAAGGCCTCACCCCAGGCCCGGGACTTGGCCTGGCCGACGGCCAGCTGCAGCTCCTTTTTGGCTGCACGGTACCCATCGTACAGCCGGAGCTCGGCCTGTAATTCATCGGCCGACAGCTGGTCATTCGTTCGGCCATGCCGTCGCCGCCTACACCGCGTGTAGGGCCGTCGCGCCGCCGAGCAGGCGACTCGGAGATCTTCGATCTCCGAGCTCCACCAGTACACTTCTCGGCGGCCGGGGCGGTGGCGGGCCCTCGGCATGGCCGCGTCGCAGACGGCTGCGACCGCTTCGCGAAAACGGCCGGCCGCGACGTCTACCACCGCCGTCCCCCTCTCCACCGAGTGCGTGGGGGCGGCAAGCCACGCCTGGACGATGGCCGCCTCTTCCGCCAGCTCGGCGTCGAGGCGACTCACCGACCAGCGCGGAAAATCCGCCCGCACCACGCACCGGGACCCTCCCTGATTGTCGGAGGCGGAGATCTCGAACCTTATATATTTGTGATCCGAGAGCGTCTCTACCTCCGACATCACCCTCCAGGCCCGAGCACGTGCCGCTACAGCGGGGCTGGTGAACGTTAGGTCCACCACGGACCCCCCACACCATCGCACGCACGTGTGGACCGACCCTCTATTGAGGAGGGTCAGTCCTGTGGCAACCGCCCACTCCCTAACAATCTCCCCTCGAGTGTCAGTGGAGCGGTTGCCCCATTCCCGGGCCTTGGCATTCAGGTCCCCCATTAGGAGGACCTGATGTGGCGCCTGCCTTCTCACCACCGCGGCCAGGAGGTCCATGAAGACCTCCAGCTCCGCGGCGGTTCTGTTAGGGGAGAAGTATGCGCCGACGATCGCATACCTCTCCCACCTGGCCACCACGTACCCCGCTCCTCTCTCTTTGACTGAGAGGAGGGGGCCGCCAACCCTCCCAATGATGGCCACGGAGCCGTTCAAGTCCCCAGCCCAATAGGGACTGAGGGGGACAAAATACGGCTCCGCGGCGACGGCCACACCGATTTCCCACTGCGCCAGGCTCTGCATGAGCAGGTCTTGGGCCCTGGCGCAGTGGTTCAGGTTCGCCTGGAGGAAGTTGTGATGTCTGACTTGATCCATACTAATCAGACATCACAACCCCCCCGCACAGTGCTCCGCGGCGCGCTACCTCAGGGGCGGCCTGACTGGTAGCCGCAGGGGTGGCCCGAGTCCCAGGGGCCTTTCCCTTCGTCTTCGGAGGGATGCAGCTACGCCCCCCCATAACGTGCCCCGAGGGCTTTCCCGCCTCTGCGCAAATAGCGCAGCGCAGCCCGGCCTTGCCACAGTTGGCCGCCCGGTGACCTGCGTCTCCACAACGGAAGCACAGGTCACCCCTGTCGGCCGCGGCGGGACACTGAGGGCGCGTGTGCCCCAGCCCCATACACCTGAAGCAGCGCATGGGGCGCTCCCCCAACGCCACCACCTTCACCGAGCTCCACCCGATGAGAAGCCTGCCCCTGCTCAGCAGCACTTTGGCTGCCGAGACAGGGCAGGACACAAGGGCGGAGCCGGCGCCATCAAAGCCGGGGCGGATCTCCCCGACCTTGACGAGCCGCACCTCGCACTCGCCCGCCGCTGCGACCGCCGCCGCCACCTTCTCCTTTGTGGCAGCATCGTCCAAGCCCGCAATCCGCAAGTCTGTGGACTTTACGGGCCTGGTGACGCTGGCCACTGCGGATAGGGCCATCACGGAGTTTCTCCGCGAGCCTATCCGCCTTTTCTCCGCTTTGTGAGCCAGGAATCTCTAAGATCCTGGCTCCCGTAGCCGTCTGGCGGAAGCGGAGCTGGTCGATACCCAGCTCCTTCAGGTCGACCTTTTCCTGTGCCGTCCTGATGGCGGTAGCGTAAGTAATCCCCTTTGCCGCTGCGTCGGGTTGCAACGATAGCACGACTGCCGCGGATTTCGGGGACCTCAGTGCTGTCACCACATTCTTGGAGGCAACAGGGGCAGCAGGCCGGGCTTTGGCGGCGGGGGCACGGGCCACCTGGACAGGCTCAGTTGCAGTAGATGGGAAGGAGGACTTTTCCTTCCCATGGCCTTTCCCCTTGCCCTTCCCCTTTCCCTTCCCTACCACCGTCACCCAGGTTTCCTGAGGGACGGTGGTGGTGGCAGGGGCAATCCCGCTGATGTTTTGGGTCCCTTTAGAGCCAGAGGGACCCGCGGTCGGTGCCACTGCAGGAGCGGTGGCAGCTCTGGGGGCCTGCTTGGCCCCCTTGCCCACCTTGAGGGCAACCGGCTGTGACGTCAGTATGGGTGACGTGGCGTCTGCCCTCGTCCTCCTGGCATCCGCTTTCAGCGGCGGGCGGACCGTCGGGGCCGGCAGAAGCCGGTCCTCAAGCCCCGCAAGCCGGGCGCTCAACATCGTCCCGAGCGTGACGGTAAGGGAGCGCTTAAGCTCCTCCACCAGCTCGGGACCCAACTGGGGGGTGGCAAGGGCCGCCCGCGTCTTCGCAGTGGCGGTAACGGTGGCGGCAGGGGCTGCCCGCGTCTCCGCAGTGGCGGTAGCGGCGGCGGCAGCGGCGGCAGCAGCGGCGGCAGTCGTCGCCGCGGCGGCCTCCGTCTTCGCCTCAGCGAAGCCCCGACGGAGCGCCTTTACCTCCGCCTTAAGCGCCTCCCCGTCTAAACGCAGGCGGGAGTTTTCGGCCCTCAGTCGCCGCGTCTCCTCCGCCTCGCTGCGGCCTGCCAGGGTGTCCACCACCTCCCTTAGCAGTGACGCCGACCGCTTCAGGCGACCAACAAACTCGCCCTTTAAGTTGCCCGACTTTCGGGCCACCTCCAGGATGCAGGCGAGCTTCTCGCCCGCCCGCGCCCTCAGTTCTTGGGCATTTAGGTCGCTCAAGTCACCGACCAATGGGGTGGAATCCGACTCATTGCCGATCTCCATCCCCAGGTCGGCAGCGACAGCAGCCGGCCCCTTCCTAAGGCGCCTCTTGTGCAGCGCCGCCTCAAACTCCGCATTCTGCTGCACCGAAGCGGGCCTGAGGAACTCCTCCCTGGAGGGTGCCCCCTTCACCACTCTCCCCCGCCCTCTTCTAGTAGTGGGCACCTTGGCGGCCGCCGTCCACTCAGTCTCCGTGTCCGAGCCTGAATACCCAGGCACGGAGAACGGAGCGGACGACCGCTTTCGGCTGCCTACCTCCCCAGAGGTGGCCACCGCCACCATGTCGGCACGCGAGTTAAAAGACTCCACGTCCAAAACATCCTCAGGAGCACTCTCCTGCTCGGAGGGGCCCTGAGAAGGGCCTTTTTGGTGGCCCTGAGAAGGGCCTTTTTCAAACTGTTGCTTGGACATGGCCGTAAGCGAACAGACAGGGACAAACAAACAAGCACACAGACTCGAGTAACAGTAATACCCTCAAAACAATATGAACCGGCACACAAGTGCTCTTTAGCCGAACACCGGTCTGACACTCCGTTACGGTGACAGAACCGGGTCGTTACCAGGGGACGCGACGAGGACGCAAGCACTGTGGGGGGTCCCCCATCGCTTACAGCCCTACCGTTATTACATAGAACCTCTGTTAACATTTTATAACTTCACTAGCCTTTGCTCGCTACTTCATATGCGTGAACAGTTCATGACGTCATTTACTTTGAATTAAAGACTTTATTTCTCAAAACACATATTTCACTTAAAATATGAGAAAATTCAAACAATTATAACATTACAATTACATACTAACATTTTATATTTGATTAGTTAGTTTGATAAGTACATTTTTAATCTACTTTTAAAACTATTAATAGATAAATACTTTTTACCTTTTTAGGTACTTATTATATAATTGAGACTACTTAAATAACAATAACGTCTCTGGTTGTATGAGATAAAATTATTTTAACTAATTTCTACCCGCAACTTTGCCCACGTTAATCATACAGGCTTGCATACCAGTATGTAAAATGTATCCAATATGTAAGTCCAGGACATGTTCTATGTAGGTACAGTAAGCTGCAAAAATGCATACCCATTTCAAAACTAAAATGATATAAGCCGGGAATAGACTTCATCCAACGGAAATCGATACAAGAACTGTTAAGTAGTTTATTTATATCGTACCTAATAGATGACGTTGCACTAGTATAAAATAAAAAGTAGATTTCTTAATAACTCAATTTTGATAAGTTTATGTGCTTTATACAATATTTTCTATAAACAAAATATCACACAATTAAAAACACTTATGAAACTGATATAAACAATGCTTTAAATTCGGTTGTTAGTTGGCTAGATAGTAACAACTTAAAGGTGAACATTGGTAAAACATTGACCATGCATTTGTCAGCGTACGCAACATTTGAACGATTTAAATGTAATTGTTAATGGTCAATCTATAAAAGAAACAGACTGTACAATATATTTAGGATTGACCATCGACAACAAACTTAATTGAAAACATATACAACAATTATGCAAGAGGGTTAGTAAATCCGCTTATGCTCTGCATGAACTAGCAAAAAATGTAAATGCAAATGCTCTTCTAATTGCGTACCACGGTTTAGTAGCGTCGCTTCTCAGGTATGGAATTATTTTTTGGGGCAACTCGACAAATAAAATTAATATCTTTAGAACACAGAAACGTTGTATAAGGTCAATGTTTGCCCTAAAATCGACAGATAGCTGTATTTTAAAAAATATAATATTTTATCATTGCCTAGTATTTACATATACGAAGTAGCTGTTTTTCTGAAAAATAATTTACCCTTATTTGAGCTAGCTTCTAAAACTTTTAATCACCAACAAAGAGATAAAAACTGACTATGTATGCGTCAGACATTACTTTAATATATAATAGTATCTTCGCAATTGGCCCAAAAATTTATAACAAAATACCAAGAAATATTAGGGAAACAAATGTAGCCATATTTAAACAAAGGTTGAATAAGTTCTTAAATGAGAAATGTCACTATAGTGTCACAGATTTCTTGTCAGATAATTAATTGTTTTATAAATATAATTTTGACATTTTAAATTAACTATTATTACTTTTTATATTTAATTTGATTATTCCATTTAGTAAATACTCGACTCTATAACATTACATTATTATTATTTCTATTATTTGTGCACAATTTGACACGATTTTTTTCGATATTAATTCTAATTATTTAACCTTGTGACATCAATTTTGATTATTATTTTATATTGTATCAACCAATTGTATATGCACACTATGTTTGTTATTTATAAGTATACTTATTACAATGCTTATATTTATTATACTTTTACACTTTTAATGGATTTATTGATGAATTTAGACAATTACGATTTCGATGTTGCATGTACCTAAATATATAATATTTGCACACTTCTTTTGAGGTTATAATTTAGCATGCTTTATATTATATACCTACCTACTATGTACCAACTTTATGTACCTGAGTTATGCAAATAAATGTTTGATTTGATTTGATTTGAAATAGTTTATTTATAAAAAGAACACATTTCAGGGTAAAGCAAGAAGTAAAGAATTACAAATGAATTTATAAATTTGTAGTGGGTATTTTATTTTATAGATACTTTTGATGACGCGCTTTTCTGTCGCACGCAAAAATTATTCTGTCCCTGTTCAACCGAAAAGGCACTTGAACAGTGCCTTTTCGGTTCTGTATATTTTTTTATGAACACCTATTTGCTAAAATGAGTACGCGTTGCAATTTTTATAAAACAACGCCATCTAGTTCATTCATATTCATTCTAATTCGAGTGTTCACAGGATTTGGGACGTTAAGGTATCCATGCACTATTAAAGGTGACTGTACATACATACATAGTCTCACCTATATTTTGCTTAAACAGTTATGACTGATAACATTGCACGACTCTGCTTAGTAGGTACTTATTTTGTGTATTCTTTTACTACATCTTTATCGTAATAGTAGACGACAGCACCAATTTGTATTGCTGGCATACTTTTACTACTTATAAGTGGAAGCTAGTAATTAGCAACATGTCAATGTATTTTTCCTCCATAACTATTTATGTATTAGTCTGTAAGCTTTATTAAAACTTAATCAATAAATATTCTATAGAGGATAGGCAGTGGCACTTTATACCCACATTTCGTTACCTTCGGTTTCGTTTGACAGCGGTGGAACCTATTGCCATGTACCCGTTTAGTCCCAATTTAGTCCGTCGTGCTGCTGAGAAATTCTTGACAGAAAAACCCTTGTAACATTTTGCTCGACCGGGAATTTTCCGGTTTATTTGAAACCAAATCCTCATACACAGCAGTCGCTTAAACGACCACTAGTAGAGGTAGTCCAGCCAAAAATAAGGTTTAATTTGCAGTGACAAATAAACTGTTCTACAAAAGCACGGAGATCTTTGCAAGTATTAATAGAGTTTATATGGCCACACCTTCTAACACTTTGTGTAAGCGCCTCGCCTTCCACGTTTGCACACTTATAATCGAATATTCCTAGAAGCCTTTCAATTTGATCGCTCACCCAAATATTCAGTTATTTTCCAAAGTACTAGTTCACATGTTAGCTGGCTATCGTCACAAATCAATAACTGAATCAACGCCTGTATCGCATCATCGATAAACTACCAAACTGCTGATAGATATTACAGCTAAATTGTAATATCTATTGTTTGTTTTATTGTGATCGTGAGAACCGTCATTTGTGAGCACACTCGCTTAGATTGGTATTCTATGACTGTTTTGCTAGACGTCTCGGATTTGATTCATCGTCAGGTAGTTTTATTGGGCTATCCTATCATGAAATTCACACTGGAAGCACGAAGTCTGAAACTGTGATTGGTTGACGGCAATTGGCTCACTATAATGTGAGGCCTAAAACCGTAGCTAAGAAACTGTGAGTGAAATATAATAATAATCTATACTAATATTATAAAGCTGAAAAGTTTGTTTGTTTGCTTGAACGTGCTAATCTCAGGAACTACTGGTTCGAATTGAAAAATTATTTTAGTGTTAGATAGCCCATTTATCGAGGAAGGCTATAGGCATATAACACCACGCCACGACCCACAGGGACGGCGCAGTAACCATAAACGCGAGTGAAACCGCGGGCACATCTAGTTATAAATAAAAACAATAATAGTTTTTATTCAATAAATTCAAAAAATTCAAAAAAAGTCTTTACAAAACACTTTACAGGCTTTCTATTGTATTAAATTCACATTAAAACTATATTCAATCTAAAGGAAAACCTTTAAACTACTACTACAGATATTTACTGTTCGATTTTTTTTTATTATGTAATTTCGTATAATGAAATTCTTTAAGCTCTCGATTTTTTTCGATATTGCTTCTGGGACAACCTCTATATGTGCAGCTGACGGTTCATACATATGTCTGGAATAGATTTAGAAATGGTTATTTATAAATGCTGACAAGTCACGTAAGCCAACTTTTCCAATATCAACGTCTCTTCTGCTGAAAACTTATTCTCAAACCGATGAAATGCAAGAAAATTGAAGACTTATAGAAATAACTAAATGGAATCTATCAAACGATTTGAGTCACATGTGTTATTCGGGTTTGTTCAACTAGTTCCAAAACCCCATCGGGGTTCTTTAATATGAGACCGGCGACGGAGACAGATGCCATTAGCTGCGCCTGACTCGAATAGACCCAAATAACACATGTGAATCTGATTTAAAGGTTTTCCTGCGTCGCGGTTCTTTACAAACATTTAACGAAGACAAAGAACATCCAGACACAAAAACCATTTGTGAATCACACAATTCTTTGTCCTGCTTGGGATTCAAACTCTTGTCGTACTGGTAGTAGCGAAAAGACCACTTAAAGAAGATTTCAGATTTTTGTTAGTGTAAATCATTGTACGAGGCTTCTATTCCATTTTTATATATACTAGATATGTTATGCTTATAGTAATGTAGGTATATAGAAAATAATACCCAGACTATTTCGTTCTTAGTAACTGCTCATCTGTTGACAATTGTTAAGACTGCGCTGAGCGAAATGTGCCAAAACGTTCGCAGGTCAGTTAAGTTGATAAAATCAACACTATATGTTCAATACAAATATAAAATATACATTTACCATAACAATAAATGTGTTTACAATTACTCCGTGTAAAACACTTAAAATAATTAATATTTTTGCCTACAAAATTACGTAAATTTGCACGAAAAATGCAAAACCGTAAGCTCGTGTTACGTGATTATTAGATTATAACAGTAAAATCTATTCAATTTTACAGCTTAAACGAGACATAAATAGTTATATTACAATTTGTCCGTCCCAAATATTTAAGATTTTGGTTGACAATAAAGATACATATTTATCAAAATAGCACTTCAAATCCTCCATACAATTTTACTATGGCGGCCGCGCGCCGATTTGAATATCGAGCTCTGTCATTCAGTCCAACCGCGTCTTACGCTCGGCGCAGTCTTAAGTAGAAATAAATTAATAAGTAGCACTACCATAAGGTATAAAACAATGTTCATCTTTTGGTAGTGCACACGTCAGGTTTTTAATATCTAATATATGAAAAACGAAGGTATTATGTTGAATCGATTTAGTTTGATACCAATAGTATACGTCACAATTAGAACGTTTTTAAGTGTTCAATTTATGTGCACTAGTAACATGTCTGTTTCTTTTTAGTGTAATTTTAAATATCATTGCTTTTAACGCACTGAGGATAATACGTGTATCGCAGGGGACAAACATTAAAAAACATGAATACAAAAAACTTTCAGATGTGAAACAACCATACTTAAAACGACGGCAATTCGTATAATAAAATAGGATAGACAAAGTCTATATTGCCGTCGCCAATTTCAGTTATTGTTACATGCCAAATATTAATGCCATTTGGCATAAAACATTTTCTTTTAACAAATCTGTATATTAATACGTGAAGCAAAAACTTTGTACCCCATTTTACGAAAAATGCGCGGACGGAGGAGTGTGAAATTTGGCACAGTTAAAGTTTATATGGAGAAGGAGTGGCGAATCATAATATTTATATAAAATATACATTAGAAATAATGTATTTCTAATGTATATTTTATATAAATATTTAAATTAATGAAAAACCACTACACGCATACAACCATGCATTTTACACACGCAGTCGAATCGCGTTCGTAGTATTTCGGCATAGTTCGGCTGATATAGTACTAATCTTCGTAACTGTGGTTACATACCCTACCGGCCAAAAGTTTGAGACCACAAGTTAAAATATTGTTTCACAATAAAATTTGTTAAAAATACATATGATAAACAATTAATTTGAACACCTGCATATACAATGGATATTTAACTATTTTTCGAAGTCATTATTTCTATTTATTTTTATGTAATCATCGTACAAAGGTCTTTTGTCTAGAAACATCAATGGGCGGACCGCGCGCTAAAGTCATTGTAATATTATTGTTACCTGACTATTATTCATTATTTGGGCTTTGTTTTGTGTTAACAGAATTTTAGGAAATTTTAACTTCCTAAAACACTGTGAACACCTGAGTTTCCATGGAGTAAATATTTCTTAATCTTGGTTAGTCCGAGCTCGTCGTTCTTACAGTGAAGACATCTCATTATGGGAAAAGTACGCCAAATTAGCGGTGAAACTCGTGCTGTCATCATTGCTTTACACAACGAAAGCAAATCTGAACGTGCGATTGCTACTCAGCTCAAGTTGTCGAAGACTTGTGTTCATAACACAATAACCCGATACAAGGAGACTGGCAATAATCAAGATCGTTCGCGGTCGGGAAGGCCGAGAGCTACCACTTCTAGCGAGGATAAGTTCATCGTGGTAACAAGCAAGCGGAATAGACGCCTGACAGCACCAGAAATCCGCGCTGAACTGAACAAATCCCGGTCTACACCTGTGTCATTGACCACAGTGAAAAGAAGACTAAGAGACGCTAAGTTATTTGGTCGCGTAGCAGTGCGAAAACCTCTCTTAAGGCCACAAAACAAAAAGAAGAGAATGCAGTGGGCCCTTACCCATCGAGACTGGAGTGAAGAAGACTTCAAAAGAGTTCTTTGGATAGATGAGTCCAAATTTGAAGTGTTTGGGAGCAAAAGACGTGTTTTTGTACGGCGGAGTGCCGAGGAAAAGATGATGCCAGACTGTGTCCTGCCCACAGTGAAGCATGGCGGTGGTTCCGTTATGGTTTGGGGTTGTTTCTCGAGCCGTGGAACTGGAGATTTGGTACGAGTCGAAGGAAGTAGTATGAAAAAGGAGCAGTACAAAGCAATATTGGATTGAATGCTGTACCATCGGGACTTCGGCTAGTTGGAGATGGCTTTATTTTCCAACAAGACAACGACCCTAAACACAGCTCCAAATTATGCCGGGGTTATTTAGATACAAAAGAAGCAGAAGGGGTGTTAAAAAATATGTTTAATCACACTTTTTGAGCATGTTGTGTTTGCCTGTAATAGATTGTTACACTAGAACATAAGATCTTTATATGTATTTTTGTAATTGTATGGGTGTAATCAATTGTTGGTGAGCCAAATAAAATAAAATAAAAAAAAATAAAAAATAAAATAAAAAACATGGTGTGGCCCGCTCAGAGCCCCGACCTTAACCCTATAGAACTTTTGTGGGAAGAGCTGGACAGAAACGTGCGCAG
The DNA here is from genome assembly GCA_963675205.1 of Catocala nupta. Classification (NCBI taxonomy): domain Eukaryota; kingdom Metazoa; phylum Arthropoda; class Insecta; order Lepidoptera; family Erebidae; genus Catocala; species Catocala nupta. The sequence continues at coordinate 7,935,087 of OY776084.1, read as the reverse complement.
TTGTTGTCCCAGCTCACAAGAAGATTTGTAGAGAGCATTGCAAGAAAGCTGGAACAATATTTCACAAGAAACAATCGACAAATTGATTGCCCGCATGCCAAGACTTGTCAACAAAGTGATTCAATGCAAGGGAGGGTTTTTTGATGAAAAAGCTGTTTAGCTTGTCAACATATATTTTAAGTTAAATTGTCGAAATATTTAATATTTTTTATTTATATTTAATTGCATTTGCCATACTTAATAAATATCACAATAAATCCTTTCATGTTTAGCTTTTTATTTTGAGTTTTACATCCATTTGCAACTTTGATGTAGGTGGTCTCAAACTTTTGACCGGCAGTGTATATCAATATATAATTACATATATCAGCAATATCTTACTTTTACAGCAATTATGGTCGAATTTCGACCACTATGCGACCGCTAGTTCTTAATAAATATATAGAAGACTTTATTAAAATTATAAAGATAAAAGTCGCAGTTTCTTTGCTTCATAACACCAATATAAGTCACCGACAATACAGAGCAATCAAGAAAATTTTTGGCTGATATAGCCCTCCAGAATTATTGTAGAAATGTAAAACTGTGCTCTGACTATTATTAGTCTAGAGTTTACGTCGATTCCTAATCCGTAAGTTTATATTTGAAAGAAAATCATCCTTGATGGCGTAGTGGTTAGTGGAACCGACTGCCACGTCTGAGGTCGCGTGTTCGATTCCCGCACAAGTCAAACATTTGCGTGCATGGACATGGATGTTTGTCTTGGTCTGAGTGTTTCTATGTATAATATGTGTGTATTTACAAAAAAAAAGGTATATATGTATGTTTATCCATTATCTAGTACCCATAGTACAAGCTCTGCTTAGTTTGGGCTAGATGGTGTTGTGTATGTTGTAGAATATTATATTATTATTATTATAAAATGTATGCATGAAATGTGAAATCCATATTCACAATATCACACGTCAGTTATAATCTTACTAGTTTTATTAAAAGCGACCCATTTTTATAAAACACATCTGCAAAGTATGCATCACTGACTAAGCCAATAAATTAATCATTTAACAACTTTTAAGCAGTACAAGAAATATTGTCGAAGACAAATCTATAAATTAAACTCAGATGAATCAATTCTATTTATATTATACTGTAACTTGGTCGCCGAAATAACTGTTAATGCAATAGTCCGGTATCCCACCAACAGACTCAGAAAACCGATCAATTATCCTCGCACGAAATAATTGACACTATGCGATCTATTTGTAGGTGAAGCCAGACGCCGATGTAAGTATGAATAATTGGCATACGTGGTTTAATTTTAGCTGCAATAGTTATGAGCGGGATAAAAGCTTTGGTATATATTTTATACTCAAATATGATTGGTTTAATTGTTGCATCAAAAGTGCATTACGCAAGCAATGACTGCAGGTGGCTATGAAGAGAAGTAAGAATAGCTATGCTAATTAAAAGAAAGTGCGATTTTTGTGAATGTATGTGTACGAGGAGAGTTTTCTTGTCAGACACTATAGGATTACTACGCATAAGTTTCAAGTTCGAACCCAAGGCACCTCTGACTACGAAGTAATGTGCGCAGTAAATAGTTAATATTATATTTAACAAATGGACAACATAACAGTATACACCAAATCGTTGTACAAGTTAAAACTTATATCTAAAATTATATACATTTATATTACCAGACATAATATACAAGGTTTATATAAATTATTATTACATCTGCTTACATGAGTACAATAAAAGATTCGTAACATATTAACTAATTAAACATCTATCATCTTACAAAATCTTAAACAACTACGACACACATCCATCCAACCCGAAGCAAAGAGATCACACTCAGATTCTGATGTCAGAAGCATATTTAATAAGGTTAGTGCACGAACAAGGGTCGAGTTGTCATGCGCCCCTGTACGTGCATAAGGCACAGCTAGTAAATTGACTTTGCGTGATCTAAGTTGTATTTTAAGTACAATGGGGACAAATAACCTAACCATCTGTGTTACAAGTTGCGGACAGTCACATTTACCACGCAAAGCCTGGCAAACAAAGGTAAGTAAGTGGTAATTACGCCTTACTTCCAGGCTTTGACCGTGAAGGAAAACATTGTGAGGGACTCTGCACGTATGAAAATTCAATAAGTGTTTTGAATATGTAAAGGTTGACTACCAATGCAATGGGAGAGCATGGTGAACTAAGGCCTAACCCCTCTCACGCTTGGAAGTGCCCCGTGTCTAGCTGTGAGAGAGTTTATATACAAGACTGATAATATTACATTATTATCATTGGGAAGATTCATCATTCCAGATGGAAACAGGTCATATATTATATTCATATTAGTCAAGCCGGGCCGCAAATCCTGACAAATATCAGTTCGTTTGCTACACTTCCACACCTTAGTAGCAGTATACTATTATAGGCTAATGATGATGATGATTTTTACTAATCTTAAAATGCGAATGTACGTGTGCTGGTTTGTAACGCTTTCACGCCTTAACTACTCGGCCTACCATCATGAAATTTTGCATACATTTTGTCAGGTCTACAGAAAAGGACATCGTGTACCTTTCATCGAGACAAAAGGTACTGTTGCCTAAGGATAGATTTTCTTTGGCTAAATCTAGATTAATACAATGGTAGTACTGACGGTAGTATATTATCGATAAGCGACCCGCCCCGGTTTCGCATCGCTACAATTTATTAATGTTGCGTTATGTTTACATTTGTAAAGCACCAAGCCTTTGTATGCTATATAAAGCATAAGCTATAATAAGCCAGTGCTTCTTCTGGATAGAGGAACCTTCTGTAATTTAAAGAGTTTTTAATCGGTTTTTAATAACGCCAATATAAATAGTAGTATTTAATTTTATAAATGACAAACAAACATACAAAAACAGTTCTAATGTCCCCTCTTTATAATGTTAGCATAGATTGATTAGGATAACAATCAACATAGAAACAAGTATAATAAAATTTTGCTCTCACTCGCCCCAAGATTCAAAATGTTTTTGTATCATTCCCAGGCGTGTACCTCGCATTATTTTCAATAAAACATCGTAAAAAGAGCGCTACAATATAAATATCAATAAGGTATGCTCGCGGCGGAGGTTCTAAACGCCATTAGAGCATTCAAACCACGCACGCGCTGCACTTAACTTTAATGTGACCAAGTGTTTACGTTTTGGGCCCTTACGTTTACCGACACACTCATACACACACACACTCACGTACACGCACACACATACACATAGTACACACAGTTACATGTATTCGTGTGTGTTAATGATTTGAAAAATAAAACTTACTCGCAATTTGCTTTCGCTCTTAATGTTATCTTTTGATTGATTATTGCAGTTAGATTTGAAAAGGTTTTATTTAAGTTGTGGTGATGTTGGTAGGCGCATTTGTTTAAACTGTTGCCTCGCCACTCATTGCCGAGTGTTCGATCCACGCTCGGGATAAAAATTTTGTGGTCTACAAATTTTTCTTCTAAGTGTAGCTGTTCTTTGTATCCCTCGTTTGTACCCGCGACACAAACTTCACTCCTACAGCGGGATTAGTCTCTTTTTAATGCATAAAACTAAAATTATTATCCTAATTAACTAATATTGTCTTCTGTTTACGCGAATGTTATTCATTGAAATTAAACTACTATATACGGATTTTATCGCGTTGTTTATTAATCACTGTATTACATAATTTTGAAACTATTACACTACTACTAATATTGAATTTTATTAATTTATAAGCTAATCGATTATTTAACTAAATAAAAATAGTTCATGCCTGGACTCATGTATATAATTTGTTTAGGCTCTAGTCGTTCATGTATGTCCCTTTTTAATTCCTTTCCTTGGTCCAATCTATCAATACACATGATATACAGCCTCAGTTCACCTGTAAAATATAACATTGCCATTTAAAATAACTTTGCCATTATATTGCCTTTTATTAAGTTACTGGCTGGTTTTGTGAGAATCGAATTCAATTAACCGAATCAGTTGTATCAGATCTGGCAACCGTTCGGTTGTCGTAAGTTGTCGCGCGAGCTTCTGTGTTAAATGGGGCGTGCGGCGCGCGCGCAGATTTATGTACGAGACGCGCCACTGGACGTGTGCCAACGAACCACGATACACCCTCGCCTATTATTTATATTCTACCTGCAACGTAGATTGCGAACCGACAGTTTTTACAACACGTATCAATCAGCGTTTTTCGTTTAGTTTGTGAGAGTGTAGCCAGATTTGTTTTGCTTGTACGTTTGTCTGTTAAAGTAGAGCACAGTTTACGTACTGCATTGCTGAATATGTAGCGAACAGAACTGTTCTACAATATATTGAACAGTAAAAATACGATACAATGATGTTAGAAACTTAGACTTATTATAATGTTGATCTTACTAATATGATAAATGTGAAAGTTTGTAAAAATCTTGGGTGTCTATAAGTCAATCACGCATAAACCGTTGATAGGCTTTGATAAACGTGGCATGCAGATAGGATAGTTTCTGGATTTACACATAAGATAATTTTTATCACGATATACGATGCCGTGGGAGTCACGCAGGCGAAGCCACTAGCAGAAATCAGTATTACATATAAACGAAAAACGTTTACGTGTATATAACTTACCTTAGCAACAACGCGTACATACTTTCGTAAAAGCAATGGCGCGTGTAACACATTTTAATAACACCAATATCAATTAATTGGCTTCAGGTAATGGAAGATTCGTACAATGTAAAATTGATTAAAACGCTGGATGTAATATGTAAAACAAACGAATGAGTGAGTTGATATAGCATGCGTGATGTGAGTACCTCGCACCGTGGCCATAAGCCGCTACGTGCCTGCCGTCTTTGTGTTCACAAGGCGACGCAACGCGGCGACGCGACGTGGCAAGAAGCAGCACAGGCAACATCAATCTTACAGCGCGACAAACGCTGATAGATACCGCGCCTTTTATTGGAAAACTTTACTCTAAACAAATTGACTTTGTCTAACTTTTGAAAACGAAGTATCCTTCTTTTCTTTCACAGCGATGACTTGATAAAAATTGAATCCGCAGAGCCAACGTGGAATCGAATGGAAGTAATGAAATTTGTAAGATTTATCCGAACCTTAATGTTGAAGTTCTGTGAGGAACGAGCTCGAGCACGCGGCGAACAGCCGCTCAACTTATATTGGACGAGATAGCTATCAGATATCCGAGATTTATAGCCATGTAATGAGAAAAAGTGACTTTCAAATAGAGTTCTACACAATGGTGGATATTAATTTGAATCTAGCACGAGTTCGGAAGACGTTGAATGAGTTCATTCCGAAGTGTGCGTACGTAAGATGGTTTTAACTCAATGTAATCGCGATTGAGCGCTAAGCGTGTGTCACGTACATGCGCCGGGTCGTTCCCGACTCTCACTAGTCGGTGTCGCGTGGTGCCATGCGTGGAGTGCCGGGGGGAGGGGTGCGCAGCAGGCACGTCTCAGGTTCGAGCAATCCTCTAATTAATGAACAGCGCTGATATCAAACTTTATATTCTTCGTTAAAACTTCGTCCCGCGCCGCTTTTATATCGCGCTCCTTTGACAAACTTTCCTCGGTTCAGATAATTTTGTAACTATGTGCCAGCCTCCCCACCTTCCTCCACACTCATTATTGTAATGAGAGATTGGAGCCATTATGTCTAGTAATGAATTACATGATGCAGACGTGCGCAGGTAAGTTTATTATGAAGTTGCGTTTGATCTAAGTTGGGTCATGAACTCGCGGATAATTAGTGAGAATGCGGTGGGAATAGTTGGTAGGACTTTGCCAGCTGTTTACTTGCTCTCGTAAAGAAACTGAAGTTAAACGAACTGTTGAACTGTCGCAGTAGTTAGGCGGAGGTCGCGTAGCCGATTGAGCAAGCAGGACTTTCTTTGCACTGAAATAAAGATCGTTTCACACTTGAATTGAACTTCACCAACTGTAAGCCATGAGCTGGCCAATTAGAGTTGTGGATTTTGTAATATACATCGACTTATTTAGCTAATCAATTACTAAGTTGATTAACTCAGGATATGATTTTGATTGAGTGCCTCATTGAGTAGGAGCGCTAGTTTACCGTTACGCTCCTTAGCGATTCCCCTCGGGTTACCGTTGTTTATCTCTACGTCACTGTCGCACGAAGTCTGGTTTTACGTAAATTCTAAATATAGTTGGTAAAATAATGTAGGTGTGAAATATTTTTCTTTATTTATCGCTTTAAGAACGTAGAAACATGATTATATATCACGTGATAAGATTTAATTGATGATGTGATACAATTTTTAGACTCGGCTAACTACTTGTGAATAATTCGAACGGCTAGAAGCGACAAAAAAACCTGAACCACTGTGCAATCCGAACAGTCTATTAGCCTTTTCTAACCTGCAATGTTGTTAAATGATAAAGTAAATTATATTAAAAGAATGAACATTAAATTTAAATCAAAAGAAAGTCACTGCAGAGTTGCAAAATACGTAAAGCAAGCGTAGAGTGCGGTGCGGCGGTGCACCTGTGCCTCGCGGCACGCCTTCTTACCGAGAAAACTCATCGAGTCGACGCTCACGCCACCTTAGCGGGTATGAGGTAACTAATATACGCGGATGCAAGGCAACTGAGGCGCAGCCCACACTCACTTTGTTATTACTTCTCCCTTCTATAACTTACTTATTTCATACTAACTTCCCCTCATTGAATGCATGCACATTGCAGTCTAAAAGTTTTGTGTAATTGTTTACAGAGATATCTAGTTTTGAACGAAGTTTGTTTTAATTCAAACACTGCGGTATGTTTTCTTTATCTTGCAGTAAGATCTTTGTGTAATTACTAGACGGTTTGATTTTTATACTACAATGTACTCGTATATTAAGCACAGAATTATGAGCGCCGCGCTTCTATTGAAGGACCGTAGAGTAGAAATAGGTCTATTAGCTCGACCATATAACTTATATTGCAAAGGTAGCTGGCGCAGACTTCATGCCAAATTATTCGTGAACGCTATATGCATGAGGTATCGGAAGGATTGTTTGCGCCGATATGCGTTGATCATTCTCATAATAGCACTCGCGCAAGTACGTCGATTTCCGAATGTTAAAGGCATCATGCAGAGTGTCATATTATCAGCTGTGTAGTAGTCACACTTGGATTGAAAAGAATACGATAAGCATACCTAACATATGTCTGTAATCTTCAAATAAGCGCACCGTGTGAATGATGGCTGTTAGCAAAGCTTGTAGGTGTTTGCAATAACCCGAGTTACTATCCTTACACTTGTGCATTGCCTACCTTGCAACGCTGGTAAAGTAAACATCCTAGAACCTGGTGACAAAACACAATTTAAGAAAATGTATCACATATCATTTATTTATTTATTATAAAACACAAATTAACATCATTATAGTATTTACCAAATCGTTTTACATTTAAATCGTATGTCTAACATTATGTTACAATCTCATTGCCACATTATACTAGATATTCATAAATTATCATTGTAACAGTAGTAAAATAAAATATTTATAACAAAAATAATTAACTAAACATCCATCATCACAAAATCTCAACAGCTACGACAAACATCCATCTACCTCGAATCAAACATTATATTACATACACTCAGATTCTAAAGAGCATATTTAACAAAGTCAGAACTTGAACGACGGGTGAGTTGGTACTACAGTACGTGCATCTTAACATGTTAAAATAATAAATTAATCAATTTGTAAATCCAGCCACTTACCGAACTATCTATCCAATTTTGTGAAGTTAAGCTAAGTCCGAATATAAATTATGCAATTTCTATAAATGAACGTTTTGCCATTAATAGTAAGCGCTAATAAAAAGTTGTAAGCCATCTTTTGGCAGTGGTAAGGCAATGTCAAATGACCACAACCAAATCGTTGCATAAAGGAATACGGTACAAGAACTGCAATACTACCCTTGAGGACGAATATTTTCTAAGCAGCTGAATTAGCATGTTAGTATTATCCCGCCCGTGGCCTGTCACCTGCATTGCCACGGCAATAGATTACAAACAGGATAAAAACCTCTGAAAACCTTAAAACTGAAACCTTAAAACTTTATATACAGGTTCTTTTAAGCATTGTAAGATATTTAATTTAATGTCGAAATTGAATATCTTTTTGCAGCGCTGTATTGAAATTAAAATGATTTACTGCCAATAATTTGAATACACTGGTAATAAAAGGATGCTTTTGGGAGGAAGATGTTTCTATTAAGTATACAGTGCTTATTCCTAAAACGAGAAGCTCTGTATAAAGAAAAAGTTGGGTCATGTCTATATTGCTTTTTATTTAAAAAAAAAGACATCTCGCGCTCTAGGATAATTCCTTTGTCACAGGGGATTTTACAAACATTCAAATAACACACACAAAGAACACCCAGACTCAGAACAACCATTTGTGGATCACACAAAGTTTTGTCCCGTGTGGGATTTGAACCCACAACACTCGACACAGTGGCAGTGGCAAGGCGACCACTTACCGCAACATCATCCGTGCATTCAATTTGATTTAATAGCTATTATTAATCAGTACCTATGTTTATTTTATAATCTTCAAGTTAAAGTCACTACAACTCAGCTGTTGAATCTCAGACGCAGTGAAACTGCATCGCTAGCCTGGCTCATGAAGATTTTTAATAACATCGTTGTATTGAGCTCGAAGTTCGATGCTCCCGGTGAACACGCTGCGACCTAGTAACGCTACCACTTGCTCCAAAATCTATCCCTTTACATTAACGTGGGAAACAACCTGCCAAACGGTTAGTAGTTAAAATTGCTGTAGTACTTTCATATTTGTGACTCACCTGTATTCCTTCCATTCAATGTAATGACAGTAAAGTAAAGTTTATAACTTAGCACCCGCAACTCTGTTAACCGTATTTTTAATTTTTTACTTTTTGTATAATCCGAATTCCGAACACATAATAGCAAGGTGTGAGCCCCGGGATCCAAGCATTGGCTTATGTTTCTCCTAAGGGATTGGATTGGTGAGTTGGGTTTAAGGGCAAATGTTCTTCCTAAGCATTCAAGCTTATTTCATGTGTAATTTGATTATAATCGACTCTAAAGTGTACACACAATAGTAATATACAATTTAAAATAATAATATGGCTATAATTACTAGAAATTGTAAACGTATATCAATGTTTCTAATTATATCGGTACCACTATCTATACAATTGTAGTATGTATACAAAAACGTTCCTCATAACGTCGTTCAATTTAGCTCAGCAAGTATCTAACACAGATTAAAAGCGACTACGTTTTACTGCGTCCGATACAATCAACTCGTTCTCCCATAGCTTCGGTACAATTCCAATCGTGGAGCAGTTGCACGGCACGTTTAGCTCGGCAGTGCGGTCTCATAACCGGACATTCGTATATATCACCGGTATAAAACCTCATGGTAGCGGCTACGGCACCCATTCCACAGATTTTCTTACTCGACTCGAATTTCAATTGCACGCCAATTTCGCTCCTCGCCTCGGAACGATTTTCTTTATAACCTGTGGTCCGGTCGCAGCTAACTATTAATAATATACTTACCTCCATTTTTATTTGGCTTCCTTTCAAAAGGATTTGGTAGGAGGCGTGCGGTGGTGGGCGACTGTCTATAGTCACTGTAAGTCGTTGTACAATCGCGTAATCCGGTGTTTTGTGAAAATGCGGGCTTTTATGGCTGAGGTCGCTTTAGCGAAATGAATTTTAAATAGACTTGTAATATTACATAACCTTTTTGTTGTTAAGCGTATTGGATCGGCAGCTTTACTTAATACAACATAAATAAAATAAAGGTGGTGATTTTATTTCTAATTTGATAGAATATATGAGGTACTACTACAGACTTTCCATGTAGTGTATCCTAAGACAGATAGTATGAATAGTCTATAAGTACTATAAGTACCTCTACATGTTTATAGCAAGTGACATTTGTAAATACATACATACATACTAATCTGGACAACGAATGCTCTACAATTAATTATTTACCAAGCGGCAACGAGATTTCAGTCAGTTAATTTTAACGTCTGCTGAGCGATTTATTGCGAAGTGGTCGTCATTTATTTTGATTAATTTGTTATGAATATAAAAATAATCATAACACTTACAAGTACTTGATCAATCATTAGCCCGGCGTGCTTACTAGGCAAAATAACTATTTGGTCCCTAATTGTATTGTTCAAACTTGTTCCTGCTCAATCTGATCTAAACCGTCAATATTTATACCCTTTTCTAATTTTTTCATGAACTTATTATATATACGAAACTATTACGATAAATATTAATATCGCACTCTTAATAAAACAGAGACCTATCTGAATATTTTGGATCAAACTAATTTGAACTCTGTTGCAATAATTTAACACGAATATATTATTAGAATTTATAGTCATAAGATTAGAGTTTGAATTGCCATACTCCCAAATTTCGAGTTAAGTCGCTGTTTTATTAAGCATGCGAATTTTGATGTTACTACCTTAAGAAAGCAACATAACGCTGGTTTTCGGTGTTTCACAGAACCGCTGATGACAAGACACTACGACGACACACAGCCAGTATTGGCGAGGTATTGGCGGGACGTGCTCTGGCAGCTGATCAAAAAATCACGTCGTGTAGAATCATTGAGTTAGCATCACTTTATTGTTTCCAGTGCAATATTGCGAGTACCGCCAACCAGTGAAGCTGAACACAACGCTAAACTAAAAACCGCGCCCGCAGCTCCGTTTTTGCCAAGTAAACTTTCATGGCGACTTTATTTAGAACTGTTTGCTATTGAGATTTATTTGATAAAAACAAGATAGGAAAACTAAAACGTTGCTGCGTTTTCTGTCTTTTATTAGGGACTGCGTTGACTATGCTTTGCGGGTTCTCGTTATGCTAAAAAAGAAAGACAAAATCAGAATAAACATAGTATACCGTCCGAACTAGGCTGATATTAGAATTATTGGTTCTTTTCTCTTTTGTTCGGGCAATTACTAAGGCTTTCGGGAACATTCTTGATACTTACTCTATATATGTAACAATATTGTTGGGACTTATGAATCACCAAAAGTTATACACACCATCTCACTTCGTACCATTCCCAAACTGTTTTAAATTTTAATTGTATGGTGATGTATCGATGACGTAAACAAAGTATATCAAACTACGACTCCCTCATAAGTTACCGCTTCTATCGTAAGATCCTGGTTTAACTCTAGGATCGGGTAAAATGTTATTGAATTCTGCGTACTATATAAAGTTCTAATAAATGTACCCATCTCAAATACAATTTTCGATTCTTTATTGGAAAGGAGTAATAAGCTTTAAGTAACTTAAGGCACATCACTATTGGTGCACTTCTATTAATAAATAGCTTCTATAAATAATATTGCTTTTCAACATTTTATACCGTCATGATATACGTAATTTGATGAACGTGATACGATGACATCTGCCACAGGAACCAAGCTATATTTTACGGAGTATAGGGCAGATGTATGTAAAAAAAACTATGCTGAAGAGAGGAAAGCGGACGGCTACGCGTATTTTATGAAATTAGTACTATGAATAATAACGTTAGTTATTTTATTTGCTAAGCAAACAGCATATTAGATAAAATAATATTCACAGTTATGTAAGTACATCGCCTCCTCAGGGAGTCACTAATTGATCTCCCGACGTCTTACAGTTACCAGAACATTAATTAGTCTCATTTGAGATATAAGTAACATCTATTAGCAGTTCAGGGGTACTAGACGGCTTCGTCCCAAAGGAATGTAGTAATGAAACGAGTATTTGTAATAAAACCAGGTACCAGGTAACATATAAATTTTTATATACTTACACTAGCTGTTGCTTGCGGCTTTGCTCTCGTAGAAATAGGTTAGATGTAACAGTACTTTTTTAAAATAAAATATAGCCTACGTTACTTGGCGATAATATAGCTTTTTAATAGCCAAAGAATTTAAAAATCAGTTGGCTAGTTTTTGAATTTAATATTACAAACAATAATAGATATAGATATACATATACGTACATCTATAAGTATAAGCGTGGGTAGAGGTAAATTAAACTCGTATTTCGAGAATTATATTTTTGGTCTCATTTCATAGAGAGCGAACTTATTGCCTATCAGTCATAATTTGCAATGATTGACGGATAGCGTAGTTTTTTAAGTAGTCGCCTTGCCATTGACCCTGCTTCGATTGTAGTGGGTTTGGTTTCCACACGGGACTAAAATTTGTATGATTTACAAATAGCTGTTCCGAATCTGGTACTCCATGGAGTATTTTTTCCAAACATTCGAGACCGTCATGACATAGAAATTAATTAGTAGTGAGGGTATTGTCTATTATAAACAAAAATAAATTCCTCGTTGTTACTAAGAAATTACTGATAGAAAAACAATAATCCTTTGTCACACCTGGCCTTCGAACTCACAGTACCTACGTGGCAGTAGCGAAAATGTCTCTACATATTGTTTTAACTAAACATACTTATTATAACAATATTCTTACTTCGTTGATCCTGTGATATAAGTATATAAGTTGCGAAAAGTATAAGGTCTCGGCACGTTTCTTGAAATATGGATACTATGAAATTCTCAGTACTAGTCTAGAGCCAAGAAATGTAGTCGATAGACGTTAATATTCGAAACTAAAACTAATTCGGCGATATATGAATTTAATGCACCTCTGCCTACCCTCTAGGGAAACAAGCGTGAGCTTAACCTGTAGTGGAAGTACGTCGTGATTTATTCGACAAGTCAGTAGTATATCACAAACAGCGCGCAAGTAATATGTCGTGTGTTCTCGCATGTCACCACATCCAATCTTGTTTCGCCGACCACTTATTCTCAGTGGACATGCTGCTACCGTTCAGAGCTAACAACTCCACGAGCACTCATATTATGTTGTTAGTCAACAACTTTTCATTTGTTAAAGGTATTTGCAACTACAGGGCGTAGTAGTTTACGTCGTCACCGTGCTGCTGTCTCTAAGTTGTGTGCTGAGGTATAGATTGTTTTCTTTTTGGCAAATTTTAATGAATAATGACTATTAAGGTCATGCCGAATCTACGTGTTCGTTTTGACCCTTGTTTAAATGTTTGTAAAGTCTCCTGCGATACAGTAGATAATTTCATAATTTGTTGATATTAAACAAATATGAATATCACATTATACACACCTATATCGCTTTCGCTAGATTATATATTACTCTTATATATATATATCAATTTACTTTTTAATTTTTTATTTTGCTCTTCAAAATGACCACTCTCCGTCTGATGGTAATCAGTCGTGTGGTCTAAGAGCAGTGGCCTCCACACCGTCCTCATAGCGACCGAGGCGATGTTGAGGTCTCTACTTTGACGGCCTAAAAAGGTGCTTTTTCACGCCCCGCTTAAATGACCCTGGATTGAAGGTAGAAGGAAACACTTGTCTTGGCAGAGAATTCCATGCCTTGATTATTAAGAACATCTTAATTATTTCATTGAACTTGCGATTTAATCAAAAATTAGAGTTTCTTATTACGAGTCTTTTACATAAAACCTGACTCAAAACATTGAGTTTTAATCAGCTACCGGCGTAATAAAACTGTGCTCTACAATGTTTTGTCTTATAAATTAAATTAAGTAAATAATTATTATAATAACTACAGAACGATATTTATAGTAATTGCAGTTTTTAAATTCAATACTTTGTATTTAACTCTGTAGATATTCTACAGAGTTATCTAGCCATGTTTCGTTCAGTTACCGACTACAGGCACACGAGGTAACTTGTACTAGAAGTTAGATAGATGAAATCTGTTCTATCGGGTGCTACAGTACTAGTGGGAGCACAGATAGTGACATAGTGCGACATAGATTGATCCTGCTTCACACGAGCGCCGCGCCGCAAGTTTACTTCAAACGTTGTGGACGAGCTTATAACTTCGCTCCTAAGTTGTATCTCACAGGGACGTGCTGGATCATACTAACTAAACTATTTTACTTTTATCTTAGTATATACTCGGTTACGTATATAATCACAAAGCTACACCTATGTGTTTTACTGTAGAGGTGTGTAATAAACTGTGATGTTCGACCGACACAAAGAAAGAAGTCTCAGATCAGACTGCGTGATCGTGCCTGGTGAATCGTGGCCTAACTATAAATGGTGGCAACCTGTATACATAGAAAAATTAACCTGAATCACACAGACAAATCTTCAGTTTGTTTAAACTGAAGATTTGTCGGCGCGATTCAGGTTTGTTTGGAGAAGTGTGTAATTGAGTACAGCGCCATCTTTTGGAACTGATTGTAACTTATTCGTATATAGTCCGTTACTCAGCAAACGAAAAACAAGCAAATGAATCCTCTAATCCGTGTAGCTATCAAGACAAAAATAAATATTAGTAACCCGCAGTTGACAGTACAACGACAGAGAAGAGCTCCAAAAAGTTCATTAACCGCAGAAACACGTGCATGTGTGTGCTAAGTATATCCAAACTTTCCCAGCTAGTCTGTATGCTCCAGCTCACTCAATGAACAAAGCAAATTATAGCTAACTGTCTGAAAATGTAGTTATATTACACACCATTTTTTATCGTCCAACATTTCCCAATACGCAATAACTTAATTTACATATACAAATTAGATTGAAATCTGTTAATCCTTTGTAGCTATTCCAATTCCGGCCACCTCACGCACGCGCGGTATATTATTTACTCATATATTTTATTTTAACACACATTCCACGCCTAGTATTCTTTGTTTTGGGTCAGCCGTCTTGATACGTTTTCGCCATTTTATTATTTCTGACGTTAAACACATGATTGGCATATAAATATGGACAGTTCGCGTCCAGGTAGTCAGTAGTGGCCCTTTTGCCTTTCCTTTTAGCTACAGTCTGTCAAGTCATATAATATTCACGTCTGGGCATTACGTATCCAAATCACCGTAAAATTTTTACCCACGTTATTTTTTTATAACGCTCGGATGAAGTTTTGTTTTGAAGTTTATTAAATGCCAAGAACCGCGTGACTATTACAGTATATACATAGCACTTTTATTTACAAAAGTTGTTTGTGAATTTATTTTGTTTTTGTTTAGTACTCAAATGTCTAAATTGAAATTATACTCGTATTAGAGATATATATACTGTTATACTATTTAAGAAAATAAAAAGGAAAGACACAATTGTTCATGTTAAGATATAAGTAAACCCAGCGTGCACAGTTCCAGACCATGTGCTACTATCTATTGACAGAAAAACCAAATAACATACGCAATCCAGGCACCGAGCCGTGTTATCTCATACACAACAGTTTCATATACTACCGTTGCGCCACCGAGGTAGTCGCATAACTATAGCTGCGTTTAATACAAACTTCTGTTAAAGCTACGCTGTAATTATATAAGAACAATGGTTTACAACTTTAAGCACGTGAGCTGTTAGTATAAAGATTAAAAGTAAACTTTTATTTGTTACCCAAAGCTCACAAGGCAGACATTTGCATGTCCAGACATTGCAGAGACGTTACAGATGCAACGAACCTCATGCTTTATATATATAATATTAAGTGCTTTATAAATAAGTACTTGTTTTGTATAGTAAGTTAATACACGCGTTGGGAAATATAAATCTCGACTTCTATTAAATAAAACTTTAATGCGTCATCTTATAACGATTCTGCCAATAAGTAGTTTACGCATTACGCATACGTATAGTGTATTTTTCTTGGTTGTCTCATTTGGGAAACTAACTACTCTTTATAAAATCACTTGTTGCTGCTTTCTGACATTGGTTCTCTAATACATAGATAGGAGCCTCTAACTACCAGATGCTTCATTTCTAAACTAAAATTCAATAAAACATCTGAAATTAAATTATCTATGCATAGACTTAAGTCTGTGTAATTATCGAATGCTAGCTTATACAGCGTGAAACTGAAAGGTGTGGTCATGTTTAAGTATCACATAATATAGACCCTGAACAATGAAAAACCGGGACAAACAAATCCATATACTTTATTTTCACTAAGATACAGCATTTTCTTTTTATTGATTTATCAATATCACATATTCTAGTCGATACTTAAACAACTCAAACAGCTGACTCGCCTGATCACTGTGAATCCGAAAATGAACTCTTAGGCTCTATTTGGATAGTGATATAATGCGTTTGTTTCGATGTTTTAATATAAAATAAATAAAATAAAATCTAATATTGTTGTTTTGATCTCGGAATAGGGCACATAGGTTATTTAACTTATATACATCGCGACCGTAAAATATGACCACACCTTTCTGTTACACGCTGTATATAAACAGATAAGCCATCCATATTTGTAGGTCCCAAGTAGTCTAAACATAATATTAATAACAAGCATTAGCCTACGTAAGGCGAGCTACATGCGCGAGCACACAAGTTACATGCGCGGTTGGCACGTGTCGATCGATTACAACTGGGCTGTTGCACACAATGCTCAATTTTATAATACTAGATGTTAAAAGAAGGCTACATTTCAAAGACCTTTAAGCGTTCATTTGGTTTGTACGTCACACATCAACCTCAACATCTCAGGACGTTTACGCGAATGTTATTCATTGATATTTACTCTACTTCATATGGATTTATCGCGTTGTATATTAATATTTTTATTACATAATTTTAAAAGTATTACCATACTACTGAAACTTTACTACTATTTAAGCTATTGAAGAATAAATATTTGACCTTAAAATCATACAACGTATTGACTATAATCATTGTGATACACATAGACTTCAAGAAGACCTTGATCGTTTTTCCCAATGGTGTCTGGACAATAAGTTGATACTTAACATTGACAAGTGTTACCATATTCATTATTCTAGATCGTGATCCGGCATTTATATCGATAACAGGCTACGTTTTCACATTTATGTTGAGAAGATAGTCTCAAAGGGTTTTAAGTTACTTGTATTCATATTGCGTAACAGTAGGGAGTTTAAACATGCTTCTAGTAAAATATATATCTTTAACTTAGAATATTGTAGCGTAGTTTGGACTCCTTTCTACGATTTACATAAACATCGTTTGGAATCCGTTCAAAAAAGATTCCTGTGGCATTTGTCTTAGCGGTGCAACATGGCTAATGAATTACCTTCCTACAGTTCTCGGTTGAAACACTAAAGCTCATGACCTTAGAGAATCGTCGATTGATTTTGGATCATCTTTTCTTATACAAAATTTATTATAATAGCCATATGGACTGCCCTCATTTACTTGGTCAAATAAATAATAATGTGCCATATAAACTCGCTCGGTCGTCTAGATACCAGCCTTTCAACGCCAAAACCTCTAAAACATATCTAGGGCATTTCTCAACCATCAGCAGACTGCAAGTACAATATAGTCGCCTGTCACGCTAAAGTGATAACAATATCGTCTTATCCTACTCCTCGCCCAAGTTCAAATCATTATTTGAAGATAAATTCATGTAATTGTTTCATTAATCGAATTAATTTGATTTAATTTACTTACTTATCTAGTTTAATTTAATTGTAATAATTATTATTTTTTCTATTTCGACATTTATATTTTAATAATAATTTATAAACAATATTTTTAATTTTAATTTCCTTTTTAATAATATTTATTTGTAAGCATTGTGCATCAGTTTCTTTTAATTTGACATTAGTTTTGTTATTTTAACGCCATTATTTGTTTGCACGTTTATTGAATGTAATTAGTCATATCACATTTTCATCATGTATTTGTTTTTAACGACATAGATAATAAGTATTTTATTTTTTGCTAATGCATGTCGTATCGGCCTATAATTGAGGCATCACTATATAATGGATTTCTGTGTATGTATCATTACCATGTTTTAGTGTAAGCTTTTTTGGTTGTCCTTAAATAAATAACATTAAAATTTATATAAAGTAAAATAGAATGCGGTAATCGCAATACGTTAAATGCAGCGTGTGACGCATAAACGAACGAGCGCTTTAAAATGCTTACTTTTAACAACTGAGCTTAAACTTATAAAATGTGTATTACGTAACTGTAACCGAGCTTGACGATAAGATCTCTCTGCGATAACTGACAAAATAGAGCTACGACATGACACACTGCATATTTTTATTATCGCTGTCGCAACTAATATAAAAGTTTGAGTAACTGTGGGATTTTAATTTCTTTTACGACGTTATTTTAATATTCCCGTTGTATGATGCAATAGGCAAATGGAACTAAGTAATCATACTAAGTGCAATCTAGCTGAAATGTCAAGCGTTTCAACTGGATACAGGGTGCCTGGTGCGAGTTGTTTTTAAGTTAACGCGATCGACACGTTTATGTCGTTCGGCGCTCCGATTGGCCCGATCCAAGGTCTTAGCCAATCGGAGAGCCAAACGCCGTAAAAGCTGGTATACTTAACACGAACGTGTTAGCGTCTGTAAAGTCAATGCGTTAGATATTACTACCTGTCATAACATTTTTAATAAACCTAACGTAATGGTGATATTTATACTAGCATTTTCTTTACACAGATCTTTCGCTGTCTATGGTTTCAAGTTCTACATAAGTCTATGGTAAGCCTTTACAAGACCCAGTTAAAAAATACCAGTAATTACTTTGCCATACCCGGGAATCGAATCCGAAATGCATAGAAGTCGCATTTTCTATATCTGCGGCTCTAAGGCATTGACATTTACTCTCCTCTATACATCCATTATTAAAAAAAAAAAAAAAAAAGAGTATTACTCATTATTAACTCAATAAGAAATGACGTGTAATGGAAGTTAAGAGTGGTCCATCACTAAGTACTATGTACCTATGTATGCTAAATGTATTCTGTCTAGAATGTGAACACACCAAACAGTTCTTAATAAACTATTTAATAATAGCCACATCTTTCATTTACTCGCAGCAATACAACACATTCGACTACCAAAGAATAACAGCTGTTATCAGAACGCATACAAACATATGGAACATACGAATATCTCAGAACTGCAGTGCATCTTTAAGTTTTCCTTCTACCCTCATAATTGCAAGTTGGTATAAAGTGTAAAGTAACACTTGGAGGCTTTCGTCGGGTGTCTAGGACATCAGAACTTAGTTGTGTAGCATAGTACGCGTCGCAGAGCTTGGAGTAATCAGCTTAGAAGTCCGCTTTTAGTGCCGTGCCTTTGAGAGCACAATTCAACCTGAATACTCTTGTACTTGTATGATGAGACTGCTGCTTTTAACCTGTCTGTTTGGAGAAGCTTTGTTTCATTCAAAATAGATGGACGGGGTAAAATGCTCATTTTACATGTGCATCTTGTATAACGTTCTTACGTTTTGGTGAACATACGTTTCTTAGTAAGAAGTGCACGTGGATTTGGTTGCTCACCTTAAATTCTTAGCCTAGCGCAATATGATAAAATTTTCAAACAACATAGCAGTGACAAGTGCATCGGGCCTCCAATTCTACTCAGAATTACATCAAACACATTTTAGATTTTAAGTTTAACCTTAAGCTACAAAACTATACAAATTTATCCAAACTTTTCCAGTGAATTTTCCGTCAAGTTTTAACAAACAAACAGACATTCAGGAAAAAAACATAATTTAACTTTATATTTCTTAACTAATTGATTTCAGTTAGGTTTCTTAAATATTGTTTACTAGCTCTCTCATGCGAGTTCACCCACGTTTATGATAGATCGTCCGCTGCCGTGGCTTGTAGCGATAAAGAAGCTTTCTAATGGTGATTTTTTTTTAATCAGTCCTTTTATTTCTTGCTTTATTAATTACAAACAATACAAAAATACAAATATTTCTTCTTTATAATATACTAGCTTTGCTCGCGGCTTCGCTCGCGTAAAAGTAAATTAGGTTAGTTTTTAGCAGTAACAATAAATCAAGCACGCCACGATCGTGGCGGTAAGTCCCGTTTTTGAGGAGTGGCTGGAGAGGCGATATGGCGCCCTCACCTTCCGGGTGACACAGGTAATAACTGACCACGGTTGCTTTGGCCAGTTCCTGTGTCGCATAAGCCGGCAAGAGACGCCTGGTTGTCACCACTGATGCGACTGCCGCGACGTTGTTGAAGACACGGCGCTGCACACTTTGGCAGAATGCCCCGCCTGGGCATCGCAGTGACGTGAGTTGATCGTGGCAGTTAGTATGGTTGCCATGTCGCTCGCGGCCGTGGTTCAATCTATGGTCCGGAGCGAGAGGTCTTGGAACGCCGCCTCCTTCTGTGAGGAAGTCATATCCATCAAGGAGGCGGTGGAGCGGGAGTGGGAGCGCTTAAACCCTCTCCCTAACCACAGAACCGGGCGCCAGATGTCGCAAGATGACCTCCAGCCACTCTGAGGTTTGACCTGGGGTGGTGAGCTTCATGAGCCTGCCAGCCATCCGATCAGCACCAGCTCCGAAAAGCGGCGTGCGTGTTCCCACGCGCGCCTCTGTGTTATGTGTCCGTCCCTCCCTCGAGGGGCACATTAGGGCT
Organism: Catocala nupta; assembly: GCA_963675205.1. Lineage (NCBI taxonomy): Eukaryota > Metazoa > Arthropoda > Insecta > Lepidoptera > Erebidae > Catocala > Catocala nupta. Next base: position 7,914,566 of record OY776084.1, on the reverse strand, counting down.
TAAATTTAGTGGTCACCAAAGGATAGCCTTGTTGTGTAGTTGCCTGCCGTTTCAAATGGCGGGCCGAAACCTCGACAAAGTCACAACCGCCTGTGAAAGTGATTCGCGCGGCCCCGCCGATTACAGTTTTGTCGCGGAACACCGTGATAGGTTTAGTCGGTATTACCGGGAGATCCATTATCATCATTAACATCTCTCTTTTACCCCGGTAAGTCCGACATAACCTCTCCGCCCGCCCCCGCGAAGAGGCATAGGTCAATGCATAGGCAACGGAAAAAAACAATGCGTAACATTAAATAAAATGTTACATAGCTTTCTAATGGTGAAATATTTTTTTAAATTTGTACCTTCGTTTTTGAGTTAAACCCTTAAAAGAAATTAAGAAACATCCTAATTTCAATAGAGAGGATGGTTGGAATGTACCACCAGCTTGGGATCCAGTCATTCAAATAGTCAAACCCAAGAAGAAGCAAAACACAGCTAGACTTCATGATACTTTGAGCTCATTCTGCGTAAATAGGAACACCAAAGATTAAATTATGTTCGGGTACTTTAAAATAACTAGCTACACTTCAGAACGTTGGGACAACTACCATCTTAGTCTCCCCGTGAACATGGCTGCTGTAAAGCAACCGAAACGTCGGGGCAAAGTGTAAACTTAAATATAAATAGTTTTAATTAGAAAATATATAGCTTAAATAGTAGTAAAATTCAATAATAGTAGTGTTAGAGTTTTCAAAATTATGTAATAACAGTGTTTAAAGTAAAATAAACAACGCGATAAAATCCGTATAAAGTGTTTAATTTCAATGTATAACATTCGCGTAAACATAAAACAATATAATATTTCTCTCTTCATAATAACAGTATAGAAGTATACATACATAGAAGTATAAACACAGTTTCTTGCCAATTTTACAATACGGGTAGTAACACAGAGAAATGGTATTAGCAAACTAAGTGACAGCAGTACAATATATATAAAGTCAGTTGTGTGGTAAATTTATAATAGTGAAGTCTTAGGAGTGGATGTAGGCTCGTTCCCGGGAGGATGTTTGTTGAGAGTGATGTGGAACTTAGTTACGTTACATTATAATATTTAAGCATCCGTCGCGACTCCCTCGTGTCACACATAATCAAGCGTTACGTAAGCCCAGGTGGTAAAACGTAACTAACTTGTAGCTACGTAACTACTGATAAATAGATAAATGGTAGATATTTCTTTTTGAAGAGAAACTACTATAATTAGAGATTTTTCTATGACAACTATCGCAACATTGTCTATGCCCTGTTTATATGAACACTAGCTGAACCGCGCAAATTCGTCTGCTTCACATAAGAGTATTTTCCCCGTTTTTGTAACATTTTTCATTCTTGCTCCGCTCCTATTGGTCGTAGCATGATGTTATATAGCCTATAGCCTTAATCGATAAATGGGCTATTAAACATTACAATTACTTTTTAATTAGAACAAATAGCTCCTGAAATTAGCGCGTTCAACCAAAAAAACAAACTCTTCAGACTTATAATATTAGTATAGATAAAAATAACGGACACAAAGTACACCTAGACCAATTATTTGTTAAACCAATTATTGTGGATCACACAGGTAATAATTGTCCTATGTAGAATTCTAATCCACATCTGCTACGCGGCACTCGCGGCGACTGCTTGCTCGCTATGAGATGGCGTAGCTTAGTTTTAGTTTAGTTAAGCATAATCTTAAACAGAATATGTTTTTATACAACAATGATGGCAAATAAGAATACTGCCTGCCTGACACCCGCTTGCAATATCATGGTAATCAATCACGTGTTACCAATCCCCGACAAAAATAATGAGAAAAGTCACGTAAGTCGCAAAAATATTTACTATCAAGTGGTTTACCACCCGTTTGCCGAAAACCGGTGTAAGTATAGCACTGTTAAACTATGACTGTGTTTCGCCTTCTAAGCAAAAAATTCAACAACTCGCATACTTATGTTTACCATTCTTATTACCTAGTATAAGTGTAATCTCCTGAAGCAATAGTCTTGCCATGGCAAGCGATCCAGTTCATTTGTATCATGGGCAACGATAAATTCTTCTACTTTAATATTAGAAAATGATCCAGTCATAAATTCCTTAAAAATAAAATAAGATATGCCAAGATTTACAGTACATCAAGTTACAACAGCGGAGGCAAAGTGGAAAGCCGTTGGACTGCCACCCAGTGGTCTCTAGTACAATCCCTCTGACTTTTTGAGGCTATATGCGTATTAAATACTTAGTTAATTATCGCTCGTTTTAACGGCTCGTTTTATGCAGGAAAACCTGCTTCTCTGAGAGTTCTCCATATTGTTCTTGAATATGTGTGAAGTGGATCAACCCGCATTGAACTATTGTGGAGGACTATAGCCTATCCCTTTTTACATTGAGAAGAGGCTCGTGGCCAGAAATGGGACAGTTTACACACAGGACTGATTATAGGTGACCTAGATTACGTTCGCTTCGCGTTATAAAACCGTTGGCACAGCTTTAATACGAAATAAATTCTGTACATAAAAAATATATTACAACATGCACTTGGATGTGTATCGCTGAACAGGCCAAATGTAAATCAGGCGTGTGGTATTATTGCTCAATTTCGCTGCGAGCTCGGCGGATCACCGGGATCACACGGATATGCGCCGGATATCCGGCCTCCCCCGCACCCCGCATCTCCTCCTCTGTTGTTATATGCGACAATTTTATGAAGAACTTTGAACCTTATAATTAGATAATAAATTCTGACGATAGAATATGATACTAGAATATTGAAAGCCCCATTGATCCCATCACAGAAGTTTGTTTGCAATCATGTGATCTTAGATGTGTCATTCTGCTTCTTATGTGAGACTTGCAAATTCATTCTGCTAATGTGAATTTTCCTAACAGAATAACACTTTATCCGAAGCAGGAATCGAAACTGCAATCTTATGCCGCGTTACCAGCAAAGTATTCTATAGTAGCATTTGTACGCTTTATTCGCGTAAAAGAAGTTTAAATTAGGTTATGTTAGTAACAGTGTTACTCGGTGATAATATAGATCTCTAATGGTGAAAGATTTTTCAAATCGGCTGAGGAGTTTTCGAGTTAAATCCTTACAAACAACCAAAATATAAATTTTTCCTCTTTATAATATTAGTATAGATTCATGTCATAATCAATCTTATTAGCTTTAATTAAATACAACATACATTATATCTCATTCATCAATGATCGGCGCAGCGGACTATTATTATAAATATATTAATTAATTTTATTCTCTATATAAGAGACCTCATTTACAGCAGTGATATTCGCTAGAAGGTCACTGCTGTGCACGAGGTCTCGGATACTGTTTCCAGGAGAGACAGATTGTTAGTTAGATTTTCTATCAAGAATTCTTAGTAACGGCACAGAGTCTGGAACCGTATGTACCTCGTTACTTAACCATGTTAAATGTGGATGTAATACATGTCTGCTTACCCTTTTGCAATTTAAGTTAATCGGCATCAGCATATCTCATCGCCCAGCTACGTCATCTACGAATCGAACTAAATGGCAGTCTTTTAAATTTTGTAGTTCCTTTTTTGTCTCTCCGTGAAACTGTTATTGTTATTCTACACACAAACGAAAGAATCCCTCGCTAGTCATCTCAGTCTACTAACAGCATAAATATCCTTAAAAAGAACTAGAAAATGCATCAATAGTTTATTTGACTGTGTACATGCCAAACTGCTGGCGGGTTGGAATTAGTTGACAACGTCTTCACAATAGAAGGCTAGCACAATAAGTATTCAGGTCAGTAACAAATAAACAAAGTATATGATTCAATAGGTGTGTTAGGTGCGCATCGAAGAGTTTAAAAGTGAAACTGATGTCATTGACTCTGCACACGAACGAAACAATATTTGTTGAGTCACCTCAGACTACTAACAGTAGGTACGTATATACTTACAAAGAGCTACAAAATCTCTGCACTGAAACAAGACGGGACTGCTGTAGGTTTTGCAGAATGTTGTGCTCTTTACAATATAAGGCTAGCAAAACAAGTATTTAGGTCTGTAACAAATATACAAAAGTATATGATTCAATAGGTGTGTTAGTTGCTCATCGAAGAGGTTACCTGTACCCTGCATAATGTATGAAGGCTTTACAGATGAGGTACGAGCTGTGCCGCCCCCGGCCCGGGCCCGAGGCTGCATTAGGGCCGTGAGGGACCGTCCTTATTTCCAAATGCATAGAATTTTACTCAGCTCCAACATTGGTGATATATCGGGAGATTATCGATCAACTCCGTGTATCTGGCAATATTTGGATGCTAGCTTAATTTATATTGCAGTGGCTATTTTGTCATGTAGTTAAGTATTGTCACGCTCAGAGAGATTCATGACTTTAATTTATAGACTGGATGGTAGTGGTTTAACTGACTGCCTAGAAATTGCCACTGTGCCGAGTGATGTGAGTTCGATCCCCATACGGGACAAATAATTGTGTGGTCAACAAATAGTTGGTCCACGTTTAGGTGTTCTTTGTGTCCGTTATTTGAAAGTTTGTGAAATCAGAATTATTAAAGAAATAAATCACAAAAATGAAAACGATTTTGGTATCACTATTAGTAAATAATACCGGTATCGTGTAGAGTATATCCCGCCATTGAAATTACTACGTCATAGCCGTGAAGACGGACAAATAAAAAATATAGTTTTTGTGGTAACCATTTCGCTCGCACCCGTTTCACAAATTCTCATATTTCACCTCAATGTGCGAAGCCAGTGGATATCTCTTCCGTATCCGGTCACTTATAAATGTGACGTCGAAAGCGAACAACCCAAGATAAAGCACCGCCTCTCGGGCTTATTCGTTGTAAAAAGTTAACGAAACATTCACATATCATATTATTCTGCTACTGAAACAACAGTTAGGCCTGTTCATCATTGGTGATCGCAGAAGACAAGTAGTTTAAGCACTCATGATGACACAGGGAACAGTCTTGGAATTTGCACAGAATTTAATTAGATATATATATATATATATATAAATATATATATATAAAGGAGTTTGTAATAGTATCTTCCAATGTTCTCTTTAGTAATGCGAAAGACAAACGAAATAATTCCTATAAACGCTAGTCATAGTTTATGGAAGTGAGAAACTTCTCAGAATCAGATTCATGGTGAATGTTCGTGCATTAAGTGTCCTAATTTGTGAATTATCCTGATTCCAATAATATGTATGACAGAAATACCTACAAACGAAAAATCTATATGTATTTATATCCCCGAAGCTTTAGACAAACATAATACTCACATTACGCTAACTGGATTTGGGAACGTTACAGAGCCATGTTAACATGCCAGTCCATTGCATACAGTACCAGACTGGCCGTTGGTACTATGAGCAATAATACACTATGCCCAACCCGTAAACTTAACCTACCACATGATCGGCTGTAACCGTAAGCGTAATCTGTACTACTTGACCATAAAGGAAAGCTTTTTGTATTATCACTACGTCTACTATTGCCACTTTTTATATTTGTGAAATACCTACACAACATTTGTTTCTTTAGGAAACTAAAACTGCTGCGACTTATATACAACATGAAAAGCACTTAGGTACATAATGTTATAAAAGGAAATTTCCTAGACCTTTATCAAGTTTATTCGACCACCGGAGTGAAATTGACGGCACTCAATAAATCTGACGTTGTTATTTTACGCGCCCATCATCTCGGCTTCAAATCAATAGATTTACAAACATTTTGAAGGTGAACTTGTAATATGAATAATTTTAAACAGACGTCTATTTTTGGATCCACCGAGTACATCATGAGGAAAGGGACCTGTCGTGGCAGTGCCAGATGTAATAGTAAATTATTTATATGATGAGTACCACTCCACACGAAAGTTATTATCCTAATAAGGGTTGCTAACCTCAGCGGCCTTACAAAGGCAAGGCAGCTGACATATATGTTTGTACTTAGATGATAAAATAAGCAACTATAGCGTACTGGGAGACCGTTGGACCGCCAAGCTGAGATTTCAAGCTCAATCCTGATTTTTCGACGTCGGATATTTATTAAATATGTAGTTAATTATTGCTCGCTTTAGCGGTGTAGAAAAACATCAAGATGAAATCTGTATGTATGAAACTTCTACCCACACTGGGTGGTGAACCAGCATCGTGGACTATGGACTGAACCTTCATAGATTCAGAAGAGTCTCGTGCCTGGCAGTTCATATCCGGAGCTGATATTATTTTATGGTGTTAAGAAAACATTACCTAATTGTAAACGATTACCATGATCGATAAACGAGTAAACCTCGCAACCAGTATGCAGCGGTATCATTACTTATTTTGTTAGATGATCATGGAAACAAGTAGTCGCTGTTCTACCGACAGTACAATTCGAAAGAAGCTTTAAAATCATTAGCGCAACATATTAACTTACTTTACTTTAATCTTCATGTGATCCTACTAAGTACTTCAATTATAATGTGGCTACGTAGCGTCTACACTGTGCTACGAAAACATGTAGCACTATCCACTTATAGCTAAATTTTTATTACTGCTTGCATAAAAGTCAAATCAAAGGTTTTGGCTACGATATTCTACAGAGTAGAAGTTGTTACTCAGCTTAACCACTAAAAGCTTAAAGGATAAGATAAGATAAGATAAGATAAGATAAGCTTTATTTGCATAAACATGTGTGTGTACATACAAAGAAAATGCATACATACAAGATGACAAAATAAATTAAGTGCAGACATGTTTGTCACAGTACGACGTGCAAAATAATTAGAATATAAAATAAAAAATAAAAAACAGATACATGTAACAATCCCATATTTGGGGTATACCGCTGTAACCTATTTAAATAATCTCTCTTTTTCCAGTTATATTTATCTAAAAGTCTAGTAAGGCTTAATGCTCCTATATAAACACTGCATGGTCGATTAAATAGACCAATTTAATTATTCTAAAATGACACAATTTAGGATAATTCACGTTGACACTCATTATTATTCAAATACTTTAAATCAATGAGAATATATTAATAACACTGCGTTTTGTTGTAGTCGATCGTGTAGACACCCACGTTTTCTTTTTCGTTGTAATTTTTAGTAACTTATTTCTACGCTACGCTTTACTGCTCAGGAACTGTGTACGTCACTTCCGAGAAATCATTTACTTCTTGTTGGTTAAATAATATTTGATTCTAAGTATAGATTACGAATTTATATATTAGTAATACATAACCAGTCAATTTAAAAAAATATTGGCGTCACTGTTAATCTGATAATATAATAATTATATTTATAACAGTTATGGCTGTTGACGTCTATCAGTTCCAAGCTCTATTAGCTCTATGCTTTATTGACGATTTCATAAACCCAATAATACTTGCCACCGCATTTATTTTTCATCTTTTAATTATATCATCTAACTACCAAAATAGTTATAGATACCAAATCAATCCATGTCTTTAAAACAAATATTCGTGTCAACGCCAGGTTATTTTCTCCAAAGAATATATTGGATAAATCCGGTATATTCGAAGTGAAAATATAAAGGATTGGACGAAAATGGTAATCCCAGTGCTTGAAAACGCGTTATAAGAGAAAACCAATCTCACAGACAGCACGGCGTCGGTGCCTGTGGCGCACGACAGAAGCCTTATAAGGTGGCGTACAGGTGAAAATATTGCGCGAATATGGAGATATAATCTCATGTTAATAGAGCCACGTACCAAGCTACTTTGTAATAAAATTGTGACCAAATCTTCTGAGTGGCGTGCGTGTTTTGCTTAACGAAGACAGAGAGGGAATATTCTACTAACAGACAACTGAGACGCGGTCATTGGTAGAGAATGGACAATGAGGAATCGGTAGATAGTTGAAGGATCATTATTCATCTATACTATAATATTATAAAGCTGATGAGTTTCTTTGTTTGTTGGTTGAACGCGCTAATCTCGTAAACTACTAGTTCGAATTAAAAATTCTTTTAGTGTTGGATAGCCCGTTTATCGAGGAAGGCTATAGGCTATATAACATCACGCTATGACCAAAAGGAACGGAGCATCATAGAAAAATGTTGCAAAAACGGGAAAAATTCTTTTATGTGCGCCGTGAAGCAGACGAAGTTTCGCGGGTCAACTAGTACTTATTATATTCGAAGTGGTTTAGGTGGTCGTATAGCCTCCGCTATTATGCCGAGTGTTGTGGCTTCATATCCCATACGGGTCAATTTTATTTGTGAGATGCAAAAATGGTGCTCCGGCCTGTGTGCTCTGTGTCTGTTGTTTGAATGTTTGTTAATTCACAGCAACACAGGAATTATTCCTAGAGCAGGAGATGTAGCTTTAAATAAAAAGAGAAATATGTACGTATTCACGCATGTACATATGTATATCCCTGAAGAGATATGCAGATGTTTATGTCGTAGGCATTTCAGCAGCTCAGCAGCTCAGCAGATCCAAAAATTTAACCTGGGGCCTCTTGATTGACTGAAAACATAAGCATAAGCTCATATCACGGGATCAGCAAATATACGAAATGAAATCATAGTGATCGACCAATAATAGGGTATTTACGATGAACAATTAACACAAAATATAACAGCATAGCTTTATGCCTTTAAGAAAGAAAGAAAGAAAAGTAATTTATTAGACACACACAAACACAACATATCATCATAATAGATAGTATTAGAAGTAATAAAATTACCGCATTTTGTCTCTCAATAGTGGATGAGCTCATTGCCATTTACCGAACACAAATTCAGAACCTTAGACGCATTATTATTTCTACATAAATAGAACAAGTATCTGAAAACACTTGATATATGTTATTCAATTATAGTTGTTCTTCTTTTATTTAACCATCAAGAAGTTATATTATAATAACATTAGAAATAGCTACGCCAAATACGCTACGTAGCACATGTTACAGCTACACATTGCTACGGTGCTGCGATGCTACGGTAACACGTAGCTTTGGCTACGAAAGTAGTTTTCTCATTACTACTTGCATGAAAGTCTGTTTTTCATTTTTATGATACCTAAGCGTAGAGTCGTTGACTACTAGTCTAACTAGGAGACCGGTTTATATTGTCATCAAACCCCAACTTTATTTAAGTCCGCAAGTTGGCGATTTACGATGGCGCATTCATTCCACTTGATAATTATATTTAATAATAATAATATTCTATAATATTCTATCACATACACACAACACCATCTAGCCCAAACTAAACAGAGTTTGTACTAGAGGTACTAGACAATGGATAAACATACATATGTATATACTTTTTTTTGTAAGTACATACATATTATACATAGAAACACCCAGACCAAGACAAAAATCCATGTTCATGCACACAAATGTTTGACTTGTGCGGTAATCGAACCCGCGACCTCAGGCGTGCCAGTCGATTACCCTGACCTTTAACTTAACTTAACTTGATGTTTTGGAATCAATATTTTACTTGATGTTTTTTGATAACAAGTATGCAAAAGCACGCTAGCACAATCCTCATATTAAATTAACAAATTACAATCTGAATTTAACTAACGATCTTAACTTCTTAATTTCGACAATATTCTCTAACACCATAAAACTTAAAAAAATAGATTGAATCTTTGCAAGCTAACTAAAATTCTGTCATAAGACCATTAAATGACATGCTTCAACTAATTTTGATTTTAATAATACGCAAAGTATAATAAAATTGGAGCAATTGCATTATAAGCTACAAGCGTTGGCTTCACGCACTCGGGAATAGTATTTTTCTCTGGATGAAAGGTACCCTATGTTCTTTTCATTTGATAATCAGTCGATTAGTTAAGGCTAGGGAACGTAACAAACTCACATTCGTATTTATTACATTAGTTAAGATTATTTGAGAGCAGCGATAGCTCAGTGGGAAGACCAACAGACTGCAATGCAGAGGGTCTTGGGTTCGAACCTACGTCGCGCACCTCTGACTTTCGGAAGTTATATGACTTTTCGAAATTATGTGCGTATTGATTGACAATTATCGCCTGCTCCGTACCCCAGAGAGCACGTTAAGCCGTCGGTCCCGGCTGCCATGAACGTCTATGGCAGTCGTTATTGGGGAAGTCGACACAAAAGATCCCACTAGGTCGACGTCTGTACTGACTGGCCCCCACACAAGATAAGATAAGATCAAATTATTTGAAAGAAGCGAGAGAGATATTCCAGAATCTTATCAACTGGAAATTTATAGACTCTGCTAACCCTTACTCGTGCTGTATTTATATATGTATATATATATATACATATATATATATATACCATGCGAAACTTTTAAGAGTCAATAAATAAGTTCCAAGTCCAGTTATAGTGCACTGTGGTCTGAATAGACCACAAAAAACGATGGATGTAGCAACTTTACGATAAATAGAATATCGGCCCACAGCGAATCGTCCCTACATTGGATATGTTATTTATACTATCAACCATAATGAAACTATATCGCGATTTAACTGCATTTCATAACGCTATTGAAGTACACGATAATCATAACATTTATTTTGTCCCACGCATATACAATTAAACAACCGAAATGTGTCAAAAATCTTGCTATAACTTAGCACTAAAAATATATATAATATAATTTCTTATTACCCAGTTGTGTCATTTGTATGTACTTCGCTATGATCGAAACTTTTTGTTTTTGATATGCCAGATTGATGTTCATGATTCTAAAGTCTGATGCATCAAACCTGATGCAACAGTCTTTAAGCTCTAGAATGTAGTTTGATTAAATTAATAACTCTTTAAACAATAACCATGGTCAATATCTAAATACAATAATATAGTTTAAGGCCTATATCCCCAGTGTTAATATTTACTATCTCCTGAAACAGTAATTTCTGTAGGGGGCCTTTTCAAATACTCAAACAAAAAATATACAGACTCGGAGCAACCATTCGTGTATCACTCAAATATTTATCCCTTATAAGATTCGAACTCGCAACTCTTGGCGTGGTGATACTGGTAAAGTCACCACTAAGCCGACAACTGCAAACAATATCTTTAACAAATAATAACGTGACGTACATAAACCTTTAAATAGCAAGAATAAAGATGTCACAAACATAGTAGAACGGACAGACAGTAATCTGTGCAAACGACACCGGCCGGCAGAGGGCGCGCGTCTCGCCAACTCTCAGCAACCAGTTAAAAAGCTCCTATAAAAGAACGTTAACAGGCAATCGAAGTTGGGTCTGCGCTTCTTAACAGTATAATGGCCACACCGCGTGCTAAATTGAAAAGTTAAGATTCATTTAGAACAATAGTGCCGCCTTTCCTTCTCCCCTCCGGACGTTGGTGCAAGTTTCAATTTTCCATCGTCCGTTTTCTAAAGCGCAGTGCGGGAGCACGGCCGACGATCCAACGCCGGTTATTGCCGCCGCTCGCCCGGAAAATTATTCACACGAAGCGTCGTACCACTCTACCACCGATAGCCGCTCGATACAACATCACATACTTCAGCTCACAGGCCAGCATCGCCTCGCTTTGCGACCGTTCGTTGCTTTAAACTGCACATTACTGCCGATGTAGAACAATTTTCTTCTATTGTGTCGAGATTGCAGCGCTCGAAGCATTCGTAGATAACCAGATATTTTATTGTCGGAATACAATCAGTGCAGCGCTGCGACAGACGGAACTAAAGTTGTTTAAAGCTGAGGAACGAGGACTGTTAGTCTCCTGTAACTGTACGATTGAATTTAAATGTTTGTGGAAACGAATTTATAGTGCAGTCGGGATGTTGTTTATAGCCCCCGCTCCCCACGTCGGGTGGGACGGGACGTGTAAGTGAGGGCGCAGGTAACGCGGCCGGACGTTGATGCACGGCTCTATACCGCGCGGCGCACACGCCGCCACGCCGCCGGCACCTCTGACGTACTGCTGCACTAACTTATTGCTGCTAAATCGGAATATTTTAAATTGAAAACATAAAAAAGAAAAAATATGTGATGGTCATGACTTCAAAAAACCAATGTCGCCAAAACTGCAAGTGAATCTAAATGGAACGGTTCCGTTGAAATTATATATTTTGTTTTGAGCAATGATTTTTAATAATTAAATTATCACCATCATATGAAAACCATAACATTACATTTACGTAAATAAAAAATATATAACATATTTTTTTTAACCGGAGTTACTTTTTTGGAGTACTTTTTTATAATAGTTATTATTTAAATGTACGGATACAGCTTTATTCAGTTTCTAATAGAACAGAAAATTACATCGTTAATCAAATTTAAACATTTATTATTGTGTAATTTGTACCGTTAGACGACGCTATACATATTGTAGTCAAAAATTATATTTAATACATTATGCTAAAAATATACTATTTGTATAAAGTCCTATTGCAATTGGTGCCCAGAATTACGACACGTAACAGCAGCCACTTGCTTCACTTTACAGTGATTGAAAACACAGCTTACACTCACGCAACATACGATGAACGAGCTAAAACACACGAGGCTCTCTTACGAGTAACATTGTCAGCTCATAAGTGCTAACTGTTCCGTCGTGAGAACAGAGTACCCTCTTGTAAAGTGCGATGCGGCTCAACTGCGGCCGAGTAGCTGACTTGACGCGCTCAAGTGCGTAGCGTGAGAGATGCGCCTGCATTCTGCCTACACTTATGCCTAATACTGCTGACACTTACCGCAAGAATAGTGGCGTGAATTTACAACTACTGTTTGCATATCATTATGTTGTGTAACATATAATGAAAATTAAGTTGCCACTATATATTTTTATATACTATTTGTGTTTATATTATGTATATACTTAATAATAGCATAAAATGTAATATATAATTTTAGATATATTAAAAACCATTATAAACAGAATGAAGACGCAGTTAGTTTCATAATTTTATATACCTTTAGGCAAAACATAGCGCACTATAAACTGTTATCGATATAAGACCATAAATGTAATTCCACCTATGTTTGACAAATAAAATTCTATTCCATAGTTGCCACTTGTACTTTGGTTTTGTTTCCTTTATTTGTTTAATTTTCAATGATCACGTTTGCACTATAAGTAATGGCTGTGTCGCGGGGAACTTTATAAACGTTACCACAACAGACACAAAGTATAATTTAAACTACACAAAGAATTTATCGTTTGCACACATTTTTGACCCGTGTTGGAATAATTGAACCCACAACATTGCGCAGTGGCAGTGTCGAGACGACCACTTAACCCATACGAGCTGCCGGAACATTTACTTATTAGGTACAACGCAACTTTGTTTCTATTCTTATTAATGTAAAAGTATTCAAACGGCTCATCCATTAAATGTATCATTTGATTATACAGAGGCTTAGAGATTTACGTGGTTGCCTCGCTATTGCCACTACTACATCCTCACATGAAATAAAAATTATGTGATCCACAGATCGTCGTTCCAGGTTTAGAAGATCTTTGTGTCCATTGTTGAAATATTTGTAAACTACTCCGTGACACAGGGTTTACACCTATAATATAATATAATAATATTCTACCACATACACACAACACCAACTAGCCCAAACTAAGCAGAGCTTGTACTATGAGTACTAAACAATGGAAAAACATACATATATACTTTTTTATTTGTAAATACATACATATTATACATAGAGCAAGACAAACATCCATGTTTATGCACACAAATATTTGTCTTGTGCGGGAATCGAACCCGCGACCTCAGGCGTGGCACTCGGTTACACTAACCACTACGCCATCGAGGCCGAATCTATAGAGGTTCGGGTGCTCTCTTTATTGTGGAAAAGATAAATAATTAGTAACGAGGAACGCAATGACAATTTTGCTCAAAACAAGTCCTCTAAACTTTAAATTTAAATTCCACTTCCATTCCAATCCACACTAAACTAGCTCAATACAATACCAATAAGAACGGCAACCGATGAGAGCGAACCAATATGCAGACAAGTCAATAATCTTATGCATTACATACGAGACGTCAGTACCACACTACCATCACTGCAATAACTACAGCCACCCTCAGCGGCTAATCTGCTTCACGGACCAATTTGTGGCTCGGATATAACATGAATATAACGAGGATATAACTGGATGTAGCCTACAAATGCCGTCAACTGCCGCAAGCCAATTCAACGGTTGAAACACAAATATTGATACGTGGTATAAGCTACGGCTTATGTTGAAGCGTTGGATATGACTCGGCGGGGCTCGTAACTTGATACGGAATAAAAGCGTAGGATTACGATTCGGAGTGACCGTAAGTAACCCTTCGGAAAAGCACGGATTAACTTTCAATACTCTGCATAATGTATAGATAAACAAAATAGTCCAGCTTTTTCTTCTCTGTATTTAAACCAATTTTCTTTTTTCTTTAGAGCATTAGAGCTATCACTAAGAAAAATGAAATCAGCTAGTTTTAGAAAGTTTTAGAAGACAAAACAGATCAGTAACTTTTCCTCCATTGTTTGTAACAGTGTATATTCTTTGATATATAATGAACGGAATGGTAAAATGTTAATACGATTATATATTATGATTGCCTCAATATATTTTATAACTAGAAATTTGGCCGTGGCTTCGCTCGCGTAAACGTAGGTTATGTCAAGTTGCTAACCCTCGAAAACAGTACCTTTTAGAGTTCGAAAAAACTCTTATACAACAGCTTTGTCCATCTGTCTGTTATACAACTTTCAACTCAAGAACCGTAAGAGCTTGAGACTCGCGGGCAACGCCATTCTACTCTGCATAGTCGATATACCCCGAAATGACTATGACCTTTAACCTCAAGGTCACGTGATAAAAATAATTCGAATTCTAAGATTTTCGACAATTCATTGCCGTTTCTCACTTGATCCTGGATGAAAGGTACTCTATGTCCTCTTCTGTACCCCTGACAACGTGTATGCGAAATTTAATGATGACAGGTAAAATAAGCAGAACAAACATCCATATACTTATATTCTCAAAGGAGTAGGTTGTGTTACACCCACATTTCGCCAGCGATGGTTTGAGGTCCTACATAATAGGGGGCGACTCTATTGCCATTAATCATGCCTTAGTTCTGTACTGTATACTGATACTAGGAATTCCTTGACGGAAAACCTAGTTAAGTTTCCCCGACCTAGAAATCAAATTAATATGGACTACAGCTTCGAAAAAATTTTCATGAAATATAAAGCGTTTTATTTTAAGCTTTGAATGTAAGGCATAAAGTTGACTTATATCTTTGAAGAAAATGTTTCCACGCATTGAACATCGCCACGAGTGATGCAGTATGTAAATTTTAAGAATCGGCTGAATATATGCTAAAGTGCAGTAGAAGGTTGACCGTGCTAGATATCTTATACCACTTAAGATTATAGCTTTTATTGTTGTAACATATAACTAGCTTGTTGTTTAGCAATAGACGATGCTACATATGGTACTGTTAATAAATCAGCGACTTAAATTAAAAATTTGGCAGCTTGGCAATTTTAGCTCTAATTGTGTGGCTATAAATTCTAATATTATATTTGTGTTAAGTTATTGCAACAGAGTTTAAATTTGTTTAATCCAAAATACTCAGGCCGATGTCTTTGTTTTATTATGGGAGCGACATATTCACTCGTACGATTATTGAAACTACGAATCGCAGTGCTGCTGATGCAAAGCCATGGTCTGCTCCACAACACAGATTAATTCCAGATAGAAACCGAAACCCTAGTTTTAAATCATAGATATGCTGTCACCGTACTTAGATCGCATATAAGAATGTCCACATAAAGAATAGTGAGCGCACACATTTTATTTATATGATAGATAACGATAGTCTACAATTTTCAATATAAGTGAACTAATAAGTGAACGAATAAAGAATATTTATAATGCAGATGTCATATTGACATTGTGCGTCGTATGACTAATTAACGATCTACAAAAGTGACCGTATTTAAACGCGCATCTATTATTTAAATATTTAGTTTAAGTAAAGGCCATTGCGCTCCGGTTGCACGGTTGGCGTAGTGGTTTAGACGGCCGCCTCGCCGCTTGACACTGCGCCGTGTTGTGGGTTCGATCCCCACACGAGACAACACTTTGTGTGATTCATAAATTGTTGTTTCGAGTCTGGGTGTTCATTGTGTCCGTTAGTTGTATGTTTGTAAAGTCCCCCGCGACACAGGATTTAGTCCTAATGCGGGAGTTGTCTTTTTTTAGAAGAAAAAAAAAAAAAAAAAAACATAGTATAACTGCGATGTTCAACTGGTTGTTCTACAAGGAAGTATCTTTACCTGTGGTTCAACTCGAGCACCATAGATTTATAAGTATTCAGGATGGCGCTATTATATATTTTTGCTAACTTATTAGCTTGCAACATTATTTGCAACGATATTTCAACAAAACTGAACACGGTAACAACAACATCTCGTAGGACATTCATCGCGACATAAGCCCGTCATTTGTGTACTTTGTTTCGCATAAATCAGGTTGCGTCGTTGCCAACAACGCAGCCAACATTGTCCAACCATTTGTTCGAAGGCTCATATTGTATTACTACAGTTAAAATGTTGGTAAATAACGCTTTGTTTTAGATGTATCATGTTAGAATCAGCTGCTTTGGTTGAAATGTGTTGAATATGACAAGTCGTTACGCACTGACGTTAAGAAAAATAACTCTTTGCGTGACTTGGGACCCATTTTTTATATAAACATACACGCTATGTTCTAGTGTATATCTTTGTTTAGATAAGTTATATATTTACCTGTATATGTACAACATTAAGTTATGAATTAGCACAGAATCTGTAGAAAAGAAGATGTGTGGTAGCTTCAATTAATTCATTTGTACTGACTTTCGAATGTCATTTGGTTTAAGTAAAACCTCTTAATATTTAGCTATGTATAAATACATAATTACAACACATGTAAATCTTAATCCGAATTATATTATAAATACCTATATGTCAACAGTGAGCTGTTTAGATCCTACGTAATAAGAGGCCAATTGTGTGCTGCCAGGCATATTTCTATGCTGACTGTTGCTACTGAGATTTTTATAACACCAAAACCAAATAACACTTAGCCAAACACGGGATTCAACTCCAAAACCTAATTAGCCGTAAATACATGAAAAATGAATGCCTCGTGACATACAAAGCAGTCCAGTAAATAAATAAATAGAACAACGATAAATAAAATCTTGTATCTCACAGAGACGTAACCCTCGGCTTCACCTGACTGTATACGTTTTATTTTTAAGTACCCAATCAAAGGGTGATTTCCCTCGGGGCACACACTACGTCAAGAAGCTTTTTAATTTGTTCGGCAGTACGTGAGGCGCGTGGAGCCCTCGTAAATCCTCCCACGGATCAGATAAGAGAAAAAAACTGCAACTTTACACAAGTCCGTGTGAAGTTAAGACAATCATCTGATAGGAAGGACTGGGGTGGAATAAAACGGGCTCCGACGTTTCGTTATCTTTATGTTGAAATGTCTCAGTGCCATGCTCAATGGTGTTTGGGATGCTTTCCGTTTTATTGTTCCACAGTTCGCTTTATAGATTATTATTGTATGTTGTACGATAGGACTATGGTGAATTTAACGATTTTACAGCTCGTTAAGTTTACTATAGCTTTGTTTAGTGGATATCGCCATCGTTTGAATGTCCAAATAAAAGAAATACTGAGAATTAATCAGATTTGAAACAGATTTTTGATAAATCAAGCGACTTCAAAGTCTTTTTTTTTAATTTCAACCAACGCTACAGACACTGCAGAAATGAATTGAATAAAAATCCCAAATGAATCGTTTACCGGTAGATTGCTTGGATTTTTATTCCTTATTCTTAATCGCTGCTGCTTATGTATATATAAGTTTACTACGCCCAAAATTTAAAAATAGCAAATAAGGCTGCTTTTATACTTACCACTCAAGTGAAGAATCAGCATACATCGGTTACGACCACCTGACAGTAAAGGATTATTATTACCTACGGACGCTTTCAATAGCCGGAATATTTCTTGCATGTTGCAGACTTGTTTATATGTGATGCGGTGTCGTTACTAATATTAGTTCGTTTGTTTGTTACGCTTCCACGTCTTAACTACTCGACCAATCATCATGAAATTTCACATACAACATGTATATGAAATTTCAGGGGACAGAGTTACAGAAAGGAACATAAAGTAGCTTTAACCAGAAAAAGTACAATTCGCAAGGGATACAAAAATTACATAACCTATTGAAATTAAACTACTATATACGGATTTTATCGCGTTGTTTATTTAGCACTGTACTACAAAATTTTGAAAATATTACTCTACTACTACTATTGGTTTTATTTTATTAATTTATAAGCTAATAAAATTATTTAAACTATTAAATCTATTTATTTTTGGTTTACACTTTCCCCGACGTTTCGGTTGCTTTTCAGCAGCCATGGTCACGGGGTTTCTAAGATGGTAGTTGTCTCAATGTTCCAGTGTAATTATTTCAAAGTACCCGAACATAATTTAATTGACATAATTAAATTTTGTGTTTCTATTTACGCAGAATGAGCTCAAAGTATCATGAAGTCTAGCTGTGGTTTGTTTCTTCTTGGGTTTGACTATTTGAAGTACTGGATCCCAAGCTGGTGGTACATTCCAACCATCTTCTCTATTGAAATTCGGATGTTTTTTGATTTCAATAGCCTCGCAAAGCATCCTCGGTAGGAATCGGTGTTCTTTAGCGAGAATCTGTGGTTTGTCAAATCTCAGGTAGTGGTTGGTCCCCTGTTGTAACCTACTTTTACACAAGCGAAACCGCATGCAAAATCTAATATGTTTATAATATCATAAAACAATAATTGACCTATCACTGTGTACTGCGTTTCACCCGGTAAAACTCACGGAGTCAGGTTGAGTGAACATGTAATGGAGTGTCACTAATCACGGAGCACGCGTCACTCTGTCCTCGTCCTCAGCCTCGCCCTTAGCTTCGTTCTCGGCTTCCGTGTCGTTAACGAGTCTATACAACGTGTCGTCGACGTGACTGACTTGACATGATCTATTGCCGTTACCGATTCACTATCGTACCGGTATATTAACCTACCGGCACATATCCTAACTAGTCCTAGACTGCACGGAAGACGAAGGTGGTTTTAATGGTTGCCTTGCTGCTGCCACTGCGCCGAATGTATTAGATATATAGAAGAGGATCCGAACTGTATGTTCGAATCCTCTCTTCTTCTCCCTAGCCTTTATTATTCCCAAGTCATTTGGGGTTGGCTTTTTTAGTCTAACCGAATTTGACTGAATATCAGTTTTTACACGGAGCGGCTGCCACCTTACCTCCGCAACCCGAAGGCTAACGATACTCTAAGGCTAGACCAGTGTCAGGATATTATAGGGCACTGACTTCCCAATAACGACTGCCATAGATGTTCATGGCAGCCGGGACCGACGACTTAACGTGCTCTCCGAGGCACGGAGCAGGCGATAATTGTCAATCAATACGCACATAATTTCGAAAAGTCATATAAATTCCGAAAGTCAGAGGTGCGCGATATGGGTTCGAACCCGAGACCCTCTGCATTGCAGTCTGTTGGTGTCCCCACTGAGCTAAGTACGAATCCTACACGGGACAAAACTTTGTGTGATTCACAAATGGTTGTTTCGAGTCTGGGTGTTCTTTGAGTCTGTTGTTTGAATGTTTGTAAAGTCCTCCGCGACACAGGATTCAATCCAAATGCGGGAGTTGTCTTTAAAAAAATTCCGAAATCTTGACATCTATATATTAATACGTGAAGCAAAAACTTTGTATCCCTTTTTACGAAAATTGCGCGGGCGGAGGAGTATGAAATTTGGCACAGTTAAAGTTTAAATGGAGAAGGCGGGGCGAATCCTAATATTTATATAAAATATGCATTAGAAATACATTCAATTAATGAAAAAACACTACACGCACACTACCATACATTTGACACACGCAGTCTAATCGCGTTCGTAGTATTTCGGCATTGTTCGTCTGACATCTTACAATTCTTTGTAACTATGGATACATATACCTTATTAATATGTAATAGAGAAAAAAGAAAACAAAGTAGCAAGCTTAGGAATTTTGGTCGAATTTTGACCACTAGGCGACCGCTAGTTATTATAAATGTGAATGTTTGTTTATTTGTTTGTTACGCTTTCACACCTTAACTACTCGACCGATTATCATGCAATTGAGCATACACATTGTCAGGGAAACAGGAAAGGATATATGGTACCTTTTATCCAGAAAAAAGGACTGTAACTAACCTTACCTTACCAGCATACGCGAGCGGCGCCATGGGCCAAATCTAGTAAATCAACAATTATGCTGCGCCGAATGTTTGTGAGTTAGACTATATGGAAAGCGCAGTGGCACAGCAACCATGTAAACCACGACACAAAATGCAAATTAGAATGCGTAACTACGGTCCAACCATAATAAATAAAATCTGCAAATAGTTGTTCTTAGTCTGGCTATTTATTTAACACGCTTTTGTTAGCTTGTTTCAACACGCTTTTATTAGCTTGGTATATCTATGTATCTATGAATCTATGTAACGGAATCTTTGAACGTGATTTTCATCCCTTTCAAACCGACGGATTGATTTGAAACTTTGCACACTTATCGAGGACCGATGACAATACAATAATTGAGAATAAAAAAAAAGTTTAAAAAAATAAAAGTGAATAATAGTTTAAAATAACTAAAAAACACGCTTCATCAAAAAACGTAGAAAATAATTTAATAATTTTAATGTAAAAAAGCGTGGTATGCTTTCTAAAATATTTTGATAATTTATTAAATTACTTTCTACTTTTTTTAAACTATTATTTATTGTGTTTGTTGATTGTGAAGTCCTCCATAATACTATATATAGAGTAGTGCAACAATTGCCTACTTAACTCTTTTCGTACCACTCCTGGACACGGGCCTCCTAAAAGAGTTAGGCCATAATCCACCACGCTGGCACCCAGTGCAGATTAGCATACTTCATATATCTTCGAGAACATTATCGAAAACTCTCAGATATACAAGTTTAATCACGTTATTTCCTTCAGCATTAACTTCGGACCTCTGCATGATTGTCCAACGGTCTCCCATTAAACGATTGCTGCCTTTACACACTGGAACGATTATTGCAAATATGAGTCTGCGAAAATAATATCTATATTCCACAAATAATTTTCTGATTCTGATTATTCTTTGTGTCTTTATGATCTTTTGCAATACAGGGCATAACCCTAGAGCGAGCGAAGACTTTAAAAACAAAAATAAACGATATTGCTTTATAGTTTACTTTGTTCGTAGACTATGCAATCATCAAACACGTTGCAAACCAAATAAACGCACCAGTGTAAAGAGAATATGCAGTTAAATGTTGTTCACTGGGCCGTGATGGGAAATCCGGCCGTCAAATATCAACAACAAGAGTTGACGCGCACCGTTTTATAGGGCTGCCTACCCTTTACTTTTTACCTAGACTTTGCAAGTTGGAGCATATATAGGCGTTCAAACATTCTGACCGCTAGTGTCAGTTACCTGATACTATAGTGATAATAATAATAATATTCTATCACATACACACAACACCATCTAGCCCAAATTAAGCAGAACTTGTACTATGGGTACTAGGCAATGGATAAAAATACATATATACTTATTTTTTGTAAATACGTACATATTATACATAGAACCAGACCTAGACAAACATCCATGTTCATGCACACAAATGTTTGACTTGTTGGGGAATCGAACCCGCGATCTCAGGCGTAGCAGTCGGTTACACTGACCACTACGCCATCGAGGCCGACATATAGGAAAAAGAGGTAGAAGTGCTTTTTTTATACTACCGAATACCCACAAGAACGGTCCAGTTGTTTTTATTTTACTGACTAACAGGTTTGCGGGCTGTCTGATTCCAAACGATTACTGTTATCTTTGTTGACTTGCAATACTCGAGGACTTACTGGTGTATAGCCAACGCAAGCGGAAAGGAATAGATAAGATTAAAAAGAAAGCCGTGAGCCTCCAGACTTCTTCGCCAGGTGAAATGCAGTTACAGTGTTACTGCTTTTACGCCCATTGCTTGTATTTGCGATTGTTGCGGTACTGCCTCGGAGCCTCGAAATGACGTCCTGTCTCGCTCTTTATAAATCTCTCGTAATAGTTCAAGGAATTTATATTTAGACGTATTAGTGACATTTCTTTTCACATTTCTGTTTTTTTTTTTTTAAATCTGATACTAATCTTCGCGTATAGGTAAGTTTTTGAATTGTATCAACCCTAAACGTAAACAAACAATCATTTTAACTAGATCTGATTTAATCACATGAGGAACCTTTAATTTTACCTACTTCTTATTTTATGATTACATTAGATCAATGTTGTCTTTATAAGTAACCTTTTAGAGCTGCAGCGGCTCGCCAGCGACCAGACATACAGACCAGACAGTTTAGAGTAGTAGAGTCTCGCTGATTTCAGCATGAATGTCTCGACCGGGGAAGGACTATCCTCTCACAGAATATCGACGTGAAATAGCAGTATTCCTACTGTTGTGTTTCGTTCGGTGAGTGTGAATGCCGGAGGCCCAATCATCCCCTTTCCCCCTGCCCGCTCCTTCTCCTTCCCACTTCCTTTCCTAAAGGGTCAGCAACGCGCAAGTGATACCTCTGGTGTTGCAGGCGTCCATAGGCTACGGTGACCACTTACCATCAAGTGGTAAGTATGATTGTTTGACACAATAGTTGAATAAAAAAAATAAAAAATTGTTTTCCCATTATATCTGGCAATCAAACAATTAACAAATAGGTTACATACCTATGTATTATTTTGTAAATTATTTTATATACAAGAGCAAATAGCAAATGTAATTACCAATTTGTCTGTAAAGACTGACATTGAGATAACAAACAAAAATAAAAACCTAATTTTGGAACTAATATTTATGGTTCACACAATTTTTATTGCACTGAAAAGCTTGCGGTTATACAATACCAAAGTACACATATAGACATATCTCTAATTGTGTTGAGCCTAAGAGAGGACACCTTTAAAAAACTCAAGGCAACACTTTTAAAATGTCCATTGAATCCCAATATCGGTAATTTGCAACTTATATCTGCAAACAACAACTAAAATACGCTTCATATCTGTGAATGTTCACTCCGTAGCATCAAAAGGCCTTTCATATACAAGGTGCCTTTATATATATCTACGTATATACCTATTGTAAGTAAAAGCATGAATATTCAATGCGCCAGTCTGCAGCCACTTTTTCCCTTCGTTTGGATGCGACATCGTAATGTCGTATTCGTACTAATAGCCGCACTGCCATCCTTACGAAAAGTGCCATAACTCGAGTTTTGACCCGAATTGATTTAAGTAATATTCGGAATCAGCAAAACGAGATCTATATATTCTCTTTAGACAGTTTTTACGTATCTATAACAGAGCCGGATTAATACTAAACATAACAGCAATATCTAGGTCTGTGTTATATGATTTACTTATTAAGACCGACATAACTGTAGATAGGAATAAGTTAGTTACGCTCTAAAGTATTTTTCTAACTATATCCACAATAACTAAAGTTATTATATTTATAATCAGAATAGTTCCTTGTTTGTAATCTTCATTTACTAGGTATAAGTGCATTATGTTTGAGTTATTGCAGATATGTTAAGGAAGCTTATATACGCTATTAAGTAATTTTACTAACTATATCTGCAATAAGTAAAGTTATTGCATTAATAATTAGCATATTTCGTTCTTTGTAATCCTCATTTACTAGTTAGTAAATTATATGTTAACAACATTTTTACATTCATAGCTTGCCCGTTTGTTACCAGAGCATGAATTTCGTTACTGAGAACCAAATGACCTTACCTGGAAACAATTACAACCAAATGTCATAAAAAAAGTTTTGCAAGCTTCTATTTATTCATCTTTGACATAAAAATTTAACTGCAAAAATAAGAGACTTAATACACCTATGGTTAAGACACAGCTCAAAAATTTCTTAATTGCTACTCAAAAATGCATCATGTGGGTTTCCTTACCATTACTGCATTAAGCATTTTACTTATTGCCATTATGGCTAGTAAACATTATTTCTACATACTAATAATACTAAACATAAGTAGATTAATTGTATTTTATAGCGGATATAAATGTATTTACAAACATTAAGTACTACATAATATTCTCCACACTTTTATCTATCATGTAGTGAAAGTTTCAAGTCGATACCATAAAAAGTGATGGAGATATAAACAAAATCAAAAATAAAAGCTATAACCACGTTTCCTCGAAATTAGCTTTTACTTCGTTATTGCACTTTTTGTAAGGACGGTAGCGCAGGTGACCGCAGAATGGTTTTGCGATGAGGCCAGACCCGCAATCACTTGACTGATTATAAGCTACGGTCGTGGAAGTGCGCCAAATTATGTTTTTATATTGCGCTCTGTATAATAGCGTAGATTTTTCAATTTCTAGTTTTTCTATTTGACCCGCGTAAATCCGGGCATTCCGGGATAAAAAGGATCCTATGTGATTATAGCTACCTCGTTGACGTTGCGGTAATGTATGCGACAGCTGTGGTCGAGGTCTCGGATTCGATCTCACTGTCAAGAAACACTGGTAAAATATGGGTGTAATACACCTCTACCTACTGGGTAGGTAGAAGCATATATGTTCATCCAAGTCAAGATTTGTCAGTGTGTATATTTTCAACTTATAATAGCTACAAGGTTTATTTAGATTTGCCGAAGATTTCCTTATTTTGGTCCTCACGAGTATGTCGGTTGGTACCTCTTTCGTTGTTGACTACTTCCTACCTACTACGTCAAATATACCAAGTACTGAACTCTTTACATACCACTTTAAAAACATTTATCATAAAGAGGACTGTAGTTCTTATCCACATCTTATTCCCATGGTTACTACAAATGATCAATTAAATATATTATTATAGATACATTCACTAGAGAAAAATCTTCTTTATTATTTCCAAGGTCGGCTTTCTTGTCTTACAGATATGGTTTAAATCAAGCAACGACTGCCATAATTATAATACTCGCAAACCAAAAGCAAAATGCTTTAACGGCAGACCAAATGCCAGAATATTTTAGGATACTTATTTCCTATATCGACACCATATTTAAGACAGCTGGAACACATCACTTTCCGTGCTGTCCAAAAAAGGAAGGGTGTAACTTTTGTAGATGACTCACACAATGGCAACAGATCAATCGATCTGAACTTTCTTCGTACGGGAATTCCGATCCACTAAAGAAAAGTATCACATGTTATCTCAAACTGAATACGCCCGACTAAACTCAATAGCCGTAACTTCGATGCATATATTTCGAGCACTGGAAACTGCAAAACGGTTTGAAGTGACTTATTGAACCATAAGCGAAGTGACTCGAGATCTAAAGCCGGACACAAGTTCCACTTGGTCGCAACAAGCGCAATACTACTCGTACAAACTTTATAAATGTCTGGAAAACATCTAACTGGATTTTTCGTTCCATTTTTCAGTGCTGATATTTCATATATAATTTTTTTATACTGTACCTTTTTGTTCAATACGTTTTCGACTGTGTAAACAATATAAAACCCAACAGAGAAAAAGCGAACTCAAATGTAGAGATAAAATATAGGCATGTTTTAGTTTTTAGTTCTTTTTCATTTAACATTTCCTATATTGAATTGGCTGTGATACGATATACTGTAGGACACTCAATGTGTGGGTAGTGCTGAACGATTAGTTTTGTATAGTCAGGCGTAAACACACGATAGCGGGATGCGTCACTCTTTTTCCGCAACCAAACATTCATATTTTAATATGGATGTATTTATTGTACCGTCAGCGATATAAGTAGCTAAACATTGAATCAATTTTTAAAACGACTTCTTGGGTTAAAACATTCTAATTTTATGCTACACAAAAATTATATATAATAATATAATATAATATTCTATCACATGTACACACAACACCATCTAGCCCAAACTAAGCAGAGCTTGTACTATGGGTACTAGACAATGGATAAACATACATATACACTTTTTTTTTGTAAATATTTACATATTATACATACAAACACCCAGACCGAGACAAACATCCACGTTCATGCACACAAATGTTTGACTTGTGCGGGAATCGAACCCGCGACCTCAGGCGTGGCAGTCAGTTACACTAACTTCTACGCCATAGAGGTGACTAGATATAACAATACAAAATTTCCTTACTTCTTTACCTGTAATTTATAAGTTATAACTGATACCAGTCAATACATTATTCATCGCTCACCCATAAGCTTGGTTTTATGAGAATGAGATTGTATAACCTTCAAGGTACTCAATGCTATTTATGAATGTTCTGGTTCGTGAATCCAATAAACTTGTACTGGCATGAAAAACAAAATCTACAAATTATTATACTTTCGGAGTAACCACCCCCAAAAACACAAGTCTTACCTTAAAGGTCCTTAAAAGATTTTAATTCTATTCTCAAAAAAACCAATACACAATTGAACAAAGCCGAGAGCAACAGCTACTACATTATTACATATCCCTGAGCCTCACCTCCATGCCCAAACCTAATTCTACCTTTCTCCAACAAAAAATAACAGCAATACATAACCAAACAAGGAAAAGGTATTATAATTCAATCTGCAAGCGTACACACCGAATGAATTCGACTGACCAAACCTGTACCACGTCGACACCGCTTTCTCTACCTGCAACCGAAATGAAATTCCGTACCTGACTGTACATGGACCATCATTGAAAATAGAACCTTAAGTTTATAAAGATAAAGATTAAAATCGTTTAGCAGTTGTATAGTTGGAAGATGGAATAGATTTGTGCGCGGTCCGCGAACGTGTGTCAAACTGTAGTAAAGCGCGCTACTACCGCGGCCGGTCACGGTCCTTTCCGAACCGTTTCTACTGGACAATTTGTTTGTAGCTGACCTTGTACTAGCTGAGGGTTAGTCATTGTAATCTTAACAAAAGGTACAACATTTTAGCCAAACTAAATATAGATTAAGGGTAAGCAGAGAGCAACGATAGCTCAGTGGGGAGACCAACAGACTGCAATGTAGAGGGTCTCAGGTTCGAACCCACGTCGCGCACCTCTGACTTTTGGAAGTTATATGACTTTTCGAAATGATGTGCGTATTGATTGACAATTATCGCCTGCTCCGTGCCTCGGCGAGCACGTTAAGCCATCGGTCCTGACTGCCATGAACATCTCTGGCAGTCGTTATTGGGGAAGTCGACACAAAAGATCCCACTGGATCGAAGTGGCGCCGGTCTGTACTGACTGGCCCCCACACAAGATAAGATAAGATAAAGAGCTCATTGTTGTCAATTATTTGGTGACGATTCGTATGAGTTGACTAGCCGGGTATACTACCAGACTCAAGAGATAAACTTTTCATCCTATCTTTCATTCCTTTTTGTCTATTGGCAACACACAACCGATACCATTGATATTTTAAGCAATCACCTAGACCATACCGATGGCTACAGTTACTGATACCAGATGGTGAGCATTTACCGTCGTCTATAATCATAGGCTCAACTATCATCGAGGGTCATGTATATGCTCGCCATCTTGCTAATATAAAAAACTTGGCAAGGTATGGACTTTGCCTAGAAATAGGTTCGATACGTCCTACACTACAAACAATATGCAATTTGGTACAATAATTTATGAAGATTTGGAGGAGGACCTACAATCTATTGACTCGGAAGTTTTAGTTTTTAAAGAAAATAAATTGTTGTTTGCTAGTATTTGTATGCAACGTCGCGCGTCGTTTGATTAAAACTCGTAAAACACTTTGTTGCTAAAGTGGTTTTGAACAACAATGTGTGAAACACCGTTGTTCCAAGCAACATTTAATGATGCCAATTTAAACGTACATATGCATGTTTGTTTGCTAAAGGACCGGACAGAAACTATGGATTTCGCTGGCAGAGAACTTGTTTTCTGTTGCTGAGTAAAATTACCTGAATTCCTGGCCTGAAGGACAGCGGCTCCGGTGGTTGATATTGGAAACTTATATATATGTATGTATAGTAGCTTGTAGTGTAAAGATCGTTTGCGAGATTCAGGATTATATAGATTAATGTGTAATTTTATACAGCGCCATCTCTTGTAATATGTCGTTACTTCTTCGTTTGTGTGGAGCTGCTACAATCATTTTCTTCTGCTCTGATGATGCATATTATTTTTCTTACACTCACGTCAAATAAAGAGGTTTACAATCTGGTAAAGTTTTATTCAGTGTGTTAGACAATGCTCTGAGAGAAGTTGTGAGACCTAAATTAAGCTATCTACATATCTAAATAATCTTACAACTATTACAGCTTCGAATCTATATACCGTTGTTCAGATTTCTCAGCTGCAGAGTATTTGCAGCTTTCACTTAGCGTGATGGCAACGCGCCCTTAATGAGTAATTTATTTACACAAGGCTCGGTTCCGTAAGGAGTGCCAGTAAAGTTGGTCCGGGGTGCGCGGGCTAAAGCCGATTTGTCCGGCATCTATTTGAAGATACCTGACGCGCGCCGTTTCACAGCGCCATTAACTACCATCAATGACCCCCACCATTCACGTGGCACTTTAAACGACGACTAAGATTAATAAAATTTAATAAAAAAATTAGTAAGGCCGGCCATGGAGCAGGACTTAAACCTGTGACCTCGACAGGCCGTGTCATCATTTTGCCAAGTAAGCTGTTCATGGTCCTCCTTAAAAAAATCGAGTTGTGTTTACTTACCGATCGCATAGAATGTAACAGTTGCTGTCAAATATGTACGCGGCCTAATGGATTTAACCCAAAATGTAAAGTATAAGGCATAGGTTCACGAATAGCTTGTTTAGACCTCAATTTCAAGTCCTGCTTCATGGATTGTCTTTTTCTACTGTTATAATTCACATTCTACATTAACGTGACCAATGCTTATTAAATAAATCTTAATAAGCTTTGTGCACTAAGATGTAGCCTGCGTTATTATAAATCCTTAACTGGATAAAGTCTCACCAACTCTTAATAACCAAAGTAGAACCAGAGTTCTTGTGACGTCACACTATCATATCCTATTGCGGGACAGCCGTCTCTCGGTATAAGATTATCCGAGATAAAGCTATAATCTTCTACTATAGCTAAATGCGAGTAGTCACACACATACAAAGTTTCTTTAGGGAATATCGTAACAGTGATTAACTTTTAAAACTTGTAGGTGATACTGACGATGATAACATTATGACAATATACATATGTGTTATGTAATAGTATAAGATATCTCACTACTGAGTTCACTACAATACACTACTCACCCTAAGTGTAGGGTGTTCAATGCCCGCACGGGTCTTATCAGTTGCGTTTTAAGCCACATGTCGTCGTATTGAATCTAGGTGTTCTTCATGTTTGTTATATAGGTAAATGTATAATCAACGTGATTTATGAATAGAACTAATAAGAAAATAAATAAAAACGTTAATATGAATTTGTCCTTTTATGTGTCCCTGACAACGTGTATGCGAATTACATGATGATTGGACGAGTAGTTACGCTTGCAAGTGTAACAATCAAATAAACTTCCATTCGCAATTATAATATTAGATAGCATTGTACGGGTCGGATGTTGGAGACGAGTAAAACGACCAAGTGTCCGAATAATACTGAATAATATATTGTCATAGTCATTACACATTACACATAGTACATAGAGTAGAGTACAAACTTAAATATACCATCACACCATTTAAAGAAAAAAATACAAATATAGTATATTTTTTATATTCTTAGTTACCATTATAAGCATTATTTTAATAATAAAACGTTTATTTCGTTTATTAACAACATAATAAAATGAATAACATGGGTATAAAAACTATCACAATATAATCGTTATATAATTTTGGTTTTAGTTTTCTAATAAGGTTTCGTACGGCTTTATGGATAATAGCCTTTTTACCATATTTATTTATTATTTCCACATTAGGTAGCATGTCTTTTACAACTTTGTAAGGAGCTGAGTATATATCATCTAATTTATTTATAGGTGCATCATTTTTAACAAGATTTAAATCATCTTTCTTATAACTAATAGGATTTATATATTTATCATATCTTTTTTTTCTATTTCATTTACTCTTTAACAAATTATTTCTAGCCTCTTTTTGAGAAAGTTGCAAACGATAATTTAATTCTCAAGGATAGCTATCAAAACGTAGAGAGGACCTAATCATTGGTTCTTTCTTTGGTAATGAATATTTATGTCGTTGACATTTATCACAACGATTTTCTAAACATCATTATCGATGCCAGGCTAGTAATAATATTTCGTTATATTGTTTTACATTCGTCTCATACCAGCATGACCACTACTTGGTAGGAGATGAAAGTCATTTATGATAACTCACCTATCATTTTGACTTTCAATTATTTCAACATCATTTAAAATACTATATGTATTGTGGTCCTTGTCTATCTTTGTTATTCTTTATCTCTGCTAATAGTTTCTTAATAAAAATATCATTGTCTTTACTTTTTATTACATATATTTCTTCTAACTTTAATTTATTGCAAAAATTATCTAAATGTCTTACAAATTCGTCTCGCGTCATTTGTAATTGAGAATTTAGAAACTTCACATATATATTTTTTTCACTTTCAACATAACATAACATTTTATTTTCATATGTAATCTTTCACGTCCTTTTTAAGTTTTCTAGTTTACTATTATTAATTAATCGTAACTCGACTGATTCTTTTGGTTTGATATGAGTATTCACGACTCTTGGTTGATCAGGCCTTAAGTTAGTGTCTACTATATCCTCCGCAGAATCAGGGCTATTTAGTTTTCTCGCTCATGCTCTTGTCATTACATTCACTACGCTTACATGCATATCTTTCAAATCTCCTATTGTGATTCTTGACAGTGCATCTGCAGCTGCATTGTCAGAACCTTTAACATATTCCACTTCAAAATTGTATTCTTCCAAAGCTAATGTAAATTTCAGTAAGCGACTTGAGGGATCTTTTATATTAAATAAGTAGACTAAAGGTTTGTGGTCAGTGAGTATTTTAAAGGTCAGCCGTACAAGTATGGGCGAAAATATTTTACGGCCGACACTATAGCAAGCAATTTTTCTCAATGACTGGCGAATTCTTTTCACCTTTGTTCAAAGTTCTACTCGCATAAGTTATTAGTCGTCCATTTCCGTTCGATAATTTTAATTTAAAAATTGCTCCTATCGCATTATTACATGCATCAGTTTAAAATATAAATTTATTTTTATAAATATATTTATTATATGGCGGTAATATTAAACGGTGTTTTAATGTATCAAATGATTTCTGGCATTCACTATTCCATTCAAAAGGTACACATTTTCTAGTTAATTTATTTAAAGGATAAGCAATCTCTGAAAATTTTAGTATAAACTTTCTGTAATAATTTGTGAAAGCAACTAATCTTTTTACCTCTTCTAGTAGACCTTCTTATAGTCGTCTGATAGACCTCATCATTAATCCATTTCATATGGCATTTTCTATATGCCTTACATGCGCAGAATAACATACCAAGCAATAAAATTTTGCAGTATAATGGCCAGTATAATATTGATGGTAGTCATGTGGAACCAAATTTCCTTATTAGTGGACTTATTGTCCCTGGCAGCCGCGTTTTGGACGATAATAGTCTTCTCCTTAGACTTTTGGATTCCCATCTTTAAGGTTAAGGTTCAAAGTTATGTTCTCAACAAGCACGTCTTGTCCACAATAACTGATGATAGAGATGAGTAAAAAGACCAAGTGTTCGAATAATACTGAATAATATATTGTCATAGTCATTACAACATTCTAACGTTACCAGGTAATAAAACTAACCATAAGGAAAAACATACATATAAAATCCCGCGCCTCTATCTTTTACACCTCTGCTAACTCTCTTAGAAGTAAGCAGAGTTGTATTATAACCACATTTGGCGAGCTATAGTTTTAGGTTCTACGTATAGGAAGAAAGAAAGAAATATATAGAGGGCGAGCCTATTGTCCCTAGCCGAACACAGTTAAGGAACTGTGTTCGGCGTAGGGACGCGGCGTTGCTATTAAGAATTTCTTAACAGAAAACCCTACAACATTTCGCGACTGGTAAAACCGCACTTGATTTTTGGTCAACACAAAAATAGTTAAGGTAACCAAATGTTGTTACGTGAAACAGTTATCGGTTATTGAGTGTCGGCCAATAAAACAAGTGAATATATTTGGCCGACGAACGGCGCTAACAATCCACTATTCCGAGTTTTTCACCGAACACAGTTTATCTTTAAATCTCACGTGTATTCACGTCGCATTGTAGTTTCGAATCAGCGTTTTGTTGAATGGATTCCAAATACACGAAAGCTACAGGCCCGAATCAACTTTGAGATTCATTTATTTTGTGCACGAATGCCGCAGCGGTTCAGATAGTGTGCTATGTGTTATGCGTTGGATCTCAGGCGGAAAAATATTTCCATACACTAATAGCTGTTTCGTGTCTATTGCTTGAATGTTGGTAAAAGCTCCCACAATAATTAATCCTTATGTGAAGGAGGGTTGTCTTTTTGACTAAATGTATGTTCTGTTTATATTACGTTTATAGAGTCACGCCTATATCATTTTCTCCAAGGATTTTAGTATCAGTATGGAGGTTTAAAAATTGTTTAGTCATATTACGTGGTACTTAAAATATATCGCCATTTCGCTTAATAATATTAATGTCAGCCCTCTAAATAAACTGTCCCATTGCTGGGCACAGACCACGTAACTTAATTCTTCCCACACTGAGAAGAGCTCAATGTGAAGAGATAGACAGTACACCATGCTAGCCTACAGTAGATTGGCAGACTTTACATATCTTTAAGAACATTATCCAAGCAATAATTAACTAATTAATATAATTATTAAATAAAATGTTGTGTTACCTATATCTGCCTACCTCTCCGTTGATAAACAGGCTTGAATCTTTATCTGTATGTATATTTTATAACTATGAAACGGTTCATAAAAACCTTGAATATATATTTATTTTCGTACAAACCCTTTTACAGATAGAACAACAACAAAACTGGAACCCTTCGAGCCGCCTGAACAACTTCAAGACAATCTTGTACACTACCCACACAAAAGAGAGGGTAGATTGGAACACTGATATTTTAACATTTACATTCGACTAGGGATGTGGAACATTGATTTTTAAATAACCGATTATTTTTGGCGATGTTTGTAAAAGTGAGATATTTAAAATAGAAAAAAAATATGTCAATGGAAAATACAATAATCCTTACTTATGACATGTGTTAGCTCTGTTTTAGACATTGCATTGAACTTTATAATTTTTATGAATAAAAGATTACTTGACATTGATATATAGGTTACAGCTAATATTTTTTTGGAAAACTTCGGTTTAAATTCATCGATATTGAATCTATAAATCGACAATCATAACAAAGCCTTTTTTTATTTAACCACAACCCTAAATTCGACACTTTATGAAAAGATTTTAATATGCCAGTATTTCCTCCGATAAAGGTCGATGAAAGACGTCTCAAGTTTACACAGGTAACAATAACTTGGGCTTTTTGGGTTAAAGTATACATATAACGGAAATAGTTACGAGAATCTTTCCAATTGTGGCTGTCTACGTAGAACAAACTATGGATTGTTACAATTTCTATGTAGGTCAGTGGATATTGGTTATCGAGAGCAAAATAAATGAAGATCAGACAATTGGTACTGAATATTGTTTTTATTTTCTATGTTTAGCAGTGGGCGTCATGTGCCTGAAATGATATTTGAAATGAAACTTTTTTGGCACGTTAGAGTAAAGCAATGGTACAGTATAATACAATATATGTATTTAATAGTCCCTTTTTTGTTTATCTACTGTTATTTACATGATAATAATCCTTACTACTATTATAAATAATAATATAATAATAATATTCTACCACATACACACAACACCATCTAGCCCAAACTAAGCAGAACTTGTACTATGGGTACTAGACAATGGATAAACATACATATACTTTTTTTTGTAAATACATACATATTATACATAGAAACACCCAGACCAAGACAAAAATCCATGTTCATGCACACAAATGTTTGACTTGTGCGGGAATCGAACCCACGACCCCAGGCGTGGCAAGCGGTTACACTGACCACTACGCCATCGATGCCGTATGCAAGTTTGTTTTTTTGTTACGCTTTTACGCCCTAAGCCTTAATTACTTGACCGATCATCAGAAAAATCCATACACAGTCAGAGATAAAAAAAAAGACATCAGATCGGTCATTCATGAAAAATATACTGTTTCCGAACGAGCAAAGCCGCGGGCAAAAGCTAGTATAATTGAAAACATGATTTTCCATTATAGTATTACCATTTTTGGATAAGACTGAAATTTACTTAGGTACACCTTTATTC
This sequence comes from Catocala nupta, assembly GCA_963675205.1. Lineage (NCBI taxonomy): Eukaryota > Metazoa > Arthropoda > Insecta > Lepidoptera > Erebidae > Catocala > Catocala nupta. Next base: position 7,880,027 of record OY776084.1, on the reverse strand, counting down.
AATTTACAATAATTTTAATAGAATTATCTGTATGTTCCAAATTACGGTTGCCAGTTACATTGCCATAAATATGTGTTTCTAGTGTTTACTAAAACTGGTACTAAAACAGTTGCGCATCGCTAGTGTATGCGATCTCTGGTCGATGTGCATGAGCACTCAGATTCTATCCCCGGGTCAGGCGGTTGTATTAGGATGTTCTTTGTGTCCGTTGTTTGAATGTTTGTAAAGCCTCCCGCGACAAAGAATTTATTCAAAGTGTGGGAGTTGTCTTTTAAAATAAAAAAATCCTGTATAAAAATATCAGTAGCAGCACGGAGCTTGGAATTGTGCCTGTTAATCGGAAATACGCTAGCACTCTATTTCAAGAGACTTCAAGCCATAGCTGGCAGAGTGTGAGTATTATACACCTGTGCTGCCTATCAACGGCAACTTCCTCCAGGAAGAGAAGAAGGAGGAGATGAAGAGATAGATGAAGCAGTTGCCTTGACCGAAATCGGTTGAGAGGTATCATCATTATCACCATTTATCATCATGTTTATAAATATGTGTTTATTTTCTGATACATCTTGCATGGATCGTGGTCACGGGTTTACTGCGTAAGCTCAGTAGCGCCTTCATGAAGTTTATAAGTATGTATACAAATCGTGAAAGTCTAAAAACGTTTAACTACATCAAACCTCTACAGTTTAATAGTAATTCAACGTAACTGTAACCGTAGCAATAAGAACTAAAATGTACATTGACTAAACTTTAGTTAGTTTAGTATGGGTTTGCCGCACTGTTCTTACCTATTAGGTCATTGTGCGTAAATGACAGATGAACAAGTGTTCGGTTATTTATACCACCTCATATCTATCTATTAAACATAGTTGATAACTAAACTTTATACATCAATCTTTGCTTATCCTGTATTATAAAGGGATGTATAATAGCAATATTTTCGGGGCTATGTATTTGTATTTCAGTCCTGAGTTTCTTTGTGTGACGAGACGCCAAGCCCTTGTAAATTTTGTAACAAAATCCCGATATACTTTGCACAAACCGGGAATAACACTCATGAATTTTCCTTTTACAATAGTGATTTCATATTGCCACTTTACATAGTGTTTTCTTTTTTTATTGTTAGAATGGCATTGGATAGCACAATCCCGTCTCGCACCAAAAGGTTCAGCAATTCCTTTTTATGCCTTACCATACAAATTTGGAACAGTCTTTCGGCACATGTGTTCCCTACCTTCTACGCCACTGGGTCCTTTAAACGTAGTGTGAAAGAAGACCGGCTTGACACTGACGACGACTAGAAGACATATATCTTCGCCTCGTCGTCACTGGACTGTAATTGGGCTTTCCATCAGGTCCGTTACAATTAATTGGCCGTACCACGATTAAAAATAAAATTGCATCACAAAAATTTGGTGATAAACGTGTTACCTCCTATTTATTACATTCGATAAATAAAGCTAGCAAAATAAAAGCGTAATATACCACTACCTACACCTTCCAATATACAGAGGCGTGAAACCAGGCAGTAAAGAAGAAACGATCGATAAAGACCTAAGAATAATTCATAATAATAAGTCGTTGAAGCGCCCGAAGTTGAATACGTAATGACCACGTCAAATGAATTCTCGAACACCCAATACCTGCGGTTATGAATGCACCTTCCGACTCACTCGTCTATATTGAACATTTACTTTATTTAAAAGCGAGGAATAACTAGAACGATGAATATGTATTTCGCAATCAGTATGCAAACTTTTTATTGGAGCCTTATTGACTTTCAGAGGGACGTTTTCTTTTGTCATTTTGTCTTTTGAAGTGTTGAGGCTCTGACAGTCTAATGTTAAAAATAAACCTTAAGCAAATATGGTAACTTACGTACCGTGTAAGGGACAAAATACCGAAATGATGAGTACCTACAATCTGGGCATTTATCGACTTTCACGATTTGTATTTATAGTTAATACAAGATGTGCCCGCAGTTTCATCCGCATTTATGATTATTGCGCCGCCGCGCCGCCCCTATGGGTCCAAACCAGTAGTTCCTGAGACTAGCGCGTTCAACTAAACAAACAAACAAACTCTTCAGTTTTATAATATTAGTATAGATAATATTTAACAACGGGTAAATATTGTAGGATTTATAAGTATTTATTACCATTATTAACCTCTGAGTATTCTTCGAAAAGGTTAATGAAAACACTATGTGGGTCTGCATGTCTGTCTGTTAGTGGCCGACATAACTCCGGAACCACTGGACCGATTGACTTGTAACTTGGTGTGCAGATACCTTAGGGTCATATACTTTTACATTTAAGACGAAGAGGTTGAATCCTGGATTTATACACCCATCTCGTTTAATAAGTCGCGATTAAGACCCGTTGTCTAATATTATATTAAGTATTAGCTTTTGGCCGCGGCTTCGCTCGCATAAAAGTAGGTTATGTTATGTTAGTAACAGTGATTTTTATTAAATTAAATATAGTCTATGTTACTTGGTGATAATATAACTTTCTAATGGAAAATAATTTTTTAAATCGGTTGAGCAGGAGTTAAATTCTTACAACCAACAAATCAAAAGTCATATCTTTCCTCTTTATAATATTAGTATAGCTATACATAGATATAGAAGTATAGATATAATCTGGGCATCTTCAAGTCGTGAGTGAATACATACCTTCTAGACAAGCGTGCTCCATCGTCGACCACATCGTCTCTTAACACCTGGTGAGATCGTGGTCAAACACAATGCTATTCACAATTAAAAACAATACTGAAATAGTAGCTACAGATTATTAATTCCCAGTTAACAATCGGTGAAATTTTCTTTTCCACATGATTTTTCTGTTTGTGATTTACATGACGCGTAAACAGTCCATTTAATTAAATAAAAACAAAAATACCACATACTACTAAAAACAGCAATGAATTGAATCATACGTGATGTAAACAATTCACGTAATAAACTGTACACTAGTGTGGAGTGTAGAGGTCTTTCCTGTGCGGTCCTCTTTTGTTGTTATCAGAAATTGAAATTCGCGTTAGGATAACTACATATTTATATAGACTTTTGTAAGATGCTTTGCCAATTTTTCTGGTACGCTTTTCCTTACAGCCTGTATATAATAAAAGCCAAAATAGACAAGCAGATATTGGCATGCAGAGATCTCAAGTTTTAATCCCCAGCTTTTAAGTAATTATTGCTCGCTACAACGGTGAATAAAAGCATCGTGAGGAAACTATGACGACAGTGAAGTCTGCCAACCTGCACTCAGGCGGCGTGTTGGACTATGGCCTATCGCTTCTTATATTGAGAAGAGATCCATGCCCGGCAGTGCGCCAGTTTATATGCAAGGTTGTTATTATTAATATTTCATATATAATTAAATCGTTAGCCGAGTGAGTTTGATCATTCACGTTTAAAGCTTCGTTTAACAAAGCTTCATAAACATTGCGAGGCAATCTGCATGTCAGAGAGTTCTCGGTAATGTTCTCGAAGATATGTCAGGTCTGCTAACCCGCACTGAGCTAGCGCGGTGGTCTGTGGTGTAATGATTCACTAGCTGAAAAGAAACTATGCCCAGCAGTATGTAAATAACATTTAATAAAATTATTATAACAGTTATCTGCTACACTTGTTTAAAGATTTAAGGAGTCTGCTCACTAAACCGTCTTATACCATGACCGTGCTAGGAACGTATCAGACACGAAAAGCAACACGATACGCCCTGCTATAGGCTGGTCGGTGACGGAACAGTCTAGTGGGCATAATCTTATACATTTCCTTACAAAGAATATTTTTAGCCTGACGCATTCCTAGCACGGTCATGTTATGTTACGGGGTAGTGGGCAGACTCCTTTAGGGGGTAGAAACCAACCAGTTTTAATAAGTTTATGTACTCAACGCAGGTAATATGTGCATGTTGAAGTACATGGACAGGTTGTAAGCATTGTATTAACAACCAAAGAGACAATTCATGCACTAAATATAATTCCTGTCTCGCGGTTGGCTAACTAAACATTGAAACAAAGAACATCCAGACTCTGAAGAACTATTTGTTAATAACAGAAAATTTTGTACCTTTTGAGGATTGAATCCATAAAACTTGGCTCTGTGGCAGTGGTGCACTTAAACCACTTCGCCATTCCGCCATCTGTAATAAACATTTATAATATTAGTAGGAATTTCATATAAGAGAGTATTTATAGTACTTATCTATTGTCATTTATATGGAATACAATCTTGTGGAAGCAATAACACGTTATACGATAGTTGTATAACATTTATCTGTTCTATGTTTTATGTTCCAATCAATAAGACGGCTACGAAAAACTAAGGAAGCAGGATGCGGCATACGGTTGTGATACGCGTTCTCTAAGGTTGGCCATAGATATAAATGCTAAGCTGCGGCGACGTCTTTAGAATTTTCCATTATTATAAATTAATGAGTAATTTATTATAAATTATTGTACTTATTATTATTTAAACAAAAAATATTATTATTAAAAATTATAATCCTAATCCTAACTATCCTATCTAATATTATAAACGCGAAAGTGAATTTGTTTATTAGTTTGTTTGTTACGCTTCACGCCTTAACTATGCCACATATCATCATAAAATTTCGCATACACGTTCTCGGGTGTTCAGAATACAGACATAGGATAACTTTCATCCAGAAAACCTACATTTAAGCGAGTGAAGCCGCGGGAAATACCTAGTATATCATATTGTTACGTGCTGGGTTCAACGGATAAGAATATAAAACAATATTACTGACTAAAACGTTTTATTCTATCACACAATTAAATTTAAAACACTAGAAACACTATACTACACTTTTCCACTGTAACTGCTTCAAACTCCGTAGTATTTTCGCTTCCGTTCGCTTCGATGAACACTTGATCGCTTACGATAATAAACTGACTCGGCGGTGCGCGTGCGCTCTATTTATACGCGGGTAAAGCGTTTCTGGGGTTTTCTAGAAAAGCCATACCCAGCACGCAACCGCACGATGATTCGAGAATGTGCCAGCGCTTTCTCCACTGAACTCGTACTGACAAATACGTAGTTCCGTAAGACGTCAATAGATGGTGCTGTAATAAATTATTATTAGAAACCGCCGACTCTTCCCCACAGTGCCGACAGAGGGCCTGCCCCACATTAACCGTAACAATATATTTAAAAAAAGCAGTATATTTCGTCGCTTGTATTTAACTATGAAACGTGCAAACCAAGCTATTAAGTTCGCGTAGTTATAAAAAAATAGCTAATTGATGCCTACATGTAGCAATGCTCATAATTTATTGTTCGATGCGGATTTTTTTTTTTTTTTTTTTTATGTTATTGGTTGGCAAACGAGCAGACGGATCGCCTGATGGTAAGCGATTACCGCCGCCCATGAACACCCGCAACCCCAAAAGAGTTACAAGTGCGTTGCCAGCCCTTTAAAAAGGAATGAAGGAGGGAAAGGACAAAGGAAAAGATAGGAAAAGGATCGGGGTAACTGGGCCTCCGGCTCTCTCACTCACCAATACGAAACGCAACAGTACGGGTACCGTTACTTCACGCCGGTATTCTGTGAGAGGGTAGTACTACCCCGGTCGATCCGGCCCATTCCTGCTGAAACCAGTTTGTACCTACGTTTACGGGTAGTCGTTTGGTCTCAAAATGAATGCCTTTATCAATAAGGCAATTCTCAGTGGCAATGAGAAGTCTGCAGACGTGCAGAATTCGTGACTGCAACACTGTCGCTCATGTGAGAACTAGAAAAAATTCTGGCAACAGTCATTACACCAAAAAACATAGTGAAACATATTCAATAATACTAATATAATATAACAATACTGCAAAATCTAATTTCTATTCATTATTTTAGATTTCAATTTTACGAAATGCATATCATCAAGGTAGATGAATCACATTTAGGCTATCTGTCTAAATGTGACTCCTCTATGCCTACTTCAATGTAATGACGCAAGTCTATTTATATACACATTTACACAACTTAGTTTTTGGCGACACCCAGTGTCTTTATTATGAAATTTTGTGCCTTCTCCACCGGATTAGACTCATAATTCCTTGTCTAGAACAGCATAACTTTACGGTATCTATCTACCATAAGTGATTGCCTATTCGTCCACATTTACGTTCCCTTCAAAAGGGTTACAAGTCCGAGACGGAATAAAACCGGAATGGCTAATAACATGAGCACGTAAAATACAAGCGGAGTCTTTTCACTTTTTTATGGTGCCCTCACATTACGAGTGGCCGGGCCGCCTTTATGGTGGCCCACAAATGAGAACATTCCCACGCTGATCTGAATATGAAATAAAAACTCTACAATGATAAATTGGTGGTATTTTATGTACGCTTTTGTGTGCAATCTTGCAGGTTTTGTGTTGAATTGCCGTTGAACTGTTAACGTTTGATAGCTTCGCTGTTTAGTGTTGTAAATGTGAGAGTATCCATATATTTTTATTAAACATTTTATACTAAGATGACCATGGAACAGTGACTGATGAGAAATAAGCTTACAATCTGCCTGATCGTATGGGTGCTTGCAATTTTGGGAATGATATTCACGCGTTGGCGACACTTAAAATTTGGCATTTGACAAAGTGGACCATACATTATTACTCAACAAAATCGCCTACAATGGTATCAGAGGTGATCTTCTTCGATGGTTTGTATCATATTTAACAAATTGAACACAGAAAGTAGTCGTTAATGGTTTTGAGTCTAGTAATATTAAGGTCACTTCAGGAGTCCCGCAAGGCTCAATTTTGGGACCTTTGCTATTTATTTTATTTATAAATGATATAAATAAATGTTTCAAACATTCTAAATTTCTTTTATACGCAGATGACTTAAAAGTTTTCAAAATAATCTGTAATGTATCTGACTTGCAGAATTTCAACAAAATCTTGAGAGACTCTAACTATTGCTGCCTTAATAAATTACAGTTAAGTCTAACTAAATATCACAGCATCACATTTACTAAAAAAATTTATGTTATTAAATCCAATTATATCCTAACTAATACCGTACTTAACAAAGTTACCTGTCTTCGTGATCTTGGTGTGCATCTTGACGCTAAACTTAATCTAGATGTTCACGTGGAAAATGTAATTAGCAAGGCATACCAAATGTTTGGCTTTGTAATGAGAGCATCCCGAGACTTTCGCCGTCCATCTACTTTTCTGCATCTATATAAGTCCATAATCAGGCCACAAATGGAATACGCAGTACCCATTTGGAATCCGTACTATGCAAAATATAAGGACGCCATTGAAATAGTGCAACGTAAGTTTCTTCGCGCAATGCAGTATAGATGCTTTAGTAAAAAAATATCATACCAACAACTTCTTAAGAAATATGACGTATTGACCTTAGAATCAAGAACTCTTCTTGGTATCATGACCTTATTCAGTGTATGCCGCAACAAGTTTGACTGTCCTGACTTGGTAAATGGAGTGTGCTACCTTGTTCCTCGTACAGTGCACGGACGTGAGGTGCGCACCAGACGCCTATTTGCTACTGGTCTGTGCAGAACGAATTGTGGCATGCGCTCCCCACTACACTGTTTGGTAGACACTTATAACAGGAACTTTACTGACATTGATATATTACATCTTAATAAGCCTAGATTTAAAAGTAGCAGCATTAATAAAGGAATGGCAGTAGTGCCAAGAGGTATATATTGGATAAGATTTTTATTTACTTTTATATATGTATTTTTTTTTGTACTTTATTCCGAACAGGCATAGTTACTATTTTATACTGTTAGTAAAGCACACACTTAATTAATGCTAGTTAACTTGCTTATGTACCATAGCCCGTTATTATAATTACTTACTTAATTAAATTAACCTTTGCTACTCTCAGTTAATACGAATGACAGCGATTGCCTGCTTACAGATTTAACGTTCAGTTTTACAAGTAATCTGTGGAAAATGTAGTGGGTAGTATATTTGCTAAGTTTAATGTTAAGTACTCAATGTATCCTCCTAATATACTACTGTTTGTTTTCCCATGTTCAATAAATAAAATAAATAAATAAATAAAAAAGGAAGCCGTTGTGCAGCGAGTAAAATATTGCAATTTTACATTTAAGGCGACACAGCGCCTTTATATCTTTGATCACACCTGGAATCACTACAGCAAAACTAGATAGTTTGGCAGCAATATTTGTATAATGGACGTCCATATCGTCTAGTTGGGTTTATTTTCTTGTTTAAGCAATATTAAAAATTAGACGAAAATCAACTGTACTCGCTTTGAAATTAAACAACGCGATAAAATCCGTATAAAGTTTGTTTAATTTCAATGCGCGTAAACATTCGCGTAAATCTAAGACAATATTATTTAAGCTGTACTCGCTCTTAAAATCTTATACGCTAAGAGCACTTGCCTTAAATTCGACTACCCATTGGCTATTTGAGACAACTGTATGGCCCATATAAACAATCGACGCGAGCTACACACGCAAGTAGCCCGTGATCACAATATAGCTTGCATGTAGACCACATCACCTATCTGTGATTAACACAAACACCTCTTGTTATCAACACGTTACAAAGTTTCGTTTTGTTTAATTTTGCGGCAACTAGGTTACCCGGTGATATCGCGACTTAACACACCCACAATTAAATGGTGTCAAACTTACAAACGTAACGAAAACGTACAAAATAAAACAGTAGTGCATCGCTAGAAGTTAAACTCGCGTGCTAAATCGGCTCTGTAAAAAAGAAACGCCTGTCACCGTAAAGGATAACACACACACACACACACACACACACACACACACACACACACACACACACACACACACACACATACACGCGCGCGCGCACACACACACGCTCACGCACACGCACACACAATAAATGAGCGTATGGATATACTATAAATAATCATGATAAAACTTTTAAAAGTTATTTCACCTCTTGATGAATATTTTAAATGGATTATTCATATAAACTCGAGGGGAAACCGTAGAAATGCCACGCAAAAATCTAGAGCTCTATCCCACGGCACCATACTCTGACTTGTACAACGTCATATGAATATTAAATAGTTAATAATCGGTCGTAATCAAAGTGAGTAAACCTGCATTTATACTGGACCAGCGTAGTGCCTTATTCGTACTGAGAGTGGTAAATGTAGTAGATAACAGAATTATTATTAAAAATCTCAATCCTGCCTTGACCAGGCGCGTGACACACTCTATGCATAATTTTGCCTTAAACTTACAGAATACGCGCTGTATAATTAAAAATAACACGTACTCTCAGATTTAGAGCGTACTTACAAATTATGTATACATACTTAAATTAACTAGTTTAAAATTTGCTGTTGGCGATAGCGAAAAAGAAACCCAGGCACACACTGTCGGGACACGCTTACTGACTACACATTGTTCGCTTAGATGGTTCGTCTTTTTAAAATAATACTTAACATGTAATAAGTTTGAGTTAATTCCTTCTTTAAGCGAAGTTAACTGAAAACTTAATCTTTCCATAATTTGGAAAAATAACAAAATAGTTCATTAATGTTTTGTTTTTAGAGAGAGTCATTAAGTAATCTAATAAAAATAAGTTATAAGACAATTATCTAGTATATCAATAGTTTTACGCTTTATGCCACATATGAATTTATGACGTAATACTACGTGAGCACTTTTTGTTAACTCTACTTTAATTTGGCTACAGTAATTATAACTTAAACGTGATATTTACAAAAATTCCTGTGAAGTCACCAGCGATTGTCAGCGTGGATATTTCTTTAATACAATTTATATGCATTAATAGTTTCTTTTTATTCATATATATTTTGTCGGATTGGCAGCATTTATCCCGTCCTTATCAGCCATTTTATAGGATCAAAGCACGTGGGCGTGCAGTGGGAAATGTCGTTTTTAATCAATAGAAAACACGTAGGTAGTCAGATAACTTGTATTCGAATTCAACTAACAACTACTTCACAGTAGGAGCACTTATCACTATGAAACGCGAGACAGTTCCTACAAGGTGTGCACTGGTCGACGGTAACACGTAGACCATACGTAGACTGAGCTCTGTCCGCCCCTCGCGCCGCCTCATAGACTCCGTCTAGAGCCGCTAGATGGCGCTGGTGTTCCGCCTTAATGCCTTTCTGTGTCAGTAAATGGCGCTAGTGTCCCAACAAACAATATTGCCGTTCTGACATATTCAACATAGCACTCTTTTAAATCACTAAAACCTACACATATTACGATCAACATAACCATCATACACACACTAACTACTCACAGTATCGCCGAACTCCGAGCGAGAAAGCGTAAGCATACTTCCAACGATGTGGCCTCGACCTAAGGCAGTATGTAAGGCGGTCGGTACTCCAGACCGCGCCACATAAAGGTCTCGTGGCAGCTCGCTCACGTACAGAATGACGCTCATATCGATATTCGTGCCACATTGTGAACATTTCGAAGCCATTTTTAGCTCATTCTACAGCTATTTTTCAGTCTGAATGTGGGTATTGCGGTAAATCTGTCAGTTGACTCCAACATTAAGGTTAGATACGCAGAATGGTATGTTTACTCGATATTAATACGAACATGTATGATCCACACACAAGGTCTTACTCGCATGCAGCTACTGTTAAGGTTCGTGTATAAGATAAGACGCGTGTAGAATATGCAATGTACACTCGACCAAAAAATGTGGTCCACCACCCTATGCTTGAAGTTCATTTAAACGTCATGAAACAACAAGGTCTGTGTCCTTGCAAAAATATTATGATAGTAACCATTGCCCTCTTCATCATGTATTATATTTACGTCATGCCATGTGACAAGTTAAAAAAGTCAAACTTAGCGATAATTAGATCTCACAGAAAATTTTATCAAAACTGATAGACCACTTTCTTGGCCTGTACGTATTGTATGCATCAAGTTAACAGCTGTTTCAAACCAACCACGCAAGTAACACGGATATTGCTCGCGTGCTCAGACTTGCATCGTGTAAAAGAACTTAATTTCTTCTGACCTAAAGAAAATAATAAACCTTGAGTCATCCTCTAATAACATAAGAGATGTATATCGTCTCCCCTCTAAGAATACTGCTACTGCGTCTACAGTCGTCGTGGAGTTTACCGACATTTTCACAAAGGAATCATTCTTAAGAGGAACTAGACAATACAATAATGAACATAAAAACTCCATGCTTAACTCGATTCACTTGGGCATAGAGGGCGCACCATCACCTATATACTTCTCCGACCATCTGACGTCTAAATCAAGGAGACTGCTTTTTCTCGCTCGCGACTTTGCTGCTTCGGAAAACTATTGTTTTTGCTGGACCGCGAATGGGAGGATTTTTCTCCGTAAAGAAGAAGGAGCAAAGTACGTGCTTGTTAAAGATGAAAATACACTCAAGCAACTGCGCGACCATTAATTCTAAATTAGATACTTACATTGTTATTTTTACTAACTATAACTACTCACTTTCACTGACACTCACACTAAAGTCAATAGTTATACACACATACTTTTTCTCATTCTCACTAAATTCTCACACACACAGTTATACAACTATTTACATACTAAGTTTAATTATACAATTACTCATAATATTAATAGCTCACAACTTCTTTATAAGCAGCCAAAGGTTAGGAAAATATAAAACAATTTTTCTTCTTTCTGTTGTTGCTGACCTGTTCATGACTCGTCTTGATACTATTATTATGGAAAGCATAAACACAGTATGTTTTTTTATTAAAAACAAATATATATAAATGGCTTCCCAAATTGTTCTGATGGATGAAATTGATAGCACCGACATCTACTCAAGTATAAAACACAATGTACCTGAACAATGCATTGAAGACTTGGATGGTATTGAGAATAAGCTGATAATAATAAATCAAAATATACGTAGCATACAAAAAAACTTCGACAACTTTATAATATTTTTATCAAGACTAAAATTTAAGCCTGACCTTATAATCTTAACCGAATGTCGACTCAATGACCTGACTCCGAAAGTTAGACTAGACGGTTATGATTGCCATTACTCACAATGTCATCTTAATCAAAATGACGGTCTTGCTATCCTCTGCAAAACAGAATTACAAGTGTCTATCAGAGAACCAGCATTCAATGACGCAAACTGCCTAGTGGTACAAGTAGACCTAGAATACACAATTTACGCTATTTATAGATCGCCCTCGAAACACAACATACACAATTTCTGCAACGCCTTAGATAGTCAGCTTCAAACATGTAACACACCTTCTGCTGTCATAACAGGAGATATTAACATAGATATAAAGGTAGACACATTAGACAAACGTGCTGGTGAATACCTTGATGTAACGAGTCATCACGGTTTTTATCCTGGACACCAATACCCCACACGAGAACGCGCGTGTCTTGATCATGCTTTGATCAAAACTATAAAACCTACAAATATTGTTGTATGTGAGACCGGTATAACAGATCACGATACGGTATTGATAGGTATAAACAGGCGTTTCCCAAATGTAACAATCGTACCGGATAAACATAAATATAGACAAAAAATTATTGACTACACTAGCGTAACCAATGTCATTGAATGCACTGACTGGAGTAAAATATTAAAATATTGCGACGTAAATGAGGCTATGAATGAATTCACAGATAATTTAAATAACATTATTGAACGACATACTAGAAAGGTGATAGTACAAAACTCTAAAGCTATTAGAAGGCCCTGGATGACAAATAACTTAATTAAATGTATACGAAAAAGAGATCTGCTACACTCGGCGACAAAGAAAGAAGAAAACATTAGTAACTATCCCTTACTGCAACAGTATAAGTCTTATAGAAACCATTGTAATAATATCATACAAAACCTTAAAAATGCTTATGATAGGAACCTTTTAGATAGCTCCAAGGGCAATAGTAAAAAGATGTGGTCAGCAGTAAAAACGGTATGCAATCTAAACAGAAAATGTACTAATAACTTAGATTTACTAAATGCCAACACAAGCCCGGTAAACTCGCTAGACATAGCTAACCACTACTTTGCCAATATAGGTGAACAACTTGCTGAGCAGAATCTAGCACTATTAAATATGTCTGAATCGGAACTCGCTTCTTCGGCTAATCCTCTCGAGAATGAAAACGCTTCTACCTTGAAATCATTTTTTATGAATCCCACTGATGAATGTGAGATAAGTGACATCATTTCGAAACTTAAAAATGAATCTGCTCCGGGTTTCGATAATATTTCAAACCACGTGCTCAAACTGACAAAGCACTGTATTGTATCTCCAATAACTCATATTTGCAATCTTAGCTTATCGACAGGAATAGTACCGTACCAATTCAAAATTGCAAACATTTGCCCAATTTTTAAAGCTGGTGATCCGACCATATCGTCTAACTACAGGCCTATATCTCTTCTAACGTCGCTCTCAAAAATATTAGAGAAAATTGTTAATAACAGGCTATTGGCTTACCTTGAGAAATTTAGTCTCTTATCACATAATCAATATGGATTCCGCAAGGGAAGGTCGACGGAGGACGCTGTTAGTAACTTAGTTGACTTCGTTATTAATAAGCTCGACAGTGGTGAAAAGTGTACAGGCGTCTTCCTTGACCTCTCAAAGGCGTTTGACACCGTATCAAGGTTACTACTGCTTAAAAAAATGGAACGTATTGGTGTCAGGGGCGTTGCACTGGACTGGTTCACCTCGTATTTAACGGAACGCAACCAGAGGGTTTGCTTAGGTGGCCACCAAAGCTCCTTTGCGAAAGTAAAGTACGGGGTGCCCCAGGGCAGTGTGCTCGGGCCTACCCTATTCCTTTTATATGTAGATGGTCTGTGTTCATTTAACCTACACAATGCACAAATCTTTGCATACGCTGACGACACGGCAATTATTTTCCATGGTAAAACTTGGGAAGAGGTGTACAACAACGCTGAAACTTCTATGTACACAGTTGCTCAATGGTTACAGCATAATCTACTCACACTTAATGCAAATAAGACCAAGCTCGTGAACTTCTCTGTAAGAAAAACAACCTTACTCACTAAACCGCTGTCTTTGAAATTCCATACCTGTAAGTATAGCGTAGGTTGTACCTGTGACTGTAAACCACTTGAACAAGTAGACTGTGTAAAGTACCTTGGTATAAATCTTGATAAACACCTAACCTGGAATAACTACATCGAATCTCTCACTCGACGCGTAAGAAAGATACTCCATATATTTAAAACTTTGAGATCAATAGCAGATGAACAAACTCTTAAAATTACGTATTACGCATTATGCCAGTCTATACTGAGCTATTGCATATTATCATGGGGATCGGCTGGTAAAACTATTTTGATCAAATCTGAACGAGCACAGAGAGCCATTTTAAAGGTAGCTTATAAGAGGCATTTTCGATATCCAACAAATATACTGTATGCTGAAACTTGTTTCTTGACGGTCCGCCAATTGTATATACTATCAGTAATACTCAAGTTTCACAAAACTGCAATCACCACCAAAGTGTCAGATCACCGATCGCGAAGACAACCTAACTGGCACAAAGAAAAAACTCGGTTGAGTTTTGGTAAAAAGGCTTATAAATACATGGGATCACATTTATATAATAAGATTAATAAAATACTAAATATATTACCTATGCCAAATACCAAATGTAAAAGCCATGTTACTGACTGGTTACTAGGAATGAGCTATTTACAAACAGAAAACTTAATACAACACTATTAATATACCTATACACTATACATTCATAACACATACACTCTCATTACATACACAACACGTAGACACCTTCACATTCACACAACACATAAACAAATAATTAATCCCAAAATTTTATTTTCTATGTTACATAATTGAGTTGCAAATGTAAAATTTTTACAAGGCACGAAAGAGACTAGAACCCACAACACAGGGTATCCTAGTGTGGGTCTAGTGACTAACCTGTTATTTGTATGTTTTTTCTGAACAATAAACGTATTATATTATATTATATATTATTATTCAGTGTGAAACACCATTAGTTCAAAAAGCGGTAATAGAGATTAAACCCTCCTGCACTCGCCCGCATCTCATCGTACTACAACTTACTGAACCTGGCTAGATTGAGAAATTAGTAATGGTAAACATAGATTTTTGACACTCTTAAAGTCTCATGGAAAGTGTGTTAAAACCCGCTGCAAATTTAATCAGAAGTAATACCTTACACAAAAACATAGACGTATGCAAAGACATTCTTCTATTGACTTTGGGCGAAAGCATGCATGTATTTAACAATAATAAATACGAAGTGCACTGCGTGCTATAGCAATTTGTGTATGCAGTGGCTAACTTAGAAGACTATACAACCAACAAAGATTATCAAACCATGTATGTAATATAAGTATTGTTGTGTAACCACTGGTGGTCCTCAACTAGATAAAGCTCACTTAGACACTCAAAGACCTAAGCCTATATACGAGTATTTCCGAAGGGTAAGGCAGAGATGTAGGACTCGCCCAATACGGAAAACAGAGCGAATTGATAGTCGTATCTCGGGCACATTTTTAGCCACCGTGTTGCTACAAAAAATTTCCTAACATCAAAATCTAATCATTGATACTTTACAGCCACACGCATTGAATTCAAGACTTCACTATCTTGCATAACGATAAGTAGGTACAACCCTATAGAACAAACCTGCCATATTTTATTTATAAGCCAACTAGCTTTTAGTAACAGTAGTTCAGGAACAGTACTCTTTATTAAAAAATAAAGAGAAAATAAATCATTATTACTTTACAGCTTTAAGGTTAGATACGCAGAATGGTATGTTTATTCGATATTAATACGAACACGTATGATCTGACAAGGTCTTACACGCTATTTGCTACTGTTGTGGTTCTTGTACGAGATAACGTCGCGTGTAAAATGTGCAGGGTGCGAGCTGGATGCGTCAAGTAAACAACTGAGGCAATATATTGAATCGAATTAGGCATTACTTGGCAGAAAACCATAGTAATAAAATTATTGGGAAGATAAAAGGATAGAAGGGATAAAAGGTATCCCATGTCGTTTTCTGTACCCATGACAACGTGTGTGTGTAATTTCATGATGATTGGTCGAGTAGCTAAGGTGTAAACGCGTAACAAATTCACTTTCGCATTTATACCTAACTAGATTTTACTCCCGGCTTCGCTCGCGTAAATGTAGGTCAGGTTAGGTTAACAACAGTATTTTCTGCATGACAGGTATTTATGTCCTTTTCTGTACCGCATACAACGTGTGTGCCTAGTTTTACTATAATCGGTCAAGTATCTAAGGCGTGAAGTCGTAACAAACAAACTCACTTTCGCATTTATAATATTAGTTAGGATACATAAATCACAAGGAACTAGTGAAGGGAAATAAGGACGTCTAGCTAACATTTGGCTTGTATCCTAAATTACGATAACGTCAATAAAAGCCAAGTTATTACACGCCGACGAGCTCAACCGTGCAATTTGCCAAATTACCGAGTTGCCATGTCAAACAGGATCCTTCTAATTGCCCCTTTATAGGGTCCCATACTACTCAAGGTAAAAACGAAATGGGTGACTTACTTTATTGGCATGACTGCATATTTTTTATCGGAATTAGAATACTTCTCAATTATTTTTTATGCTATTAACCTATTGAGTCGCAGCGGCACACCGATGGCCAGATACAATAGGCTTTTAACCTCTCAACTGGCAGATGTTCCGATCCAATATTTATGCCTGGTATTCTAAGACTTGACAGGTTAACATCCAAAATATTCCTAGGAAAAAGATTAGTTTTAAAAGCCTAGTGGATGAAATTAAACTGCCACGCATAGGTAAAAAGATCAAAACTGGAAACAAAGATAGTACCTACAATATTTGAGGCCTGAGTACATCGATTTAAAAATTAAACTCGATAATTCTACTATAACCTTGTAAGACGGATTTCAATACTTCCATAGACAAACTCATTTTACATACGCGTGCTTGGCTTAAGTTGACTGCACTGAAGAAACGCTTTGGCGTGTTCCATAAAGGGTTATCCTAAGTTGGAGTGTTCTTTGTGTCCCTTGTATGAATGACTTTTAAGTTAACATTACTCGAAATATTCCAAATGCGTACTCTTTTTAAAAGAAAATCATTATGCGTCTTGAAGAAAGGCTAACATACTCCCAAGTCCCGCTCGATATTAGCTGGTTAAATATACTCTTCCGTATCGCGTCTCGCCTGATGGCCCCTCTCGGGGAAACATCAGGATTTTTCCAGTTTTGTTGTGTCCCCTGCGTTGGAGAGACATCAGAACTTGCTTTAAAATTAAATTTTGAGTATTCGTATATCCCCGTCGTATATGTTAAGCGTTACATTAAAATCATAAAAGAAAATACGTGTCAAGCATGACGCACGTACCTATTCACTTTTGTCTATGAAATCCTCAGATGAAACTACCTAATTGAGATCGCTTTTTTTAACGTAAGCAGCAAGTACCTACCCATATTCATGCTACTATATTTTGCCCGCAGTTTGACTTGCGTTAGGTTAGATTAACAGTATTTTTTCTGAATGAAAGGTGACCCTATGATCTTTTCTGTTTCCCCGACAATGTGTAAGTATGCAAAATTTCATGATGATCGGTCGAGTAGTTAATAAAAAAATAAACTCACATTCGCATTTCTAATAATACCTAGGATTAGGATGCAAGAAATAGAAAATTACAGCGTTATTCTTCTCATGATATATCATGTTTTTTTTCTCTTACAACCAAACAAAAATCAAAACCTCACCATTTTCATAAATATGGCATTATTAAATCGCTGTATCATGTGAATGTATAATGGAGTATTAATCTTGTGCAATGCTGGCGTTTAAGAACAATTAGTAGGCGAGGCGATAACATGCGGTGAACTCGTAAACAATATGCAAGCAGGGTGGAGAGGCGCTCAGTGTACACATCCGTATGTACTATCTGTACCTATAGCAAAGATGGTAAAGGACACAAGCGAGGACAAACGGATGAGTTATATTAAGAACTACCTATTATTAATTATTGTTACTAATACATTTTTTATTTATTATTACTTGAATGACAACATAGATTAATGATACTATCCATTTAAACTCTTTTTTATAAAATCGAAATCCGAAATTTTAATTGTTGTAAATTTTTGAAATGTGTTTGTATGTTACTGAATCGCGTTAACAGTTCAACGAATTTGAATGCAATGTGGCACAAAGATAAATTATCGATGTCCTGATGAAAGCCGACGTCTTACGTAGTCTTTTTATTCCTGAACAATCCAAACCACAATAAAACTTTAGTAGGTATATGAACAAACCAAATATTTTAATTTCTAAAGAGTCGTTTATTAAATAAAAGCATTCTCAAATTAAATATTAATAACAATATATAATATAAATATTTATAACAAATATATTAACAATACAGTATAAAAAACGAAATAAATCACACTCCCAAAAGAGCTAAATGTATACAAAACAAAAACTGTTTCAGTCTTTAAACGTAAAGCATAAACGAGCGTTGATATTATTTTAAACATTTGCAAGTGACAACGGAGATCAAGCTTCGCGTAAGCTGACGTCATTAAGATCGTTGAACAATAAACAAAGGGCATACGGTGCGGGGCGGTGCTGGCGCCGCGCCAGCCACGGCCGCCGCCTGCCGCGCCGCACCGCGCCGCACGACCAGCTATGCAAATTTTAAACGAGTCTGCAAACGCGCCCCACCCTCCGCACCACCCTCCGGACACACCCTGACACTTACAAAATGCACTCAACTCACGAGCTTTACTCCTTGCAAATGTAAGGATATCTACCTCGTTAAATAGTAAAGCTTTAAGCCTCGTACAAACGGTTACATATTCAATTGTGCATATATCGTTCTTGTCTTCAGGCTTAGCAACACTCGTCGTGTCGTAGCAAGGTGAACATGAGTCGCTATTGTGTCACGAATGCGACGAATTGAGCGTCGTTGTCTCTCCTCGAAATATGACTTTGCGACGTATTTGATGCGACGAGGTCTGGTCCTGTCGGTGGAAAAGTAACCATCGGCTCAGTAGTTGTTGACTCGGTGGTCGAGAAGGGATTCATGCACAACAAGTGGTCACGGATATCGCTCCATCCGCCGGATCCCTTAGGAGGAGGACTGTACCCAGAATCCACTCTTCCAGTGCTGCTGTAAACCAACGCCGCTTTCACGTTGGCCGGGAAGAAGGGAGCACCTTTAATGTTCCACGTAAGTCTCTCGAATGCAGCTCTTCCACTTGGGTGCATGCTAGTACTGATCACACGCGGTGCCAAGCACGCCACCATATCGACGTGTCCTACACGAAACTTCGAGAACAAATTCAGCAAAGAGTAGCTCCAGCTCAGGTCATCGTACATGCAGAAATGGGAGGACAGCGCAGAAATTTTCTTCCACACCGTTTTATTAAACGCAAGTCCTCTATCGAAGGGAGGTCGCCAGGCATCAACTATTAGTATATCGTAGTCCAAATCCTTTCCGTAGGGCCTACCGAGAGCCATGACATACAATTTTGGAATGGTGGACAAAGAACGCTTTGTAAAACGAAGCATATATAATAAATCCGGTAGAACGTAGTTGTTCTCTTCCAAAAATATGACTGTACCTTTATATTTTGAGGACCAGTCAAGGTAATTGAAGACGAAGTTAGCTTGCCACCACCAATGATGCTTGTGTTCAGTGCGGGAAGCGTCACGGCCGGTGCAAAATCTCTCCGTCCCCCTCATGTAGCAGTCTACGGGGTCGATGCCGGGGAATCTGTTCGGGTATAGCTGGTTCGTGAAAGGATAAAATATTTGCATGAATCTGCAGAAAGTGATGCTCATTATCATCTTGTTGATATTCTCGTCGAAAAAGCTGTGCGAAAAGATAACTACAGTGTTTTGTATATAATGTACTTGAGCGAGGGATACGATGAGGTATTGCAGCCGTTCAGCGTCGCGATGTACTTGTACCACGATCATAGTCGTGTCCGGGTGCACCGAGCCATAGCGACGTTGGTTAAACACCTCGCGTTCGAAGTTCAGCACATCTATAGTTGTGCTCAGCGCGTTCATGTCGCTCGGACTTAGCTTGGGCCAGGGCACCTTGTCATTCTCATTATACTTCAAGTACTTGTGCAGGTTCCTTGGTATGGAGTCCACAGCGGCTGGTGGAGTACTAAAATATTTAATGACCAAATAGAACACTAGAAGAAAAAGGCAGTACACTGGTACCCCATTCAATCTAGCTTTATATATAAGTAATTTTAATTTTAACTTCATTTTTGATGTTAGAATCTGACTAAACGATACGCTAACTGACGGGAACACTCGATGACAGATGATAAATATTAAATACTTTTTTGTCAAGCACTAATTGTATAAACTCTATCAAGATAGTTTTCTTTTTATTTCCGATTGAATCGTAAAATTTAACTACTTAAAATAAAGACGCTCGGAATTAGTAATTAAAAGCGAAGTAAAGTAGATATGATAACGCATCGATTACTAGGAGATTTTCAGGGATGCAAAATTCAAAATACACTGCACATTGCGCAAGAATAAAGTAGATAATACGAGGGTGCGTTTTTAAGTTCGCGGAATGGAGGGTATGGAAGGTGGTGGGGGTGCTTGTTTAGTCACTAACGTGTTTAGCAACTAATAATTAGTATATATACCGAGTATTATCATAATGAGGTCATTAGTCTTTGAACTATCGTCCCTCAAGCAACTCAATCTGGAAGAAATTGTGAAGTATGGAGAAAATCGAGTTCCGCGCCGTTATAAAGTTCCTTACCAAGCAAGGAAAAAATGTTCAAACCATTTTGGAAGACATGTCATCTGTATACGGGGACTCTTGTCCAGGAAAAACCATGGTATACAAGTGGCACAACCTCTTTAAGCAAGGCAGGGAATCAATTGAAGACGATTCCCGGCCTGGGCGGTCTGTTGAGGTCACCACTCCAGATCTTATCGAAAAAATCGAAAAATTAATATTGGAGGATGCACGTTTGAAGAAAAAACAAATCGCAGAGATGGTTGGAGTATCTGAAACGACCATTTTCAACGTTCTCCATGATCATCTCGGCATGACAAAAGTCAGTGCAAGATGGGTGCCTAGAATGCTCACACCGCCTCAAAAACAGAAGCGCGTCGAGTGTTCGCGTGCGTTTTTGAGCCAGTGTAATGAAGACAAGGATGGTTTTTTGGAGCGAATTGTTACTGGGGATGAAACTTGGGTTCATCACTATGAACCTGAGTCTAAACAAGATTCCATGCAGTGGCATAAAAAGGGTACACCACCGCCTAAGAAATTCAAGCTGTCGCAATCGGCGGGAAAGCTCATGGCGACAGTTTTTTGGGACACAGAAGGAATTTTGTTGGTTGATTACAAAGAAAAAGGTGTTTCCATAACCGGAGAACACTACGCTTCAATTTTAGAGCAGTTAAAAGAGGCAATCAGAGAAAAAAGAAGAGGAAAATTGACCAAAGGTGTCCTGCTCTTGCACGACAATGCTCCTGTTCACAAGAGTCGAGTTGCGTTGGCTGCTTTGCACAAGGTGGGCTTCGATATCATTGATCACCCACCTTATAGCCCAGACTTGGCTCCCAGCGACTATTATCTCTTTCCAAATCTGAAAAAAGAGCTTCGAGGAAAGAAATTTTCAACCGATGAAGAAGTGAAGGATGCAGTTTCGGCGTATTTTTCAGAGAAAGACAAAACATTTTTTTATGAAGGTATTCATAAGTTAATTCATAGATCTGAGAAATGTATTAGGGTTTCAGGTGAATATATTGAAAAGGAAAAATAATTTTGTAATATTATTTCATCCCCTTCTATTCCATTCCGCGAACTTAAAAACGCACCCTCGTATATTAGAAAACTTTGCATGGTACTGGATACCGAACATTAAACATTTGTTAAGCAAACGGAGAAATGCTAAAATGCCTCATAGATCTCCACACTAATAATGTAGGTAAACGCAAAAGTACCTTATGTCTTCGGCGGTTCAAACTTAAAACATATGTATATACAGACTTATATGCATAAGTTTGAACCGTTGTTAATGATAATTATTAAATATAGTGCGAATGGAAAAAGATACAGTTTTAAACAAAACCCGAACCAAAACGCTGGTAACAGCTAGTCTTAAATGTACGCACTTAATGGAAAAAGAAACGTTTGCAAATACACAGAACAAACAGAGTGAGTCGTTCCTGGGAGATTTAAAAGTTTGTCCCGCCAGCGCCAGCGCCGCACCGACTAAACTTCGAGATCTTAATTTTTTGTCCGGGGAAAAATTCAATTTGACTAAGTATATCGCTTAAGCACATTTGCATTATAGGCTTACAATTTCCCCTTGTTCTTTACGATCTTAAATAAAGTTTTAAGGCGTTTCGAATGGGGATTGGACGCTCATCCTGCGGATAAATAATATACCGACGGATAATGGAGTTTATATTGACAGTCATTTTAAAATATAACGCGCTCTGCCCCCAGTTAATTGAATAGCAATGCGGTCGTAAATTAAGAAAGTGCCGCGCAAACGTCCGCCATTATTCCTGCGGACAACGAACTCGCTCCGAGCTGATTTTTCTTAAATAAACTTTTCTAATAAAATTCTAATTTCTGGAATAATACACACTTCTTTGAAGAAAGATATAAAAATATTTTAACAATTATTTCCCTATTCTCCGAAAAGCTTCAGTAAAATCAATTGATTTAAGCATTTTACATGGACTTTGTTATTTCCCGTGACAACTACCAAGCATCATCGTAGCAGTATTTTCCTTTTATGGATACTGAAACGACAAAGCACAAAATATAACAAAAAATATACCAAAATTTCTTCATGTGCCATATAAATTTGCGAGATTGTAAAAAGTTTAAACAGCTGCCTTGTGGCACAACACTCAAGTGGAAAATATGTCACGGGAAAGTTCGTAGGCGACGAGTTTACCGCTTTGCCTAACTAATATTTAGTCGAAATACCAACTACAAGATATAAACTCTTGTTATTTCAAGTTGTTATCAAATAAAAATATATTGTAAGTATGTTAGATCAGCTAGCTATGCGTAGCAGACGAATGCTGATAATATGCCCTTATTATATGGAATTTACCTAAACGTAGTCGGCAATATGTGAATTCAATACACTTTGTTTTAAGTCCTCGGAAACAAACAACCGCAATATCTACTATGTTGTAGCGGATTTCTTACATGTAGGTACTTGTCGATAAAATACATGGTATTTACAGAGGTCGGCCGCACATTAAGACTTACTTAATTTAAATTAGACTTCAATAATCGTTCTTTTGCTGAGCCCACTAAAATAATAAACCTTATTTTTGGTTTATTTATTAACTGTAAGTTAAATTAAAGTTACGTATGTAGGTAATCGTCACGTTAAATTAAATAATACTGATGATTAGTTAGTTAAATACTATCTACACCTAGGGTTGATCTCCTTTTTCCTTACGCGTGGAATAATAAAGTGTGCTCATATGTAGGTACTATTATATCTTAACTATCCTAATCCTAATTAATATTAAAAATACTATTGTGAGATTGTTTGTTTGTTACGCTTTCACGCCTTAACTACTCGACCGATCATCATGTAATATCGCATACACGTTATCAGCTACAGTACAAGATATCGGAGTTTTCATACAGAAACAAATTACTTTTCCCGAGGAATAGAAATTATTGATAAAAGCTATATTAACGCGAGCGAATCTAGTACATAAAAATGCTTCGGCCCTCTGGCGGTATAAACTTAGGTCCGACAAGTAAGATCTTGCTAAGTTTTAATCTTAAATAGGACAGTGGTGGCTCTTTACAGACTAAGATGCCAGAGCCACCAGACCTATTTCAGCAAGGCTGAATTTTACAGTAGATGTAACACACGCATAACAGAACATTGACCATCGGCAAAAGTTTCAGCGTCATACTGTAAAACCAAACGAACCTACCCAATGGTTTTCAAAGGATTTACTGACTCGGACGATTGGTTTATAGAATAAATTTTATGAGTGAAAGAGCGGTAGCTGTTACCAACTAATGGTGGCTGGTGACGAGAGCTCTGCGAAGTATCGCCTTCTTACTGGAAAGCGACGTAAGTGTCGTAGAACTGATATAAGATTCCTGTCAAATGAATAATCAAGTGTAGGTAGTAAATGCGAAAATTGGGCATCCACATTTTCTGTAGTCACCATCCTGTTGCAGGCAACTAAGAGTCTGTTTCGTTGGTTACGCGAGCCTACACAGTAATGATTTCCCTTTTTGTATCTATAAACTACGGTAACCAGTGTATAGAATGAATATTCAGAGATGATATCAAGATGCGGCTTTTGAGTTAGGCGCTGACAATATATGATGAAGTGATGAAACATGCCGACATCATACATATTTAAAAGTAACTCATATTGCAGATTTTCCCTGGCAAATCGAAATCTGACACATTCCGTCAACAAGTAGGACACATCCTCTAAATATCCACAAACCTCGCAGTTTGGTGAATTCAGTTTTCTCATTAGAAATCCAAACTTATTGAACGGCATGTGTCCAGACCTCAACCTGTGGGCGATTACAATAAATTTTCTACTGAGCTCAGTGTAAGAAAACCATGGTATATGAGGAGGTTCCGATACTACAGTCCTATACCATATCCCTGTCTTTCGAATTTTCATTAAAGTATTCCTTTTTTCGTAACATTTATTTTTATATTTAGGCTATAATTCTACACAATTAGTTTTAATATTTCTTTCTATAATACCTAATTTTGGCAGTCAGTCAGCCCCCTTATTACCTTTTAAGCGTATGTGCGTGGGCACTCATTGCAATTTCAGATCAACCGCTATTAATTAAATTTTGGATTTTGGACAGAATTTCATAAGCTATTGATGCATCTCTGTATCCAGAGGCGCATCGAGCTATATGTTGAAGGGCACTTTTACTGTCTACACATATTAATGTATGTACCTACGTAAGTAATTCTGATATTGCAAAAAGTTCTAATGTCATAATTGATACATTATTAATGATTTTAAAGTAAGAGTCAGAAAAATTGTTCGGATTCAAAGGATCATAGTAGGCTGCGCCTCTGCCATTAGCACACTTAAACCCATCAGTATAAATTATATACTAATTATGATAAATTTGACGTATTTCGCTTAATGATATATTAAATATAATTATAATTTTATATACTTAGTTAATTACAGTATAGTTAGATCTAATACTGTACCTAATTAACTATATAATACTACTAGTTACTTTTAATAATAACGTGTCGTCATCAAATATAGCTTTGTAATTTTAGACATGACTTCACTGCCATCAACACTGAACGAATGAAACAACAATATGTATCAGAATGTTTTGGTGACGTCAGTGGCTGAAAACGCCTTAATATTTTAATACAAGTGTACATAGAAATTCTTTCACAATAAATTGACGTCAAGCAGGTATTTAGGGCGGCGGCGGTTGATCGTGAGCGGTGGCCTGTAGGTGTCACAGGTGGGAGCAAATTGTCGACCCTTGTCAAGCCCAGGCAGATTAAACCCTCCTACATTACCTGAGCGGGACGCCTGGAACCCGCACTATTATGTTTGCGCTTCATAGTCTACCTTCGACACGTTGTACTCCCATTTTTTATACATAAAATTAATTTGCCCTATCGACATCTGAAAAATTGTAAAGTCTAGGTTATTTCGTAATAATGTGAACACGCTGAATAGGTACTCAAATCAATAAAGAACTATAAAATTACACTTAGTAACTTGCCTTTAAGTATTGTACAATGGCATTGAAAAATACCTGCATCGCTACAACTCCCCTAGTAACCTACCTACCTTTACAAACCAATTTAAAGTTACGACTTTTTACTGTTTGTCTACCCTGCAAAGCAAATATAGAAAAGAATTCTAATGTCCCTCACATTGGTATTATTTGCCATTCCATAGAAAATGCCAATTATTTATTTTAGTTTAAAAACTATTATTTGTGTATTTAAAAATCATTAGCAATATGGTATCTTATTTCTAGTTCATACTAAACTACTAATGCAGTACATAGAAGTGTGTGTGTACCTACGTGATCATTATATAGGTTAAACTATTATTTGATGAGCAGGAACTGGTAGCGCCATCTAATGAAACCAAATGACAACAAATAGTTTAAGTTTTTATTATTGCTATTTGGTAATCTGAATATTATAATTACATATCTACCGCCTATACTATCAACGCTTGAAACAACATGACGTATAAAATTTTAAAAGAAAGACTTAATGATCTAATTTTCGAAAAAGACATGTGCCCAAACATGAAAAAATATCATAGAGTCGTGCGGAAATTTAATCGATCAAGGTCATGTCGTGTAAACGATGATAGTGTGCAATATAAAATGTAAATAACTTTAGTAGAAACATTTGTTTTGTCATGTATAAATCGTGATTGTTCCAAGATGTAGAAATGTTATGTACTTTAATCAGTATTATATCATATATATTTATTTTCGTTCAGAATCATTGTATTGAATGGCCGCCTGTCAGCTGTACAAGTACTTTGGTTGGGAAGCTGTCAAATGGTGAATAGCAAAGCAGGAGCGGTAGTGAGAATAATTTCTAATAAATATGTCTTTTTATTCGCATTATCAAAGTAATAGGTAATCGCTGCGCCTAGCTATAAGCCTTAGCCTAAATAGAATCCTATAGTAATACCGGCATCTTCGTACAATGAGTTCGAGAGATAGGGACACAAAGTCGCTCCAAGACAAGTTAAAAGTATTCTTCAAAAAGGGTGCATCAGGTAAGTAGTGTGGCCGGTAAAAGCTGCCGGAGAGATATGTGTAAACGTGTGGAGGGTGTTCAGTGTGTTAGTGACCGGCATATGTGTGTACAGCGCCGCTACCGCCACGGAACGAGCTGGTGGTGACGACGGAGTTGGAACGAGAGCTGAGCGCCGACACACCGCTGAACCGCCGGCTCCGCGCACTCAAGGACGTCGGTGAAAAGGCCACGCAAGTGCGCGTACAGGAGGTGAGCCCACACCCTATACACTAATACTTTAGTACCCTCATTAGTTGTATTGTGAGGCTACACAAATCTGCTATTTCTTTTCACTACTCTCTTATATTATAATGTTGATATCATCCTCATCCTTGTCTTGTATATCTATCATACTAAAACATAATTAACTCTCTAAATCATTATCATGTCAGTTCGTTATCTGATTAAACCTATCTTGTTTTGATGTGATTTATTTACAATTTTTGTTTTCTTTGTGTGGGGCAACAGCTGATATTTTCACCAGACATGAACAAAAGATTTTGTTGCTTCTAAATTTTTTCAGTAGTTGCTATGCAGCTTTGAGTTATCAAAGATATTATATTACATTTTACAAATTAAAATTAGACATGAGATATTTATTTATATGATAGGTAAGATGAACCAAAATCATTAAGAGATAACTTTTATGTTAATTAGGTGTAATTGATATCAATAACAGATCTTATAATTTTTGAATGTCTTAATATTTAGTTGTTATAATTAGGGGCATGGTGCTAAGTACAAGCATACAAATGACTTTTTTATATCCTCTTTTCTTTTTAAATCATTTGCTTGTAATAATAATATGATATTCTTATATTGAACAAGAATAACAGATGACACACTGCATAGTAACAGATCTATAACTGAATATGGCAATTTATCTGTTTCTTTTAATTATTTAATATCACAAATTAATTAAAAAGCATTAAGTACATGCTTACATTTATGATTTTCTGAGGGTAGAAAGGGGCTATAGGTAAATTATTGTACTACCATAAAATAACAGAAATTTTGCCTAATAAAAATTGGTTCTCTTTTCTGCATAATATAACTAGAATTCTTAGCCAGCACTCATACTCCAAGACATTCCCTTTTTCTATTATCATCTGAATATGGCCAATTGATATGCAGTTATATGTGAAGAACATGTTCTACTCCTATTTAAGCATATTGTGTGCATGGAGGAGTGTGTGATTTGATATGCACATACATGACAATGTTTATAATAGGGAGGAGAAAGGTTAAATTAATAAAAATAAATATCCATATATACCTATTTAAATTTAAGTGGGACATAAAAAAGAGTACGAAATGTTTTTATTTTTATTTTGTCATGTCAACCACAAATTATTCTGATGACATAATCATACCAAGACTATACAAATTGTCTATTAAAGTACATCTATCATCTTGTTATAATATTATCTATTAACACACTTTCTTCTTTCATAAATTCAGGGTGGAGTAGAAAAACTATGGTCATCTACAAGAGATCTCTTAGAAGAAAGCAATGTGGAAGCGAGGCATGCAGCATTATGGTTCCTGCAGCGGATAGCAGAGGGGCAAGCAGAGTACCTTCAAATTATGCGCACTATATTATTTCACTATTTACGGAACACACATGCGTCACACCCCCCTGAAGACTCACAACTTCGGTTTAAACTGCTTCACACACTTACCAATACGGGCAAGAACATAAACTGCTTTGAAGAAGAGGTTAGACTTGTCATTAATTATAATATTTAATATTTCTTTAACATAGCCTGGTAACATTTATTAATAAATTTTCAATTATTTCCTGATTCTTTTGCAAAGGTTAACAATTAACATTTACAATATTGCAGAATGTACTTGAACTATATACCTAATGTTTTGATTTCATTGCTTTAATAGAAAGTAATATTATACTGCTTTACGAACCATTATTTCTAAGCTATATATGTGCAAAAGGATGTTTGTAAATATAATATATTAGGAATACATATATAGACATTCTCTATAGCTAAGCAGTATTTCTATTAGGATTGACCCACTAAATAACACCCAGTAGATCATAATAAACTTTCCTACTAATGCCAAAACTATGGATGTGATACTGTGTGTATCATACACTCTTTCTCAGTTACAATGCATATTTTTTATGCAAGACATACTTACTTTTGGAAAAACAGATGCAAGAACTATATATTTGATATTAAAATAGTTTAGCTTTATTCCTGAATCTATATGCCCTTATTCTCCTAAAATCTTATGCCATTGTATTAATATATTATATCACTGCATTACAGATTGGTCCGTTCCTGCTTGAATGGCTCCCACAGATTCAGCCACCGACACATCTCGTTGAATTCCTGCAACTTGTCATCAACATTGTCAAATACAATGCCACATACCTCGATGAACAGATTGTACATGGCATTGTTAAGTATGTATTTTCTTATATTCCTTCCCTTTCATGTAGTTTTTGTATTTGATCACCTTATAAAAAACTTATTGGAGGGATATTACCAAAATTTTACCTTGTTTAAAGAATGGGACCTGAATAAATAGTTGAGATAAACATTACCCAATAATTATATTTACCTCATCTTAGGTCTTGTTATAGTTGTATAATATTCAAAAGACTGCCGCACTGGGCCGGTGACATAAGTTATATACAGACATTTTATGTTTAAGACAGGCAGACAGGTACTGGGTTTGGCTTCTCAATCACTCAGTATTATTGGTTGTTAGGCAATTGACTGTAGTAGCTTAGAGTCTGAAAATGTTTTCGGTAGACGGCCATCTAACCTATTTTGTGAGATCTAAATGCAGCTAGTGAAATGTGGGTGTAATACAGTTCTGCCCATGTAGGCACGAACCCATAATGTATTCATATACTAGATAGGTAAGACCTTTAAAATTATTTTAAATATTATGTAATATTGTTGTAAGCGAAATATCAGAGTACCATTGTGTGTTACAGTACATTGCTTGATAAACTTATATATACTCAATAAATTAAACTATAGATTTTCACCGGTGCATGCAACTTTTATTTACGTGACATTTAGGTCGCATGGCAACTATCGATTCGTGTGAAGTCAGCATAGATTACGATAAACTAATTTACTTGCAGTTTATCAAACAATTATTGATAATTATGTATTATTTAATTTTAATTGTTTTAATTAGAAAATTGTTTATCCTCAAATTGTATAAGGAAGATACACAGTCTGTATGAGTAGGTCTTTGATGTGAATCATTTTGTTATACGGACAATTTCATTTGTATAAGCTGATGCAAGATTACCTCAGGTTAAATCATGTTTCTTCGTGCGGCGATGACGACACGTGTGAGTAGGTACTTAACACGTGACAAAACAAAATTATGTAGTCCATCAATTGTAATGCCGAGTAATCATTGCTTTTACTATAAATAAAAAAGATCATGATCAAATATTTGATTACAATCTATACTAATATTATAAAGCTGAAGAGTTTGTTTGAAACAACACAACTATATATATACAAACACAATTATTATATCTTCCTATTGCCTTGGTGGTGCAGCAGTATTAAATGCAACTTCTTTGCAGCGTTAGTGAATGAGATCTCGGTTTCGTTGCCCGCCTCGCCAAGAAATTCTCAGTAGCTACACGGAATCTGGAACTGTGCCCTAAAGACGACCATAAGCTAGCTATTACGGGGTATCTAAACTATAGCTGGTGAAATATGGGTATACACTATGTAATTTTCCCGAAACGTATATATATATATATATTTCTCCATCGTTAATTATAAAAAACACTTAGTGAAAATTAATCAAGAATAGACACTATCATTTTTGTCGAAACAGTAAGTAACAGTAATGCATAACAATGCGCCCGACCGGCGCGAACGCATGGAGCTCGTACTCTCTCGGGGAGTGACCCCGCATCCCTTTTGTTTGCCCATCTTTTGTCAATATAAGTAGGTCAGTGTGTCATTTCTTGCTAAACGGGATAGATGTTGACTGAAGACGAAGACACCTCGCGTTGCAGCGTAGTGAAATATTGATTTTGATGAAAAGACCGGATTTGTTTTTTTTTAATTTTTTTGTTAAGAATAATTGCAACGGAATGCTTCTATATGATGGACTGAGTACATTCTTTTCGCCTCTGCCTTCCTTTTCGGAGACATAGTGAGACTATGTTTATATGGTGTAATCTTTTCTAGCTCCAGTGGTATTCAGCCAAATTATACAGTTTTATTTAATGCAGTTTACATGCTCAGCAAATAGCTTATACTGGTAATTTCCCGTGATTTCCTCCGCGTAGGTTGCCGCTCGCCTGCGACGTTGATTATGTTTTCGGTCACAATAATAATGTTTTCTTGATTTATACTAGCCTGCAGTTTCGTACGCTTAAACTGCAGGTGATCTGCGAGCGCAAGCTTATTTCGTTAGTATCATATCGCATTCTTAATAAAACAGAGACCTATCTGAGTATTTTGGATCAAACTAATTTGAACTTTTGCAATAATTTAACACGAATATATTATTGGAATTTATAGTCACAACATTAGAGTTCGAATTGCCATACTCTCAAATTTCGAGTTAAGTCGCTGTTTTATTAAGCATGCGATATGTCAGTTACTATTGAGCGGAATAAGATGACACTTGGCTTAAATTAATTTGCGACAATTACTTTATCAGAATGGTTGGCTTCAATCTTTTTCTGCGGGTTCATCACAAATTGAGTTCATGCAGTGAGTTGGCTTTCCAGAGTTGCTTCAGGAGATTCCAAGTGGTAAATCGAAGGGCAATATTCCTTCACAGTCAACTTGCTTTAAGGCAGACGATGTGCAAGTCACATCCATGAAGATAAGATGCAAGGGTCATTTGGCTACTTTGAAGGTTTACTATCAAGTCGTCCACATGGTTATTTGCAAAATAAAATTAGTTTGTCTCTCTGTGTGCAGTAACGCGTGCCAACTATGCGTGTACTGCGCGGACACAGGCGTGGTGCAGTGCTGCCTGTCGCTACTGGAAGCCGTGGTATCGTACTCGCTGCTGCCGCGCGCCGCGCTGCGCACCTTTGTGGCCGCGCTGTGTCGCACCGTCAACCTAGAGCACTACTGCCAGAACAGCTGGAAGGTAGGCCATCTATAATGTATCATACTGGCTAAGTAAGCCAACTATGCGTGTACTGCGCGGACACAGGCGTGGTGCAGTGCTGCCTGTCGCTACTGGAAGCCGTGGTATCGTACTCGCTGCTGCCGCGCGCCGCGCTGCGCACCTTTGTGGCCGCGCTGTGTCGCACCGTCAACCTAGAGCACTACTGCCAGAACAGCTGGAAGGTAGGCCATCTATAATGTATCATACTGGCTAAGTAAGCCAACTATGCGTGTACTGCGCGGACACAGGCGTGGTGCAGTGCTGCCTGTCGCTACTGGAAGCCGTGGTATCGTACTCGCTGCTGCCGCGCGCCGCGCTGCGCACCTTTGTGGCCGCGCTGTGTCGCACCGTCAACCTAGAGCACTACTGCCAGAACAGCTGGAAGGTAGGCCATCTATAATGTATCATACTGGCTAAGTAAGCCAACTATGCGTGTACTGCGCGGACACAGGCGTGGTGCAGTGCTGCCTGTCGCTACTGGAAGCCGTGGTATCGTACTCGCTGCTGCCGCGCGCCGCGCTGCGCACCTTTGTGGCCGCGCTGTGTCGCACCGTCAACCTAGAGCACTACTGCCAGAACAGCTGGAAGGTAGGCCATCTATAATGTATCATACTGGCTAAGTAAGCCAACTATGCGTGTACTGCGCGGACACAGGCGTGGTGCAGTGCTGCCTGTCGCTACTGGAAGCCGTGGTATCGTACTCGCTGCTGCCGCGCGCCGCGCTGCGCACCTTTGTGGCCGCGCTGTGTCGCACCGTCAACCTAGAGCACTACTGCCAGAACAGCTGGAAGGTAGGCCATCTATAATGTATCATACTGGCTAAGTAAGCCAACTATGCGTGTACTGCGCGGACACAGGCGTGGTGCAGTGCTGCCTGTCGCTACTGGAAGCCGTGGTATCGTACTCGCTGCTGCCGCGCGCCGCGCTGCGCACCTTTGTGGCCGCGCTGTGTCGCACCGTCAACCTAGAGCACTACTGCCAGAACAGCTGGAAGGTAGGCCATCTATAATGTATCATACTGGCTAAGTAAGCCAACTATGCGTGTACTGCGCGGACACAGGCGTGGTGCAGTGCTGCCTGTCGCTACTGGAAGCCGTGGTATCGTACTCGCTGCTGCCGCGCGCCGCGCTGCGCACCTTTGTGGCCGCGCTGTGTCGCACCGTCAACCTAGAGCACTACTGCCAGAACAGCTGGAAGGTAGGCCATCTATAATGTATCATACTGGCTAAGTAAGCCAACTATGCGTGTACTGCGCGGACACAGGCGTGGTGCAGTGCTGCCTGTCGCTACTGGAAGCCGTGGTATCGTACTCGCTGCTGCCGCGCGCCGCGCTGCGCACCTTTGTGGCCGCGCTGTGTCGCACCGTCAACCTAGAGCACTACTGCCAGAACAGCTGGAAGGTAGGCCATCTATAATGTATCATACTGGCTAAGTAAGCCAACTATGCGTGTACTGCGCGGACACAGGCGTGGTGCAGTGCTGCCTGTCGCTACTGGAAGCCGTGGTATCGTACTCGCTGCTGCCGCGCGCCGCGCTGCGCACCTTTGTGGCCGCGCTGTGTCGCACCGTCAACCTAGAGCACTACTGCCAGAACAGCTGGAAGGTAGGCCATCTATAATGTATCATACTGGCTAAGTAAGCCAACTATGCGTGTACTGCGCGGACACAGGCGTGGTGCAGTGCTGCCTGTCGCTACTGGAAGCCGTGGTATCGTACTCGCTGCTGCCGCGCGCCGCGCTGCGCACCTTTGTGGCCGCGCTGTGTCGCACCGTCAACCTAGAGCACTACTGCCAGAACAGCTGGAAGGTAGGCCATCTATAATGTATCATACTGGCTAAGTAAGCCAACTATGCGTGTACTGCGCGGACACAGGCGTGGTGCAGTGCTGCCTGTCGCTACTGGAAGCCGTGGTATCGTACTCGCTGCTGCCGCGCGCCGCGCTGCGCACCTTTGTGGCCGCGCTGTGTCGCACCGTCAACCTAGAGCACTACTGCCAGAACAGCTGGAAGGTAGGCCATCTATAATGTATCATACTGGCTAAGTAAGCCAACTATGCGTGTACTGCGCGGACACAGGCGTGGTGCAGTGCTGCCTGTCGCTACTGGAAGCCGTGGTATCGTACTCGCTGCTGCCGCGCGCCGCGCTGCGCACCTTTGTGGCCGCGCTGTGTCGCACCGTCAACCTAGAGCACTACTGCCAGAACAGCTGGAAGGTAGGCCATCTATAATGTATCATACTGGCTAAGTAAGCCAACTATGCGTGTACTGCGCGGACACAGGCGTGGTGCAGTGCTGCCTGTCGCTACTGGAAGCCGTGGTATCGTACTCGCTGCTGCCGCGCGCCGCGCTGCGCACCTTTGTGGCCGCGCTGTGTCGCACCGTCAACCTAGAGCACTACTGCCAGAACAGCTGGAAGGTAGGCCATCTATAATGTATCATACTGGCTAAGTAAGCCAACTATGCGTGTACTGCGCGGACACAGGCGTGGTGCAGTGCTGCCTGTCGCTACTGGAAGCCGTGGTATCGTACTCGCTGCTGCCGCGCGCCGCGCTGCGCACCTTTGTGGCCGCGCTGTGTCGCACCGTCAACCTAGAGCACTACTGCCAGAACAGCTGGAAGGTAGGCCATCTATAATGTATCATACTGGCTAAGTAAGCCAACTATGCGTGTACTGCGCGGACACAGGCGTGGTGCAGTGCTGCCTGTCGCTACTGGAAGCCGTGGTATCGTACTCGCTGCTGCCGCGCGCCGCGCTGCGCACCTTTGTGGCCGCGCTGTGTCGCACCGTCAACCTAGAGCACTACTGCCAGAACAGCTGGAAGGTAGGCCATCTATAATGTATCATACTGGCTAAGTAAGCCAACTATGCGTGTACTGCGCGGACACAGGCGTGGTGCAGTGCTGCCTTTTTTTTTTTTTTTTTTTTTTGTTACCCAGGAAAAAATGCTTGATGCACTACCCGCCGGCTAGGGGACGGCACCGGCGGGGCGTGTGGGACTCACCAGCCTACTGCTGGTATACCCACTAAAAAAACCTGGGGTGTTCCCTCTCTCACCCAATGGGGGGGGCCTGTTGGGAGTCTAAAAAGATTCATCCATAGCAGGCCCCCCCGTGTGGGTGCCGGCCGGGTCAATAGGACCCGACCTCCTCTCGTCCCCGGGGGAGAGCAATTTCACCGCTCTCCCCTTTCGACGTTAGAAGGCGCGCGGGAACACCGCGCGCGCCCTCTATGGGTTCTTACTCACGGGTGGCAGGGTCCCCTGAGGCCTTGCCACCCAGAACCCTTAGGTGGGGGGCAGGAGAGCGACATAAGCGCGTCTCCTGCGCCCCCTCCTCCGGCGGCGGATGTCCGGGGCGTAAGGATCTTCCTCACGCCCCCGCTCCGCCGCCTCCTTCTGCGAGATGACAGCCTCGCAGAAGGACCTCATTGCACCCCAGCACCTGTCGTCGCCGACCATCATGGATACGACGGTCGGCAACGAGAGGTCGGGGCCAATCACGGCGACCAGGGCACAGCGCTCCTCGGCCCACGCAGGACACTCCTCCAGCGTGTGCTGCGCCGTGTCCCGGTCGCACTCCTCGCAGTGGTGACACCTGGTTGTCGGCTCCCTACCGGCTATCTTGCACAGGTACTCTCCGAAACAGCCGTGTCCGGAGAGCACCTGAGTAAGCCGGTAGGTGAGCGGTCCGCGCCGTCTGTCCGTCCATTGCCTTAGCACCGGACGGACAGCCTCGACTGTCCTCACCCCGTAGCGGGGCTGGGCCAGTCGCTCCTCCCACTTGGCCTCGAGGACCAGTCGAGCCTGGGACCTTCGCGTCTCCACCGCCCCGTGAGTGGGTTCCTCACCATGGAGCCGGAGGTCCACGCGCCAGTGATACACCGACGCTTGGACCTCCGCCTCCAAATCCCAGGGCGGCGATGCCGCCAGGACGCACGCCGCCTCAAAGGAGACGGTGCGGTACGCCCGCGACACCCTGATCGCCATCGCCCTCTGAGGTTTCCTCAGGAGGGCGATGTTTCGGCGATCGAGGGCGCCGGCCCAAATGGGCGACCCGTAGAGGGCCATCGACCGCACCACCCCCAAATAGAGGCGGCGGCAGACGACACTCGGCCCCCCGATATTCGGCAGCAGAGAGCTAAGCGCTCCCGCCGCCGACATCAACCGGGGGGCCAGGCGGCTAAAATGGACGCGAAAGTTCCAGCGGCCGTCGAGGTGGAGCCCCAAGTATTTCATACTCGGCTCCACCCCGATGCGGACCCCTCCAACTATGATGTGGGCATCTGGTGGCGGCGCCCGCCGAGGCCCATGAAATAACAGGGCCTCGGATTTTTCCAGCGCCACCTCCAGTCCCAACATCCTAATTCTACCGACGACCAGGGCCACCCCTGCCGTGGCAAGACGGGCAGCTGCCCCGTAATCCTCTCCCCGGGCCGTGACCAGCGTGTCGTCGGCGTAACAAGTTACGCCGACGCCCGGGGGCAGGGCGCCCCGCAGAACCCAGTCGTAGCCGATGTTCCACAGGATCGGTCCAAGAACGGAACCCTGCGGAACACCGCACGACACCTCCCTCCGGAACGTCTCTCCGTTCCGCCCCACACAGAATACGCTTCTCTGGTGCAGGTAGTCCCCGACTATTCGGCGCAGGTAGGGAGGCACTCCATGAAATCGGAGCGCCTCCCTAATAGTCGCCCACGGCAGGGTGTTGAACGCGTTGGCGATGTCCAAGGACACCGCCAACACCACCCCGCGCGAGGCGACCGCCTCATCCGAGAGGGCCTTGACGCGACTGATCGCGTCAATCGTCGATCGGCCCTCTCGGAATCCGAACTGCCGTTCGGACAAGTCGGGGCCCACCCGCACCAGGTGCCTGGAGAGGCGGGCAACCACTACACGCTCAAAGAGCTTGCCCACCTCATCCAACAGCACTATGGGGCGGTACGCGGAGGGAGAGTCCGCGGGGCGGCCCTCCTTTCTCAGGAGGACCAGCTTACCCGTCTTCCACATGGCAGGGAACCGTCCCGACTCCAAACAGGCGCTAAACAGCCTGAGGAGCCGGTCCCCTAGGGCGTCGTAGGCCAAAACCCAGGCGCGGCCAGGAATTCCGTCCGGCCCCGGGGCGGTGTTTTTGCCCCGGAGCCGAACCATTGCCGCGCCGAGCTCCGCCATTGTAACCTCTGGCGCCCCGGCATCGGCACCGCCCTCCTCAATATCGGGCGGCGCCATTTCGGGAGGCGTGTGCTCCGCTCTCGAAGGAAAGAGAGCGGAGACCACCTCCTCTAATTGCCGGGGCTGGAGACTCTCGGTGACCGGTGGGGCCCAGGGGCGCAACTTGCCCCTGACCGCCTTGTACGGGCGGCCCCACGGATCTGCCTCGAGAGTCCCCAGGAACTCTTCCCATCTTTGGGTTTTGGCCTCACTGATGGCGGACTGCAGGGCGTGCTTCCGCTGTACGTATTCGCCCCGCAGCCGTGCCTCCACGGTCGGGTCACGGTACCGCCTGCGTCGGCGGTACCTAGTGTACTGGCGACGCGCCGCAATGCACGCGGCGCGTTTTTGGCCTATGTCATCAGACCACCAGTACACCTGACGCCTTGGAGGTCGAGCACTGGCCCGGGGCATCGACGCGTCGCAAATCTGCGTCATCGCGCCCCGGAACCACTCCGCCTCTAGCTCAACCTCCACAGGCCCTTCGCCCATTGGGGTCCAGGCCTGGACGATGGAGGCTTCCACCAGCACGTCTACGTTAAGACGTTTCAACGCCCATCGTGGGGACGACGGGGTGTGCACTCTCCTCGGGCGATCGTCCGGGATCGCCGGCGAGGCGGAGATGTCGAACCGCACGTAACGGTGGTCCGACAGTGACTCCGCCTCGACTAGCACTTGCCAGTCCCGGACGCGGCGCGCTACGGCAGGGCTTGCGAACGAAATGTCCACAATGGACTCGCCCTGCCAGCGCACGCACGTGGCGACCGATCCCCGGTTAAGAACCACGAGACCGGTCGCAATCGCCCACTCCTCCAGCGCGTCGCCGCGAGCGTCGGTGACAGGGGATCCCCAAGCCGTTGATTTGGCATTGAAGTCCCCCGCCACCACGACCGGACGCGATGGGTACCGGTTAATAACGGCCCCCACCGCGCCCAAAAATTGCTCAAACTCGGCGAGGCGCCGGTTCGGAGAAAAGTACACCCCGATCAGGACGGTTCCCTCCCAATCAACACATATATAACCCTCGCCCCTGTCTGTCATCACCAGGAGCGAGGGTCCGGACGAAACAATGGCCGCCGAGCCTCCGAGGTCCCCAAACCAGTTGTGTCGGCTGGGGACGCAGTAAGGCTCGGCGACCACGGCGATGTCTATTGACCACTCCGCCATGTGCTGCAGCAAAATATCCTGCGCCCTGGCGGAGTGGTTAATATTCACCTGTAGGAGGCGATGGACCATAATTAATTACGTGTCCATCGCCTCCGTATTGCTCCCTGCTTGGGACGGGGCTGGGGCGGCCGGAGTCCCGGCGACCGCCCCTCTGGCCCTACGTCGTTTCGGTGGGGAGCAAGATTTGCTCCCCATCCGGTGCTCCGCCGGCTTTCCTGCAGCCAAACAGAGGCTGCAGGAAGGTTTTGCTGCGGAGCAGGCGGCGGCCTTGTGGCCGGGCTGACCACAGCGATAGCAGAGATCGCTGCGGTCAGTTTCGGCGGTGCATTGCTGCCTCACGTGCCCCGGTTCGAGGCAGCGGTAGCACCGCCTAGGCCTCGGCTCCAGGAGATTCACCTGAGCCGAGACCATCCCGACCAGCAAACGGCCGGCCGCCACCTTCTTCGCCGCGGCGATGGGGCAGCGCACCACCACCGTGCACAGGCCACTATCGCCGCGGCGCATCTCCCCCACCCTGACCTGCGCCAGGGGGCAGGCTCCGGCTTGTGCCACCGCAGCAGCGACATCCTCAGAGGAGGCCGAGTCGTCCAGCCCGGTTATCCGCATTTCTGCGGACTTCACCGGGCGGGAGATCTCGACCTCCTCAGGCGAGAACAGGGAGCGGAGTTTATCCGCTACCCTGTCCGCCTTGTCGCCGGAGGTGGCACCTGGGACCTCCAGAATTCTGGCCCCAGTGGCGGCAACCTTGAATTGGACGCCTCCGGCGAGGCCCATCTCGGCGAGATTGTCTCTCATAGCCTGAGTGGCCTGCCGGAGGACGCCCGCATAGCTGCCGCCCTGCCGGAGCCCCTCCTCTGTCAGCTCCACCACAATGGCGGTGGAGCGCGGGGGGCGCAGGTCAGCTGGGCGGAGGCCCTTCTTCTTGCTCACCGGGGGAGCCTGGGAGGCCTTCTTCTTCTTCTTCTTCCTCCTCTTCCTCCCGACGACCTCTGTCCACGGCTGCTCAGCCGAAGTAGAGGCCACCGGGGCGGGTTGGGGCTGGGAGGCGGGGCGCCGCGGCGCCACAGCGGCGGTCGCCCTCCCCTTGCCCTTCCCCTTCCCCTTAGAAGAGGAGGCCGATGGTGTGGGGGCAGATGTCTGCCGCGCAACCGGTGGACTGGAGGGCGCCGGGCCAGCCGGCGTGCCTCCGACCATCCGGGGGCGGCCCCCGAGCGGAGGGCCCAGGGTGGGAACGGGCGTGAGGCCATAGTTGGCCAGGAACGCATCAACTACGTTGCGCGCCTGAGCCACCGTGGCCCGCATCAGTTCGTCCGCCCAGGCGGGACGCCGGTCCTCCGCGGGGGTGAGGGGCCGCGCTGTGCGCGGCGGGAGGGGTGGGAACTCCTCCCGTGGCCTCCCGGCAGGCGCCCCGGCGGCGGCCGAGGGCGTCTTGGCGGCGTTGGCCCGAGCGGCAGTGGCAGCGGCCGCCTTCATGGCCGCCACCTCCGCTCGGAGCTCCGCGAGCTGCCTATGCAGCCCCTCGTTCTCCGACCTCCAGCGCCTCTGGAGGTCGGAGGAAGCCCGTCCCCACATGCCGAAGAAGGCCTCCCTCATGTCCTCCGTAGCCTGTTTGAGGTCGCGGACGAATCCCCCCTTTAGGTTGCCGGACCGGGCCGCCACCCTCAACACGGTCTCGGCGCCAGCCTCGAACCGTTGCCTGAGGTCGGCAACCGAGTCCTCTCCCAAGGGGGACGCATCCGCGACCCCAGCCGTCTTCGAGATGTCTCGACGGGCAGGCAAAGGCTGCCCGGGGAGCCTCCTCGTGGAGGGAGGCGGCATCGGGGAACCAGCCCTTTCCCGACAGGGCATCCCCTCCACTACCTCCACCTCCGTGTCCGAGCACGAACGCGTTGGCACGGGATGCGACGTCTTCCGGCGCTTCGCGGAAGCGCCGGGCGTCGCCCTAAGCTTGCGGGAGAGGGAAGCAGGGCTATCCCCCCCCTCCTCCCTCTCCCATCGAGCCGCCGACGAGCACCGGCTCTGAGGCCGACTGGCCTCAGAGCCGGAGCCCGCCTCGGATCCAGACTCGACGCTGACGGAGCTCCTCCGGCTTCCGTCAGGCGTTGATGCGCCAGCTCCAGCATCGCTGGTGCGTGGTCGTAAAGGGCGCTTAAAGCGCCCTTTGGAGTCGCGCAAAGGCACTCCGCGCTCCTCCGTCTTCTCCATCTTCTCATCTTCTGGGTTTTTTGACATTAAATTTTCCATACTGTTCCCACGAGAAGAGACGAACTAAAATCGACCCCCGGGTGACGCTCATTCCGGGGGAAGGCCTATATACTGCTGGGGGACGGCAGGTGCCCAGAGGTTTTTACAACTTCGCTGTTGGGTGGTGTGAGTTTTCCTTCTCGCGGGCCGGCCAACTAAGGCAAGCCCCTCGGTCCCGTTGAGCCGCTAGACATGATCAACGACACTCAACGGGTAACGATTTGATTGGAGCAGGGTTGGGTTTCCCCTCCCCTATGTGCTCCCGCCCGGGCCTTACAGGCCCCACTGGTGATTTTTATAGAGGTTTTCTTCCTCGCAGCCCGAAGGCCCCCGGTCCTGTCAGTTCAGGATTACGGGTTGGGCCGGATGGGGGTCCATGCTGGACCGATCCACCCGCCCCAAAACCGCCCGACTGGGCAGGAAGCCTAAGCTTCCCAAAACGGCCTAACGGCCACCACTAGTGATAGAGGAAGACAACCTCTCTAAAAAATAGAGAGGTTATCTTCCTCCACCGCCCCGCGTGTTGAGCCGGATGGGGGTCCATGTTGGACCAATCCACCCGCCCCAACACCCCAAAACCGCCTAACTGGGCAGGATGCCTACACCTAAACCTAAACTAAACTACCTAGGTAGGTAGGTTACCTAATCCTACCACCCTAAACCTAACAAAACCTAACAACCCTAAAAATATGTATATATATACATACATACATATATACACACACACATATATATACATACATACACATACCTAACCTAATCCTACCACCCTACCTACCTACCTAGGCCTGCCCTGGCCTTACGGGCCCCTACTTGTTATTTTTTACCGAGGTTTTCTTCCTCTACCCTCCCTGTCTCAAATCCACGTTTCCTCTGCTAATCAGAGGAACACGTGGAGAGACCCCCAAACGCGGCCCTTGCGGGCCGATGACCCCGAGACAAACTGCCTCGGGTTCCCTACGCGTGTGCCAGAGTATTAGCCACGAGTAATAATGCCCCCGAAAGGACATTATTACCCGTGTTGCCCGGGGTGTACCGGCCCAACGACTGCCGTTCCAATCCACTAAAATGTAGAAAGGACCAGCAGCCGTCGGGCACACGGGGAGGTTCTCTGGCCACACACCCCTGGTGCAGTGCTGCCTGTCGCTACTGGAAGCCGTGGTATCGTACTCGCTGCTGCCGCGCGCCGCGCTGCGCACCTTTGTGGCCGCGCTGTGTCGCACCGTCAACCTAGAGCACTACTGCCAGAACAGCTGGAAGGTAGGCCATCTATAATGTATCATACTGGCTAAGTAAGCCAACTATGCGTGTACTGCGCGGACACAGGCGTGGTGCAGTGCTGCCTGTCGCTACTGGAAGCCGTGGTATCGTACTCGCTGCTGCCGCGCGCCGCGCTGCGCACCTTTGTGGCCGCGCTGTGTCGCACCGTCAACCTAGAGCACTACTGCCAGAACAGCTGGAAGGTAGGCCATCTATAATGTATCATACTGGCTAAGTAAGCCAACTATGCGTGTACTGCGCGGACACAGGCGTGGTGCAGTGCTGCCTGTCGCTACTGGAAGCCGTGGTATCGTACTCGCTGCTGCCGCGCGCCGCGCTGCGCACCTTTGTGGCCGCGCTGTGTCGCACCGTCAACCTAGAGCACTACTGCCAGAACAGCTGGAAGGTAGGCCATCTATAATGTATCATACTGGCTAAGTAAGCCAACTATGCGTGTACTGCGCGGACACAGGCGTGGTGCAGTGCTGCCTGTCGCTACTGGAAGCCGTGGTATCGTACTCGCTGCTGCCGCGCGCCGCGCTGCGCACCTTTGTGGCCGCGCTGTGTCGCACCGTCAACCTAGAGCACTACTGCCAGAACAGCTGGAAGGTAGGCCATCTATAATGTATCATACTGGCTAAGTAAGCCAACTATGCGTGTACTGCGCGGACACAGGCGTGGTGCAGTGCTGCCTGTCGCTACTGGAAGCCGTGGTATCGTACTCGCTGCTGCCGCGCGCCGCGCTGCGCACCTTTGTGGCCGCGCTGTGTCGCACCGTCAACCTAGAGCACTACTGCCAGAACAGCTGGAAGGTAGGCCATCTATAATGTATCATACTGGCTAAGTAAGCCAACTATGCGTGTACTGCGCGGACACAGGCGTGGTGCAGTGCTGCCTGTCGCTACTGGAAGCCGTGGTATCGTACTCGCTGCTGCCGCGCGCCGCGCTGCGCACCTTTGTGGCCGCGCTGTGTCGCACCGTCAACCTAGAGCACTACTGCCAGAACAGCTGGAAGGTAGGCCATCTATAATGTATCATACTGGCTAAGTAAGCCAACTATGCGTGTACTGCGCGGACACAGGCGTGGTGCAGTGCTGCCTGTCGCTACTGGAAGCCGTGGTATCGTACTCGCTGCT
This sequence comes from Catocala nupta, assembly GCA_963675205.1. NCBI lineage: Eukaryota > Metazoa > Arthropoda > Insecta > Lepidoptera > Erebidae > Catocala > Catocala nupta. Next base: position 7,836,999 of record OY776084.1, on the reverse strand, counting down.
GCCGCGCGCCGCGCTGCGCACCTTTGTGGCCGCGCTGTGTCGCACCGTCAACCTAGAGCACTACTGCCAGAACAGCTGGAAGGTAGGCCATCTATAATGTATCATACTGGCTAAGTAAGCCAACTATGCGTGTACTGCGCGGACACAGGCGTGGTGCAGTGCTGCCTGTCGCTACTGGAAGCCGTGGTATCGTACTCGCTGCTGCCGCGCGCCGCGCTGCGCACCTTTGTGGCCGCGCTGTGTCGCACCGTCAACCTAGAGCACTACTGCCAGAACAGCTGGAAGGTAGGCCATCTATAATGTATCATACTGGCTAAGTAAGCCAACTATGCGTGTACTGCGCGGACACAGGCGTGGTGCAGTGCTGCCTGTCGCTACTGGAAGCCGTGGTATCGTACTCGCTGCTGCCGCGCGCCGCGCTGCGCACCTTTGTGGCCGCGCTGTGTCGCACCGTCAACCTAGAGCACTACTGCCAGAACAGCTGGAAGGTAGGCCATCTATAATGTATCATACTGGCTAAGTAAGCCAACTATGCGTGTACTGCGCGGACACAGGCGTGGTGCAGTGCTGCCTGTCGCTACTGGAAGCCGTGGTATCGTACTCGCTGCTGCCGCGCGCCGCGCTGCGCACCTTTGTGGCCGCGCTGTGTCGCACCGTCAACCTAGAGCACTACTGCCAGAACAGCTGGAAGGTAGGCCATCTATAATGTATCATACTGGCTAAGTAAGCCAACTATGCGTGTACTGCGCGGACACAGGCGTGGTGCAGTGCTGCCTGTCGCTACTGGAAGCCGTGGTATCGTACTCGCTGCTGCCGCGCGCCGCGCTGCGCACCTTTGTGGCCGCGCTGTGTCGCACCGTCAACCTAGAGCACTACTGCCAGAACAGCTGGAAGGTAGGCCATCTATAATGTATCATACTGGCTAAGTAAGCCAACTATGCGTGTACTGCGCGGACACAGGCGTGGTGCAGTGCTGCCTGTCGCTACTGGAAGCCGTGGTATCGTACTCGCTGCTGCCGCGCGCCGCGCTGCGCACCTTTGTGGCCGCGCTGTGTCGCACCGTCAACCTAGAGCACTACTGCCAGAACAGCTGGAAGGTAGGCCATCTATAATGTATCATACTGGCTAAGTAAGCCAACTATGCGTGTACTGCGCGGACACAGGCGTGGTGCAGTGCTGCCTGTCGCTACTGGAAGCCGTGGTATCGTACTCGCTGCTGCCGCGCGCCGCGCTGCGCACCTTTGTGGCCGCGCTGTGTCGCACCGTCAACCTAGAGCACTACTGCCAGAACAGCTGGAAGGTAGGCCATCTATAATGTATCATACTGGCTAAGTAAGCCAACTATGCGTGTACTGCGCGGACACAGGCGTGGTGCAGTGCTGCCTGTCGCTACTGGAAGCCGTGGTATCGTACTCGCTGCTGCCGCGCGCCGCGCTGCGCACCTTTGTGGCCGCGCTGTGTCGCACCGTCAACCTAGAGCACTACTGCCAGAACAGCTGGAAGGTAGGCCATCTATAATGTATCATACTGGCTAAGTAAGCCAACTATGCGTGTACTGCGCGGACACAGGCGTGGTGCAGTGCTGCCTGTCGCTACTGGAAGCCGTGGTATCGTACTCGCTGCTGCCGCGCGCCGCGCTGCGCACCTTTGTGGCCGCGCTGTGTCGCACCGTCAACCTAGAGCACTACTGCCAGAACAGCTGGAAGGTAGGCCATCTATAATGTATCATACTGGCTAAGTAAGCCAACTATGCGTGTACTGCGCGGACACAGGCGTGGTGCAGTGCTGCCTGTCGCTACTGGAAGCCGTGGTATCGTACTCGCTGCTGCCGCGCGCCGCGCTGCGCACCTTTGTGGCCGCGCTGTGTCGCACCGTCAACCTAGAGCACTACTGCCAGAACAGCTGGAAGGTAGGCCATCTATAATGTATCATACTGGCTAAGTAAGCCAACTATGCGTGTACTGCGCGGACACAGGCGTGGTGCAGTGCTGCCTGTCGCTACTGGAAGCCGTGGTATCGTACTCGCTGCTGCCGCGCGCCGCGCTGCGCACCTTTGTGGCCGCGCTGTGTCGCACCGTCAACCTAGAGCACTACTGCCAGAACAGCTGGAAGGTAGGCCATCTATAATGTATCATACTGGCTAAGTAAGCCAACTATGCGTGTACTGCGCGGACACAGGCGTGGTGCAGTGCTGCCTGTCGCTACTGGAAGCCGTGGTATCGTACTCGCTGCTGCCGCGCGCCGCGCTGCGCACCTTTGTGGCCGCGCTGTGTCGCACCGTCAACCTAGAGCACTACTGCCAGAACAGCTGGAAGGTAGGCCATCTATAATGTATCATACTGGCTAAGTAAGCCAACTATGCGTGTACTGCGCGGACACAGGCGTGGTGCAGTGCTGCCTGTCGCTACTGGAAGCCGTGGTATCGTACTCGCTGCTGCCGCGCGCCGCGCTGCGCACCTTTGTGGCCGCGCTGTGTCGCACCGTCAACCTAGAGCACTACTGCCAGAACAGCTGGAAGGTAGGCCATCTATAATGTATCATACTGGCTAAGTAAGCCAACTATGCGTGTACTGCGCGGACACAGGCGTGGTGCAGTGCTGCCTGTCGCTACTGGAAGCCGTGGTATCGTACTCGCTGCTGCCGCGCGCCGCGCTGCGCACCTTTGTGGCCGCGCTGTGTCGCACCGTCAACCTAGAGCACTACTGCCAGAACAGCTGGAAGGTAGGCCATCTATAATGTATCATACTGGCTAAGTAAGCCAACTATGCGTGTACTGCGCGGACACAGGCGTGGTGCAGTGCTGCCTGTCGCTACTGGAAGCCGTGGTATCGTACTCGCTGCTGCCGCGCGCCGCGCTGCGCACCTTTGTGGCCGCGCTGTGTCGCACCGTCAACCTAGAGCACTACTGCCAGAACAGCTGGAAGGTAGGCCATCTATAATGTATCATACTGGCTAAGTAAGCCAACTATGCGTGTACTGCGCGGACACAGGCGTGGTGCAGTGCTGCCTGTCGCTACTGGAAGCCGTGGTATCGTACTCGCTGCTGCCGCGCGCCGCGCTGCGCACCTTTGTGGCCGCGCTGTGTCGCACCGTCAACCTAGAGCACTACTGCCAGAACAGCTGGAAGGTAGGCCATCTATAATGTATCATACTGGCTAAGTAAGCCAACTATGCGTGTACTGCGCGGACACAGGCGTGGTGCAGTGCTGCCTGTCGCTACTGGAAGCCGTGGTATCGTACTCGCTGCTGCCGCGCGCCGCGCTGCGCACCTTTGTGGCCGCGCTGTGTCGCACCGTCAACCTAGAGCACTACTGCCAGAACAGCTGGAAGGTAGGCCATCTATAATGTATCATACTGGCTAAGTAAGCCAACTATGCGTGTACTGCGCGGACACAGGCGTGGTGCAGTGCTGCCTGTCGCTACTGGAAGCCGTGGTATCGTACTCGCTGCTGCCGCGCGCCGCGCTGCGCACCTTTGTGGCCGCGCTGTGTCGCACCGTCAACCTAGAGCACTACTGCCAGAACAGCTGGAAGGTAGGCCATCTATAATGTATCATACTGGCTAAGTAAGCCAACTATGCGTGTACTGCGCGGACACAGGCGTGGTGCAGTGCTGCCTGTCGCTACTGGAAGCCGTGGTATCGTACTCGCTGCTGCCGCGCGCCGCGCTGCGCACCTTTGTGGCCGCGCTGTGTCGCACCGTCAACCTAGAGCACTACTGCCAGAACAGCTGGAAGGTAGGCCATCTATAATGTATCATACTGGCTAAGTAAGCCAACTATGCGTGTACTGCGCGGACACAGGCGTGGTGCAGTGCTGCCTGTCGCTACTGGAAGCCGTGGTATCGTACTCGCTGCTGCCGCGCGCCGCGCTGCGCACCTTTGTGGCCGCGCTGTGTCGCACCGTCAACCTAGAGCACTACTGCCAGAACAGCTGGAAGGTAGGCCATCTATAATGTATCATACTGGCTAAGTAAGCCAACTATGCGTGTACTGCGCGGACACAGGCGTGGTGCAGTGCTGCCTGTCGCTACTGGAAGCCGTGGTATCGTACTCGCTGCTGCCGCGCGCCGCGCTGCGCACCTTTGTGGCCGCGCTGTGTCGCACCGTCAACCTAGAGCACTACTGCCAGAACAGCTGGAAGGTAGGCCATCTATAATGTATCATACTGGCTAAGTAAGCCAACTATGCGTGTACTGCGCGGACACAGGCGTGGTGCAGTGCTGCCTGTCGCTACTGGAAGCCGTGGTATCGTACTCGCTGCTGCCGCGCGCCGCGCTGCGCACCTTTGTGGCCGCGCTGTGTCGCACCGTCAACCTAGAGCACTACTGCCAGAACAGCTGGAAGGTAGGCCATCTATAATGTATCATACTGGCTAAGTAAGCCAACTATGCGTGTACTGCGCGGACACAGGCGTGGTGCAGTGCTGCCTGTCGCTACTGGAAGCCGTGGTATCGTACTCGCTGCTGCCGCGCGCCGCGCTGCGCACCTTTGTGGCCGCGCTGTGTCGCACCGTCAACCTAGAGCACTACTGCCAGAACAGCTGGAAGGTAGGCCATCTATAATGTATCATACTGGCTAAGTAAGCCAACTATGCGTGTACTGCGCGGACACAGGCGTGGTGCAGTGCTGCCTGTCGCTACTGGAAGCCGTGGTATCGTACTCGCTGCTGCCGCGCGCCGCGCTGCGCACCTTTGTGGCCGCGCTGTGTCGCACCGTCAACCTAGAGCACTACTGCCAGAACAGCTGGAAGGTAGGCCATCTATAATGTATCATACTGGCTAAGTAAGCCAACTATGCGTGTACTGCGCGGACACAGGCGTGGTGCAGTGCTGCCTGTCGCTACTGGAAGCCGTGGTATCGTACTCGCTGCTGCCGCGCGCCGCGCTGCGCACCTTTGTGGCCGCGCTGTGTCGCACCGTCAACCTAGAGCACTACTGCCAGAACAGCTGGAAGGTAGGCCATCTATAATGTATCATACTGGCTAAGTAAGCCAACTATGCGTGTACTGCGCGGACACAGGCGTGGTGCAGTGCTGCCTGTCGCTACTGGAAGCCGTGGTATCGTACTCGCTGCTGCCGCGCGCCGCGCTGCGCACCTTTGTGGCCGCGCTGTGTCGCACCGTCAACCTAGAGCACTACTGCCAGAACAGCTGGAAGGTAGGCCATCTATAATGTATCATACTGGCTAAGTAAGCCAACTATGCGTGTACTGCGCGGACACAGGCGTGGTGCAGTGCTGCCTGTCGCTACTGGAAGCCGTGGTATCGTACTCGCTGCTGCCGCGCGCCGCGCTGCGCACCTTTGTGGCCGCGCTGTGTCGCACCGTCAACCTAGAGCACTACTGCCAGAACAGCTGGAAGGTAGGCCATCTATAATGTATCATACTGGCTAAGTAAGCCAACTATGCGTGTACTGCGCGGACACAGGCGTGGTGCAGTGCTGCCTGTCGCTACTGGAAGCCGTGGTATCGTACTCGCTGCTGCCGCGCGCCGCGCTGCGCACCTTTGTGGCCGCGCTGTGTCGCACCGTCAACCTAGAGCACTACTGCCAGAACAGCTGGAAGGTAGGCCATCTATAATGTATCATACTGGCTAAGTAAGCCAACTATGCGTGTACTGCGCGGACACAGGCGTGGTGCAGTGCTGCCTGTCGCTACTGGAAGCCGTGGTATCGTACTCGCTGCTGCCGCGCGCCGCGCTGCGCACCTTTGTGGCCGCGCTGTGTCGCACCGTCAACCTAGAGCACTACTGCCAGAACAGCTGGAAGGTAGGCCATCTATAATGTATCATACTGGCTAAGTAAGCCAACTATGCGTGTACTGCGCGGACACAGGCGTGGTGCAGTGCTGCCTGTCGCTACTGGAAGCCGTGGTATCGTACTCGCTGCTGCCGCGCGCCGCGCTGCGCACCTTTGTGGCCGCGCTGTGTCGCACCGTCAACCTAGAGCACTACTGCCAGAACAGCTGGAAGGTAGGCCATCTATAATGTATCATACTGGCTAAGTAAGCCAACTATGCGTGTACTGCGCGGACACAGGCGTGGTGCAGTGCTGCCTGTCGCTACTGGAAGCCGTGGTATCGTACTCGCTGCTGCCGCGCGCCGCGCTGCGCACCTTTGTGGCCGCGCTGTGTCGCACCGTCAACCTAGAGCACTACTGCCAGAACAGCTGGAAGGTAGGCCATCTATAATGTATCATACTGGCTAAGTAAGCCAACTATGCGTGTACTGCGCGGACACAGGCGTGGTGCAGTGCTGCCTGTCGCTACTGGAAGCCGTGGTATCGTACTCGCTGCTGCCGCGCGCCGCGCTGCGCACCTTTGTGGCCGCGCTGTGTCGCACCGTCAACCTAGAGCACTACTGCCAGAACAGCTGGAAGGTAGGCCATCTATAATGTATCATACTTGCTAAGTAACCCATATAATCTGCTGTTGATATCAATCAACCTACTGTTTAATTTATATCAGTCAATAGATTATCAATCAATTGTTGATTGATATCAACCAATTGGTTGTTAATCAATTGTTTGATTAATAACCAGTTGGTTATCAATCAATTGTTGGATCGACAACAACCAACAGGTTGTCAATTAATTATTAGATTAGATAATAAAATTATTATTTATTCTTATGATGTTATGTTAAAGTTCATAATACGATGCAATGGTGAGTATCGCGAACCATAGAATGCAGTATAGCAAAATTATGAATACTCGCTTAAACTATTTACTGTTGTCTGCCAAAATCTTAGACACAATGAAAATAAACATTGTATCTCACTCTGATCTACGTGCTGATGTACAAGAAGTTATTTCTGTAGATCAATAAAAATTTAGCCGTAAGAAATACTGGTCTATATTCAAATGAATAATATTTGACGTAAATTTTCAGTTAATGCGAAATGTAGTTGGCGCGGACATGGGTCACGCGGCTCTACAAGAGATGGTTGAAATACTACGCTCTGGGACGTCCGGCGGCACAAGCAACAGCGCTAGCGCGACTGCGGGCGCCAGCAGCGGCGCCATTGAGGAGGGAGATGCGGGGCTCGTGCGTGGTGCCGTCTTCTATATAAATATGGCGTTGTGGGGACCTCGGAGAGTACCTACGTTGAAAGTGTCTTTTCTAGCTGTTCTACCTGCTTTTCTGAAGGTAAATCGCATTTTTATTGGATTATTTTAACATTCATATTAAAAATTTTATATCTTTCTTTCTTTATAAGGCAACTCCCGCTCTAGAAATAATTACTGTGTCGCGGGGGAGCTTACAAACATTCAAACAACAGACACAAAGAACAACCAGACTTGGAACCACCAACTTGTGGATCACTATCACTATACATAATATTCACTATATATACTACTCAAAACTAAATAAGGGCCACTAGTTTATTTACATTTAAGTGCACTTTAGTAAACTGAAAGTAACTGATAAGAAGCATTATATTGATATTACGAACTCTCTAGTGTTTGATCACTTTTATGCTGGTATTCGTGTTCCTAATTTGAAAAGTATTAGCCATCATTTTAAGACAAAATTATTGGATGTTATTCTTATGTTTTTCTTCGATTGTCTTCTTAACTTGTTTCGGTTATTTAAGGAAAAAGTTTAATTTTTCAATTTTAATTGATTCATTTATCATCTCGCGTTAATCTTGCCACCAGTACGAAGGCACATGGATACAATTACAGCAACCAGAGCCATAACTATGATTCAAGAAGGACGTTCTCAACGTTACGTCGGTTTGCAGTTGGGTTTTTCTCGAAGAGCTGTCCAAAATGTATGGAATCGCTTCCAAGAGACCGGCAGTGTTGCCAGGAGACCCGGTTCAGGTAGAGTTCGTGTAACAACGGCGCACGAGGATCGGTACGTCCAATTAAGTGCTCGTCGTGATCGCGTACAGTAACAGCCCGTAAGTTACAACACCACCTATGGCTGACAACGGGTACCCGTGTCAGTGATCATTGCACGAAGACCAGCAAATGTCAAGACGACGAGTTTTTCAAATTCCTCTGACCAGGGTTCAACGTGCAAACCGTTTAAGTTTCTCCCGTCAGTATTTGAACTGGGGGATTAATCAGTGGGGCAAGGTGCTTTTTACAGACGAGTGCAAAGTAAATTTTTTTAATGATGATCGGCGTTTTAGGGTCTGGAGACAACGCGATGAGCGGTTTTCGGAGTCCTGCATCCACGAAATTGACCGTTTCGGTGGTCCCAACGTAATGGTTTGGGGTGTGATTAGTTTACACGGTAAAACCGAGCTCACCATTTTAAATGCGTGTACCGTAACTGCAGAACGTTACATCGAGGACGTCATCAGGCCTCAAGTGATCCCATTTGCACAGCGAGTGGGGCCTGGATTCATCCTGATGCAAGACAATGCCCGTGCACACACAGCTCGATCGACCCAAACTGTCCTCGAAAGGTCTCATATTCAGGTTTTACCATGGCCAGCTAACAGTCCGGATTTAAATCCAATCAAGCAATTGTGGGACCAATTGAAACGAAGGGTTAGAGAGAATGAGCAAGGGGTCTACAACCAACAGCAGCTGATTGACGCTTTAACTCAATTATTATTGGTTTGGTCAAAATGTAGGTACTTCGTACGAGACGGAACATCTTAAAACGTGCCTTGGAGGAGATTCCAGATGAAAACGTGAGGAATTTGATCCAGAGTATGCATACGAGGCTTCAGGAGTGTATTGCTAAGAGAGGAGGACATACTCGTTACTAAAAAGAAGAAACAAAAGTGACAAGAACAGTATTTTGTCTTTTTCCGGTGATTTCTTTTGTTCATGTTTTTCATTCAAAATGGCCAATTTCATTACGAACTTAAAAAAAACAATTTTGATCATTATTTTAAACAATTGTTAGCCTATATTATAACCAATAACATTATTTTGTAGTTACATAAGTTAAACAATTTAATGTCTTTATTGTTTTCATGGTACAGCAAAAAATCTTAGTGGCCCTTATTTTGTTTTGAGTAGTAAATAAATGTGTTCTCATATGTATGTATGTACAGTGTTATCAGATACGTCCTTTAACTTGCTTATAAAATCGATATGGTAATTTTTTAATTATTATTTTGTATTTACATGACTACTCGATTTTGCCTTCGGCTTCGCTCGTGTTAATATAGGTTATATATATTTTCTATCCTTCAGGAACAGTACATTTTTCTGGATGTAGGAACCCTATGTCCTTTTCTGTACTCCCGATAACGTGTATGCGAAATTTCATGATGATCGGTCTAGTAGTTAAGGCGTGACAGCATAACAAACAAACAAACTGATATTCGCATATATAATATTAGTTAGGATAATTATTCTCCGATAGTGAATGTAAAGAATGTTTGCATTAATTATTGCTAAATAATGACTGCAAACGTTCATTGCATTCATAATTAATGAGAATCGAGAAAGTTAAAAGAAATGTTCAGAATTTATCTATTACAATACCAACTAAGATTACTTGCTTTATATTATTACAATTTAATTCTTATAAACCAAGGTTGTATCTGCTCATCTATACTATCTATACTAATATTATAAAGAGGAAAGATTTGATTTTTTGTTTGTTTGTAAGCAACGATTTAACACAAAAATTAATCAACCGATTATAAAAATGTTTAACCATTAGAAAGCTGTATTATCACTGAATAATATAGGCTATATTTAAAAAAGTTACTAACATAACCTAACCTAACCTACATTTAAACGAGCGAAGCCATTTTTGTAAAACTACTTAGAATCTACTTTTAATAATTGCCTGAATCTAAATAAAAGCGTATAGAAATGTTGTCTGCCGTTGAAGCTTCGCGCAAAAAGCACTGAACGGATTCCGATGCGATGTTCACGATTTGGTAGCTTCGTTGATTTAAAATCTAGGTTTTATATTATTGTGTTCAATAGAAATGGTTGCATTCGAGAGATATTCGAATGCAGTCGTGTTTACGCGATATCTATTTTTATTGTCAAATAGACGGTGCACATGCTTTTGTATAACATGTCAGAACATTTGAATATAATAATAATATCAGTCCTATCTATAACATGTCCTACTGCTAGGATCTCTTCTCAGTGTGAGAAGGATTAGGCTATCGTTGACAGTCTTCACATATATATGTTCGAGAACAGTATAGAGAATTCTCTGAGACATGCAGGTTTCCTAACGATGTTTGCCTCCACTTTAAAAGCAAGCGATAATTAACATAACTTCGAAAAGTCAAAGATGTACTGTATGACAGTCCAACGGGTTATCGCTGCTGTTATCCTATTAATACGGCTAGTGCCCTCTGTCGGCACTGTGGGGAAGAGTCGGTGGTTTCTAATTATAATTTATTACAGCACCATCTATTGACATCTTACGGAACTACGTATTTGTTGGTAGGAGTCGAGTGGAGAAAGCGCTGGCACATTCTCGAATCATCGCGCTGTTGCGTGCCGTGTGTGACATTTTCTGGAAAACTCCAGAAGCGCTTTACCCGCGTATAAATGGAGCGCACGCGCACCACCGAGTTAGTTTTACAATCGTAAGCGGTCAAGTGTTCATCGAAGCGAACGGAAGCGAAACTACTACGAAGTTTGAAGCAGTTACAGTGGAAAGTGTAGTATAGTGTTTGTTTTGTTTTAAATTTAATTGTGTGATAGAATAAAACATGTTTTAGTCGGTAATATTGTTTTATATTCTTATCCGTTCAACCCAGCACGTAACACTATTAATATTATAGATGTATGAAGTTTGTAAAGATGTTTCGATGTTTGTCACTCAATCACGCGTAAATCGGTGAATGGATTTAGATAAAACTTAGCAAACCGATAAACCATGGCTTAGATAATATATAGGCTCCGTTTTATCCCGATAATGTATTCTTCTGGGATTCACTAACTAATAACTTCTATGTGTTTGTTGCAGGCGTTAGAACGTAACCAGCCAGTAGTTACATATGAAGTAGTGGTGAGCGTCCAGAGCGTCGTGACCAGGGTTCCTCTTGAACTGAGCGAGCCAGCCTGGGACATCCTTCTGCCGATCCTCAATGCTGTACTGCAGCAGGACAGTAAGTTCGCATCTGTTATGGCCCGGTTTCGACTTTCAAGAAACGAGTCGTGTTACCCACGGACAGTTAATTAAAATATGTTCTTTGAAACATACTCGTATGTCAACATTTAACTGGCCCGTAGCTAAAATGACTTATTTCTTTATATAAAAACCGGGTCTAAATTTATCTAGTCACGTAGCAGTAGATTGCCTGCTGTTTACTATTATATATACTTATATAGAAAAAGGAATTGCAGATTGTGAAAATTCAAACTAAATTTGAGCAACAGCTGGCAACATATGTCTCTGTTTTAAATAATCAACAACGTATGTATGTATATTAATACGGGCAGAAAAGACCTTGTACTCCTTTTTTAGCATATTGCGTTCACGAAAGAGTTTGATATTTTAAAGTTTATACAGAGGAGTGCAGGAAGCTATAATTTTTTGAATAAGAAAGGATACCTTTATTTTTACAGATGTTATACCTAGATGGTTGCCAATTGTAATTACCTTAATTTATACATGTAATAAAATGTTAACTGGTCGATGTCTGTACCTAAAAGCTATAGAGAAACCAAAACAATTAAATTTAGATTTTTTTCTTTTAGTATGATTTTACGCGCTTGACGCGAAAAATACTGCACGATATAAATAAATTCGGATTCCACTGTATTGGTGGATGTCTAACTTAAAATCTGGCGCATGATTTATATTGATACCTTGTCTAGAAGTCATGTGTGCGTTAAAGTTATGTTTGTATATCAGCTTCTTACACACAATGAAAGAAAAATATGTTACCTACTTCCAAGTTTTATACATACGAAGTTGCCTGGTAGCAATGCAAGCAAACGGCTAAAGATAATCGTTTGTTGTATCTGCAGAGAACTACGATCCCCCGAACGAGTTGATCCACAGCCGCGTGCACTCGGTGATCACGAGCATCGAGCAGTTACACGACGCGGGACAGTACTACGGCGACGTCGACGCGCTGCTAGACCTCATCGACTTCTGCGGACACGACCGTCCCGTGAGTACCACAAACTATATATTCTTATACTTGTACGTACGTCTATCATGAAAATGGCTAACCGAAATTTAGGATTTCACAAAAAAAACTTGCAATTAAATTTCTTCGGTTTTCTTTCATTCAAAATGACTTTTCACTGTTTTCTGACCTACTTTATAAAAGCATTCAGGACAATTAAGAGGCTTTGTACCAAAATTCAGGACGGATTTCAGAATAAAGTGTTTCACAGTACGGACAAACTGTCCGAAACTTCGGCATTTACGTTTCATGGTAAGTCTACTATAGTGTCTATGTACCTCGCATTAAACGTTGCCTCTAAGAAGCAGTCAGTGAGAGCCGCGGTCGAGAGCGGACATCTTCTCGATGTAAGTGTGTTACCAAGCTAGTACTAGTCCAATCAATTCAATAGCCGGCAACGATATTGTTTATTGCAATAGTGGCCAATTCCTAGAAATAATTTAGCAATATTTAGTAATTTGCAATTTGCGATTTTTTTGACGTTTGGTTGTTTGTTATTCAATCACGCGGAAAACTATTCTCAGGCTTACCAACAAATTATGAATGTGTCCACTCAATCACTCAATTAGGTAGTATTCGTCCTATTCCAAAGAGATGGGGAAAGTGTTAATCCCTGCGAGACCCCACTCAATATTTGTTTTATTGCTATTGATAATTAACTAATTGCACTTTTAATCATTTGCCTGCAAGGCTGTTTTCTTTCCACCACTGAAACGTTAATTGCACCTACCTAGTGCATTTAATTTCTTTAACAAATATCGATAGGAACTTTGTCGAATGCATATTCAAAATCCAGATATTCAACACCGACTGATTTATTAACATACATGAAAGTTAATGTTTTCTCTGGTAGATTAGTGTTTATTGGTTGATATTATGCATTTACGCTTAAGGAACTGCGTCTACGATTTTAATGTATAATTTTATCTATGAGTATAACTGGTCGCTTTTAAGCAGGCTGTCTTTTATATTTTCTTTTTTGCAAATATGTTCCATTCTTTAAGTCCTGAGATAGGTACATGTTTGCTTTCTAATAAAATTATTGCTAGAACCGCCATAGGCATCTGGCACAGCGTTCTATTAAACATTGGTAGCTATGGGAAATCTAATGAAGTTTTCGTTTCGTCACCCGCAGGAGTCGTCGACGATGCGGCTGGTGTCGTGGCGCGGCGCGGCGCTGTCGCCGGTGGGCGCGCAGTGGGTGTGCGCGGCGCTGGCGCTGGCCGACAAGTACGTGCGCCACGAGCCGCGCCGCGCCGTGCGCCTGCACACGCTGCACGAGATACTCGCCTTCGTCAAGAGGAACAGGTACCACTAGCGTAGCTATAGTCGTCGACGATGCGGCTGGTGTCGTGGCGCGGCGCGGCGCTGTCGCCGGTGGGCGCGCAGTGTGCAGTAACGTAGCTACATCTAGTGTGTGTCTAATTTATCACTTATCAGTGACCTAAGAGCCTTAAATTTATCATTTCTAATATTCGGCAATTTTATAGATAAGGTCTACGATACAGTTTGACTAATAATATAGAGCCGGGCGGCTAGACAGACATTAAATTTTCAAAGCCTTGTATGTAATAACTCATGAATATGATTTTTAGGTTCTTGTACGGCGAGGAGCTGGTGGAGCTAGTGGGCGTGCCAGTACTCGGCGCATGCGCATTGGACGCAGACTGCGCCCTGCGCGCGGGTGCAGCGCGCGCTCTCGCACAGCTGGCGCGCGCCTCCGCCTCGGATGCGTGCACAGATCTCATCGACCTGCTAGAGAAGGTGCCCTCAATGTTTTCACACTATTGCCAGCTAGCTTTCGCTCGCATCAAAGATTACTGAACCAAGACCTTATAAACGAAAACTGTTATCAATCAACAATTTTTTTATCCAGTTCATTGTCAGATAATCGATAATAGACATCTAAATCGAAACTTGAGTCAAACAAAATTTAGTTAAAGATCTTGGTCTTTTACTGGCAACAACAGCAAAATAATTGTTTTCTCTTTATAATACTGTCATCTCAACAAGTACTATGTTCCCAGATCCTAAACCGGCCATTCGAGATCTATGTAACAGACGTGCCGATCCCAGCGGACTCTGACGTCAGTGACCTACAGTTAGCAGCCGCTGGTCTACTGGAGCTGTTGCACGATAAACTGCTGGCACCGCCGGCCAGCCATGCCGCACGATGCTTCCTCGTACTACTCGACCATCTAGACAACCACTACAAGAGGCACACGCTGTTCCAACACCATCCCGATATCCGAATCAAGGTACATAATATATATTAGCTGAACTTAACCTATTGAGTCGCGTCAACAAACCGACGGCCAGACACAATAGGTTTTTAATTATGTCTGCATTCCAAGACTTAACAAGTTAAAGCGAGTTTCTTCATTCTGTAGCTTTACCGGTGGGACCCTATCCCAAAAATAATGATTTCAGCCCTATTCTTAAGTAGAGGCTTCCATCTTAAAGAAAATAACCTCTTTACACCTACTAGTGACCTGTTAGATTTTGACAAATGATAAGCCGATAATGTTAAAATGTTTTATTTTTTTTAATCAATTTCCTCGACCACCGACTTCCACAGTCCCTTGAGGAGTGCCACCTGATCGGCGGTCGCCAGTACGATTTCCGTCATGGTCGTGTAGCTGGTGATATTTTATCCTGTTCCTCACATTTTACTGGCAAGCATGAAGCTCTAACGCGATACCGGTAAAGCGTTTGACACGGTCTCGCATAGCGCCTTTCTTTTAATATGACTGTCATAGTGACGCAGCTGGTCTTACCAGATACATTGTATGGTTTATAAACATCTAAAATATTTAGATCTTTGTTGACATTGTACTCTTCATTTATTTAGAACCAAATCTATTAGGCGTACTACAAGGCTCGACGCTCGCCCCAACACACATTCTCTATTTCAGTATCTGATTTTCAAATAAGAACAATTACAAACATAAGCGCTGAAATTTCGACGAGTATTATTTGGATGGTAAAGCCAAGTTCACCTTCTGAAGAGGAGAAACGGGAGATTGGTAGGATGATTACAGTACAAAGTACTGAATAATTTTTATTATCTCCAGATATTCGAGATGTTGTTCGGTCTCCGCGCGAACCAGTTCAACTGTGTGGGGTTCTGCTACGACAGCTCTGGTGCGGCAGTGTACGGCGCGGCGGCACTGCGCCTCAAGCCCGTGTGCTCGCCCTTCCTGCTGGCCGAGCCGCCGGCGCAGCGCGGCCACCAGCAGCCGCCGCAACCTAAAGATACTCCACCTGTAAGTATACAGTGATCATGTACGATTCTATACGAACTTGTACTACCTTGAACGGCGCGGTGGCGTTGCGCCTCAAGTCCATAAGCTGAAACACGCTAACAATTGGCCAACGTAAAATATATATTGATCCTAGTATTCAAAATATATAAAAATTAATGTTTGATTTACCTAACGATAAATTTCCATTTCTATGTTCCCAGGGTACCTGTCTCCTCCCAGTAGGGCGCGCAGCTCGAATCCTCACGGCAGCACTGACGAGAGAAAAGGACTGGACGGTACTCGTCAGGGTACTGCGGGCACTGCCTCTGTTACTGCAAGCGAGAGCGCTGGCCATCGGCAGGAGAGCACAAGACCTGGATATGTTAGCCTCCACGTTATGTTCTATGGTAAGACAATATTTACACCACAGTTTTCATATTTGATCGAGAATTTATGTAAATTTATTTAAGACGGTCTCGGTGGTGGAGCAATATAAATATAATTGCTGTACATGAGGTCAATAATTCGCCTCTCGGGAGTGTGCCACCTGAAAATTACGATGGGGTCACCAATATAGTAAAAACTACCATTGCGTGTTCAGAATGCCTTTATTTATTAAATCGGAATTTTTATTATAATATTTAATTTGTGTGAGTAGTCACATACGCACACAGAGACAGAGATGACCAAGTATAATATTACATAATGATTTAGTACACTAATAGTGGTCTTGAGCACGTATAAATTTTGAAGTTACATAGTTGCTGTGTGCCTATGCCGTTATTATGTCAACAAGTTTTTTGTAACAATATGAAATCGGAAACTATGCCTGGTAGACGTCAATAGGCTCGCCTCATACGTGGAATCTAAATCCTTATCTTCCGAAATATGAGTGCTCTACAACTATGCCTGCTATGCTGTACAAGCTTCAGACAAAGTATTATGTGATAACATACATAGCCATAAAATATTTCCTCACAATCATTTTGAGAAATCACCATAACAAAAACCATCAGTGCATCTATAATATTAATAATAATATCAGCCCTGTATTAAACTGTCCCACTGCTGAACACGGGCCTCTTCTCAGTGTGAGAAGAGTTAGGCCGTTGTCCAGTACGCCGGCCCAGTGCGGGTTGGCAGACTTCACATATCTTCGAGAACATTATGGAGAACTCTCAGACATGCAGGTTTCCTCACGATGTTTTTTCTTCACCATTAAAGCAAGCGATAATTAACTATTTAATACGCATGTAACTTCGAAAAGTAAGAGATGCGCGCCTTGGGTTCGAACTCGAGGCCTCTGCGTGGCAGTCCAACGGTTTCCCACTAGGCTATCGCTGCCTTATGTATTAATCATTTTATTTACCTGTATGCAGATATCAGACCGCAGTCTCAACTTCCCCGAGTGCCTGCGAGTAGTAGGCGGTCAGAAGCCGCTAATGTCGGAGTTCCACAGCACAGCACTACCAGGGCTGGCTTCACTAGCGCCGTACCATGCGTACCTAGAACCGCAGACCCAGCAGCGCATCGTACGGTGTCTACTCAAATATGGCATGGGTAAGTGCTGCAACACATCACTAGCGCCCTAGTATGCGTGCTTGCATCTGCAAACCGTTGCCCTTTCTAATATAACCACTATCTTTTTATTTATATGACGTAGATAGAACATAGAGTTTTAGTGAAACGGGGCGTAAACTACGCTATTGCCGCCTAAAACAAGAACTACCCAACTAAGAAGGTTCTGCCAACTTACAGAATATTGCAGCCAGAGTATCCTGTGCTGTGTTTTCACGTTGCAAGAAAGGGCGCTTTATGCTATTATTGTTGCAAATGACAACACAGCGACCAAAATTTTGTATATACATAAAAACTACGGCCTCGATGGCGTAGTGGTTAATGTAACCGACTGCCATGCCTGAGGTCGCGAGTTCGAATTCCCCGCACAAGTCAAACATTTGTGTGCATGAACATGGATGTTTGTCTTGGTCTGGGTGTTTCTATGTATAATATGTATGTATTTACAAAAAAAAGAATATATGTATGTTTATCCATTGTCTAGTACCCATAGTACAAGCTCTGCTTAGTTTGGGCTAAATGGTGTTGTGTGTATGTGGTAGAATATTATTATTATTATTTTGGTTAGTTTAATTTGTTTTTTCTCAAATTAAAATTCGGTATTTAATGAAAACCACGGGTCTAGACCAAATGGGGTTCATTTGGGGCATTATTTATTACAAGGGGCTCGTCCTGCAAAAAATCTATCATAGTTATGTCAGGCCTATTGTTATGTATAGTTTTATCTGTAATTATTGCTCTATCAAAGTATATTTTGTGGCTGCTACTCTCCATCACTGGTTTTGGCGCATATTGGTAGTAGGGAACAGTTTTTGGTATTAGGTTATATTTTACGGCTAGTTTTTGGTGAACAATATTAGCAATTTGGTTGTGTCTGTGGGTGTAATCTGTTTGAGCAAGAGATGAGCAGGCCCCTGTAACATGTTGGATGGTTTCAGATGCGTGATGACACTTTCTACATTTGTCATTTTGTGTATTAGGGTCTTTAAGAATGAATTTACTATAATTTTTTGTATGTATAACCTGATCTTGTATTGCTAGCATAAATCCTTCCGTTTCAGGGAAGAGTGAGCCTAATTTTAGCCACTTGTTTGAGCTGTCCGAATCTACATGCGGTTGTTCTAAATCGTGTATATGTCTACCGTGCAATTCCTTACCTCGCCATCTACATATTTTTTCATGCCTGTGGTCATCTAAACTTTTAAAAATAGTATCTCTGTTGTATAGATTTAGAGGAGTAAAGTTATTGTCTATTTCTGTAATTGCTGAGTGAATTTTACTATTTTTGACTTTATCATAGAAAAAATCTCTAAGCTTTCGAATCTGTCCTTCCCACAGCATGGTCAAGTCAATCAGTCCTCTACCACCATTTTGCCTGCTTACTATAATTCTCTCTATTGCTGCTTTAGGATGTGCGTAGTTGTGTTTAGTTAGTGTGGTTCTAGTCTTAATCTCTAATCTATTTAAGTCAGTGCGCGTCCATTTAATTAATCCAAATGAATACGTTAATATGGGTATGGCAAATGTATTAATTGCTTTAAATAGATTTTTTGAGTGTAACTGTTTTTTACATATTAAATTTAGTCTCTAGTATATTCTGATAGAAGCTGTTCCTTGATTTGTGTATGATTAATGATATTAGACTGGTATATTCCCTAAATATTTAAATGTGTCTGATGGTTGCATAGGCATAAATATATTAGTATCAGTAGCGTTGTTTTGACACTTTACTATTTTCTCCTGTTGTATATGTAGTGTACGACATTTATCTAATCCAAATGACATATCTATATCTTTGCTAAATTGGGTTGTATTTTTATTAGATTACCAAGGCAATTGTGAGTTCTAGCAAACAGTTTAATATCGTCCATATACATTAGATGTGTAATGAATGTTTCAGAGTTTAATTTATATCCACTAGTGGTGCTGTTGAGGAGGTTAGACAAAGGATTCAATGCGAGGCAGAACCATAGTGGACTAAAAGAGTCTCCCTGGAAAATGCCATATCCGATGTTGATTTCATCTGTAGTGATTATATCTGTACTATTAGAAAGGTGTAATGATGTTCTACAGTCAGACATGGCATTTTTCAGAAAGCTGATTATCATAGGGTTGATTTTGTAGATGTGAAGGACTCGAATTAACCAGGAATGAGGTACACTGTCAAAGGCTTTTTTATAATCTATATATATGAGATATACAGGTCCCTTTTGTGACTATGGGCGTGTTTTATAATTATGGAGTCTATAACTAGTTGTTCCTTACATCCTCTATGTCCTTGTCTACAGCCTTTCTGCTCTTCAGACATAATGTTATTGCATCCTAAGTGTTTGTTAATTTTATGTGTAATTAATGATGTAATAAGTTTATAAATAGTTATTAACATGTAATGGAACGATATTATGATGAGTTTACAGTGTCACTACTTTTGGGTAGCATATAAGTGATGCCTATTGTTACGAATTTGGGTAGTACTTGTTCACCTTTGATGATTTCTGTAATGTTCTTTGCCAAAATATTATGTAAAGTATGGAATTTATTATACCAAAAATTATGTAGCTTGTCTGTTCCTGCTGCCTTCCAGATTTTTATTTTTCTTGTAGCTATCTCTATGTCATCTACCGTAACATCACAGAATTCCATATTTTCCGCATTCATCATTCTACATTCTTCATCTTTTATCCATCCTGCTGAGTCATTATGATCATGCCGTTTCTTCCAGAGATTGGTCTAGTAGTTTTTTAGGTCTTCTGGGTTAGGCACTTCTTGTGTATGTTGTATGTTATCCTTTCTAAACATTCTATAAAAACTTTTTTCATTTGTAATAAACAATTTGTTGTCTTCCTTTCTTTGCAATGCTTTCATATATCTGGCTAACCATTGTGATTTTACTGTAAGTTTTTGTTTTAATGTGTCTACATATTCCTCTGGTCTAATGTTATTACGTTCGTGAATTGTGTGTACTTTTGTTCTTCTGAAAATTACCTCGACTGATGTAACTGCTTTTCTACTTCTGTTATTATTAATGTACTGGGTTACCCTGCCTATATCTGCTCTTAAATTTTTTATGTCACTTTCTATCCGTAATTGCCATGCGGGCTTTAGAGATTTATAGGTTCTATGCGGAGTATTAGCGTTAGGGGCTCGAATTTTATATCCCAGATTTTCGGAAATTACAAGTGCGCTACAGTAGATCAAAGTGTGAATATGATTTAAATCGGAATCGATCGACAAAAATCTGTTTAATATTTGCTTGTTAAAAATATCTATATATGCGTAAAGATTTCTGCATTCTCTATGTTTTGGTAGTTTAGGACGGACTGCTGTTGGGTCGGTTCCATTGTATTGTATAAGTGCGGTCTCTACTTGATTTATTAATTCTTGTGCCGTTGTGTCTATATGTGTAATTTGATGCGACTGTGTATATTCTGTGATTGTGTGACTGGATCAGACCCCGTCTAAGTAGAAACATGCGCCTGAGTAAGTGATGTCATCTGCGAATTTGTTATCATAGTAAAGGGTATTTGTGTAAGTGAGATGTTGGATGATGTGATTGATGTAGGTTGCAAAATATATTCTGGAGGAGTTGGTACGAGTGGTAATACTGAATCTGATGCTAAATACAGTGTACTTTCTAATTCTTCTGTCCTGAGTTGTTCTGATACTTCATATTTTAACTTACTAATAACATCGTCAGACAATCTTTTATTTCTAATTATCACCCTTCTTTGATCTGCAATTCATTGTGCTGATATTTGTAAGTGTGGATATTTTAAAACAAATTGGTCGTGAAGTTTTTTGCTGTACATAGTCCTATCTGTCTCTAATTTAGTAATATAAAAGTAAGTGCGCATGATAAAAGTATTGATTTCGTCATTCCATTGCATACGCACTCTGGTCTTGCCAGCTTTGGTGGTCGCAGGACAGGTGGCTGATGCCTCCTGCGAAACATCCTCAGCTGGGGTTACGACTCTATTATTGTTACTAATAAGTGGATCTGTATTATTCTGTTCGTAATAATTACTAGTGATTGAAGGTGATGTTAAGACTGATGGTGTATAAGAAACGGAACTTGGGCTGTTCAATTGGGGAACTTGTCCTGTCTGTCAGTCTGTCAATATTGTCTGCGGGTTCGCTGTAGCAACTTTATCGGTGGGAGCCCGCCTGTACAGCCCCTCACCGCTGACGGTTTGCATGCTGAAACACCCAGCGTCAGCTCCAGGTGTGCCCCGGCGATCGCCCCCGGGCAGCGGTCCTCTCAGTTTCTTTTTAGAACGGGTCTCCATATTGAATGGGTTACCATTGCCATGTTAGCCACGCCAGTAAAAATGTTAGTGTGTCCGCCCCCCACGTGTGTCAGGTGTTCGACTCGGACGTATGGTTGGGATTTAGGGGGCTTATTATTATTATTATTATTATTCAACTGTTTTTGGACACGAGTCCCATTAAAAAAAAAACACTTATTTTTATCGAAATAATATGGGCCTGGTCTTGGTATTCTAATGATCCATAAGCTACGACAACTACCTATCATCAGACTATACTTGTTTCCCTCCATGGTCGTATACGCTTAAAACGAGTCTCTGTTGGGAGAAGGCTAGGTTACGAGTACTGTAAACCTAGAAGCGTGCATGAAGACTATAATAAAATGAATAAAGCAAGACAGGTATTCCAGGATCTAAGCAAGTGTCTACCCACCCCTCTGAAAAACAGGTGTGAGCATATTGTATATGAATCCCTATAATTAACTGTAAATGTTCTTTGACCCGCCAGTACTTCGAACGCCACAACCTTACATCAACGCGCTCACGATCTTCACCCTAGAGACGCGCGAGACGATGGTCAAGATGCTGCCAGAAGTACTGCTAGATCTCTCCAAGATATCTGATACCAAAGCTATCGCCAGTCCTATGTTAGAGTTTTTATCAAGTAAGTCATTTTTACTTTTCTATTGTATAAATATAATTGAAATTTTTAATCGTGTTCAAAGGCTAATTCAGATCCTTTAGGTAACTAATCGATTCAAAACAGAATAATTAAATAATATACCGTTTTCATATGGGACAACAAAATATAGCATCTTATAGTTTGTTGTCCAGCTGCCGCATTCAGTTGTTCACTGATTGCTTTTTAATTGCGTCAAGATAAATGTCATTTACACCAAATTAAAATAAATGGAATTGTATGACGTCAGGCCAAATTTATCAATAACATAAAAATCGTCAGTTTCTGAATTAACAAACAAATTTTACTAAAAGTCGGTATTTTTAGGCATGAAGAAGGCTAAGAATGCTCCCTGAAACGCTATATAAATACAATACATACATACAATGTCATTCGTAGAATTAAAATAACACTGAAAAGTCGAGTAAAGGGCATTATTGCACAACTGACTCTTGTATACGACTCAAGAAACTTTTGCAGGATGAGGTACTTGCGTGGGGAGTAAACGTCCGACGCAAGTCATCCGCGCAAGTAACTCACATATGTTGACAGTACAAGCTACTTGCGTCATGTAGAAGCATTATAATATCGTGTCGTGTTTCCGCAGCGCTGACGCGGCTACCAAAGGTGTTCGCATCGTTCGTAGAAGATCAATACATGTCGGTATTCGCCATCCTGCTACCGTACACCAACCCGTCGAGATACAACCACTACGTCGTCTCGCTTGCACATCACGTCATCGCCGCATGGTTTCTCAAGTGTCGTCTGTCGTATAGAAGAAATTTCGTTAGGTTTATTATACACGTTAGTATATTTTCAACCTTATTTATTATGATTTAGAGAGTAAATTGCCTTGCAGAACTGAATTTTAGATTTAATTTTCTTTGTAACTGACACATGCACAGTAAGCAAGCATATGCCGAGTCTTGTTACTGAGCAATATTTGATACATATTCTGCGGTACAAGAGGTACCATAGTGCGAGAGTAATCGATAAAAAAAGTATATTATCTGTGACGTATTTGATTAAAAATAATTATTATTGTTTTGATGTGATGTCGGCAGGGTTTACACAACTACATAATTATGCCATTCGAGGAGCAGCTACAATATAAGACAAACCACTTTCAAAACGCGGCCGCCAACGAAGACTCATCTAACAGACAGAGATCATCCAGTCTGGTAAGAACTACAAAACTTTGTCAATTCTTTAGGTATGACTTGCTACCCTACTAGGCAACCAGTCCTATGAAAAGGTAGCCAGTTCTACAGAAAAAACTAGCTACCTTTTAGGATTAATTAGTTTGTTGGACGTGTTTCCGATGGCCTTTAGGGTAGAAAGGTTCTGGAGTGGTGGCTACGCCATAGGCAGCAGGTGTAGGTCTCCCACAAGACGAGCCGAAGACCTGGTCAAGGTCGTGGGAAGCTGTTGGATGCAGGCGGCCCAAGATCGGTCTTTTTGGAACACCTTGTGGGATGCATATGTCTAACAGTGGACGTGTCTTGGCTGAGATGATGTTGTGTTTGCCGCACTTAGCCTCGTATTGTAAGTGGCTGACCGACCCAAAAAGTATTCGATTAGTAATACCACGACATCTCAGTTCAGAGAGATTGCAGAGGACCTATTGATTGCCTTGTAGGGTAAGGGTCCTATCTATAGGATCGACGATCTCGAGTAAACACGAGAGTCACAGATTACTTGCTGATCTCTCTGCTGATAACACATTTAAGGAGATTGCAAGCCAGCCAGCCAGCTATGATACACGGTCATTTCGTAGCGATATTCCTCTTTTCGTAAGAGAGAAAGCGCTGGCTTTTACAAACCAAAGATACTCGTGAATAGAAGTTACTTAACAAATTAGTTTGACTGAGAAGATTTAGTGTCTTTGCTTGTCTTGAGACGACACTTTGAATAACAGGTGTAAGTCCCTTACTTATGCTGGCCAATTACATGTTGGCAGAGGTCAAGTGTAGAACATTCTGTGCATTATATGACTGACCCTGTATCGACAACTGATTTCATATACACAAAGTCCCAGTATGATACTGCTGGAGCACGATATGTATAACCCGTTATACCCGCAGGGCTCGAAAGCGGTGTCGCGCGCGCCGTTGGGCGGGCGGTCCGGCGGCACTTCAGCGTCGGCCTCGGCCTCGGCCGCCTTCCACGTGGAGCTCACCGAGACCTGCCTCGACCTACTCGCGCGCTACACCACCACGCCCTGCAGCGTCAAGCCGCACAGGTACTCGCTCTCTACGCCAACCCTATACTTGCACGTGGAGCTCACCGAGACCTGCCTCGACCTACTCGCGCGCTACACCACCACGCCCTGCAGCGTCAAGCCGCACAGGTACTCGCTCTCTACGCCAACCCTATACTTGCACGTGGAGCTCACCGAGACCTGCCTCGACCTACTCGCGCGCTACACCACCACGCCCTGCAGCGTCAAGCCGCACAGGTACTCGCTCTCTACGCCAACCCTATACTTGCACGTGGAGCTCACCGAGACCTGCCTCGACCTACTCGCGCGCTACACCACCACGCCCTGCAGCGTCAAGCCGCACAGGTACTCGCTCTCTACGCCAACCCTATACTTGCACGTGGAGCTCACCGAGACCTGCCTCGACCTACTCGCGCGCTACACCACCACGCCCTGCAGCGTCAAGCCGCACAGGTACTCGCTCTCTACGCCAACCCTATACTTCCACGTGGAGCTCACCGAGACCTGCCTCGACCTACTCGCGCGCTACACCACCACGCCCTGCAGCGTCAAGCCGCACAGGTACTCGCTCTCTACGCCAACCCTATACTTGCACGTGGAGCTCACCGAGACCTGCCTCGACCTACTCGCGCGCTACACCACCACGCCCTGCAGCGTCAAGCCGCACAGGTACTCGCTCTCTACGCCAACCCTATACTTGCACGTGGAGCTCACCGAGACCTGCCTCGACCTACTCGCGCGCTACACCACCACGCCCTGCAGCGTCAAGCCGCACAGGTACTCGCTCTCTACGCCAACCCTATACTTGCACGTGGAGCTCACCGAGACCTGCCTCGACCTACTCGCGCGCTACACCACCACGCCCTGCAGCGTCAAGCCGCACAGGTACTCGCTCTCTACGCCAACCCTATACTTGCACGTGGAGCTCACCGAGACCTGCCTCGACCTACTCGCGCGCTACACCACCACGCCCTGCAGCGTCAAGCCGCACAGGTACTCGCTCTCTACGCCAACCCTATACTTGCACGTGGAGCTCACCGAGACCTGCCTCGACCTACTCGCCCGCTACACCACCACGCCCTGCAGCGTCAAGCCGCACAGGTACTCGCTCTCTACGCCAACCCTATACTTGCACGTGGAGCTCACCGAGACCTGCCTCGACCTACTCGCGCGCTACACCACCACGCCCTGCAGCGTCAAGCCGCACAGGTACTCGCTCTCTACGCCAACCCTATACTTGCACGTGGAGCTCACCGAGACCTGCCTCGACCTACTCGCGCGCTACACCACCACGCCCTGCAGCGTCAAGCCGCACAGGTACTCGCTCTCTACGCCAACCCTATACTTGCACGTGGAGCTCACCGAGACCTGCCTCGACCTACTCGCGCGCTACACCACCACGCCCTGCAGCGTCAAGCCGCACAGGTACTCGCTCTCTACGCCAACCCTATACTTGCACGTGGAGCTCACCGAGACCTGCCTCGACCTACTCGCGCGCTACACCACCACGCCCTGCAGCGTCAAGCCGCACAGGTACTCGCTCTCTACGCCAACCCTATACTTGCACGTGGAGCTCACCGAGACCTGCCTCGACCTACTCGCGCGCTACACCACCACGCCCTGCAGCGTCAAGCCGCACAGGTACTCGCTCTCTACGCCAACCCTATACTTGCACGTGGAGCTCACCGAGACCTGCCTCGACCTACTCGCGCGCTACACCACCACGCCCTGCAGCGTCAAGCCGCACAGGTACTCGCTCTCTACGCCAACCCTATACTTGCACGTGGAGCTCACCGAGACCTGCCTCGACCTACTCGCGCGCTACACCACCACGCCCTGCAGCGTCAAGCCGCACAGGTACTCGCTCTCTACGCCAACCCTATACTTGCACGTGGAGCTCACCGAGACCTGCCTCGACCTACTCGCGCGCTACACCACCACGCCCTGCAGCGTCAAGCCGCACAGGTACTCGCTCTCTACGCCAACCCTATACTTGCACGTGGAGCTCACCGAGACCTGCCTCGACCTACTCGCGCGCTACACCACCACGCCCTGCAGCGTCAAGCCGCACAGGTACTCGCTCTCTACGCCAACCCTATACTTGCACGTGGAGCTCACCGAGACCTGCCTCGACCTACTCGCGCGCTACACCACCACGCCCTGCAGCGTCAAGCCGCACAGGTACTCGCTCTCTACGCCAACCCTATACTTGCACGTGGAGCTCACCGAGACCTGCCTCGACCTACTCGCGCGCTACACCACCACGCCCTGCAGCGTCAAGCCGCACAGGTACTCGCTCTCTACGCCAACCCTATACTTGCACGTGGAGCTCACCGAGACCTGCCTCGACCTACTCGCGCGCTACACCACCACGCCCTGCAGCGTCAAGCCGCACAGGTACTCGCTCTCTACGCCAACCCTATACTTGCACGTGGAGCTCACCGAGACCTGCCTCGACCTACTCGCGCGCTACACCACCACGCCCTGCAGCGTCAAGCCGCACAGGTACTCGCTCTCTACGCCAACCCTATACTTGCACGTGGAGCTCACCGAGACCTGCCTCGACCTACTCGCGCGCTACACCACCACGCCCTGCAGCGTCAAGCTGCACAGGTACTCGCTCTCTGCGCCAAGCCTATACTTGCATCACTATTTTTATTACCATTTTAGGTCCAAATATATTTATGGGTTAATGTGATATCTTGATTTAAGAAGGAAAACCTAATCATATTTTCTATATTTATGTTCTCAGGAGTGACACAGCAGAGTTCCTGTTCAACGGCGGTCAGTCAATGACTTGGTTGGTAGGGCACAAACTCATTACGATCACAACCTCGGGCTGTCTGCAGAACTCTATCAAACAGGGCTTGTGCGACAGGTACGTTAAATATCTACTATAATCATATCCCAATATAAGTGTATGAAATTTTCCGCGTGGTCTATAGTTTGCCTGCTAAGCTATTTATGTGGTTCACACTATGCACCATATCTTAGGTTTTACCAATCAGTATTAGATAGAATAAGACTTAGATTTAATTTGAACCTCAAACTATCAAACTGATTAAATATTTGCTTAGTTATTATTGCGTAAAGCTTGAACAACTTAAAAAGCATTGTTTTAAATACTCTTTACTGTTAGTTTAGATGTGAGGATAGTAGCAATGTAACTTTTTGCTACCTAAGAATATATGTGGGTAACTGTATAGTGGGATGTTTGCAGATGTGCGGTGCTGTGCAAGCAGCACGCAGAAAGTGTGTCGAGCCCGCTGCCGCCGCTCACCCCGCACGCGCACGCGCACGCGCAAGCCAACGGAGACGTCGCCGACATGGCGCCGGCGCCGCCGCCCACTCCTGCGCCACAGGTATTTGTTAACAACCCTCCGCGGCATCTCTCGTAAATAATATGTTAAAACTAAGCCTCTGTTACTTAACGATAATGCAGCTTTATGTTGTAATAATATCAGCCCTGAATGTAAACTGTCTCATTGCTGAACATGGGCAACTTCTTAGTGTGAGAAGCAAGCGATAATTAACTTTTTAATAGGCACATATGTTCAATAAGTTAAAAGCCTTGGGATCGAACTCGAGACCTCTGCATGGCAGTCTAACGCTAGGCTATCGCTGATTGTCTTAGCTATCTATTGCTGAAATAATTTTAGAATCGATTTAGTACTTCCTATACACAAACAAATCTCGACATAGTATTAGTATTCATAAAGGATTGAGCCCGACCTAGTCAAAGGTTTCACCTAAAACTGCTAATAACCAAGTACCAAAAGATTACAGCCATGCAATTATAACGAGATGGGTATAAAAATAAAAGTAATGAAAAGATATGACCTCAATATCTCGGGGGTATTTTGACCTACAGGGCCTATATTATAAACTCGACCGAGCTGTATGACCCCAAGGTGTCTGCACACCAAGTTACAAGTCAATCGGTCCAATGGTTTTGAAGTTATGCCGGTCACTAACAGACAGACACACAGACCCACATAGTGTTCCTGGACTAAAATAAATAAACTCCCACTAAATTTAAATAAATGTAAACATATAAAATTTCATCTTAAACGAAATTTTTACAAACTTTTTACGCCATTGATAACATCATGCTCGATGAAGTTGATCAGATTAGGGACCTCGGTGTGATTATTGACTCCAAACTTTTCTTTATACCGCATATTGATAATATTGTCACCAGGTCATTTAAAATGTTAGGTTTCATTTGGCGTAACTGCAAATCTTTTAAAGAAAGACGTGCACTTGTTACAGTTTATAATGCTCTTGTGCGGACTATATTGGAATATTGCTGTAGTGCTTGCAATCCCCACTACCAGTGTCATATTAACCAACTTGAAAGAGTTCAAAAACGATTTCTGTTTTTCTTAACAGTTCATGCTAAAAAATTACAATCTCTTCGTACTTATAATGAAAGACGATAGAAGGTCGTCGGTGGGTTGCAGTCAAATAATTATATTTAAAATTTTAACTGGTAATCTCGACTGTTCACTATTATTACAAAAAAAATCACTTTACTATACCACATCGTGGCCACAGATTACAAAATTACCGTCAATTTGCCTTGAAGTTCTTAAAAACAAATATTGGATTTCATAGTATGATTCCCAGATTATGCCGTGAGCACAACCGTCTGTTTAAACATAAAAAGGTTGACATTCATGCCGTGACTTTGCCGGTTTTCAAAAAAGAATTCTACAGTTTTAAGTCAACCAGTCAATGACGATTCTTTTGTTTTCGTTTATGTCATTTCCTTTTACTCACTTATAATTAGTATTATTTTTTTACATTAAAGTATTTTGTGATGCCACTGATGAGTATCACGTGAGTAGCTGAGTGATATACTCAGTAAATGTTTTGTGTGCCTAGCATTAAATTTACATTCTGTAAAAGATTTTGTTAACATTAATTGGAAATTCACGTAAATGATGTGAAATCTATTGGCAAACAATGTATTAAATAAATAAATTAATTAACCTCTTCAAAGAAGACTCAGAGGTTAATAAACTGTAATAGCTCTGATAGTCTTAGGCGACGCTATATTGTGAACAAAAAAAATAAAAAACTGTTTTTGCGATCCCGAATAATATGACAATTATTTAACGAATTCGTTATGTATACATATACGTTTTAGCTTAGTTGAAGGTGTACCAAGCGTACTAATAATAGGTATATAACCCAAATATCTTTACAAAAGCAAGATATTATTGTCCAAGGTCCAAGTTAATGACGGTACGAGCGAAAACCAAACGAACACAACCAATAACAACCAGTTGCAAGTACAAGCGGCGCAGGCGCAGACCAACCCGCCAGAAGTCAAGCGGTAAGTCGCTCTATGAGTTTCTACTAACTAGGTGATGAGTATGAGTTTTTAGGAAAGTGTGGTATTGGTGATGTTTGATTGTATTATTTTACTTCATTTAAGTGGAAATTGACCATTAATATAATTATTATTATTATTACTAGTTTTCAACAGAAATCTCTTTAATTTAACCTTAAGTTTTTAACAATTACAGATATCTCTTATCTTAATTTATCTTGGGATCTATCACTACATATTATAAAGGCCCCCGCCGCGTTTGTCCGTCTGTTCGCGAAAAACTTAAAAACTACTGAACGGATTTTACTACTGAAAAGACAGAGTGATTCATGAGTAAGGTTTAGGCGTATAATTTGTTAAAGTTTTGTACCACCCGTGCGAATCCGGCGCGGATCGCTAGTATGCTTATAAAAATGTATGAAGGATTAACTGTGCATTTTCTGAAATAAATAATTTCAAATTTATATTATTGTAATGAAATCTCTCGATTATAGCACAAGCAGTGATATAAATAGTTGTTTTTTTTATAAAGAAAAAAATAGACTGTCTAACGTTGTTGCTACGACATAATTAAAATCATCCATATTTTTACTTACATATAAATGTTGATTATTATTTACCATAGATTGCTTTAAGTAGAAGTCAACACCTTTGAGCTTTGTAATGAGCTGAGATAAAACTAGTCTGTAAAAATACATAGATACAAAATAAATATACATATATATCAATGTTAATATAACAAGCGTACATTAGATCGCTGTTAGTCATGGTCTCTCCGTTCCAAATTACACACATACAGATGCACGACTTATATGTCCTACAAAACATAAGCACTCACTCGTCGCGAGCGTACATTAATTTCGGATGGAGTAACAAAGAAGTCACTGACATATAACTGTCTTGTATGTGTCGGTGTGTCTGTTGTATTGGGCAGGGCATCTGTATTTAAGTAATTTGTGGTTGTACTATTCCAGTAATCTAAATTATTGTTGCTTAATTTGTGTCAAAAATATTATTATCATTGTTTCTCTTATCACAGATATTTTTCTTACATATTAGAAGATATCTGGTTTACACGGATACATTATTATATGTTTTTCTTCCACGAGTATTTTCCTAATGCGTTATGGAAAACGGCTTACACGGAGACATGGGTCTAACATGCAGGGACCCTTCGAGAGCTTAAGTTTAGAGTGAGATGGAAGACTTACCGAGACACTAGCCGCGGCGAGTGTAGGAGACTATTGCTACATATGGCACCTAATAAATCTGGGCTATAGGGCTAAATTATTATTATAATTAGTATATGAATAATACAATCAAACAATACGCTTAATTAACTCAAACTATCAAACTGTGGGCACGCTTGACTGACTACCGTCCCACACGATTGGCTTGTACAACTAAATTGTCCACTGAATTGGCTTTACTTTGAAATTATAACTCCCCTGCAGTACATCTACTGTTACTGTGACTAACGCTTTGCTGTTCTTACTAATTACTGTGGAGATACTCGAATGATTCGCCGGTAGTCATCCCACTGCTGAGCAAAAGCTGTTCCTCTCAGTCGTAACTTTAGGCCAGTCTAGTCCTCTCTGACTATGTTTAAAAAAGATTTAACGTATCCAAGTAGATATAAAATTGTTGTATTAATATCTACTTCAGTGCGTCATCTCGTCTCTTTATATACAGATGTATGCTAAACTGTCCTAATGCCTTATTTGTTTTCTGACACTAGGACGATACCGATACAGCCGTGTATGGAATTTAATAATACGGGATGACAAAGAACCTGTAGGCTAATTCACGTAATTAAATAAGTTCAGTTGCAGTGCAGTTGCAGTTAAGTTTCGATCAAAATAGCCGTTTTCGTATTCTCGTAATTTTGACAACCGCTGTCAGATACGCTCGCGTCAAGTTCGCGTCACGCGAGCACTTTAAAGTATTCTACTGCTGCGCGTGATTCACATCGCAACTTGATCGGTATTCACCTATTCATTTGACGTCTCAAATGATAGTTTAGTCCAATCAACGTGAAACGTTAAACGTGCGATTCCATGCGATTACTTAGTGAGTAAATTAATTTCCCTCATGTGGCCACACCGTGGGTAAATTTAACTGATGTAATGGAGCAAAAGCCTGAAAGCCATGTCAAAAGTATTACATACGACTGACGTACAGTTGACGCGCAGCACACGCGCAGTTTACGTGCAGCTCACGCGCAGCTAAACAATTACAAGAATACCATTTTGCATTAAGACGTAAACGTAATTGCAACTGCACCGCAACTTGATCGGCGCGTCAAGAAAATACGTGAATTAGCCTACT
This sequence comes from Catocala nupta, assembly GCA_963675205.1. Lineage (NCBI taxonomy): Eukaryota > Metazoa > Arthropoda > Insecta > Lepidoptera > Erebidae > Catocala > Catocala nupta. Next base: position 7,805,265 of record OY776084.1, on the reverse strand, counting down.
GATCAGTGGCTTTCAGGCTTTTGCTCCATTACATCAGTTAAATTTACCCACGGTGTGGCCACATGAGGGAAATTAATTTACTCACTAAGTAATCGCATGGAATCGCACGTTTAACGTTTCACGTTGATTGGACTAAACTATCATTTGAGACGTCAAATGAATAGGTGAATACCGATCAAGTTGCGATCTGAATCACGCGCAGCAGTAGAATACTTTAAAGTGCTCGCGTGACGCGAACTTGACGCGAGCGTATCTGACAGCGGTTGTCAAAATTACGAGAATACGAAAACGGCTATTTTGATCGAAACTTAACTGCAACTGCACTGCAACTGAACTTATTTAATTACGTGAATTAGCCTACTGACCATTGCTATTATATTCGTCATATAACTTCTAATATTCATAAAAACCAATGGTACTTCTTTAGCAGGCGCAACTGCAGAATTTGAAATATAATGAGTATAAGATCCTCTCCTATTTTCTAAAGGGCTAAGTAAAGATTACAGATACTGGCATATCTCTTCACTGGCTATGATGCTGGCAAATCTCTTCTGCCTCAATCTTAGTACTAATTGTGTTTTAATATGGGAACGTAGCATCTTTCCGAGTCGACATCATTCGAATATATTCCAACCGGCCACATACCTGAGTATAGCAAGCGCGCGTGTTGTGTTGTGTGCATGCGGTCTGGTGACGTCACGCGGCACGGGACAGGTACAGCAAGTACTCACTGCAGCACAGCCGCAGCACGGAGACGTCTTCGTGCTCCTCGCTCTCCGTGTCAGACAACACGGTGCCGCTGTTGCCCTCCTCCGGGCACACCACCAGGTGTGGCCCCGCCTTTAGCCCGCGCACGCACGCACGAACACGCACGCAAGCATTAACACCGTCATGCACGCACAAGCTTACTTTTTAGTTGCGGTTGTTTTCCTACTGTTTATATGTATTTGTTGCCTCATATTGTGGCTGAACCGTGTCATTATGTTTACAATCCTAGTTGTCTGGAATCTTTATACATACATATGTTTATGATGTACTATTTTCCTCATGGCCTTATCACGCTAAGCCTAGATTTAAATCGTTTATCTCTATTATTAAAATCACATTTTAGTAGTTTTGACTATAGCTCCATATTTTGGTAACATTTTTATTTCAACCAACCTGGGTAACTTAGACCGAAGCACTAAATTAATTAAATTAATTTTGTTTTTAGTTGTACACTCATTAGAAAAGTAAGCGAAGATAATCACTATCTATTTTCTGAAAACTAGAATTTCGACTAGTCAAAGTTACCCAGATTATAACTATTATAATATATTTATCCACACTTATAAATATTATAATATTTTCTTATTATATTTTGATTTTTCCTCTATAGCCGTGCTCATATAATATTGTGCGTGTTTGCGTGATGTCCATAGACAAAACTCGTCGGAGAACAACAAGACCAACGACCCGTTGGTGGCGGTACTCAACCAGTTCTCGCAACACTTCGAGCGGATCTCTAAGGAAGTGGTGAGTGTTTACATCTCCAATTAATAATATCCATATGACTACAATTGAAATCAAACTACAATATACGGATTTTATTGCGTAGTAAGTCGCACATAAACGTAAGACAATATTATACAGCTTATACAGTGTGTATAATAAAGCCTCTCCGATCCTTAAAGGTGTTATGCAATAGCTTATAATGAGTACGTAAGTGACATCCATCCATAAAAATCGATCAAAAGAATTACCCCAGTAAATTAGATTTTTTTTAAATAATATTATAATAGATTACCCATGGCAACACCGGCAACTTACGCTGCGCGTCCTTGTCAAGTTTAGTGGAGTGTTCCTAGACTGTTCGAAATTTCAGTAATTTAAGGGTAAAAATGCTGATCAATACTGTACTTAATAATATTATGAAGACGTTTTACGATGATATAGATTTCTTTATTATTTTTCTTAGCATGTTTGTTAAGAGATAAACAATACCTTAATGGATCGGACAGGGTTTATTATAAACACTGTATATTTGTTAGTGTTATTTTATGTTCATTTTTGGTTTACAACTTAAAATATTTGAACTTACGTTATCTTAGGATGGCAAGAATAATATGAGGCGAGTCCAGATAATATACTAACTGCTATCCAAAATCTACGCTTATATTGGGTGTTTCTTAGTATAGTGATAACCTCTGGAGGAAGAGTGATTATACTTGTTATTATGAACAACTATAGCGAAAAAAAAACAGCTGTTCCATGCATTTTGTCGAGGTCAAAGTCCAATTTTGTATGGAACAGATGTTTTCTTTTTTTCGCGATTTCGGCAATGTCTCAGAATAAAAGATGTGCATAATAAATAACAAGTATAATCACCCCTTGAGAGATTTTCATTATACTAAGAAACACCCGGTATAGCAGTGGCAGCTTCTACGATCTGAGAATTAAACGGGTGGATTACCATCACTTGTTGCATTTCATGACGGACTATTATAACTCGCAAGTAACTTGGAACAATCTGTCTCTTAAGATACAGGCACAGCCTAGTTAAAGAGACAGGATCTAATATGTAATACATGTAAAATTAGAAATTATGAGTACATAAATATTGTTTCATCTTACAATGCAAACGGTGTAATATCATGATTTATGCGTTATTTTGTGATCATAAATAAATAAATAAAATATAACTATTAATATTTAATAAGTACCCAAGTCTAATATGACTCTCAAACTAGAGTCAATGATCATGTGGCCTATTATCTGCCACACTATAATTTTATAATTACATTTCCAGGACACGGACTAGACGTCGTGACTCTTAAACCAAGTGTGCCAGATCATATTTTGACCTAGCTATATTATTATGCTTATGTTATCAGGACACGGATGACACGTCGTGGTCGCGCGTGGGTGAGCTGGCGTCTGCGGGCGCGTGTCCGTGCTGGTGCGCCAACTGGGCCGAAGTGCACGTGCGCTCACCCACCGGCGACGTCTGCTGGGTCATGCGCATGCAGAACCAGGTACATTACACTCATATATATAGCCATATAATTATATACTCTTAGCTAGGCTATACCTATGAAGATTTATAGGGTTAAGTAAAACATAGTCTGCCAGACAATTCTTTTATGGACTGCACCCGAGATCTCATGCACAGCATTCGCATTAACTATCGACCCTGCCTCCTCCTGCTCTGGTGCTGCACCACGGAGGCAGTTGGTCGAGCCAACAAAAAGTTATTGGATTTTTCTGATAAGAAACCTCAATAGCTGCCTGGAGTTAGGAAGTTGGTGGTGGACACCCCCTTGGAAAGCACGTAGAGCCGTTGGTCCTGCGCCTGATCTCTTTCAGGTCATATCGAATTGCATCCCATCGGATCATGAGAGTTAGGAACAGAGAGTGCTCTTGTATCCGCACACACACTTGTGCACTTTAATATCGCCAGTGCAGATGGCCAGTCTCCGTTAAGATTGGCCGACGTGACCGAAACTCGGTCTCGAGGACATTATAAACTGCACGGAAAGTTAGGTTATCAAAAGTGTGCTCTACTAGACATAACCCTTTTTTAGACTGCACGGATGCTGTAGTTGTTTAAGTTGTGAACTCGCTCCTGCTTCTGCATCAAGTATTTTAATTTAGAATTCCACACGGGGCAAAAAGATATGTCTCATATATGTATATAGTCAGTTGTCTCGAATCTCGATGTGATTTGTGTTTATTGTTTGCATGATTGTAAAGTCACCTGCGACACTGCAATTATTCCTAGTGCAAGAGATGTCAATTACAACAAAAAAGACGCTCTCGAGGACACGCGGCGGCGAACAGGCTCTCTATAGTCTGTTGAACGATATTCAATTTCTTGAAAACACAAATTTTGATGCACTGCAGTCAATGTATAATAATTTAATAAAAAGCAAAATAAGTAATGATCTCTTGTGTTTGCAGATGAACTGGGACTACCTTCTAGAGTCTCCATTACAAGACGTGGCAGCACTTCTATCTCCTGTAGGCAGCACCGCGGCGAGTACTGGGAACTTGGCAGCCGGCAGCACCGCTGGCAGTACCGCTGGTAACCCTCCCTCGGCACCGCCCTCGTCTGCTTCGAGTGGTATTGGCGACTCGAGGCAAGATGTGGTAAGTTTAATCATAAATGCAAGAATTAAATAATCAATAGTAAAAGATTGCAAACCTCTGTTGTTAATAAGTATTGTAAGAATGTCATGAAGTATCCCTGATACAGAAACGTTAGCTATACATTTTGCCTTATAAGCAATTAAATGTATAAATTTTTCTCTTATGAAGTAAACTTAAAACTTAGATGCCTGCATTCCTTATTATACGTAAAAAATGTATCAAACATCCAATTTGTTGCAAAATTAAATAAACCATATATTACTATTACCAATTACCATTGAACGGGCTGCAAGCTTATTTGCAATTTTAGATAAGACTGCGCCGAGCGTAAGACGCGGTTGGACTGAATGACAGAGCTCGATATTCAAATCGGCGCGCGGCCGCCATAGTAAAATTGTATGGAGGATTTGGAGTGCTTTTTTGACAAATATGTATATTTATTGTCAACCAATAACTTAAATATTTGGGACGGACAAACTATTAGTTTATATTATATTATAGTATATATTTATAATATAACTATTTATGTTTCATTTAAGCTGTAAAATAGGAAATATTTCTACTGTTATAATCTAAAAATCACGTAACACGAGCTTACATTTTTGCATTTTTCGTACAAATTTACGTAATTTTGTAGGCGAAAATATTAATTATTTTAAGTTTTTTACTCGGAGTAATTGTAAACACATTCATTGTTATGGTAAATGTATATTTTATATTTGTATTAAACAAAAAGTGTTTATTTTATCAAATTAACTGTGACCGCCTGTTTTGGCACATTTGGCTCGGCGCAGTCTTAATAACGAACAAACAATAATAATTTCTTCAACCTATAATAACCATTCTCGTGGTGACTCGCAGGGTTCGGACAGTGACCCCCGGTCTCGAAGTGGATCGTCATCGTCACAGAATCGTCCACAGCCACTCCCCCAAGATCTCCACAAATCTAGGTAAGTGACTTATGCCGGTATACAGGTGTCTTATATATACGAGATTCACGAGCCATCAATACTATAAATTCTTTCCTCTCTACATTTCCATACCATGGCACCTGTCCTGTATAAGGTAACATTCTTACTTACTTCGCTAGCTCAGCGACCCAAAGTGGATCTTGGCCTCCGACATTAAGGTGCGCCTTTCTCTCCTGTTTTGTCCCAAGTCAGACCAGTCGAGCACAATCATCTCTTTTAGGTCTTTAGCTATTTCTATCAAGTATCATGATCTTATATTAATTAGGATTCCTCACCTAGGTTAGCATCACTATTCTGCCTATTTTATCCGTTCAAGCAGATTGCCGCTCCATCTGAAGGGCATGTTTCTTCCGTTTAGGCAACAGAAGAGTACCATCTGCTTTTCATCCATGGCCAATTTCCGGTCTGCCGCCAATAAAAATAATATAAAAGAAATTGTACACCACGGAGGAAGTTTAGAAGTCAGTATATAATAAATCATTTTCGTGCCCCTCAGTTCGGATTCAGTCGTGAGTGGTGAAAGGAAAGCGCAGCATGCCGCTTCACACTGCATCGTACAGCAACAGAGGTAGGATTTTAATTATTTTTTAACATTTTAACGCATGTATATTGAACATGCGACAAATGTATTAACCGTTCTATCAGTAGCTTTAACTGTCTGACAGAGTCTTACAAAATATTAGAGTAGGTCTTAACCACGGCGTCGCTTGGAACAGTATTTTTTTCTAGATGGTAGGTACATTATGTCCTTTTCTTTACACGTAGTCAGGGGAACGAAAGGAGACCGGCAAGTTTTCATATATCTCTGGGCCTAATGTTACTGAGATGATTTTTGCTTTGTTTTATAGATATATTATTAACATTTCAAAACGAAAATATTCATCTAGCTGCTCAATGGGAGTAACGAGATATTTACTGTCAAAGAAAAATGAAATACACATACACATGCATTTAAAAGTCTCAAAGATCTTAAGATCACCAAGTAATTAAGAGTTATTTGAGGTGTGTTATGTACTGGAACATAAAAATATATTATATTATTAAAACTAAACACTTATGTAGTTTATCATGATCATAATTATCGGCTCATATGATAGTGGGAGCATAAATAAAATACTCGTTGCTTTCTAGACTTTATTAATCACTAATCTTTATCATCATCATAGATAATTAAAATATTATCCAAAAACTGTGCAAGCCTGCACAATTTTTAGATAATATTTTAATTAAGTTTTGTTAAGCTGTTGTTAAGTTAATTAAGTTGTTGTTGTTGTTACCTTGCCCAGCTAAGGCACCATATTATGACCATTACATGACAACAACAACCTACAGTTCTTTTACCTACCTCACAATTACAATAATATTGCTCGATCGCTTCCCTACCAACAAGAGAGCTGTCAACTAAAATAAAGGTTAATTTTTTATATATATTACATATCAATGTCATCAAATGATTTTGTTGCGTATGCATTGTGATCGAAAGCCGTTAAAACAAGTCGTTGTCAGTCGAATAAACAAGAAACCAATATCCGTTGTGAGAATGCGTGGGTCGTTCGTGAAAGCAATATACGCCATATAAAATATCGCCAAAATCGACAAGAAAGCACAGTACACAATAAAAACACACAGTATAAGAAGTATTCACAATGCGAAAGCAGCAAGCGGCGCACAGGCAAGCGAATGCCGAGTAGTTTGACAATCATTCACAGTCAAAATCATTTTTGAGTTGCCATTAAATAAAATAAGTCTCAGTTAGTATCGATTCCAATCTAAGGAAAAGTAATTGAAATGGGTTGAAAAAAGTGAAAGTAGTCTATATGTTTATGCATCTGTGTATGTACAACAATATACTGAAACACTGATACTCAAATAAAAAAGTGAAAGGAATATCGATTTACCTAATTATTATTTCATACATAGCAACACTGTATATTATCCCAAGTCAACCAGAACCAGTAAATAAAAGTACGTTGAAGTTTTATTAATTTAATAAAATACTATCCCATTGTAAATCTACAAAATATTAGAGAACATGGCATCAAAAAATAGGAGAGCACGTTAAGCCGTGGGTCCCGGCTGCCATGAACATTTATGGCAGTCGTTATTGGGAAGTCAGTGCCCTATAATATCCTGACACTGGTCTAGCCTTAGGGTATCGTTAGCCTTCGGGTTGCAGAGGTTAGGTGGCAGCCGCTACGTGTAAAAACTGATATCCAGTCAAATCCAGTTAGACCACAAAAGCCGACCCCAAGTGACTTGGGAATAATAAAGGCTAGGGAGAAGAATTAAATTTAAACCACAACACACACTGTACTACTCTTTTCCACTGTAACTGCTTCAAACTCTGTGGTATTTTCGCTTCCGTTCGCTTCGATTAATACTTGACCGCTTATGATTGTAAACTGACTCGGCGAGCGCAGGCCTTGCCTTGTATACGCGGTTAAAGCGTTTCTGAAGGTTTCTAGAAACGCCATACTTGGTATGTAACGTTACGAAGATTCGAGAAAGTTCCAGCGCTCTCCCTACTCTTCGCGTACCAACAAGCTACGTAATTTAGTTAGACGTCAATAGATGGCGCTGTAATAAATTATTAAAAGGAACTGCCGAGTCTTCCGCACAGTGCCGACAGATGACACTGGCTGTAACAATAATATTAGTTAGTATGATTATTGGAAATGCCCGAGTGCATGGTTAAAACGCTGTTTCTGATAGCGTGAATAGATATATTTTTCAGTCCAGAAAATCGTAATTTTATTTGCCTCTCGCTTAGGCACCTTCTAGTATATACATGTGGTTCAATTCTATGTCTTAAAGAAGAATAACAGATTTCTACATATACAGGGTGTCCGGTAATTAATGGATAACCTGGCAATGTCTTATAGTGGACCTGATGGCTGTTTAGCAAAAAATATGAAAAAAAAATATCCTAACTACTGCCTGAGATATGTGTTATTTTTTTTAATTACCATGTACTAACTTTCTTGTATACTACGACCATAAATGAATAAAATCCATCAGTGTTTTGTTGTTTTATTATTAAACACTAATTATGCTAATAGATAGACGGTAAAAAGTATGCTATGCTAATATAGCTTGCACTTAATATAATATATACCAATATTTTTATTTTTTTTCTGAACGGCCTTCAGTTCTACTATAAGACATTTCAAGGTTATCCATTAATTACCGTATAGCCTGTATAACGTATACTGTTTACAGTGTACCAGGCAGTAGGATAAGCACGCAGCCGATCAACATCCCGGGCTCGCCGCAGCGCCAGAGCTCGTCCAGCACCACGGACGACGACGACATGCTGCTCATCGTGCCAGAGGTGACACGTCCATTATTTATCACTGCCGCTCAGGTTAAGGGCCTTCTATCTATTTATAATATAGGCTTATGATTTATATAACCTTCCCTTTTTCGATAACTCCCAAGGAGATTACGTTTTTTTAAACATCTCCTGCTTCAGAAATAATTTCTGTGTCGCGGAGGACTTCTTAAACATTAAAATATTGGATACAAAGAAGATCCAGGTTCGAAACAACTGTCTGTGGATCACACTATCTTCTATTCCGTGTCGGAACGGCTCGTTGTGAGATTTGAAAACAATATTATTATTTTTAAATCCACTCCCACACTATAAATAATTCCCTTGTTATAAATAATTTGTTGTTGCGGATTTTATAAACATTATATCCGATGTTTGAATACAAGGAACACGCAGGTTTGGAACAGGTTTGAGCACAAAACTCGTCGTAATAGCAATGGCAAGAGATTTTGTGTTATCCATTTGTATTATAAGGATAATTGTATGTATTCTCATTGTCGGACTTGTGGGTGTTCAAATAAAATAACTTGATTGTATACTATATGGATATATACTTACTGGTACACATTAAGTTAGACATCCTATATACGCATAACTACGCTACATACAAAATAGAGAATTGTCGGAAAGGGACAGTGCATAGTGGTGTCGATGTAATGGTAAGAATAGAGCATAACAAAAATATATTGCACTCTCTCGCACGATTCGCAGCCTTCCCATTCTAATAGTTCAAAGTCCAAACAGTCTAGGTTGAGGTGTCGCTGTGTGTACATATTGAGCCACGACCTAAGTGAGTGGTTGCTGGAAAGAACTGCCGCGCGGTGCTATTGCATTCTTGCGCCTGCCGGATTATTTAACTGACGCATCAGCAGTGTCCCTATAGTATCTTTGTGAAGCCTCTCACAGTATAGGGATTTTTGAACAACAAAATATATTGTAATAGTTGTTACTACGCTGTGAATATTGGGCATAAAGAGTTGCCCCTGACAGCACAGCGCATTCTTAATAATCTAGTAGATCATACAGGTTCTGTTTAAATTAGAATCCTATAATTTTGTCTTCATATCGCTTAGGATAAGGTAGTTGCCTATGTTTCTGTACATTATTTTATGCACAAGAGCAATTTGCAATTAAAAGATTTTTTTGCAAACAGTATCAAAATTAGTTGCAAAATAAAGGAGTAATTAATATTTTTAATTTGAGATATTTCGCCATCACTCTCGCTGCAGTGTGTTGCATGCTTACGTGACAGTTTGAAACGTGCATCCGTTTTCTGTCATATGATATTTGCTGCTACAACCAGATCTAAAATATTTGAGTAGATTTCAAAAAAAACATGTCTTTGAATTATATACAAAAAAAAATGTATGTTAACTTACCCTATTGTCTTTTAAGCGTATATATGCAATTTATAATATAGCAAAGTCAAACAAGTATTGTCATCAGCAGGGCAAGTCGCGCCACCCGGTGCGTCGCTCGAACTCGTCCCCGGAGATGTCGTCGTCGTGGAAGGCGGCCGTGGCGGCGCGGGAGCCGCCGCGCGCCGCGCCGCCCGACGAGGTCCACGTGGACCCCGACGACATGATCCTGCTGCCCAGCTGTGAGCCCACGTTAGTACACCACGCTTATCTATTCTTATTGCTTTAAAGCCCACCACACAGACAGCGGAGGAAGAGCGGTAGCGGTGCGGAGGCGTGCCAGATGTGGCGGTCGCGGTGCGGAAGTCGACACACAGACAGTGAAGGTGGAGTGGTAGCGGTGCGGAACTGAGGTGGTGGCGTTGCAGAGGGCTACACACTTAATCCCTCCGCACACTGAGGCTGGGGCTGCATTCACGCGCGAAGATTCGTGTCGTGTTGGTGCGCTAAAAACATAGTGTACACAATGTTCCTGTCTACATTAAATGGGCGAAGATTCGTGTCGCATTACGCGACAGATCGTGACGGGTTGTATTGTTCGACCTGTTGTGCGGCCGAGACGTTGGCTGAAATTCAAAATAGAGGAACTGGTGGTGCATTATGTCATATCAGGATTCCATATAATACTCCAGTTTCATAAAATTGAATGAACCCCAACACTTTTTCGTTACTCCACTCTATAATGTACAAAAAACACAAGCACATCCGTCCCGCTTTAAAATCTGGACGACACTGAAGTGCCGTAGGTGTAGCCTTCCAAGCGAATATTGGCGTGCCATAAACCCTTTATGCGCACCAGTTTACCGACAGCGACCCGATAATACATCGTCTTCGCCCGAATACAACGCGTTGCAACGATCTAGCCGGCCACAAACATATTCGCCGTAGCCCGCTAATGTAGCCCCAGCATGAGAGCGGTAGCGGTGCGGAGTCGTGCTATGCTAGGTGTGGCGGTGCGTAGAGCTCAAAACTTAAGTCCACCACACGCAGACAACGCAAGTTGAGCAGTAGCGTTGCGGAGCCGTAGCAGTCGCGTTGCGGAGTGCTATACGATTAAGCCCACCATACACACACAATGGAGGCAGCGCCGTAGCGCTATGTAGCCGTGACAGGCGTGGCGGTTACGATGCGGAGAACGACACACTTAAGCCCACCACACACAGACAGTGGAGACAGAGCTGTACCGGTATTGTTGTATCTCCACTGTTTGTGTGCGGTAGACTTAAACAACACGCAGCAACCACATTAGAAAAAGTATTCATCATGGACACCTGGTGACTACAGTGGTATATCTAATAAATGTTAACCGGTGCTCAATGTCCTTAACTGTTGAATATCGTATCAGGGGTTGTATTGTAACTTGAGTAACTACAAGTATCGTAGAGTGGTAAGTATAAGACGTATGGCAGAAGACATCCCACCTATAAACCTCGATTTTGACTCAAACTAAAGGAGCCCAACGAGAAAAGAATCCTTACTCTATAACTGATAACACTTGTATGGCGCTCCTTCCTTCAATAAAAGACTCAAAGCTCAGTGTTAATATACCGTCAGCGAAATAATTTGCTAAACGTGGAGTGAATTTATAACCGTAGTTTATAAATTAAAACTTTTAATTATTATTATGTATTTATTAACTATAGCTATCAATAAATTAACTATCTTACACTATTACAATTGTAAAATGCAAGAACGATGGTTATTTTGAACCATAGAAGAATTTAAGATCTTACAAATGTTTAGCGTCTTCTGGCGCTGACTTGTTTCTCCATGGGTATTTTCCTAGTACGTTAGAAAAACTCGTTTGGCATGAAACGTGGGTCCAATGTGGCAAATAAATTATTATTATTATATACTACAGAAGCAGCAGCACGTCATTATCAATCCACGCATCTAAGAAGGCATCGAAAAAGTCGGACATGCGTGTGTCGTGTGAAGCCATCCCCGAGGAGATGTCGGGCACCTCGCCACATGCTAATCACCCGCATCTCATGACGTACAACTCAGACCCTGGTGAGTCATACGCAGATACATACTCGAGTAACAAAATGTTACTGAAATTACTCGAAAGACTCAGGAATCTTCGAAGTGTCAGCAACATTTTGTTAAAGAGAGTTCTAATTTTAAATGTGTTCCGAGATACATACACCTTTCATAATTAGAACTTTCTAATATACTTTCATGGTGTTGAAATTGAATGTTGTTATAGACAATTAAACCTTTTTGGTTGGTCTGTGAGAAAGCTTTCTAGCTCTCACACAGACCAACAAAAGATTTCAGTAGTAGTCTAACAATATACTTTTATTCAACATGTGTAAAAAGAAGATATTATAATAGTTCTATATTATATAATACCTCCTTTTTACACATGTCGAATAAAAGTATATTGTCAGATTTGTGTCCCGTCAAGTTTGATTGATTGTAAGTTACTAAGGATCAATTTGAGGGTTCAATACCCACAAAGAACAAAGTTAGTTTGAGGTGTTCTTTGAATCTATTATTGTAATACTTATAATGTATCCCAATGTGTGCGTTATAGGTATCATTCATAATGATAGACATATACAGGAAAAGATACTCTATGAATATTTTAATGATTCTTTGAAGTATTTACATGTTATTTTTATTGTGAGTGTGTGGGTGCACTAATATATAAACACGTAACTCATTAATAAACAGGCAACAATAACATCAGACCCTTCTAATTAAAAACAATTGCTATGACCAAATGCACAGAGCATGTTATCATATGAGTTTTCTACTAGACTCTCATTTATACAATCCAACGCATCACAAACTTACTATACATGTGATACAAATATGACCCTTATACTGTGGAACTTTATTGCACAGATGGCTTAGTGGTTTAGGAGGTCGCCTCGCCACTACTACCGCGCCGAGTGTTGTGGGTTCGATCCCCACACGGGACATAAATTTGTTTAATCCATAAATAGTTGTGCAGAGTCTAGGTGTTCTTTGTGTCCGTTGTTTGAATGTTTGTAAAGTCATCACATGAATTATTATCTTTATAAAAGAAAATAAAAAAAGCTGACGACTTTGCCTGCGGTCCATCCTTCACTCAGCACGAATATTGTTTTTGCTTTCTTCTCTAATACACGCACACAGTATTTCATGCTCTGTGAAAAAATTTAATTAAATATAAATGCAAAGGTTAGGAACAATTTTCTAAAACATATTACACTTGTTTCAACTAATATTCTAATCCTGCAAATCACGAAACGAGGCCTATACAACTTGTCACAATATTTCTATTTCTTTTGTGACAAACTGTATAGGCACTCGTTTTTGTTACTGTTGCCTGGTGACAGTGTTCAAACGAGCATATGTTTCATGATTTGCACGCGTGTGTCATCTCTAACACTTAACAACCCAGTATGTAACTCGGCCACGAGAATGAACGGACGATCGTCACAGAGCCATATGAGACATCCATTCTTGTCATCGTATTATTATTAAAAAAAATATATTACCGTATACCATAGATAACTAGTACAGACAGTTATGGTCAAAAACAAATCATACATAAAATTATAAACAAAATAATTATAAAAAAGAAAGGAAGCTATATACAATCGTCTTTATGTCAATAATAATTTATTCATTTAGTACAGTAAAGTTTACAAATATTACAATAAGTTAGTAAGTTGGACGATAATTATTCCAAATCAAGTCATATATACATACTTATATACATGATATATGCGTACATACATATTACATACACGCCTTCAGAGCTTTGCCATATTTCTGACAGTTGGTTAAAATTAACAAAATAATTAAAATGTTCTTATTATTCGCCTTTTTTCCATTCCATAACCATTACAAATATATAATCTGTAATGACAAGAATTAATTACCAAGACCTTTGTAACATTATGGGTACAATAAATAGAAATTGAAATACTTGTCATATAATATCTAGTTGCTCGGCTTTATAGCCATAGAATGTTTATTTAAATCAGAATTCTTAATTAGCATATTATTGTTTACTTACAATAATATGCTAATTATATACTTACTTAGGCTATGGCATGCCTTTTATATGAAACTAGCTTTTGCTTGCGGCTTCGCTCTCGTAAAAGCAAGTTAGGTTATTTTAGTAAAAGTACTTTTAAAATAAAATATAGCCTATGTTACTCGATGATAATTAATATAGCTTTCTAACAGAGAAAGATTTTTTAAAATCGGTTGGGTAGTTTTTGTGATAAATCCTTACCTTTACCTTACTTTATAATATTATTATATAGTGTAGATACTAGACATCGGCTTCTGTATATCGTGTCTCTGATCGTCACAGCAGTGTTCTCGTGGCTCGACGTTTATGGCACAGTACGTATGAGGAGGGTGGCGAGTGTTAGAGAATGAGCGAGCGAGTGTGTAAGCGCGGGGGTGTGTGTGTGTGATGTGTACAGCTATAAGATCGCGCGCGTGTGCAGGCACCGGCGCGGAACAGCCGCCGCCCTCGGCCAATCAGCATAACCATCACCATCAGCTGCAGAAGGTGAGTCACTTCTATACTATTTCGTACAAAAGACACCTAAGTGGCACTCTAGTAAAGATATTGGAACAAGTTTCAAATTTACAAAACTCAAAACACGTATCGTCGTGTAAAAGACAATGTATTTTAATAATTTATCTTTTTGAGTAAATAGATAGCTATTGTAATAATTATGTTTACTCCATTAGTTTTTCGATATTATAGTAAACCAATATGGCGTGTATCGGCACACTATAGTAGCGAGTAGTACAAAAGGTAAAATACAGCGGGATCCATTCTTAACCAAAATTATGGTTCACGACTGAGAAGCATTAACATTTTTAGATAACCCACAAGTTTTCGATGCTCAAACTTGTCATGCACATAATAGTTGCCTCTCTCTCATGTTACAGCAATGAAAGACCATTTACACGAGGCGAGTTTCTTAAAACAACTGTCTTTGCCTGTCTTTTAGATCAAGTTACACAAAGGTAGCACGACACGCGCCTCCGCAAACATACCTCGTGTAAATCGGCCTAAATATAATCAATATTGCGGGACTTTATGTTTATATGTATCGACATGCTTTAATCAATATGGCATGCCATTTATAATAATGGTTACTAACTTGTACTTAAACCCAGACGGCTAGCGACGGCACGGTCCCAGAGGGCCGCGCGAGCAAACCTCCTACAGCGCCAAGAGTGTCAGTCGGCAGCGTCACTGGCAGGGAGAGGGACGACCTACCGCCACTATCAAGGTCCAAGAGATCCAACACCATCTCCGTCATGAGCCCTACTAGGCGACACAGGTATTTAAACGCTATAATAAATGCTAGTAATGCTTGCACAAGATGCAAGTAGTGACAAACGCAAGGTCGTCTTGCGTGATACATACAACCCGCGCAAGTGTCCCAACTTGCCTCCGTTACCCTCATTTTGTGCAAGAGCTATTAGAATTGAGTTATAATCTCTATAAACAATTTAAAAGTATTAGTATTACTTTTGGCAAAGTATAAGTAAGTAAGTAGTATTACTTTTTTAAAGCAGCGATAGCTTAGTGGCAAATCGTTGGACTACCACGCAAAGGACTCGAGTACGATCCTAAGGCACGCATCTCATTGTTTTTGAAGTTATGTGCGTATTAAATGATAATTATCGCGCGCTTTAAAGACAAAGGAAAACAGCAGGAAAGCTGCATGTCTAAGAGTTCTAGACAACATTCTCAAAGATATTTGAAATCTGTCAACTCGCATTGGGCCAGCCTGGTGGACTATGGCCTAACCCTTTTCATACTGAGAAGAAGTCTGTACCCAGCAACAGGCCAGTTTATGTACAGGGCTGTATTATATATATATATATATATATAGTACCTATATAAATTAGGTACGTAACATACTTACGTAACACAAGTAATATACTACGTTTACGAATCTTAAAGATTACGCCAACCATTATCGTTTTTATTACTGTAAAATATTTTGCATCGCCTAATATTATTTAAATTAAAAGAAGTAATTTTGTCACTGTTTAATGTAGTCAGTGAACAGAAATAAAACATGGAAGTATTCTTATCGCTAAAATGTCACCACGAGATCTTTAAAAAACCGTGTTATTTTAGTAGCGTAAGTTAGTATCAATGGGGTCGAGTTCGTGACATTGACAGTTAGTAACTAAATTCAATTCTGTTGTCACAAAATTCTCTTATCTTAGCTAAAAATCTCTAAAATTTAGTTTAGTCCTGTCACTTTTAGCGATTTCAGAATACGAAATGTCGTTTGACAGGACTAAACTAAATTTTAGAGATTTTTAGCTAAGATAAGAGAATTTTGTGACAACAGAATTGGCACCAATATCTGTCTTGCCACAGTAACGTTCATAGACACCACAGCTACCAAAAAAAGTTATTTTTCTTTATTCTTCTTTTTTTAGCTATGGTGTCTAAACATGAATTGTGGTTGGTATGAAAGTACTGCTTCCATGTTTTATTTACGTTCACTGATTGTAGTTGCAAATAATATTTGCATGTATTCTAATATTTACAAAACTGCTTATTATATGACATGTGCACGTATTTGATACTTAATTTATTACTGCTAATGTAATAAAACCAAATAGTATTATTATTCTTTCACCAGTAGATTTATTAATTATATGAATATGCGTATCGATGGTGAAAAAGTAAAACAATATAGATATATCTGAGTCTAACAATGCACTGTAGTTACCAAGCATGACATTTATTTCTTTTTAAATATTATTTTTATTGTTTATCTCGCTCTCTACTCTTCTTCTATTTCTTTTTCTTAAGCTAACCGTGCTTGTTTTTATTTTGTGTTGTTTTTTTTTTCTTTTCTTCCTTAACCCTGCACGGTGTGGCGATGTGTCGGTGCACGTTGGACGTCCGCGGTTCCGCACGCACGACTACAGTATGTACGCGGGCAGGCCGGTGGCGGGCGGCGCGGCGGGCGCGGGCGCGGCGGGCGCGGGCGGCGGCGTGGGCGCGGGCGGCGGCGGCGTCACGCCCAGCTTCGTGTTCCTGCAGCTGTACCACAACATGAGCACATACCCCATCACGCCGCCAGTGCCAGGTAACACTTACTTCAACTATTATTTACGCCCACACAACGCCGTCTGGATTGCAGATGAACTTAAAAGACAGTTTCTTTTGTATGTACTAAGTGTTCAATTTTAGCAAGGCGAAAGATTACTTGTCGTTCCGCCTCAAATTTATGTAGGTATGAAGATAAACAAATATCGTTGGCCGACAAAATCTTGGGCGTGTTAAAATTTATGACAATAACAGTTTTTATAACGAGTAACAAAAATACAATTGTAAAAATTAACACAATATAATCAGATCTCGAAAATATAAATGTAAGAATCATAATATATAACGTGTGTTGACATAGGTGAGACCCCAACGATACTGAACCCACTAGCAGAGCGTCCACTGCGAGTGTCTGGTGTGCAACACGAGCGCACCATCAAGAACCTCGACCTCGTGCCGCCTGTCGAAACTTACAAGGTACGTGCACTCACCACACTTACCTCCAGCAGACCACCTGATAGTAGACTAAAGCTGTAAGGCTTCCTATACGTGCCCCAGAGCCGCAATGGCGCCTGATTGCAATACTGTGTATACTAATTAATATCACGCACGGCCCGCAACCCGTAAAATTCATTATATTCTCAGTTTATATTGCATGACGCTCATTAAGCATCACTTGAGTTTTACTATCCAAAAAAATGCGTTCTTTAGTCTCTATTGGTCTGCAATTTTCTTAGCCAAAATAACTGCCAAACCGAAACAAATTAGTGCACAATATGCAAATTTCTAGTCAGAAACACAGTTTAGCACCACAGGATTGGAATTAAGTTGATAATGCCATTTAAAACAGATCCCTATTATGATAAGATGTGATGATGTGTGATGTGATAAGAAAGAAAACGAATGAGTTACACAGTTATACTGCGGGTGCGATAGAAATTGTGTGTTGTCTTGAAACTTCGTTAACTTGCCTTCTTGTTGTCTTTAGTGAGCTCATCCACGCGATACGATTTGAACTTCTTTTGTATTTATACATAACATATCAGGCTTGTCTTATTTTGAAACCAGGCACATTACTCAGTTACCTGAGTTTCAGAGTTTACCCTCTGATTATTTATCTCGTCTCTTCTTTTTTTCTTTGTTAGGAAAATATGGATATAAAGCTAATTATATATCAATATTTCTTTGCAGATTGGCGTTTTATACGTGGGTCCTGGTCAACAAGAAAACGAAGTTTTAATACTGAAAAACGAATATGGCAGTGTGAGGTAAGTACTACGCATTTTATTGATACTATTTTACTAACTACTTTTAATATCAATTAGCACTATTATGACATCAAAACGAAAATTAATCAAATAACGTTAAATCGCAGACACACCAAACAAGGATTTTAAATAATTTTTTTGAAAATAAATAACCTAGTCTAATAAATAGTGATCTGGATTCCGACGTGACGTTATTTTATTAATGTTATAAGCATTAGATTTCAATGCACTATATTATTTTAGTTCCATTCGTTTTTATTGGCCGTCATCGCAGAAATCAGTATTTTTTATACACATGTTCCACACAGACGTATTGGCGGATTTAAAGCGATGCACATATAAAAAATCTGATGAGAGCAAATCAAACAAAAAAGATATGGTAGCGTTGTTGCTAGTGGGAATCTTTACTTAACTACCGACAATTCTTGTTTACAAAATGCTCTATTAAATAACAGGTACGCAGAGTTCTTGACGCAGTTGGGCACGCTAGTTTCGTTGGAAGGGGGCGAAGCGGACGAGCAACCACATTTGTTCCTCAACCTGGAGAAAGGTGGCAAAGACGGACACTACACATACGTGTGGAATGACGACATTATGCAGGTAGGACGCAGCTTTGCTTATCAGTCTTTGTTCTAATGATTGCTGTGTTATATACTTTCACTTTTCGTTCTCGCTTTATCGTTGAAGGATCATATCGTGAGGCAACCTGCATGTCTGAGAGTTCTGCATAATGTTGAAGTCTGCCAACCCGCACTAGGCCAGCGTGGTGGCTATGGCCTAACACTTTTCACACTGAGACTGCCCAGCAGTGAGATAGTTTAATACAGGGCTGATATTATTATACTATACAGTAATGTATTTCGATATGTTTGGAAGACGGCATTCTATACAATGCAGAAGGGTAGGACATTAGACTATGTGAGAACCATTTATTTCAGGATTATCGTCGAACATGCCAACATATGTATAACTAGCTTAATGCACTTATTTAGCTCATCGTTTGGGTTATATTACTAAGTATTTTTTGGTATTAACTCGAATTGAAAATCTAGTTATATGATCGCCCATGGTATGCCATGTGATCATATTTCAGCCCCATTTGTCATAACGGCTGGGCCGCACTGCTCAAAGGATTGTGATTAAAGCCCACAACACAGTTAGCGGAGGCGGAGCTATACCGGTGGCGGAATTTATGTATTGTTCACATTAGTATGAAACATTGCACACACAATTGCGCTGAATTATCTTTTTAATGTTTTATATTAATTTATTTTTTATTACTAACAATACGATAATCGGCCTGTAACTCTTAGTAATTACATTTGTAATTCTGTATTGTATTTTCTCTGTAAGTGATTGTAAATCTTTTGAAAACTAAATGTCTTTAACTGTTAAAAAAAGGCTCCGGTACCGTTGGCTTGTCTGTCTAATATTTTATATTAATTTTAACAATAAATACGCCTCCGATATCGCACCGCTTTCGCAGTTTGTATGACTTAAAAGATTCGACGCTATTTTCCCTACAGCACTTTTAATTATAATCACTAATTATCTTATCTTCTAGGTGCTATTCCACGTCGCGACAGCAATGCCCTCGTCGCCTAAAGACCCGACGTGCAACGAGAAGCGCAAGTACATCGGTAACGACTATGTGTCCATTGTATACAATGATTCTGGAGCGGATTTCAATATCCACACTATTAAGGTACCTAATGAACGGGCTTTGTAGAGCTTTGATGATCTTTTCCGTATGAATGTTTTACTGTCTACCAGTTTAGCTGTACTACGAAAGACAAACGTCTGTTGCATCGGTCAAATATTGCGATGAACCCATATGACTTGAATCTTCAGGATATTATTCGCTCAAATTTCTGGTTAACTTTTTCGACGCCCATGCCTATAATACGCAATGTCTCGCCCAGCGCTACAAATGTATAGCTACATAAAGCTAAAACGTAGGTATGGGATGCTTTTCTATCGATAAAAAATAATCACATGTTTAAATTGAAGTTTGATCGTCAATTTACGAAGACAAATAAAAACTGATATGGTATTTTCATAATATGTTTTATTAAAAAAAATAGAAAGCTTAAAATATGTTGTCAGTAATAAAGGAAAAGAGTCATAGATTTATTAGAGGTATGTCATATAGGGTACATCCCTATTTGTTTCTAAATGTAATATTTTATCCCTATTTATAGTATTCGCAATAATTCGTCAGAACTATAATATTCGTTACTCGTTTTGCACTTTGAGGATGCACACTTACGATTACAAAGCTGCACTACACTAAGTCACTTTGACCTTGAAACCCGCTCGCTTGTGACGTCACAACAAATAACTTCCTAAATATTATGCTGGAATATAATTTCACACAGCAAATTAAAAACCCTACTCGTATTACTGACACTTCATCAACATGCTTAGACTTAATTTTCACAAATTTCAATAACAAGACAATGATTAGCTCTGTGGAAGAATTTGGATTCTCAGACCATAATGCAACAGTTTTAATTTTGGAACTACCACAACGAAACTTACAACCAACATGGTATACAACAAAGAGACTATATAATAATAAAAATATGCAACTGTTCAAAAATAAATTATTTTCACTAAATTGGTGTGATATTATTGCACCTGATAAAACTATAAATGAAAATTATACATCTTTCAACAACACATTATTTAATATATTAAACCAATGTATACCAAAAATCAAACTAAAACTTAGAACAAAACCAAAAAAACGTTGGCTAACTGTAGGTATAAGAACATCGTGTAAAAATAAACGTCTACTTAAGATACTAGTACAAAAAACAAAAAGCCCAATTCTAACGCAATATTATAAAAAATATGAAAAACTATTAAAAAAGACAGTAATTACAGCTAAAAAATTACAGTACGCAAACAATATTAAATCGTCTGATAATAAATCAAAAACAATGTGGAACATTATAAATAAAAAAACGAACAAAAAGTTAAAAAGTGAAAAGCACAATATTAAGCTCATTATAAATAAACAACTCGTTACTGAACCAAAACAAATAGCCAACCATTTTAATAACTTTTTTGCATCCATTGGCGAACAGAGGCAGAATTTAGCACTGCACCAGATGAACAGCACCCCTACAAATAATACAACAGAAAACACAATGTTTCTCAACCCTGTAAGCCCAAATGAAGTAAATAAAATCATAAAAAACTTAAAAAACACAAAAAGCTATGGACTTGATCAACTACCACCAACTCTTATAAGGTGCTGTGCCAATGAACTTACATTACCTTTATGTTATTTAATTAACCAATCGTTCGAGGAAGGATCTTTCCCAGATGAATTAAAAAAAGCAGTAATCAAACCCATACATAAAAATAATGAAAAAACAGACGCTAATAATTACCGTCCCATTGCTCTTTTACCGACCGCATCAAAAATTTTCGAAAGAGCCATGAGCGACCGAATTTATAGCTTTTGTGAGAGATATAAAATTTTTGATGACTGCCAAAATGGCTTCCGTAAAAATCGATCCACAACGCTAGCAGTATACAAATTTATTCAAGAAGCTCTGAATATAATAAACAATAAAAGCCATGCCATAGGTATATTGTTAGACATGACCAAGGCCTATGATAAAGTGCAATTTCCAACACTTTTACATAAATTGTATGGCATTGGGATCCGTGGAAATGCTCATCACTGGCTTACTTCCTACTTAAAAGACAGAGAACAAATAGTTGAAATAGAACTTTATAACAATAAAACTAATATAATAGAAAATATCAAATCAGATCCCAAAATCACAAATGCATCAATTCCTCAGGGAAGTGTTATAGGATGTTTACTATTCCTAATTTATATCAATGACCTGCCAAAAATGATAGATGGACCTTGCGTCCTATTCGCAGACGATATTTCCCTACTTATCCCTTGCCAAAACACCTTGAACCTAAACCAAACCTTAAATTCAATACTAACCAAAATTGAGAACTGGATGAATGAACACAACCTTGAAATAAACTATAACAAAACAAAATTAATGACTTTCCACCCCCATCAAAAACGACCACTACCTATAAACTTTACCTACAATAACATTAAATTAGAATCAGTAAATGAATTTACTTTGTTGGGATTAAATATAGATACCCATTTAAATTGGAAATCTCACGTAAACAAATTAACATCAAAAATTTCAAAATTTTCTCACGCCTTGTACGAGCTTAAAAAAACCACAGACATAAAAACTGCTTTAATAGCATATTATGGTTACGCCTATTCATGGCTTAATTACGGCATAATTCTATGGGGAAATAGTACTGAAGCACCGATCTTGTTCATTCGTCAAAAGAAATTAATTCGTATTCTAGAAAACATAGAAGATACAGAAAGCTGTAAGCCATACTTTAAAAAACACAAAATACTTACTCTACCATGTATATACATTCTGGAAATATGCAAATTTGTCCGAAACCACCCAGAATTCTACAGCTCAAGAAAAGACATACAGAGTAAATATTCCCTACGTCATGGAAATAGACTTAATTTACCAAATTCGAAATTAACCATGCACGCAAAAGGTCCACTTGCCATGTCAATAAAAATTTACAATAAATTACCAGAACATATAAAAAATGAAAAAAATAATACAAAATTTATTGTCGAATTAAAAAAAATATTAATTAACAAAATATATTACAGCATTGACGAGTACCTTAACGACAAAAACTTAAATAGAATTTCATTGATATTACTTTGACTTATTTTTTATATAATTTGACATAATTAACTTAATTTTATTTACTTTTGGAATTTGACTTATTGTAATTTAATTAATTTCTATGTAAAAAAGTACCTTCCTCTCTCCTACGTTTGCCTTACCCGACAGGGTCCATAACATGTCCTGGCTTCTGTATTACATCTTTTGTTTACTTTATGGTGTGCAATAAACGTATTGAGTATTGAGTATTGAGTCACAGATTTACTTTTATACAAGTTCGTGGCGTTGAGGGCACTAACAATTCGCCATTTTATGGGGAGGGGTGTTTCAAAAGGAGTTTCATTATCGACAATAGTTAAGAAAGATAAAACGTACTTATAAATGTTGATATAGAGAGAAAATCTAGTTAATATTTTGCTGTTTATTATATGAATATTATTTATTGACCACATTTCTTTTTTAAATAATTGTTTTTATAAACATTTCGAAGAGATGAATCATAACGTGGTAGCTATTGTGTGAATTGTGTCCCATCACTAGCCTACTTTATATCAAGTGCTTGGCGCTAGGGGCATTAAAAAATATTGAGATGATTTTGTTTTCGTTAATATAATAAAAAGGAGAGCTTGTTTCGTCTGCAAAATTAAAAAATACGATGTATTCCGCCAGGATCCCCTAGCCCGATCCCCCATGGGATCCTCAAAGTAGGTCCCCTTTAAATTAAAAAAGATGCTAGCACACTGAGTCAGATTTATACTTAATAAAATATGGCTGGAGACAGGGAGATCTTTTAAAAAAAATAAACAAAGAAACCTTTAAATATCGTAAATCTATATATTAATACGTGAAGCAAAAACACTGTACCCCTTTTTACGAAAATAGTGCGGACTTAGAAGTATGAAATTTGGCACAGTTAAAGTATATATGAAGGAGGAGTGGTGAATCCTAATATTTTTATTAAATATGCTTTAGAAATACATTAAATTAAAGAAAATACTACGTTCGAATCGCGTTCGTAGTATTTCAGCATGGTTCGGCTGATGTCGTATAATTCTTCGTAACTATGGTTACATACCATGTAACTATTGCAATTTCGCAGTATATATAATAACGATCAAACTTTAAAACAATTAAGGTCGAATTTCGACCACTTGGCAACTGCTAGTTTATATTATTACAATAGTTACTTCTCATAAAGTCGTGGCGCTGAGGGCACGAAAATCTCTTACTTCTATACAAATCGTTGTCGTTAAAAAGTTAAATCGGTACTAGCCATATAACCTGACAACTGTTCAGGCAAAAAGTATAAAAGCACAATCTGAGCTAGAACCTAAATGTAAATTAAAAAACTTCACTAAACCCACAAATTTATAATCTTTGCCGTTCATAGGTGTTAATTTGAACACAAAGATTCATTTTCATTTAGGTCACTTACTGAATAAATTATTTTTGACTTGTCTTTGTGCGACCGACATCAAATTGACTAGGGCGAATTATTTCTTAAAGATCAATGGTCTAATTTATTGATATTGATTTTTGAATTTCAATTACTTCGTCAACTCTAAACTAGGGTCCTGCAGTACAGCCCTTACCTTTCCCTTCGTGTTGTAAGGAAATGTAAAATTATTTCAACTAACTCCATGACAAATTTCGTTGTTCCAGGGTCAGCTAAACTTCTGTATAGTGGTGGTGGAACCGTACGAGCACGGCATGAACCGCGTGTTCATCAAGACCAAGGACGAAAGGATCCGCACGAAGTTCCTCTCACACTTAGATACACACTGCGTGTCAGATCATAATGTGGCGCTACTGGCTAGACAGATGGCGTTACATTGTGCGGTAAGTACTCCTTACCTATTTTTATTTTACTGTCAATTGGCATAAATATCTTTTCGTCTCGTAAGTTGATTAGAGAAAAAAGATCTTTATTCGTATAATTTATATTTACAAAGAATAATAGAATAGTTGATTGTTTGTCAGTTCAGCTCTTGTGATAGTTAATTGCGTATAACAAGAAAAAGAGGAATGGTCCCAGGTTAAAGCCCTGTGGTACGCTTCAGTGCTATTAGTAATAAAATATATTTTTATTATGTTTTTAATTTGTTGTAGTCGGTTATTTGGCTACGAAGTGGCAATTGTGAGTAGACTGGGATATTGTGCCTGGTTATAATGCCTGAAAATTCGT
Source organism: Catocala nupta (assembly GCA_963675205.1). Classification (NCBI taxonomy): domain Eukaryota; kingdom Metazoa; phylum Arthropoda; class Insecta; order Lepidoptera; family Erebidae; genus Catocala; species Catocala nupta. The sequence continues at coordinate 7,780,198 of OY776084.1, read as the reverse complement.
ATTATCGCGTACTTAATTATGGTCAACAACCTCAAAGCCTTAGAGAAGATTTTTATGACAATTTAATCAATCAAGCAGTACAAGATTAATTAAATTTTTACGTATAAGATGACAAAACTTATAGCTATACCGCTAACGGTATTTTTCTTTTGAAATTAAATAGCCGTCTGTCACATAAATTATTCCTAGCGCAATAATTGTCTTTCTCAATGAAACGCTATAAACTGTCACCTGACGCACGTACGTATGTGCAGCTGGCGTCGCACATCTCGCAGTCGCTGAAGCTGGGCGGCGCGCCGTACGCGTCCAACTCGCTGGAGCGCCTGCGCGTCATCAAGCGCCTGCGCGTGCGCGCGCAGGCCGAGCGCCTGGCGCTGGCGGCGCGCGCGCCCGAGCCCTACGCCGCCGCGCCCGACCTCGCGCACCGCGTCGCCATCGACGACTTCAACGACTACACCTAGCTCAGCCCTCCGCCCTCCTGCTGACTAACACCACTGATCCCCTTCCGCAGTAGGTGAACGATACCTCTCTGGTACTTTTGCTCGTCTGCGAGGACTTGAATTTCGCTAATTTGGATTTAAGTATTTGTTTGTGTCCGCGCGTCCCACGCTTCCCCGGGTGTGACGGATCGTCCGCGGCGGCCGCCCGGGGCCCGGCCCGCCGACTCTCCCCTCGGCGGTAGTGCTGCCCTCTAGTGTGTTTAGGAGTATTTGCATGTTTTACCCGTTGTATATAGCTGTGAGTTCCAGATTAACAAATTTACCGACACCCCGTCACGGTTGACGTTGGGGGCCCCGGGGATGTTCGCCTCCCATGAGTCGACGTCGCGCTCCGACGTGACCCGCTCCGTGTCACCGCACGCCTGTATATCTATCGTTGTTATTCCTACTATGAGCTTCTGAGACCAGGGATCTTAATGCATTGGTATTGCAAACAAGAAACGAAGACAGCGTATTACAGAGTGTATAATTTGTCTCTTTCTTGCGCAATGCAATATTAAAGTTTTTAGATGTGACCCAATCCTGAACCTCAGTTGTAGTTGCGTCTCCCTACTCTTAGTTCACCTTTCAGAGTCGAAAGTTGATATCGAGTTAATATGATCTCTTCGGATTCGTAGACTAGACGCATGTGTAATAGTGTCCCCGCGGTGAGGCGAGCGGGCGCGTCCTGCGCGGAGACGACGTGCGCGTCACTCCGGTGACGTCACACCCGCACCGCGCAGGTTGACACGCTGTGTGTATCTCATTTCAGTTTTTACAAAACAAAATAAAACTTTTTGTGAGATGTGATAGTAGCGTAACAATTAAATATGAAATAGTAATACTTACGAAAAATATATTTAAAGCTGGCAAGTTTTCTACGAGTACGCTTCGCTTACGGGATCTCGCGACTTTCATATATAGTGGTTAGTTAGGACGATGCCGCGTCGAGTCACACCGGACTGTACGTTACGCCCACGCGCCCCACGCACCGCAACAGATCACTTGTTGAGCATCGATGTTATGATATTTTCATGGTATTATTGTTGTAATAGTGTTCACGCGAGTCCGTCAGACACACACCGGTACGGGAGCGCTTAGTCCCAGCTATAGTAAGTCACGCAGACACGGTGAGCCGGCATACACCCGCACCGCTACTAATTCCTTTGATACGATCGATGTACGACAGAACATGAATTGTTTTTATTTATTCGATTCTGACGATACATATTTCTGTCTAGGTTGTCTGTGGCTTAAATAGTTTAATTTCTTATATAAATTTAGATTTTGAACTGAATAATATAAAAATTAATATTAAGGATTTTAGTAAGTACATGTTTTCACAAATATGAGTTTGTCAGTAGTTAGCGTGCCACCGCCCGCAGTACCGGATCGCGCCGCCGTGACAAATACGACATGTCACGTGTCGCGGCGTGACACACTGTCTCACGTGACATGGCATATACGTCATGTGTCACGGCTTGGCTCACACTCTGTTCCAAGTGTTGACATTTGACACAAGACGGCCGCCCGGCGCGGGGGCGACGGCACGCTCGTGGCGCGCCCACACAAACAGTGAGTCGTTAACAGTTGAGGCATTTCTTGTTTATATATATTTTATGTAGCAATTTATTTCCTGACAAAAGATTTTGTAATCAAATAAATGATGGCTATTTTTTCGTTTGTTTCATTTACTATAACAAAACTACCGTTTTGTTTCTACCTTTACACGTCCACTAGAAAGTGCAACAACGGCAACAAAAGGGGTCAAGAATGCCATCCACCTGATACATTTTCAGACTCCAATCTGCTACTAAGAATTTCTGAACAGAAATCTTGATTACACATTGCCGGAACCTACAATCGACCCTGAGTCAAATTACTACCTATTTATGTCTATGATTATAATGCCGGAGTTACAAAACTTCAAACACGCTGTTGAAATCGTCAATGATTATTTCACACACGAATTGGTGTCCGTCTGCCTGTGTTTTATCAAATCCATAGCATTGAAACAAAATTTTTAGTACATAAAATTGAAGCAACAAAGCAAATAGGTAGACCATCATAATATTAGCTTTATTACGCGCTTCAAAAATCTTGGCAATTCTTACATGTTAGCACCAAACATTGCTAGCACTTTTTTATTGCCTCTAGTGGCACATAAGCTAACGTAATACGCAAAATGATGGTAAATTGCAAAGCCACACGCGCTGGGTCTGGATGAACGCAGGAAGCGAAAAACTCTTTGAATGGTACTGGTGATATATAAATATAGAAGTGTATGATTTAAAAGTATATTGCGCCTGTCAAAGCTATGTGTATAAAATTATAATCTATGGCTAGGTTGTAAAAATGTGGCTGAAAATGTTGTGTCTGATGATGATTGCGGGTGATGCGATTGCTGTGAATGACTATTTATCGCATCTGTATGGTCTTGAGCAACGGAACAAGATGCTCGTGTGTCTGAAACCTACGGCAACTAGGCAGGGATGCGAGTGTACCGGGGCACTGCTACATAACCAGTGGGTGGGAGTGCGCGCCGGTTGCTTGAGACTACATCCGTTGAACCACATTCTGGTGCTCAGGCCACTCATTGCTGGCGAAACCTGTGATGCCATAACTGAAAGTAAGTTTATTTTTTCACAGTGTGTTCTTCATTAGTCGATAAGAGAGCTTTTGACATTAAAGAAGACATGGTTGAATTAAAAAAGGTTGTACACACGGCTACACATCAAATTAGACACCCTATATACGCATAACTACGCTACATACAAAATAGAGAACTGTTGGAAAGGGACGGTGCATAGTGGTGTCGATGTAATGGTAAGGATAGAGCGTAGCGTCCCGTTCAGCGTGAATGAGACAAAATATGACGCACTCTCTTGCACGATTCGCAGCGTTCAACTTCTAATAGTTCAAAGTCCAAACGGTCTAGGTTGATATGTCGCTGTGTGTACTAAGATGGTTTAGGCATGTGCAAAACATAGAAAACAACATATTGACCAAAAAGGATCTGGAAAAGGATGAAATATTTAGGATACATTCTACACAAGCTCTCCCTTCGTTTGATTTATTACTAACGCTTCAAATATACATACATATGTATATAACTAATAAGTAAATACTCTATGAACTACTTGCGAAAGTAATAAACTTAAACTTAGCTGAAACTAGACCTCTTATACCCAACATTTTTCAATATCAATTATCTTGTTACTCTCCCTACATTGTTCTTCCTATTTGTAGGATATAGTTCACGATATTCGCGGGCTGTGCATGCTGTTTTCTACCATCCGTGGGCAGATCTGGCTATGGTGAATGTGGACGCACCTTATTTCAACTTGGACAAGCACCCCAACAGTACGAAATGGACCGTATCACGAGCATTCAAACAACACGGGTAATATGCACAACAATATTAAAAAAGCTTTGTTTTTATACAGGCTAGGTATACGTAGACAAAAAGAAATTAGATGTTATTGGGTTATACGGTATACCATGTAGACGGAAGTGAGTTTCAATTTTATATATCAAAATCGCTTTTTCCGGCTGTTTTGCTAAGTTTGGAACAGTAGTTTTTTCTGGATGAAAGGTCAGGTACCTTATTTTCTCTTCTGTACCCTTAGAAATGGGTATGCAAAAATTAATGGTTGCTGGTCCAGTAGGAAAAGCATAATAAACACACTTGTATTCGCATTTATAATATTAGTTAGGATTGTATGGTACAAATAGTATTCCCTGCATCTTTTTATACAATGATTGATAAGTCTCTCGCAAAACAGATGTGATAATGCACATGGTATTTAATTTTTAAATAAAACACTTTCTTTTACAGGACATGGAAATGGATGAAGAACTATATTGACGAGTTTGCATTACAGCGAGATCCTTACCATTATTACGCTATGCTGGAGCGGACAATGATTGCAAATCGGTCACCACTACTTGTTATGTTGCTAACCATTGCTTTACCAGTACTAATACTTATACTTGTTTTTATTTATGTCATAAACTACTCAGGATCTTCTAGTAAGACATCTTATAAAGATTGGAAGGATTTGAAGTATACTAGGAAAGCAACTCAAGTTTAATTTTAATGTTTAAGAACAGCCTTTGAGTAAGAAGTCAAATAAAAATTATCTGTTAACATATGGAATGGTAATACATCAATTAGTAATTAAAATTTTAAGAGATGTATGTTTGAGTTAGCCATAATTAAACTAAGATATTTAATGTCAATAAACTGATTATTTCATTGATTTCATTTTATATTTTATACAATGGGCCAATGCTCAGATGCTGGTGACTAGAGTCCAGATACAATGTTTTTCTTGTTGTGCTTTTCCACCCTGGTATTGTAGGTAACTGCTGAGCATGCAGTTTCAAATTTGATTCCCAGATCAGGCTAACATACATAAGCCTAATACACATCCTAAGTAATCAATTTAATCTCATTCAATATAAATTCATATGATTAATGAATAATGGATTTAAGGTAATTAATACATTTTGTTACTTGTTCATCTAAGTTTTATTTACAAACAATTACATAACAATAGATCAATCTATGTCTAATTAAACAGCTGAAACATCACTCACTGCACACTATCAGATATTGCAAACTCATCTACTGAATGTCTATGTTAACAGTGAATCTGACATGAAGGATTACTGAAGTGATTTCTTAGCAGCCTCATCCAAAAACTAGTTTACTTTCCTTCATTGTTATTTTCAAGTTTTCTCCTCCAAACTTTGACCTTGCCTCTGAGTTCACGCAGTCTCTTCATTTCATCTTTAAAGTCCTGGTGTTCGTCACGGAACAACCCGTACTCACGCAATTTAAGCATCAGCGAGTGAGTCTCGACGTGACGGGGATAATAGTGCATAATCTCTTCGTTAGTGTGCATAGGCCGCTCGGAAAACATTTTCACAACTTTCATAGACTTGGAATTAGTAGGAATAGCCACCTCGCCGAATATCCTGTTGGATAATCGCTGCATTCGTCGTGCATAGTTCGTCGATGCTTTTACAAGTTGAGAATAACTGGTATAATTGGTTGCCATTGTTTATCTGCGACACACTTGAAAGAAAAAGGAACAAGAATCAAAAACGTTTGCCGGTTTATTTGCCTTTTGTTAGCTATCACACTAGTTTGTCAATAAATAAAATTACATTTGTATTAAATTAACCTCACTTTGTTGGTTAACTAAATGTCAATCTATCTAGCTGTCAAGTGACAGCTAAGTGCTAACCACAGGCAATTATTCTCCACAATTCTCAGAAGCTATCAGAAATCTTTAATATTGCTATTTCTATTTGTTATACGTATAACTTTGATAAATATACCCAACTGTAAACAAGGTGTCATCACATATTCTAAGATTAATAGCTAACTATTCATGTCATATTCAGTTTCCGAAAATTTTGAGATGGTAACTGTCAACCTGTCAACAGTCATGTTCAAAGCCAATAATCCATTATCAGCTGTCACGTCACGCCTGTCACAGTATTATCATCGTACTTAAGTACTTTGTTCGTTGAATAAAATTGATTTTGCCGTTTGATTCGGCTCCTAATAATATTTGTATTACCTAATTCTGACTACGAGATTGTAGAGACAGTTATATTTAGCTATTAAAAAAGAAACTAAGGGAAAACGTCTCCAGTATTGGTCAAATCAAATTATTTTCATCGCGTGTATATATACGACGTGGTGTTTTGAGAACGTTTTTATAAACAAATAACACAAAGACAGCCTGAATGTCTCACTTCACGACAGACCTGCCAGAGGTTATCGTAAAACCGGTAAGTCTCATAGGAATACAAAACTTGAGTTTCATTTAACTACACAAGGTGTCTACAGTCTATACAATAGTTTTCTTATAACTTATATGCTATAAATGATGAATAACATATTGTGTCTGAATCCAGGGATCAGACCCTAGAGATGGATAAGGTCACCATGTCAATTAAATACACCTCTGGAGTATGATTGTGAAACTACTTGTATAGTCAAACTATGCCTGTACAACCTCTAGTAAAAACTAATGGCAATGCTTTGTTTGTTCAATGTACCTCACGAATTTACTAACAAGATCCAATGTACCTCAATTATTATGATAGAAATTACAATAAATCGCCTTATCTATCCAGCGAGTCCCGCGGTTGTATTACGCTCGGAATACATAAAAATAATACTGATCGTAACTTGTGCCAATGTACCTCTCGATTCATGTATTAACTCCCAGGGATCTATAACAGAACAGGAGGAATTCAGCCAGAAAATTTTGTCTGCCCAGCAGGGCCCTTTATAATTTGAATTCATACGTGCAAAAAAAGCACACAGTTGTACAGCAGTATTACCAATGTACCTATGAATACACCTATAAGTCTTTATAATTTATTCACTTTCATTTATTCTTTTTTTTTTTTATTTCATCTATTCATAGTCTTAGACTATGTAAACTCGGCGGGTTAAAAAGAAAGATGGAAGTCAATAAACACATAATAGATTTTAGATAATAAAGCTATAAGATTTAAACTTATAAATTAATGTTTATGTCAAAATATAACACACTAGCTCTCCCATACAGATTCCACAGATATTGCTCCGCTTTACTGGCTTCTAGTAATGTTGTATTGTCTTAGTTATTTCTGGATAAAGTAGCTTTCTACTGTTAGAAGAATATTTTAAAATAATCCATGAACTCTTTACATAACTGATTATGAAAATATTGTTTTTCTTTATAGTATTTGTGTAGATATTGGTATAACTATACATGGTGAAATTCTGTTAGTTATTAGGGTTATTACATATTATGTTTGTTATTTCCAGGGCAAGATGATTACAACATCTAAATTAAAAGCGCTGGTGGTGGTGATGGCGCTCCTGCTATATGTTTATTTATTATTGTTCATCAAAACATTCTACTTGAAGTCAAAGAGACTTGACCGCATTCTGGAAATGGTAATTGCTTACTTGCATTTATTTTTATTAATACTAATGTACCATCAATTAAAATTAGAATTCTAGTCAAATTAAATGCATTGCTGGTCCTATGAAGTATGTAAAGATGTTTGGCCACTTGAAACTTGGCATAGCTAGAACCCCTGAAACATCATGACTCCTATGGTGGAGTCATGGACGTTGAGTTTGTTGCATGTCCGTGACCCCTACGGTGTCAAGAAAGTCTTTGATATTTTTTTTGCGATCAATCATTATGAGTTTTCTTGACTCCCCATAGGGGTCACGGACGTACAACGGATGCGGATGGGATTTAGGCAATCAATACTGTGGTCAAAAGCTTGTCTAGCATAATTGCTCAAGTGTTTATGTGTGTCAGCTATTTTTACCCTTAAATTTACAAAATGCTATAATGCTACAATATAAATTTGCTGTTGTGTGTCTACATAAAACAATTACTAAAAGTCACAATTAAACTTTATTTACTACGATGTTAAAATACAGCAATTATCGGTGTTGATGTGATTGGAATGCAATTTTTGTAGGGCTTTCATCAAAACGGGGTTCCTTAGGGTTCAATTCTAAGTCCACTCAGATTTCTAGGATTTTATTAATCATAATAATTATACTTATCATTCTTTATAAAGCGTGTAAAGAGTACAGAAAACTTTAACTAGACGTCTTTTCATCCCAAAAACGCAAGATTAAGATCGATTAAGGTTATTCGCGCTACGCATTGTATTATTACCAATGGAACGCATAGCAGCGCCCTTGCCAGCTCGCCGCCCTGCCTCGCATCCATCTATTTGACACTTTGCATAGAGAGTGAGTCTGCCAAGGTTCGTCTTATAAATTACTTTAACAATCTGTAATATATAAATCTTAAGCATAGACAAATTAAAACAATTGTTTTCAACAGCTGTTTTCATCATCTGTTTAAAATTCATTGATAAGGTTCGGATTCGTCTGGTTCTGAAGAACACTATGTTGGTTTTATAATTGGTTTACGGTTGATATAAATGATATTAGAATTACGGTTTTAAATTAATAATGTATTAGAAAAATAACAAGTAAGTATAGATGGTTACTAAAGTAAACTAATGGCTTAAATATATGTAAATGGTTAGCTAAACTAGAGTAATCTGATATTGAATTGTTTGGTAAATGGTTTGAGTTACGCGTGAACTGATTCGACAGTTGCATTTATAAAATTGTGCAACGACAAAAATGATCTGTTCGGTGCATTGCACTCCCGGGCCTGAGAAAATCCCAACAACAAATTAGAGTACCAATATCAAATTACATACAAAAGTAAATTTCAGTTAAAAGCAAAAAATTATATTGTATTTATTTATTTATTTTAGGTACACAAAACAGAACAAAGTACAAGTAGGTTTGAATATAAATACATATTATAGTTATGTTCTAAACCAGAGGTACCCAGACTTTTTTTCTCATAGACCACTTTCAAAATTTAGCTGGTTCCGGTGGACGCCTGCAGCTACATTTCTACCATATTCCGACAAAAAATGTGAAGATTAGATCTAATTATGGAAATTTGCGTTACGGCTTAGTACCAACCACGAATTAACAGTTTTCGAAAAAGTAAATGTGAGAATTGATTGGTTAATTAATTAATTGATTGTACTGTGAGTGGATGTCGAAAAAGTAAAGTTGACCCATAGAGTAGTATAAGTATAATAGGAATAGAGAGCCCACTCAAGCAAAAATATATATTTGTAGCTATATCGTGTATATTATATATAAATATAGGTATGCATAAATTGTGTTTACTTTAGGGTAAAAATAAAAACAGCTATTATTCATACCAATTCTTTATTGATTACAGAAATTAATGGTTCACAAATAAAACATAAAGAGGATATTGGAATAAGGCGCTATTTTAATTTAATAGATTTATGCTTAGTAGTACGATTGAGCTGCACTTTTTATTTCATCCTCACCATCATAGGTAATTTTTGCAGACAATGTTCTGTATATTGAGCGACACCAGCTACAATTTAATGAATTTATTAAGACATTCACAAAATAATCTTTTATATTATGTCGTTGGCATGTAAATTCATAATATGTTATCATTGTATCGCATAATTACTTTATTTTTGATCTTATGTTGTATTTTGAAACGTTTCTTTTTAAAAACGCACAGGTAGAATTTTGTATATATTTGAAGGTATTTAAATTTTCTTTAGATGCACGGTGGACCCGTGCATAGTATGTTCGGTTTAACATCTGAAAGTAACGATGATGGCATCTTACAATATCTCATTACATAAGGCGGTCTTACCTAATTTTACCTAATTAATTATTGCAATGAAAATAAACAAAGTACCGACGGCGAACTGATTCTTATTAAAAGCAAAAAATCGCTTCATTAAACTATTATGGATCTTAATCCATAATAGAGTTTTATGAATACGGCTGAACCGATTTTAATGTAATTTAAAACATTTTTCATAAATATATTTTGATATATTTCTGTAAATTCGATAGAAAATACTTTTAAAAAATATTTTAATATCAAAACGCCGCGATTTTAATTATTTATTTATTACTTTGATGCCCGTTACAGGTACGTAAAGATGCGTACAATTTAAGAAAATATATTTAATTAATTCATTTAGCATTAGTAACCTGAAATATTTACAATCATGCAGGTCAATCATAATATATCTCACCTTTAGTGAACAACCACACAGTCGGGTAAAAAAAAATACTAATAAAGTAGGGACAAAAAGTTCAACCATTCTCGGCTTTCTGTTCTTTTATGGAAATATCTAATAATTACTCTGTTCAGTATTTATTTTTAATACGAACCTACCACACACAAACATTACAAATATATTTATTACAACATAAAATAAAAATATGTACAACAAATAGGCAGGTAAATACTTACTTTTTCTGACACTGGCAAACATTAACATCGATACACTTTACTTTACTTTTCTTTTCGAAATTCCGGAAGCAAATGAGTAACGTATATCCTTTGCATTCGTATTTATATTGGTGAAGAATCTAACAAGTTTATGCAAGATTGCAAGCACACAAACCACAAGTCGTATTTCGTCCCTTTGCACGTATAAACAAGCGTTGCGGACGGCGGCGGCGGTGGCGGCAACGGCGGCGCTTTGAGAGTCTAGACATGTTGTACTGAATATGGAATATGCAAGTTAGAGATGCGAAAAACGGCTCACTGAAAAGAAAAGAGAGATATAGCTCTTTTGATCCAAAGAGCTATATCTCTCTTTTAGCTCCTGAGTTCACTTAGTTCTTATATATCTATAGTCTATTTAACTCATCGAGAGAACTAGTATTGAAATACTACAACTCATTTACGGCTCTTTAACTCTTTTGAATAGTTCAAAGTCTTGAACTACGCAATTACTAAGCGAAAATTTTTTATGCATGTTATAAAGTATATTTATTTATAAAATAAAGTTATATATTGTTAGTTTCTTTAGTTAAGAGTAGAAGTAATTATTTCTTCATCCTTAGCAAGTCATGACTTTGATTTATTACAAAATAATGTAAATCCTACTAATATTAAAAATCTTTCCCAAAATTCTCCTGCCTGCGGCCAAGATGGGGCATTAAAATGCCATTCCATTTGAATTTCGGCTATCTCCTTATAGAAACTGTCCGTAAAGACCCGTTGGAGTTGGTCAAATTCCTCTTGCAATATACGGTTGGCCCCTACGAAGTTTGCTCCGTTATCACTAGATATGACGAGGCGGGGGCACCTAGCCGACATCCGTTTTAATGCCGCTATGAATGCCAAAGTGGTTAAATCAGATACTAGCTCTAAATGAATGACTTTGGTCACTATACACTCGATAGCACTACTCCCTGTACCCTTTTATGGTTTTTATTCCTCGCCCCTTGTTCGCCTTTATGTCCACGAACCCGGTATAATCTACTCCACAATGGTAAAAGGCTTTTTCTGGGTTAACTCTCGAAGGAAGTAAATCACTCATCAGCTGGTACTTTCTTATAGGATCTTGTTTTTTACAAGTAACACTTTGACCTATAAACTTCTTAGTAGCCATATATCTGCCAATGATCCAATAATTTTGTTGAATGTTAGACAATGTAAGACGTGCTCTACCGTGGCACGTCAATTCGTGAGCATATTTTATTAATGTGGTTATTCGATGATTGTGAGGTATTAAAATAGGGTGTTTCATCTCGGAGCTTATCTGAGCATTTCTGAGTCTACCTCCGACACGTAGAATGTTATTTTTATCGAGAAAAGGACATAAATTCAAAAGTTTACTTTTTGAATGCACCTTATCATTTTTCTGTAACTATATTATGTCATCGCTAAATTCTGCATGTTGCACAGTTTTGATGACTAACATTTTTCCATCGTCGCAAGAATTGGCAAAATATGGTCAACAAGTACAGCGCTTGTCGTTCAATTATAACAAATAACTCTTTCATGGAATGTTCTAATGAGAAATGCAAAAAAGGATACGATTTGAAATGTCTTAAGATAACACCTAATGCTTTTAAGGCATTTACACCGACATACAAGAATAAGTGGTTATGCCCGGAATGCATTTGTTTAACTCCTAAAATTGGTAATGTGGACATGCCTGTGAAAGTTCATACGAATGACTTTAGCATCACCGCTACCCCCGTGAGCAATGTGAACATCATTCGTGGCAGCCAGGCCCGATTCTCATCGACAATGGCGGACGGGGCAATAGAGTCCGCACTACTGGATGAAATGAGACAATTTCGCTCGGAAATTATTGCTCGCCTGGATACCCAAGCCAATGCAATAACACAGTTGCAATATCAATTCTCTCAAACAAAAAGAGACTTCGAAAATTTGATTACAGTAATGAGGGTATTAGAAGAAAAAGTTACTTCTAAATTAAATCCCAACAATCATACTCCGGAATTAAAAACTGATGTTACTACAAACTCCTTGTACATTTGCGGAGGCAGTGGGTCAATCTACTATGGCTAATAGTTCCACACGAGGAAATACCAATACTAAGCAAAAAGTCCCAGCGCTAAATGTAAACAAAGATGGGGCCACGAAGTCTATTGTACTGCCGAAGCATACGGACATTACTACTAACAACGATGCGATTACTAAACAAGATGTTTACTCAAAAATAAATAAGGAAGAGACAGTTGAAAAAGATAACTGGACAACAGTACAAAGGAAAAAGAGTAGGTTTCCTAACAAGGAGGTTTTTAAAGGCGGGTGTTCAACTAATATACAAGTACAGGGATCGGAACGCAAAAAATATTTACATGTTTGGCGTTTAAAGAAAGAGACCACCGTAGAAAACTTAGAAACTCATGTAAAGAGCATCTGTGGTCACGACATAACCATGAAAATTGAAAAAATACGACACAAAACAGAACGAGATTACTCGTCATTTAGGATAGGTGTACCTGAAAGTCTGTATGGAAAGTTATGTCAAACTGAAAATTGGCCGCTTAATGTTGAGTTCTGTGAGTGGGTGTGGTTTCGTCGACCAATCGAAAGCTCCAAAAAATCTGGGCAAGCCGATTGAAATTTATTACCAAAACGTTAGAGGTCTTAGAACCAAATTGGAAAGCTTTTATATAGGACTGGCTTCTTATGAAGCAGATTTATTTGCAATAACAGAAACAGGTTGCAACGAATCAATCGAGAATGCAGAATTAATTCCCCCAGGATATAAAATACTGAGATGTGACCGAACGGATGGACGTAAGCAGGGAGGAGCGTGCTTCGTGGCCACACCGCGTTTTGACTTGCGGAGCGTGCCTATACCGGTTGAAGTAAACATCAGCGACCGTGTGTTCGAACTAGTATGTGCAAAGGTATATTTACGTGACAGATTTTTGTTTTTATGTTGTATAGTGTATATTCCGCCGAAGTCTAGCGATAATGAGTATATGTTGTTGTTTCAAATAATTGAAAGTATTTGTTTAAAATATAAGAAAGTAATAGTAATAGGCGATTTTAACTTGTATTCTTGTTCATCGCATGTTTGTGATTATTTTGAGTATTTTAAAACGTACTGTGCGTTCACTCAGAGAAATAATGTAAGTAATTGTAACGGTCGACAATTAGATTTAGTGTTAACTACATTAGAGGAAGGTGTGAGCGTGGTCGCCGCGGACGAAGCGTTGGTGCCGGTGGACGCGCAACATCCGCCGCTCGAGGTGTCAGTGACGGCGAGCGGCGGCGCCTCTCAGCCCCCTCAGCGCCATGATCATACTAACTTTATAAATACAGATAAACAACAGAATCCATGTACATGGAACTTCACAAAAGCTAACTTTACTTTATTATATACGTCAATAGCTGCCATAGACTGGAGTACGTTGTATGAATTAAATAATTTAGAACAATGTTTAAATATGTTGTATGATAATATAAATAAAATACTTGATTACTCAGTCCCAAGAAAATATAGTAAACGGATAGATTCGAGTTGTGTCTATCCAGTGTGGTATACAAGAGACATTATTAATCAAATAAAATTTAAAAGTAGATTGCATAAAAAATATAAATTGTCTAAATTACCGGTAGATTACGAGGCGTTTGCTTTGTGTAGGGCGCGGGTTAAAAAAATGATTAAATATGCTCATGATCAATATCGGGACAAGGTTCAAAGACATTTATTAGAAGACCCAAAAGCTTTCTGGAATTATATAAAATCCCAAAAAGGTAGTAGGAACCCTAATAAAATAACGAAAGACGGCATGATATTGACAGCAGATCAGTCCGCGAAAGCATTTGCTGAGTACTTTCATTCGGTATATAGTACAGAGAGCGCGGAGCTGAATGTCAGCTCGGCGATTGAGCAAGCAGATGGAGCGAATGGATCGGCGCGAGTCCATCTGGACGAGCTGAAGCTGGCTGACGTGACCCTGGCACTGGCGAAGCTGAAGCCAAAGCGATCGGCTGGTCCGGATGGAATCCCGGCCTACCTATTTAGGGACTGTCGATTCGTCTTGGCTGAGCCACTACTTCACATATTTAATATAAGTTTAAAAGCTGCTGTATTTCCGAATAGATGGAAAATCACTCGGGTAGTGCCAGTCCCTAAGGGTGGCTCTGGAGTGAAAGTAGAAGAGTATAGACCAGTGGCAGTACTATCCACACCGGCTAAGGCGTTCGAATCCGCTATACAAAATAATATATTTAAACAAGTAGCCGTACAACTTTCAGATGCACAGCATGGGTTCCGCCCAGGTCGTAGTACGACTAGCAACATTCTAAACTACATGACGCAAATTATACCAGTAGTTGACAATAGAGGGCAGGTGGATGCAGCATACTTTGACTACCGAAAAGCGTTCGATATAGTGGATAATGATATATTGCTTAGGAAGTTAGCTAGCGTTGGCTGTACCCCTCACTTACTTATGTTTTTGGCTAGTTATATGCGAGACAGGGAGCAGTATGTCGAATACGCCGGGTGTCGGTCGGAACCATATGCTGTGAAATCAGGAGTTAGCCAAGGAAGCAACCTCGGCCCCCTGCAGTTCATCATCATGATTAATGATTTACGAAAAGTCATCAGTTCATCACACATCCAAAATGCCTACTGTTTGCAGACGATCTGAAACTATATCTGCCAATTAATAATAAGACGGATTGTGATAAATTACAGAGCGATATTGACAGAGTAGTAACATGGAGCGTAGGTAATAAATTACAATTTAACACATCTAAATGTGTCACAATTACTTTTACGAGAGCGCGGGCTCCAATATTACATGATTATAAAGTAGGTACAGAGGTCACAAAACGAGTTACACAAGTCAAAGATCTAGGAGTCCAGCTTACAACAGAGCTAACGTTTAGGGATCATGTGACTACTGTTTGCAAAAATGCATTCAGGAACTTGGGTTTTATGCTACGCAAGGTAAATAATTTTAATAATTTGACTGCCGTTGTAAATCTGTACAACGCGCTGGTGAGAAGTCAGCTAGAACATAATGCTATCGTATGGGCTCCACACCAAGCTAAATATAGCTCGATGTTGGAGAAAATTCAAAATAAATTTATTAGATATTTATATTTGAGGAAATATGGGGTCTTTCCCTTCTACCCTTTGATGTATCCTACCCTATTTATATTAGGTATGGTAGGATACAACGAGTTGCGAGCGAGAAGAGAGTCGGCTCTTGTAACTTATATACTTAAATTAATACGTGGCATGGTTAGCAATCCGGCAATATTGGAGTGGATAGGGTTCTGTGTCCCGGAGCGGTACGTGGAGCGCCGCCGCCGGCCGCCGCTGCTGGCCGTGCCGCGCGGCCGCACGGCACTGATCACCACCGCGCCGCTGACGCGAGGCCTGCGCACCCTTAACCTAATCGCGGAGGAAATTGACTTGTTTTCATGTTCTCTGAGTGAATTCTCTAGAGTATCACTGTATATTATAAGTTATAGATTGTAAGTTGGCTAATTCTATTGCATTAGGCTAAGCCTGTAATAATAGATGTAAGCTTTGGATGTAAATGTAAATAAATGTTGTATTTCATGTAATGTTAGGTAAAAATGACTCACCTGTTTTGCTTTAGGTAATCGTATAAATTTATTTAATAAGTGGTTTACGATATTATCAATTTTAGACGAATTCTGCTTATCCGCAATGACTGTGTTTAATTGTCCTATAACTGATTTATTAATTTCTAAACTGGTTTTATAAACTTCTTGACAAAAATCCTTACTTTAAAATGATTTGAGCCATACAGGGCCTTGCCACCATAAAGTATGTTCTCTCAATTGTTTAAGGGTTAACCCGCGACTCGCACAGTCCGCTGGATTTTCATTAGTGTTAACATATCGTCACTGGTTTTATGGTATTATTTTAGTGATATTTTAACTCTATTGTTTACGAATGTTTTCCATCTCGCGAGATCTCCTTGAATCCATCCAAGGACAGCTGTTGAATTAATTTTGACTTTTTGCATGAGCTGCAATAATAGCTGAGCGCCTCATAGGTCCAGTCTAGGTGTAGAAATAGTTTTACTTAATGGTACTAATTTAGCTTTGCCCGCAAATAACGACACAGTACAGTTATCTTCGTTACCTAGTTTACAGTATATTACAGCCGCATACGTGTTATACCACGCATCGCAAAATCCCAGTAACTACACTTTTTGGTTTTCTTTTATTCCGAGCCATCTGTTTATTGTTATGGTATTAATCTCTTCCATATTTCGCCTTAACTTAGTCCATTGGATCCCGATAGCTTCTGGTTCTACTGTTCATCCCAGTCTAAATTTGAAAATCACACTATCTGAAATAAAATTTTGGTGGTACTGAAGGGTTCATACCATCCCAATGGATCAAATAACTTCGAGATCGATCTAATTTTGAATTGAAGATAAAAACATATTTTTGAGGGTTCCAAGCAAGCCCTAATGTTTTGGTTAAATCCGACTGTTTAAATTTATAGGTTTATTGGTTACACAAACTTTTGTCTAAATCACCTATCAGTTGAGATTCGCTTGACGCCCATTTTCTTAAAGTGAATCCGC
Source organism: Catocala nupta (assembly GCA_963675205.1). Taxonomy (NCBI): domain Eukaryota; kingdom Metazoa; phylum Arthropoda; class Insecta; order Lepidoptera; family Erebidae; genus Catocala; species Catocala nupta. The sequence goes on along the minus strand of OY776084.1, from coordinate 7,763,221 downwards.
CTCTTTTTAACAATTTAATTAGTTCAGCCTTTAATTGGTGCACTTTTTCTGTCGATAAGCTCCTCCACAATAGTCATCCATGTAGAAACAGTCGTCTTATGCCTTAGCTGAGTCAGGCGAACTAGATTTTTCTTCTAAGGCTAACAGTTTAGGCACTTCATAGTCAAAAATAGTGCCAGCTTTGTACCATAAGTTATAGTAGTTAATTGAAATGGTTGTATTGGTTGATTTGATGAAACTCGCGGTAATATTCTCTAATAACATCGATCGTCAGAATGGATCATGATTTGTCGATAAATTTTTTTCGATATCAGCCATTTATACAAACTGATATTGTCGCCATCATTCCAAAATCAATTATTGTAGGACCTGTTGTAAATTAGGACCCCTGTAAATTACGTCAATGAGGCTCAATCCGGCCAATGACTTTGCAGACGCGTTAAACATAGCTCGTAACTTCGTAGTAGTTGACTCAGCACGTGTAACACAATGGTGCGACAAATAATACTCAGGTGTCGTGTTATTCATTAATGGTATCATATTATGTCATAGCGTAAAATATTCATTCATGAATTTTACGTATTGTACTTTTATTTCCTGTTTTCGAGCAAACGATTTTTCTAGGCTTCGAAATTCTGGCAACGCTAATGGTTTGTTTGATCCTATTTGTGCCTGTAAGTCTGGCTTAAATGGGAGTCGAACTTGGAATCGTCCGTCTAGAAGTCTTTCTATTGTTGATTTGAAATACTGCAATCATTCATGATCCTCGGTGGAAATCACACTGCTGATTAATGTCTTCGCATTCCCAAAACTTGCGTATGTCGCCTGTGTCGTATATACTTAGGTTGTATAGTCCCACAAATCAACCATCCTAGTCGCGTCTGTTGAACGATTGGTTGCCTAAGATAATTTTACAGTATATATCTGCTCCAAGTAATAAGTCAACCTTACGGCTAATATAGAATTCTGGATCTGCCAAATTAATGTATTGTATAATGTGTCCATGATGGCTTAACGAATGTTTTATTTGGTAAATGCTTGTTTGCCTTCTCCCCGACGCCGAAAATCTTGACCTTACATTCACTCCTTTTTAATTTTAATATTTGTGCCGCGTTCTCGTTTATAAGGGAGATTTGAGACCCTTGATCTATTAGAGCTCTCATGATATGTTGTTCGCCATCCGAACTTGTCACTTTCACCATAGCGGTGGCTAAAAATGTATATTTCATGTCACCTCAAGATGTTGCGTTTGCGTTGCAGTTGGCCTCGATGTGCACGGTGTGCTCTCAGCTTTATGGTTTGGTTTAGCCGAGTTGCTTTTCGCTACAATAACGTTAAGCAATAAAGTGTTGTGATTAGAATTAAAATAAACCGTGGAAGAGCCACGCTTCGGCACGAATGGGTCGGCTCGACCGGAGTGATACAACGGCCTCACAGAAAACTGGCATGAAATAGCGCGTGCGTTGTGTTTCGTTGAGTGAGTGACGATACCGGAGACCCAACCTCCTCTACCCTCCTGGGGAGAGGGGATCAAATTTAAAAGACTGGCAACGCATTTGTGACTCCACTAATGTTGCGGGTGTCCATGGCCGGTGGTAATATGGTAATCGCTTATCATGAGGCGATCTGTCTGCTAGTTTGCCTGCTATACCACAAAAAAATGCACTATCGACATTTCTTAGTAGAAAAGCAACTCTTATTAAATTTATTAAATAAGCAATTCAAGCAGTAATTGAGTTTCGTAACAATTTTTAGTTTTTGTTCATCTGTCATTTGTAAGAATTAAGAGCACATCCATAATCCGTGCTCAGCATAACACAATGCGCAAGTGGTCAACCGAGATACGTGAACTCGCTGATTTCAGCATGCTCAATCGAGGAAGGACTACCCTCTCACAGACTATCGGCGTGAAATAGCAATATTCCTACTGTTGTGTTTCGTTCGGTGAGTGAGAGTGCCGGAGGCCCAATCACCCTCTTTCCCTCTTGCCGCTCCTTCTCCTTCCCACTTCATTTCCTAAAGGATCGGCAACGCGCAAGTGATGCCTCTGGTGTTGCAGGCGTCTATAGGCTACGGTGACCACTTACCATCAGGTGGGCCGTATGCTTGTATGCCAACATAGTTGCATTAAAAAACCCCTTTTTTACATTGTTTGCTTGATTTCTATTAAGTGTTTGATAATTGTTTTGCGAATAATAAAACTTTTTATGATTTGATTGATAGTTTTGCGAACAAAATGGTAGTTGGGCGACTCCTTTTGGGTTGCATGATTCTTGTTTACGCCGGGATGCTTCTATGGCAGTAAACTTATTTTTTTGGAATTCCTGAAGCACTGGTTCTCTAGAATTTTTAACGGATTCGACGTACTCGCTTAACGTTTCACCATCCAGTTTCTGAGGTAGTAAATGTACTAAAAGCAGATCCCAGCTCGAAATATCTACTCCTAGATTTTCTATTGCGTGTAGACACTCTTTCGTAACATCATGTAAATTTTTAATCATAGCCATTGATTGTTGCTGCATACACGGTCGGTTTAATAATATATTGATATAAAAAGTGAAAATAAGTCTTTTCTTCCCATATCTATGGTTGAGTATCTTCCAACATACTTCATAATTTCCCGAGCTAATCTGAAGATGGTGTATCAAACGTACAGCCTAACCCGTTACCTTACTGTTCAAAAACTGCATTTTCTGTGCATTCGATAAGGAACGATTTATGTTTCCCTAAATAGATCCTTAAACGAAGTCCAGTGGTAGTAATTCCCTTGGAACATCGGAATATCTATTTTAGGGGTTGACTCATTACGATGTGTTACGGACCTCATTTTCGAATTAATGGTTTTCTTTAAGTCATTGAAAATTTTCTCATGCTTGGTATATTTATCCTCGTACCGGCAATCTTCATTGCCACTTTCGCCTTCTATCTCATATAAGCTGTCGTTGACCGACCATCGATATTGAAGAGATTTTAGGGCATCCTCGAAATCTAAGTTGTTTTGTAATTGGTCAATTTTTGTATTACAGTTTGTACAGTTCTCACGAATGTTCTAAAATTAATGGTTTATTTTCTAATCAATTCTTGTAATTTATTATTGTCTCCTCGGGAAACGTAAACATATTGATATTGAGTCGTTTCAGAACTAGTCGAGTCTTCTGCTTCCGATATAGGTATTCTAACCTGTGGTAGTTTGGAAAGTAACTGACTCATAGTCCTATTTATCAAATCTTTAATAAGTTTGTAATCTATCTCAGCTTTATTGAAACAATTCTCAGTAAAATAGACATGGTTAAACTTAGCAAGCTCACAGCATGACCTATGGTTCCTCTAATAATCTCTCCAGTGCCTCTACCAAATCTAACTTGCGCTTGCAATAATCAATAGTTTTCCTATCCGCACAATCCTTTTTAAAGTTGGTTAACAAGTGCGTCGTAAATCTCTGTCTGATTCCTGGTAAGGTTCTCCATTTTACTCGACCACAAATAAATAGAAAAACAATATAAAATGGTTTGATCTGACCTTATTCTTGTAAAGGAGTCTGCCCACTACCCCGTCTCATACCATGACCGTGCTAGGAAAGTGACAGGCAGAAAAATATTCTTTGTAAGGTAATGTATAAGACTATGCCCACTAGACCGTTCCGTCACCGACCAGCAGTTCCTATAGCAGGCCGCATCGTGTTGCTTTTCGTGTCTGATACTTTCCTAATACGGTCATGGTATGAGACAGGGTAGTGGGCAGACTCCCTTACTTTGCCAAATGCTCGACTGCAAAACTGCTCTTTCTCACTTCCTACTTCCCGTAAAGACACTGCCTAAATTTCCTATAGACACTGAATGCAAGGACCCGGTCAACAAAGCACTTTGACACTTCACATTGAAAAGGTTCGGTTTCGTCTGGTTCTGACGAACACCTTTTTGGTTTTATGATTGGTTTACAATTGATATAAATGATACTAGAGTTACGACTTTAAATTAATAATGTATTAGAAAAATAACAAGTAAGTATAGTTACTAAAGTAAAATAATGGTTTAAATATAAATGGATAGCTAAACTAGAATAATCTAATATTGAATAGTTTGGTAAATGGTTTAAGTTACGCGTGAACTGATTTGACAGCTGATCGTGTACTAACTTTAATTACTTAATGCCGATGCATTTATAAAATTGTGCAACGACAAAAATGCTGATGATGCAATGCACCGAACACGTATATTACATTGACGTATTTTAGTTAAACGTGATTTGTTTGCGTTTATTTTATAAAATAGACAGTTTACGTATTATGTTATAATTCTTCTAAAAAAATATTCTACTAATAAATACTAGAAAAATTTAAATCCGTAACAGAAAATCCCATAAATATTTTGTCTGTCTTGGGATTTAAATCTGGCACCTCTAGCTCAGGCGCTTAAATTTTCGTCTTATAAGTCTTGTATTCAGAGTTTGACATTGTATGAATAAGGGTTTCATCATATACCTAATTATTTTTATAATCCTCAGGCATTGGAGACGGAGAAAAAAATGCAGAATGTGCACAACATGGACCAAAACCTTGCCATGCGAATGTCACAACTGGACAAGTTGTATGAAGACTACTAACATCCTGCAGCAAGTCTGTACTTCCCAATCCGAATTGTCCCTCGTGTATTGATGAATGTATTTTATTGATGATTTATTTTATTGCTTTAATCCTCTTAGAATTAATTGTCGAATGCATACAACAGTTCTCATCTAAGAGCTGTATATCAATAATATCTCGAGAAATACATGAGTATGGGATTTCCCTTTCGCAATGCGTGTGAAACAAGTCTTGTCAACTAACATTTCACACAGGGCTTTAAGTCGAATTCGACAATTTCTTCAAATAGACTGATATTTAGAAATGGAGAAATGCCAAATTGATATTTAAATTATTGTCTTATAGACAAAAAATACTTAACTAAAAGGCCATCCTATAATTATAAATTATCCCTCTTGATATTCCTTAATTCATTGTATTGTAAAGTATATTATGAAAGTTAGTATTATCATGTTTTGATCCATCAGCAACTAGTTTATTGAATCTTTTTTTAAATATAATCTCATTTGTCTGCCGCAATAATATAATCTTCAACAGCTGTTTAATAAAAGGCACATCGCAGATAAAATAATAGAACCCAAAATTATATGCCGAGAATATCACTCGTTTAAATATTTATACCTCAGCCATGACGCCAAGAGAAGATTTACATACATTTATCCCGTGTCTCGTCTGCGATAACGCCTATGTACTTACCTACAAACAGTATTAAAATATATACTTACTTATATTGCTATGAAGCACTAATCCATTTATATCATAGCTCATCGCTCACTGTTACAGAGTTTAATCGATGCTTTAAATTATGCGTTACTACGGCGTTAATGCGAGCTTCGAATTCTTTGTTTTAGATAAATATGTAAAATACTTAATTTGACATACAGTTCAGTATTTTATATTACAGTATAGAACAAAAAGACACGTTCGATTCGTCTCTGCCGCAGCGAGCGTTACGCCTTATAAATAAGTTCCAATAATCAAATGTTGCTCCTAACTCATAGAAGTATTGATGCTTGACGTGATTAATCCAGTGATGCTTTTTAGTTCGTACATAATAATTATGTTCATATGATAAAAAATACACTATTATTTTTATTAAGAATACTTTTGAAATATATTTGTACTTATGTTACCTAAGTTTTAATTTGTTTTAAGTTTGTAATTATAAATGTTTCATTTTTGTAGTAATAACTATGAATATAAATATGAACCTAAATCGAATATATTAATTTAAAACTGTAGGATAATATTATATTGTTTGATCATAATGTAATCTATAGAACGGTTGCATTTACATGTGTAGGTTGTGTCGTCAAACTAGCATTTAAAATTAAGTCTACCTTCACTATGGGATCTAAGGATCGAAACATACCAACAGCACCATATACATACTACGATTTATATTAAATATTGCTTGAGTTTATGAACTGATTATAATAATCAGTTCATGCACTCAAGCAATTTTCGACAGATGGCACAGATGCAAAGAATAGTTCAAAACTAGTCAGGTAAACATGTGAGTCCAGCCGTTTTATAGTTTTCATTGTTTGAATATTAGAGGTTAAAGTATGAAATTGCCGATTTGTACTGAAAAATTGAAACTCGTTTTTTGCTAAGATGTACCATATTTATTTAATCGAAATACTTACTGTCATTATCTATACATTGCTGCCGTCTAAACGGAAGTTCATTTATGTCTTTACGATAGAACCCCGGGGATCTAGATTCGACAAACTGCGTTAAAGCATTTTGTACTGCCTCCTGGGAAGAACATTTTTTATCACGTAGAAAATTATCCAAATCGCGAAAAAAATGGTAGTCGGTTGGAGCAAGGTCTGGCGAGTACGGACGATGACGTATGGTTTCTAACTGCAACTCCTGTAGAGTTACAACGTTTTCTCGTGCAGTGTGTGGTCTTGCGTTATCATGGAGCAATAATGGTGAAGATCGATCACGAGTCGAGGCTGTTTCAGTGCAAGTTTCGCCATCATTAAGTTCACATCACATCACGAAGTTCGGCACAGTAAACATCTGCTGTTATTACTTGACCAGACCTGAGAAAACTGTAGTGAATAACACCATGAAGAGACCATCAAACAGTTACCATTACCATTTTATTGGTAAGCTTTGCTTTAGGACACTGTTGCGGCGTTTGACCTGGGGTCAGCCATTGCAATTTTTGCTTACGGTTATCGTGAAGAATCCAAATCCATTTCGTCACAAGTCACAATTCGATCCAATATTCCTTCATTTCTGCACCGATTCAACAAGGCAACTTCAACACGCATTTCTTTCTGCAAATCAGTCAAATCCTGAGGCACCCATATTTCATATCGTTTTATCTTATTGATTTGATGCAAATGAGCCAATATTGTAGGTAGGGTAACGTTAAACCATGCCGCTAATTCCTGGGTAGTTTCACTCGGATCGGCTTCCACCATCTCCTTCCATTCAGCGTTATTCACCTATGTGGGCGGTCTTACACGTGGTTCGTTCTTCAATTGGAAGTTTCCACTACGAAAGCGTTTAAACCAAAAACGCACGGTCGGTGCGTCCATTAGCATTCTCCTCTCCAAAAGCAGCGTTGATATTATATTGCTAGCCGTTTCTGGCGCGTTAGTTCCACGTCGGCACTCGTATTTAAAAATAACTCGGATTTTTGAAGCATCCATCATTTCGGTCTAAGCTGAATAAAAAAACAATTGAATGTCGAAAATCGAATATAGCACATTTTTTAAAAGAGGAATCATATAGGTATCGTGTGAAAAAAGTTTCACTGGAATATCGCACATCATGAAGGTTTTATGTCAATTCAAAGTATCTATAGTACAACGGCAACTTCATACTTTAACCCCTATTATTTATATTTTATCACAAATATAATCTTATGCTATAAGTATTACGAAACGCACAGCCCTCTCGCTCTTCCATTACACGAGCGAGAGATCCGATAGACACTGTGATATTAGAAAGAGAAAGGAAGATGAAGACTGTTCGATATTATAAATATGTTTAAAACTCACCAGCTTGTAGCTCAATCCAGAACAACATGTCCAACGACCCATGACAAATAAATACTTAATAATAAATTAAACAATATAACATTGCTGTATTACTTCCCTTTATTTATATAATTTGTGACATACATAATATTTTTGATACTTCAACCAACAATATATCAAGACATTTTAATTAACATTTATACATATATATTTATAATACCTAATTTAAAAAACAACGGCAAGTAACTAGGCTTAAAGGATCAGGATTTCCACCTGAACATAAACAGCTACTCCCCACTCTTTCTCTATCTCTCCCGCTTCCCTAGGCCACAGACTGGCGTATCTTGGAATAGTGTAGACAGTGACTTAAAAACTAATAAGTCTTCTAGGTTTTTATGGATACCGAGCTTTTATTCGATGCTGTCAGTTATTTAACTCAGTAAAGTATAGCATGATTTTCGAATTATGAATTATAAAACAGCTGCCTTGCATGAATAATTTCGATATTGTTATAGAGTAGTTAATACGTAGCTGCATTCTATAGTCAAAAAATATAGCAAAAATAAATTAAACAGTTGCTAGATAAAAGAAAAGAGAGTTTTTGCGAGCTTTTAAATGATTTACAGCCAGTTTTATATGAAGCAGGTTAGCCAGCACGAATTACTGCTATTATCATATTGTAGTATAGCTGCACATACTATCGCCACTGTTAGGTAACACTGGCAATACATACCCTATACACTAGCAACATCAGAGATTAAACTCGCTTTGCTGACACTAGGATCTATCTCTCTCTCTTATTTGTACGGCTGTCAGACAAAAAACATTAAATGTCTGTCAAACACAAACGTAGGTACTGCCAGAATTACGTTGTATCAATTTACAGGATAATGTTACAATAATTATATAAAATGTAAAAAACAATAAAGTGAGTTTAATTAAACTATTACTATAAATAATTCTTAGAGTTATCGTCCACAGTAGGACCAAATATATAGTCATATGAGTCACATTATTAATTTGTATAATACGAGGAAACAATGACCTTAGTATGAATGTCAATAGCTCGTTAACGATCAACGTTTACGTTCTTGCCAGCGTGCGATAAGCAATACTACCTTTAGAGGAAAATTTACCATTCAAATTGAACTCTATTTATGGAGAGCAGTGTTGCCAGGTGTTCTAAAATTCTCCGTAAAATTGCTACCGACACAAATAATTTAAAACGACGTCTTAACTAACAATATAATTAAAATTGAATACCAAAAGAATGTACTATATTATGATTAAAATCTAAGTCGTGATTTCTAATCACGCGAAAACACAGAGCACCGTATGAAACCTATTTCACCAGACGAAACTCGACATCAAATATTACAGTTTATTGAACTGGCAACTTTTATAGTAAGGCAGTCCGGAGAAAACTAGACTGCTGTAAACTTCTTACTAAGATCATTGATTTATTATAGCTTCTGATCTGAACTAGGTTTGTGAGCTATATAAATATAATAAATATCATGTTTAAACAATTTTCTTAGTTTTTATTAATAAATTTATCTACTGACTACCTAAATGTGACAAGATTAGGTCATGGATAAGTACTTATTTTAATAACTTCGAGAAAAATTACGCTGATTAATACAAACGAATGTATAGAAAACGACAAATCCTGTATTACTGTGAGATTCAAAATCTAACCTAGTATTGTTCTATTCTAACTTGTTCTAGAATGTGCAATAAAAAGTAGTCAATCTTCCTTTTCACACGTTACAGTAGATACTAAGTCGGCCTTAAAGTGTATAATAGATTATAAAATCTCTCTCCCTTAGCGATCAGCATAGATTACCCTACAAAGAACTCGTTCTGAAACTAGCTATCGGCCACCGACTGCCACATGTGAACAGGACTTTAGACTTAATATCAAGTTTCAAAAAGTACGGGTCAATATCAGTTTCCCTTGCGTCAGATGTGATAAATACCTATGTCCTCAGTCCCGACATGACGATCAAATCATAATGGTTCCATAACGCCTACAAGTAGTTTGTGATGAATAATAAACTGATTATAATATTAACTGAGACATTCGCGACTCTTAATCACTTTAAATTATAGTTAATAATATATATAATTCTACCACGATAATTATTAAAATCTTAACTTACAATAAATTAATAAAATTTTCATATATTAGACATCTCTTTTTAACTTAACTGTTTTCAATAATTTACTTAGTCCAAACAAATTTACTTTAATTATAATATTCCTATAATTTTTCTAATAGTATCTACTTTTTCACAAAGTAAGAAATGTTGGTAAGATTGTAATTTGCGGATAATGCACAACTTCAGTGTTGCCAACAACAATTAATAGACTTTTCTGGGTTGTGTTGCCAGATATTTATGTTGTCATGTATAAGGGTTTGATCTATCTAGTGTAGTAGTGCATGAGTCCATTGTCGAGGCTGCGACAGACGTTGTTGGAGTCGTGGTCTCGCTCCAGGACGGCGTCGGGCGAGCACAGCCACGGGTCCTGCGTCTCGAGCTGCCAGCGGCGCAGGCGCTCTCGCAGGACTGTCTCCACTTGTTCCAATGCGGGTTTACCTAGAGGACACAAATATATATAGGTAGTTACTTAACTTTTTGACCGAATCTGTCGTCTATATAGGGAAATAGCTTAGCTAAATTAGCTTTATAATATTAGTATAGATATGGTGAAAATTGTAGTAAACCTCAAACTTTTCACTTAAACTCAAACTCATCTCGTTCTTATTGAAAATCACGGCTGTAAAATATAGGACTTTAGACACCGTCTCTCACGCCTTGGGGAAAGGAAGGCAAAACGGACCCTGTGGGCAAAACGGTCCACCTTGATAATTTTGAAACGTGTAACACCATCTATATTTTTGTTACGTCAAAATGTTGGAAGCTACGTTCCCGCTATAGGTCAGTGTACTCAATTCCACCGGCCGCACGTGCACATTGATTTAGCAAGGTAAGTTATTTTTATTTTTGATTTTGATGTAAAATTTTCCATTTTTCAATCAGCCTATAGTTTGGTTTGGTTTGTAATAGGTTGCTCTGATGGTAACCGCATGTAAACTGACATATGATTAAACTAATAACGAAGTATGCCGACTATATCTCAATGTACCTCCAAATTTAAAAAAGAATGGCAAAACGCACTCAGATAATACAGACCGGGTGCCTTTTTGCCATCACTGGATCCGTTTTGCCTTCTATAAAGTAACGTGAATGTTAATATAAATGCAATGAAAATAGAGGAAGATAATGTTTTAATATTATATATTTTTTGATTTGGTTTTATATGGTAAATAATTATAAAAGAAAATCCAATCAAAATTCTTGAGATGAAGCTAGCATGAAATATGCAAGCTAGAAAGTGGCTGCTGGAGAAATGGGCCTCAATAAGGCTTCTATTCAATTCCTGGTACCAAAACTACTCTGTAGAGAAAATTGGAGAAATATAAGTCTACTCAAAATATTGATACAGCCACACATAAGAAACTGGATAGATTTAAACAAGTTTTTACTCAGGTTCAAGAGACTGAATTAGCTACTTATGTGAAACAGATGGAAATTCGTTTATTTGGATTAACCACGAAAAACCTACAGAAGTTGGCATCTGATCTAGCCGAGAGAAATAACATAAATCACAGTTTTGATACTAGCAAAAAGATGGCAGGTAGAAATTGATTCGAAAATTTCTTAAAGCGTAACCCAGACCTTAGCTTGCGTAAACCTTTTTTTTTTTTTTTTGCTCCCAGGTACCTATAATGCTTGATGCATTATCCGCCGGCTAGGGGACGGCAACGGTGGAGTTTGTGGAACTCCCAGCAAGACGCGCTGGTATACCCACTAAAATACCTGGGGTGTTCCCTCTCTCTCTCCCAATGGGGGGGGCCAGTTGGGAACTTAAAGGATTCATCCATAGCAGGCCCCCCCGGGTGGGTGCCGGCCGGGTCAATCGGACCCGACCACCTCTCGTCCCCAGGGGAGAGCCTCACCGCTCTCCCCTTTCGACGTTAGAAGGCGCGCGGGTACACCGCGCGCGCTCTCTTCGGGCTCTTAATTTACGGGTGGCAGGGTCCCCTGAGGCCCCGCCACCCGAAGCCCCTAGGTGGGGCAGGAGAGCGACATAAGCGCGTCTCCTGCGCCTCCTCCTCCGGAGGCGGACATCCGGGGCCTAAGGATCTTCCTCACACCCTCGCTCCGCCGCCTCCTTGCGACCTTGACCTCATCGCGCCCCAGCACCTGTCGTCGCCGACCATCTTGGATACGACGGTCGGCAACGAGAGGTCGGGGCCAATCGCGGCGACCAGGGCACAGCGCTCCGCGGCCCATGCCGGGCACTCCTCCAGTGTGTGCTGCGCCGTGTCCCGGTCACACTCCTCACAATGGTGACACCTGTTTGTCGGCTCCCTACCGCCTATCTTGCAGAGGTACTCTCCGAAACAGCCGTGTCCGGCGAGCACCTGAGTAAGCCGGTAGGTGAGCGGTCCGCGCCGTCTGTCCGTCCACGCCTTTAGCACGGGACGGACAGCCTCGACGGTCCTCACCCCGTAGCGGGGCTGGGCCAGTCTCTCATCCCATTTCTCCTCAAGGACCAGTCGAGCCTGGGACCTTCGCGTCTTCACCGCCCTGTGCGTGAGTTCCTCGCCATGGAGCCGGAGGTCCGCGCGCCAGTGATACACCGACGCTTGGACCTCCGCCTCCAAATCCCAGGGCGGCGATGCCGCCAGGACGCTCGCCGCCCCAAAGGAGATGGTGCGGTACGCCCGCGACACCCTGATCGCCATCGCCCTCTGAGGTCTCTTCAGGAGGGCGATGTTTCGGCGATCGAGGGCGCCAGCCCAAATGGGCGACCCGTAAAGGGCCATCGACCGCACCACCCCCAAATAGCGGCTCCCCGATATACGGCAGCAGAGAGCTAAGCGCTCCCGCCGCCGACATCAGAGCTTGCGTAAACCTTTTTCCTTTTTTTTTTTATACCCAGGAAAATTGCTTGATGCTCTACCCGCCGGCTAGGGGACGGCACCGGCGGGGCGTGTGGGACTCACCAGCCGAGCGCTGGTATACCCACTAAAAAACCTGGGGTGTTCCCTCTCTCACCCAATGGGGGGGCCAGTTGGGAGTCTAAAAAGATTCATCCATAGCAGGCCCCCCCTGTGGGTGTGGGCCGGGTCGAACGGACCCGACCACCTCTCGTCCCCGGGGGAGAGCAAATCACTGCTCTCCCCTTTCGACGTTAGAAGGCGCGCGGGAACACCGCGCGCGCCCTCTATGGGTTCTTTACTCACGGGTGGCAGGGTCCCCTGAGGCCTTGCCACCCAGAACCCTTAGGTGGGGGGCAGGAGAGCGACATAAGCGCGTCTCCTGCGCCCCTTCCTCCGGCGGCGGACGTCCGGGGCGTAAGGATCTTCCTCACGCCCCCGCTCCGCCGCCTCCTCCTTCTGCGAGGCTGTCATCTCGACCTCATTGCGCCCCAGCACTGTCGTCGTCGACCATCATGGATACGACGGTCGGCAACGAGAGGTCGGGGCCAATCACGGCGACCAGGGCACAGCACTCCTCGGCCCACGCCGGACACTCCTCCAGCGTGTGTTGCGCCGTGTCCCGGTCGCACTCCTCGCAGTGGTGACACCTGGTTGTCGGCTCCCTACCGGCTATCTTGCACAGGTACTCTCCGAAACAGCCGTGTCTGGAGAGCACCTGAGTAAGCCGGTAGGTGAGCGGTCCGCGCCGTCTGTCCGTCCACTGCCTTAGCACCGGACGGACAGCCTCGACTGTCCTCATCCCGTAGCGGGGCTGGGCCAGTCGCTCCTCCCACTTGGCCTCGAGGACCAGTCGAGCCTGGGACCTTCGCGTCTCCACCGCCCCGTGAGTTGGTACCTCACCATGGAGCCGGAGGTCCGCGCGCCAGTGATACACCGACGCTTGGACCTCCGCCTCCAAATCCCAGGGCGGCGATGCCGCCAGGACGCTCGCCGCCTCAAAGGAGATGGTGCGGTACGCCCGCGACACCCTGATCGCCATCGCCCTCTGAGGTCTCCTCAGGAGGGCGATGTTTCGGCGATCGAGGGCGCCGGCCCAAATGGGCGACCCGTAGAGGGCCATCGACCGCACCACCCCCAAATAGAGGCGGCGGCAGACGACACTCGGCCCCCCGATATTCGGCAGCACAGAGCTAAGCGCTCCCGCCGCCGACATCAGCCGGGGGGCCAGGCGGCTAAAATGGACGCGAAAGTTCCAGCGGCCGTCGAGGTGGAGCCCCAAGTATTTCATATTCGGCTCCACCCCGATGCGGACCCCTCCAACTATGATGTGGGCATCTGGTGGCGGCGTCCGCCAAGGCCCATGAAATAACAGGGCCTCGGACTTTTCCAGCGCCACCTCCAGTCCCAACATCCTAATTCTACCGACGACCAGGGCCACCCCTGCCGTGGCAAGACGGGCAGCTGCCCCGTAATCCTCTCCCCGGGCCGTGACCAGCGTGTCGTCGGCGTAACAAGTTACGCCGACGCCCGGGGGCAGGGCGCCCCGCAACACCCAGTCGTAGCCGATGTTCCACAGGATCGGTCCAAGAACGGAACCCTGCGGAACACCGCATGACACCTCCCTCCGGAACGTCTCTCCGTTCCGCCCCACACAGAATACACTTCTCTGGTGCAGGTAGTCCCCGACTATTCGGCGCAGGTAGAGGCACTCCATGAAATCGCAGCGCCTCCCTAATAGTCGCCCACGGCAGGGTGTTGAACGCGTTGGTGATGTCCAAGGACACCGCCAACAGCACCCCGCGCGAGGCGACCGCCTCATCCGAGAGGGCCTTGACGCGACTGATCGCGTCAATCGTCGATCGGCCCTCTCGGAATCCGAACTGCAGTTCGGACAAGTCGGGGCCCACCCGCAACAGGTGCCTGGAGAGGCGGGCAACCACTACACGCTCAAAGAGCTTGCCCACCTCATCCAACAGCACTATGGGGCGGTACGCGGAGGGAGAGTCCGCGGGGCAGCCCTCCTTTCTCAGGAGGACCAGCTTACCCGTCTTCCACATGGAAGGGAACCGTCCCGACTCCAAACAGGCGCTAAACAGCCTGAGGAGCCGGTCCCCTAGGGCGTCGTAGGCCAAAACCCAGGCGCGGCCAGGAATTCCGTCCGGTCCCGGGGCGTTGTTTTTGCCCCGGAGCCGCACCATTGCCGCGCCGAGCTCCGCCATTGTTACATCTGGCGCCCCGGCATCAGCACCGCCCTCCTCAATATCGGGCGGCGCCATTTCGGGAGGCGTGTGCTCCGCTCTCGAAGGAAAGAGAGCGGAGACCACCTCCTCTAATTGCCGGGGCTGGGGACTCTCGGTGACCGGTGGGGCCCAGGGGCGCAACTTGCCCCTGACTGCCTTGTACGGACGGCCCCACGGACCTGCCTCGAGAGTCCCCAGGAACTCTTCCCATATTTGGGCTTTGGCCTCGCTGATGGCGGACTGCAGGGCGTACTTCCGCTGTTTATACGCGCTCCGCAGCCGTGCCTCCACGTTCAGGTCACGGTACCGCCTGCGTCGGCGGTACCTAGTGTACTGGCGACGCGCCGCAATGCACGCGGCGCGTTTTTGACTGATGTTGTCAGACCACTAGTACACCTGACGCCTCGGAGGTTGAGCACTGGCCCGGGGCATCGACTCGTCGCAAATCCGCGTCATCGCGCCCCGGAACCACTCCGCCTCTAGCTCAACCTCCACAGAGCTTGCGTAAACCTTTTTTTTTTTTTTTTGATTCCCAGGAAAAAATGCTTGATGCACTACCCGCCGGCTAGGGGACGGCACCGGCGGGGCGTGTGGGACTCACCAGCCTAGTGCTGGGATACCCACTAAAAAAACCTGGGGTGTTCCCTCTCCCACCCAATGGGGGGGGCCAGTTGGGAGTCTAAAAAGATTCATCCATAGCAGGCCCCCCCGTGTGGGTGCCGGCCGGGTCAATCGGACCCGACCTCCTCTCGTCCCCGGGGGAGAGCATTTCACTGCTCTCCCCTTTCGACGTAAGAAGGCGCGCGGGAACACCGCGCGCGCCCTCTGTGGGTTCTTACTCACGGGTGGCAGGGTCCCCTGAGGCCTTGCCACCCAGAACCCTTAGGTGGGGGGCAGGAGAGCGACATAAGCGCGTCTCCTGCGCCCCCTCCTCCGGCGGCGGATGTCCGGGGCGTAAGGATCTTCCTCACGCCCCCGCTCCGCCGCCTCCTTCTGCGAGATGACAGCCTCGCAGAAGGACCTCATTGCACCCCAGCACCTTTCGTCGCCGACCATCATGGATACGACGGTCGGCAACGAGAGGTCGGGGCCAATCACGGCGACCAGGGCACAGCGCTCCTCGGCCCACGCCGGACACTCCTCCAGCGTGTGCTGCGCCGTGTCCCGGTCGCACTCCTCGCAGTGGTGACACCTGGTTGTCGGCTCCCTACCGGCTATCTTGCACAGGTACTCTCCGAAACAGCCGTGTCCGGAGAGCACCTGAGTAAGCCGGTAGGTGAGCGGTCGGCGCCGTCTGTCCATCCATTGCCTTAGCACCGGACGGACAGCCTCGACGGTCCTCACCCCGTAGCGGGGCTGGGCCAGCCTTTCCTCCCACTTGGCCTCGAGGACCAGTCGAGCCTGGGACCTTCGCGTCTCCACCGCCCCGTGAGTGGGTTCCTCACCATGGAGCCGGTGGTCCACGCGCCAGTGATACACCGACGCTTGGACCTCCGCCTCCAAATCCCAGGGCGGCGATGCCGCCAGGACGCACGCCGCCTCAAAGGAGACGGTGCGGTACGCCCGCGACACCCTGATCGCCATCGCCCTCTGAGGTTTCCTCAAGAGGGCGATGTTTCGGCGATCGAGGGCGCCGGCCCAAATGGGCGACCCGTAAAGGGCCATCGACCGCACCACCCCCAAATAGAGGCGGCGGCAGACGACACTCGGCCCCCCGATATTCGGCAGCAAAGAGCTAAGCGCTCCCGCCGCCGACATCAGCCGGGGGGCCAGGCGGCTAAAATGGACGCGAAAGTTCCAGCGGCCGTCGAGGTGGAGCCCCAAGTATTTCATACTCGGCTCCACCCCGATGCGGACCCCTCCAACTATGATGTGGGCATCTGGTGGCGGCGCCCGCCGAGGCCCATGAAATAACAGGGCCTCGGACTTTTCCAGCGCCACCTCCAGTCCCAACATCCTAATTCTACCGACAACCAGGGCCACCCCTTTTTTTTTTTTTTTTTTTTTTTTTTTTGATTCCCAGGAAAAAATGCTTGATGCACTACCCGCCGGCTAGGGGACGGCACCGGCGGGGCGTGTGGGACTCACCAGCCTAGTGCTGGGATACCCACTAAAAAAACCTGGGGTGTTCCCTCTCCCACCCAATGGGGGGGGCCAGTTGGGAGTCTAAAAAGATTCATCCATAGCAGGCCCCCCCGTGTGGGTGCCGGCCGGGTCAATCGGACCCGACCTCCTCTCGTCCCCGGGGGAGAGCATTTCACTGCTCTCCCCTTTCGACGTTAGAAGGCGCGCGGGAACACCGCGCGCGCCCTCTGTGGGTTCTTACTCACGGGTGGCAGGGTCCCCTGAGGCCTTGCCACCCAGAACCCTTAGGTGGGGGGCAGGAGAGCGACATAAGCGCGTCTCCTGCGCCCCCTCCTCCGGCGGCGGATGTCCGGAGCGTAAGGATCTTCCTCACGCCCCCGCTCCGCCGCCTCCTTCTGCGAGATGACAGCCTCGCAGAAGGACCTCATTGCACCCCAGCACCTGTCGTCGCCGACCATCATGGATACGACGGTCGGCAACGAGAGGTCGGGGCCAATCACGGCGACCAGGGCACAGCGCTCCTCGGCCCACGCCGGACACTCCTCCAGCGTGTGCTGCGCCGTGTCCCGGTCGCACTCCTCGCAGTGGTGACACCTGGTTGTCGGCTCCCTACCGGCTATCTTGCACAGGTACTCTCCGAAACAGCCGTGTCCGGAGAGCACCTGAGTAAGCCGGTAGGTGAGCGGTCCACGCCGTCTGTCCGTCCACTCCCTTAACACTGGACGGACAGCCTCGACTGTCCTCACCCCATAGCGGGGCTGGGCCAGTCGCTCCTGCCACTTGGCCTCGAGGACCAGTCGAGCCTGGGACCTTCGCGTCTCCACCGCCCCGTGAGTAGGTTCCTCACCATGGAGCCGGAGGTCCACGCGCCAGTGATACACCGACGCTTGGACCTCCGCCTCCAAATCCCAGGGCGGCGATGCCGCCAGGACGCACGCCGCCTCAAAGGAGACGGTGCGATACGCCCGCGACACCCTGATCGCCATCGCCCTCTGAGGTTTCCTCAGGAGGGCGATGTTTCGGCGATCGAGGGCGCCGGCCCAAATGGGTGACCCGTAGAGGGCCATCGACCGCACCACCCCCAAATAGAGGCGGCGGCAGACGACACTCGGCCCCCCGATATTCGGCAGCAGAGAGCTAAGCGCTCCCGCCGCCGACATCAACCGGGGGGCCAGGCGGCTAAAATGGACGCGAAAGTTCCAGCGGCCGTCGAGGTGGAGCCCCAAGTATTTCATACTCGGCTCCACCCCGATGCGGACCCCTCCAACTATGATGTGGGCATCTGGTGGCGGCGCCCGCCGAGGGCCATGAAATTACAGGGCCTCGGACTTTTCCAGCGCCACCTCCAGTCCCAACATCCTAATTCTACCGACAACCAGGGCCACCCCTGCCGTGGCAAGACGGGCAGCTGCCCCGTAATCCTCTCCCCGGGCCGTGACCAGCGTGTCGTCGGCGTAACAAGTTACGCCGATGCCCGGGGGTAGGGCGCCCCGCAGCACCCAGTCGTAGCCGATGTTCCACAGGATCGGTCCAAGAACGGAACCCTGCGGAACACCGCACGACACCTCCCTCCGGAACGTCTCTCCGTTCCGCCCCACACAGAACACACTCCTCTGGTGCAGGTAGTCCCCGACTATTCGGCGCAGATAGGGAGGCACTCCATGAAATCGGAGCGCCTCCCTAATAGTCGCCCACGGCAGGGTGTTGAACGCGTTGGCGATGTCCAAGGACACCGCCAACACCACCCCGCGCGAGGCGACCGCCTCATCCGAGAGGGCCTTGACGCGACTGATCGCGTCAATCGTCGATCGGCCCTCTCGGAATCCGAACTGCCGTTCGGACAAGTCGGGGCCCACCCGCACCAGGTGCCTGGAGAGGCGGGCAACCACTACACGCTCAAAGAGCTTGCCCACCTCATCCAACAGCACTATGGGGCGGTACGCGGAGGGAGAGTCCGCGGGGCGGCCCTCCTTTCTCAGGAGGACCAGCTTACCCGTCTTCCACATGGCAGGGAACCGTCCCGACTCCAAACAGGCGCTAAACAGCCTGAGGAGCCGGTCCCCTAGGGCGTCGTAGGCCAAAACCCAGGCGCGGCCAGGAATTCCGTCCGGCCCCGGGGCGGTGTTAACCAGGGCCACCCCTGCCGTGGCAAGACGGGCAGCTGCCCCGTAATCCTCTCCCCGGGCCGTGACCAGCGTGTCGTCGGCGTAACAAGTTACGCCGACGCCCGGGGGCAGGGCGCCCCGCAGAACCCAGTCGTAGCCGATGTTCCACAGGATCGGTCCAAGAACGGAACCCTGCGGAACACCGCACGACACCTCCCTCCGGAACGTCTCTCCGTTCCGCCCCACACAGAATACGCTCCTCTGGTGCAGGTAGTCCCCGACTATTCGGCGCAGGTAGGGAGGCACTCCATGAAATCGGAGCGCCTCCCTAATAGTCGCCCACGGCAGGGTGTTGAACGCGTTGGCGATGTCCAAGGACACCGCCAACACCACCCCACGCGAGGCGACCGCCTCATCCGAGAGGGCCTTGACGCGACTGATCGCGTCAATCGTCGATCGGCCCTCTCGGAATCCGAACTGCCGTTCGGACAAGTCGGGGCCCACCCGCACCAGGTGCCTGGAGAGGCGGGCAACCACTACACGCTCAAAGAGCTTGCCCACCTCATCCAACAGCACTATGGGGCGGTACGCGGAGGGAGAGTCCGCGGGGCGGCCCTCCTTTTTCAGGAGGACCAGCTTACCCGTCTTCCACATGGCAGGGAACCGTTCCGACTCCAAACAGGCGCTAAACAGCTTGAGGAGCCGGTCCCCTAGGGCGTCGTAGGCCAAAACCCAGGCGCGGCCAGGAATTCCGTCCGGCCCCGGGGCGGTGTTTTTGCCTCGGAGCCGAACCATTGCCGCGCCGAGCTCCGCCATTGTTACCTCTGGCGCCCCGGCATCGGCACCGCCCTCCTCAATATCGGGCGGCGCCATTTCGGGAGGCGTGTGCTCCGCTCTCGAAGGAAAGAGAGCGGAGACCACCTCCTCTAATTGCCGGGGCTGGAGACTCTCGGTGACCGGTGGGGCCCAGGGGCGCAACTTGCCCCTGACCGCCTTGTACGGGCGGCCCCACGGATCTGCCTCGAGAGTCCCCAGGAACTCTTCCCATCTTTGGGTTTTGGCCTCACTGATGGCGGACTGCAGGGCGTGCTTCCGCTGTACGTAATCGCCCCGCAGCCGTGCCTCCACGGTCGGGTCACGGTACCGCCTGCGTCGGCGGTACCTAGTGTACTGGCGACGCGCCGCAATGCAAGCGGCGCGTTTCTGACTAATGTCGTCAGACCACCAGTACACCTGACGCCTAGGAGGTCGAGCACTGGCCCGGGGCATCGACGCGTCGCAAATCCGCGTCATCGCGCCCCGGAACCACTCCGCCTCTAGCTCAACCTCCACAGGCCCTTCGCCCATTGGGGTCCAGGCCTGGACGATGGAGGCTTCCACCAGCACGTCTACGTTGAGACGTTTCAACGCCCATCGTGGGGACGACGGGGTGTGCACTCTCCTCGGGCGATCGTCCGGGATCGCCGGCGAGGCGGAGATGTCGAACCGCACGTAACGGTGGTCCGACAGTGACTCCGCCTCGACCAGCACTTGCCAGTCCCGGACGCGGCGCGCTACGGCAGGGCTTGCGAACGAAATGTCCACAATGGACTCGCCCTGCCAGCGCACGCACGTGGCGACCGATCCCCGGTTAAGAACCACGAGACCGGTCGCAATCGCCCACTCCTCCAGCGCGTCGCCGCGAGCGTCGGTGACAGGGGATCCCCAAGCCGTTGATTTGGCATTGAAGTCCCCCGCCACCACGATCGGACGCGATGGGTACCGGTTAATAACGGCCCCCACCGCGCCCAAAAATTGCTCAAACTCGGCGAGGCGCCGGTTCGGAGAAAAGTACACCCCGATCAGGACGGTTCCCTCCCAATCAACACATATATAACCCTCGCCCCTGTCTGTCATCACCAGGAGCGAGGGTCCGGACGAAACAATGGCCGCCGAGCCTCCGAGGTCCCCAAACCAGTTGTGTCGGCTGGGGACGCAGTAAGGCTCGGCGACCACGGCGATGTCTATTGACCACTCCGCCATGTGCTGCAGCAAGATATCCTGCGCCCTGGCGGAGTGGTTAATATTCACCTGTAGGAGGCGATGGGCCATAATTAATTATGTGTCCATCGCCTCCGTACTGCTCCCTGCTTGGGACGGGGCCGGGGCGGCCGGAGTCCCGGCGACCGCCCCTCTGGCCCTACGTCGTTTCGGTGGGGAGCAAGATTTGCTCCCCATCCGGTGCTCCGCCGGCTTTCTGCAGCAGAACAGAGGCTGCAGGAAGGTTTTGCGGCGGAGCAGGCGGCGGCCTTGTGGCCGGGCTGACCGCAGCGATAGCAGAGATCGCTGCGGTCAGTTTCGGCGGTGCATTGCTGCCTCACGTGCCCCGGTTCGAGGCAGCGGTAGCACCGCCTAGGCCTCGGCGCTAGGAGATTCACCTGAGCCGAGACCATCCCGACCAGCAAACGGCCGGCCGCCACCTTCTTCGCCGCGGCGATGGGGCAGTGCACCACCACCGTGCACAGACCACCATTGCCGCGGCGCATATCCCCCACCTTGACCTGCGCCTGAGGGCAGGCTCCGGCTTGTGCCACCGCAGCGGCGACATCCTCAGAGGAGGCCGAGTCGTCCAGCCCGGTTATCCGCATTTCTGCGGACTTCACCGGGCGGGAGATCTTGACCTCCTCAGGTGAGAACAGGGAGCGGAGTTTATCCGCTACCCTGTCCGCCTTGTCGCCGGAGGTGGCACCTGGGACCTCCAGAATTCTGGCCCCAGTGGCGGCAACCTTAAAGTGGACGCCTCCGGCGAGGCCCATCTCGGCGAGATTGTCTCTCATAGCATGAGTGGCCTGCCGGAGGACGCCCGCATAGAGCTTGCGTAAACCTGAACCAACATCTGCAGCCCGAGCAGCTGTCTTCAATCAAGTTGCAGTTAATAATTTTTTTGATTTGCTGTCTTATGCTATTGAATCTTATCATCTGACTCCAGATAAAAATTTTAACGTAGATGAGGAATCACAACTGTCTCAAAGTATATCAAGTATATCAAGAATTATTGGCACAAAAGTGGGAAAACAAGTTGGCTTATTAACCTCTGCTGAGCGGGGTCAATTAGTCTAGTGTTTTGAGTTGGAGTAGATGGTTCCTATATGCCACCTCTGTTTATATTTCCACGCAAAAGGATGAAGCCTGAGTTGATAAATATGCACCTCGTGGATCTTGGCCATCATGACAGTGGCTGGATTCAGAAAGATATTTTTACCTCTTGGTTTCAGAAATTCATTTTTTTCCTAGAACTTTCAAGGATAACCCGTTGCTGCTGATATTGGACGGACATAAAAGTCATACCATGAATCTCGACATTATCAATCTAGGGCGAGAGGATGGAGTCCAAATTCTGGCAACCCCACCGCACTGCACTCACCGTCTCCAACCACTGAATGTGGGTTTCATGAAACCTTTGTCGACTTATTACTCGGGAGCAGCACAGAATTGGTTGAGGATGAACACAGGAAAGGTTATTACTCAATTCAGATTGCAGAATTGGTTGACAAAGCTTTCCAGAAAGCTGCCACTATGGCAACAGCTTTCAATGCCTTTCGTGCCACAGGAATTTGGCCTATAAATCGTGATATATTCACAGAGGCTGACTTCTTAGCAGCAGCAGCTACTGACATCGAGCTACCGTATCCAAGTTCGAACCCGTCTTTTTCAACAGATATTTCAAGCGTCCAAGATCCTCAGCCATCAACAGCTAATCAGCCCTCAACACCAGTTTTGAGCATCGAAGATCTTTAGCCCTCAATATCAAGAGATACATATCAAAGACAGCAAGGGCTAACGAGGCACCAGACGATGTTGAAAATATTTTAATATATTGACGCCTACCATCATGGATATTGACGAGTCTCATTCAAGGGTGTCATCGCCGTCTATTTTAAATGATAGCCAAATTGACAAACAACTTGCCATAACTTCCACATCAACAAAAAATCCTGGCAAACCAACAGTTTCACAGCCATTACTTTTGAATCAAAGTGAAACGGAACTTTCAACTTTCACCACAATTATGATTGACAATGAACCTTGCAGTGTATTTCATTTTGGACCTAAAGATATAATGCCTTGCCCGAAAATAATAAAGACTACAAGAGCTAACGTCAAGCGAGGAAAAACAGCAATTATTACGTCATCACCCTACCGCCTTGAATTGGACGCTTCTCAAAATAAACAGGTTGAAAAGATTAAGAAAACACTTATTTTCCAGAAAGACATATAGCCTAAAAAAGGAAAAGCAAAAAATAAGACAGGAAAAAAAAAATCAAGGAGAAAAGTGAAAATAAATTAAAATTCCAAAAAAATTAAATCCATCTGGTAGTCTGATATAAATAGATCAAAAACGAAGAAAAATTATAGTTCGTCTGACGACGATGACATTGAGTGTCTGTACTGTTCTCATTTGTACTCAGAATCAAGCAGGGTTGGATGCAATGTCCAAAATGTCGTTTATGGGCACACTGCCTTTGCGCAGGAGTAAAAGATAAGAATGATGATGCTGACTGATTAATTTTATGTAAGTCCGTTTTGCCTTCATGTGTGATCCGTTTTGCCTCACACATGAAGGTAAAACGGACATATTGAAGGTATTAGACATTATCTAATATCTTCATTGTCTGTAATTTTATCAAACTCTGATTCGTACTTAATGTAGAGTAAAGTGATTAATATTACTTTGAAAAAGTTTAATAAAAACGAATAGTTTCTTTTTTATAGTCGTTTGCTAAGTGATCCATTTTGCCTTCCTTTCCCTACAACGGTTACACCGACTGCAAGTTTACAATACCTTGACAAATAAGGCAGTTTACCCAAATATTGTGTATCTATAGCATAGTATATGTATGTATGTATCGTTTACCATGTAAATTCTTGGTCTCAGCGGGGTCCGCACGTATATCGTACAACTCCCACTGCGGTCTGTAGTAGTACTGCTTCAGAGTTTTGTCCCACGGCAAGGACTGCTTGCTGCGAGTGCGGTTCAGAATATCCTGTCAATTATAAAACATGTAATATAATTACGAAAAGATTACGCCGATATGACCAATATGATATGGCCGTGTTCATTAAAGCAATGGAGCTTTTCACAAATACGACTTCGTTGTGCTGATACCGATTTGCCGCGTAACTAGTCTTATAATAACTTCCACTAGCCCAGCAGACCGCCAGCTATGGAGGTCTAGAATACAGTACAGTATCCGTCTCAGAATACTGTTATATGGTCTGTTTTTTCGTTTATATTATATTTCATATTGCGTGTCTGTGATATTTAACTCTCTGACCCTTCTAAACTTTAAATATAAGCCTGTTCACGGAATTACCACTAAGAGACATGTTCTGTCGTGTAGGTTTACTAACCTGGAAACTAGGTGAGACGTAAAGATCCTGATCGATAGGGAAGGGCATGCCGAAGTTGAGGTTATGTATCAGCTTGTACCGGCGCGTGCGCACGCCGCGCATCGGGTAGTACATTGTGATCTCGTGGTGCGTCTGTGACAGGAACACGGCTTCGTCTTCGGAGAATGGCGGTTCTATATTGGAAATAATTATACATCTTTTATTAAGTAAACGCAAAGTAAACGCTGCTGACTAGTAACGTAGTAGATATTCATCTTTTATCTACGTCTTTTTCTTGCCAGCTTGGATTCCAGAATCTGGTTTACGATAATTTTAACATAAGATTATTTAACTGTATACCTACATCTTAAAAACAGAACAACTAAATTTTTGGAATAGATATTTACTTAGAATTGACAAGCTACATTTTCAGTAAATATCATGTTTTGCCATAATAAATGTAAATACACAATTTAATCGAATTATTTACCGTAGGTATACATCTTTTTGATGACAACTGTACAAGCTGAAACAGATCCATGAAGTGAAAGGTTGACAAAGTTTAAGGTTAGAAAGAAAGAAAAAGACAGAAAAATATTTATTTTACGTCCAAAACATGGAGAAATAAATTAAAAAAATTAAAACGTCACAAAATAAAACAGAGCCAAAGAACAGAACAATAATAAATTATCTATTAATTATACGTACTCGATCAACTATGGGACATAGAGCTAACAAATCTTCTGGCGTACCTTAAATGTCGTACGTTAATGTTAGGTGTTACACCACATGTTTTCGGTTAGTTATGTGGTCTAAAAATAACCTAGTACCCTACCTAACTAATTTGTAATTTAAGGTACAAAAAACCAGTTCGGTTTAGCTGTTTGGTCGCTACGCATGTAACATACCAGATACAACAAACCGAAAACATCAGAGAAAGAAAATGTTTCGACAAACCTTTCTCCAAAATGGGCAGCAAACTCTTCGGCTTGTCAGTCTGTACTATATCATTGCTTTCCTGTTCCCAGTTGAGGCCATACCAGTCCAGGACAGTAGGCATGATATCCAGCAAGCTAACCATGGTCCATGAGGCCTCATTCCTTCTAGCATGAGGTTCGGGAGAAAAAATGATGAGTGGCTCCCGTACTCCAAGATCATAGAAGTTGGTACGACCGGATGGGAATGGAATCCCATTGTCTGAAGTGTATATAACCAATGTGTCGTCTTTATGGCCGGCAGCCTCTATTTCTTTAAGCACTAATGCTACACCTGTGAGAAAAATACTTATTAATGTTGGTACAGTCGGTAATTGAGTTAGGGTAGCAAGTCATACTGATACCAAATACGTAGATTTAAGGCCGACGAGTGGAATGCTTTACTTTTTGTTTAGATTGATTATTAATCAATCTAGAACGTATTATATATACACCGCCAAAGTATTCGTCATTACAAACCCATATTTATATCTCTGTGTTTCTCTGTTTTTAGCAACAAGCTAGATAGACATTTCATTCGCCCAATGGTTTATTAAAATTGTTTCTATTTTTATTTTTATCTGTACCTATATATTTTGCGTCATAAAAGTAGAACACGCCGTGCGGCTCTCTCTCTCTATAAACCAAAATTAGCGTAACTGTGGCTTTTAATCTACTAGATAAATTAGGTAGCCATATATTATGAGGAATTATATGTTATGAGAACATCACATTATCTTGCCGCCATCACAATGTTAGATATTCCATCTAATACGACATATTAAATTAAGTCAATTGGTAATATAATACAGGCAGGTCAAAGATACGCGCATCAGTATAGCTGTACTTATTTTAATTATGTACATAAATAATTTGTATGAATATTCAATCAGTTTAATTACCTTGATCGAGTCGAGACATTGTTGTATATTGTGCTGCGATGTCTCTTCTAGTTGCTTCTGTATCCTAAAAATTATATCCAAATATTACTTAATACCAGCTTTCGCTGTAAAGAGCAGAGCAGAGTAGAGGGTCTGTTGCGCACTGCCCAATCAAGAAATGCCTTGTACCCACCCCAGAAAGCTAGGTTTTAACTCAACATTCTGGGATCTCTTAAGTAGCTATGGCCTGCACACATGTATGATGACCTATGATATAAATAGCTTCACCGCATGGTCTTTTATCTACAGGGAGTCCGGTAATTAATGGATAACCTTGAAATGTCTTATAGTAGAACTGAAGGCCGTTCAGAAAAATTGAAAAAAAGACAGAAACTCCCTCAGTTTCACTATAAGACATTACCAGGTTATCCATTAATTACCGGACACCCTGTATATGCAGATTCATGGTATTTTATGTTTACAGGTTCATTCGATTCAGCACTTACAAATATTAGCACGTAAAGACCGTCAGACCGCATGCAAATAACAGCCTTGATTTTATAAAAGGCAATTATCTCAATATTACAGATAAAAGAGAGTTTTCCTTACCGGTACACAGCAAGGCAGTTGCACTTCATCCCATTGGTAATACCAGGGCTTCCAGTCGGGTATCAGGCCCATGCCCTGCTCACCGGAGCCGAACCGCTCGCAGAAGGGCCCGTACTGCGGCTCGCTGTGACCGCATCGGTGCGGGTCGTGGAAACCCACGTAAAGGAAGAACGGTCTAAAATATAAGTCCATATTAAGTATACAACTTCATCTCATACGAAATTTAAATTCTAGTTATTTGTCGGTATAGCAAGTTCCATATTGCTCGATCAATATTTGACTGCACGGATGACGTAGATAGTCGCCTTGCCACTGCCATTGCACCGAGTGATGTGGGTTTGAATCCCACAAAAGACAAAACTTTGTGTGATCCACAAATGGTTGTTCCGAGTCTGTGTATTCTTCGTGTCCATGGTTTGAATGTTTTTAAAGTACCCCGCAACAGAGGAATTATTCCTAGAGCGGACGTTGTCTAATATTAATAAAAAAAATAGTTAAATCTTAATGTATTTACATAACATACACCTGTAAAGTATCTCAATCGGAATATAATTATTTACTTACGAGCATTGTAAAATAGCATTTTCAATAAACATTTCATCAACAGCTTATGTTATATTATGGAAAATACTCTGACTGCCGGCTACCACGGTTATTGCCTGCTATTTAATCTGTTTCTATTGAACACTTCAATAGATCTTCTTTGGAAGTCATGTGCGTTAAATTCGGCCAACAAGCAAAACAAATTGTAGAAATTTGCTTGAATAAATTCAATTCGTTTAACCTATTGAGTCGCAGCGACACACTACAGACACAGTAGGTTTTCAATCATGTCTGGCACTCGACAGATTAAACGGCTCTTATGTTAATTCAATTATAACAAATATGTTTTACTTTTCGTCATGGTTAGCTTGTGCGAGGAACTCCCTAGTGAGCAGTTTGATGTGCGTGATGTTGCGCCCAACCTGGTTGATGTTGTTGTTCAGCTCTGTCTGTTCGTAGTCGAACTTGTACACACTGGCTGGGCCTACGTGCTTCTTCCCGATTATTCCTATACGAACAATCATAGAGACAGGTTAGGATTTTCGATGTGATTCGATTTATTTTAGAATATTAAACCACTACATATAAGTTATACGTAGGCACGACCTTGACCATACAAAGTAGGTATGTGCCGAAATGTGGACAACAGTATTCGAATATCGTTCGAATGCTATTAACCCCTTCAGATTTAACTTCGATTTCCAATTACTTTTAAATCACGATTTGCAATTACCTAATAAAGTAGGTAGTTCTAATTCTATATTCGCCTAAAGCATGAATACTATGAAAAGGTTGTTAACCTTCTGCATGGCGATTCAAAGAAACGGATTACCGTTAGCACACAATATAGGAGAGCATAGATAATACTTAATATTATTTTATTTAGTGTCGTTACTTGTCTTTTGTTTTCTCGTAGTTCTTATAGTTAAATAATTCATAACAATGGTGATCTAATATTAAGTCTGCAAAACAGAATTGCCGGTTTTGATCCAATGAAAAATATTGTATAGGTACTGTATTTGAATACAGTATACAATATTTTTCCAGTAAACAGGATTGATTCAGTAAGCAGTTTCTGTATTTGTTTCGTTTGAAACACTTTATACACCTATCGTTTACCTAATCTTACCTGTCATAATTCCGTGCTGTCGCAGTACATTGGGCAAGCTGGTGACGTTGTCGAACGAATTAAAATGATGTACGCCATGGTGCAGCCCGTACATGCCATTCTGATGGCTCGGAGTACCAGTCAGCATAGCTGCTCGGCTGTCATAAGATAATAAAAATAAAAACATTTATACATAGTCTCAGTTTCATATCCCTAACTGGCTAAGTCGAGAGGTACTACATGCAGATCGCTGGCTATTTTAAAATCCTACGTAGATATTGGAGACGAGCTTATTACCGAGAATTTCTTGACACAAATACTAACTATCCCTTGCTCGATCCGGTAATCGAAACCATCGTCATCGGTACCTACTTACTTTACCGCTGCGCCACGAAGCCAGTCAATATTGAAATAATAAAAAACCTAATTAAAATGTACCTATATCAATAGACTGTGGTTACCAGCGCCGGTACAAGTTTTAATGCTTTCGTTTACAATATGATAAATTTACTGCCTTATTATGTTGAGCCAGTAAATTAAAAAGAAAATATTTTAATATCTTTTTTTAAATTTACTGACTCATAATTTTAATAAGGCAGTAAATTTATCATATTGTATAAAATATTTTATTATCATATTTCAAAAATGATGAACCGTTCTTACAGATGACAATGTTTACCGTAATCGTGAACTAGTAAAAGTCGTACTAACGGTACAGCTGAGAATTGTTCCAAGTTGCTGACTGTAGGTAGAGATGATAAGAAAATTTTCGTATTTGGTGGTCATAAAATCTTATTATTATATGATATATATATATATATATAACTGTACCTTGGCGAACAACTGCTGACCGTAGTGAAAGCATTATTAAAAAGTAGACTACGTCGCGCCAACGCATCTATATTCGGGGTCTGGCATATTTTGTTCATGTATGCACCCAGCTCGAAACCCCCGTCGTCAGCTAAAAATATTAATTAGGCATATTTAACACACCGTGAAATGAAACGGTATATTTATTTTGTCTAATGTAGTATTCTCCAATCAAAATATTCTACGTAATTAAAGTACGTTCCATTTATTTTCTGTTTTCATCCATTTTATTGTTTAGATCATTACAGTTAATGTTATTGATTTTTGTTTAGGTCTAATGCACATTATTTGCAGTGGAAGAATTACGCATATAGCTGTCAAATGTTTAATACTCTGTATAGGAGGATTTTGTACATAACAATAAATTTTTGTCAAAGAAACTTACCCAGTAATACAACAACATTGCGCGCTTTATCCGATAATACGGTTTCAGTGACTAATAAACTTAATAACACTGTGTAAACAATGCCCGGCATCCTCGCCATATTGTCCCGCCCGTTCTGTCGATAACAGAGTGCCCAGAGTGGTTATTTTGACGTGTCGCAGTGAAGTGAAGTGTTGGCAGTTTGGCACTGTGCGGCTGCCGGTGTCCTACTTATCGACCGGTTAAGCTTTGCCTCCAAAATTCAAATAATTTTTAGTTATCATTTAAATATCTAATTAAAAACACTAATAATGGCGAGTCGTAAATCTATTTTATATCTCTTTGACGTCGACGGGACTCTGACTAAGCCGCGTCAGGTAATCACGCAAGATCTCAAGAACTTCTTATTGGAAAAAGTGCAACCTAAAGTGAGCCTCGGACTAGTCAGCGGATCTGATTATTGTAAAATATCAGAGCAAATGGGCGGGGAAGATGTAGCCGCTAAATTTGACTACGTGTTTTGTGAAAATGGTGTGATGCAATTCAGGGCGGGTAAACTGGTCAGCTCCGAAAGTATCCTTAGTCGTCTAGGTGAACAATTGACACAGCGAATCATTAATTTTGCTCTAGGTTACATGTCTAAGATAGAACTTCCTGCTAAGAGAGGTAATTTTGTTGAGTTTAGATCAAGTATGATAAATATCTGCCCTGTGGGTCGGTCCTGCAGTCAGGATGTTCGAGACGAGTTTGTCAAGTTCGACAGTGTGCACAAAATTCGCCAGAAATTTGTAGATGCTCTTGAGAAAGAATTTCAAGGTCTAGGAGTAAAATTTGCTCTTGGAGGTCAAATTAGCGTGGATGTTTTCCCAGTTGGTTGGGATAAAACCTATTGTCTCAACCATGTGGAAGAACAAGAGTTTCAAGAAATACATTTCTATGGAGACAAGACCTTGTTGGGTGGAAATGACTATGAAATTTACAATGACTCTCGGACCATTGGTCATGCTGTCACATCACCTGATGACACCAAAAAACAACTTAAGAAGTGCCTTAATATTGAAGAATAAGTTTTATACAAGCTTTGTATTATATTTTTTAAATTATATTATTGCATTATACAACTCATTGTTTTGTATATTTGTGTTGCCATTTTATCTGTAAACATAACTATCATTAGGTCATGAAGTGCAAACCTTGAAGATAAGTTATCTCTAATTTGTTTGATTATACAATTGTAGCTAGTTACAGAATTATTATCTAAAATAAATGTTTCTACTTGTGTAACATATGAATTTCAGTTGCTGTTTATATAATACTGATGAGTAATAATAGTAATTATTAGAGTGGCATTTATAGATCTCTATGTTAAACAAAATGGAACATTCATCAGATACCTATACAGAATAAACACTAAGTCATGCCAGACACACATCTAAAATGATGTAAGACTGACATTATACTGAGAGGTAGGCATAGTGAAATCTCTACTTCAACCTGAGATTTCTCAGTCCATAGGGCCAACTAATCACTTACCATCATGTGGATCATACACTTGTTTGCCAACTATATAATAAATAAATATTTACTAGCTAATACCCATGACACATGTTCGACATGAGAAGTAAATACCTAACCTTTCCCACACCTAACTATAAATTCCATCAAAATTAGTTCTCACTTTTGACACTAAAACAATGAACAGTTACTCTTCCATTTGTAATAATAGTGTGGATGTTGAAAATCACAGCCTGGATATATTATTATCTACAGGCTACATATTATTGCTACAAATGTTACTTCTTAGTAATGGGTGATTGCATTTATTTTGGTTGCTCCACATTTATATCTTAATAAATCTTAATCTTACGCATTACAATATTAAAATTACATAGTAACTGGTACTTTTTATAATAAAAATGAAGTTAACTGTATAAAACAATTTATTTTTGTTGTAGTTGTGTATAATAATATCACTGTAAGCTTAAATCATATCAAAAATATACATTTTATGTATAATAATATATCTTAAAAAATATATGTACTGTTTTACAATATGTTGCATTAAATGCATGTGTATTCTGAGATTTATATGTAATTAAATTGAGCTTCAATGGCCTTCGTAAACCGGTTTCCTCTTCTCCAAGAAGGAGATCATGCCCTCCTTACGGTCCTTAGTAGGTATGTTGATCTCATAACATTTCTGTTCCACCTCATAACCATCTTTGATGCTGAGCTGCATGCCTTCATTGATTGCCTGTTTAGCACAGCGTAGAGCGACAGGTGCGTTTACAGTAATCTCTCGTGCCAGTTCTAATGCTTTTTCAAGAGCAGCATTATTTGAGCTGTTTTGTGGTACTACATGATTCACAACCCCTGAAAATATTACACAGCATTAGTTGAATTTTTAAATTCGAAATATTGCTTAATGTATGTAATCTAATTATTTTAATGTTGGTAAGTCTGCAACAGTACATATAAGACTTCTTCTTAGGCTTGGAGATATATCTAAAAAAAGAATAGTATATTCTTTAGGAATATTTTCAAGTCTAAATGGACTAACCAGTACTTATTTCAAATAACTTAAACCAGCATTTCAAATATAATTATCTTAAATCATACATGTGTATGCACAAACAGTAAAAATAGTAACGAGTATTCATTGACATAATTGTGAAATCAGTTTGCACTTATCTAACTATACTATTGTAGGTACATCTATGTAGTGATAGCTTAAATCTATTTATTACTAACCTAAATCCTTAGCTTCCTTTCCACTGACAATTCTAGATGTATATATCAATTCTTTAGCAACATTAAGATTTACTGTTCTTGGCAATCTCTGGGTGCCTCCAGCACCAGGAATGAGACCTCTGCTAGTCTCAACAAGCCCCAACTTGGCTGTCTCTGCTGCAATCCTGATATCACATGCCAGGGCAAGTTCTAGGCCTCCACCTACTGCCACACCCTCTACAGCTGCTATGGTTGGTATAGGTAAGTCCTCAACTTCAATTAAAGTACCTCGGAGTCCTCTCACAAACTTAGCAACTTCCTCATCTATCATTGTGAAGCGCTCCTTTAAGTTTGCACCTAAAATAATTTAAGATGGACATATAATATTATTTCTTTTTCATTCCTTAATATGTAGGAATAAGTTAACTTATTATTAAGAATAATTATAAAATAAAATTCAGTGGGCAAGAAATAATCTTACATAAGAGCCAGATAGAGCAGCTCTTTAAGGAACCTCAAGAACAAGGACTGACAAAATTCTGGGCTTAGTATTCTGATAAGTTATATTGTTCAGCAGTGTGCGATATTCAGTATATGGTGTCTATAATTAAATCTTCTATAAACTAGTACAGTATCTAATGTACTGTTACTAATAACAATTATTATGATTAATGTTATATCCCTGGCAGTAGTGATTGTACATAACCATTGTATGTAAAATAGTGTA
Source organism: Catocala nupta (assembly GCA_963675205.1). Lineage (NCBI taxonomy): Eukaryota > Metazoa > Arthropoda > Insecta > Lepidoptera > Erebidae > Catocala > Catocala nupta. The sequence continues at coordinate 7,730,017 of OY776084.1, read as the reverse complement.
AGTAAAACACATTATACAAAAATATTCATTCTAACAGAGTTGCATGTCTTACATGGATTTTAAATGGCTTCCTCTTGATACAGTTAAGAGAAGTCGCAGTATATTTAAAAATCTTAATAGAACTTTAAATAATAATGTCCTTAGCTTTCATATTATTTTAACCACTTAATTAAACACTATTTACATTATAATTATAGTTTACCTGCACAAAATATTTTAGGTACCATGCTGTGCAGTATGACAACTGAAATCTTAGTATCCTCCCTAATCAGCTGGTTGACTTCTCTCATCGCTTCGATCATAGAGAATCCGAGCGCATTGCGATCCTTGGGACTATTGAGCCCATATAACGCGATCCCTTTGTCGACTCCTGTTAGCTTTTGGAAAATAACTGGGCCATCGGTTTGCTGTTGAGTTTGAGTCGCCAATAAACGGGATGATGCTCGTCTAACTAATAAACTGACTTTATTTATCCTCTGAATCAACATTTTCACTTAATAGTTACAAACTACGATTTATAATCTGAGCTGCCTTTAGTTATCTTGGCAATGAGGTAATTTGTTATCACATAAGAACAACATTAAATTATTTTGCTTGATAAGGATATAATCTTGTCATGCAACTAGTTAACTGATAAACGACTGGAATGTTCAGGAATCCAATATTAAATAGGTATTGAGAATGTCAATGTTCGAATTTGGTGGAAATTTGACATTTCACTAAATATTTACGTTCTGAATTTAACAAGAAGCAGTAACGTAAAATAATTATTAGCAATATAGAATTCTCATTTAGATGACAATATTTTAAAATAATACAGTTTAATATAGTAATTATGATTATTGCTTTTGTTCATGTAAATAATAGAAAATAAATATTTATTTATTATAAATAAAACTACATTTAAAATTAGTTTATATATAAGGTTACATTAAGCGAGTGATAGAACGACTCTCGTTAGCGATAACGAACGACAGCGGACACTTGACAGTTAGCATAACTGAAATATCGAGATAAATATACTTTTTTATGTTCATGACAGTCATGACTGACAGACACATTATATTTTATAAACATAACCTTCACTTCTTCTCATTTGCCAAATATACGTACAATTAAGAAAACAACGAGATATTATATTATCATAGTCCAATATAATCTCAGTGCAATAATATTGTTTAATGCTACGTTATTGTGGAAATACTTTGCATATCAGCGTCGAAAATATTATGTCTCTGATAATATAAACACCTACACAAGATTTAAGGACCTTTTAATTTTAGTCATAATTATTAAATATGGCTACAAATCACCACGTCGTTGAACTAGATCCAAGCACTAAAACATCTATAAAAATGTACCTGTTTAAAAATGTTCAGAATGTGGAGACCATTAGAAATAATATTATTAAGGGTGTATGGAGCTGCGCTGTGATAAAACCAAGCTTAATATTGGATCCATTTCAAGTTGTTGTAGCTGCTAACAGAGCAGTAGTAGCAGAAAAATCTAATTGCTTGGTTACAAGAACAGTTTATGCAGAGATATTGTATAATTTGTCACTATCAAAGAACATATCACAGAGTTTGAGCAAGTTTGGCATAGAGAAAGACCAAAACTTGTTAGTATGCTTCCTTGTAACTAAGGAGAAGGACATCAGCAATGAAATATTACCACAAATTGAAGGTGAATTGTGTCCAATCAGTGAATTAAGTGAATTCACTTGTATGAAGGATGTGAAGCATGTCTATAAATTAAATAGTTTTAAGAATAATGATAATTTACTTGATGTAATTGTAAGCAGAATGGCTACTAAAAGCTTTGTGTCCTATTAAATTGATGTAAGTAAACTAGAATGAGTTTTAATATGAGTCCTTCAACAATAGACTACCTAGTGTAATACTAGTCTAAGGAAAAGATCTATTCAAAACTTTCTACTCTATCCAAAGTAAGTATATATTTATTTGAGATACAGTCTAAGTGACTGTATTTTAAAGGTAGTCACTCAGACTGTATTTCAAACTATAAACAACTATCTTCTCTTGCTTCTTGCCCCGCGCTTCACTTTCTACAGGACATTACCTTTCTCTGGATAAAAGATAATATTTTTGTAAAATGTCTACAGGTCAATAAATAAAATTAAAGTAAATTAACTTTATTTAATTAAAGACTATGTTTAATCAATTAGGTACTACATTTATTTAATTGGATACAAGGGACATTTTGCGAATGGGACATTTGACGACCTATAGACATTTTGCGAACTGGACATTCTCTGACTGAGCGAACATTTTCTCTGACAAAGTGTATGCAAAATTTCATGATGGTCAAGTAGTGGGTGTGAAAGTGAAACAAACAAACAAAAGAGCCTTGCTGATTTCAGCATGAATGGGCCGGCTCGACCAGGGAAGGACTACCAGAAATCGACGTGAAATAGCAGTATTCCTACTGTTGTGTTTCGTTCGGTGAGTGAGAATGTCGGCGGCCCAAACACCCTCTTTACCCCTTCCCACTCCTTCTCTTTCCCACTTCCTTTTTCTCTTCTTCCTTTGCTTATTGTGGTCCGGGGTCGGTGAGGGGCTCGAGGCTAGCGTAGGTAGGTCCAAAGGGCTAAAACTCTGCTCTTTCTTTGGGCACCGCCTCGACCTCAAAGCATGCTTCAATCCATATCCACATCATCTTATAAATTATATAAACCATGAAAGGTAAGAAAAAGAGCAAATTTTCTACGGCGGACACCCCTTCCACATTTCTCGTGGATTTCTGCAATGTCAGGGGTCTACATAGTAACTTCTTTGCCGTCCACCACCATCTCGAGACGGTGCGGCCTGCCATGCTTTTGTTAACAGAGACGCAGACGATATTTCGTACTTAAATACCCGGGCTACGAGTTGGAGCATTCTTTCCCTCTTAAAGCCGGGGTGTGTGTGTTCGTCAGGGGCGATATGCAGTGTTGCAGCCGCCTTCGTGGCCTCGAGCATCGGGACCTGACAATTTTATGGCTACGTGAAGACCATGGGGGTCTTACCCGAGTTTGCCCATGCCTTTACAGGTCCCATGCCAGTATTACGGAGCCAACTCAGCTTCTTGAGAACGTCCAGAAGGGGACTGACCAAATATTGGAGAGGTACCTATCCGCGGAGTTAGTGGTCCTTGGCGATTTTACCGCTCACCACAAAGAGTAGTTAGGATCCCGGACTATCGATTCCGTGGGTCGGGCTCTTCAATATGGCCTCGGCTTATGGCTCATCTCACAACTGGTGCTATGTCCCACCCGTATCCCAGACAATGACAGCCATAAACCTTCTTTGCTGGATTTTTTGCTGACTATACATCCACTAGGATACAGGTCCACTGGTCGATACTCCTCTGGGACCATCGGATCACTGCCTTATCCGCAGTGCAGCCCCTGTTACGCGACCGGATCGCTCTTCGGTGACTGGTTACCGTAGCGTCTGGCGATACAAGTCAGCAGATTGGGATGGATTTCGAGAATTTCTTGCATCCTACCCATGGAAGCGGCTTTGCTTCTCATCCGGGGATCCTGGCACTTGTGCGGACTGCATCACAGATGTGCTCCACCAAGTAATGGAATTATTTATCCCTTCTGCCAAAATACCTGTGGGCGGCTGCAGCCGGTAGGGGGGCCGGTTCAATAACGCCAGTAGGGATGCTGCACACCAGAAGCAGTCGGCATACTTAACCTGGAATATCAATCAAGGTGAGAAAGCGAGAATTTAACGCCGCTTCTAGATCCAGCAAGAAGGCTATTGCCAAGGCTAAGGCGGAACACTTTGCCAGAATTGGCGAGCGCCTTGGAAGACATGCTGCCGGGAATCGTGCTTTTTGGGCGTGAGGCAAAGCAATTTTTGCCAGGTCATTCTCCCACCACTGCGTAAGTCTAATGCCAGTCTTGACCATAGTGCAAAAGAGAAGGCCAATCTTTTGGTACAACTCTTTGCCTCAAACTCGACTTTGGATGATGAGGGTGTTACACCACCTACCATCTCAAGGTGTGAGAGCTCTGCCTGAAATCCGCATCAAGCAGTGTATATTTAGGCGTGAGCTCGAACTCCTGGATATCCATAAGTCGAGTGGGCCTGACTGCTTCCCTTCAGTGGTACTTAAGACGTACGCCCCTGAGTTGACCCCCATTTTAATGCGCCTATATCGTCTTTCCTACAATTCCAACAGAGTTCTATCCTCGTGAAAGGTCGCTCATGTTCACCCGATCCCGAAAAGCAGTGACCGGTCGGATCCTTCAAACTATAGGCCGATAGCGATTACGTCCTTGCTCTCCAAAGTTATGGAGCGGTTTATAAACCGCCTTCTGCTGCGGTACCTTTAAGATCATCAGCTGATTAGTAGCCATACTGGCGGTCCTATTTTATTTTTCGTCGGTATTATTTTTTGCCGGTATTATTTTTTTTATAAAACATTAATGTATCATTTTTTCGTGAAATGGTGTCAGATAGTCATATGTTAACCACCAGAGGCAATTTAATTTTTTTACTAATTAAAATAAAATAACATATCAATAATTAATGTCCTAAATAATAAAGGGCGGTCCTTTTTATTGCCCCTTATTATTTACGACATCAGTTATTGTTATGTTATTATTTTTAAATAAGTTAAACATTAAGATTGTGTCGGGTGGTTAAAATATGACTATTTGAAACCATTTCAAACAATAGACAACTAACCTAAAACTGTAGTTGAATGTGCAGGGTAATGACTTCGCGGGCGGTAAAGGACGCCTCGACGTGCTCCCTGGGTTGGCGACGGCGATAATACATACATATTATATGTACATAGAAACGCCCAGACCAAGACAAACATCCATGTTCATGTACACAAATGTTTGACTTGTGCAGGAATCGAACCCGCGGCCTCAGGCGTGGCAGTCGGTTACACCAACCACTACGTTTTTTAAATCTTATTACAAGTGGCTTAAAATTTTAGTTATTAGTACCTACCTATTACGTCTAGCAACACAAAACTATAGTAGTAGGTAGATACCTACTTAATAAAAGTAGATCATACATATATGTTGATAGTCAGGGGTAAAGAACAAGTTATTACTAAGTTTTTTGTAATAGGTAGTCATTTGTCATCAAGTAAGTAAATTGAATAATAATGAATGTAAAATGGTTATATCAAATTGGCTAAAACCAATGGACTATGACGCTGTTGAAAATCTGTTAAAAGTGTAATTAAATTTTACACACACACTCACACAACACGCACACATAGACACACACACGCACACAGACACTCACGCACACAGACACACAAACACGCACTTACCATGAAATAATTTTAAGATCATTTTCTTTTATTTTTAATTTATTAATGTTATTTTGTTCTATAAATTAATTACCTAGTATTCTATTTGATATAAAACTATAGTCAACATAAGGGGACTGACACCTGCAACACAGTGTTAACTAGCGCGGGTGTTAGGGAATTCTATAACATAATTGTATCGATTTTATGTGTGTGTTTAATAAATAAATACTGGGTATCTTAGTGGAGGCTCATCATAACAAAAACAGTAGTACGACTGCATTATTTCATACACACGTTTTTATGTTTCAGATTGACAATGATATGGAAAATTATATCAAATACAAATTAGTCGGAGGAATAATAAAGCTTAAAAATACGTTGTGCCACATAATTTTTTTTGGCTTCTAGCATAGTATTGATTAGTTTGAGCCACATTTTCCCTATTCGGGATCACAGTTTTATGCCGCCTGATCAAGTATTTGCTATGGTAGAAAAAGACATCATAGCCTTGAAATGGCTATCTCGCCAAATGAATATTTCTCGGTGTTAAAAAGACGTGGCCGAATGGGTTTTGATTGTTGAAATTAAGAAAAGGTGTCATATCTTTTTACCCGACTATGTCAGAAGGAGGGTAATGTTTTTCGAGCGTATGTATATACATATGTATGTACATATATGAGTGTGCATGTCCAAGCCTGAGGTCGCGGGTTCGATTCCCGCACAAGACAAACATTTGTGTGCATGAACATGGATGTTTGTCTTGGTCTGGGTGTTTCTATGTATAATATGTATGTATTTACAAAAAAAAAAGTATATATGTATGTTTATCCATTGTCTAGTATCCATAGTACAAGCTCTGCTTAGTTTGGGCTAGATAGTGTTGTGTGTATGTGGTAGAATATTATTATATTATTATTATTATTATTTCTTTGGCACGCCCTACAGCCTAAACGGTTGGACGGTTTTTGACATATGAGGTGTCGTTGAATTCATCAGAATTGTGGTAGTGACATAAGCTATATAAAATGGCGCCCGCAAATGAAAAAAAGGGGTAGGGGGTTTCTTACCTTAGCAATATGGGTATCAAATGAAGGATCGATAAAAAACCATTTCAAGAATATATGTATCATATCACGTTTATATTACTGTTTTAACACAAATTGTCAATAATAAAACTAAAAAGTCTGAAATAAAATTATTATTTTAAATTAAAAAAAACCGATTGTTTAAAAGTTATGAACTGAAAAGAGAAAAACAAATATCATAATATCTATATAAAATTCGACTGACTAACGCACTGTTTTGTAAGCTTACTTTATTAAATAGACGTACTTGCTGCTGGAACCCGTGCGGTGACCTGCTCGGTCACAGCCGCACGGCCCTGTTCGACCCTGGACACCAAATCGTTAATAATCTTTCCTCTTACATGTTTACCGCATTTCTTCATTATGATATAAAAACAAACACTGCTAACTACTGCCACAATTACAAAGGTGATTACCTCTAATTTTCTTTCCAGTTTAGCTCTAGCTGAATTGTCTTAACCAGTTTGTGTGTTTGTTTTCGATAATAACTTGGTCGCTTTTTAGCTTTGTAATTAGGTACCCATATTGACAAAAATTGTCATGTAATACTTGTGCAGTGCCAATTGATATACTAATTAGATAATAAAAGTTCTAAACGTGGTAATCTAATTATGTCCTACTTAATTTGCTGTTTATATTTTATAATCTAAAACACACAGGTAGCTTGTCTGCTCTACCACAGCGCGTGGTACAAGTTACTAACTTATCGCTATTATTGTCCGTGTCGGTCGGTCTGTTATTCAATTTTTCGCTACTATTAGGTGTGATTCTATGAAAGTCGCTATTACCTGTACAGTCTAGTTTTGCCAGGATATAAGCGGGCTTTACTCTATCTATCGATATATCTATATTCCTATTATTTAACTGTACTTTAAAAACCATATTTGTTCTACTTATAACACGATAAGGGCCATCATAAGTAGGAGTCAGTGGTTTTTTTACTGCATCGTTTCTGATAAAAACATGTGAACACGAATTCAAGTCTTTATACACAAATAATTGCCGCGAATCGCTATCCGCTCGTGCTTTGGGCCTAATGTTACGTAGGTGTGTATAATGATCACAGCTAGCTGTTCTACTTGCTTCGCTGTAAAAATCTCCTTGCAAGCGTAAAGATTGCCATAGAACCAACTCTGCCGCGCTAAGGCCGGTTTAACAGCGACTAGCGACACGAAGTCCGAATAAAACCGTGGGTAACTCATAGTCCCATGATATTTTGTCTACATGTTATTTATTTTGCCATTACTTTGAAGGTAATATGGCGTGGCCCTTACTCTCTGCACTCCTAATAACTTAAGTAAGTTATTAAAAAGTTCACTTTCGGACTGCCTGCCTTGATCGCCAGTTAGTCTACTTGGGCATCCAAATCGGATGACCCAATGCTCATAAATGGCCCTTGCCACTGTTTCAGCAGTTATGTCAGCGGTAGGTACTTCCTCCGGCCAGCTCGTGAACCTATCTATTATAGTAACACAATATTTGTTACCTCTTTGTGTAGTTTGCAGCGGTCCGACGATATCTAGGTGAATGTGCTCGAATCTCTCGCTCGGTGCAAACGTCCCCAAACCTGAAAAGTAAGCTTACTGTACATTGCTCGAATGTTCCGCTTCCTTATCCCACACAATTTGGACTTGTCCTTCTTTTTTGCGTTGTGTAAAAATTTATTCAAATGAGCATGACATTCGGTTGCTTTCGGTAAATGGGACCTATAAAAATTAACCATGCCTAAGAACCTTCTCAGACTTTCCACAGTTTCCGGTTTGGGATAGTCTGAAATAGCTTTAACTCTGTCTGACAAAGGCCTTCCTTCTTGTGAAACTTTATATACTAAAAATTCAATTTCGTTCGTACCGAATTGACATTTAGAGGTGTTAATAATAATTAATTAATAATTTCGGTTTCACTGAACCGTTTGAAAATTTGCCTTACATGTTCTTTGTTTATGACGTCATTTTCGGACGCTATGATGATGTCATCGATATAGCAAAACAAAGAATTATGTACATATCGTTTCTCTTGTATATTAGTCTCTAACATTGAAATATTTTCTATTGCCTTCAATACTGTGTTATCCATGAATCTTTGGAAAGACTGAGCGGTGTTGCGTAATTCGAATGTCATACGTGTGAATTAAAAGATACTGAAAGGTGCAATAATAGTGGTTTTCTCAATGTCTCTTGGTGATGTTTCGATACAATGAAAGCCTGTTTGATATCTAATTTTGTAAATATTTTCTTTCCTGCTAAGCATTAGGTAAAATCATGCAGCCTGGGCACCGGGTATCTGACGGGTTTTGTTATGGCATTTAATGGCCGATAATCACCGTAAGGTCTAATTTGCCCGTCCTTCTTGGGCACGACATGCAAAGGACTGGCCCATTGGCTACTGGACGGCCTACGGGCCTAAATTTCATATTTCCTGCATTACGCGAAATTCATTTCTTACCTTAGTGTACTTGTCTGGCGGAAGGAGCCTGGCGCGCGCGTGCACCGGTGGGCCCGTCGTATCTATGTAGTGACGAACTGCGTGTCCGGAGGAGTCCTTAAAGGATGTGGGTCTGGTAATCTCTGAAAACTGTTCCAACAAGTCACGGGGTATGGGTTATCAAGGTGGATACTCGTAACAGAGGGCTCTTTATGATTTTGATGGTGCCTGTCACGCATAATGATGTTACCTGATCTATTAATTTCCTATTACACAAATCTACGATTAACCTATGTGTCTTTAAGAAATCAGTACCTATAATTGGTTTACTGACGTCACATATCACAAAAGGCCATTTATAACTTTGTCTTAATCCTAAGGTAAGTTCTAGGGTGACAACACCGTAGGTGTTTATTTCCGTGCCGTTTGCGGCAAACAATGTACCTATACTCACACTTATTACTACAGTTCTTAGGGCTAAACATAAATACAGGGACAAATGAGACATTTGCGCCGGTGTCTATCAAAAAAGTCATACCGTTTTTAAAGTCTGTGACGCACAGGTGATGGCTTTCACTTAATTCGATACACTCTCTCATCGCGCCTGAATGTACCGGATTCAGTTTTCCTTCGTGGCGTTCCATTCGCTTGGTGACTCGCACTTCCTTGATGCTTCCCGAAACCTAACGTGGTACTTATATATAACCAATTTGCACTCTGCGGTGTACGCCTTTGGCCTGTGGACCGTGAACGAGACCTGCTCCTTTGTCCTTGCCAGTGGAAGTTTCGTAGTAGCTCTCTGCCCCTAATACCTATCATTCACCTCGCCTTGTAAGGTCTTGACTTCCAGAGATAAGTTTCGAATTTCCGCAAGTAGCTCCGTGTTTACATCCGTCGACGAAGCATTAGATGGTCGGTATATCTTCGCTAACTCTCCGCTACGCAGATTATCCATGATTTTATCTGCCATACTAGCTAGCAGCGGTAGCTCATTGGTCAACAGACTGCAATGCAGAGGGTGTCGGATTCGAACCCACGTCACACACCTCTAACTTTCAGAAGTTATAGACTTTTCGAAATTATGTGCGTATTGATTGACAATTATCGCCTGTTCCGTGCTTCGGAGAGCACGTTAAGCCGTCGGTCCCGGCTGCCATGAACATCTATGGCAGCCGTTATTGGGAATTTAGTGCCCTCTAATATCCTGACACTGGTCTAGCCTTAGGGTATCGTTAGCCTTCGGATTGCGGAGGTTAGATGGCAGTCGCTCCGTGTAAAAACTGATATCCAGTCCAATCCGGTTAGACTAGAAAAACGACCCTAAGTGACTTGGGAATAATAAAAGAAGAAGACTAGCTAGTTCGACCAACTTAGCTTCCCTGCTGCAACTAGCGAGACTCACACGCACCCATCCTGGTAGCTGTGATATCCACAGGTCCTTCAGTGTGTCACCTGCCGTACCTGTATTCTTGGCTAGCTCCCTCATTCTAGCAAGCAGCTGCGATGGTCGTTGTTGACCCAAGTCAATCTCCTTAACGAGTTTATGGAATAACAATATCGATGAGGCTACTTGGCTCAGCTCCTCCTTGCCCAGTTTCGCTAAAACCAGATCGTATTTGACGTTTTCGCCCTGGCGCTGCGGTCCTATTATCCATCCGAATATGTCCATCCAAAATGTAGGAATTCTCGTTGTGAGGTTGATAGCTGCCAAGTCATTGTTCAGCTGTTGCTATGTAATCGGTTGTAACGTAATTGGGTTGGCCATGGTTGTTGTTGATGTGTTGAAACTTTTATATGTACTAAACGTGGCACTCGCGTGGCGATCGCGTTAAGTCTATACAGTGTGTATACAAAACCCTGTCCGATCCATTAAGAGCTTATTTCTCCCTTGATAAACATGCCAAGAAAAATAATAAAAAATACCGATATCATCATAAACCGTCAACATATAATTTTTTAACCCAGTATCGATCAGCAATTTTACCCTTAAAATCCTGAAATTTTGCACAGACTGGCAACACTCCACTAAAAAGCGGCTTCTTTGATGTTTTTATTTTCTATTAATAACTGTCGGCTTTTGTCAAAGGTCATGTTCGACGCGTAGTTAAACAAAAGCGCAGACACCGCGGCGACAGGCGCCAAACATACCGCCTTGTGTACAGAGGCACCGTGCGAGGTATGTGACTATCGATTAAATAAAAATATCGAAGTATGTAATCTTGAAGATAAAGTTTCTTTATCTGTTAAATACAATGAAGACTCTTGCTTACAAAAATCAACTTTATGTAATTGTGCGTTTCTTTTTCAGTTTAGAAATTACATATAATAAAGAATACTTACATAGTCTCACACCTGTATCCGCGAAAGGATGTTACATCCACGTTGCCATGTTTGAACCCCGATAATAGGCATAGGCGTTGGTCCCTACGCCTATGCCTAACTTCTTTATTACCCGACTGCGTCAGAAGGAGGGTAATGTTTTTCGAGCGTATGTGTGTATATTATGTCCATTTCTTTGGCACGCTCAACAGTCCAAACGGCTGGATGGATTTTTACATATAAGATGTCGTTGAATTCATCAGAATTGTGGTAGTGACCATAGGCTACATAAATTTTCCAAATGGCGCCCGCAAATAAAAAAAAGGGGAGGGTATGTTTTTTGTCTTACCTTAGCAATATGGACGTATCAAATGAAAGATTGTGAAAAGACCATTTCAAAAATATATGTAAGTATCATATCACTTTTATATTACTGTTTTAACACAAATTGTCAAAAAGCGCACCAATTATACATATATCGGGACGCCCGACGTATCATTTTCTAGCAAGAATGTATTCAAGTCAGGAAGACTTTGCTTGTACTTAGTTAAATATTAAAATAGAACTATGTATATATTATGTTATATTATAATATTACTAACAACAGAATTTATTATAAAGAACGAAAAATGTAAAACCAAGAGGCCACATGACCAAAATTCTTTGAAAAAGTTGCAGCGTCTACGGGGTTTGAATTCCACAAATTAATATTTGCAGAACTTGTCGGTTAATAAAACTAAAAAGTCTGAACGAAAATTATTTTTATAAAAACAAACATCCGAATGCTGAAGTAATGAACTGAGAGAAGAAAAACAAGTATCACAATATCTATATAAAATTCGACTGACTGACGCATTGTTTTGTAAGCTTACTTTATCAAATAATGAAATAACTACATATTATGTATATTCAAATTAGTTAAACAAAATACTTTATGGTGCTGCTGGCGGGTACCTACAATACTTTGTTACCTACGGGCAAAGAAAGATCTACTAAAACTACGTATTATTATAAGATACTTACTATAGGCACCACCAAGAAGACGTAATAGGAAACCTAACTGCGGTTGCCGATATTGAACTATGACTCATCTTGCACAGCCACCATCGCAAACTGGAAATCTGTTTACGTTACTTACAACTCTTGTATCTTTTAAATGGTGGATCGACCAATTTTGCTACGTTACGACCAATTTCGACTAATTATCGACTAATTCACTACGTAAACAGATTTTCAGTTTGCGTTGGTGGCTGTGCCAAGATGAGTCATACGATATTGATCAGTCAGTAGACACGACGTCTCGCGGTTATAAACTTTCAATTGCTTTTTGGATTTCGATAGCCCGTTTAAACTTCTTCGTATTGACAGTAATCGTTGTGAAATTCGTTTAGAATACTTACAACTGGCTGCTTTGACAAATGAGCTGAGACCAAAGGCATATTTTTGGCATTGTCTCGCTCTGGTTGGGTTGCACTAAAATTATGTGATTTTCTCATGTCAGCTGCAGCTACTTTAGTTGTCTCATGCACGGGCTCGAATGCAGTATCATAATGTATATTCGATTGGCTGGCAAACAAGTTGCCTACATGTTTGTGGCGCATTCCAGTGAATAAGTGAACAACTTACATGACAAATTATAAGAAGACATAAATGACTTTTAATCTATAGCTAACATTTATATTATTTATGGTTTGCACGTAGAAATAATTTTCTTTCCAGTAGAAACGATTTTCTTTTCAGTAACCAACAAACCATCTTGAGGGCAATCCAAAATGCGTTAGTACATATTTCAGTCACTACTTGAGTCAGTCAAATGCGAGTGATACAAGTATTCAAACAGTAGCATTTACATACAATCGAAAAAACAGTTCACGGGATTGCTGTTTGAATGCTGCTAATATGAAATAAAATGTTGATGTTTAGAACATCAAATTTGTCACATCAAGGAATTATTATTATACTTACATAAATAAACACTATCGAATAAAAATAGTCATAACTATATAGTCGCCTGTTTGGGGTTGGTACATTTGGCAGCTGTATTTATAAGCCCCGTTAGAGGCTAACTTATTATCATCCACCTGACACATTCTCAGAATCCATGAGATAACTGAGAAGTTTCTACTAAAGTCTGTTTTTTAATCTCGTCACTGGTCTCGAACGTCATAGAGCGAGATCGGTAGAATTGCCAGCTAAAATCGGTATATTTGTACCCAAAATCGGTATTTGACAAAAAAAAATACAATATTCAATAAAATTCGTTTATTTATTAAAAAAGAACTTACAGACTAATTTGTAACAATCATAATTATTTTTTATACCAATATTCTTTGGCCATAGCCGCGGTCATCTTCGAATTAATTTCAAAATCGTAACAATTAGCTGTATTAAAGAGTCGTTTTGAATGTAATAGACCAGTGATTGATTCAGTAGACAGCCTATTTCGCTGCTTTGTTTTTAAAAGATTAATATGTGAAAATATGCGTTCAACGTTAGCGGATGAATGGGGAAGTGATAAAATATTAAAGATGAAATTAGACAACAATGGAAACATTTGAGTTTCATCGCCACGCTTTAGTTAACTTACTTCATCCCAAAATAGTTCTACATCATCAGGAAATGTTTTGATTTGTTCACAATTTCGTAAAATGCGCCACTCTGTATCAATTTCCTGGAAATCATTGCTGTGAACAATATTGGGAAAGAGCCTACTCACAGGAACTATCGAAGCAGTTTTGCCAATTTTAACATTTTTTGGATCAATTATGTCTAAACCTTTTATTGGGTTATTTTTCAATGGAAACCGCGTGGTTATTTGCTTACAAGCTTCGATATAAAAATCTAGGCATCTGCATTTAAACAAATTTACTTGATCTGAGTTTAGATTTTCTGAACTACTTAGTAGTGTATTAGACGCAGCAGCACCATAGTATACGTCATCAATATCCATAAAATTTCTGGGATTCTTAAAATCAACATTTTCGATGGAGTGCTAGTTAAATATTCTCTTTTTAAAAAACAAAAATAGTTTTTAATGTTCCAGTTATTTTTTCATATAAATTATGAATTTTCGGGTGTTCTGCTTGCATTTCTTTATTTAAATCGGTAAATAATGGTAATAAAAATTCTAAAAATTCCAAAAATAATATCGTAGTAGGATCTTGGAGCTTCTGTAATATATGTTCTGCAGCTAAAAGATGATCATTGTTAGATATTTGGTCTATAAAAAATAGTTTAAGAGCAGAGAGTTGTTCCAATATTCTCTTCACTGCTGCATGTACTGATAACCAGCGTGTTTGAGAGGGGTGAAGTATTTTATGTTCTTTTAATTCGCAAAACATTTGAAAGTTTTTAAACTCTGCCACTCTTTTTGGGCTAGAAGAAAAGTAGTTATAAATGTCTCTTACAAGATCCTCTATAAAACGTGGCAATTTGGTACAAGCATATGACGCGCAAAGGTGAAACGAATGGCAGGCGTATTTAAGTATAAAAATGTTAGGAATTTCATTTTGCAGCAATGTTACAACAGAATTATTACGTCCCATCATTACGTTTGCCCCGTCAGATGCAAAACCTATTAGATTATCTTTATATGGAATATTATTGCTTCTAAAAAAATTTACAATGTGTTCAAATAAGGTTGCTGCATTAGCTTCTTCTAATGGAATAAGAGCTAAAAACAATCTTTAATACGATTCATTTTCGCATATCTCACAACTAAGCACAAGTGTTTGGTCGTACTAAGATCAGTGGACTCGTCAATAATAAGCGAAAACTTAGTTTGCCCTAGATCTTCACATAAATTATTGAAACTTTCTTTACCTATAATATGATCAATTATGTCATGAGTTTTGGTTGAAGAGCATTTTATTTCTTTTGCTATTTTTGAATCAGGACAAACGGCTTGCATCAACTGCGGTAGGTGCTCCATAATAGTGAATGGTAGATTGTGTTCAGCAACAAACGAGGCTAATCTTATTTCACCTGAAATTAAAAATAAAGAATTAAAATTACGTAGGTATATCTAGTATGTCTAGTAGCGATTAGGGTATAATTATATCCACTGCTTCTATAAAGCGATAAGTAGAAAACAAAATAATATAACAATGTAAATAGTAAAATAAATAACTAAAAAAAATACCTTGCTTAACCAGTATATCAGATTTTTGAGTTTTGGTCACAGTAAATGATGATATCTTCGGTTGTAATTTTATATTCTTTGATGATACTGAGTGTGCTTGTGAAGAACTATGTTTCTTTATAGCGTCTTTTCCTGATGTGATGTTGATATCTTTATTACAACTCTTACAATATATGCAGGCATAGCTTTCGCCTTTACGACTATCTTGCAGCCAACCTGGAAATTCTTCTTCCCATTCTTTTCTATAATATTGTAGATATTTTTTCTTCTTACACTCGCACTTGTGCTTGGCTCCTCGTCAGACGACATTTTAACTTAATTATCTGATTTTGTAGGGACTCTTTCGGTTAGGTACTCACTCTTCAAAGTTAAGAAAATTAATGAAAAAGTAAAACCTAATTACTGTTTATATATAATAAACAGGTAAATTGCCGAGCGGGAAGCCTCTTATAACATCGAATTGTAGGACACAAGGGTGTCAAGTGTTCCCCAAAATATATGAACTACATTCTGCACTAGGTCCATACTATTGAGGGCTTCCCCGTAACATTAAACATAAATGAAAAGGGTTGCCAACTTAAAAGTGTAAAATCGGTAGAAAAATCGGGCGAATTTCCATGTATACTGTGAAATCGTAGAAAAATCATTATATTTCGGTATTTGAATCGTAACTTTTTATCTTTATTAGACGAATTTTATTTTCATTCAAAGTTTTATATTTAAAATTCACGTACGTACACACGGCCGCACGATGTGCTACAAACTGCCAGGGAAATCTGACCACGCAACGCCATGCGTAATCCGACCATGTTTCGACGCCTTAAAATTAAACAAAAAAAAATGATATACGCCATCAGTGTTGTTCCCGTACGCGTTAAAACGGCAATCTTAAACCTTTTCTCTTACGAAACGGCAGAACTTAAAAAATACGGCAATTATGGAACTTGACACCATACAAACAACTGCAATTTTTAAAATAATTATGATAATACGGTAGTTTTAAATATGTTACATTTTGAATACACACACCATTTTGTTTACCTTATTCGTCCTTCAACCTCTGAAGTGTTCGAATGCGTCCGTTGTATCTTGATACAATTTCAAGTGCTATTTGTTATATTTTCGTTAAGTTTGTTTCAGTTTCTTTGTTTGTTTGTTTTTTGTTAAGTTTTGTGGTTTTGTTACGTTACCAAACATTTGTTACGTTACGTTTGTTTTTGCTGAACCATTTATGATGGACGCTCAGCCTTCAACTTCGTCGCGTAGGCGTAAAAAAAGAAGAAACTCTATCGCCAAGAAAAAAACGAAAGCTCAAATCATTTAGCCAAACCGAAAAAGAAATTATCATGAACGCTTACAAATATGTATATTCTGAAAAGAAAACCGAATCTCCAACTGAGACGGCAAAAAAAAAAACGAATGTGTTTTAAAAACTGCCGAAATATTAAACATATCCAGAGCTTTAATCTACAACGTGCTGAAGGAGCACAAATAAAATGAAAATTTTAACTCACCGAAAATACCTGGCCCTAAAATAGATTTCAAAAACAAATTGGACGATTTCACTCTTTCGGCTATACTGTACTACTCTATACTTGTTTCTCGAGACTGTCGTTTTTTATTATATTATTAGGTATTTATGTTTTTTATTATTTTATTCACACACATACTAATAATCATTTTAGGCCATACTGAGAATAAGCACTGGGTGGACACCAGTGTGAAATCATCACGTCAGGCTTTCTTAGAAGGGTTAACCACTGGGTTAAAAAGGACTTCAGGCAAGGGAGACGACTTGTATTGTCCCATGTTGAAAGCGAAGAGGGTTTCGTAGATGATGGCCTATTAATATTCGAAGCGAAAAAGGGGCTAGATGATTACCACAAGGAGATGACTTCTGATATATACGAAAACTGGTTAAAAAATATTTTTCCGAGATTAAAAGATAACGCAGTACTTGTAATAGATAATGCTCCATATCACACCAGGAAACTGTAATCGTTACCTACTTCTAGTTGGCGAAAAGGGCAAATCCAAGATTGGCTAAAATCAAAAGATATTTCATATGACGAGACAATGTTAAAGCCCGAATTAAATTAAATTGCCCGAAAGCACAAAAAAGCCCATGAAAGGTATGTCGTCGACGAGATGGCTGCTGAACGGGGTATCACTATTTTGCGACTGTCCCCTTACCACTGCGAGCTAAACCCGATTGAGTTGGTCTGGGCTCAAGTAAAGGGGCATGTCGCTAAAAATAATAAAACATTCAAAATGAATGAAGTACGAAGCCTTTTTGAAGAAGGGCTTTGTCAAGTGACCCCGCAGCGGTGGAAAGACTGTAGGCCATGTAATTAAAATTGAAGATGAAATGTGTCATCTGGGCCATATAACCGACGACATTACTGATAGGTTTATCATAGAAGTAGGTGGCGATTCTGATGATTCAGAATATTCCTCAGATATGGAGTCATTATCTGAATCAGATTAACGCGAACCTGTAATTAAGTTATGTTATTAAAAATATATGTTTTACATTATTAATTTTGTATTATTACGTTTTAAATAAGTACCTACACATTATTTCAGGATAACTTATTATAAAAAAACGATACTTGATTTTATTAACGCTAAGTTTCGGTTGTGGCACAACCGAAACTTAGATCACTATTTAAGAATTGCAATAAACTGACAACACTCGAAATGTCAATTTAGTCTACGAGATTAAAAAACAGACTTTAGGAAATCTTAATAAGACTGTTAAATCCGGATATCCCACTTGAAACTACTGGATTGGCCTCAAACTAATGTTTGCAAACTAATGTGTACAAAGCAACAAAACGGATACCTATATATAGGGATATAAAATGTAAGTTTTATTGACCTCTATCATGAGTAGTATAAATAAAAGATAAACTTTTAACCATGTTTTATTTTAACAACAACAATTATTATTATGTAAAATGTACATTTAAATTACATAATACGTAAAAGCAAAAATCGATCACTTCATAGACGAAATGCAAGTTTCAATATATTCAACAACCGATTGGCAACTTGTTCATTTGTTCATGGTATTGACGTAGCTGAGGTTTGATCACACTCGTGACAACCGCTTACAACTAATAATAGTTTTGTATGGCCACATGTTTCATAAGTGAATTCAATAGTACATCTCCAATGCTTACAGGTATTTGTTCAATGGATTCAACATAATGTTCACGTTACTAACTATCTTCATTACAGTTAAATGCTCATATCACTTAACGCTATAGCTACCGGTATCCCTCAATAACTGCGGTACAAACATGAAACAATTAAAAAAAAACATCCTCTGAATTACACATTTGACATAATTTGTTACATTAAAATCTAATTACAAACGAACACAAAATATTTAACTTATTACGTAGTAAACAAAACCTTATATAATTTAAAAAATGGCAGCTAGTATTTATTGAGTCTTAGGAACTTTATGTAAATCACAAGACAAAATCATTTGGAACGAAAATAATAATAATAATATACACATATCGCGGCGTAATTCAGAAAATAAGCTTAATAATATGTACAAATACGACATAGACGATGGAGTACGTGTGTATATGTAATAACTAATATATAATTTGTATGACAACATTGTGTAGTAGCACCTCATGAACACAAGGATGAGACGTGCTACTCTCTGAGCCGTGTCGACACTCACGCGACACCGTGCGGGGCTCACTGCCGTCAACGATCAACACAACATTGGGAAACTAATTAAATTAAAACATAGTAATAAATTTTGGTACATCATTAGCATTAAAATAGTCAACTTTAGGGATAGTCTTAGGGTCTCAATGTCAATTTTAAATTTAGAGAATAATTAAATGATAGTCGAAAGTAGCGTCTACGATAGTCGCAAACAAGGCAGGTGCTGAATGAGTAAGTGACGCACGAGCGCGGAGATACGCGGGGCGCATTCGTTCGATATCCTGTCTCGAAACAAACCTCTACACTAAATAAATAAACTATTAAATATTGCATTAGTGGTACATTACATCATAATCTACTAGCTATAACTCGCGATTTCGTATGCCTTACATATTAGCTGCTCGACTTATTCGACTTGGCATTATAATATTTAAGATTTGTTACGCTTCCAAGCCTTTGGAGCCAGGCAGTATGTTAATAATAGTATGTACAGATCCACTGTCCGTGTTATACTCGGAGTACAGCTGATGTCGTGGCCCGGATATTTACACAATCGTTACATACCTACTTAAAGCGTTACAGTTTGTGAATAATTTAAGTAAGAGCTTGATATACCATACATGTATTGATGTATTTGGCTAGGTTGTGTACTTGACACGTCGCTCGCCGCGCCACGCAGGCTGCGGCACTTCCACTCGCAGGCTGTGTGACGCACTAAATATGTACAATTTCCGATAATTATGTCTATGTCTGTGAGACTTCGATGCTCGGCATGTTTCGATGATACGAGCGGTAACATTTTCTAATACAAAATTACAAAAGTAATAATTATAAATACATAATTTATGGTACCGCCACTCGTTTGTGGTAGCTTCAACAAACGCAAGAGCCACCGTTTGTTCAATATTAATTCTTCTAGATTTTATTCAGCTATCTTTCTGGCTAACGGTTTCGTAGATAAACATATCCCACAGACACGAGGCGGTTCCGGCGAGCTGCGCACGCGCATCCCGCACGACACACACAAACGCACGCACACGTCGCGCGTGACGTTCAATAACAATAAATTAATATTATAATATCGGTATAATGTAGCACCAAATTTTCACGCTAGGGCGTTCGAGTTCACACTCGACATATCCTTATATTTCATCAATAGAAATTATAGTTGATAATTTATAAAAACATCGCTATGATTTCTAAAGTATTTCGCGTATAACGTGAGTATTATCTCCGGTAACTTTATATTAGTGGTGTGAGCCCGAGCGCCGTTAGATCTATATTATCTCAGCGAACGATCCATCGGACGAACACGCACGTTACAACACTAGCGAGTTATCGTACACGCTCGCTCGATGGACAACCTTATACTATATACCTATACACTAAATAAGTATTCAATGACATATTGATAAAAAAATAAAATGTAAACAAAATATGTTCAATTTACTCGTATGTAAGAATAGTAAGTGGATCGTTTGGAGACTAGATAAAGCATTAGTGTATACGTTGCATGATTCCGCTTAGAACGAAGACTATACGCCATGTCAGAGAATAGATACTTGTATATAGCTATGTACATGTGTTAGTTGTGGCACCGTCGCCTGCGCACGGTGTCCCTCCGTTAAGCCACAAAACCTGCAACAATTTATTATATAATTAGTAGATTACATTATTTTTTGAAGAAATTAATAATGGGATTTTGGAATAGGCAAAAGACACATTTCGCACAGAATGTATTCTTAGCAGAAATATAATATATATTTCTATACATATATAACAACTACCGTTTGGTAACTCTGCTCTAATATGTGGGTGGATATGGATTCCAAAACAATTCTAACTTAGCATCACTTACTTTGCATGCAACAGCATACAATGGTTATCAATGGTCATAAAGCCTACTAACACGTATCTTTCAGAGACCTAATATAAATAGGTTGATGATAAAACCTGCAGTGATAGGAAGCATGTTTTTAAGAGCGAGAATTGCCATCTGATGGTTTATATAGGTGTGCGTGTCTTTCAGTGTAAAACTGTAGGCCTACCATGAACAATGACTGGTTGTACAGCAAAACATATATATATTCCAAAAAGCGTTCTGAATATTGGTACGTGATCTCTTGTTTCTCCTAAACACTTTGATGACGTAGTCCGAATAACGGGGTTATACCATTTTGAAAGAAAGAAATCCGAAGAAAATTTTTAATCAATTTTTATCGGGCCGAAGTTTCGGATAGTCATTTTTATGGTAGACATACCGCTCTTTGTCGCTGCGCCGTCCATCTACATATTTTTTTGTGTATCTTGTCTCATAGTCTCGGAGTACTAAAGCTTGGAGTACAGCGGTGTGGGTTACCTAGACAGGCGCGCGGCTCACTGCGAGAAGGGCAGCGGCAGCGCGCGGCACAGCGACGGTCACCGGCGCGCCTCCGACACGTACACGGACACCGTCGAGTCCTTCGAGCCCACGCCCATCGCGCATCTGTGTATCTTGTCTCATAGTCTCGGAGTACTAAAGCTTGGAGTACAGCGGTGTGGGTTACCTAGACAGGCGCGCGGCTCACTGCGAGAAGGGCAGCGGCAGCGCGCGGCACAGCGACGGTCACCGGCGCGCCTCCGACACGTACACGGACACCGTCGAGTCCTTCGAGCCCACGCCCATCGCGCATCTGTGTATCTTGTCTCATAGTCTCGGAGTACTAAAGCTTGGAGTACAGCGGTGTGGGTTACCTAGACAGGCGCGCGGCTCACTGCGAGAAGGGCAGCGGCAGCGCGCGGCACAGCGACGGTCACCGGCGCGCCTCCGACACGTACACGGACACCGTCGAGTCCTTCGAGCCCACGCCCATCGCGCATCTGTGTATCTTGTCTCATAGTCTCGGAGTACTAAAGCTTGGAGTACAGCGGTGTGGGTTACCTAGACAGGCGCGCGGCTCACTGCGAGAAGGGCAGCGGCAGCGCGCGGCACAGCGACGGTCACCGGCGCGCCTCCGACACGTACACGGACACCGTCGAGTCCTTCGAGCCCACGCCCATCGCGCATCTGTGTATCTTGTCTCATAGTCTCGGAGTACTAAAGCTTGGAGTACAGCGGTGTGGGTTACCTAGACAGGCGCGCGGCTCACTGCGAGAAGGGCAGCGGCAGCGCGCGGCACAGCGACGGTCACCGGCGCGCCTCCGACACGTACACGGACACCGTCGAGTCCTTCGAGCCCACGCCCATCGCGCATCTGTGTATCTTGTCTCATAGTCTCGGAGTACTAAAGCTTGGAGTACAGCGGTGTGGGTTACCTAGACAGGCGCGCGGCTCACTGCGAGAAGGGCAGCGGCAGCGCGCGGCACAGCGACGGTCACCGGCGCGCCTCCGACACGTACACGGACACCGTCGAGTCCTTCGAGCCCACGCCCATCGCGCATCTGTGTATCTTGTCTCATAGTCTCGGAGTACTAAAGCTTGGAGTACAGCGGTGTGGGTTACCTAGACAGGCGCGCGGCTCACTGCGAGAAGGGCAGCGGCAGCGCGCGGCACAGCGACGGTCACCGGCGCGCCTCCGACACGTACACGGACACCGTCGAGTCCTTCGAGCCCACGCCCATCGCGCATCTGTGTATCTTGTCTCATAGTCTCGGAGTACTAAAGCTTGGAGTACAGCGGTGTGGGTTACCTAGACAGGCGCGCGGCTCACTGCGAGAAGGGCAGCGGCAGCGCGCGGCACAGCGACGGTCACCGGCGCGCCTCCGACACGTACACGGACACCGTCGAGTCCTTCGAGCCCACGCCCATCGCGCATCTGTGTATCTTGTCTCATAGTCTCGGAGTACTAAAGCTTGGAGTACAGCGGTGTGGGTTACCTAGACAGGCGCGCGGCTCACTGCGAGAAGGGCAGCGGCAGCGCGCGGCACAGCGACGGTCACCGGCGCGCCTCCGACACGTACACGGACACCGTCGAGTCCTTCGAGCCCACGCCCATCGCGCATCTGTGTATCTTGTCTCATAGTCTCGGAGTACTAAAGCTTGGAGTACAGCGGTGTGGGTTACCTAGACAGGCGCGCGGCTCACTGCGAGAAGGGCAGCGGCAGCGCGCGGCACAGCGACGGTCACCGGCGCGCCTCCGACACGTACACGGACACCGTCGAGTCCTTCGAGCCCACGCCCATCGCGCATCTGTGTATCTTGTCTCATAGTCTCGGAGTACTAAAGCTTGGAGTACAGCGGTGTGGGTTACCTAGACAGGCGCGCGGCTCACTGCGAGAAGGGCAGCGGCAGCGCGCGGCACAGCGACGGTCACCGGCGCGCCTCCGACACGTACACGGACACCGTCGAGTCCTTCGAGCCCACGCCCATCGCGCATCTGTGTATCTTGTCTCATAGTCTCGGAGTACTAAAGCTTGGAGTACAGCGGTGTGGGTTACCTAGACAGGCGCGCGGCTCACTGCGAGAAGGGCAGCGGCAGCGCGCGGCACAGCGACGGTCACCGGCGCGCCTCCGACACGTACACGGACACCGTCGAGTCCTTCGAGCCCACGCCCATCGCGCATCTGTGTATCTTGTCTCATAGTCTCGGAGTACTAAAGCTTGGAGTACAGCGGTGTGGGTTACCTAGACAGGCGCGCGGCTCACTGCGAGAAGGGCAGCGGCAGCGCGCGGCACAGCGACGGTCACCGGCGCGCCTCCGACACGTACACGGACACCGTCGAGTCCTTCGAGCCCACGCCCATCGCGCATCTGTGTATCTTGTCTCATAGTCTCGGAGTACTAAAGCTTGGAGTACAGCGGTGTGGGTTACCTAGACAGGCGCGCGGCTCACTGCGAGAAGGGCAGCGGCAGCGCGCGGCACAGCGACGGTCACCGGCGCGCCTCCGACACGTACACGGACACCGTCGAGTCCTTCGAGCCCACGCCCATCGCGCATCTGTGTATCTTGTCTCATAGTCTCGGAGTACTAAAGCTTGGAGTACAGCGGTGTGGGTTACCTAGACAGGCGCGCGGCTCACTGCGAGAAGGGCAGCGGCAGCGCGCGGCACAGCGACGGTCACCGGCGCGCCTCCGACACGTACACGGACACCGTCGAGTCCTTCGAGCCCACGCCCATCGCGCATCTGTGTATCTTGTCTCATAGTCTCGGAGTACTAAAGCTTGGAGTACAGCGGTGTGGGTTACCTAGACAGGCGCGCGGCTCACTGCGAGAAGGGCAGCGGCAGCGCGCGGCACAGCGACGGTCACCGGCGCGCCTCCGACACGTACACGGACACCGTCGAGTCCTTCGAGCCCACGCCCATCGCGCATCTGTGTATCTTGTCTCATAGTCTCGGAGTACTAAAGCTTGGAGTACAGCGGTGTGGGTTACCTAGACAGGCGCGCGGCTCACTGCGAGAAGGGCAGCGGCAGCGCGCGGCACAGCGACGGTCACCGGCGCGCCTCCGACACGTACACGGACACCGTCGAGTCCTTCGAGCCCACGCCCATCGCGCATCTGTGTATCTTGTCTCATAGTCTCGGAGTACTAAAGCTTGGAGTACAGCGGTGTGGGTTACCTAGACAGGCGCGCGGCTCACTGCGAGAAGGGCAGCGGCAGCGCGCGGCACAGCGACGGTCACCGGCGCGCCTCCGACACGTACACGGACACCGTCGAGTCCTTCGAGCCCACGCCCATCGCGCATCTGTGTATCTTGTCTCATAGTCTCGGAGTACTAAAGCTTGGAGTACAGCGGTGTGGGTTACCTAGACAGGCGCGCGGCTCACTGCGAGAAGGGCAGCGGCAGCGCGCGGCACAGCGACGGTCACCGGCGCGCCTCCGACACGTACACGGACACCGTCGAGTCCTTCGAGCCCACGCCCATCGCGCATCTGTGTATCTTGTCTCATAGTCTCGGAGTACTAAAGCTTGGAGTACAGCGGTGTGGGTTACCTAGACAGGCGCGCGGCTCACTGCGAGAAGGGCAGCGGCAGCGCGCGGCACAGCGACGGTCACCGGCGCGCCTCCGACACGTACACGGACACCGTCGAGTCCTTCGAGCCCACGCCCATCGCGCATCTGTGTATCTTGTCTCATAGTCTCGGAGTACTAAAGCTTGGAGTACAGCGGTGTGGGTTACCTAGACAGGCGCGCGGCTCACTGCGAGAAGGGCAGCGGCAGCGCGCGGCACAGCGACGGTCACCGGCGCGCCTCCGACACGTACACGGACACCGTCGAGTCCTTCGAGCCCACGCCCATCGCGCATCTGTGTATCTTGTCTCATAGTCTCGGAGTACTAAAGCTTGGAGTACAGCGGTGTGGGTTACCTAGACAGGCGCGCGGCTCACTGCGAGAAGGGCAGCGGCAGCGCGCGGCACAGCGACGGTCACCGGCGCGCCTCCGACACGTACACGGACACCGTCGAGTCCTTCGAGCCCACGCCCATCGCGCATCTGTGTATCTTGTCTCATAGTCTCGGAGTACTAAAGCTTGGAGTACAGCGGTGTGGGTTACCTAGACAGGCGCGCGGCTCACTGCGAGAAAGGGCAGCGGCAGCGCGCGGCACAGCGACGGTCACCGGCGCGCCTCCGACACGTACACGGACATCCGTCGAGTCCTTCGAGCCCACGCCCATCGCGCATCTGTGTATCTTGTCTCATAGTCTCGGAGTACTAAAGCTTGGAGTACAGCGGTGTGGGTTACCTAGACAGGCGCGCGGCTCACTGCGAGAAGGGCAGCGGCAGCGCGCGGCACAGCGACGGTCACGGCGCGCCTCCGACACGTACACGGACACCGTCGAGTCCTTCGAGCCCACGCCCATCGCGCATCTGTGTATCTTGTCTCATAGTCTCGGAGTACTAAAGCTTGGAGTACAGCGGTGTGGGTTACCTAGACAGGCGCGCGGCTCACTGCGAGAAGGGCAGCGGCAGCGCGCGGCACAGCGACGGTCACCGGCGCGCCTCCGACACGTACACGGACACCGTCGAGTCCTTCGAGCCCACGCCCATCGCGCATCTGTGTATCTTGTCTCATAGTCTCGGAGTACTAAAGCTTGGAGTACAGCGGTGTGGGTTACCTAGACAGGCGCGCGGCTCACTGCGAGAAGGGCAGCGGCAGCGCGCGGCACAGCGACGGTCACCGGCGCGCCTCCGACACGTACACGGACACCGTCGAGTCCTTCGAGCCCACGCCCATCGCGCATCTGTGTATCTTGTCTCATAGTCTCGGAGTACTAAAGCTTGGAGTACAGCGGTGTGGGTTACCTAGACAGGCGCGCGGCTCACTGCGAGAAGGGCAGCGGCAGCGCGCGGCACAGCGACGGTCACCGGCGCGCCTCCGACACGTACACGGACACCGTCGAGTCCTTCGAGCCCACGCCCATCGCGCATCTGTGTATCTTGTCTCATAGTCTCGGAGTACTAAAGCTTGGAGTACAGCGGTGTGGGTTACCTAGACAGGCGCGCGGCTCACTGCGAGAAGGGCAGCGGCAGCGCGCGGCACAGCGACGGTCACCGGCGCGCCTCCGACACGTACACGGACACCGTCGAGTCCTTCGAGCCCACGCCCATCGCGCATCTGTGTATCTTGTCTCATAGTCTCGGAGTACTAAAGCTTGGAGTACAGCGGTGTGGGTTACCTAGACAGGCGCGCGGCTCACTGCGAGAAGGGCAGCGGCAGCGCGCGGCACAGCGACGGTCACCGGCGCGCCTCCGACACGTACACGGACACCGTCGAGTCCTTCGAGCCCACGCCCATCGCGCATCTGTGTATCTTGTCTCATAGTCTCGGAGTACTAAAGCTTGGAGTACAGCGGTGTGGGTTACCTAGACAGGCGCGCGGCTCACTGCGAGAAGGGCAGCGGCAGCGCGCGGCACAGCGACGGTCACCGGCGCGCCTCCGACACGTACACGGACACCGTCGAGTCCTTCGAGCCCACGCCCATCGCGCATCTGTGTATCTTGTCTCATAGTCTCGGAGTACTAAAGCTTGGAGTACAGCGGTGTGGGTTACCTAGACAGGCGCGCGGCTCACTGCGAGAAGGGCAGCGGCAGCGCGCGGCACAGCGACGGTCACCGGCGCGCCTCCGACACGTACACGGACACCGTCGAGTCCTTCGAGCCCACGCCCATCGCGCATCTGTGTATCTTGTCTCATAGTCTCGGAGTACTAAAGCTTGGAGTACAGCGGTGTGGGTTACCTAGACAGGCGCGCGGCTCACTGCGAGAAGGGCAGCGGCAGCGCGCGGCACAGCGACGGTCACCGGCGCGCCTCCGACACGTACACGGACACCGTCGAGTCCTTCGAGCCCACGCCCATCGCGCATCTGTGTATCTTGTCTCATAGTCTCGGAGTACTAAAGCTTGGAGTACAGCGGTGTGGGTTACCTAGACAGGCGCGCGGCTCACTGCGAGAAGGGCAGCGGCAGCGCGCGGCACAGCGACGGTCACCGGCGCGCCTCCGACACGTACACGGACACCGTCGAGTCCTTCGAGCCCACGCCCATCGCGCATCTGTGTATCTTGTCTCATAGTCTCGGAGTACTAAAGCTTGGAGTACAGCGGTGTGGGTTACCTAGACAGGCGCGCGGCTCACTGCGAGAAGGGCAGCGGCAGCGCGCGGCACAGCGACGGTCACCGGCGCGCCTCCGACACGTACACGGACACCGTCGAGTCCTTCGAGCCCACGCCCATCGCGCATCTGTGTATCTTGTCTCATAGTCTCGGAGTACTAAAGCTTGGAGTACAGCGGTGTGGGTTACCTAGACAGGCGCGCGGCTCACTGCGAGAAGGGCAGCGGCAGCGCGCGGCACAGCGACGGTCACCGGCGCGCCTCCGACACGTACACGGACACCGTCGAGTCCTTCGAGCCCACGCCCATCGCGCATCTGTGTATCTTGTCTCATAGTCTCGGAGTACTAAAGCTTGGAGTACAGCGGTGTGGGTTACCTAGACAGGCGCGCGGCTCACTGCGAGAAGGGCAGCGGCAGCGCGCGGCACAGCGACGGTCACCGGCGCGCCTCCGACACGTACACGGACACCGTCGAGTCCTTCGAGCCCACGCCCATCGCGCATCTGTGTATCTTGTCTCATAGTCTCGGAGTACTAAAGCTTGGAGTACAGCGGTGTGGGTTACCTAGACAGGCGCGCGGCTCACTGCGAGAAGGGCAGCGGCAGCGCGCGGCACAGCGACGGTCACCGGCGCGCCTCCGACACGTACACGGACACCGTCGAGTCCTTCGAGCCCACGCCCATCGCGCATCTGTGTATCTTGTCTCATAGTCTCGGAGTACTAAAGCTTGGAGTACAGCGGTGTGGGTTACCTAGACAGGCGCGCGGCTCACTGCGAGAAGGGCAGCGGCAGCGCGCGGCACAGCGACGGTCACCGGCGCGCCTCCGACACGTACACGGACACCGTCGAGTCCTTCGAGCCCACGCCCATCGCGCATCTGTGTATCTTGTCTCATAGTCTCGGAGTACTAAAGCTTGGAGTACAGCGGTGTGGGTTACCTAGACAGGCGCGCGGCTCACTGCGAGAAGGGCAGCGGCAGCGCGCGGCACAGCGACGGTCACCGGCGCGCCTCCGACACGTACACGGACACCGTCGAGTCCTTCGAGCCCACGCCCATCGCGCATCTGTGTATCTTGTCTCATAGTCTCGGAGTACTAAAGCTTGGAGTACAGCGGTGTGGGTTACCTAGACAGGCGCGCGGCTCACTGCGAGAAGGGCAGCGGCAGCGCGCGGCACAGCGACGGTCACCGGCGCGCCTCCGACACGTACACGGACACCGTCGAGTCCTTCGAGCCCACGCCCATCGCGCATCTGTGTATCTTGTCTCATAGTCTCGGAGTACTAAAGCTTGGAGTACAGCGGTGTGGGTTACCTAGACAGGCGCGCGGCTCACTGCGAGAAGGGCAGCGGCAGCGCGCGGCACAGCGACGGTCACCGGCGCGCCTCCGACACGTACACGGACACCGTCGAGTCCTTCGAGCCCACGCCCATCGCGCATCTGTGTATCTTGTCTCATAGTCTCGGAGTACTAAAGCTTGGAGTACAGCGGTGTGGGTTACCTAGACAGGCGCGCGGCTCACTGCGAGAAGGGCAGCGGCAGCGCGCGGCACAGCGACGGTCACCGGCGCGCCTCCGACACGTACACGGACACCGTCGAGTCCTTCGAGCCCACGCCCATCGCGCATCTGTGTATCTTGTCTCATAGTCTCGGAGTACTAAAGCTTGGAGTACAGCGGTGTGGGTTACCTAGACAGGCGCGCGGCTCACTGCGAGAAGGGCAGCGGCAGCGCGCGGCACAGCGACGGTCACCGGCGCGCCTCCGACACGTACACGGACACCGTCGAGTCCTTCGAGCCCACGCCCATCGCGCATCTGTGTATCTTGTCTCATAGTCTCGGAGTACTAAAGCTTGGAGTACAGCGGTGTGGGTTACCTAGACAGGCGCGCGGCTCACTGCGAGAAGGGCAGCGGCAGCGCGCGGCACAGCGACGGTCACCGGCGCGCCTCCGACACGTACACGGACACCGTCGAGTCCTTCGAGCCCACGCCCATCGCGCATCTGTGTATCTTGTCTCATAGTCTCGGAGTACTAAAGCTTGGAGTACAGCGGTGTGGGTTACCTAGACAGGCGCGCGGCTCACTGCGAGAAGGGCAGCGGCAGCGCGCGGCACAGCGACGGTCACCGGCGCGCCTCCGACACGTACACGGACACCGTCGAGTCCTTCGAGCCCACGCCCATCGCGCATCTGTGTATCTTGTCTCATAGTCTCGGAGTACTAAAGCTTGGAGTACAGCGGTGTGGGTTACCTAGACAGGCGCGCGGCTCACTGCGAGAAGGGCAGCGGCAGCGCGCGGCACAGCGACGGTCACCGGCGCGCCTCCGACACGTACACGGACACCGTCGAGTCCTTCGAGCCCACGCCCATCGCGCATCTGTGTATCTTGTCTCATAGTCTCGGAGTACTAAGCTTGGAGTACAGCGGTGTGGGTTACCTAGACAGGCGCGCGGCTCACTGCGAGAAGGGCAGCGGCAGCGCGCGGCACAGCGACGGTCACCGGCGCGCCTCCGACACGTACACGGACACCGTCGAGTCCTTCGAGCCCACGCCCATCGCGCATCTGTGTATCTTGTCTCATAGTCTCGGAGTACTAAAGCTTGGAGTACAGCGGTGTGGGTTACCTAGACAGGCGCGCGGCTCACTGCGAGAAGGGCAGCGGCAGCGCGCGGCACAGCGACGGTCACCGGCGCGCCTCCGACACGTACACGGACACCGTCGAGTCCTTTGAGCCCACGCCCATCGCGCATCTGTGTATCTTGTCTCATAGTCTCGGAGTACTAAAGCTGGAGTACAGCGGTGTGGGTTACCTAGACAGGCGCGCGGCTCACTGCGAGAAGGGCAGCGGCAGCGCGCGGCACAGCGACGGTCACCGGCGCGCCTCCGACACGTACACGGACACCGTCGAGTCCTTCGAGCCCACGCCCATCGCGCATCTGTGTATCTTGTCTCATAGTCTCGGAGTACTAAAGCTTGGAGTA
The DNA here is from genome assembly GCA_963675205.1 of Catocala nupta. NCBI lineage: Eukaryota > Metazoa > Arthropoda > Insecta > Lepidoptera > Erebidae > Catocala > Catocala nupta. Next base: position 7,699,564 of record OY776084.1, on the reverse strand, counting down.
CAGCGGTGTGGGTTACCTAGACAGGCGCGCGGCTCACTGCGAGAAGGGCAGCGGCAGCGCGCGGCACAGCGACGGTCACCGGCGCGCCTCCGACACGTACACGGACACCGTCGAGTCCTTCGAGCCCACGCCCATCGCGCATCTGTGTATCTTGTCTCATAGTCTCGGAGTACTAAAGCTTGGAGTACAGCGGTGTGGGTTACCTAGACAGGCGCGCGGCTCACTGCGAGAAGGGCAGCGGCAGCGCGCGGCACAGCGACGGTCACCGGCGCGCCTCCGACACGTACACGGACACCGTCGAGTCCTTCGAGCCCACGCCCATCGCGCATCTGTGTATCTTGTCTCATAGTCTCGGAGTACTAAAGCTTGGAGTACAGCGGTGTGGGTTACCTAGACAGGCGCGCGGCTCACTGCGAGAAGGGCAGCGGCAGCGCGCGGCACAGCGACGGTCACCGGCGCGCCTCCGACACGTACACGGACACCGTCGAGTCCTTCGAGCCCACGCCCATCGCGCATCTGTGTATCTTGTCTCATAGTCTCGGAGTACTAAAGCTTGGAGTACAGCGGTGTGGGTTACCTAGACAGGCGCGCGGCTCACTGCGAGAAGGGCAGCGGCAGCGCGCGGCACAGCGACGGTCACCGGCGCGCCTCCGACACGTACACGGACACCGTCGAGTCCTTCGAGCCCACGCCCATCGCGCATCTGTGTATCTTGTCTCATAGTCTCGGAGTACTAAAGCTTGGAGTACAGCGGTGTGGGTTACCTAGACAGGCGCGCGGGCTCACTGCGAGAAGGGCAGCGGCAGCGCGCGGCACAGCGACGGTCACCGGCGCGCCTCCGACACGTACACGGACACCGTCGAGTCCTTCGAGCCCACGCCCATCGCGCATCTGTGTATCTTGTCTCATAGTCTCGGAGTACTAAAGCTTGGAGTACAGCGGTGTGGGTTACCTAGACAGGCGCGCGGCTCACTGCGAGAAGGGCAGCGGCAGCGCGCGGCACAGCGACGGTCACCGGCGCGCCTCCGACACGTACACGGACACCGTCGAGTCCTTCGAGCCCACGCCCATCGCGCATCTGTGTATCTTGTCTCATAGTCTCGGAGTACTAAAGCTTGGAGTACAGCGGTGTGGGTTACCTAGACAGGCGCGCGGCTCACTGCGAGAAGGGCAGCGGCAGCGCGCGGCACAGCGACGGTCACCGGCGCGCCTCCGACACGTACACGGACACCGTCGAGTCCTTCGAGCCCACGCCCATCGCGCATCTGTGTATCTTGTCTCATAGTCTCGGAGTACTAAAGCTTGGAGTACAGCGGTGTGGGTTACCTAGACAGGCGCGCGGCTCACTGCGAGAAGGGCAGCGGCAGCGCGCGGCACAGCGACGGTCACCGGCGCGCCTCCGACACGTACACGGACACCGTCGAGTCCTTCGAGCCCACGCCCATCGCGCATCTGTGTATCTTGTCTCATAGTCTCGGAGTACTAAAGCTTGGAGTACAGCGGTGTGGGTTACCTAGACAGGCGCGCGGCTCACTGCGAGAAGGGCAGCGGCAGCGCGCGGCACAGCGACGGTCACCGGCGCGCCTCCGACACGTACACGGACACCGTCGAGTCCTTCGAGCCCACGCCCATCGCGCATCTGTGTATCTTGTCTCATAGTCTCGGAGTACTAAAGCTTGGAGTACAGCGGTGTGGGTTACCTAGACAGGCGCGCGGCTCACTGCGAGAAGGGCAGCGGCAGCGCGCGGCACAGCGACGGTCACCGGCGCGCCTCCGACACGTACACGGACACCGTCGAGTCCTTCGAGCCCACGCCCATCGCGCATCTGTGTATCTTGTCTCATAGTCTCGGAGTACTAAACCTTGGAGTACAGCGGTGTGGGTTACCTAGACAGGCGCGCGGCTCACTGCGAGAAGGGCAGCGGCAGCGCGCGGCACAGCGACGGTCACCGGCGCGCCTCCGACACGTACACGGACACCGTCGAGTCCTTCGAGCCCACGCCCATCGCGCATCTGTGTATCTTGTCTCATAGTCTCGGAGTACTAAAGCTTGGAGTACAGCGGTGTGGGTTACCTAGACAGGCGCGCGGCTCACTGCGAGAAGGGCAGCGGCAGCGCGCGGCACAGCGACGGTCACCGGCGCGCCTCCGACACGTACACGGACACCGTCGAGTCCTTCGAGCCCACGCCCATCGCGCATCTGTGTATCTTGTCTCATAGTCTCGGAGTACTAAAGCTTGGAGTACAGCGGTGTGGGTTACCTAGACAGGCGCGCGGCTCACTGCGAGAAGGGCAGCGGCAGCGCGCGGCACAGCGACGGTCACCGGCGCGCCTCCGACACGTACACGGACACCGTCGAGTCCTTCGAGCCCACGCCCATCGCGCATCTGTGTATCTTGTCTCATAGTCTCGGAGTACTAAAGCTTGGAGTACAGCGGTGTGGGTTACCTAGACAGGCGCGCGGCTCACTGCGAGAAGGGCAGCGGCAGCGCGCGGCACAGCGACGGTCACCGGCGCGCCTCCGACACGTACACGGACACCGTCGAGTCCTTCGAGCCCACGCCCATCGCGCATCTGTGTATCTTGTCTCATAGTCTCGGAGTACTAAAGCTTGGAGTACAGCGGTGTGGGTTACCTAGACAGGCGCGCGGCTCACTGCGAGAAGGGCAGCGGCAGCGCGCGGCACAGCGACGGTCACCGGCGCGCCTCCGACACGTACACGGACACCGTCGAGTCCTTCGAGCCCACGCCCATCGCGCATCTGTGTATCTTGTCTCATAGTCTCGGAGTACTAAAGCTTGGAGTACAGCGGTGTGGGTTACCTAGACAGGCGCGCGGCTCACTGCGAGAAGGGCAGCGGCAGCGCGCGGCACAGCGACGGTCACCGGCGCGCCTCCGACACGTACACGGACACCGTCGAGTCCTTCGAGCCCACGCCCATCGCGCATCTGTGTATCTTGTCTCATAGTCTCGGAGTACTAAAGCTTGGAGTACAGCGGTGTGGGTTACCTAGACAGGCGCGCGGCTCACTGCGAGAAGGGCAGCGGCAGCGCGCGGCACAGCGACGGTCACCGGCGCGCCTCCGACACGTACACGGACACCGTCGAGTCCTTCGAGCCCACGCCCATCGCGCATCTGTGTATCTTGTCTCATAGTCTCGGAGTACTAAAGCTTGGAGTACAGCGGTGTGGGTTACCTAGACAGGCGCGCGGCTCACTGCGAGAAGGGCAGCGGCAGCGCGCGGCACAGCGACGGTCACCGGCGCGCCTCCGACACGTACACGGACACCGTCGAGTCCTTCGAGCCCACGCCCATCGCGCATCTGTGTATCTTGTCTCATAGTCTCGGAGTACTAAAGCTTGGAGTACAGCGGTGTGGGTTACCTAGACAGGCGCGCGGCTCACTGCGAGAAGGGCAGCGGCAGCGCGCGGCACAGCGACGGTCACCGGCGCGCCTCCGACACGTACACGGACACCGTCGAGTCCTTCGAGCCCACGCCCATCGCGCATCTGTGTATCTTGTCTCATAGTCTCGGAGTACTAAAGCTTGGAGTACAGCGGTGTGGGTTACCTAGACAGGCGCGCGGCTCACTGCGAGAAGGGCAGCGGCAGCGCGCGGCACAGCGACGGTCACCGGCGCGCCTCCGACACGTACACGGACACCGTCGAGTCCTTCGAGCCCACGCCCATCGCGCATCTGTGTATCTTGTCTCATAGTCTCGGAGTACTAAAGCTTGGAGTACAGCGGTGTGGGTTACCTAGACAGGCGCGCGGCTCACTGCGAGAAGGGCAGCGGCAGCGCGCGGCACAGCGACGGTCACCGGCGCGCCTCCGACACGTACACGGACACCGTCGAGTCCTTCGAGCCCACGCCCATCGCGCATCTGTGTATCTTGTCTCATAGTCTCGGAGTACTAAAGCTTGGAGTACAGCGGTGTGGGTTACCTAGACAGGCGCGCGGCTCACTGCGAGAAGGGCAGCGGCAGCGCGCGGCACAGCGACGGTCACCGGCGCGCCTCCGACACGTACACGGACACCGTCGAGTCCTTCGAGCCCACGCCCATCGCGCATCTGTGTATCTTGTCTCATAGTCTCGGAGTACTAAAGCTTGGAGTACAGCGGTGTGGGTTACCTAGACAGGCGCGCGGCTCACTGCGAGAAGGGCAGCGGCAGCGCGCGGCACAGCGACGGTCACCGGCGCGCCTCCGACACGTACACGGACACCGTCGAGTCCTTCGAGCCCACGCCCATCGCGCATCTGTGTATCTTGTCTCATAGTCTCGGAGTACTAAAGCTTGGAGTACAGCGGTGTGGGTTACCTAGACAGGCGCGCGGCTCACTGCGAGAAGGGCAGCGGCAGCGCGCGGCACAGCGACGGTCACCGGCGCGCCTCCGACACGTACACGGACACCGTCGAGTCCTTCGAGCCCACGCCCATCGCGCATCTGTGTATCTTGTCTCATAGTCTCGGAGTACTAAAGCTTGGAGTACAGCGGTGTGGGTTACCTAGACAGGCGCGCGGCTCACTGCGAGAAGGGCAGCGGCAGCGCGCGGCACAGCGACGGTCACCGGCGCGCCTCCGACACGTACACGGACACCGTCGAGTCCTTCGAGCCCACGCCCATCGCGCATCTGTGTATCTTGTCTCATAGTCTCGGAGTACTAAAGCTTGGAGTACAGCGGTGTGGGTTACCTAGACAGGCGCGCGGCTCACTGCGAGAAGGGCAGCGGCAGCGCGCGGCACAGCGACGGTCACCGGCGCGCCTCCGACACGTACACGGACACCGTCGAGTCCTTCGAGCCCACGCCCATCGCGCATCTGTGTATCTTGTCTCATAGTCTCGGAGTACTAAAGCTTGGAGTACAGCGGTGTGGGTTACCTAGACAGGCGCGCGGCTCACTGCGAGAAGGGCAGCGGCAGCGCGCGGCACAGCGACGGTCACCGGCGCGCCTCCGACACGTACACGGACACCGTCGAGTCCTTCGAGCCCACGCCCATCGCGCATCTGTGTATCTTGTCTCATAGTCTCGGAGTACTAAAGCTTGGAGTACAGCGGTGTGGGTTACCTAGACAGGCGCGCGGCTCACTGCGAGAAGGGCAGCGGCAGCGCGCGGCACAGCGACGGTCACCGGCGCGCCTCCGACACGTACACGGACACCGTCGAGTCCTTCGAGCCCACGCCCATCGCGCATCTGTGTATCTTGTCTCATAGTCTCGGAGTACTAAAGCTTGGAGTACAGCGGTGTGGGTTACCTAGACAGGCGCGCGGCTCACTGCGAGAAGGGCAGCGGCAGCGCGCGGCACAGCGACGGTCACCGGCGCGCCTCCGACACGTACACGGACACCGTCGAGTCCTTCGAGCCCACGCCCATCGCGCATCTGTGTATCTTGTCTCATAGTCTCGGAGTACTAAAGCTTGGAGTACAGCGGTGTGGGTTACCTAGACAGGCGCGCGGCTCACTGCGAGAAGGGCAGCGGCAGCGCGCGGCACAGCGACGGTCACCGGCGCGCCTCCGACACGTACACGGACACCGTCGAGTCCTTCGAGCCCACGCCCATCGCGCATCTGTGTATCTTGTCTCATAGTCTCGGAGTACTAAAGCTTGGAGTACAGCGGTGTGGGTTACCTAGACAGGCGCGCGGCTCACTGCGAGAAGGGCAGCGGCAGCGCGCGGCACAGCGACGGTCACCGGCGCGCCTCCGACACGTACACGGACACCGTCGAGTCCTTCGAGCCCACGCCCATCGCGCATCTGTGTATCTTGTCTCATAGTCTCGGAGTACTAAAGCTTGGAGTACAGCGGTGTGGGTTACCTAGACAGGCGCGCGGCTCACTGCGAGAAGGGCAGCGGCAGCGCGCGGCACAGCGACGGTCACCGGCGCGCCTCCGACACGTACACGGACACCGTCGAGTCCTTCGAGCCCACGCCCATCGCGCATCTGTGTATCTTGTCTCATAGTCTCGGAGTACTAAAGCTTGGAGTACAGCGGTGTGGGTTACCTAGACAGGCGCGCGGCTCACTGCGAGAAGGGCAGCGGCAGCGCGCGGCACAGCGACGGTCACCGGCGCGCCTCCGACACGTACACGGACACCGTCGAGTCCTTCGAGCCCACGCCCATCGCGCATCTGTGTATCTTGTCTCATAGTCTCGGAGTACTAAAGCTTGGAGTACAGCGGTGTGGGTTACCTAGACAGGCGCGCGGCTCACTGCGAGAAGGGCAGCGGCAGCGCGCGGCACAGCGACGGTCACCGGCGCGCCTCCGACACGTACACGGACACCGTCGAGTCCTTCGAGCCCACGCCCATCGCGCATCTGTGTATCTTGTCTCATAGTCTCGGAGTACTAAAGCTTGGAGTACAGCGGTGTGGGTTACCTAGACAGGCGCGCGGCTCACTGCGAGAAGGGCAGCGGCAGCGCGCGGCACAGCGACGGTCACCGGCGCGCCTCCGACACGTACACGGACACCGTCGAGTCCTTCGAGCCCACGCCCATCGCGCATCTGTGTATCTTGTCTCATAGTCTCGGAGTACTAAAGCTTGGAGTACAGCGGTGTGGGTTACCTAGACAGGCGCGCGGCTCACTGCGAGAAGGGCAGCGGCAGCGCGCGGCACAGCGACGGTCACCGGCGCGCCTCCGACACGTACACGGACACCGTCGAGTCCTTCGAGCCCACGCCCATCGCGCATCTGTGTATCTTGTCTCATAGTCTCGGAGTACTAAAGCTTGGAGTACAGCGGTGTGGGTTACCTAGACAGGCGCGCGGCTCACTGCGAGAAGGGCAGCGGCAGCGCGCGGCACAGCGACGGTCACCGGCGCGCCTCCGACACGTACACGGACACCGTCGAGTCCTTCGAGCCCACGCCCATCGCGCATCTGTGTATCTTGTCTCATAGTCTCGGAGTACTAAAGCTTGGAGTACAGCGGTGTGGGTTACCTAGACAGGCGCGCGGCTCACTGCGAGAAGGGCAGCGGCAGCGCGCGGCACAGCGACGGTCACCGGCGCGCCTCCGACACGTACACGGACACCGTCGAGTCCTTCGAGCCCACGCCCATCGCGCATCTGTGTATCTTGTCTCATAGTCTCGGAGTACTAAAGCTTGGAGTACAGCGGTGTGGGTTACCTAGACAGGCGCGCGGCTCACTGCGAGAAGGGCAGCGGCAGCGCGCGGCACAGCGACGGTCACCGGCGCGCCTCCGACACGTACACGGACACCGTCGAGTCCTTCGAGCCCACGCCCATCGCGCATCTGTGTATCTTGTCTCATAGTCTCGGAGTACTAAAGCTTGGAGTACAGCGGTGTGGGTTACCTAGACAGGCGCGCGGCTCACTGCGAGAAGGGCAGCGGCAGCGCGCGGCACAGCGACGGTCACCGGCGCGCCTCCGACACGTACACGGACACCGTCGAGTCCTTCGAGCCCACGCCCATCGCGCATCTGTGTATCTTGTCTCATAGTCTCGGAGTACTAAAGCTTGGAGTACAGCGGTGTGGGTTACCTAGACAGGCGCGCGGCTCACTGCGAGAAGGGCAGCGGCAGCGCGCGGCACAGCGACGGTCACCGGCGCGCCTCCGACACGTACACGGACACCGTCGAGTCCTTCGAGCCCACGCCCATCGCGCATCTGTGTATCTTGTCTCATAGTCTCGGAGTACTAAAGCTTGGAGTACAGCGGTGTGGGTTACCTAGACAGGCGCGCGGCTCACTGCGAGAAGGGCAGCGGCAGCGCGCGGCACAGCGACGGTCACCGGCGCGCCTCCGACACGTACACGGACACCGTCGAGTCCTTCGAGCCCACGCCCATCGCGCATCTGTGTATCTCGTCTCATAGTCTCGGAGTACTAAAGCTTGGAGTACAGCGGTGTGGGTTACCTAGACAGGCGCGCGGCTCACTGCGAGAAGGGCAGCGGCAGCGCGCGGCACAGCGACGGTCACCGGCGCGCCTCCGACACGTACACGGACACCGTCGAGTCCTTCGAGCCCACGCCCATCGCGCATCTGTGTATCTTGTCTCATAGTCTCGGAGTACTAAAGCTTGGAGTACAGCGGTGTGGGTTACCTAGACAGGCGCGCGGCTCACTGCGAGAAGGGCAGCGGCAGCGCGCGGCACAGCGACGGTCACCGGCGCGCCTCCGACACGTACACGGACACCGTCGAGTCCTTCGAGCACACGCCCATCGCGCATCTGTGTATCTTGTCTCATAGTCTCGGAGTACTAAAGCTTGGAGTACAGCGGTGTGGGTTACCTAGACAGGCGCGCGGCTCACTGCGAGAAGGGCAGCGGCAGCGCGCGGCACAGCGACGGTCACCGGCGCGCCTCCGACACGTACACGGACACCGTCGAGTCCTTCGAGCCCACGCCCATCGCGCATCTGTGTATCTTGTCTCATAGTCTCGGAGTACTAAAGCTTGGAGTACAGCGGTGTGGGTTACCTAGACAGGCGCGCGGCTCACTGCGAGAAGGGCAGCGGCAGCGCGCGGCACAGCGACGGTCACCGGCGCGCCTCCGACACGTACACGGACACCGTCGAGTCCTTCGAGCCCACGCCCATCGCGCATCTGTGTATCTTGTCTCATAGTCTCGGAGTACTAAAGCTTGGAGTACAGCGGTGTGGGTTACCTAGACAGGCGCGCGGCTCACTGCGAGAAGGGCAGCGGCAGCGCGCGGCACAGCGACGGTCACCGGCGCGCCTCCGACACGTACACGGACACCGTCGAGTCCTTCGAGCCCACGCCCATCGCGCATCTGTGTATCTTGTCTCATAGTCTCGGAGTACTAAAGCTTGGAGTACAGCGGTGTGGGTTACCTAGACAGGCGCGCGGCTCACTGCGAGAAGGGCAGCGGCAGCGCGCGGCACAGCGACGGTCACCGGCGCGCCTCCGACACGTACACGGACACCGTCGAGTCCTTCGAGCCCACGCCCATCGCGCATCTGTGTATCTTGTCTCATAGTCTCGGAGTACTAAAGCTTGGAGTACAGCGGTGTGGGTTACCTAGACAGGCGCGCGGCTCACTGCGAGAAGGGCAGCGGCAGCGCGCGGCACAGCGACGGTCACCGGCGCGCCTCCGACACGTACACGGACACCGTCGAGTCCTTCGAGCCCACGCCCATCGCGCATCTGTACAATTCATGGATTGTTAACTCACATAATAATCAAACAACCTTACTGAACCAAATATAAGTTTGTTGAAGATGTATAATATATAAATAATAAGTAATGCAAACGTAAACAATACACTATCGAGTGCGCTCGACGCCATATCGCGTCACCGGGGTTTGACGTGTACAAATCTGTAGACCCGATCGGCGTTAGCGGTATTTGATAGGTATATATATATATTTTTTTTTATCTGATACCTTCCGCTACCTGTCAACGATAGAAGTGTATAGCTTACAATTGTGTTATAATAATATGTGTTGAAAATGTTGCAATTTTGTTACGAATGTCTGAAGTGGAAGGTATGGTACTGAAGTCATACTATGACACAATGAGATTGAGAAATTTTGTTAAAATGCAAATAGAAAAATATATTTATAAACGTTCATATAATTCTTAAACATTTATGTTTCTTTCTAAATTATACAATCCCATATTATTCATCTCGATAGCAATGGGACTTTGGGGAGTTTTTGTGCTTAGGGATTACAACGGGCCTTTTCTCAAGCAAAAAGGTCCGTGCCCAGCAGTGAGTCGACTCAATACGAACTGATATTATATTATATTTACAATGACCTTGTAATTGTCTACGAATTACATCTAAATTCACATTACCTGAGCGGATGGAAGGTGAGACACGAGACGGGCCCGATGCGCGCGCCCATGAACCCCTCGTGGAACTTGATCGTGTTCAGCGGCGCACCCTTCAAGTCGTAGATGCTGATGCTCTGGTTCACTGACCCGCTACAACACAACAACATATTATTTATAACGAGAATAATTTCGAGCAATCAATCAATACTTATTAATAAACGCCCTTGTATAATATTGATGACATTAAAAGGATGAATAAAATATAATATTGTCTAGGAGCATGTAACACATTAAAATAGTTTCATCTTTCGTATTTTTCTCCGCAAAACTCGAAAATAAGTCGATGGATTGATCTGAATTTTAACACAATATTAATTTCTTTAAAAGTGTGTTTCAATATATTTTTAATTTGTAAGTTTTAAGCACGAGATATAAAATAGCAAGCTGAGCAACAGCTGATCGTGGCCGGATTTAGCCTATTTAGTTAAGATGTTTATTAATATAAAACCTTATTTTCTGATCCCCACAAGTTATTTTGAAGGAATGAATTTTTAGAACAGATGTACATCTTTACACACACAAATAAAAATCCTAATTAAACATTATGAATGTGGAATATAGTAAAGATGTATGTAATTTAATAAACCATGAACGCATTTAAAAATTGCCACTCGGTAAGGGATTGTCACCGTATCGCCTTTCGCCTCGCCGTCAAACAGGCGTCAATCAACATAAACACGTAACCAAAGCGAATCAGCAGCTCCGATACTTCACCTCGACTAGGGCTAGGCGACGCCGCGCTTATAAAGCGTATTTAGAGTCACTTAAATCATATTAATATAGATATTTTCCCATTTCTTCAATGAGTTTATCCCTTTTCACCGTTATTTTTTTTGTAATCTACCTTACTAATTTAGTAAAACATGTGCATAACACGACTGGAAGTTGTCTTGTGAACGACAGCACGTTCGGCAACAATAGGTAGTGCACGGAGAGACGTAAGCGCGGGTACGACGAGTCGTAAGCACGGGGACGACGAGTCGTAAGCGCGGGGAAGACGAGTCGTAAGCGCGGGGAAGACGAGTCGTAAGCGCGAGGACAAGGAGCCGTAAGCGCGGGGACTGCAAGTTGACCACGCACTGCACCGTGGTCCGTGAGCTTGTCCCGAGGCGAGGCCATTACGTTACGATAGTGTGCGTTGCAGTAGGGAGTTTCATACAAAGAACACTGCATGGCTCGAGTTGATACGGTGACGATCCCTTGCCGAGTTGAAATGTGTGCTATGACCTTAACGCATAGGTACGATCTTTGTATTCCAATATGCATTAATTTATTTAATTATTTTTATTTTTGTATTGATTCTTATTTTACAATTTTATCTTAACAGTAAGATAAAGTGCACTTATAGATATTTGCCCAAACTAGGTTAAAGCTGTGTTTCAATCGACAAACTGCTTACAAACTATTATCAGTATAAATAAATTAACATAATTAAGATTTTACATCTAAAATGAGTTAATTTATAAATGCTTAATTCTCTATTTAGTCTATTGTACAAAAATGGCCCTAGAAATGCAAAAAATCTATTTGTAAAAATATGTTTTGAACATCATTGTGTGGTGCATTACCGTGGGGTTTACGACTGCGAAGCGACGGGTTTCTACCCGTACCCGCTAGGGATAAATAGAAGCAAAGTTAGTAGTGAGGCACGTACCACGCGATGAGGTTACAGAGCGGGTGCACGTCGATGGCCGCGAGGGGCGCGGGTGCCCGCACTGTCTCCGTCACCGCCATCTTGCGCGTGTCGTATATACGCACCTCGCCGTTCATACTGTAAACGAAATATTATAACAATGAAAATCATCACAATCAAAGATTTAAATTTTATAAACCGTGTCTAAACCAAGATCAAGACCTCTAAGGAAGCCGAAAGTCACGTGTTCTATTCGTCGGTAAAATGATTTTTTGTTAAGGAACTATATCCAGGAAGTCGACTAGTTATAGAGATATTAAAGGTCAAGGTCGCCGAAGTAAGTAAGTATACTGACCAGCCGGTGACCATGGTGTAATGTCTGCGCGGTATCGGCGCGTCGCCAGTACACTAGGTGACCTGACCGTGGAGGCACGGCTGCGAAGCGCGTATAAACAGCGGAAGTACGCCCTGCAGTCCGCCATCAGCGATGCCAAAGCCCAAAGATGAGAATATTTCCTGGGGACTCTCGAGGCAGATCCGTGGGGCCGCCCGTACAAGGCGGTCAGGGGCAAGTTGCGCCCCTGGGCCCCACCGGTCACCGAGAGTCTCCAGCCCCGGCAATTAGAGGAGGTGGTCTCCGCTCTCTTTCCGTCGAGAGCGGAGCACACGCCTCCCGAAATGGCGCCGCCCGATATTGAGGAGGGCGGTGCCGATGCCGGGGCGCCAGAGGTAACAATGGCGGAGCTCGGCGCGGCAATGGTTCGGCTCCGGGGCAAAAACACCGCCCCGGGGCCGGACGGAATTCCTGGCCGCGCCTTGGTTTTGGCCTACGACGCCCTAGGGGACCGGCTCCTCAGGCTGTTTAGCGCCTGTTTGGAGTCGGGACGGTTCCCTGCCATGTGGAAGACGGGTAAGCTGGTCCTCCTGAGAAAGGAGGGCCGCCCCGCGGACTCTCCCTCCGCGTACCGCCCCATAGTGCTGTTGGATGAGGTGGGCAAGCTCTTTGAGCGTGTAGTGGTTGCCCGCCTGTCCAGGCACCTGGTGCGGGTGGGCGCCGACTTGTCCGAACTGCAGTTCGGATTCCAAGAGGGCCGATCGACAATTGACGCGATCAGTCGCGTCAAGGCCCTCTCGGATGAGGCGGTCGCCTCGCGCGGGGTAGTGTTGGCGGTGTCTTTGGACATCGCCAACGCGTTCAACACCCTGCCGTGGGCGACTATCTTTATTCGTGGGCGGTTATCTGCGCTGAATAGTCGGGGACAACCTGCACCAGAGGAGTGTGTTCTGTGTGGGGCGGAACGGAGAGACGTTCCGGAGGGAGGTGTCGTGCGGTGTTCCGCAGGGTTCCGTTCTTGGACCGATCCTGTGGAACATTGGCTACGACTGGGTGCTGCGGGGCGCCCTACCCCCGGGCGTCGGCGTAACTTGTTACCCGACGACACGCTGGTCACGGCCCGGGGAGAGGATTACGGGGCAGCTGCCCGTCTTGCCACGGCAGGGGTGGCCCTGGTAGTCGGTAGAATTAGGATGTTGGGACTGGAGGTGGCGCTGGAAAAGTCCGAGGCCCTGTTATTTCATGGGCCTCGGCGGGCGCCGCCACCAGATGCCCACATCATAGTTGAAGGGGTCCGCATCGAGGTGGAGCCGAGTATGAAATACTTGGGGCTCCACCTCGATGGCCGCTGGAACTTTCGCGTCCATTTTAGCCGTCTGGCCCCCCGGCTGATGTCGGCGGCGGGAGCGCTTAGCTCTCTGCTGCCGAATATCGGGGTGCCGACTGTCGTCTGCCGCCGCCTCTATTTGGGGGTGGTGCGGTCGATGGCCCTTTACGTGTCGCTCATTTGGGCCGGCGCCCTCGATCTCTCGTTGCCGACCATCGTATCCATGATGGTCGGCGACGACAGGTGCTGGGGCGCAATGAGGTCCTTCTGCGAGGCTGTCATCTCGCAGAAGAAGGCGGCGGAGCGGGTGCGTGAGGAAGATCCTTACGCCCCGGACATCCGCCGCCGGAGGAGGAGGCGCAGGAGACGCGCTTATGTTGCTCTCCTGCCCCCCACCTAAGGATTAAGGATTAATAAGGGTCCCCTGAGGCCCTGCCACCCGTGAGTAAGAACCCATAGAGGGCGCGCGCGGTGTTCCTGCGCGCCTTCTTACGTCGAAAGGGGAGAGCAGTGAAATGCTCTCCCCCGGGGACGAGAGGAGGTCGGGTCCAATTGACCCGGCCGGCACCCACCTACTATGGATGAATCTTTTTAGACTCCCAACTGGCCCCCCCATTGGGTGACAGAGGGAACACCTTAGGTTTTTTTAGTGGGTATACCAGCACTCGGCTGGTGAGTCCCACACGCCCCGCCGGTGCCGTCCCCTAGCCGGCGGGTAGTGCATCAAGCATTTTTTCCTGGGTATCAAAAAAAAAAAAGATGTCTGCGCGGTGCGCGGCGGCGAGCACGGGCGCGTGGTGGTCGTGCAGGCGGTACAGCGCGTGCGGAGGCGCGCGCTCGTCCCACGCGCGCAAGGTGCCGTCGCCGAAGTAAGTAAGTATACTGACCAGCCGGTGACCATGGTGTAGATGTCTGCGCGGTGCGCGGCGGCGAGCACGGGCGCGTGGTGGTCGTGCAGGCGGTACAGCGCGTGCGGCGGCGCGCGCTCGTCCCACGCGCGCAAGGTGCCGTCGCCGAAGTAAGTAAGTATACTGACCAGCCGGTGACCATGGTGTAGATGTCTGCGCGGTGCGCGGCGGCGAGCACGGGCGCGTGGTGGTCGTGCAGGCGGTACAGCGCGTGCGGCGGCGCGCGCTCGTCCCACGCGCGCAAGGTGCCGTCGCCGAAGTAAGTAAGTATACTGACCAGCCGGTGACCATGGTGTAGATGTCTGCGCGGTGCGCGGCGGCGAGCACGGGCGCGTGATGGTCGTGCAGGCGGTACAGCGCGTGCGGCGGCGCGCGCTCGTCCCACGCGCGCAAGGTACCGTGGCCGAAGTAAGTAAGTATACTGACCAGCCGGTGACCATGGTGTAGATGTCTGCGCGGTGCGCGGCGGCGAGCACGGGCGCGTGGTGGTCGTGCAGGCGGTACAGCGCGTGCGGCGGCGCGCGCTCGACCCACGCGCGCAAGGTGCCGTCGCCGAAGTAAGTAAGTATACTGACCAGCCGGTGACCATGGTGTAAATGTCTGCGCGGTGCGCGGCGGCGAGCACGGGCGCGTGGTGGTCGTGCAGGCGGTACAGCGCGTGCGGCGGCGCGCGCTCGTCCCACGCGCGCAAGGTGCCGTCGCCGAAGTAAGTAAGTATACTGACCAGCCGGTGACCATGGTGTAGATGTCTGCGCGGTGCGCGGCGGCGAGCACGGGCGCGTGGTGGTCGTGCAGGCGGTACAGCGCGTGCGGCGGCGCGCGCTCGTCCCACGCGCGCAAGGTGCCGTCGCCGAAGTAAGTAAGTATACTGACCAGCCGGTGACCATGGTGTAGATGTCTGCGCGGTGCGCGGCGGCGAGCACGGGCGCGTGGTGGTCGTGCAGGCGGTACAGCGCGTGCGGCGGCGCGCGCTCGTCCCACGCGCGCAAGGTACCGTCGCCGAAGTAAGTAAGTATACTGACCAGCCGGTGACCATGGTGTAGATGTCTGCGCGGTGCGCGGCGGCGAGCACGGGCGCGTGGTGGTCGTGCAGGCGGTACAGCGCGTGCGGCGGCGCGCGCTCGACCCACGCGCGCAAGGTGCCGTCGCCGAAGTAAGTAAGTATACTGACCAGCCGGTGACCATGGTGTAGATGTCTGCGCGGTGCGCGGCGGCGAGCACGGGCGCGTGGTGGTCGTGCAGGCGGTACAGCGCGTGCGGCGGCGCGCGCTCGTCCCACGCGCGCAAGGTGCCGTCGCCGAAGTAAGTAAGTATACTGACCAGCCGGTGACCATGGTGTAGATGTCTGCGCGGTGCGCGGCGGCGAGCACGGGCGCGTGGTGGTCGTGCAGGCGGTACAGCGCGTGCGGCGGCGCGCGCTCGTCCCACGCGCGCAAGGTGCCGTCGCCGAAGTAAGTAAGTATACTGACCAGCCGGTGACCATGGTGTAGATGTCTGCGCGGTGCGCGGCGGCGAGCACGGGCGCGTGGTGGTCGTGCAGGCGGTACAGCGCGTGCGGCGGCGCGCGCTCGTCCCACGCGCGCAAGGTGCCGTCGCCGAAGTAAGTAAGTATACTGACCAGCCGGTGACCATGGTGTAGATGTCTGCGCGGTGCGCGGCGGCGAGCACGGGCGCGTGATGGTCGTGCAGGCGGTACAGCGCGTGCGGCGGCGCGCGCTCGTCCCACGCGCGCAAGGTACCGTCGCCGAAGTAAGTAAGTATACTGACCAGCCGGTGACCATGGTGTAGATGTCTGCGCGGTGCGTGGCGGCGAGCACGGGCGCGTGGTGGTCGTGCAGGCGGTACAGCGCGTGCGGCGGCGCGCGCTCGACCCACGCGCGCAAGGTGCCGTCGCCGAAGTAAGTAAGTATACTGACCAGCCGGTGACCATGGTGTAGATGTCTGCGCGGTGCGCGGCGGCGAGCACGGGCGCGTGGTGGTCGTGCAGGCGGTACAGCGCGTGCGGCGGCGCGCGCTCGACCCACGCGCGCAAGGTGCCGTCGCCGAAGTAAGTAAGTATACTGACCAGCCGGTGACCATGGTGTAGATGTCTGCGCGGTGCGCGGCGGCGAGCACGGGCGCGTGGTAGTCGTGCAGGCGGTACAGCGCGTGCGGCGGCGCGCGCTCGTCCCACGCGCGCAAGGTGCCGTCGCCGAAGTAAGTAAGTATACTGACCAGCCGGTGACCATGGTGTAGATGTCTGCGCGGTGCGCGGCGGCGAGCACGGGCGCGTGGTGGTCGTGCAGGCGGTACAGCGCGTGCGGCGGCGCGCGCTCGTCCCACGCGCGCAAGGTGCCGTCGCCGAAGTAAGTAAGTATACTGACCAGCCGGTGACCATGGTGTAGATGTCTGCGCGGTGCGCGGCGGCGAGCACGGGCGCGTGGTGGTCGTGCAGGCGGTACAGCGCGTGCGGCGGCGCGCGCTCGTCCCACGCGCGCAAGGTGCCGTCGCCGAAGTAAGTAAGTATACTGACCAGCCGGTGACCATGGTGTAGATGTCTGCGCGGTGCGCGGCGGCGAGCACGGGCGCGTGATGGTCGTGCAGGCGGTACAGCGCGTGCGGCGGCGCGCGCTCGTCCCACGCGCGCAAGGTACCGTCGCCGAAGTAAGTAAGTATACTGACCAGCCGGTGACCATGGTGTAGATGTCTGCGCGGTGCGCGGCGGCGAGCACGGGCGCGTGGTGGTCGTGCAGGCGGTACAGCGCGTGCGGCGGCGCGCGCTCGACCCACGCGCGCAAGGTGCCGTCGCCGAAGTAAGTAAGTATACTGACCAGCCGGTGACCATGGTGTAGATGTCTGCGCGGTGCGCGGCGGCGAGCACGGGCGCGTGGTGGTCGTGCAGGCGGTACAGCGCGTGCGGCGGCGCGCGCTCGTCCCACGCGCGCAAGGTGCCGTCGCCGAAGTAAGTAAGTATACTGACCAGCCGGTGACCATGGTGTAGATGTCTGCGCGGTGCGCGGCGGCGAGCACGGGCGCGTGGTGGTCGTGCAGGCGGTACAGCGCGTGCGGCGGCGCGCGCTCGTCCCACGCGCGCAAGGTGCCGTCGCCGAAGTAAGTAAGTATACTGACCAGCCGGTGACCATGGTGTAGATGTCTGCGCGGTGCGCGGCGGCGAGCACGGGCGCGTGGTGGTCGTGCAGGCGGTACAGCGCGTGCGGCGGCGCGCGCTCGTCCCACGCGCGCAAGGTGCCGTCGCCGAAGTAAGTAAGTATACTGACCAGCCGGTGACCATGGTGTAGATGTCTGCGCGGTGCGCGGCGGCGAGCACGGGCGCGTGGTGGTCGTGCAGGCGGTACAGCGCGTGCGGCGGCGCGCGCTCGTCCCACGCGCGCAAGGTGCCGTCGCCGAAGTAAGTAAGTATACTGACCAGCCGGTGACCATGGTGTAGATGTCTGCGCGGTGCGCGGCGGCGAGCACGGGCGCGTGGTGGTCGTGCAGGCGGTACAGCGCGTGCGGCGGCGCGCGCTCGTCCCACGCGCGCAAGGTGCCGTCGCCGAAGTAAGTAAGTATACTGACCAGCCGGTGACCATGGTGTAGATGTCTGCGCGGTGCGCGGCGGCGAGCACGGGCGCGTGGTGGTCGTGCAGGCGGTACAGCGCGTGCGGCGGCGCGCGCTCGTCCCACGCGCGCAAGGTGCCGTCGCCGAAGTAAGTAAGTATACTGACCAGCCGGTGACCATGGTGTAGATGTCTGCGCGGTGCGCGGCGGCGAGCACGGGCGCGTGGTGGTCGTGCAGGCGGTACAGTGCGTGCGGCGGCGCGCGCTCGTCCCACGCGCGCAAGGTGCCGTCGCCGAAGTAAGTAAGTATACTGACCAGCCGGTGACCATGGTGTAGATGTCTGCGCGGTGCGCGGCGGCGAGCACGGGCGCGTGGTGGTCGTGCAGGCGGTACAGTGCGTGCGGCGGCGCGCGCTCGTCCCACGCGCGCAAGGTGCCGTCGCCGAAGTAAGTAAGTATACTGACCAGCCGGTGACCATGGTGTAGATGTCTGCGCGGTGCGCGGCGGCGAGCACGGGCGCGTGGTGGTCGTGCAGGCGGTACAGTGCGTGCGGCGGCGCGCGCTCGTCCCACGCGCGCACGCTGCCGTCTCCAAATCCGCACACGAGTTGTTGCGCCGTCGTGCCACTGTCGCCGTCGCGACCGCTGCCGCGCCACAGCGACGTCGCCGCCGCCTCACACTCTGTACCACCACAGTCTCATATTAAATTAATGTTTAGTCAGTGACACAAATATTTGAGAAATTGTATCCATTGCATCAAACTTTTAGTTAACTCTGAAATTGCTATAGTTTGCGCAGTTCCACTCCACCCGCTACCCCATACCTATGCCTAGTTTTAGACATTGCTACGCTTCTCTGCGTAACTTCAGAGTGAACTAAAAGTTTGGCACGAGGTTTTACCAAGCAATGAAAGTGCTAATAATCTATAAGTCTCCCATAAATATGTGTATCCGAAACTTCGAGCCAAACGAAAGTAATTCACCAAACACACCGTACGATGTGTTTTGTGAGTTACTTTACGAAATGCAACAATTTTAAAACTGCCTTGGTGTGCGCTTGCCTCGCTGTTTCCTTTTATACGTGGTTTTCAACCACGTATAAAAGGTTTCTGGAATTTTCTAGAAGCGTCGCACCCGGTATGTTCCTCAAAACGGTACGAGAAAGTTCTAGCGCTGTCTCTACTCTTCGCGTACTGTCAAGCTACGTAGTTCAGTAATACGTCTATAGGTCGCGCTGTAATAAATTATTAGAAGGCTGGGCACTTCTCCATAGTGCCGAGAGATGGCGCTGGCTGTAACAATGTTATTTATACATACCGGTGTTGATGTCGGTGAGCAGCAGCTCGGAGTGCGCGTCCCACAGGCGCACGAGGCCGGCGCGGCCGGCCAGCGCCAGCGTGCGGCGCGCGGCGCACCAGCGCAGCAGCGTGGGCGGCGGCTGCGGGCTGTAGCCGCCGCCCGCCGCGCCACCCGCGCCGCCGCCTGAGCTTACCACTGCCAAACAAAACACACCATATAACTCCATGCTGCATCGTACCCGACTGGAAGTAGACCGGCGCGGCGTACAGCTGGTCTACATGTGCGATGTCAATATAACATTTGGTATAATTAATTTTACTCATAAAAAAAATTGTACAGAGAATTTAAACCTACTGCACTAATTATAACCTACTACTTTTGATTTATGTTATTTCTTCTGAATCAGTAAAACTCACTACTCATATCTTAATGTATAAAGGACTAACGACCCGCCCCGGCTTTCCACATGTAGTACAAAACCTTGACAAATTACACACCAAAACCTTTCTCCTGAATCACTCTATCAATTTGTGAAAACTGCATGAAAATCCATTTAGTAGTTTTTGAATTTATCGCAAACAGACAGACGCGACGGGGGACATTTTTTTATAATATGTAGTAATATCAAAGATTTAATACAACTAAACAAATAATCCAAAAATGTAAAGGCTATATTCGATTCCTAGAACTATCACGACATCAATTCTTTACGAATGTATATAAAGAACCTTACTCATCACACACTAACCGTCAAGGACACCAACTATTATTTTGCAGACTAACACCTAAGTACCACACAACAATATGTATTATTAATAATATTATTTCTTATAATATCATTCCATATAGTGAACTACAATTAAATGAACCAACAAATCTAATTAACCCTCTATACAGCTGTCAAAAGCTGCTACCTTATATATTATATTATAAACCATAATCATTTTTTGTTTAATATAACTCTGACTGTTTATTTCCATTAACGATTTCAAATGACAATCAACTAATGTAATTAAGGATGGCAACATTAAAATTTTTGCACATAAATGTTGCCACACTTACAAGAAAAAGTATAAATTAAAAAATAAGATAAATTGAATACAATTAATACATTATATTTTAAACCAATCTTAAAAAACATTAATCAAGCTAAAAGAGTATGTGTCTAAAGCATTAGTGTATTTATATACATATATGTTACAGACCCTGGGAATTGACAAAGATCACTTTCAAATTCTCGGGAGTTAACAGTCCGATTCCAAAATTATTTATGAATTAGGACGCACGCTTGTCGAGAAACGCTATAAGCTATACAACGTTCTAGAAGTAAAAGAGCGGAACGGTAACCATAACCGGTATTAATTGGAGGTGATATCACTTTCTAATATGAAGATTAGTTGTGTATGATATACCATATTAGTAAATGTTAACTATTGTTATTCAATGAGTATGATCTAGATAGCTTCTTACTACACCTAGCCGAAGACAACAGCAACTCAAGTACTAACACAAATAACAAAGTTATAAGACATTGATAATGTTTCTGTCATTCTTAAATTTAATCATATTAAATGTGTGAATGGTGAAGTTAACCATAACCGGGTAATTTAATATGACAGAGCATGGGATTAAAAAGGTGATAAATTAATGCCTTAAACAATTAGCAGGTTGGCTTAGAATACACGCGACAGGGTCTCTGATTAACATAATTAAGTTTCAAAACTTGACTTCTGGTCAGTTTTAACATACACGACTCGTTTTACCTACGACAGTTAATTTTTGACACATATTCTATGAAAAATATGTCAAAATTTAACTGTTCGTGACTAGAACGTTTCGTTTTTATATATTAAAACTAATCCCTAATCAATATCTATAAAATGTACCAATAATTGGTTAATCATTTCGAATAGTTTTAAAGGAGCCTATATATAATACGAGAACGTTATCGTATCGATTCGGTTACTTATCTATTTTCATTCGGCTAGCTGATCCGGCTACGTGTAGTTCAAGTTGTAATATAATGTATGATAAAGCTACACATGACATGGACTCACGGTTGGCATCCGTTTGCTGTTTCTTAGTCGCGGCCTGCTTGTCTTCAGCCGAGATGAACTGGTCCGACACGAGCTGGGCCAGACCTGCGCCGCCCCCCCAACACACATACATGAACAATGAGGTGATACGACAATCGCAATTGGGAAAAACATGCACTTGATATTATACCCAACCGTGGTTATAACCAATGGTTAAAACTTATATTAAACCCATACGTTATTGCTATCATTCTGAAGGAGTATTAAATAGGGACACGAATCAAAATTATCTATTCTATACTCATGTTTAGTATTGGATAAAAAACTACACATGAGTGAATGACTTATTTGCATGCGTATTTTCAATATAAATATACAGTGAGTATAATAAACCCTGTCCGATCCATTAAGGACTTGTTTCTCTCTTAACAAATATGCTAAAAAAATTACACAAAAAAATCTATATCACCGTAAAACGTCTTCATTATATTTTTAACTACAGTATTGATCAGCATTTTTATTCTTAAATTACTGAAATTTCGCTTAGTCTAGCAACACTCCACTAAACTTGACAAGGACGCGGTGCATGGTATACTTCTGGCGGCATTTTATAAGGCGTAGGTAGGTGCGTGCGGCGTTGCGCGGCGTAGCATCGATGAACCTTTATGAACTTTAGTGATACTTAGGTATTATGATTATTAAGTTGTCGGTGTTGCCATGGGTGCCAATCTATTAATATATTATTTTAAATAAATTAAATTTTGCTTTGTTTTGATCGATTTTTATAAAAGGATGTCACTTACGTACTCATAATAAGCTCGACAGGGTTTATTATACACACTGTGTATATCGATATTTAATGGCCGATAAATCGATAATGCATTGATAGTTCTTTATCTCTAAACTCTCACTCGTCGATGAGTGTGTTCATCTATTTGAGTTCTCACTTATTATTGAGCCATTCTTCTGTGGCTATATATGGTTATATAATATACGATATGTGATATTATTTATTGTTTTTTTATCAACAAATGGGTCAAGAAGATAGCAATAACTATGATGGTAAGATGTCTCAGTTTAACACCAAAACTAAATTAAAATATTACTGCGCATTCTAAAAATGTATAAAGTAAAATAATTTGTTAAAAAATGCTTCTAATACCTGTCCAATTACAATTGTCAATGTTGTTAGATGAATTTGTTAAGAGTCATGCTATGATAAAAATATAAAAAAACGATAACCATTACCTAAATAAATTAGTACCATACGAAATCATTACAACCATGATATAAATCATAAGTAAAACCACAAAGGACAAACACATATTACAGATATATGTATGTCATGGCCAAATCATAAAATAGACCATTTCATGAAATTCAACCATTTTATGAAATAGGTACAACTATTTCATAATAATAATAATCAATTTTATATGTCTCATTTATATTTATTGATATCATGATACAGAGTGATTTAAAACCTTCCAAAAAGCCCATCCACATAGTCATGGACATATTGCATAGGTACAAATATTAGCATCGGATAAAGTTGTTTAAAGGGGAATGCCCAAGCGATTAAGGAAAATAGTATCTGTATAAATATTACAGAGTCAAGATGAAAACGACTGTTTAAGATTCGTATTAGTATGTAGTTTAATAAAAATAAACATCATGTACGTAATTTGCCGGGTTTCAGAGAAATATATGCATGAACTTTGTAAATCAAAATGTAGAACCTTACTATTTATACTTTAAATAACAGTAAGATTAAGATCGAATGAAGCTATTGCGTTCAGTATATAAATATGTATATATGTACGCAAACACAATTTAAAGATTGAGTGACTTAAAGTACCAAGTACTCCATTAGGAATGGAACAATTATTTAATACACCGACGAACAGAACTTGCCATAGTGGTGATATTTAATGGAGTCTCTATCTCACAATCACTTTTCACAAGGAGTCTCTGTCTCACAGTTAGTAAAAATATATTAAAGAGTCTTTTCTCAAAATACATGTAGTTAATATAGCAATTGAGCACAATAACACACACGAAAAATAACAAATTCAAACAAATCTGAACATACAATCTATTTAATACAATAAATCTGTTTGTCATTTATTATTACCGGCGCCAACGTCGAGCGCCCACGACACGATTGACAAGTAAGGTTACAGTGTTGCCAAAAAATAAGAACAGTAATCGAATTTACATTTAATTAAAAATAGATAACTAGCCGCCAGCTTGAGCCGGCTAGTCCTCGTGATTCAAAGCTAATGTTTTATTTACTTGGTACTAGACCTTCGTTTAGTTTGGGGCTAATAATTTTTTTTTTTACAGCTACCATACGTTCAGGTAACGATTTCTTGGCAACAAATACTATTCTATACCATTATTTTTTATTATAAATATTTCTTTTACTCGTTATTTTAAAATATTATTATATTTATAATATGATTTTCAAAAATATTTAATAGTCACAAATAATAACAAAATCGACCGATCACCGTCACATAGAAAATCAATTAAAATCAACGTGTCAGTGTAATAATGTTACCACAACAAAAAATCTGTAACGGAAAATTATGATACAGAATAAAACAACTAATATTTCACGTTTATTTATCCGGCAAATGTGATATTCCGCTGTACGAGCAAACCCGTACATATTAATAGTTAGAGTTTAATGCTGATATCGATGCGCAGCGAAACACATAATACATATAAATTAGTACATCAACAATATATCAGTAGTAGTTGCAAACAGCTTTCCGGGCGATCTATCGCACAATTTACTCTTTCGCCGCGTATCGATCATTATCAAATTCGTTGTAAATCTGTTTATTTCAATATAATTATTTTTATTCTATCAGTTTATCTTTCATTTATCATACGAAACCGTACATCCACATTACGTTATAAAATCATTATAATTATCGATATCATGAACTTGTGTCACGGCTTAGATTTTATTCATCAAGCGATACCGCATATGGTCATTCCGCTTTTATTACTGCATTCTATCGGCTAAATACGAAATCATTGTACGCAGTTTATCTGTCAATATAACTATATCGAGAAAATTATAAAAGTATTGTATCTGGGCGTAAAAAATTTAAAATGGGTGTATAGAGTAGGTAGTTTTAAGTTAAATCCTTGCAAACAAAATAAATATCAAATCTTTCCTCTTTATAATATTAGTATAGATAGTATAGGTTTAGCTGTATAAGCGGGGTGGGTGATGTGTTTATACTGACTGTAAACGGCCTGTCCGGGCGGCGGGCGGTAGTCGGCGGCGGGTCGCACGTCTAGTGCGCGCCATGCAGACACCAGCGCCGGCTCCATGCTGCCGCCAGACGGTCTGGAAACACACAGGTCATTTCAATATTATCATAAACGTAACTGGTAACTGTAACATAGGTATGGATTAAGAGTGCATAATTAATAATAATAATAAAATAATTCATATTATTAATTCTCTCTATTTCCTTTCTCTCACAGGCGATAGAACGCCAATCTCGACACGCCTGGAGAGAGATCGGGAGTAGAATCAAGCAGTTTCACATGCTTGCGGAGGCTCATGGATTATATCAGCATTGAGCTGGTGTTGACAATTTACTTGACAGTAAAAGCACTAATTGCGTCTTCTAGGCAGTTAAAAGTGATTTAAGCAAGATACTTGCATATAACTCTTGCTTTATTTGCGAGTGTAATACATGGAAATTCATAATCGCTATTTACATCTACAGGCAACTTGTATGATTCTATAAAAAAGCAAATCAAACAATTATTCAGATAATCATCTCAGCCCTTTTGGCTGAAAGCTTCTTCGGCTTCTTTCGGCTCAGCCGAAAGACGTCCACTGCTATAATGTCTAGCAGGCATCCCCCAAGGATGTCCACTCAGACCATACATATAGATGTTAACCTGTATATGGCGACGTTCCCGGTGTGCGAGGCGACGGCCAGCAGCGCGTGCTCGTGCGCGTTGATGTAGGCGAGCGCCGTGATGCGGCCCCAGGCGCGCCGCCACGACCCCACGCACAGCTTCGCCGCCGTGCCCCAGTCCCAGATACTGCACGACATATAGATGTTTACCTGTATATGGCGACGTTCCCGGTGTGCGAGGCGACGGCCAGCAGCGCGTGCTCGTGCGCGTTGATGTAGGCGAGCGCCGTGATGCGGCCCCAGGCGCGCCGCCACGACCCCACGCACAGCTTCGCCGCCGTGCCCCAGTCCCAGATACTGCACGACATATAGATGTTTACCTGTATATGGCGACGTTCCCGGTGTGCGAGGCGACGGCCAGCAGCGCGTGCTCGTGCGCGTTGATGTAGGCGAGCGCCGTGATGCGGCCCCAGGCGCGCCGCCACGACCCCACGCACAGCTTCGCCGCCGTGCCCCAGTCCCAGATACTGCACGACATATAGATGTTTACCTGTATATGGCGACGTTCCCGGTGTGCGAGGCGACGGCCAGCAGCGCGTGCTCGTGCGCGTTGATGTAGGCGAGCGCCGTGATGCGGCCCCAGGCGCGCCGCCACGACCCCACGCACAGCTTCGCCGCCGTGCCCCAGTCCCAGATACTGCACGACATATAGATGTTTACCTGTATATGGCGACGTTCCCGGTGTGCGAGGCGACGGCCAGCAGCGCGTGCTCGTGCGCGTTGATGTAGGCGAGCGCCGTGATGCGGCCCCAGGCGCGCCGCCACGACCCCACGCACAGCTTCGCCGCCGTGCCCCAGTCCCAGATACTGCACGACATATAGATGTTTACCTGTATATGGCGACGTTCCCGGTGTGCGAGGCGACGGCCAGCAGCGCGTGCTCGTGCGCGTTGATGTAGGCGAGCGCCGTGATGCGGCCCCAGGCGCGCCGCCACGACCCCACGCACAGCTTCGCCGCCGTGCCCCAGTCCCAGATACTGCACGACATATAGATGTTTACCTGTATATGGCGACGTTCCCGGTGTGCGAGGCGACGGCCAGCAGCGCGTGCTCGTGCGCGTTGATGTAGGCGAGCGCCGTGATGCGGCCCCAGGCGCGCCGCCACGACCCCACGCACAGCTTCGCCGCCGTGCCCCAGTCCCAGATACTGCACGACATATAGATGTTTACCTGTATATGGCGACGTTCCCGGTGTGCGAGGCGACGGCCAGCAGCGCGTGCTCGTGCGCGTTGATGTAGGCGAGCGCCGTGATGCGGCCCCAGGCGCGCCGCCACGACCCCACGCACAGCTTCGCCGCCGTGCCCCAGTCCCAGATACTGCACGACATATAGATGTTTACCTGTATATGGCGACGTTCCCGGTGTGCGAGGCGACGGCCAGCAGCGCGTGCTCGTGCGCGTTGATGTAGGCGAGCGCCGTGATGCGGCCCCAGGCGCGCCGCCACGACCCCACGCACAGCTTCGCCGCCGTGCCCCAGTCCCAGATACTGCACGACATATAGATGTTTACCTGTATATGGCGACGTTCCCGGTGTGCGAGGCGACGGCCAGCAGCGCGTGCTCGTGCGCGTTGATGTAGGCGAGCGCCGTGATGCGGCCCCAGGCGCGCCGCCACGACCCCACGCACAGCTTCGCCGCCGTGCCCCAGTCCCAGATACTGCACGACATATAGATGTTTACCTGTATATGGCGACGTTCCCGGTGTGCGAGGCGACGGCCAGCAGCGCGTGCTCGTGCGCGTTGATGTAGGCGAGCGCCGTGATGCGGCCCCAGGCGCGCCGCCACGACCCCACGCACAGCTTCGCCGCCGTGCCCCAGTCCCAGATACTGCACGACATATAGATGTTTACCTGTATATGGCGACGTTCCCGGTGTGCGAGGCGACGGCCAGCAGCGCGTGCTCGTGCGCGTTGATGTAGGCGAGCGCCGTGATGCGGCCCCAGGCGCGCCGCCACGACCCCACGCACAGCTTCGCCGCCGTGCCCCAGTCCCAGATACTGCACGACATATAGATGTTTACCTGTATATGGCGACGTTCCCGGTGTGCGAGGCGACGGCCAGCAGCGCGTGCTCGTGCGCGTTGATGTAGGCGAGCGCCGTGATGCGGCCCCAGGCGCGCCGCCACGACCCCACGCACAGCTTCGCCGCCGTGCCCCAGTCCCAGATACTGCACGACATATAGATGTTTACCTGTATATGGCGACGTTCCCGGTGTGCGAGGCGACGGCCAGCAGCGCGTGCTCGTGCGCGTTGATGTAGGCGAGCGCCGTGATGCGGCCCCAGGCGCGCCGCCACGACCCCACGCACAGCTTCGCCGCCGTGCCCCAGTCCCAGATACTGCACGACATATAGATGTTTACCTGTATATGGCGACGTTCCCGGTGTGCGAGGCGACGGCCAGCAGCGCGTGCTCGTGCGCGTTGATGTAGGCGAGCGCCGTGATGCGGCCCCAGGCGCGCCGCCACGACCCCACGCACAGCTTCGCCGCCGTGCCCCAGTCCCAGATACTGCACGACATATAGATGTTTACCTGTATATGGCGACGTTCCCGGTGTGCGAGGCGACGGCCAGCAGCGCGTGCTCGTGCGCGTTGATGTAGGCGAGCGCCGTGATGCGGCCCCAGGCGCGCCGCCACGACCCCACGCACAGCTTCGCCGCCGTGCCCCAGTCCCAGATACTGCACGACATATAGATGTTTACCTGTATATGGCGACGTTCCCGGTGTGCGAGGCGACGGCCAGCAGCGCGTGCTCGTGCGCGTTGATGTAGGCGAGCGCCGTGATGCGGCCCCAGGCGCGCCGCCACGACCCCACGCACAGCTTCGCCGCCGTGCCCCAGTCCCAGATACTGCACGACATATAGATGTTTACCTGTATATGGCGACGTTCCCGGTGTGCGAGGCGACGGCCAGCAGCGCGTGCTCGTGCGCGTTGATGTAGGCGAGCGCCGTGATGCGGCCCCAGGCGCGCCGCCACGACCCCACGCACAGCTTCGCCGCCGTGCCCCAGTCCCAGATACTGCACGACATATAGATGTTTACCTGTATATGGCGACGTTCCCGGTGTGCGAGGCGACGGCCAGCAGCGCGTGCTCGTGCGCGTTGATGTAGGCGAGCGCCGTGATGCGGCCCCAGGCGCGCCGCCACGACCCCACGCACAGCTTCGCCGCCGTGCCCCAGTCCCAGATACTGCACGACATATAGATGTTTACCTGTATATGGCGACGTTCCCGGTGTGCGAGGCGACGGCCAGCAGCGCGTGCTCGTGCGCGTTGATGTAGGCGAGCGCCGTGATGCGGCCCCAGGCGCGCCGCCACGACCCCACGCACAGCTTCGCCGCCGTGCCCCAGTCCCAGATACTGCACGACATATAGATGTTTACCTGTATATGGCGACGTTCCCGGTGTGCGAGGCGACGGCCAGCAGCGCGTGCTCGTGCGCGTTGATGTAGGCGAGCGCCGTGATGCGGCCCCAGGCGCGCCGCCACGACCCCACGCACAGCTTCGCCGCCGTGCCCCAGTCCCAGATACTGCACGACATATAGATGTTTACCTGTATATGGCGACGTTCCCGGTGTGCGAGGCGACGGCCAGCAGCGCGTGCTCGTGCGCGTTGATGTAGGCGAGCGCCGTGATGCGGCCCCAGGCGCGCCGCCACGACCCCACGCACAGCTTCGCCGCCGTGCCCCAGTCCCAGATACTGCACGACATATAGATGTTTACCTGTATATGGCGACGTTCCCGGTGTGCGAGGCGACGGCCAGCAGCGCGTGCTCGTGCGCGTTGATGTAGGCGAGCGCCGTGATGCGGCCCCAGGCGCGCCGCCACGACCCCACGCACAGCTTCGCCGCCGTGCCCCAGTCCCAGATACTGCACGACATATAGATGTTTACCTGTATATGGCGACGTTCCCGGTGTGCGAGGCGACGGCCAGCAGCGCGTGCTCGTGCGCGTTGATGTAGGCGAGCGCCGTGATGCGGCCCCAGGCGCGCCGCCACGACCCCACGCACAGCTTCGCCGCCGTGCCCCAGTCCCAGATACTGCACGACATATAGATGTTTACCTGTATATGGCGACGTTCCCGGTGTGCGAGGCGACGGCCAGCAGCGCGTGCTCGTGCGCGTTGATGTAGGCGAGCGCCGTGATGCGGCCCCAGGCGCGCCGCCACGACCCCACGCACAGCTTCGCCGCCGTGCCCCAGTCCCAGATACTGCACGACATATAGATGTTTACCTGTATATGGCGACGTTCCCGGTGTGCGAGGCGACGGCCAGCAGCGCGTGCTCGTGCGCGTTGATGTAGGCGAGCGCCGTGATGCGGCCCCAGGCGCGCCGCCACGACCCCACGCACAGCTTCGCCGCCGTGCCCCAGTCCCAGATACTGCACGACATATAGATGTTTACCTGTATATGGCGACGTTCCCGGTGTGCGAGGCGACGGCCAGCAGCGCGTGCTCGTGCGCGTTGATGTAGGCGAGCGCCGTGATGCGGCCCCAGGCGCGCCGCCACGACCCCACGCACAGCTTCGCCGCCGTGCCCCAGTCCCAGATACTGCACGACATATAGATGTTTACCTGTATATGGCGACGTTCCCGGTGTGCGAGGCGACGGCCAGCAGCGCGTGCTCGTGCGCGTTGATGTAGGCGAGCGCCGTGATGCGGCCCCAGGCGCGCCGCCACGACCCCACGCACAGCTTCGCCGCCGTGCCCCAGTCCCAGATACTGCACGACATATAGATGTTTACCTGTATATGGCGACGTTCCCGGTGTGCGAGGCGACGGCCAGCAGCGCGTGCTCGTGCGCGTTGATGTAGGCGAGCGCCGTGATGCGGCCCCAGGCGCGCCGCCACGACCCCACGCACAGCTTCGCCGCCGTGCCCCAGTCCCAGATACTGCACGACATATAGATGTTTACCTGTATATGGCGACGTTCCCGGTGTGCGAGGCGACGGCCAGCAGCGCGTGCTCGTGCGCGTTGATGTAGGCGAGCGCCGTGATGCGGCCCCAGGCGCGCCGCCACGACCCCACGCACAGCTTCGCCGCCGTGCCCCAGTCCCAGATACTGCACGACATATAGATGTTTACCTGTATATGGCGACGTTCCCGGTGTGCGAGGCGACGGCCAGCAGCGCGTGCTCGTGCGCGTTGATGTAGGCGAGCGCCGTGATGCGGCCCCAGGCGCGCCGCCACGACCCCACGCACAGCTTCGCCGCCGTGCCCCAGTCCCAGATACTGCACGACATATAGATGTTTACCTGTATATGGCGACGTTCCCGGTGTGCGAGGCGACGGCCAGCAGCGCGTGCTCGTGCGCGTTGATGTAGGCGAGCGCCGTGATGCGGCCCCAGGCGCGCCGCCACGACCCCACGCACAGCTTCGCCGCCGTGCCCCAGTCCCAGATACTGCACAACATATACATACACAATCAGATCTGTTGCGAAGCTTTCAACACGAAATCATACAATATTTATAAAGGTAACTAAACTTTGCCCGATGCTTCGCTCACGTTCACATCCTTAGTCTTACACTCTTGACAGAGTGGTCGTGGTTGATGATGCTGCATTTTCATTGGCTAAGACAGCCCCTGCGATGCGCCTCCACTTGTAGCCGTCTTTAGCGTCTCTGGAACTTCGGACCATGGAGATTTGTGTCGCAGCTTCGATAAGGTCTGTCCAACGCATAGGTAATCGACCGCGTGACCATTTGCCCTTCACCAGTCCTTGGACGAGTCGTTCCATGGAGAGTTTGTTTCGAAAAACGTGTCCAAAATATTTGAGGATTCGTATATGCACAGTCGACGATAAACTCTGCTTGACTTTTAGTTCCGCCAGGATCGATACGTTGGTCTTAAACGCTGTCCAAGAGATGCGCAGCAGTAACCGCCAGCACCACATCTCGAGTGCATCGATTTTGCGCCGGTCTTTAAGGCGAACTATCCCCGTTTCTGCGCCATGAAGGAGTATCGGGAAGACTAAGCTTCTCATTAGATGGATTTTCGTGGTTTTGGTGATATTACGGTTGCACCAGATTTTTTCAGCTTGTCAACGGCAGATCGTGTGATAATACATCTCCTTCGGATCTCGTTTTGACATCTTCCAGGGTTTGTGATAGTGGAACCGAGGAATAAGAATGGACAACCTCACAGTTGTCAATCATGGAGATATCAGGATGGTTTAGTTCAGCTCGGTCCACTATCATCATCTTGGTTTTGTCTCTGTTGACAGTAAGTCCGAAGAAGAGGCTTATTGTCTCTAGACATGTCAGCAGGTGTTCTATGTCTTCTTTTGTTTGTGTAAGAAGAGTAGTGTCGTCGGCATATCTCAAGTTCCATATCTTACGATCTCCCACTGAAATGTCTTTGTCATATTGTTCCAGAACGATTCTCATAATACACTCCGTATAGTTAAACAGGAGTGGAGAGAGTATAGAAACACGCTCACATAGAATTTGTCAATCAATTTCGATCCCTTGTAAACAATATTTTCTTTCTGGATGATAAGTACCCTATCTCCTTTCCTGTACTCCTGATAACACTCGACAACGTGTATTCAAAAGGACATCGGTGAATTTCGGCCCTCACAAAAACAACGGACAGAAGTTAAATGTATACAGAAAAAAAGTACTTATTTTTATTGATTTTTAATTACTGTAAACAGAAAAATCTATGGTTTAGATATAAATATCACGAGAAAAGGTAATAAACGTAATGTAAAACTGGAAACAGTTGCTTTTTCGAGTTTCTAATGTTGCCAGCCTTAAAAATAGATAAGGGCACTATTTATTATTTTTATATTAATGTTTTTAATATATAATACATGGTCTCGATTGTCAGTTTGAACAGTTATAATAGTTTAAATAAATATCAATCACGGTAAGGTATGTTTCACTATGATTACTAGCGTTTGACTTTATGTTTATACGTGCGCTTCTTCTATTATTATTCTATTTTTATGTTGGATCAAAAGGCTTATATTCAATAACAGAAACGGAATGGCAATAACGAACAATAAAGCTGTCAAAAATAGCAACAAGTTACATTCGTGTTGACTTTCCACTCGTGCGCAGTGAACGTTAATAAACTAGTACTTATTTTTGCAACTGTGATTTATTTGTGACCTGGCTATTTATTTGGATTCTGAAACTGCATCTTTGATTGACCTAGCTCTGTTGTTAAGTGATATTTGTGTAAGTTGTCTCAAGATATTAATTACAGTCACTACGGGCTGAGTTTCATTTTTCCCA
The DNA here is from genome assembly GCA_963675205.1 of Catocala nupta. Lineage (NCBI taxonomy): Eukaryota > Metazoa > Arthropoda > Insecta > Lepidoptera > Erebidae > Catocala > Catocala nupta. The sequence continues at coordinate 7,667,488 of OY776084.1, read as the reverse complement.
CGCAAGTTACTAATCAAAGAGCAATTAAATAGTATTTATGAATGTTATATGATTATATATGATTATATAGATATATATATGATTTACTTATTATTATTATATAAACCATAAACAAATATGTACCTACAATTTTCGTACCTACAAAATGGTGTCATTATTATAACCTAGAATTATACATATAAACTCAAATATATCTTTAATACCACCATTAATATACTTTTTTTTACATATATCATTTGTTATGTTTTTAGCAGTAATTTGATTACATTTTCACTCTTGTCCGCGATGGGCCTGACGAACTAAGGGACTCCGCCCGTCTCCTTTCATGATGATCGGTCGAGTAGTTAAGGTTGTTGTGTCAACGTCTTGTGTTGTTGACACGTTGTCAGGAATTATCCAGGAAAAAAGTATTGTTACTAACCTAACCAACATTTACGCTTGCGAAGCCGAAAAGAGTGTATGAATGCATGGTAGTGTTACCCGAAGTTATCCTTGGAGGCGACGGCAGCGTGCTGCTCGTAGGGGTGGAACAGCACGACGGCGGGCGGCAGCGGGCAGCGCGAGTGGAAGGCCTGCGTCTCCAGCCGCGACACGCGCGCGCTGCGGAGCGCTGCGGTACGGGAAGCCGTGTTAGTTACACGAAGCACGACCATGCCGATACTTACTATCGTATCATATCAGTGGCGTAGCGAGTGGAGGCGGCCCGCCCCTGGCGGCACTTTTAGGGGCCGACTATCTTGTAAATATTTGAACTGTACAATACACAATAATGATGACTGTTCTTGTCGAAAAGTTCTTTAGAATTACTGAAAATTATATTTCTTTAAATTGAAATACTTAAATAAGAGTACGGCAAAATATTTTATCGCTCCGAGCGTCTCACGTCCACCCTACACCACTGGTACATATACTAGAGCTATACGTCGCTAAATGTTACGTGTTTTCATTTCACGCAAACCTAGTCCCATTCACTGATGACACATGATTATAAGCTACTCCACACTTCTGTGTGTGATATTCGACTCTGAGCTTCTATTTGAAAAGCATATAGATAATTTAGTAAGTATGGCCTCTAAAGCGCTGGCTGGGATTCTTTCTCAGAGTTTCATCAGACTTTAGAATCATTAAGACTCTAAAAATTTTATATTGCGGTTTGGTTTGTAGTGGTCATATTACTGCCTTATGTTTGTGCGATATGGCCCTGCAAAATCTCTTCTCGCTTTCGAGATTTCAAACCTATAGCTCTTCCTACTTTGGACAACCTATACATGTGCACAGAAGTTTGCAGCTAGGATAAAGCAATCTGATCTGAATTTTTCGCTAACAGCACATCGACTTTTTTAAAAGATCGACAACGCAAAAGCGTCGCCCTTTCTGTTGCAAGCGTTTACGATATTTATTTACCTGCAGGCTTACTATGAAACGTAAATACCAAAGTTTCAGGCCCATAACTCGTACCGTGAACCAAATTTATTCCTAAATTGGTTCTGAAATCCTAATCCCTTCATGAAGTAATCCGAACAATCGAGTAATGACATTTTGACAGAAAGAATTCCAAAGGATCCTCTTCATAGTATTCTTTTCCTTCTGCCCAAAATGTCGAATAGACATTTTCGTGGTAGACCTGCTGATCATAAGACTAGTTGCTTTAATATGCTTGTCTGCATAATATAAAAAGAGACAATACATACCGGCAGCTTCAGTCCTAAGGCTGCGGTTCCTAGCGTACCGCCACACGCGCTCGTGATGCGGCCGACTCTCGCAGTCGTTGCGCCACGCGTCGCCGCCCGGCCCCGCCCCCGCGCCCGTCGCCACGCCCCCGGCACAGTGCGCCTCCGCCCCCTCGGCGCGCGCGAACATGGACGACGCCCACTCCACGAATGAAGTGTTCACTATAGGCTTCTTTGATGGTTGACCTGTGCCAATAACGTTATCATGTAGCTTACGAAATACTGGATAAATCTATACATATATAGGACTCGATAGAAGTACGAAAACTGCAAAAGTTTGACTTGTAAGTTTTTAAAGTTATGACTAATTAACTTTTGCCCGCTGCTTCGCTTCATAGGGAGTACTTTTTACTGGATGCAAGGTGCCTGTTATGTCCTTTCGTGGTACCCTCCACGAGACAACTTGTGCCTCGCTGGTTTCAGCATAAAGGGGCCGGCTCGACCGGGGAAGGACTACCCTCTCAATGAATATCGACGTGAATTAGCAGTACTCCTACTGTTGTGTTTCGTTCGGTGAGTAAGAGTGCCGAGGCCCAATCACCCTCTTTCCCCCTTCCTGCTCCTTCTCCTTCCCACTTCCTTTCCTAAGGGATCGGCAACGCGCAAGTGGTATTGCAGGCGTCCATAGGCTACGGTGACCACTTACCATCAGGTGGGCCGTATGCTTGATTGCCAACATAGTGATATAAAATTCAAAATTCATGATTGGCGCATACCCTTTATTTTTTTGTTTGTTACGCTTCATCGCCTTAACTTCTCGCAGTTATGGCGTAAAGCGTATCAAACAAAAAAGTTAGTTACAATATATGCCTATAGGTATAATATTATATTTGTATCTTTTATGCAGAAATGGTGAAACTAATTAATATAATACTAACTAGAATTAGATGAGGTAGAATCTCGTTCTCGATCGCGGATCGCCACCGAGTCCTCGGAGATCGTGTGTGGTAGACCTCCCTTGCCGCGGCGATTACCTGTAAATTAACTATATTATTACATGACCATTTATCTAGCAATCAAACTGACGACCGATATGAATGTGCTGACGATATTATGAAATATAACTTTTTAAGAGAAACGGCACATATTATACTTTCTCAGACCTTCGTGACCTGGCCCTATATAGGCGATAGATAGCACTGTCAAGGCGCCATCACCCTCAGCAGCTCACGTTCTCCGAAGTTGTGATGACCCAATTGTCTCTTATCTAGCCACTTTCGCGATAATATAAAGTGTTTCCATATTCTAACCGATAGGTTACAAATAATTTAAACTAAGGTATCCGCTATATAAAAGAACACTATCTCGCTAATTTATTAATTATGTAAGAGCAAATTTGACTCATCTCTATGTAAAGACATGTAAGTTTGCCCGTTTACTGCCTATATGGGTGACTAGTGCGAGTTGTTTTTACGCTAACGCAATCGAAACGTTTACCGCGTTTGGCTCTCTGATTGGTTAAGAGCTTGCAGCGGACCAATCGGAGCACCGAACGTCATAAACGTGTCGATCGCGTTAACGTAAAACAAACTCGCACTAAGCACTATGAGCTTCACCGCTTACTGAGACAGTGGCAATTTGATTTATGAAAGGTCGATGAATAATCTAAAGTAAAAAAAATATGGTTATTAAATGTATGTACGTTATATTACCTGAGGGTAATGTTCTCGTATGTTCGTAGTGAGAGCTCAGCGGTGAGGAGCGTGTGTTCGGCGATGGTGGCAGCGATGATGAGTTGCTTCGACTCAGCTCTAGCTCACGGCCCACGCTGTCCACCTGCGTATGACATGGTAATATAATATGTTTCGAGAGACAAAGTCACTATCGTGAGTTAGAGTTCGCTACACATAGTAAAAACATATGTTAATTTTTGGTTGAAAATGTTTAAATCGGTTACATTCAATTGTCTTATCTAAATTTGTCGGTTAGTTTTGTTACTAGCTCAATAGAGTCAGGTGTTAAGAGTCCATCACGCTCATTATTAAGAAACCTACTTGGGTTACAAAATAAACCAGGCGAATCCGTACAACATAATTATTGATTTTCTATAAAATAACTATTTACTAAAGTTTCTATTATACTATGGCATGGTAATCTCAAGAAGCACTTTATACATATACCTATAGTAAAATCTGACATCCATTTTAAAATACATATGTACATATATACATTAAATTGTAAATTATCAACGAGGAAAGGTCAAATAGAGCCCGAAATTGCGGTGTTAATAGTGCATAATTAATAGTTCTATTAATTACAAGGTCATCAAGGCACATAATATGTATACTCGCGAAACATACCTGGTTAGAGATATAGTTGATGATATCGTTCGCCATTTGCGATATCTGTGGGTGCGGCTCCCGTGCCATTGATGTTAAAGTATTCCATAGCTTCATGTATACTGAGCCGAAACCTGATGGAAACATTATTTACAATGGATTAAAGTTCAAAAGGAAAATAAAAAAGAGATCAATTATATCACTTTGTTAATGAATCTAAATCGAATAATAAAAAAGCTAAAATGATAAAGATAAATAACATATAAAAGATATATAATAAATGATAAAGAATCTAAAATCGAATTATAATACATTTTGTAATTAACTATCCTTTATCGCGCATGTGTATTAGATATAACTACAATTGTTTTGCTCCAAGGCATAGTCTTTACGTAATTCAAAAAACTAGAATGTACCTATACCATTTTTTTTGGATCTCTTTCTATGACAAATAAATTCTTGTAATTTAAAGATTAACAATAAATCAATAGTAAAATGAATGCATGGAAAGCTATAAAAAATTCTCACAGAACATGCATGGGGCGGTCCGGCTGGAATACTATAAAATATCGCAAAATATACATGAAAGTGACTCGGGTACTCCTAGGGTTGTTTTTCCTCTGCATTTCCAATTGAGAATATTTTTAAATCTATATAAAATATGTATTGCGCGACCGTCTAAATGTCTCTTCTCTCGGTTACCTTGACACGGGTGCAACAGGTACGTACCGATAGAGGGCAAGGAGAGCGCGGCAGCATTCCTGACGAGCGCGTGCGAGTGCGAGTTGTTGTGCGTCACTCGCGTCTCCGTCAGCGCGTCCCAGCCCTGGTCCACGCGCCCACCGCCGCCACGAGTTGTCTCTCTATCATAACAATAACATATTAGAATAAATCAATATAGAAGAAGAAGAAGAAGAAAGAAAGAAAAATATTTATTTTGGCACACAAGGGCACACGCAAAACACTAAGAAATCAAAAAAACTAAATCAAAGAATAAAAACCAAAAGTATACAAAATAAAAATAAAATACAACAATAATAAAAAAAAAAAAAAAATATACACTATATTTTTTTTTATAGATAGTATTGTATACACAAGTGTAACTAAAAACTGAATTATTCGGGTTTAAATCTGTTTTTTGCAAATAAATATTAATAATTATTATAAAAAAAGAAAAATGACAAAAAGAAGCATAATTATCGCATTTGTGTCTTACTTCACACTGTAAAGGCAGCATACCCAACAGAAAATGTTATGTTCCAGTGTTTATTTGTACATACCTGTCGCTTTTCCGAACTCGTTCTTGTATATATACGGCTATGAAATGTTGCTCGAAGATTAACACCAGCCATTGGAGAGCTATAGAAAAGAATATAACAAAAGAAATTAGAAATATTCAAAGTAATACTGTCATTGCTAAAATCAAATAATTCTCGAAGACTCTGGGCTATCGTTTTCATGCTTCTTGGTCAGGGTCACTAGAGAGTAAGATCTTGTCAAATCCCGTCACAGCTGCTATCAAACGCCGAATTTAGGGGTAATAATTAGCAATTTCTACGGTTACTGTTTAAGCGACTATAGAGTATGAAGTCTAAAGACCTTACTATCCACTAGCACATGAAGTGGAGAGAATTCAAGCCATTGCCACAACGCCGGGTGTTGTGGGTTCAAATCCCACACGGGACAAATAGTATAATCAACAAATGGTTGTTCCGAGAATGGGTGTACTTTGTATTCGTTGTTTAAATTTCTGACTATAGCTGTAATGTTATTAACTCTACGCATGATGTATAAAAGTGCAACTTATCCATATAAAAAAATGTACCTGTAGTGTAAATAATATTTGCATGCCGAAATTGGCTAACGGCAACTGCTACCACTAACAAAAGTTATCCGAAAGATAAATCGCATGCTGTCTCACTCATGTTAGGTTAAAAAAGAGAAATGGCGAGACTTTTATCTTATAGATAAATTTTATCTGAAGGTGGTGGAACCCTTAATGTGGCAAGGACAATATTTAATCTAACTAAGAACTTAATGTACCCATGTTCTGCAAATAAATAAATCATTTATTTATTTATTATTTCAATTGCAAACACAGGTACATGGTAAGTTAAGTAATATAGATAGTTAGGCAACACTGTACTTGGCCTTGCGGCATCAGTAATTCATTGAATGTTTGTAAAGTCTTCCGCGACATAGGCATTATTACTAATTTTCATTAAAAATATATCAACAGAAATGAGCTCTCATTGCAAACCATCTTATGTTGCTATCTGAACGCATTCTATCACTAATGCTGGGGCTACATTAGCGGGCGAAGATTCGTGTCGCGTTGACAAAAAAAAACATAAGCACGTCCGTCCCTCTAGACAACACTGAAGTGACGTAGGTGTTGTAACCACCCAAGCGAATATTGGCGCGCCATATCCCTTTGATGCGCGCCCGTTTACCGACAGTGGCCCGATAATACATCGTGTTCGGCCGAATACAACGCGTCGCAACGATCTAGCCGGCCACACTCATCGCGCTAAGACATAATCAGTAATGTATGGCACGTGCGGTACGGTTATGGTTACCTGCGAGTATCTCGTGGCGCACGAGCGGCGAGGCGTCCCGCTGCAGGCGCGCGGCGAGCTGCACGCCCACCTGCTGGTCGAGCGCGTTGGCGTGCTCGGTGCGCTCGCCCCCGCCGCCCCACGCGATGAACGTGCCCAGCGCGAACGCGCACGCGGCACGCACCTAATAATCAAACGTGTCAACTGAACTTCTAACTACAATAATGTTATATACAGAAAAAAAAAGCAGTTTACTGTGAAAATGTCTATTCGAAACTACGAGCCGAACAAAAAATATTACTACGCAGTTATGATGTTTTTTTTATAATGATTTGTCTCAGTATTTCGGCCTACTTCATGAAAGGGTTAAGGATAATCGAGAGCTTGCGTACCAAAATTCAAGGCATATTTCGGAATTAATATTTTTACTGTACGAACATTCACCCGAAACTGCGGCATTAACGTTTTATAATGTCTTAAAAACATTTCCATTGGGTAATTTTTCTATTGTTCTCAAAACAAAATCTTTTGCAGAAACGAAATTGTTCAAATGTTAGTTAACTCTGTCTTTTATCATATATTGCGCTACTTAGTTGTTCAAATTTTCAACACAAGTACAGTTACTACTAACAAAACAGTATGGATCAGATTTCCGTCGCATCGTCCATTACTATGGAATTGACATTGAAATTGGTATAAAATTGCTGCCATATTAAGAGAAAATTATAAAAAAATCCACGACAGTATTGAAGATCGCTACGTAGTCATCTCCACAGCATAGTAATTAAATAATCAATAGATGATTTAACCCTCAAAAACTCACATCTGTATCTATGAAGTTATACTAACGAATTTACTAAGGTATCTTTAAATATTGACTTTAGAAAAGCCAATGGCCTAATAAGCCACGTTAATTTCATACTATAATCGGTCAAATAAGACAATATCGATTCCGTTTTGTTACTGTGCTGTTTTTATTTGTAGAATTATTCAAAATTGGATATTACCCAGGGTATTAGATTATAAAAGATCTCTTATACCATTCGGGTTTCCACAAGGTTCCTATGTGAGGCCTTTATTAGTCTCTATAATAACAAAACTCCCCAAACTTTATAAACTGTTAATGTCTTATTAACATTAACAATAGCTTCACCTGTATGTTTATTAGTTTGTTTGTAACCGACTCCTTTGGACTTGATTTTGAATCACTTCAAACGGTCAGATTTCATTTAAACGTTGAAGACTTATCGAGGACCGATGATAATACAATAATTTGATAAGATTAAATCAAATTATATAAAAATATAAAATAAATAATAGTTTAAAAACTAAAAAACACGCAGATAACAGATATTTTGATAAGATTTTGATAGTTGACGCTAACTAACATATCGACGAAAATATCTTAGAAAGCACCCCACGCTTTTTTATATTAAAATGATTTCTTTTATTAATCAATCTATCCTTAGGTTGAATTATTAAAAAAAAAAACTACTGTTTAGTTTGGTTTTTTAAATAAAGCGTGAATTTTTAGTTTTTTTAAACTATTATTTATTTATAAGTGGCATTTTACCAATGCGTCATACGTCCGAATCCCACCAATAGTACTACTGACATGAACTTATTCTTATTACAAAATTATTCGCTTCACTGGAAGGATTAACTAGAATACTATTTGTAAACCATGTTGCTAGTATTTCTCTTAATAGAAAAAAGTATGCATCTCGATAAAGTAAACATTAAATCAAATGCAAGCACAAATTTATTGATTTTCTTATTGTTGTTAAAATCTTCGCACATCACAAACAACAATGAAGCATGCAATTCATAATATTATGAACTAGATGTGCCCGCGGTTTCACTCGCGTTTATGATTACTGCGCCGCTCCCGTGGGTTATGGCGTGATGTTATATAGCCTATAACCTTCTTCGATAAATAGGCTAGCCAACACTAAAAGAATTTTTCAATTTGGACCATTAGTTCCTGAGATTAGCGCGTTCAAACAAACAAACAAACTCTTCAGCTTTATAATATTAGTATAGATAAGTACACACGGCTACACATCAAGTTAGACACCCTATATACGCATAGCTACGCTACATGCAAAATAGAGAATTGTCGGAAAGGGACTGTGCGTGGTGGTGTCGATGTAATGGTAAGGATAGAGCGTAACGAAAATATAACGCACTCTCTCGCGCGATTCGCAGCGTTCAACTTCTAATAGTTCAAAGTCCAAACATTGTAGGTTGATGTGTCGCTGTGTGTACATGCATTAATTCAAACAATACAGCGGCTATATAAAAAAAAAAAGAATTTTAAGCTACAGCACAACATACCTCAGGGTGTGGATGATTTAGCAATGGGTATAGTTTCTCATGCGCCAAGTCCCGAACCCCCGACCAGCGTGCGGCGTCGTACCCGCGCCATAGACGTCCTAGTGCGACGCAAGCCCACTGCGCCAATCTGTCACTGCCATCGTTTAGCTGTTCCAGGCAGATTGAGATCATCGAGCCCTAGGAACAACAAGTTATCAAATATAATTAGGTATAGTATTCTCTACAAAAAAAGTAGTGATGTGTACAATTGTATTCGAATATCTCGAATGATCTTCAAATATGTTAAGTTATACTTGAATTTGCTGACAACACGATACCTAATTCGTGTGCTGCGTTCTCGGTCATCCTTATGAGGTATAGCATCATGCACAACTAACTGTATTCAATTCAATATTCAATATTCAATATCCTTCGAATACAAACAATGAGTCTGAAGAGATTTTTTTTATTATGCACTTCATTATGATCACACTCCGCCTGATGGTAAACGATCATGTGGTCCAAGAGCATTGGCCTCCACACCATCCTCATAGCAGCTGAGCGATGTTGAGGTCCCTACTTTGACGGCCTGAGAAGATGCTTTCTTCACACGCCCCGCTTAAAGGACCCAGGATTGAAGGAAGAAGGAAACGCATGCCCAGGCAGAGAATGCCGTGCCTTGATCGTTCAGCAGAGGTATGAGGACCCAAACGTGTTGGTGCGCGCTCTAATCGATTCTACCGTGGAAGGATGGCATCTGAGCCCAGGACGTGTTGTTCTGGATAGGAAAGGGGTGGGCAGGATAAGGTGTAATAACTCTTCAGAGCCCTCGCTGTGGTATATTCTGTAGAAACATGCCAATGAGGCAATGTCCCTACGGATTTGCAGAGGTTCCAGCGAACTCGTGACCTTTGGATCTCTGATGATACAGGACAGCCCGCTGCTGTTATCTGTCGAGAGCATCCAGCAAGTACTGCGCGGAGTCATCCCAAAGATAAGAACAGTCCTTCACGCAAGAGCGCACTTGCGCCTTATACAGAGTCCTATTCGAATACAAATATATATAAAACACGGTAAACAATGATATTACAATTCAATAAAGTACATATATGTTTTGCCAAGGTTACATAGCATGCAAATGTTACGTAATAATAATTACAATTTAGAATTTAAAAAATCTCTAAGTCTGTAGAAATTATTTTCATTTAGCCATGTGTATAACTGAATATCAAATTGTCTTGTATTTAACAATTTAACGTGATTCGGAATCTTGTTAAAAATTCGGATACACATCGCGATACAATTGTTGTTGAATTTCGTGGTTTTCGGGATACAATTTAGAACCAGTCTATTTGGATCTCGTCGATTTCTAGGTCTTTAATCATTCACAGTCCTATAAAATTCCTTGTGTTTCCAGACAAACATACAAATTTCAAAAATATATAAACAAGGTAGTGGTAGGTAGGCAAGCTTTTTGAAAATTGGTTTATATGAGTCATCACATTTGAGACCGTATATTGCTCGGATGCTCTTTTTTTGAGCTATAAACGCTCTCATTTGGTTTGTACTATTTCCCCATACTATTAACCCATAGCGCAGTACGAATTCAACGTATGCACGATATGACATCACAACCGTTTTTATATTATTCACATTCTTAACCTGTCTAAGGGCATATACAAATATATTTATTTTGTTCGATATATTTTCTACATGTGATTTCCAATTAAGATGTTTATCGATTATTACGCCTAAGAATTTCGTCTCGGTCACTTGTCTATGTTTTGGAATATTCATTTTAAATTGTATTTATTATTATGTGATTGATTAAATTGTATGTGCACGGATTTATTGAGATTTATGCATAAATTATTATTATAAAGCCAGCGAATTAAAAAATCAATAGTTTTATTTATTTGTGATTCATGCTCCTTTATAGCATTATTTTCTTGTCAGTCATTACAATAATAGATATATCAAGCGCAAAGTTGTAAATAGTAATATCAATTATGTCATTTATATATAGGAGAAACAAAATAGGGCCCATTATACTGCCTTGCGGCACACCGTTTTTGTTGGCCCTGTATCCCGATGACTATGGTGTCATAATGCCTATTCCATCGACTCTATTAACTACTACGCACTGTTTTCTATCACTTAAATATGATGATATCTTGATACCTCGATATAGGTTTTTGGGTTAAGGGTGCGGCATAGATCCATACCTAAGATAGAGAGGCTGTAACGTATCACCAATGGATTGTTCTTCAGAGAAGGAAGTGGAAGGAATGGACAACTTTTTGTTAAAAACGCGCATGCCTGGGTCTTCTTGGCGTTTAACTTGGCATTCCAATCAGAGACGCGATCAACAAATTACCAAAAATATAATTTTGACCACGTAGTTATGAAAATATTTAAAGTAAATTTAATTTTTATACTGTTAAATCAATCAATCGACATTTAAATTACATACATACAAGCAACAGATGTAAAATTACGTACTTGTAAAGCGGCTTCTTGTCCTGCGGGGTAGTTGTCCACTATGCCGGCCAACACGTACGCAGCTAATGTTCTGTGTTCACTCTGCAAAATGAGCTGTTCATTAGTTATATCTAAGACAAGGTACACCCAACAAATTTGCATATAGCTGTCATACGCTTGTCCACACTTTAATGCACAAGAACTTGACTGCTAGAAATGACACAATAGGACGACATCTTTAAAAAGAATACAGATTAGACATCAGCGTAAAGAAAATACATGTAATATTAAGTTATGGTACGACAAAGCGAAACCTCCATTTTCTGTAGAATGAAATAGGAGAAATCTTCCATAAAGTAGCCTTCAGCCAATTTTCAATCCTAAATCGAAGCAAAATCCTACTCACTACAGGAACAGAACACGAGCTTGTGTTTTGTTCCAGCGGAGAGTAGGATTTCCAGACTCTCTGTGAGAGAAGTGTGTAATCATCAAGGGAGTAAGTGTGAACTATTCTCGTTGCACTAGCAGCACAATGACTCCTAGAATCTTTCTCTTTTTGTTGAATGGGCAACGTGCGACAGTTGCGAGCATTCATAGACTACGATGACCTTACTCACGCCTTTATTATTATTAAATAGAATGAGAATCAATGCTTATAGATGAATGGTTCAGCTACTTACGTCAACCGAAGGGTCCTGCAGCACAGAAAGGAAATATTTGTGTCCTTTTGCATTCACCAAGTCTACTTGACAACTCTGTAACAAAAATCATTACATTATTGGTAAAGTTTATAGACGACTACCAACATCATCTATATATTAATACGTGAAGCAAAAACTTAGCACCCCTTTTTATGAAAATTGCGCGGGCGGAGGAGTATGGAATTTGGCACAGTTAAAGTTTATATGGAGAAAGAGGGGCGAATCCTAATATTTATATAAACATTAGAAATACATTAAATTAATGAAACAACACTACATGCACACAACCAAGCATTTGACACACGCAGTCAAATCGTGTTCGCAGTATTTCGGCATTGTTCGGCTGATGTAGTACTATTCTCCGTAACCATAGTTACACATATCAATATACAGGGTGATTTTGAAATCGTGTAATTCCTTTTAACCACGCATTCTACTGGTGATATAGAATAACCCTGACCATATTTTTTCTTAATTAGAATAATGGTTTCGGCAAAATTAGAGTACAGATTTTTTTCATGAAATGATTTCAAATAGTCATATTTTAACCACCTGACACAATCTTAATATTTTACTAATTTAAAAATAATAACATAACAATAACTGATGTCGTAAATAATAAGGGGCAATAAAAAGGACCGCCCGTTATTATTTACGACATTAATTATTAATATGTTTTTTTATTTTAATTAGTAAAAAATTAAAATTGCCTCGGTTGGTTAACATATGACTATCTGACACCATTTCACGAAAAAAACGGAATAATAATTTTTCAAAAAAAATAAATCTAATTAAATAAAAATATGGTCAGGGTTATTCTATATCACCAGTAGAATGCGTGGTTAAAAGGAATTACACGATTTCAAAATCACCCTGTATAATGACATATATCAGCAATATCTTACAGGCAATCTTTGGGCAGATTTGAATGATATATATTATTTATATGATAATATATTTACGTATTTATATGTAATAAAGAAAAAAGAAATATAGTAGCAAGCCCAGGAATATCGGCAATTAAAGAGTATAGTTAAGTAAATAATAATTTGTTTGAAAAAGATAGGTTAATTAACCTGTATAGATAGAAATCTAAATGAATGTGATTATAGGGTATAGTTCTGGACAATAAAACCTTAATAACTATCAAACTTAAAATTTAAATCAATTATGGTCGAATTTCGACCACTAGGCAACCGCTAGTATTTACAAATCTGAATAAATCGAATATTAATTAATTGAAATAAAAGAGAAATATGTCGGAAAGGATCTTAATAATTCTTAGCAAACAAGTTATTAGGTTGTCTCGTGAGTCAATTTCATACAAAGCGTTTTCTTATCGAGGTTGAAATAAGCCTATAATCATACTAACCGGATCGACAGCAATTATTTTGGCCCAGATGTAAACCATGGACGCTCTGAGGTCCGGAGCAGAAGCTTGCAGCAACTTCAACATATAGGGGAAGATGCCCACGGCCAGCACTGCCCGAGCCGCCCACGCTCCCAGCGCCAGGAACCGGCACAGCAGCCGCAGTGCGCGCACGCGATGCAGCGTGCTCAGCAGCACCTGCAGCACCATGGGCAGCTGCTCGGGGGGCGGGCGCCACGCGCACCCTGCACCACGATACGATCTTATGTTTTACTACAGGACTACGCCACGCGCACCCTGCACCACGATACGATCTTATGTTTTACTACAGGACTACGCCACGCGCACCCTGCACCACGATACGATCTTATGTTTTACTACAGGACTACGCCACGCGCACCCTGCACCACGATGCGATCTTATGTTTTACTACAGGACTACGCCACGCGCACCCTGCACCACGATACGATCTTATGTTTTACTACAGGACTACGCCACGCGCACCCTGCACCACGATGCGATCTTATGTTTTACTACAGGACTACGCCACGCGCACCCTGCACCACGATACGATCTTATGTTTTACTACAGGACTACGCCACGCGCACCCTGCACCACGATGCGATCTTATGTTTTACTACAGGACTACGCCACGCGCACCCTGCACCACGATACGATCTTATGTTTTACTACAGGACTACGCCACGCGCACCCTGCACCACGATGCGATCTTATGTTTTACTACAGGACTACGCCACGCGCACCCTGCACCACGATACGATCTTATGTTTTACTACAGGACTACGCCACGCGCACCCTGCACCACGATGCGATCTTATGTTTTACTACAGGACTACGCCACGCGCACCCTGCACCACGATACGATCTTATGTTTTACTACAGGACTACGCCACGCGCACCCTGCACCACGATGCGATCTTATGTTTTACTACAGGACTACGCCACGCGCACCCTGCACCACGATACGATCTTATGTTTTACTACAGGACTACGTCACGCGCACCCTGCACCACGATACGATCTTATGTTTTACTACAGGACTACGCCACGCGCACCCTGCACCACGATACGATCTTATGTTTTACTACAGGACTACGCCACGCGCACCCTGCACCACGATACGATCTTATGTTTTACTACAGGACTACGCCACGCGCACCCTGCACCACGATACGATCTTATGTTTTACTACAGGACTACGCCACGCGCACCCTGCACCACGATACGATCTTATGTTTTACTACAGGACTACGCCACGCGCACCCTGCACCACGATACGATCTTATATTTTACTACAGGACTACGCCACGCGCACCCTGCACCACGATACGATCTTAGGTTTTACTACAGGACTACGCCACGCGCACCCTGCACCACGATACGATCTTATGTTTTACTACAGGACTACGTCACGCGCACCCTGCACCACGATACGATCTTATGTTTTACTACAGGACTACGCCACGCGCACCCTGCACCACGATACGATCTTATGTTTTACTACAGGACTACGCCACGCGCACCCTGCACCACGATACGATCTTATATTTTACTACAGGATTACGCCACGCGCACCCTACACCACGATACGATCTTATGTTTTACTACAGGACTACGTCACGCGCACCCTGCACCACGATACGATCTTATGTTTTACTACAGGACTACGCCACGCGCACCTTGCACCACGATACGATCCTATGTTTTACTACAGGGCTACGCCACGCGCACCCTGCACCACGATACGATCTTATGTTCTACTACAGGACTACACCACGCGCTCTATGCATCACGATACGATTTTATGTTCTTCTACAGGACCAGACGCGGTGCAGCGTGCTCAGCAGCACTTGCAGCACCTTAGGTAACTAAGTAGTGCCGGATGCCTAACATGGTCTGCATAGACTTACAATATTGTATTTTGCGTTTCCAACAATATATCTTAAGGTCAACTACAGGATTGAGTGCATATTTACATGATTGACTTATGTCTACGTAATTCAGTTACTGAAACACCATTATCTAAAGAAGTAGAATCAGGTGAAGCATGAAAATATCCTAAACTAGGCCAAGTAGGTAATTGCTTACATTTGCCAAGATCTAGCCACACTTGAAAGGCTGTAAGTTGGTCACGGAAGAAGGGCGAGTGTGTGTAGTCGTGAGGGTCCGGACGAAGTAGGTTTGGTAGTTGAGCCAGCGCCAAGTCTAAAGTGTGTTCCCATGCCGCCCACAGAGGGTGCGACGCTAGCGAAGGAAGCGCAGGTGAGCACACTGGCGTGCAATTATATGACCTGATGAATAAAAATATTTAATTAATCTTGCAATATTTATAGTGGAAGTCCTAGTATTGAACCTTGTGAGACACCTTAGATCTTAGTAACTTTAACAAGCACACATATTCTATTACTTAAATATGACATAATCGTAATGGTTAATTAATAGCAGTGTATTACGGCATTTGTACAATTTTATTCTACATTAATTCTTTATCTATTATAATTATATCAGAGGGACATGCAATCAAAAGCCTTACAAAAGTCACATATTATCACAAAATCATCCTGAATTGTATCTGTAATACGCATGTTCGCTAGTAAATAACTGACCTCATAATTCTGTCGGCGAGAAGGAAATTTCTGCATAACGAGGCAGTGAGCAGGTCTGCGCGGAACAACTGTTGGAATAACTCGGGCGGCAACGAGCTCCAAGCAATCGTGTCGGTGATGGCGGTGAATATCCAATTTAATTCACCCAGCATAGTGCGACGGTCAGTCACTTGACCTGGTATTCTGATAAACAAAGTCACTTATTAGAATTGTATTTTATCTGCTTGGATGTAGCAATGGTTTACCTTCGACTTGAAATAACACTGGTTTCTGCTAACAGCATAGTGGCTTCTTAAGTAACTCTTGCCAGAGGAGTTTAAATAACTACTTGAAAGTGAGGTAGAGCACAGTAAAGTTTTTCAAATTTAGAACAGCTGGACTGACAATGTAGCTCCACTCTTTAAAAGCTATAACAGTTTTTTTATTAACCTGACAGCTGTGTAAATTTGAAATGAGCGCAATCTTCACTGTGATTTATCTAACTTCCTATGAATTACTTATATTCTTATGTATTTACATATAAATGATCTTTGACTTCTACTACATTTTCCTTTTTTGCTTCGACAAATTTTAGGATAAATAGAATATAGATTAAAGACTTGCAAGCTTACTGCAGAAAAGATAACTCGTTAAGGTAAAGGCTAGCGTCGTTAGTGTTTAAACAAACATACAGATATCTGTATGTTTGTTAATAATTAATAAACATACATTATTATAAGCACTTATATAACTTACTTGTCGATAAGATCGTGGACATCATGCGGCGCGACTCTCGTGCGCGATCGCAACACGAACCACTTCATGGCCATCTTGACGGGCGTAGTGAGGCACGCGGTGAACAGATCCGCAGGCAACTCCGGGTTCATCGGTAGACTCTGCCCGGCGGCGCACGCGGCCAGCTGTATACAGTTCTTGTACGACACGCCAGGGGCAGGGGCGACAGTATCACCGTCGGCTTTTACATTTGCTTGGGACTGCGAAAAATAAAATCTCGTTAGCAAGGAATTGTATTTAAACTATATTTTAATGTTTAAACAACACATTGGACACACGCTGTGTTGTTGGACATGCAAACTATCGCGTTAAGCACAAGTGTATTCGAATATTATTCGAATACAATTATGCGCATTACTATGTTAGTACTCGGCATTTGAAAATGGATATATTTCATAGATCATTCATTCTTTGTTTTTATACACACATTTACTGGCGCCTGTATGTATCTTGACTTGGCAGAGATGTAATATTACACCCACATGAAACCATCAGAACTTTCATCATAATTCTCAAAAAATAAAATTGCGACCAGAGTCTCAAAATGGTAAATCAAAACTTGTCATTTTTCAACTCTGTGACCATATTGAGAATTAGACCATCTGCACCTAAACACTCCGAACGAGACTCATGCGCCTCATGCTGAATAATGAGATATTCATTATTCATGCATATGTGGTATGAGTCTGGGAAGAACCTCATATTCGCGTTCATGTTGCTCTGCAAACGTCTTGAAGTTTTCGACGATGACGCCGGCGTTGGAGCAGTCGTACACGTACAACGACGGCGCACCCATCCACGTCTGCAGGTCGTACATCGACAACGGGATGTACTGGGTATATGCCTGGGAAAAATATTTAAATCTTTTAATATCGATCCTATAGTTTGGTTTGTCTGCTATTCCTAATTTTGTTATAAGATTTAAAGATGGAATTTATTAGTAGCTACTGATAATAAAATGTGACGGTGCTGTTTATTTAAATAATAATATGCAGTATTTTATTATAAATGGACTTATAATAAGGGCTTTTCAAACTATCACTTCAAAACTTAATATATTATAGTTTGCAGTGATATAAATTAAGAATTATTTTATCAAAATTGCATGCGACTGCCACTAGCCAGGTGAACTGAGGATTTCATGATTTTTTATTAATTTCTATTTCATAATTATTAACTAATGACGATTTAGGAACTACTGAGGATTTGAACATCATAGTGTATAAATATTGCTTAGAATTCTGTTATATGCATATAATTTAAAACATCTATTCAGCTTTTCATAATGTGTAACATCAGTAACATCTGTTCAGCTTTTCAGCATGTAATAGTCAATGATTTACAAGTTAACACTTACTCTGTTGAAGACCCATATCTCGCCCTGTGTGGTAGGTTTGGGGACTCCATGTCCATTATAGTGGAACAGCACCCGCTCATCTTTTGCATTGCGCCGTAGCGAACAGCATAGTTTCTTAACCTGGTGAAGAAAAACACATAAAGTCACCAATTACCCAGGAATCAGATACAATGGAAAAGCATATTGATTGGGCCTCGGTGCTAAGTAATTTGATCTATATAGCCATAATATAAAATAGCTTTTGCTCAAGTCTTCGTCCGCGTGAAGTACAAGTCGACTGGTTGACATTTATGTGGATGATAATATGCCCCATATCTACAGTGTTACGGATTGGAGTTATTAACTATAATGAAAGTCTTATTACAATGCCCAAACATTCGAGATTACCACAACTCGACAAGCAAAAGGACAGCGATCTGGTGATTATGTCTGCGACATCCCGTAATATTAGGTTAATGAAGAAATTGATTTCAGAATTCAATATTTTAGATCGTATGATGATGTACACGTGTGCGAAATTTCGATTCAGCCGTTTTGAAGAATTCTGAAGTCTCTTATAGACAACATTTAAAAGTAATAAGTGTTTATTGCATGTAATGTCTAAGTTTAAAAGGTTTGTTTTTATTTTGACTACTCCCGCACTAAACATGCTTTGTGTCGCGAGGGATTTATAAAAATAAACACAAACACTGAGTCTAGGTGTACCCTAGACTCAGTGTATAATACAATGATTTATGTATCCCACAAATAACTGTCCCTTATGAGCATCGAACCCACCACACCCAACACGGCGGCAGTGACAAGGCTACAGATACACTTTTATTAATTACTAATTTTTGTCCATAACTTCGTAGGCGTGGAATTTGGAAGAAGATATCTAAAATTTTCAATTTACACTAATTTTTGAATTAGATCTTCAGCAATAGAATTATCATAACCGCATTTAATTTTGTGCAATCGTTTTTGCACCATGCACGTCCAAACATACAGACAAAAATTCTTAAATAAATGTTTTGGCTATAGCTTTTAATCACCCCTCACATTAATATTCTTAAATATCTCTTAAGTATAGACATCGAACAACTACATGTATAGACATCGATTAACTACAATTCAGAGTCGATGCATTTAGTACCATACAATTATTCGAAATTCGATGTATGTTGCATTTTCGCTTAACTGCTGCCTATCAACGGTTTCTATCGATACTATACTACTGATAAGCATTACGATGTGCGTACTCATACGTCACACGAGTTATACAAGAGGCAGCGTAATGTACGTAGCTACTATACCGCACACCCAGTGCAATAAAGGCGTAAGTACAATTACGTTGATGTTTTTTATTGCAGATTCAAAAAGTACAAATAAAGTCTTACAAGCCCAATTTTTCCGTTGTGATTTGACGAAAAATAAAGGCATTATACAAAAAATCATTTGCCGCGTCATAATAAGCTAGATAATTTTCTATACTAATATTATAAAGAGGAAAGATTATTTTTTTTGTTTGTTTATTTATAAGGGTTTAACTCAAAAACTAACCAACCAATTTAAAAAAACAAGTACTGTTACTAACATAACCTAAACAACTTTTACGCGAGCGGAGCTGTGAGCAAAAGCTAGTCAATAATGTAAATAAACCTACATACTTAAATACTTAACATTTCATAAATATAGACTTAAATCTGCTTCGGGCTTTGTTTCACAAAAAAAAATATTTTTTATAGTACTTCCTATAAATACCAAACAGTTTTTTTGCTCTCCTCTACAGTTAGCATATTCTTCTTACGCGTTTATTGCACTGGTCGTGCTATATATGTATGTAGGTATATTAGTATTATGTGTGATTGTAAGTGCAGCCATAGGTAGATTAGTTTGGTCGTGTGGTGTAACGCGTGTGCGTGGTGTCGCGACAATTATCTCAAGGTCGGGCCGCGCATAAACACGGAGGTCGGCGTCACCAGCCGGCAGTCGGGCGCGGCCTCCACTAATTATTACGTTAATTTACGTCCACGCACACATTAGCGCCTACCTCGGAGAGTCGACACCCCAATTTTCGGTTACAGGTTTTTTTGTACAAAGTACAAAACGGAATTTTAGGAATATAAGTGACTGTTTCGATGTGTTAGATCTATAATACTGATAAACGATCTATACCAATAAGAATTCCCTAAGAGAAGAATCCAAATAGAGTTCTTTTCATTTTTTTTCTTCTATTAGGGAATTCTCTTTGCCCGACCTGGTAAAAGTCTTAAGGATCGGTAAAAACATTAATTCAGACTTAACGCCGCGGAACCAAAGACACATTTTTGTAAATAACAAACTTAAATATGTCGTAGACATAAATATACACTCACAAAAAGTTTATCTTTCGTGTGTTATGTTGACGACGTAATGATAAATTATAACTTTAATTCGAGTAGATCGATTGTTGGCTGTTGTTCTGCCAAGGATTAAAATAAATCTTGGGTTGTAAAAGTAGGTACCTCATCGCTGGTAGGATCGAGGCTCTGCTTGTAGCGAGCGCGCGGCTGCCACCTTTCATACTGCGACTGCAGCGCATGCCCAATGCTCTCCAACGCCTTGGTCGGCGACAACGATTGTGGATCTAGAAAACATATAATACTGTAAAAATATATTCGTATACAGACAGCCTTTTGCTCGGAGGGGAAGACAGAAAATTCATGTACTACGACCCTGGAATATCTCTCTTGTTTCATTAGCTTTCATAACTTGCATTTGCCCGGTACCTAGCCGAATTTGTTCGGGACTAAACGTTCTACATCACTGTACCCATTAGTTCGGGATGAAAAGTTCTACATCACTCTCCTGCTTATAATAATAATGTTACCTAAGGTTATCAGCTGTAAATGTCATAATTGTAAGCGAACAGAGCATTTATCTACGTGTATGTGATAATACAGTCTTATTTCTGATAAGTTCTATAATATATGTACCGCAGAGCTGTATCACATACACATTATGTCAGCTGTGAGGTTTTACGAAGGAAAAAATCTTAAGCAATCATTTAGAAGGCGAGTCTATTGTTATCTATCTCGCATATATTCGCAGCATCAGTGTTATGTGGTGGATAAGCATTCATAACATACATATGTGAACTTAAAAAAGCAAGGGTTTATAATATGGATTTCGGTAGATTTATGGCGATGGCGTAGTGGTCAGTGTAACCAACTGCCACGCCTGAGGTCGCGGGTTCGATTCACGCACAAGTCAAACATTTGTGTGCATTAACATGTATGTTTGTCTTGGTTTCTATGTATAATATGTATGTATTTACAAAAAAAAAGTATATATGTATGTTTATCCATTGTCTAGTACCCATAGTACAAGCTCAGCTTAGTTTGGGCTAGATGGTGTTGTGTGTATGTGATAGAATATTATTATTATACTGGACACGCCTTCTTCTAAAACCTTTGGCACGCTACTATTATTCCTTAGTAATATTTAAATGCGAAAGTATCTTTACCCATATATTACAAGTTATACTAGGGATAAAACGCCAATTCTAATTTAATCAAATTAGGCACGGAGATAGAATCAGCTCTTTGTTAGTTTACTGTTAATTCGGACTTGGTTTGGAAATGATCATTTAGTACTACTGTAAAACCTTCACCTAATATGCTTGTGTGAAAGAGTGAGTTCACATCGTTAGTGAAATAAGGAGAGATTTAAGCACAATATTTCTCGAGCCTCAATTGCAAGTACAGTGTCTTATCCAGTGTGCTACCGCCGCTAATTATAGATATATTTGAATATAGACTACAAAAGGAAACGCGAGCGAAGTCGCAGGCGACAGCTAGTTCAGTATAATTTCACAATAATATTGGCTAAACAATCAGCTGTTGGTTCCACGTCTGGCGCTTGACCTCACAATGATTGCTCAGTGCTGACTCATCGCAAACGGGAAATCGAGAGAATTTGTTTTACATTGTGTATTATGCCTAACGAGACTATGATTATAGGCGAAAAATGTATACAGCAAAGAGTATTACTGAGATCACAATAGTAATTCGTTTTATCATATTTTTTGTGTTAGCACAGTTTTAATACATACATAGTCTCACGCCTATATCCCCGAAGAGAAGAGGTTTATATCGCTAAATGTTTTTTTTTTTAAGCCGCTCTATTAATAATTCCTGTACCGCGAGGGTCTTCACAAACATTTAAACAAAGGACACAAAGAACAACCAGACTCGGAACAACTATTTATGGACCACACAAATTTTTGTCCCGTATGGGGATCGAACTTACAACACTCGACGCGGCGACCATTAGCCACTACGCCATCAGAGCAGTCAAAAGTATATTTCAAAACCATATTTTCAAGTAACAATTTTTGGATGACGTGCCTATCGCTGCTTAGCGGGCGCAGTTCCAGACCAGGGATGTTGCAGATGCAGATTTTTTGACAGCCACGGATGCGGATACGGATTTTTGAAGACTCACATCCGCGGATGCGGATGTCCAAATCGATGCGGAAGCTCCGCAATTGCGGATGCGGATGTTGATGAAAATTGTTCATCTTATTAAATAAAAAGTATCTAACATCACCGCTTTCGCAGTTTCAAGCCTGTTTTGAAAAGGTTCATAAATTAAACACGTACTACTGAACAACTGATTTCTTTCTTATCGTAACCTACGTTATATCTGGATTCGCAATATCATCCGAGTTGATTATTTCGGATGCGGATGCAGATGTCCAAATCGATGCGGAAGCTCCGCAATTGCGGATGCGGCTGCGAATATTCGCAACATACCTGTTCCATATTACGTGCTGCTATTAAAAATGTCTAAGAATTCGCAATAACACTCTGCTACATAAGCAAGGAGTTAGTAGGCTAGTATTGAAAAGGCTATTTTATTGTCATGAGTTATTAAACACCTTGAATGCCATGCAGCTCCATTCAAGTCCATTGTTCACGGTCACAGAGCACCCAGATGGACGGTAGTGTTAAATTAGTAACTTAATTGTTTTCTTCAAATCTTTGAGGCCATAGATCCCGATAACATTGAACGCGACTTTAAATTATAGTAGCATCAAAGTATGTATTTAAAATCATATGTACATTATCTCATGTTTATATCCACGAATTCTTTAGGTACCTACACATATAATACACTTACCTACAAAGACCGGAGGTCCATCCACCCACATTTCACTAGATGCATATGTTATTAAGTCCTCACAACAGGGGCAAATCTATTGCCGTCTACCGAGCAAAGCTCCAACATACGCGCTACTATTAAACATAAATCTTGTCAGAAAAACCAAGCACATTTTATCCGGCTCGGGAACCAAACCCAAAACCACAAGTACAAATCATCGGTGGTACAGTGTTAGTTAATGAGACCGCTAGACTCATTAACTAACACTGTACCTCCGATGATTTTGTATACACATTATACAAATGCCCGTTTACTGGCCAAATGGGATTGCAATCTTTAGTTGCAATCAATTGAATAAAACTATGTAATTCTCATTGATTACGTGATTTTAATTTTGTGCATATGTTTGTGTGACCGAAAGTAATCTTTCATCCTTACTCTGTTTGATAAGGGATACCGAGTTTTACTACAAGGCTATATGAATAGCAGCATCTGGAAATGTGAGGGACATAATATTGGTAGCGTAATATGCGCCTTAGTACGTTTCTGCTTACCCCACACAAACACACAGTGTACACAGCCATGAGATTACGTACAGTATCCCAACCCCAACTAATATTATAAATGCGAATGTGAGTTTGTTTTTTCAACCGATTATCATGAAATGTCGAAATACTTTGTCACGGGAACAGAAAAGCATATAGGGTACTTTTTACTCAGAAAAATGTAATTTTACTAACCTAACCAACATTTATGCGAGTGAAGTCGCGGGCAAAATCTAGTAATAATCTACTTTTTATACTGTAATACAAGCTCCCGCACTAAGAATAAATGTCTGTGTCATGAAGGCATTTACAAACATTCAAACAACGAACACAGAACACCCAGAATCAACACAACTATTTGGTAATAACAGAAATTTTTGCCCCCGGGATCGAATTCACAACACTGGGTTCAGTAGCAGAGCGACCAATTAAACCGCTACGCCATCCGTGCAGTAAAATTTTTATTGATTGGCTAGACTACGAGTGGCTTATAAACAAGCGAAGGCAAGCGATCGAAAGCTCTAATCGCATGATTCACACGGTACAAATAAATATAAGTACGTGAATCACATGCGACGTAGGACATCCCGATGAATAATCTCGTGATGTAACTATGTCATTGTGTGTTTATTTACATTCCTATGCTATAAATGTGTGCTAGAACTAATAGCTTCAGTCCCGTGGTTATTATTGTGCACTTACGCAGAATAAAACGGGACTGGTAGGTATGTTTTTTAAAAGTAAATTAAGTGAATTTCTTTTCTTAACGTTTACTTACATTTCGTTAATTCTAGAGGTACATTGAATATAATAAATTATGATTTATGCTTCTGTGGTTGTGCATATGGTCGTCGTACATGAGGTCTAGAATTCGATTCCCGGGTCGAGCAATGTGTAATTACTTCAAGAAATTTCCAGTAGCAGTACAAACTCGGAAAATAAGCTTGGTAGGATAGTCTTCCCCAACGTCATGGCGTCTAAAATTTAAGTTCGCAAAATAAGGATGTGATACATCTCTTACTACTCTTTTGGGGATACAATATATATTTTCTGGATTGAGCATTTTAATAAGGCAAGCCAGATTTTTGAGCTTGTTAGGTACATAATATTGTCTTCTGTTACGGGAATGTTATTCATTGAAATTAAACTACTATATAGGGATGTTATCGCATTGTTTATTTATCACTGTATTACATAATTTTGAAACTAGTAAATTGTCAGAACATTGAGGATTCTGGAATTAAAGTCAGCTTTTTAGAAGTGTCTGTGTATGTATTAAAACACACAATAATACCAAGCAGCCAATGGACTATGACTATGATAATTTTGAACCATCAGTAGTATGATTTATATGTTGCCCACTTAAGTACTACGATGCATGGAATAACCAATAGAATATGAAATGTTTTATTGATGTCCCTACATTTCACACACAGATGACAAATGAAACCATTACCTACTCAATCTGTAAGTCAAACGAAACAAGCACTCACCAATCCAACACTCATGTCTGGCACATGGCTGTGTCTTCACCACATCAGGCGGGTCCACTCCAACATTGAGACATAGAACGAGA
The DNA here is from genome assembly GCA_963675205.1 of Catocala nupta. Lineage (NCBI taxonomy): Eukaryota > Metazoa > Arthropoda > Insecta > Lepidoptera > Erebidae > Catocala > Catocala nupta. The sequence continues at coordinate 7,642,048 of OY776084.1, read as the reverse complement.
GCCACACAGTGTGTCTTGTACTGTCAAAAGAAATATTTGAATTAATCCGTGATAAATTGCATAATAGATATTTTTCACAGAATATCCAAGATAGCCTAGCAGGAGATCATTTGACTACTATGCAGAGGCCTCAATTTCAATCACAAGGCACCTCTGACTTTACGTATGTAGTTATGTGCATATTTATTAGCTAATTACCTATTGCTTTAACAGAGAAGGAAAATATTGTGATGAAACCTGCATGTCTAAGAGTTCTCCATAATGTTCTCGAAGATATGTGAAGTCTGCCAACTCACAGTGAGCCAGAATGGTGGACTATGGCCTCACACTGAAAAGTAGCCCCTGCCCAGCAGTCGGATAGTTTATATAGAGGGCTGATAGTATTACTATTATATCTAAAAGGCAAGCAGAGATATGCAATACTGATATTTCATCAGCTATGTTTAGGATCAATATAAAGGGTATTAAAGACTTGAGTTGGAGAGAAATAAGAAGTATTCATCATTGTAGATCTCAAAAGTATACTTTGTCTATATTAAAGGCAAGTGATAAAATTTTTAGGGCCTTGAATAGTTGTGACACGTAATCATTAATTAAATATGTTATTTAACTTTTCAATTAACCCTAGGTCACCAGCTTCTGAGTTTAACCAGACTATTTAAAACATACATTTTGTTATGACAGTCTTCTTTTATTTGAATAGCTTTTTTGTATTTTCGTATTTTTGATAACTGGATTGGTTGAGAGGTTAAATAGTCTATTTAAATAGTATATATTATTTATATATTGTTATATTTGGTAGCTTACCCTGCCTTTGCAGTGAATGCCATTGCTATGCATGGGATCTATTATTTGATTCCTGGATCAAGCGAACTGTTATTGCATATTTCTATCAAGAAATTCTGAGTAGAAGCATGAAATCTGGAATTGTATCTGGCAGAAGGCAATGGGCTCACCTCCACTATGTGGGATCTTAAAACATTGTTGGTGATATGGAGGTGTGATAAAGGTGTGAGACTATGTATGATAACTTAGATAATTATTAATACTATTGAAAAACTTAATTTTATTAGAAGATAATAGTTAATACAACTACAGGTACCATTATAACTATATGGTGGACAATTTGCTCCGTTTACTAATAAGATTATGTTATGCAGTACACTACTAAACCAATACATATTTATGACAGATATAAAAGTGTATACACAGCTATAGAATATGTCTAACTAATAAATTGAAACTTTAATTTGCGATCAGATGATAAGAAACATAACATATAATTACAATAATTTTAAATGACTACTACACACCACTGAAGTAAGTGTAAAGAAGGTCTAAACAAAGGACAAAATAACAATTAATTGATAATAAAATAGTTAAGTTAGTAAAGTCAAGAACAAACGGAAATCAAATCTTAAGCAATATTTTCTTAGAAAGCATTGAAGGTAATGTTTAGACTTAACTGATTCAAATGCTGGTTAAAACTATCAATCCCAATTTTGTCAAAGTATTTAGTATTATATTTTTTGCTATACTTTAGCAAATATTTGATATAGATTAGTGGACATAGTTTTGCAAACAAGAACCAACCCACATCTCGAGTGAAATTGAGTTACATACTTAAATTGACACCTGACAATATTATTTACCTCGTCAGAAAAGATCCTAGCCAAAATACCAACATACAAACAAGAAAATGAAAAAAACTACTGAACAGATTTTGATGAAATTCGGTATGGAGATAGCTGACACTCTGGATTACCACATAGGCTACTTCTTACCGCGGGTAACACTGCGGGGCGCGGCTAGTTTAAAATAATTTGACTACCTGAACAACCTAAACATATTTCTATAAAGAACCAACCCACAAAACAGTAATTTTGCAATAAGGAACCATTAGGTTTTTGACCTAAAACAAATATTAAATAAAAGAACATTCCAAAAAAAAATGATTACCTATATGGCCAATAATACTACCCATAACAATGTTAAGTTGTTTATGTTAAATTGATAACCATTTCGTTTCTGCACACTTTTGAAACAAAAATCTAATTATCTCGAAAGTGACATTTTGTGGGTTGGTTCTTGTTTGCAAAACTATGTCCAGTTATCAAACAATAATTAACTATAGCTTGTTAGCCTTGATAGCCTAGTGTATTATTTAGCATGTCACATGCAGGATACATATTTCTTGTGTGGGACAAGAAATATGTATCCAACAACAACAAGCTATAGTTAATTATTGTTTGATAACTAATGTGTGTCAAATATTTGCTAAAGTAAAGCATTGTTAAAATTTCTCTGTATATATTAAAATCTTATATTTAATACTATTAATAATATAAATACAATGTTACATTAATGCATATTTTATATGTTGAGTTGTGGATTTTCTTTTTATAATACAAGATTGGATAATTTATACAAGTCCAGATCTTAAATAAAATTGCAGCACTTTATTTAAATAGAGATAGCATATTTATTTATAACACTACTTATTAATAACAAATATTTCAATAATAATTCCATACAGAATGAATAGATGTAAAAACAATGCTGCTAAGAAAGATCTGATTACTGATAGGAATTCCAAAAATAATATTTTGAGAACCAATCATAAAAAATAAAATATAATAAAAGCAAGTAAGAAGGTATTTGTAGTGAAAATAACAAGATGTTATTGTTACAAAACTGAATTAAATAAGAATACATGCCAAATAATGTTCAAGGATTTGAGTGTCAATCAATAGTGTTGGTAAACAAAGTTGTCTAATTATATATCAACTACAACACTGTATCAAATTAATGTATTGTGTATACTACAATATACAGGTTAATATATTTTTGTTTACAATAGTTCAAATCAATGAATAAATTAAATAAATAATTACAAAAAATATAAGGGAAAAAAACAGTGAGGCCTAACACAACAAAACATGATCATATTCACTATAAAAACAATGTAGTATTTTTTTGTAAATTGACCTAGACGCTGCAACGACGCATTCAGTCAATCAACCATGTGCGTTTGTTTTCATCGCACTAACGTTTGACTGCAACGCAATAAGTTACGCTAAAGTTTTCTACTAAAAACACTATCTTACCTTCTCTTTGACCCGCCAAGTATGCTCTACTCGGTCGGTACCTTTTATAGGTTCAAGGTGCCTAGGTTTATCAAAACTCAAAGGTAAATCCCAGTCGTCTACGTCTGTAGTAGTATCACTGTCACCCTGACCACTGTTTTTCTCCTCATCTTTGACCGCGAGATAAGGAGGCATTTCTGTCATTTTCACACAACACTTTATTTCAGAAACTCGTCAATCTTTACCGCTTAACGAACGCGAACACTTAAGGAAAACATTTTCAAAACCTCACAGAATCATGTGCGCGTCCATTTTTCCACCACATGGGAATAAACAATAAATTTTGTTCCATTCTACGCATTTTCTTGAACAGATTTATTTTAATATAACTTAAAATATTTTCTAGTTTTAGAAAAATCAAATATATTATTTATAAAAATAATAAATAAATAACAATAAACTTAAAAATATTTTATATAAATCATATTCTGAATTGTATACAGGAACGTCGAAAAACTGCGTTCGATTTAATCGTTTGATTGCACGTGTCTATGGGTTAAAATATATAGAGCTAAGCTTTAAGTACTCTGAATGAGGTTCGATTCTCGGATCGGGAAAGACACCTTCACAGTAAATTATTTTTATACTTAAAGCCCGTCACAGACCTAGCTATAATATATATTAATATGAATCATAGCAAGGCATATTACGCCATATTTTCTATATAACTTTTCGAGTGACCACACACGCAGCTTTATTATATATTTCTATGACATCACCAAAATATGTCGACATATATATCTCGGTATATTTTGGCATATTGATATATATTTTGGTATATTAATATATATTTTGATATATTTTGAGGATAGGGGTGTTCCATTTGAACGCCTGCCCGACGTCCGTGCTCGATGCGCACGAGCTTAAATTACGTACTTTATTTAAAATACAAGTGTTGCATTTATAATAAATGATTGAAATATGATTTGTTTTTACTTCTTTCCTCAAGCATACTGCAAGACGTTCTTCAGAACTAATGCTTTTGCACATAACCGTATCGCATTTTATTAAAACATTTTTTATTAATTCATATTGCTCGATAAATGCCGATCTTGAACTTTTAAAATACTGTGCAAATTTATTCGATGATAAATTTTAATCATGATACAAATTAAATTCGCCACGAGTTCTCTTTTGTTTTATATGCGAATCAACCCAGATGGTTCTATTTTTCGTTCCTGACAAGGCAACATGCATATCAAATTCAGCATCGGAATCATCCTCGGAGATATAATATATATCCTCAGAGGATGATTCCGATGCTAAATTTGATATGCAAAGAGGTAAAAACAAATCCTATTTCAATCATTTATTATAATTGCAACACTTGTATTTTAATTAAATAAAGTACGTAATTTAAGCTTGTGCGCATCGAGTACGGACGTCGGGCAGGCGTTCAAATGGAACACCCCTATCCTCAAAATATATCAAAATATACAGGGTGATTTTGAAATCGTGTAATTCCTTTTAACCACGCATTCTACTGGTGATATAGAATAACCCTGACCATATTTTTATTTAATTAGACTTTTTTTTTTTGAAAAATTATTATTCCGGTTTTTTTCGTGAAATGGTGTCAGATAGTCATATGTTAACCAACCGAGGCAATTTTAATTTTTTACTAATTAAAATAAAAAATCATATTAATAATTAATGTCGTAACTAATAACGGGCGGTCCTTTTTATTGCCCCTTATTATTTACGACATCAGTTATTGTTATGTTATTATTTTTAAATTAAAAAAATATTAAGATTGTGTCAGGTGGTTAAAATATGACTATATGAAATCATTTCATGAAAAAAATCTGTACTCTAATTTTGCCGAAACCATTATTCTAATTAAGAAAAAATATGGTCAGGGTTATTCTATATCACCAGTAGAATGCGTGGTTAAAAGGAATTAAGTACACGATTTCAAAATCACTGTATATTAATATACCAAAATATATATTAATATGCCAAAATATACCGAGATATGTATGTCGACATATTTTGGTGACGTCATAGAAATATATATTATAGCTGCGTGTGTGGTCACTCGAAAATGTATATAGAAAATATGCCGTAATATGCCTTGCTATGATTCATATTAATATATATTATAGCTACGTCTGTGACGGGCTTTATACATATTGCGCCTGACTAGGTATATAAAACTATAGCGTCAGCACTAGTCACTACGAATAGAACTATAGTTTTTAACTTTAGTTTTATATGTCGCTTTTTTGTAACCACCTAAATATGGTCGGGTTACCACGGTCTTACACTTCCTAATGACTTTTATTTTAATATCTCGTTAATTATTGTATTTACTACGCTGAAATTTTACAGGTATAAAACTGAACTAACCAACTAATTATTGATATAACATTAAGTTTATATATCCACATACAGGGTTATCGGTGGCCAAATAATTCCGCGCGCATTGTGACCGTGAACATGGAGAACTAAATTTCCTCATAATTTATTAATTACTTACAAGATACCAATGAAACTTCATATACATTTGAAGACAGTTACAAGCTACAAAATAACGTTTAAAGTAAGTCTTTACAGCTTTTATTCAAAGTGTTAGTACGTATTAAAACGTTTTTATATTTATTTAAATAACCTTTAAACGGTGCATTATTTTTGTTTTTTTATTGCACAACTAATTATACCTAATTCTGACTTCGTAAGAATTAGGTATAATTACTAAAGATGATTAGAATACGCTAAATCTAAATCAATATACCTAATGTACAAAAGATGATTAGAATCCGCTTAACCGTTTCAGAGATCCAGCAAACGCACGAGCGTTACTCCAGCAGGATCTCGAATAACATTACACAATCCCAGCCGAAGAAAGAACAAATACGAAATAAGTTGCAACATTTATCTCGTCTAGACAACTAATTATATAGCTAATATTTATTTCAATATACCCATTAAAAAAGAATATTTCTGGCTGCGGTAACGTTACTAACGTTACCCCAGCAGGAAATGTTTTTGTGAAATAACTAAAAAATTATACCTACCTACTTGCAACAAATTTAAAAATATGCGCTACTATTACAGAAGCTGGGCAACTAATTATATATAACATTTAAATTACTATTTTCGACATTATTTTGCTGGGGTAACGCAATCAAAACTAAAACCAACAAAAATTTTTTGATAACCTACCATGACCTAAAATGTCGATACCAGTAAAGTTTTGGATGATCTTCCTAAATATACGAAATAAGCTTGACTTGGTCGACCGGTCAAATAGAGACATTTTCAAAAGCATAATGATGGAGAAACTCACTCCGGAACTTTGATTAGGTACACACAGCGACACATCAACCTAGACTGTTTGGACTTTGGACTATTAGAAGTTGAACGCTGCGAGTCGTGCGAGAGAGTGCGTTATATTTTTGTTACGCTCTATCCTTACCATTACATCGACACCACTATGCACTGTCCTTTTCAGACAATTCTCTATTTTGTATGTAGCGTAGTTATGCGTATATAGGGTGTCTAACTTGATGTGTAGCCGTGTGTACACGAAACTCGCTCGGCGCCGCATCTGTCAAATATCTCCCTGCTGCTTTTATGGCAAACGTTGAGTGTCTCTGGCGGGCATTCTCACAGTCCATTGTGTAAGATGGCAAGTCACAGTACAAACTTGCAATGGCATATTATCCCAATTTTGAACTGTGGCAGTAGGTATATCTGGCAAACGCCGTTTTTCATGTTTAGTCCTCTAGTAATATTCCTGTCACGACCAATGCCTTCCACCTCACTTTAGATTAAAATCGTCGAATGGTACATTAATCTTATGTTTCCGTGTAAAAAGTCCTAAGCGAACTCTCCCAGGCAATATTTACTCTCAATTGTCTACGAGAGTGCCAGTTTGTTGGTCTTGTAAGAGATCGGAGAAATAGAAAGACGATAAGAAATCACAACTTTGTGCTATAACGACAAAGAAAGTACGGGCATATCGAGCGGCGAGTAATTATAATATGTATTTCTTAATTACCAAAATTGCTTGGCATGACGAGCGAGGAAAGTACTGGCTAACTGTTTGATTAGCCGGCATCTATTTTCTGTCACCTTACGGACAGTAATATTCGTTAATAATCTTTATGAATTAGCCTTGGCTATGCTGTTGCAGTATTCTAGTTTTACGGAGTGTACTAAGCGACGCTGTCGTAGGCGCCGGTTTTCCCGTCTTAACTGGAAACCATTGCAGCCTGACTTTGACTAATCTACGAAGTCTACTTTGTTTAGGCTGCTAAGGCGTTAGCTTACGTTGGCAAATTTCACGAAGTCACAAGTTCCCAATATAGATTAAGCAGCTATACAAAAGGTCTCGGCACCTACATTCAATTTTACTGCAATAATCTCGCCACTGAGAAAAGTACATAATATATTATGAAAACAATTATATGGAACGCAATTGAATTAACGTCTTTTTAGTTAGCGGAAGGCAGAATTGTTTCCATAAATTCTATAATTTGGAACTAAGTAGATAGGAATGATCATCTACATCTGTGTCAGAGACAGATAATGAATTTCCAAGTTTGCGTCGATTTCTGCAGCGTTATTTAGAAATCAACGCGCAGTAACCTGCGCACTTATAACCATCCGGTTATAAGTGCGGGGTGCGTACAATAATTTTGAATTAACGAAGCTGAATGTCAATTACTGCAAACCTGAACTATTTAATTTCGTGGTTTCATTATAAAGCGTTAGGTAGGTATGTCACTTATGCAGGGCGCCATGCCAATCATATATTTGAATACTATTTAAAGTTCACAAGACTATGTAATTTATATGGGACATAATTATATCACGTGTATGGTGTAGGCTAACACTCTGTATAAAATTTTATAACAATCGATTTTCACAATAAAACTACGTCATCAGTATATTTTAGTTAGCATTGGTTTATTGGTACCTGGTTTATCTAATACAAGGAAATAATAATACAAGCCACTTCATTATAAAAGCACCAAATTGATAAACATTTTAAATAATTAGTTGATTAACGTAATTTTACAAGTACATACAATGATGAAAAAATATTTTTCAGTATATACAGTACCTATCTAAGAGTTGAGCTTTAACAATACGGGTCACATTTTGACGGCACTGCACACTGTACAGTTCTGGCACTGATCACTTTCTGGAAGGCACTCTCTATGGAAGGAATGCCGGCAATTGTACACCATTAGATCGCGCGCGTTTGACAAGTCCCTTATAATGATACGATCCTGGCAAACACAACATAAGAAGTCGTCCGTCACCGAGATACCGCGCTGTTGATTCAGGATCAACTTCTCATGTAACTCGAAGTAGTTTCGCAAGGTGATCATTTTACACGCTTCCTGCACCGATAACTGAAGGTGGTAGTCACACATCATCTTTGCTAAGGAGTCCTTCAAGTCTTTGATTTCGCATCCTGATTGTATGTTCTGTATCAACATCCGAGGGTCGACGTAGTTTCCTATTCTTTTGAGCAGTAACGTCACATATTCTGGCTTATCTATGGTGCGCTTGATCAAATCCGACCACAGCTCTTTATCATTGTGCTCTTGACAAAAATTGATAGCTTGGTTAATGTCGTTCAATTGATTAATTATTATTTGGAGAGCTTCCCTAGTGTTGCCAATGCGACCCAGCAGGAACACCATTTCTGGGTAGAACTCGTTGGTTTGGCAGACATCTAAAGCTTCTTGAATTGGATAATTATCACTACATTTTAAAAACGGAAGGAGTTTTTCTCTAGCATATTTGGCATAAAGTCTTACTAATTTGCCGTGATACTTGCCATTGGGATCAACTTTGCTGTAAGCATCTAGATATTTAAAGAGGTAGATATCGTGATTGGCAAGTTGTTTCTCTACTACCTCTACTGGTACCTTACTTTTCCCTAGGAGAACTGATATAGCTTTATCACAGTCGAGAGTCATCAGAGCCAGTATCTTGTCGTGTATCACATTGTACATTCCGTGATCCGTGATCAACCTGAATACGTCTTTGTGCTGCAGTTTTAAGTACGCCGACAAAGCCTTATCATATTTTTTTTGGTGGCAGTAGAGCAGTGCCAAGGCTTCTAAATAAATTTTGCTGTCGACCTCCGTAGTCAGTAAATGTTCCATGACCTGATTTATAATGACGCCAGTTTTGTACAGCGCTGGGTTCCAATCCTGAACAAGTTTCAAGAATCCCTGTGGATCTAACTTTAGATACTCGCAGATGATTAATTCATAAAGGTGTGAGTTCAGCGCTTGATCAGGAGTTTTAGGCACATACGGACTTATTGCCCGAAGTTGGTTTACTTCGGCAAACTTTAGTATTTGCGTTTCCCATAACATTTTGTCATTTTTACATATTCGAGCGCAGAGTTTCGCCGCTTCTTCGTACATCTGTTCCGTCAACATATGGTCTAAGTACTGCACGCCGACCGTCACAACCGAGTGTTTAGTTGTCTTGCCGCCTACTTCTTCGAGAACAGTTAATGCTTTTTCGAACCTCCCGTGTTCTGTTAGCCAATTGACTCTGTCATCGATGTCGTAAGGACAAGCAACCACAATATCCTTTGGTGAAACGATGAAAAACCTGTTTTCTTCAATGAGCATATCTAAGTAATAGTCATTACAGGAATATTCCTCGTATCCGCGAATGTTAAGAGTGTCTGAAGATATTTCACAAAAATCGCAATCTTTGTAGTCTGCGACGGCAAGCATTGGTCTTTGCGCTTTACCGGTCTCTGGATCGCATTCTTTCGGAACGCCGAGTATTACTAATTGATCATCTAGAGGTCCCAGGCCACTGATGTAGTAGTCAGTTTGGAAAGTGTAGATTGGATCAACTAAATATTCTGTATCATCTCGTGTTTGAAGCTCAATTTGACTTCGTTTTCGTATGACGCATATCCTGATAGTATCTACCCAACCGATCATGAGTGTTTTGTGGGCAGACCAGAGGAGATTACATCGGTAGTCTTCTATGGACTTGTTGGGGCTTTTCTCCCATTGGATGATGCCTAGGGAGCAACGGGCGACGAGATCGTAGACGCGTACGCCCACTTCGCTAGCGCACGCGACGAAACGGTCGTGCCATGACATGGCCTGAACGTAGCCTTCACATTCACAGAGAACTGTGCTACGAAGGCGGTTCAGAAATGTCTTTTCGTATAATATTAATTTGTTGTCACCTGTAATAAAAATTATATTTATCAATAAAAATAATAATTAATTTGATGTTATATTATTAATCAAGACAACAAACTAGAGCTCTCTTACTGATTTATTCTCATTAGACTATTGGCGTAAATTCTCTCACAAGTTCTCTCAACTTGTGCAACAAACTGACACATTTGAGATTTTTATTTTCTGCCAGGAAATAGTATGAGCAGAAAACTGTATACTAGAAGAGGTATAGGTTTTCCTCAGCTTTCCATGCACCAAATATGGTATTTAATATACTTAATTACTTATCCTTGAAAATATGATATTAATTTATCCTTTAAGGACAAATGAAAGAATTGGTTAGTCTATTAACCTAACCTTGCAAGGATAAATTAATATGGAAACATATTAATTACCATATTGCAGCATTGTAAAAGATTAAATCATTATTACTAATGTAGTGCATGTTTTTAAGTATTTTTATACCATTAGCCATTTTAAGTCTCTAGGGCAGTATGAGTATACTGGGTAACAGATTGGTGTTCACATTTTTAAGGGTTGTTAGTTATTGCCTACCACCTACCACCTTAACCTAACACACATGATAAATAACCATGCTAGCTTAAATACATGTCAAATATGACAATGGCTGATCAAAAGTATTAAAAACATCAGGGCAAGTGGAAATAAATTCCATAAATAGGAGCTTAAATTCAGTTAGCATTAATATCATTCAACCTTTAAGTTTGTCTTGAGATTGAATATATTTGGAATAGTCTGACCTTTAACCTTGGGATGGGTCTGGTATTAAGGTTGTATAAAAACAGTTGAGGACAAATGAAATGTTTACACAAGCATAGAAATAGATACAAGTGCTAAGTAGAAAAGCAGACAATTATGTACATATCAACGGTGTAGTATCAATATCGAATAACAAATACAAAACCATGATGTTACAAGTTACAAAAATAAGTTTTTCCTGTAGTTTTTAGCATTTGCATCAAAAAGTTTCATACATGTGATGATGGTAATGATTTTAATCCAATATTTCAAGTTAGGAATATAAACGTAGATAAAATATGCAATTAAGTGGGTATTGCTAAAACCTTAGTTATTAGATATTGATACTTACTTCACTGTCAATATGTAATAACTATAATATGGGGAAAATCACCATCATTTTCCTCATTAACAGACAGTTCTGTATACTTTACATCATGCATATAATTCCTTTTAATACCTCTTATATATTCAGTAATACTAATTTCAAAATAATTAATGTAAAACAAAGTAGAATGAAACACTTAGCAACTGTTTTGTATGTGAATCATCAATGCTAACCTTATAAAGCTGTAATTTTTTATTGTTTATATGTCAAGGGTGTGCTAGATGGACTGCTATTCTAAAGAAATCTTATACTAAGAGGAATACTGTACTATCATATACATACAAAGGTTATATGCGAATGACATAAGATGCAAGTGAAACTGCCAGCAGTAGCTAAACATATGAGAAACAAATACAGGATGGATTTGTTAGTCATGCCAGTACGTACAGGTATCTTAACCGTTGTAGCTAGAGGAAAACATACTTAGATACATAATTCTTCTAAAATCTACAACATTCAGTTCTAGAAAATGTACAGCCAATAATAAAATTAGCATTTTGAAAAGGGAAATGCAAAATAACTTTTTATATTCTTATTGAGTGGCAGTGGCACACCGGCAGCCAGAAACGATAGGTTTTCAGTTATGTCTGGCATTTCAACAATGGACAGGTTAAGACAAAACTATATAGCAATATTTTAAAAATAAATGAGATACACCACTATTTTTACCATTTTCTATAAATAGGAAACCGGCGGCACAAGCTTCTGCTATCAAGGTTATAGGCTAGTAACACATATTTATGTTAATTGTGGTTAACAGGAAAATGGTTCATGTTTATATTAAATTTAATTATGAAATTATTATTTTTGTAATGTGGAAATCCGTAACTGTAAATCTCTATAAGATGAATTACTTGAGTTTTCATCTACATTTTTGCAGTACTTATAGTCATCATCTATTATATGTATGTTTTCATAAAATCAAAACCAAAAATATTATTATTCAAGTAGGTTGCAAAGTTACAATTATGAACATCCAATGTCATGCTTCTGTTTCTGGGTGTGTCGGGCAGGTAAAACAGATTATAACTTGCAAAAAAACATACATATTTCTTTGTATTATTTACTCTCTACAAATGGTTAAGGAACTTTTAATCTGGCCTTGCACTAGAATGTCTCTATAATCAGCAATACATATTGTAGTATTTTTCTACCTTCTGTCTCATTCACACATGCCTTATGTTCTTATGAAAATAATCATACATTATAAATTATCTTAAATGGAATGCCTCAGTTGTTTAGTATATTGGACATGAAATAAGAATTAAAAAAATGGTTACCTACCTATATGCCTTGTAATATACATATCCAATTAGATACAAAAATACATGACTTTAAGACCATTGATCTAGTTCTATTAAATAATAGTTACCTGTCAAAAATCTTCTTCCTGACCCTGATTTAAAATAAAAAGGATCTAATGCAATAGATTTGACAACCCTGCCCAGAGACAGTTCATGCGTGTTATCATCTGTGTACAGGCCATACACCAGAACCTTGCCGTCATCTGAGCAGCTCGCGATATAATCGCCATTCAAGTCTACGGAGATCCTGTTGACGGCAATAGCATGAGCTTGCAACTCCTTGTTTCTTCCATCCTGCGATATCGGCACCGTGTTCCCCTCATGATCTAGCAAATGTATCACACCCCACTGTGTGCCCAGACAAATAAATTTGGTGTGCACGCAAATACAACTCACTGCGTCTTTCAATAAGATACTTTGTACATCATTTTCCAATCTGTCGTATTTGAGTTTTGGCTCTACATCGGGCGGTAAACTGTCACAGCTTTCTAAATTTACTGCCATGATTACATTTACATATCACCAGAAACTAGTTTATTATCACATGTTAAATTTGTAAATAACAATAAATTATAAAATGAAATTTCCTTCTTCCACTTCGAATTTGTGAAATTTATTGTGACATTCATTGGACAGTGTTAGCAATGGCGAAAAAAATGCAAACTGTAATTTTGTTACCAATTGATAAAAACAAGAACTAAAAATTAAATCTTTATATTTTATTTTGTTTACTTGATTTTGCTAGTAACATTTTATCATGATTATAATTATTTTATTCTAATGATCTTTTTAAACCCAGTAATTTATACTTTTTGGATTTCATTATTATAACAATAACAACACACGAAGTCTTGCAGAGGAATAAAAAGTAAAAACAAGTTGGCGCGCAATTTAAAATCACAACCATAATTAAACACATTTTACTTTGATCAATTAAAATACGTACATAATGGATCAACATAATGATTTAAGATTAAATCCGCAAAAATGTGAACGATATTTATCAGCTTTTGGCAAAAAAGTGTTAAACGTACTTGTGACGCAATGGGAGAAAGGTAATAAAGTATTTTAGAATAATAAGGCGTGTATGATCAAATTTAATATTGTATGATTTTATAACGTGTTGAAATTGGCATGTATTCACACGGCAAAAATAAATAGTGCACTATTCTTAGTTTTATATCCAAAGATTTTAACATAGGTATGTAATTTATTTACAGAACGAGAACAAAAAAAGCAGTATGCACATCGTCAATTTACCCAAAATAAAAGAATTCTGAAGTAAGTTGTTATTTTATAATTTTGTATGAGTTTGATTTCACGGACATTTTATGAAGTAGGATTGATTTTAAGGTAACTTCAAGTAAATGTAATAAGTACAACGTTTGAGGCTCTTATTAGGTAGGTACATTAAAAATGCAGTTCTAATAAACTATAAAGGATTACTTTTAAATTAGTGCTCTGAGGCGGACGTGTGCAGCGAATATAATAATTAATATTGTTATTGTGAGGCGCGGTGCGAGCCGATGCTCGCTATTTCTGTTACCATGAGTGACACACTCGTGGCAAATGAACTGCTGGCGTTCATGCAGCAGAAGCTGGTCGTGATGGACGAGGTGTCTTTCATCCAGATCTGCGCTTGGAACTTTAGCCAGGAAGAGATTGTAGCTGCTAAGCAGCTGGTGTTCCCGTTGCTGAACAAGAGCGACCAGATGGTGTCTCGTCGACGTGACGGGACAAGGAAGAATCTGCAGGACGTCATAACCCTGCTTAAGGAGACCGATCCGGATGACGTACTGACATTTGTGGCGAGAGACTTACACAAGTTACCTCCCGTCACTTTCAATCACGTCGACGTCTTTAGCCTTTTAAAAGAAATCGTCTCTTTAAAGGCAAGTTTAGCAGAAGTGCAGATGAAGTTGAGTGCATCGGAGGTCATTGTTGCAGATTTGCGCATTGAACTTTGGCGTTGCGCAAGTCTGTGCCAATAACTGGGTCACCGACGCCTGTAAACAGTGTGAACACGCGTCGAGGTGCATGCGTCAACACATCGGCGACGAGTTATGCATCAGCGGTTTTGTCGCCGGCGCCGACTGCTGAGCCTGCGTTATGCGCCGCAAGCGCGTCTCGCAGCCCCGCTCTCGCACCCGCAGCTCTTCCCCGCATTGTAAGAACAGCTGACCCCACGGTCACTGCGAGCGCCCCTGCTAAGCCCTTGCCTACAAAAGCAATGAACCGGGCTACCGAGGATGGTTTCCTGACGGTGCAACGGAGGAAGCGCCAGTCGCGAAACATTAAGAACGGTTGTGGCAAAGCACCTGTGTATCCCAACCTGAAGGTGCGTGCTGCGTCCCCGAACACGCCGGTGTACATCTCGCGCCTGCACTACACCACTGAGGCGGAGGACAGACATCGCGAAGTACGTGTGCCAAAAGCTGAAGTACGTGCCGAGTCGCGCCGCAACGTCAACTTTAAAGCGTTCGTCGTGCGTGTACCTGACTGTTACCTGCACAAGGTGTTGGACGAAAGCTTTTGGCCGCAAGTCGTGGTATTCC
Source organism: Catocala nupta (assembly GCA_963675205.1). Taxonomy (NCBI): domain Eukaryota; kingdom Metazoa; phylum Arthropoda; class Insecta; order Lepidoptera; family Erebidae; genus Catocala; species Catocala nupta. Next base: position 7,626,715 of record OY776084.1, on the reverse strand, counting down.
GTCGCTTCCGCGGGCAAGTACCAGCCGAGCGCACTAGTATTAAGTGTGCGAAGTGAAGTTACACTAACATAGTATTACGGTGTATTTACTAATATCAAGTGGTTAATGTAACCGACTGCCACGTCTGAGGTCGCGGGTTCGATTCCCGCACAAGTCAAACATTTGTGTGCATGAACATAAATGTTTGTCTTGGTCTGGGTGTTTCTATGTATAATATGCACATACGTATTTATAAAAAAAAAAGTACCTATGTATGTTTGTCCATTGTCTAGTACCCATAGTACAAGCTCTGCTTAGTTTGGGCTAGATGGTGTTGTGTGTATGTATTATAAAATTTTATAATATGTAAATCTAGGTTATGGTATTTATCCATGGGCCTATGCAGCTCGAAATAAATGATTTGAAATTGAAATTGAAATTGAAAGTATTACTTACATAAACTAATATTTTTAGCTGACTATTTAAGCCTATTTGTAAGCGAACAGTAGGCCGGCCAATTCACGTTATATCTCGACGCACTGATCGAGTTTCGATGCAGTCCGTATGCTTCGATGCAGTCCGTATGCAGTCACAGTTAAGCTTTACGTCGGATTTTGTATCTGAAACATCAGGTGTCAAAATTATGTGAATACGAAAAGAGCTGTTTTGATCGAAACTTAGCTGCAACTGCACTGCAAGAAAACACATTTAAATAAGTACGTGAATTGGTCTACAGATCGATACGCAAAATCTATTATAAATCAAATATTAACACATTTTAACGCGTTACCAGCCGGCGGGCAGAAGCCAGTTCCGTAGCTGGTAACCGTTAGGGTTATAATGAAACACGCAGACTGATTTAACTGAGAATATATTTACAATTTTTCACCTATCTTATATCCCATTTATTAGTCATGCAAGTAACGCTAACATTAGTGTGTACAATAAACATTTTCACCAATCTGCGACAAGTAAACAAAAATCTAACATTTACGAATGATTTCTTGGAAATCTGTTCGCGAGTATAAAAGTAGTGCCACGTATAAAAAGCAGAGGGAAGCTTCGCGCGTCACCAGTTCTAAAGTTGATATCGTCGCGGCTAGACGTATGATGCTCTGTTTGATCGCCTTCGCGCGTCGCTTGGTTTCGGCGCGGCTAGTTGTACGATGCTCCGTTCGATTCCAGGTTTCTCGTAAAGTTATATGTTGCCTGTGCGCATATACATACGCCACAACAGTGTATAAGTTAAAAAATAAATAAATACTTTATTTAACTAAAAACACAAGTTGAGTACAGTCTTGTTGAGCAGTTGACAAAAGAATGACTTAATGCTAGGATACATTGGTTTATATGTGGTTTAATGTTATACATGTGTGCTGTCCATGTGAGATCCCACGAGCTGCTTGTTTACTTGGTTCAAGTGACAGGATCAATTAACTTAGTATTTCGTCACTTTTAAGTTTATGGTCATTATTTATGTTATGGTTTACTTAAAGTTAAGATTAAGTACTGTTGCTAAGTGCGGTGAGTTTATGGTAATTATTTAAATTATGATTTACTTTGAACTTAGGTCAAGTACTGTTGCTAAGTGCGGTGACGTAATGCGTTCTTAGCTTACCTACTCATGGGAACGTGGGAACGCATAACTCCTCCCTCTGTAAGTTCAAAATCGTCATCCGATCTAGAACTTTGAGGATGTTGATTTTGATTTTACATACAAATACAGATTTATAACGGTACATGATTACAATTAATAAAATTAGTAAATTACATTGTAGGGATTCTGTAAGTATGCAAGAAATGATGAATAAACAGTTTTGTGTGTAAGCGAGAAGTAGGTATATTAGCGTGACCGCCAGTTACGGCGCACTGTCCGGTCTGGATAAACGTGTGTAGGCAAGGGACATTCCGGACAATTTATATACCACGTTTCATTTATCGCCAGTAACTCCAAATGCAACATACACGCACACACACCTGCGATACACATAGAGATCCTACAACATAAATAATTAGAGTTACTAAATGTATTTTTTGTGTACTGGTGAAGACAATTTTGCCCGTCTGGACACGACGTATACGTAAAGTGCGTTTTCCAATTTTCATTTCACAGGCGTTGGTGCAGTTGGAGAGAGGTTTGAGTGTTAGGAAATATGTACCCACGATGCTGTGTTGGCTCATGTCATTTTTTGGATTGATAGGAAACCCGCATAAATTTTCTCTGAATCTGGCTATATTGCTTTTATAGCTTCAGCAGACAGCGGAGAACACGAAGTTATTCTTGTACGTACTTTCTTCTACTATTCTATACATACTTTCTTCCTCGAATGATGTGTGTTTCATGACAAAGAAATTTTTCTTCAGCGACTTCTTTGGAGGACTGAGAGAGTGGTAAGAATTTCGGCCCTTTTGTGAGGAGTTGGCTATGTTTTGAAAAAAGATAAGGCTTAGGTGAGGATTGTACATCAAGCCGTCGCGTTCTGGGGCGGTGTTCTTGCGTTGTAGTCGCTGCACCGCCGCTCTCAAGTCTACCCGGGTCACTTCGGAAATGTCGTCGTCGTTATGACTGTTGTCTACGTTGGGCACCGCAGAAGGTGGAGCCATGGGTGATGGCGTTTGCTCTGGTCTGTGCGGGAACAGGGCGGCGGCACCACCTCTCCAAGTAGCTTTGGCCGGAGACTCTTGGTCAGAGAGGAGGCCCACGGGCGTAACTTGCCTCGTACCATACGGTATGGGCGCCCCTAAGGATCGTGGTCCAGAGTCCCTAGAAGTTCTTCACGAGCTGAGATTTTAGCCTGCTTGATGGCTGCCTGGAGCGTCTTCTTAGATGTTCTATAGACTTCGTATTGCTCAGCCTCCCTTGCCATCACATCTGCCGCGTGGCGATGCGGTGTCTGGCGTACTGGCGGCGCGCTGCAGTGCAATCTTGTCTTAAGTTTGCGATTTCTTGCGACCACCAGTAAACCTAGCGTCGCGCTCGACTGTTTCGAGCTCGCGACATCGCCGCATCACAAATATGCGACAGCGCCTTTTATAACCACTTAGCTTTCTCGTTAATATCTGAAGGCCTGTAGGGTGCAGAAACCTAGGCCTGCACGATGGCGGCTTCCAGGAGGATCTCACGGTTTAACTTTTTCAGTGCCCCACGTGGACTGGTCTCACCCGAGCCGAGGCGTCGGCGGTCTGGCCGGAGACGTTGAATCGGATGTAGCGGTGATCCGACAGCGTCGGCATCGAGTCGACGTTGAAATACTTAGGATTGGTCCTCGATAGCCGATGGATCTTGAAACGTTAATTACGCTGTGCAATTTTAAATCTCGATTATTATAAATACTGTGATTTATAATAAAATATGTCTCCCAAGTGAAGTCTAAAAGTTCTAATTCTCTCGTTTTAATGTGCATTTAATAATAAACTACATCATCTATTTAACACCACTTGTGAAAAATTAATTCACATCGCTATACATATATTCAGTTCTAGCATCGCTACTACTAGGGGCATATCAATTTATTTTTCCCATCTGTCACCGCTGGTGGCAACTGGGAACAAAATGAGTGGCCACTCCCAATTGCCACCACTGGTGGCAAATGGAATTTTTTTCGGAAAATAATCCCGTTTTTCACCAGTGGTAGCGTCGACGGTGGCGGCAACTGGGAAATAACCCATTGATCCTATTTACTGCCATAGAAGTTGCATTCGGTTTGAAAGATGTGTAAATTTGGAGATTATCGGCATACAAGTGAAAATTGCAGTGCTGAATGCTGCTAACGATATCTGAGCTATATAAATTAAATCAGCCATGGCAATTATTATATCAGCTATGAATTCACATATACTAACTATATGTATATGTTCTAGGCTGTATATAATTATACAGTGTGTGTAATAAACTCTGTCCGATTCTTAAAGGTGTTATACAGTAGCTTATTATGAGTACGTAAGTGACATCCTTGTGCATCCCTTCCCAAGCAGCGATAGCTCAGTGGGGAGATCAACAGACTGCAATGCAGAGGGTCTCGGGTTTGAACCCATGTCGCGTACCTCTGACTTTCAGAAGTTATATGACTTTTCGAAATTATGTGCGTATTGATTGTCAATTATCGCTTGCTTCGTGGCTCGAAGAGCACGTTAAGCCGTTGGTCCCGGTTGTCATGAACATCTATGGCAGTCGTTATTGGGAAGTCAGTGCCCTATTATATCCTGACACTGATCTAGCCTTAGGATATCGTTAGCCTTCGTGTTGCGGAGGTCAGGTGGCAGCCGCTCCGTGTAAGAACTGATATCCAGTCAAATCCGGTTGGACCAGAAAAGCCGATTCCAAGTGACTTGGGAACAATAAAGGTTAGGGAGAAGAAGTGACATCCTTTTATAAAAATCGATCAATAAAATTACCCTAGTTAATTTAATTTATTTAAAATAATATGAATAGATTACCCATGGCAACACCGAAATTTATTAATCGTAATACCTAGGAGGCGCGCTACGCCGCGCCTATATACCTACGCCTTAGAAAAAGTATGCCACGCTCCGCGTCCTTGTCAAGTTTAGTGGGGTGTTCCTAGACTGTGCGAAATTTCGATAATTTAAGAGTAAAAATGCTGATCAATACTGTACTTAAAATATTATGAAGACGTTTTACGGTAATATAGATTTCTTTTATTAATTTTCTTTGGATGTTTTTAAGTGAGAAACAAGCCCTTAATGGATCGGACAGGGTTTATTATACACACTGTATAGTACATAATATAAAATTAATTTCTTACAGTTTTAATGACAATTCGATACGCAATACATCATCTACATCTGGACCAACATCTCCCCCACAACAAATGTATATCGAGAAAAATACATTTAATTTGAATGGGGCTGAAGATATCATACCAAATGTACCTAAATCGGAAGAATTAACTACATCATGTATAATACAGGAATATATTGCTAACAATGACTTTGCACATCCAACAATAGTTAGCAGTCATATTGTTCAACTGTGTAATAGAGGTACCGATGACGAAAGTTATGTTCGTAATAATGAAAATGAAAACAGCATATTTGAGCATATCAATCGAAAAGGAACTTCAGATGTGAATTGGGAAAACATGTTTGATTCTGAACTATTAGATGATATTACTGATGATATACGTAATGTGGAAATTAATACAGTCGTGGGCAAAACATTATTTATGGAAAGCAGTACAAATCAGTTAAACATAGTTCTGAATAAAGATGATAACGAAAAATCTGGTGAGAAACGTAAAACAAAAATGGTTGGTAATTCTAAAAACATTAAAAAGCCTAGGAAGGATAATATTAAACAAAACGAACAAAGTAATATAAAGGACAGTAAGTCAAATACTGATCGCCCAAAAATTAGTTACCGTAAACAAAAATATACAAAAACTGTTAAAAAATGGCTCAATGATGTTGAGTCATATAATACTATTAATGAAGAAATCGACGATTTAAATAATAATACTACTAAATTAGATACCCACAAACAAGAAAATCTTAGTAAAATAGGTCAGGATAGCAATAAATATAAAATTACTATTGATAAATCTGTGAAAGCTAATAAAAAAGTAGTACAAGCACAACTGGCTAATAAGGATGGTGTTATGAAATTCGTTAAGCCCAAAAAAGCTGGTTTAAGTGATACTGAAGTACCTAAAGATAAAAAAGATAAAGTGACGAAGAAATTCATAACTCCAATAAAATCTCAGATTCCTGTGAAAGATGTAACATATGAAATAATCGCTGTTGACCACAGGAATGTTAACGAATGTTATGATGCATTAATTGAACTCAAAGAAGAATTATTTGCTATTTTAATGTATACGTTAGTATAGTTTTCTGAAGTTACATAGATATAGGAGAGATTCAGATATATTTTACATTAAACAAAGTTAGATTTTTATCTTTTTGTGTATCTCAGATTTCAATAGCAATCTCATTTCTGACAACATTATCAGAGCAAAAGTGCCTATTGTTTTCATAAAGTTAATTTGAATTTTAAATTAGAACATTATGCAGTCCGGAATTTAAATTCGCAGCCATTCATAAACCTTTTGTATCATTACCTTATCGTGTTTAAACTCTTGAATTACTTTTTCGTCTTCTTGTGCGCTTGGTATTGCAGCAATGGTTTCTGTCAGCTTAATAATCATTTCACTGACGGCGCGTGTCCTCCTGACGGCATACTCCTCGGCACTGGGGATATGTTCTACTACTTCAAGGGTGCTGGACAGAAAGTCAAGTAAGTTGGTCAATAACACGTCAATAGCTTTGCCTTTTGGTAGCAAATGAGGAGCATAATCAAGCAATTTAGAAAATATCATGATTCAAAGAAACATTATTAAGGTCTGTTTGCCAACGATGTTTCCCACAAAAGTTTTGGGATTAAATTCTATAACCACAGTTACTTGATGTCTATTAACTTGGTCTTCTAAGTCTAAAAAGCCTTTTACTAACATATACATCAATCGTTGCAGACTAATTTATTATTGTACTTTACTGATTCTAGGGAAGCATTAACACGTTTATTGGCAAACAACAAAATAGTAATTAGTTACGGAGCCCAGTCTATCCTCATTTATCTCACGTCCTGTATACAAATGGAAATTCAGACAATTACAATGTATGATTGCAAGGTAAGCTACAATCTTAATTTAAAGAGCTATTTTGCAATTAAGATATTTATCTTCGAACAAGACGAGGTTTTTGTAATATATGATTCTCATACTACTACGGTAATAAATGAACACGGCATGGCTACAAGCCCAAATGGACGCACTTGCAACATTGGTAAAGGGCACTTAAAAATACTTCTGTTTGATAACCTAAATTCCCTATTTACTACTGGGACACAATGCAAGATTTTTTGGGTGCGCCCTGTATGTCCTACTTCTACAAGATAAAAGATGTTTTTTTCAAATGTCATGACGGACAATGTCACTAACAATACTAAAATACCTTAGATCGGAGCAAGCCTGTTGGACCCGGATAATTCTCCAGAAAATTTTAGCGATCTTCAGAAGCTGTTATCCTTTACGCCTTCATACACGATCGCTACTGAATGCACTCTGCAGAAAGCGGCATGGTACATGTCGCTTTTAAGGGACTGCTGGTCGAAACTAAAGGATATGCTTGTGGAGAATCAGCTGTGGGAGGTCTTTGTAGAGATTGAGATGAAGTTACTACCGATTATAGCAGGTAACAATGACTTATGATGGATAATATATATCATGCTAACTGTAACATATGTAGGCATAAGTTTTTATTGTACCGTCAGTCTTGTAATAAAGCGGGTAAAGAACGGACGTGTGTTTCACTGCGCGAGGCATGTCATACCTAAGTACTTACATATTTCTCAGCGGCGACAAGGACTCAAAAATTCATGCGTGTAATTGTTTCGTGGATTGTATCGTGAAACGAATAGTGCAGTACAGTGTACAAAATGACCATCGGCAAAATAGGACCGTTTGACCTTGAGAAGAACAACTGGGAGGCGTATATTGACCGACTGGAACAATATTTCGTAGCAAACCAAGTGAAGACTGAGATACAAGTGGCTACATTGATCACAGTGATATGGAGTGAAGCTAACGAGCTAATGATAAAGTGTTCACCCGACAAACCCGCTAAGAAAACTTATGATGAGTTAGTGGCGTTGATGAAGACTCATTTGAACCCAAAACCGAGTCAGCTGGAAGAGAGGTTTAAATTTCGACAACGTTTTCAACATAAGGAAGAATCCGTGGCTGTCAATGTAGCCGAGTTAAAAAACCTCAGTAAAAACTGCGGCTTTCAAAACTTAGCAGAGAACCTCCGGGATCAGTTATATGCGACTTATCAAAGGAAGATATTCGTCATAAATTGTTTACCGAATATGACATGATATCATTTGACAAAGCCTTTACTATAGCTATGTCCATTGAAGCGACAAAAACAAATGCGGCATTGGTAGAAGGTTGTACCAGGGGCAGAAGTGCAGGTGACAGTGTACAAAATGTTGATACTGCAGTGTATTTCATGGGATGGAGTAAAAAAGACAAAAATAAGACAAACATTACACAAGCTCCGCGTGATTCAGCTGGCGGCAGCGGTGGTGACCCAAGCGGCATAAGCGGAGCGAGTAGCGGTAAATACCGGGTGAACACCAGTCGGAAAAGTGCAATGAGCACGGGCAGGGGGTACCAATTAGAACAAAAAGTAAACAGTTCCAAAAATAGATCATAGATGGCACTATGAGTTCCAAATATTAAGATCAATCAAAATGCTTTATTGGAAGAAAATTGACAATAAAATGTTATTATAAATAAACATTGTACATATTTAATTAACGAGCATCAAGGTATCAACGCATTTATTTTATGATTTAAAGATATCGATATATCAGTATTTTTAACATCACACATAGGTAACCTACCTATCATTTCATTTTACCTATAGGGCTAGATGAGACGCTAGATGGCTCTTTTATATGTTTATACAAGTCTACAAAAACATTGTGTTTTTATTTCATACCCTTCTTTTCGTTTACTTCAATATTTGTTTATTACCTACTGATTAATAAGAAATTACTTATAATATGAAAAATATGTATGCTTAACAAATGTCAATGTATTAAACAAAACGTTTTGTTGTATTATATGGCATTATATTCAAACACCTGGTCGGTTCTCGTAACTTCTATTGTCAAATTTAATTTGCTTGTGCGGCAGTAGATATAGCGCAGTCGTTGGACTCGTCGGCGTTATAATAATCATTATCTCTGTGCTACCTACTTATTCTGAATTGAATTACAAACTTACGATAGACATGCCGATAGAAATTGAGTTTTAGTAAATCATAACAACATTTTACTAAAAATAGTTAGGTAAATATTAAGTAACCTATCATAATAATTATTCTATAAAATTAAACTCTGTTATTTGTTTATACCGCTTTGTTAGTTTGGTTTTTACGCAATTTCTAGTATTATTTGATCACTCGACGCAACTCAACTAAATCTGTTTCAAAGGGCCTGAAAGCTAGTTAGGCAATAGGCACAGTTGTGATTAGGGTTGCCACCTTTATTTTGAACAAATAGAGTATGTTTACTATCTTAGGTAAAAAGGTACATGATCTGAAAATAAAATATTACTTATTTAACCTGCCTTTTGGTTACCATATTTTTGTTGGTGCTAGTTAAATCTAACAAATATTTATTATTAAGGAAAGTCGTAATCGGATTTTTACAAAATATGTCTATATTAAGATAGATAAACAAATGATTTTATTCAATTTTGGGAATCTTTATTGCGTTGCTTTAAGTTAACAATTAAATAAAACCTGAAAAAGCGGACATAGGTAAAATAAAGTATCATCACGTCCTTTATTTCCAACTAAAGTATAAATTACGTTTACCCGAAATCACGTACAATACCAACCCCAGTTGTGCTTGTTGTGAATTTCATATCCCTTGATGAAATACGCGACGATCAAGTAAATCGTGCTAACTATCGTTTAAAGGAAGGTAGTTCGTAATAAACGTTTTTTTTAATAAACCCGTGACCTCGATCCATGCCTGTCGGTCGAAACGTCGCGTCGGGCAATCAATATATTTTACCTTTTAAATACTTTATTGCGAGTAAGATCCGTTAATTAGCATTATGGTATATTAAGTACCTAGTTCATAATAGCCTGATAATGTCTTAGTTTATATACAATCCTCTACAACAACAAAACGAAATCTTTTGGAACAGAATACACTCATCGCACGCGCTGGTACGGGCGCGGGGGTGGGCAGGGTAAGATCCGCCCACCCCCGCTACAAGGCCAAGTATGAAACGATGTTTACTATTTGTTTTGCTTCGAAAAATATAAATTATGAGCAATATTTTTAAAAATTGGTTGATGTTTGCTTCTTCCTGTTGTCGACGTCACATGACGATATTATGACATAACATTTCGTTTCGAATATTATCATTTACTATTTTACTCACATCACGCACTCATCACATCACACTCATTATTTTTTAACTCGATGGCGTAGTGGTTAGTGTAACCGACTGCCACGCCTGAGGACGCGGGTTCGATTCCCGCACAAGACAAATATTTGTGTGCATGAACATGGATGTTTGTCTTGGTCTGGGTGTTTCTATGTATAATATGTATGTATTTACAAAAAAAAAGTATATATGTATGTTTATCCATTGTCTAGTATCCATAGTACAAGCTCTGCTTAGTTTGGGCTAGATAGTGTTGTGTGTATGTGGTAGAATATTATTAATATTATTATTAATATTATTAATGTGTTCATATCTGGTTTGGTTGACATTGTAATAAATATTCGGATGTAATAGTAATATTACATGAGATAAATATTTCTTGGACGTCGTCGTCACCATATATCCTTATAATTATTATTTAGACACGAATATTTAAATAAATCATACCAAAGCATGAATAGTGTTTTAGGATTAGTAACATCGCATTTATCATGGTATATTAATGTGATCTTTACTTACATAAGTACCACAATATTCATTAATTAAGTAGGTAGGTACTTATCTATTGTTTTGTTACTTGACTTTTAACTATTATTACATATTAATTATTGATTTCCCTACAAAATCAATAATTAATATGGATATAAAAGTAAAATAATACAATGTCAATAATTATTATGACATAGTTAAAAGATTACAAGCCATGACTACGTAAAGCATACCTACTAACTCAGTTGTTTTTTTTTCTATTAATAGGTACATTGTATTTTATAGGAGGTATATCAATAATTATATTATTAGCTTTAACTTCTGTTAAAGTATTAAGCAGGTCCAGATAATTAATATTTCATAACAAAACTTCAGTTGACAATCAAACTTCGACTCTATTGAGAATCGACGCGGCAGGCAGGCGCGCTACTCGACGCCGCGGCTACCGGCAGCGCTCATACACGATTGACGATATTATACACGAAAATTCAAGAAGCTGACCAGAATAAACCGAACGCCGCCGCCGCCGCCGCCGCGCCGCCGCGCCGGGCGATACTCGCGCGTGCGTGTGATTTGATTTCAAGTATGGCGTGGTTTAATCGCTTAAACCGGGTACTTATCGACGTGCGGAGTTATGGGTTCGATTCTCACACAGAAAATAAATTATGTTCAACAGATTTTTTGTGTTAAGTCTGTTATACGGCAAAAGAGTAACCGTATGAGTCTTTTAAAAAAAAGTGCTGGTTATTATATTTATTTTTCGATAGTTAAATTCAAAATAATCTATGTGATGTATTTTATAAATAGTCATAACTCAGTAAATTTCAACAGAGACTAAATACTAGGCATTGCGCAGTTGTTTTCAAAAATCTGAGCGCAATATTTTATGTTATTTTATATTTACAATTATAGTGAAATATAGAAAACTAACTGCCAAAGTAGAATTCTATTTGCCAATGAGTTATTTTCAAAGTACCCGAACATCAATCGCAATCGCATACATAATGAAATATATTGTTTTATTAATACTTTTTAAAACGCATTCATTAAAATTATATGAAAAAAATTCACGAAAATCCGACCCACTAAATGAGAATCACCAAAGTGTGATCGTACGCATTTCGGCACACAAAACTATAGGTAGGTAGATAACTTTTATTTTCAAGGTTGCGCACATTTTGCATCGGCACGTTTAAATATTAGGTTCTATCCGTGGTAAACAGTCAAGTAAGTACCTATTTTACTGTCACAACGCCATCTCTTATGAGCTGTTATCAAATAGGATTCGGAACTTGTGTACTTGTTATGGGTAGATGGCAGCAGTGGCGCTAGTTTTGTGCTGCCATCTAGTGTAAAAAGATAGGTACCAAAATAGCAAGTAGAATAGCCAGAGTTAGGCGTGTCCAAGATTTTTGTATGGGATTGAGTATCTGTACTAGTATAGTATTATATTATCTGTGGCACGGGTTACAAATGTAACGTGTGTGCGGGCACTCACAAAGAACATACGTGCAAATTCAAAACGTTTGTATCTAGAGTGTGCAACAAGGATGGACATCTAAATAGGATGTGTTCCAAATTGCGAGATAGTACATCCTTGCATAATATATAGTGTGTATATAAAACCCTGTCCGATCGATAAGGGCTTATTTCCTCCCTTGATAAACATGCCAAGAAAAATAATAAAAAATATCTATATCATCATAAAACGTCAACATAATATTTTTTATCCCAGTATTGATCAGCAATTTGACCCTTAAATCCCTGAAATTTCGCACAGACTGGCAACACTCCACTAAAAGTCGGCTTCTTTGATGTGTTTATTTTTCTATTAAAAACCGTCGGCTTCTCGTTAAAGGTCATGTTCGGCGCGTTTTCAAAAGCGCTGACACCGCCAAAGCCACCTTATGTACAGACGCACCGCGCGAGGGATGTGACTATCGATCAAATAAAAATACCGAAGTATGTTTGTCTAAAGATGCAACTTTCTTTATTTGTAAAATACACTAAACGCTCTTGCGTACAAAACTCAACTTTATGTAATCATGCATTTTCCTTCAGATATAAAATTAAATAAAAAGAATACACACATAGTATCACGCATGTATCCGCGAAAGGATAGGCATAGGTGTATTATTACACCCACGTTTTACCATTTATGATTGAACCCCGATAATAGGCATAGGTTACCTTACCTACGCCTATGCCTACCTTTTTTATGGCTAAATTAAAAGGTTTGATTTTGGTTTATCATAACTGTGTTCTTTGTAGGATATCGATATCGTATTTTGGTATAATAACATAAAAGTTCTGGTTTGCATATGTATGTAATCTTTTTTATCACTGACTAACCGTATTAATCGAAAATATCGATTAAAATTTAAATTCTTGTTTGCATCCCTAGAGCTATTATTATTGTTTCTTAGGTATAATACGTGACAATTTCGTACTCAGTCTTGCTCTTAAACTACTTTCGTTCGGACTGCCGCCATTAAGTATTTTCTAATTCACGGAATACGGACACGACGGCTAGCATACGTAATACATCCCTATTACGTATGCTTACCGTGAGTGTAGTTTGTGACGGTACATGGACAGACAAAAATATGCCTAAAGTGAGGGTGAATTAAGATTCTTCTGCCTCACAAACGGAAACATGACATTGCAGCACCTGTCAGCTTGTGACCACGGCCGGTGTAACCTAGTCGAAACGTCAAGTATAAAAAAGGATTATGCATGATCGCGTTAATACCCGTTACATATTATATATGTATGTATAGAAATGTAGAACACAGTTCTACTGGTAAGTCACCAGCCATGTTACTACAGCGAAGGAAATTGAAAATAGGTAAGAATTACTAGGCGATGATAGGCAGGTAGAAGCTAGGATAAACTGGACTGATAGACATTTCCAAGTAGGTGATTCGGTGTGGGCCCGCAATTACAAAGGAGAAAAGTGGTTCGATGGCACATCACAGAAAGAGTTGGCTCTCGTAATTTATGTAGTAAATAAGGAAGGTGGTCCCTTCTTGAAAAGACACGTCAATCAAATTAAAAAGAAGAGAAGCAGTTATGGGTTTCCATCTGTAGATGAAATGATTTCATTACCAGGAACCAGATCCGCTTTGGAGAATTCGGAGGGTGAAACGGTAAGGAACGTAGGACCTGACAAGCAGTACGTGACGTCTAATTTACCTGAGTCGAGCGTCGAATCTGGGTCTTTTGAGGGAATAGTGGGTAACCCACAACTTAGCATTTGTGTAGAAAATTCTGGTAATAAAACGCCTGTGCCACTATCAGTAAATCGTCCTAAAAGAGAAATAAAACTAGTTCGTAGATATGGTTTTGAGTAAATAGATTTTTATATCGATGTTATAATGCTGTGTAATACATAAGTTTAACAATGCTAGACATAAACGTTTCCGGCTGCAATGGCCCACAGGATCCAGACACAATTGATCGTCAATTATATTTGGCATTCTAGCAATTTTCAGATTACTAGCAGTAAATAATGCCATTCGGTCATGGCTGATCATATGTTTCAGTTTCTAGTCTTGATGCTTATGAAATTCTTCTTCATCTAAAAATTTCATCTCACTTTAAGCAGGTCACCTGTCTAACTTAGTAAAGGCCGTCCAGAAATTTGCTTCTATATTTGATGGTTATGTTGAACATTAAGCAATGATCCTTAACCAAGACGAGTATTAATTTGTAGAAATGGAACATCGAGGAGTATCTATAGATCTCTCGAAACTTAAATCTATGGAAGAAACGTTACTGAATAGAATGAAGTTGATTGAACAGGAGTGTTACAAGGCGGCTGACAAGGTATTTCAGATCAATTCCACAATGCAAGTTAGGAACATTTTGTATGATGAACTGCAGTTGGATACGAAGTGCAACGTTAAAATTCGAGAGACTTTGTCCGGTGGTGTAAAGTCTACGTCAGAAACTATGGTAAGTTGTTATTAATTTGTTAATCATATGCCATGTTATACCGACCTGTGGTAGAAATTTCATAGCCCAGCTGATGCTTGTAACGGAGTCACTCTTGCGTTAAAGGAGACATTTAAAAAATGTAGCGCTGGCTGTGGTAAGGGAGCTGTCTACATTCTTACAGTACCGTACAGTTCTCATACTAAAAGTTAAATTCCGAATCATAATCAAACGGTCATTAGAATCAAACTATTCTGCATAATAATTGACTTTGATATTATGCATTGTCATACATGCGCGAGAACGAAAGAAAGCTATGCACTCTTTAACGCGCCGTCTTATTTTCGCATATACATATATATATCTAAGGCCCCAAATGTAACTAAGTAAGATTGACGATACTTTTAGAAAGCTATTCACGTGGTTGCTTACTAATTAATGAGTTAAAAGTGCCTATTCATAATGGAATTGAAACAGTCAGAGCAAGAAATGACACTTTCTTATGACGCATTTATTATCCAGTTACGCAGTCTGATGTCAATCCATCCGCTCCCGAAGTTAATTTTAGAGTACCGTCACTTGCATAAAGCGCATGCTACCTTCCTCGCCGGTATTGCACAGCACGTTAAGAATGGAATTGTCAGACCTACGTGGTGAGTAACTTTTATTGTACTCCATACCTATGGATCCCTTGTCGTAAAGTAATGATAAGAACACAATATAATCGGGAAATTCTGCTTTATTAGTTGTGTGTCTGCAGATGCATAGAAACTTGAATTCTGGTTTTAGGCAATTCCTAACACAACATAAAATGGTCGCTTATAATTTGCCTCAGGGTACAAACAGCGGCAGCAACTGGTCGCATTGCCTCGAACAACCCCAATTTGCAGGCTATACCGAAGACGCCTTTTAGTCTAGTCATGTTTCCTGAAGCGAATGATATTGGTTAGTGATTTTATCATTGACTGCTAAAGTTAGGTCTACGTGATAAAAACGCTGAGACTGAAGGCGATATTATTTAGCATTTATGACTTTAAATTAACATTTACAGAATCACTGCAACTGAATTTCCGTTCGGTGTATGTATCTCGACCAGGGTGCTCCTTCGTCGCGGCTGACTTCAAGCACGTAGAGTGTCGAGTGTTTGCTCACGCTGCAGCCGACATCGGATTGCTTCGTGCCCTCACTCATTCAGATGATCTATTTAAAGTCCTTGCAGCACAATGGTAAGGTATCCACTACTGAAGAATCGTAAGCCTCGTACGAACTAGAAATCCAGAACATTATAAGAGTAGTAATGTTCGGTGGAGAACAAAAATAATAGCTAGCGAAGCTTGATAATATAGAAGATTTTGTCATGTCCTGAGGGGATAGGCACCTGGTGAGTATCTTATAAACTCACACGTCGCAAACAAAATATGCCCATGACTTTTTTATATAGTGAAGGTAGTTTACTACTAAAACTGCTAATAGCGAAACCTCTTCGGGAATAAATCAATGTTATGTAAGCTACACCCGACCACAGAATAGGCAAAAACTAGAACTGTTTTTTTGTCACCAAGTCTTGTGCTACAGTCTGATTTATAACGGCTTGTTACAGGCTAAACAAATCTGAGAGTACAGTGAGTGCAGCCGAACGCGAGCGTACCAAGCGTCTAGTGTACGCCAGTTTGTATGGAGCTGGCACTCGCAAGCTCATGGAGATCCTTGACGTCAGCTACGAGCAGGCTCTGCAAGTCGCCGCTAGCTTTAATAGTACCTATTCTATAATAATATCTACGTCTTTGTCAATTAAACTTCGATAGGTGCCGAATGTTTAGATGAAATATTGACTATTACATTCTACATTTGTTCAAATTGACATCTTTCGATTAAGCTAGACGCTTTTGACAAGTTACAGCGGCGGGCTGTCCGTATCATCGGAGATCCAGAGGTCACGTGTTAACTGGAACCTCTGCAACTCCGTAGGGATATTGCCTCTTTGGCATGTTTCTACAGAATATACCACGGGGAGTGCTCTGAAGAGTTATTCCACCTTATCCCGCCCTCCCCTTTCCTATCCAGAACAACGCGTGCTGGGCTCAGATGCCATCCTTACACGGTGGAGTCGACTAGAGTTCGTACCAACAAGTTTGGGTACTCATACCTCTGCCGAACGATCAAAGCATGGAATTCTCTGCCAAGGGACGTGTTTCCTTCTTCCTTCAATCCTGGGTCCTTTAAGCGGGGCGTGAATAAGCACCTTCTCAGGCCTTCAAAGTAGAGACCTCAACATCGCCTCGGCTGCTATGAGAACGATGTGGAGGCCACTGCTCTTAGACCACACGACTGCTTACCATCAGGCGGAGTGTGGTCATTTTGATATATACCTATGTATTTATATATCTATATATATGTACCTATGTATTTACAAAAAAAAAGTTAATATGTATGTTTATCCATTGTCTAGTACCTATAGTACAAGCTCTGCTTAGTTTGGTCTAGATGGTGTTGTGTGTATATGATAGAAAGAATAATAATAATTATGCCTTTCATTTTTCATAGTATCAAGATTTTCTAGATCGTTGAAATTTACAATACTAGTGAATTTTATTGTAGGCAGGTTCACAAGAAAAAGCTTACGAAATATTCTTTAGGTATAGTTGAATACGATCTATGCCTATGTTGCAGGAACTTTTCCAGCTTTGAAATCGTTTGGTCGCCATGTAGTATTACAGTGCTCTCAAGCTAGAGGTCGTTTGTCTACGCTCTGCGGCCGCATGCGACATTTTGCTAACATCAGCAGCGAAGACTTCAATTTGAGATCTCATGCTGAACGTCAGGCTGTTAATTTTATTATACAAGGTATATAACCTCTTCTTACGAATTCTGGGCTATCTTGGTCTTCACTGAGACTCAACTAATGGAATGTATAATGGGAATGGATACAAACTGTAGCGACACCACGCCGACAAAAAAGTTCCGACAACAGGCAACGGATGTCGCTGTACACAATAGGCGCTTATAATCACGCCTGCCATACAATCCTGAATAACGAAGGTAAAGTTTACACAGCGGCTAAGTATATATACAAGATCCCGACATCAATAGTCGGACCACGGCTCCTTAGG
This sequence comes from Catocala nupta, assembly GCA_963675205.1. NCBI lineage: Eukaryota > Metazoa > Arthropoda > Insecta > Lepidoptera > Erebidae > Catocala > Catocala nupta. Next base: position 7,609,209 of record OY776084.1, on the reverse strand, counting down.
CACTATTACCCAGCCATATCGAAGGATCCTCCCTTTGTGTTGGAGGGACATATCACCACGTTCCTCCACAAAACAACACGTCACTTTTCACATGGTAACACTTTAATTGCAGGTTCAGCTGCAGACTTGTGCAAAACTGCAATGATATTGACCGAGGAGCAGCTTCGAAGTACTTTGCCATCAGTGGATGCGCGCCTTGTACTCCAGATACATGATGAATTAGTGTGGGAAGTCAACGATCAACACGTGCCTACAGCTGCCGGTAGGTATTAGGTAGAACATTATTACGTACTACGGTATCTCCAGTCGGATCATGGAAGAAGACTAAACGTAAGACTGCTAAACTATGACAAATATGCTATGGTGGCTTTTTGCATATTTTGGAGATATCTTTGAGCTGGATTATGCGAAGCATATGCAAAGTACGTCGGGCAGATACCTGTTGTGATAAGAGACGTATGTAAGTAGGTCTTTGAATGGAGGATACGAAGGATGGTTCCAATTATTTAATGCCGACGTAACTTGATAATTTAGTATTTTTCCATTTTAGTAAAAATGGCTTGCTTTTTATTACCTTCGCTCAGACGAGATTGCGGTAAGCGGTTAGCCGTTCAAGGATATTATGTTTATGTTCTCTTAGTCTTGAAGAAGCAATGCTAAGGAAACACCACCACGTTACCGTTCTCTGTAGAAGAAGGCTCGAAAAGCTTAGACAACCCTCTTAAATGTATTGTTTATTAGGTATTATAAAACGTGTAATGGAAGGATGTGGTCAGCATTGCGGTATGTCGATGGCTCTTCCCGTCGCCATCACCGTCGGTAAAAACTGGGGCGAAATGGAAGAATACGTTGTATACTGAACATTAGTCAATAAAAGTATTGTTTTATTCAAATGTCTTATTTATTTGCTACCTACTGGCACAGGTAACAGAAGATTTAGCGCAGCGGAACTCCTCTTTATTTAGAAGAAAAAAACCGCGTTCGAACAGAAGATCGCAAACTAAACACTAAACTACCTTATGTCGTGTTCCTGCTTCCTATTGTGAACAGGGTTATCAATCTTCTTAAGCAGACTATGTGCGGTTAGTAAGATAACCAAGAAAAGTTATGGCATTTGCCCCATAGTTAGCGATAGGTGAGTTAGGAGTTCACCCAGCGCACCAGGCGCCTGGTGGACTGTATGCTTGCTTGCCTATAAATATACCTAAGAAGTATACTTTAATGTGTTTAACAAAAGAAAATTTCCTATTTTCTTTACTCATATCTAAATATGTATGGTTACGAAATCTAAGACACAACTGTGTTTTTGTTCTATAACAAAATTTTCATTTGTGTCATTCATACGCGTATCTAATTATTTCGAGACACGATCACAAGTTCAAAGATTAATGACTTTTTACTTGCTTTTCACCAATTTCAAATGGAGGCACAAAGCAATTGTGACAATTGTTTAATCTAAGTACTCGTCACTCCTTAGAAGTATAAATGTTAATAAATGGCGAACGTTCAACCAATTCCCAAAAAAGGGGACCGTTCCAAGCCAAGCAACTATCGACCCATAGCTATCACCTCGGTGGTCTCCAAGGTGTTCGAGCGGATTATAAACACCCAAATTGTCCGCTACCTGGAGGATTACTCGTTGATCAATGATCGCCAATACGGCTTTCGGTCTAAACGATCAACGAGTGATCTTCTAGCGTTCGTTACGCACCTCTGGGGTGAGGCTATGGACAAGCACGGCGAGCAAAGAGTATACTAAACGGCGAGTCTTTGGCTATAAGCCTTGACATAGCCAAAGTTTTCGATAGAGTCTGACACTGGTCTCTTCTTTCAACATCGCCTCGGTTGCTGGACGACGGTGTGGGCCACTGCTCTTAGACCATACGACTGCTTATCATCAGGCGGAATGTGGTCATTTTGACTAATAAAAACAAAAACTGTTGTTCAGTTACGTGCGCCTGATATGGCATCCACGCAAATGTTACGAGGATTGAATAATTTTTTTTGGCACCTGCGCATCAGTGGAACTTCTGTCACCGTAAAATAAATAAATTTTCATATAAGTCACGCATGTCATAAATATACTTTCTGAAAGACGGTTAGTTTCCTTAGCTGTTAATGTTTATGTCACAGGTTTTGGTAATCTCGTTGACCTTAGTCTGGTACACTTCGTAAGTAATTAATAGTCTGCAGTAGATAGGCATCAAGCGCAAACTTATATCGCTGGGTCGACGAGGAAATAATAATGACCGCGCGGATGATGGTGTAGCAGTTAAATGTGTATTTTGTGCTTCGCAATGCTCGGACTAGCAAATGTTTTCCCTTCAAAATGTTACGCTAGTGGGTTATTTTGGACATAAAAATATATGGAATCGTCCAGCTAGAACTCTAGGCAGATAAGCACGAGGACTGTAAGGATGACTGGGGGATTGTAAGCACAATAAAATTATAGCTACAGAATCGATTTATTCCCAATTAGGTATGTCTAAGAGACAAGGCTCCAAACATACAGCATATTCTAAAAAATACTCTACTATCTGGTCCGAATTTAAAAATTATTTTAGTTTTAAATAGCTCATTTATCGAGGAAGGTTATAGGCTATATAACATCACGCTACGACCCACGGGGGCGGCGCAGTAATCATAAACGCGGGTGAAATCGCGGGCACATCTAGTAAATAGATAAAATATCTTTCTTTCAGTGTACAGTTGCAAAAGTTTCTCACGCTCGGTGATGTAGTCTGCGTGCTATGTGCGTGATCTATCTTTTTCTTCCTTTGATTTGACTTGCTTTCAGCATCATTTATCAGGTGCGATAAAGATTTTAAAATAAAACAATAGGTACGTAGCAAGCTAAAATTCATTTATTTGCTATTGTATACGATCACTAGCCTCGAAAGCAAAATAATGATAAAATAATTGCGCAGAAAGAGGTACTTAAATTGCTTTACAAATGTGATAAAGTTGATAGTAATGACATCATGAAACAATATTTTTATATTGATTTCAGGATGACCCACAAATACAAATGTACCTACAATATTAATCAGGTATGTATGCTATAATAAATTTATGGTATATAATATGTATGGTAACTAATTATATACCATACATTTATGATCATAGTTTTAGGAACCTAAATAGGAAAAACCGAATCCTTTTGGGATCGTACATTTTGTGTCGTATCCGTGTATCCAGAAGTTAAGACCCATCATCTCAAACACAAGTATATCTACTCGTTTCAAGGTATCAAATTGAAATGTCAAACACTGGAGTCTATTACGCCTTAGGAGTTTTTCTGAGGGAACTCATGACACTCATCTATACTCCATTTGGTTAGGTAAGTACTTAACTAAAGGTAAACAATCTTGAAGTATCTTTTTATCTAAAAACTCAGTTTAAAAATAAAATGCTGCTAAAGATCAATGTAAATACATAAATAACGATTACTAAATCAATCGAACCGTTAATTTAAGCAGTAGTTTATTTGTTGAATAGAATATGTGTTTGTGTAAAAAGTCACATGAAGATTGTTTACCTTTAGTTAAATACCTAACCAAATGGAGTTTAGTGCCTAATAGACGTAGAGTACGTACGTAAATATTTGTACCTAAATTAGGGAGACAGGTCTCCCAATAATCAATTGCAAATACAAAACATCTTAATACAAATATCACAAGAAAAGTAACAATGATACTAGGTAGGTACAAATACATATTAGTTTTCAGCTCCAGCTTCGCTCAATTAGTAATTTCCAGTAATGCGTGTAATTGGATTCGAATTCGGAATATCGCGTTGTGTACAGCTTTATTCGAATATAGATTACACAACGCAATACCTAGGTACTTATTTTGCAAGATTATGAACGCAACGCACGTATTTATGTCGTGTGGTCAATATATTCGAAAATCAATCGAATGCAGTTATGCACATCGCTAGTAAATATACATTTTTTATTACTTCACTACAGTGCCACCTGTCAGATCCTAGCATACCGATGAATTAATATAATATCGACTATGTACAAAATATAGGTTTAATTTGGGTTTAATATTATCGTGTAAAAGTGGCTTTAATTTAAATGGTCACGTTTATGATATACATGGTCATGAATATTTGCATCAATTGATTTTACAGGTAATTAAGGATTTTATTTTTATAGTATATTAAGATTTGTTACAAAAATATGTCAATGCACATTATTGTTCAATTTGAATACAGAATAGCAGCATACGTCATATGTAACCTATATTAGGAGCATAGGTACATTAAAATGTTTATAATGCATATCAGTTGATAACATAATTAAGTACTATTTGTGGTCAGACAGTGACTTTATTTAGCCTTGACACATTAATAACAGGCTATACTAGCTTATGCTTATCGGTCCGCTCACTTTCTTAATATACATATACAGTTCATTTTTCTTAAAATTACAAACAAACATTTATTTCTAGGTAGTATTGTGATAGATACTTTTATTGGGTGATCAAAAACAAGTAATTAAAGATAATATTACGATAAAATATCTAATCGTAGTAAACTTACTCAAATGTGTAAACATAAATTTAAAAAAAGAATACAAAATTGGTTATTGAAAACCTAAATAAAAGTTCTTAATATGTGTTCCACACATGCAATACAAGTAGGTAAGTAAAATGTTTGTGAATGTGATGTGATTCGACTGGATTTTCATGGCTGGACCAGCATTCTAATTCCTTGAATATTTTGATTAATTAGCCAAAACAAACAATAGTGGCATTAGTTATAAAAAAAATCACATCCATAACAATCCTGTTCAGAAGAAACAATTGATTTCATGATTTGATTAATATAAAATGTAAAATTTGTAATAAATTGTTATTCAGTAGGTAGTAATGCATAAATAAATACATTGTTACTTAATTAAAATATAAATATAGTTAAATTAAAATCATAGATAGCACCAGAATATGCTAGTTACAGTGATAGATTCCTCGCGAAAAATACCTGCGTATGTAGGTACCTAGCTAATATGGTCGCTTATAGTGCATATGAAACAGATTTTATTACGAGAATTGGCCCTGTTTCCTCAACAAATTTAGTACTGAGTTTTAGCCGTCATGCATGATATCAATTTCATACTGCTATAATTTAATTACGAATTAATGCAGTCTTAATTCGTAGTTACTAAATCACCATTAAGACAGTGAATCAGTAAAAACTTGCCTGATTACATGTTAATCTGTTCATCATGCATATTAAAAATAATAATAATTTGATTTCTTTTTATACTTATTATTATTAAATGCACCTACCATATTTTGTCTGGGAATTACAAGGCTCATGGGACTCATAGACCATGACATAGGCATTATCGCCGCCTCAATCATGTGCATAAAGATTGTGTCATTGTTGACAATTATCTACGACGTAAAACCAATGAATGTCAATCTGTTTTATCTGCATGTCTACTTTACAACGACCCTGCAGTAAGCCCAACAGGAATATATTGTATTACCCTGCAGGAGTCATTAACCCTGTGTAAGTTACAACCATGACCCCCGTTTTAATCATAATTTGGCTCCAATGAGTGTAAACAGTCTGTGATTCTTCAGACTAGTATGTTGGTAAGGCAGCGAGCTCAGGCCGTCGATACCGGAGGTGCGGCGTTTGTTCTCTGACATGATGGTTCGACGCAGAGAGTTTTTGGCCTCTGGCCGATGTGCTAGCATTGTGTAACGAGACATTGTGCGGGGAAATCTGTAAAATGTAACTTCATGAATATTATATTTTCTAAATTGAGCGGCGCTCTTAGCTAACTAGCTGCGTCCGCGACTATGTAGCTGTAGGCGTGGGCTACAGTTAGCTTGTGACGTGATTTACGTGAATTACGCATGGCTGTATTTCAATTATTACCTACTTACTTAGGTTTTACATGATGGCGAAAGAAATAGACATTAATCAAAATATTGTCAAATTTGCTGTCATTAATTATAATTCGGATAGCAATCCAGTATTTGAAACTTGATCTATATCTGATGGATTCTGTGTCGATCGATCTTAGTTTGAGCGATATTTCGCATAATTTTGGACGACAGTCATAACCTTATTTTTAAGCTTATTATAGCTATGGCCTTTCGCCGCGTAAATAATCGAATGATTGGACACCTTTAATGTCCCATTCGCGTAGGGCTAAAGCCCGTCACAGACGTAGCTATAATATATATTAATATGAATCATAGCAAGGCATATTACGGCATATTTTCTATATAAATTTTCGAGTGACCACACACGCAGCTATAATATATATTTCTATGACGTCACCAAAATATGTCGACATATATATCTCGGTATATTTTGGTATATTATTAATATATATTTTGAGGATAGGGGTGTTCCATTTGTTCACCGAACGCCTGCCCGACGTCCGTGCTCGATGTTCACGAGCTTAAATTACGTACTTAAATTAAGATAAAAGTACGTAAGTAACTTTATTTAATTAAAATACAAGTGTTGCAATGATAATAAATGATTGAAATATGATTTGTTTATAATTCTTTCCTCAAGCATACTGCAAGACATTCTTCGGAACTAATGCTTTTGCGCATAACCGTATCGCATTTTATTAAATCATTTTTTATCAATTCATGAAGCTCGATAAATGCCGATCTTGAACTTATAAAATACTGTGCAAATTTATTGGATGATAAATTTTAATCATGGTACAAATTAAATTCGCTACGAGTTCTCTTTTGTTTTATATGCGACTCAACCCAGATGGTTCTATTTTTCGTTCCTGACAAGGCAACATTCATATCAAATTCAGCATCGGAATCATCCTCAGAGGTACTTTCAATTAGATCTAAAAGAAGTGCTCTTGTCGAATTTATTTAGGTACCTAGATTGATTAGTGTTATTTCAAAATTTGAACAGTTTGTACAGAAAATAAGCTTTAAAATCGTGCGCTTGCAAGGACGACCGCAGACCGAGTAAGGGGAAAATATATATTATAGTATAGCTCCCGTGTGTGATAGCTTGCTATACTATAATATATATCTCGATATATTAATATATATTATAGCTACGTCTGTGACGGGCTTTATTAAAAAAATTTGATGATTCGTATAATTTGTTTCGTTTTTTTATCGATTAATAATAATCAAATATAATGTTGATACTATTATCAATCCATCGAGACCAGCATGTTAGCAATCTCAAATAATACAGGACCATGACCGTTATGGTCATGGTCCTGTGGGATGACCAGCACCACCAAAGAGGGAGAAGGACTACACTTTCTCCCTCTTTTATCACGTGTGGTATTATACAGTATATGGTGACATGGAGCTATCAAAGTCGTCGATAGCTCACAAGCGAGAAGGTAGCATACCTAAATGACTGGTTACCTTGCTTGTAACCTGTTCAGTTGCAGTTACACTGTTCAGTTGCATTACAGTCAAACCAACCCTCAACTATTTAAATAAAATGAATAATTACCTGACTACATCCAGCTTATGGGAACTAAGCCTGTGTGAAAAATCATCATCTTCTCCACCCCATCCTTCAAATCTATTTGAGAATCCATTGACAGCTACAAACTGGTCTGCTTTAATAGCCAAGACTCCTCCAACCAAGAAGTCATATGTCAGGACATATCTAAACTTGTCTATGCTAGCGCTCATATGGCGTGGATCGTTTGTACAAGCGTAGAGGTTACTAGCGTCTAATGGCAGTAAGTCCACATCATGAAGTATGAGGCAAGGGAATTTGTCATTGATGGCTTGTTTGGCACCAATGTTGTAAAGTATACCCTTGTTCCATGGTTGCTCGTCTTGTTGTTCTATTAAGTAAATCCTATAAAAAGAAAATGTCTTTACAAATTTCCAATCTAATACCAGCACTTTACACTATTGGCCAGAGTCATATGAAAAATTATTAATGTGAATTCATTATTTTTCTTTAGTGTAAAGTTAGTGATGGAACATAATTGTTTTTTCCAGCAAGGTTTGCATATTGCTGGTTATTAGTCCTAATGATATGATTGCTTTTCTTTAAATATGTTTTCATACAAACTAATAAGGATTGTTCGACTAGCAGACATTAAATACAAATAGATCTAATACATGCAATCAAAATTCTATCTGATGAAATTTTCTTTATAACAGCATAAGTCTTTTCTATTTATATTATTTTCAAAACAATATTATGACCGTGATAAACCATGTGAACATGAATAGTCTCAATACTTACTTATAATGTATATTCTGTTTCCTTAAAAAATCGTGCATATATGGAAGAAATAAATCAAGTTGTTTTTGCCTGTTCCTATATGTCACCAGAATTGCTACACTGAACATTGGATTGCAATGTTCAGGCACATAACTACCATTCACAATACCATTAGCATTAAAATTATCATGCTTCCTGGGTATCTCCCACGGCTGCCATGATTTCTCAGTCTTCAGTATTTCATCATATTTGCAATCCGGTTTAGTCTTTTGGAGAGGTAATGTAGGTGACACCTGCTTGTATAATTGAGTCTCTATAACTTCTGCAGGCAGATGTGTGTAGTTATATTTGCCATAAGCTATGAAGAATTGTATAATAGCTATGAGAGATAGTATGGTGCATATTAATGTGCTGACACGCAGTTGTAATAACCTGTAAAATTACATTGTAAATTAGTTTGTATCCATATTCGGTGTAGTGGTATAAATGATAGCTATGTGGTTACTCATATAGTTATGAATAGAAACCTTGTAATAGTTTAAAAGATGGGATAGAAAGATCAGTTTGGGAAACCAAAATCACTAGAGAACAAGGTCTTCTTTTAATAGCTTTAAATAATACCTCATAGTAGATAGAACTCCAGTGAACATATATACATACTGTATTGAAGGGAATTTAAAAATGGGTTGCATATTGCTATTATGCTTTTAAATACTATTTAAATTTTGAGTAAACAATTAAGTGCATAAAGATTTCACTTTCCTCTGATTGTACTGATTATTTCATTCATACACAATCTCATCCCTAAACAGATATTTACATGACACTCATTGCACAGAAATGTAGATAAATATTGGCATGATTTGTAGAGTAATTTAGGCTCTGGTAGTTTTTTTTTGTACTCACTTACAATATTAAAATTTGCTATAGTCTTCTTGGCATAGGAAAGCAGATTGTTTTAGGATTGCCATACAGTTATTGATTTAAGATTGAAATCCATGTATCCACCACAGGTAATCTATAATGTGTTGCTTATACTGTTGTAACTACATTCTGCTAAAATTATACAGCAATGAATGTTCTATAAAGTATTGTTCACCAAAGAACTTAGTATCAAATACTGTGACAATATAGATCTAGATATGAACATGATAAGACAATACTATAAACTAAACATACTTGAAATAAACTTGTACCTACATAGAATACTTCAATCATATTTTATATTTGCCCATAATTTTAGACTCAGTCATATCTATACTTACACTTTGTCTATTCTAGATACTTATTGGTCAATAAACAATACCCTAAGTAAAGCAAATCTTATTACAGTACCGTTACAGACTAATATTATAGTCACTTCATATCCACAGAAAAAAGATATAGTGCCTGTTACTCTAAAAACTTTCTAGGCTAGCTTGGTTCTTAATTTCTTGAAAGCAGGTGTTATATCGTTTAAACTGAAACAGAGTATGCATAGCAGAAATCTTTGCTCTAAAAGTAAATCTTTCTTTTCATAAACATAAACATTCTTGTATTTGTCATAAAACAATAGGAGGAACTTGATTGATTAAGTAGCTATGCATCTTAAACACTCACAAGTCTAACTGAGAACACATAGGCATTGACAATTTTGTTAAAGTAAGAATAGCCGTGTTTTAAAAGTTTACATTATAACTAACACTAACCTGCTTTTCAATGACCATTTAGCCATTATAAATGGTAATACGCCTATGTATGCGCTTTAATAATAATTATTAAATGTACTAGACGTGAAATTTTCAATATATTAGTACATCGATTAACAAATACAAATAATATAAGCCTAATGATTTTCAATAACACTCCGACACGACATCCTACTACAGCTGTTCATTTTGACGAGTCAAATGCCAACAGTGTCAACGTCAAGGCATTCTGACAGTGGTAGCAATTCTGTTGTAATTTTCTCTTAGCTAATATAAGATAAAATTCTCTAATTTTAGCTAAGAGATTTCGCGTGGCATTCTGCTGTTCCATCGAACTAAATTTAAAATTCGTTTAGACAGCACCTAATTCGAGTTTTATAATCCTAAATTGAATTGAGGCGGTGTTACCCGTATTTAAACTACATAAATATAAAGAATGACTGTGAGCGAGTTAATGAAAGAAAAGTTTTAAAATAATATTTTTATTTTTGTTAAATGCGTGTAATTGTTTGTGAACACTTCATAAATAATAAACGGTAAGTAAAATTGTATTTTAGTCGTTCTAAGTTATGTAAATACTGCACAACAGAGAATGTATCTGGCAGACTATCATTTTTTTTTAAATTATGCTATTTGCATTAATTTTATATTACTTTTTTAAGAGTACCTTATCCTTAAATAAGTCGTTAAAAATGACAATTTATTTTAATAAGTATGCAGTTAAAAGTTTTAAAATAAATACTTTTAACCAATTTTTTTATGAACGCATGAAAACGCTGTTCCTTCTTGACGTTTGTTTCTGTGACGTCGCTGAAGCAGTAAACACGTAGATTTTGTATGGAATATAGATTAATTTTATTATATTGTTATGATGTTCAATGTATACAGTAATCAGCGTTTGTGTATTGTGCCGGAGTGTCAAAACACTAGTATTAAAATGCCAGAAAAGCTGTGGATCCAGTTACCAAAGGATATAAAATTACTTTCATTTACTACCTATGTAATGATTCTAATTTAGCTAATATTGGGGAAGTACCTATCTAAATATTCCTTATCATTTTATTTTTAGATATACTGATTGAAGAAAACGAGCCTTCATGTCTTGCCTCCTCCTGAAGGGACATTATATGATAAAGCAGTACAGGCTGAGCCACATCAGGAACATAAAGCTATTCAAGTACATGTTACACACTACAGAAGTAAAATGATTCAGATTGGTGTAACTAAGAGAGATGTTAAATTATCAACAATTAAGTTTACTGTGTCTACAGCAACATCAAAAGATGCACTCGATTATTAACTTAAATTATTAAGGGTTACAGCCTGTGCTTTAGTAAATTTACAAGATGCACTTATCAAATAAAGACTTTTTAAGTACCTTTCCTTTTTCATTACTATCAATTTCCTATTGCTGAAGGATGAATGATATAGACTAATAAAGGAAGCAGCAGTTGGAAATAAAGTGAAATAGAATTTCTATTCTATTCTATTCTCTTCTACCCATACTTATCACTCCAAAAGAATGTTTCATAGAAACTCAATCACTGTAATCTATAATAATTATAAAAATGTACCAAATTATAATATTTTAGTAAAGATATTGCTTAAAGAAAACAAGAAGTACAACATTGGTGTAGGTTAACATTTAATATATTTATTAATCAGTGGCACAAATCACAAAGGACAGGGTAAATGTTAGTTTCAGAAGGTACTTTTTGGTTGACTCATTCTTGGCTTACATTCAATATATTATTGTGGTGCCGATTTGTTACTTGTACCTGCTTAACTTGTTGGTAACATCGGTTTGAGCCTAATATCAAAATTTATTTTAGCCAGCAATGAAATAGAAGGGCCTATAAAATGAATTACACAGTAGATTCTTTAAACCTATTATACTAAGAAATGTAAATAAAATGTATAGTGGCATGCCACTATACATTTACATTAAATACAAGTATTTACAGTGTATATAATTTTAAGCACAATGAGTTGTAATCATACAAATTATAAAACTTAAATGATGTTTTATTAAAATGTGTGATAATGCAAGAAATAAAGAAAACTGTGGGATAATCTTTATAAAATATTATATTGTATGTATTTAATTAAATTTAATGGGTATAATGATTGACACAGAATGCTTAAGAACCAGATTTTTTTAATTTAACAGAATTTTAAATAAGAATAAGGTATTGTCGGAGGCACTCGTCAATTTCGCCTGCGTTCAGGTGTTGCGGCAATCCAATCCCAAATCCAGGAACAAAAAACCCAAATTAGTTCCGTCCGTGTATCTCCACCTAATTATGTTCTGCTTGCATATCTGAGTCTGACAAATAGTTTGAAGGCTTTCAGATCACCTCTGGTGATCCTTAATCAGGCGTTTCAGGTGATACAAATATGTTTGGTAGGGATATTCCTTCCTTTCAAAGGTGCGCCTCACATGTCTCACTTTTGGTGGCTCCAAGGTTAATGGCATAATTGACAGAACTTTTACGGCTCTTCATATATTTATAAATTCCACTATGTAAGCCTCAGCTACTAAATCTCTAGGAAAACTAAACTTCGTAGGTATCATGTTTTCAGATGTCATCTAATATTAGTTTGACATTTCTAATTTTAGATCATTTTTGACGTATAAGCCGTACAGCAGAATGCAGTAAGGATTTCGTGTAGGGCATTCTGCTGTTCCATCGAACTAAATTTAGATGTCTTTTAGACAGCACCTAATTCGAGTTTGACAATCCTAAATTGAATTGAGGCGGTGTTACCCGTATTTAAACTACATAAATATAAAGAATGAATGTGAGTGCGTGTATGAAAAATCCCTCATAGAATATTATTTTTCTTAAGGAATAAACGGTAAGTAAAATTATATTTAATTCGTTTTTTAGTTGAGTAAATACTGCACAACTAAGAGAATGTACTTACCTGGCAGCCTATCAAATCGTTCTTTAATTAATTCTGTTATCCAATAGGCTATTTGCATTAATTTTGTATTACTTTTTAAGAGTACCTTATCCTTAAATAAATCGTTAATAATTTCAATTTATTTTAATAAGTATGCTTTAAAATAAATACTTATAACCAATATTTTTATGAACGCACGAAAACGCTGTTCCCCCTTGACGTTTGTTTGTGTGACGTCGCTGAATCAGTAAACACGTAGATTTTGTATGGAAAATAGATTAATTTTATTATTTTGTTATGATGTCCAATGTATACACCAATTATCGTTGGTGTATTGTGCTGGAGTGTAAAAACTAAAAACACTAGTATTAAAACGCCAGAAAAGCTGTGGATCCAGTTACCAAATTATATAAAATTAAGAAATACATGGATACAACTGGCGAGGAGAGATCCTAAATCATTATCAACTAAAAGCCAACTATATATGTGTGAAGATCACTATGATTTAAGTTTAGATAAACATAACATCAGTAATAAAGTATTAGTTATATTTCTAAATTTTCTTTAAAAATTATGTTGTCAAATCATTTTTGTTTCAGTTGGAGAATGACATGGACAACTATATGCAATACAAATTAATGGTTTCAGTCAAAAGAATACGCCTAAAACGTGATTGCGGACCGTCGAGGTTTGATTGTCAACAGGACAGAAAACACAAAGCCACACCAACTGAACCTAGACCTGCCTTCAAGAAACGACAAAACTTATTGCTTCTAGAAGAAATATATTCTGTTGACCCTTCAACGTCTTCATTCAATCAAGGTACAGGTATATTCTACTAATAATTATTCCTACTTTCGTTTACTACCTATGTATTGATTTTAATTTAGCTAATATTGGGGAAGTACCTATCTAAATATTCTTTACTGTTTTATTTTTAGATATACTCATTGAAGAAAACGAGCCTTCATGTGTGTTGCCTCCTCCCGAAGGGACATTTTAGGATAAAGCAGTACTGGCTGTGCCACATCAGGAACATAAAGCTATTCAAGTACATGTTACACACTACAGAAGTAAAATAATTCAGATTGGTGTAAATATGAGAGATGTTAAATTATCACCAATTAAGTTTACTGTGTCCACGGCAACATCAGAAAATGCACTCGATTATTAACTTAAATTATTAAGGGTTCTGGACTTAATTATTACTACAGCCTGTGCTTTAGTAAATTTACAAGATGCAGTTATTAAATAAAGACTTTTCAAGTACCTTTCCTTTTTCATTAATATCAATTTCCTAGTGCTGAAGGATGAATGATATAAACTAATAAAGGAAGTAGCAGCAGGAAATAAAGTAAACTTGAATTTCTATTCTATTCTCTTCTACCCATACCTATCACTCTAAAAGAATGTTTCATAGAAATGTCATGGCATGTTTCACTGTAGTTTATAATAATTATGAAAATGTACCAAATTATAATATTTTAGTAAAGATATTGCATAAAGAAAACAAGTTCATTGGTGTAGGTTAACATTTAATATATTTATTAATCTTTTACACTGTTACAACGGGCAGGGTAAATGTTAGTTTTAGTAATTTTTGTTTGACTCATATTTAGCTTACATTCAATATATTATTATTGTGCTGATTTGTTAGTTGTATGTACCTGAGAAGCTTAACTTGTTGGAAACATCGGTTTGAGCCTAATATCAAAATTTATTTTAGCCAGCAATGAAATAGAAGACTCATAAAATGAATTACACAGTAGGTTCTTTAAACCTAATATACTAAGAAATGTAAATAAAATGTATAGTGGCATGCCACTATACATTTACATTAAATACATGTATTTACAGTGTATATAATTTTAAGCACATTGAGTTGTAATCATACAAATTATAAGACTTAAATTATGTTTTATTGAATTGTGTGATAATGCAAGAAATAAAAAGGCTGTGGGATAATCCTTATAAAATATTATATTTTATGTATTTAATTAGAATTAATAGCTATAATGATTGACACAGAATGTTTAAGAACCAGATTTTTTTATATAACAGAATTTTAAATAAGAACTATCCAATGTCGGAGGCACTCGTCAATTTCTTCTGCGTTCAAGTGTTGCGGCATCCAGGAACATAAAACCCAAATTAGTTCCGTCCGTGAATCTCCACCTGATCATGTTCTCTTTGCTCCGGCATAACTGAGTCTGACATATAGTTTAAAGGCTTCCAGACCACCTCTGGTGATCCATAATCAGGCGTTTCAAGTGATACAAATATGTTTGGTAGGGATATTCCTTCCTTTCAAAAGTGTGCCTTACAGGCCTCACTTTTGGTGGCTCCAAGGTTAATGGCACAATTGACAGAACTTTTACGGCTCTTCATATATTTAAAAATTCCACTGTTTAAGCCTTAACTACTAAATCTCTAGGAAAACTAAACTTCGTATCATGTTTTCAGATGTCATCTAATATTAGTTTGACATTTCTAATTTTAGATCATTTTTGACGTTTAAGCCGTACAGCAGAATGCAGAAAGGACTAAAGTGGTGCCAATTCTGTTGTCACAAAATTCTCTTATCTTAGCTAAAAAATCTCTAAAATTTAGTTTAGTCCTGTCAAACGACATTTCGTATTCTGAAACCGCTAAAAGTGACAGGTCTAAACTTATTTTTGTGAAACAGGATTAAAATTGGTTTAGTTACTCAATTTAGTCCTTTCTGCATTCTGCTGTACGGCTTAAACGTCAAAAATGATCTAAAATTGGAAATGTCAAACTAATATTAGATGACATCTGAAAACATGATACGAAGTTTAGTTTTCCTAGAGATTTAGTAGTTAAGGCTTGATCAGTGGGATTTTAAATATATGAAGAGCCGTAAAAGTTCTGTCAATTGTGCCATTAACCTTGGAGCCACCAAAAGTGAGCCCTGTAAGGCACACTTTTGAAAGGAAGGAATATCCCTACCAAACATATTTGTATCACCTGAAATGCCTGATTATGGATCACCAGAGGTGGTCTGGAAGCCTTTAAACTATATGTCAGACTCAGTTATGTATATATATATATTATCACTTATTATTGAGCAAAGAGAACATGATCAGGTGGAGATTCACGGACGGAACTAATTTGGGTTTTTTGTTCCTGGATGCCGCAACACTTGAACGCAGAAGAAATTGACGAGTGCCTCCGACATTGGATAGTTCTTATTTAAAATTCTGTTATATAAAAAAATCTGGTTCTTAAACATTCTGTGTCAATCATTATAGCTATTAATTCTAATTAATTACATAAAATATAATATTTTATAAGGATTATCCCACAACTTTTTTATTTCTTGCATTATCACACAATTCAATAAAACATCATTTAAGTCTTATAATTTGTATGATTACAACTCAATGTGCTTAAATTATATACACTGTAAATAAATGTATTTAATGTAAATGTATAGTGGCATGCAACTATACATTTTATTTACATTTCTTAGTATAATAGGTTTAAAGAACCTACTGTGTAATTCATTTTATGAGTCTTCTATTTAATTGCTGGCTAAAATAAATTTTGATATTAGGCTCAAACCGATGTTTCCAACAAGTTAAGCTTCTCAGGTACATACAACTAACAAATCAGCACAATAATAATATATTGAATGTAAGCTGAATATGAGTCAAACAAAAATTACTGAAACTAACATTTACCCTGCCCGTTGTAACAGTGTAAAAGATTAATAAATATATTAAATGTTAACCTACACCAATGAACTTGTTTTCTTTATGCAATATCTTTACTAAAATATTATAATTTGGTACATTTTCATAATTATTATAGACTACAGTGAAACATGCCATGACATTTCTATGAAACATTCTTTTAGAGTGATAGGTATGGGTAGAAGAGAATAGAATAGAAATTCAAGTTTACTTTATTGCCTACTGCTACTTCCTTTATTAGTTTATATCATTCATCCTTCAGCACTAGAAAATTGATATTAATGAAAAAGGAAAGGTACTTGAAAAGTCTTTATTTAATAACTGCATCTTGTAAATTTACTAAAGCACAGGCTGTAGTAATAATTAAGTCCAGAACCCTTAATAATTTAAGTTAATAATCGAGTGCATCTTCTGATGTTGCCGTAGACACAGTAAACTTAATTGGTGATAATTTAACATCTCTCATATTTACACCAATCTGAAATATTTTACTTCTGTAGTGTGTAACATGTACTTGAATAGCTTTATGTTCCTGATGTGGCACAGCCTGTACTGCTTTATCCTAAAATGTCCCTTCAGGAGGAGGCAACACACATGAAGGCTCGTTTTCTTCAATGAGTATATCTAAAAATAAAACAGTAAAGAATATTTAGATAGGTACTTCCCCAATATTAGCTAAATTAAAATCATTACATAGGTAGTAAACGAAAGTAGGAATAATTAGTAGAATATACCTGTACCTTGATTGAACGAAGACGTTGAAGGGTCAACAGAATATATTTCTTCTAGAAGCGATAAGTTTTGTCGTTTCTTGAAGGCAGGTCTAGGTTCGGTTGGTGTGGCTTTGTGTTTTCTGTCCTGTTGACATTCAAACCTCGACGGTCCGCAATCACGTTTTAGGCGTATTCTTTTGACTGAAACCATTAATTTGTATTGCATATAGTTGTCCATGTCATTCTCCAACTGAAACAAAAATTATTGACAACATAATTTTTAAAGAAAATTTAGAAATATAACTAATACTTTATTACTGATGTTATGTTTATCTAAACTTAAATCATAGTGATCTTCGCACATATATAGTTGGCTTTTAGTTGATAATGATTTAGGATCTCTCCTCGCCAGTTGTATCCATGTATTTCTTAATTTTATATCCTTTGGTAACTGGATCCACAGCTTTTCTGGCGTTTTAATACTAGTGTTTTTAGTTTTTACACTCCAGCACAATACACCAACCATAATTGGTGTATACATTGGACATCATAACAAAATAATAAAATTAATCTATTTTCCATACAAAATCTACGTGTTTACTGCTTCAGCGACGTCACACAAACAAACGTCAAGTGGGAACAGCGTTTTCGTGCGTTCATAAAAATATTGGTTAAAAGTATTTATTTTAAAGCTTTTAACTACATACTTAATAAAATAAATTGAAATTATTAACGACTTATTTAAGGATAAGGTACTCTTAAAAAGTAATACAAAATTAATGCAAATAGCCTATTGGACAACAGAATTAATTAAAAAACGATTTGATAGGCTGCCAGGTAAGTACATTCTCTTAGTTGTGCAGTATTTACTCAACTAAAAAACGACTTAAATATAGTTTTACTTACTGTTTATTCCTTAAGAAGTGTTCATAAACAATTACACGCATTTAACAAAAATAAAAAATATTATTTTATGTGGGATTTTTCATACACGCACTAACATTCATTCTTTATATTTATGTAGTTTAAATACGGGTAACACCGCCGCAATTCAATTTAGGATTGTCAAACTCGAATTAGGTGCTGTCTAAAAGACATCTAAATTTAGTTCGATGGAACAGCAGAATGCCCTACACGAAATCTCTTAACTAAAATTAGAGAATTTTTAGCTAAGAGAAAATTACAACAGAATTGGCACCATTGAGTAACTAAACCAATTTTAATCCTGTCTCACTAAAATAAGTTTAGACCTGTCACTTTTAGCGGTTTCAGAATACGAAATGTCGTTTGACAGGACTAAACTAAATTTTAGAGATTTTTTAGCTAAGATAAGAGAATTTTGTGACAACAGAATTGGCACCAATATGTTGTTTGACAGGACAGGACATAACTAAATTTTAGAGATTTTTAGCTAAGATTAGAGAATTTTGTGACAACAGAATTGGCACCAGTAAACTATTTTAAAAAGCGCTGTATGTGTTTAGGTTCTTGCTTTTTGAACCAAATACATATAATATTTTCTTTCAATGATTGTTTAACACTTCTGATTATGGTCGTTCGTATCGTGACACAAAGTATAAAACAATATATGTTGTGATATTTATTGTTGTGTTACTATAATTGTTTAAATTACGTTTGAAGTAGGTACTTACCTATTACATGCTTCAAATTTCTTTGCATTACAGAAGGAGTTTGAGAATTAATGACCAAGGCAAAGATATTTTTATTTTATTTATTCAGGACAATAAACAATTGTACCTATGCTAAATCAAACGTGTGCGTTACGATTGCTCCGCTAAGTTATACAAACAGAAAAAAAACTCGCTAGTAAAATTGTCGGAATTTGTCAAAATCGAAGGGAACAAACTAAAAATTTGTCAAAGTAAGAAATAAAGAAGTTATAAGGGTTTAATGTTGGCCACGCGAATGTAACGTCGACGATTGCGCGGCCATGGAGATCTCAGCAACTGCTTGGGTTAGAGATCTAATAATTTTTGTCAATTGAAGACTGTATTTGTCAAAAAAAATTGAAAAAGAATTACTAGCTTTATATTTACGCAGAATGAGCTCAAAGTATCATGAAGTCGTATAGCTGTGGTTTGCTTCTTCTTGGGTTTGACTATTTGAATTACTGGATCCTAAGCTGTACATTCCAAGTTTGAGTGGTACATTCCAACCATCTTCTCTATTGAAATTAGGATGTTTTTTGATTCAATAGCCTCGTGAATCATCCTTGGTAGGAACCGGTGTTCTTCAGCGAGATTCTGTGGTTTGTCAAATCTCAGGTAGTGGTGGGTCCCCTGTTGCATATGTTCACACCCAGCAGACTTCAACGAGCGTTGGTATTTAAACCCTTAAAACATCTTTATTTCTACTTTAACAAATTTTTAGTTTATTCCCTTCGATTTTGACAAATTCCGGCAATGTTTCCGGCGAAGTTTTTTTTTGTTTGTATAGCTTGGTGGAGCAATCGTAAAGCACACAATCAAACGACTTATTACTAAAGTAGGTACTTAAATATATGCACAACCAACATCGTTGCCCGCAAAATTAATATTATTACTAAAAAGAGTAAGGTACCTAGTAATGTGTTACAAGTATTAGTTCTGGCATGACAAAACAATAATTATTTTATTACAAATGAGATTCGGTATCAACTATGTTAAAGACAAAGATCATTTTATTTGTTATAACATGAGTATACATACATATTGTACGAAAGTTGTTAAATGAAATGTAATAGACAGTCATGTTTAGCCTCTGCGGCGTACAAATATATAACAACAAATATGTTCATTAACTATTTCGTTGAGTTTCTCAACCACGCATCTCTTGAATTGCCCAGGAGATAGTATAAACAAATCGATATCTGTAAAATATTTATTATAAAGTTTCATGATGCGGCAATGTGGCGCTCGCTCGCCCGCATTCGTTCTGCACATCTTTGGTGCAAAAAGGCTTGGGGCCTTTTTGCACCAAAGATGTGCAGTGCTTATACGATGCGAAATGCTAGGATTATTATTTGTATATGATTCATTAGGTTATTTATTGCAGTCATATTTATTACGACAAATGTTATACACTCGCGTGCAAGTAAATCGACTCAAGCCTCAAGTGCGCATAAAAAGTGATATAACTTAAAAATGCCTTATTATACCTCTATATAATGTTTTACATAATTAAAGCCTAGTAATTGAGCTTTAAAATGGTGTAAGTTGCATGAAAATCGATTCAGTAGTTTAGTAAAAAAGGTTAATGCCAATGATAATGTAAAAAATTTTGAAAATTCATACAATTTCACGGTATGGGGTTATTGTGTTTAAATGAAACAAAATGTGCGTAAGATAAAAAATTTATTCGTGTCAATATTTGGTATTTCCTCCTCTAGCTCTAATCACTGCTCTCATGCGATTCTTCATCGACCTTATCAACTTTTTAATGGATGATTGTGGTATTCTACCCCACTCTTCTACCAACGCAGTCTTGAGCTCATTGATGTTTGTCGGAGCTGGATTCCTCGCTCTAACTTTCCTTTTGAGCTCGTCCCATATGTGCTCAATGGGATTTAAATCGGGGCTGAGCGCTGGCCAATGCATAGTGTGAATTCCAACTTCGTTCAGGAAATCACGTGTGGCCCGAGCAGTGTGACATCGGGCATTGTCATGCATCAAGATGAAATTTTCCCCAATAAAGCCTTGATAAGGGACAACTTGATCTAGTAGAACATTTTCAATGTAACGATCACTGGTCAGACCTCCTCCCCGGCCTCCCCCAGGAACGAAAACAAGCTCCGTTTTGCCTTCTAAGGAAATTCCGGCCCACATCATGCAAGATCCGCCACCATATGCAACGGTTTCCACAAAGCAGCACTGTGAAAACCGTTCACCGGGACGACGGTATACCCGACCTCTCCTGTCGCTGCCATGGAGACACATCCTCGTCTCATCTGTGAACAGGACTGACTGCCATTGCTCTATGCTCCAATCCAAATGCTCTCGAGCAAAGTGAAGGCGTGCTTGACGATGAGCTGTGGTCAACTTCGGGCCTGTAGCGGGTCTTTTCGGAGTAAGGTTAGCTTCTTTCAACCTTCTTCTAACTGTCCACTGACTGACAGTCACCCCGCGAACTTGACGTAGCTCCTGCTGCACATCTACGCCGGTAAGGTGTCGATTTCGGAGAGAGGTCGAGACCAAAAACCGGTCGTCACGCTCCGAGGTGCATCGGCGTCGGCTGGTATTAGGCCTCCGAGTGAAGGCACCAGCCTCTTGAAACCTTCTGTATACTCTCGAGACAGCGGACTGACTCATATTCAAACGACGAGCGACTTCTCGCTGGTTCAACCCTTCTTGCAATAGGGCAACGACTTGAGCGGCTTCTTCAGGTGTTGTATCCATAATTTTCTTCAAATGACGGCTTTAATTTGCAGAGATGTGTTCAGGTCAACGTCTAATGAGCGACTGATAAGAAAAAACGATTACAGAGGGTTTTTATAGGGGGTTGTGTCGCGCAAGTTGTGTATAGAGCGCAGAGCAGTTTACGGGAGGTTGCGTTCAGTTGCATTCTAAGTACAAGTGTTTATTTAAATTACTGATATTATGCTACCATTTGAAAGCCTAATTACTAGGCTTTAATTATGTAAAACATTATATAGAGGTAAAATAAGTAATTTTTTAGTTATATCACTTTTTATGCGCACTTGAGACTTGAGTCGATTTACTTGCACGCGAGTGTATATCACAGATAAGTCCATTAGCATATTTATTATTATTTAGATTTGATTATGTTAACGCGACTGATATTATCAACGCTTTTCAATCTCTGGAATCTAAAAATACAGGAGATTCTGGGGTATCTCCGTTAAGGTCGTAAAAAGTATAAGAGATATAGTTGCTTCTTATTTGAGTGGGTTATTTAATAGATGTGTAGGTTCGGGAACTTTTCCAGGTTTGATGAAAAATAGTAAAATTATACCTTTATTTAAATCCGGTAGTAAAACTGATCCTAGTAATTTTAGGCCAATATCAACTCTACCAGCATTTAGCAAAATATTTGAAAAATTAATACTCAAGCAATTACTTAGACATTTTAATTTAAATAGCCTCTTTCACGACAACAAATATGGCTTTACTAAGGGTCGTTCAACAACGGATGCAGGAGTAGCTTTACTCAAACATATATACAGAGCGTGGGAAAACTCACAAAATGCTATTGGTGTTTTTTTCGACCTCTTAAAAGCATTTGACTGCGTCTGTCATGATACGCTCATACGGAAACTAAGGCATTAAGGTGTTTAGAGTAATGCACTGGATGTAGTTACGTCGTATTTGAATAACAGGATTCACTGTGTCGAAGTCAATGGTTCAAAATCAAATAGCTTACCTGTAAAGCTAGGAGTGCCGCAAGGTTCGATTTTAGACCCATTGTATTTTAATTTATATAAACGTTTTACCTTTTTATTTGAACAATATTTGTAATGTTGTACTGTTTACTGATGATACTTCTTTAATATTTAAAGTAAATAGGAATAAGGAGCATTTTGACGAAGTAAACAGTGCATTGATTCAAGTAACAAAATGGTTTACTTTAAATAATTTAGTACTGAACCCCAAAAAAACAAAATGTGTTAAATTCATACTGCCTAATGTAAAACATCTTGGTCCTAGCATAACATTGAACGGTGAGGTACTGGAAGCAATAGAATCCACAGTGTTTCTGTGCATTACACTTGATTGAAAGTTACAGTGGGGTGCGCAAATATCTTGTCTCTTAGCGAAACTTAGTTCGGCCGCTTACGCCAGTAGAAAAGTCCCTGGATTAACTGACGTTGATACAGCCAGATTAGTTTACTTTAGTTACTTTCACAGCGTTATGTCATATGGAATATTATTATGGAGAAAAGCAGCTGATATACAAAGTATATTTATATTGCAAAAAAGAGCAATTTATTAGTTGGGAACTAGAATCCCGCTCAGAGAAAAATTTAAGAATATAGGTGTTTTAACTGTAGCATCACAATATATTTATTTTAATATTATGCACGTCCGTCAAAATATATATTTATACATAAAAAATAGTGACATAAATAACATCTAGAAATAAATATAAATTATATGTTCCATTCTACCGTCTACATAAAGTTCATGGTTCCTTCACGGGTCTTGGTATACGTTTTTATAATAAAATCCCGAGTAATATTCTAGAATTACCAGATAATACATTTAAAGTTAAACTTGCTTAATTTCCTAAGCATATTATAATATAGATAATTATTTGAATGACAAACATCCATGGCACTAATATTTGCATCAGATCGCAGGATGTTAAATGACACACACTAACACTTATTTTTAATTTTTTTTTGTAACGTTACTCCTTCTTTGAGCTAGAATTTACATTGTTGTTACACTCAGTCAGTAAGTAATACAAAAGTACTCTGTGACTCAGTCGTATTTTAATTAAGAAGACAACTCGTGATTATGGACAGTTCCGTTAAGCTTTCTTTTGAGTCTTATTCTGAGTTCGCATGCCAAGGACCGTCATGCTCACTTAAATGTCATTGCTTGTGGTGGCGTCATGGACCGGGTCGTTCCCTTCCCTTTAATATGGCAAAGGGGGCGATGGCTGGCCCATGCATCGTACTCGTGAACGGGTGCTACTTGTGGTGACTGGTCGACCTTGGTTTCGTGGAATTCGATAATTTACTTCCTACATTTTTATCTAAACAGTTAGAATAAACTACGGACTATAATCATGCCTTGTCTTGATTGTTTATGTACATGTAAGTGGATGCTCCTATTTACCATACTGCGGCTTTAGAGGCTACCATAAAATTTTATCAAATGCTTGAGTATGTTCAGTATAAGTTCATGGAGAAATGGTTACAGCACCTTACAGTTATGATTTGTAAACGAAATATTATTGTACACTTGGCGATTAAGAAGAGTGGCCATGAGTTTCTTGCCCGTTCTTCTTATGAGCCCTACACCCTTGCTTTGTTACTTGTATTTAAACTACATACATATAAAGAATGAATGTGAGCGAGTGTATGAAAAATCCCTCATAAAATAATATTTCTTATTTTTGTTAAATGCGTGAAATTGTTTATGATTCTTAAGGAATAAACGGTAAGTAAAATTATATTTTAGTCGTTCTAAGATGAGTAAATACTGCACAACTAAGAGAATGTACTTATCTGGCAGCCTATCAAATCGTTTTTTAATTAATTCTGATATCCAATAGGCTATTTGCATTAATTTTGTATTACTTTTTAAGAGTACCTTATCCTTAAATAAGTTGTTAATAATTTCAATTTATTTTAATAAATATGTAGTTAAAAGCTATAAATAAATATTTTAACCAATATTTTTATGAACGCACGAAAACGCTGTTCCGCCTTGACGTTTGTTTGTGTGACGTCGCTGAAGCAGTAAACACGTAGATTTTGTATGGAAAATAGATTAATTTTATTATATTGTTATGATGTTCAATGTATACAGTAATCATCGTTTGTGTATTGTGCCGGAGTGTCAAAACACTAGTATTAAAATGCCAGAAAAGCTGTGGATCCAGTTACCAAAGGATATAAAATTACTTTCATTTACTACCTATGTAATGATTCTAATTTAGCTAATATTGGGGAAGTACCTATCTAAATATTCCCTTATCATTTTATTTTAGATATACTGATTGAAGAAAACGAGCCTTCATGTCTTGCCTCCTCCTGAAGGGACATTTTATGATAAAGCAGTACAGGCTGAGCCACATCAGGAACATAAAGCTATTCAAGTACATGTTACACACTACAGAAGTAAAATAATTCAGATTGGTGTAAATTTGAGAGATGTTAAATTATCACCAATTAAGTTTACTGTGTCTACGGCAACATAAGAAGATGCACTCGATTATTAACTTAAATTATAATAAGGGTTCTGGACTTAGTTATTACTACAGCCTGTATGCAGTTATTAAATAAAGACTTTTCAAGTATCTTTCCTTCTTCATTACTATCAATTTCCTAGTGCTGAAGGATGAATGATATAAAATAATAAAGGAAGTAGCAGTAGGAAATAAAGTAAACTTGAATTTCTATTCTATTCTCTTCTACCCATACCTATCACTCTAAAAGAATGTTTCATAGAAACTCAATCACTGTAGTCTATAATAATTATGAAAATGTACCAAATTATAATATTTTAGTAAAGATATTGCATAAAGAAAACAAGTTCATTGGTGTAGGTTAACATTTAATATATTTATTAATCTTTTACACTGTTACAACGGGCAGGGTAAATGTTAGTTTCAGTACTTTTTGTTTGACTCATATTTAGCTTACATTCAATATATTATTATTGTGCTGCTTTGTTAGTTGTATGTACCTGAGAAGCTTAACTTGTTGGGAACATCGGTTTGAGCCTAATATCAAAATTTATTTCAGCCAGCAATGAAATAGAAGACTCATAAAATGAATTACACAGTAGGTTCTGTAAACCTATTATACTAAGAAATGTAAATAAAATGTATAGTGGCATGCCACTATACATTTACATTAAATACATGTATTTACAGTGTATATAATTTTAAGCACATTGAGTTGTAATCATACAAATTATAAGACTTACATGATGTTTTGTTAAATTGTGTGATAGTGATAATTCAAGAAATAAAAAAAGCTGTGGGATAATCCTTATAAAATATTATATTTTATGTATTTAATTAGAATTAATAGGTATAATGATTGACACAGAATGTTTAAGAACCAGATTTTTTTATAACAGCTTTTTAAATAAGAACTCGTCAATTTCTTCTGCGTTCAAGTGTTGCGGCATCCAGGAACAAAAATCCCAAATTAGTTCCGTCCGTGAATCTCCACCTGATCATGTTCTCTTTGCTCCGGCATAACTGAGTCTGACATATAGTTTAAAGGCTTACAGACCACCTCTGGTGATCCATAATCAGGCGTTTCAGGTGATACAAATATGTTTGGTAGGGATATTCCTTCCTTTCAAAAGTGTGCCTTACAGGCCTCACTTTTGGTGGCTCCAAGGTTAATGGCACAATTGACAGAACTTTTACCGCTCTTCATATATTTAAAAATTCCACTGTTGAAGCCTTAACTACTAAATCTCTAGGAAAACTAAACTTCGTATCATGTTTTCAGATGTCATCTAATCTAATATTAGTTTGACATTTCTAATTTTAGATAATTTTTGACGTTTATGCCGTACAGCAGAATGCAGAAAGGCTAAATTGAGTAAAATTGTTGTAGCTAAGCTAAAAAATCTCTAAAAATTTAATTTAGTCCTGTCAAACGACATGTCGTATTCTGAAATCGCTAAAAGTGACAGGTCTAAACTTATTTTAAATTAAGTAAGAGAATTTTGTGACAACAGAATTGGCACCATTACCTTCTCAAGAGCCTTGTTACAAAGGAAGTACGTTTGATTAAATATGTAATTTTTTTGTGAATGTAGTAGATTTACATTTATTAATGTTTAGTTGTAATTTATTGTCAGAACAATAACTGGTAAAGCGATTCAAGTCTTCTTGTAATTTATTGCAGTCACTTTGCATCTTAATGTCTCGATAGATTTTTTAATCATCTGCATACAAGAGATAATGACAATGTTTAAAACAATTGCCAAAGTCATTAATAAATAACACGAAGAGCAACAAGCCCTAGTATACGCCCTAGAATTAAACCCTGGACCACCTGAACTGATTTGTATTTCATTAGTATAGAAACCATTGAAGGCCACCCTTTGTGTTTTGTTAACTATATAGGACTCGAACCAGCGTAACAAGTTTCCACGTATAGCATTATATGCAATCTTCTTTAATAGAATGGAGTGATTCACTTTATCGAATGCCTTGCAAAAGACGGTGTAAACCGCGTCCACCTGCAAGCAGTTGTCCATAGTTTCAAACAGATAATTCGTATATACACTGTTGGTTACAGTAGACCGACCCGTAACAAATCCATACTTTTCAGGAATAATACATCTGTGTAGATGTGAAATAAATTTCGTTATGTACTAAACGCTCAAGAGTCTTTGCCATTGGTAACATCCGATTTACACTCTTATATACAGGCGTTACATTAGCGGTCTTCCAAAGCTGTGGCATTACACCTCCTGTCAGACTATTATTGTAGGTAGGTATATAATAATCAATGATAGGCTAATCGTTTCAGCGGTATGTTTTAAGAAAAAGGAGGTAGGTATATCAACTGGAATTATGACTGTCTAAGATATTAAGGCTGGTTTTGTGCAGGCAGATTATTAAATAAATAGAATCAAGGTGTCTTAGAGTCTACAAGGTGGTTAAGCTGGTTGCCCAAGCGATAAATACCACCTTATAAATAAACTTTGGCAACCCTATGCACCGCAGGAATAGACTGCAAGACTATTTTAATTATTTGCTGTTGATCTGCTCCAATAATAAAAATAGTAGGGTATTCTACTGTTATCCTGTGTTTTAAGTTGCATATCCTTGAAAACCTAAATTAAAGGACGTAGCAGCAAAAACTGTTAGGGAGGTAGATAAACGCAGTTTTATCGACCATGACAAAGCTATAGGTAATTTGTTAATATAACACCTCTTAATACCTATGTATAAGTTTTAAGTAAGTATTTAAGTAACAGTAAGTACTTTTTGTGGATGAAAGGTACCCTATGTCCTTTTCTGTTCCCCTGACGACGTGTAAAGGTGCTCCCACACAGCAGTTATATAACGTTATACAACATTGTGTAACACGATAACATTTATAATAGCTTGTAACAATAACTCTATAACATGTTAAGAAATGTTATATGTTATAAACGCTCCCACTTTAGTTGAACTCGTTGTATAACATCGTATAACATTATGTTCAATCAGTTTGGGTTTGTCTTTCGAGGAAGGTGGTAGTGACCCAATAATGGAGGAAGTGCTGATAGGTTTGGCGTTTATTTTTTGTTTGAAAAAAAAAGAAGAAAAGGCGCTCTTACTGGATGCGTCGAACTCTGAAAGCGAGAGAACAGTACAGTGCCACAGAATATTTGGAAGATTTGGGCATTGATGGCTGTTTGAACGATTTTTTAAGAATGAACAGTTCAGAATTCGAATTTCTCCTGAATTTAGTCGGAAAGAATATTGCTAAGCAGGATACTAATTGGAGAAAAGCAATAAATTATACAGAGAGATTAGCAGTTACATTAAGGTTTTTAGCAACCGGTAGCAGTTATGGTAGTCTTGGAGATGTGTTCAAAATATCACACCAACTTATAAGTATGATCATACCAGAAGTGTGCGAGGCTCTCAACGAGGGATTAAAAGAATATTTACACGTAACTACAAATCAGTTCTTTTATTTCAACGTTAACATTAATAATATTTTTTCAGAAATGTTCAATGAAAATACAGT
Organism: Catocala nupta; assembly: GCA_963675205.1. Taxonomy (NCBI): domain Eukaryota; kingdom Metazoa; phylum Arthropoda; class Insecta; order Lepidoptera; family Erebidae; genus Catocala; species Catocala nupta. The sequence continues at coordinate 7,580,573 of OY776084.1, read as the reverse complement.
AAACTTAAAATTATTTTTTGCCGTACAGCAAGCAAACTAAAAATCAATGTTGATCCAAAGTTATCATTTGTTTTGGATTGATTGCAACAAATCATCTAATGATTGCGTAGAATCTTCACTGAATTGTGTGGCGTTAGTAATTGAACAATTATCCGATAAAGTGGATGGACTTGGTGTATTGCTTGTGTTCTCTGCCACCAGTGCTAATATTAACCGCGGAAGTGGATGGACTTGGTGCACTGTTGTATCCTTTGGAAGCACCAGCAGTATTACTGGGTGTTTCCATCGTATTGGTTGGCCAATCATATTCTCCCATGGAAGCATTGAATAAAATATTATTAATATGACATTGCGCGGTATTTCTGGCATAAGTATTTTTGATTTCTTTAAGTTTGCTTGCGACATATTCACCAAAAATATCAGTTTCATCTCTGTCGCGTCGATTCTCATACATGTCTTTCAAGAGTTTCAAAGCTTCCTCTGATGTTCTGTCTTGTGTAACTTGTGGCCTGAATCTTTTACGAAATGTTTTCGGGACCGTGAATGTCTTCTCATTTGGTATGTCGGATTCAGTATTTGTGTCACTCATTTGATTTCCGCTTTGAGTTTCGTTGACCTGAAATGAATAATAATTAAAATAATTTACAGAAATAGCAACTTTACTACCTACAATAGAAGGTTCAAATTGTAGTGGCAACGAAATTGAGATTATAATTTATTCTGTAACTAGTACTGTACTACCCTACCTGGCAGTTATCGCTCTCAATTCCAAAAAATATTATCTCATATGCGTTGCCGCTACAATTCGTACCTTTTACTGCAGGTACTGCTGCATTATTCTTGTTATACGTGTCACATCAGTGGCTACTTTAATGAATAAAGCTACCATCAGGTGGGCCGGATGCTAGTGAATAGTTTGCCACCTTAGTAGTATAAAAAAATGCTTCCGTGGCTCAGCGGTAGTGAATGCGACTGCTGTGCATGAGGTCTCGGTTTCGAATCCCGGGTCGGGCCAACAAAAGTATTGGTTTTTTTATGGCATCGGGTGACTAACGAGCTGACGAATCGCCTGATGGTAAACGATTACCGCCGCCCATGGACACTCGCAACCCCAAAGGAGTTACAAGTGCGTTGCCAGCCCTTTAAAAGGGAATGAAGGAGGGAAAGGACAAAGGAAAGAATAGGAAAAGGATCGGGGTAATTGGGCCTCCGGCTCTCTCGCTCACCGATACGAAAAGCAACAGTACGGGTACCGTTACTTCACGCCGGTATTCTTTGAGAGGGTAGTACTACCCCGGTCGATCCGGCCCATTCATGCTGAAACCAGCGAGGTTATACACCCCGTGCCTCGAAAGCACGTAAAGCCGTTGGTCCTGCGCCTGTTCTCTCTCTTACTGGATTGTTCAAAAATCTTGCCCGCTAGTTTCTCACGCTCTTGCAGACTAAAAATATAACCACATAATCGCGCATCTCTGACTTTTCGAAGTTATGTGCGAACTTATTAAATACCTAGTTAATTATCGCTCGCTTTAATGGTAAAGGCAAACATCGTGAGGAAACCTGCATAGGGGCACAGACCTTTTCTCATGCGGGGCTGATATTTTTTTATTATATATATTAATGTTGTCATGGTGGCAGTTATCATGCTGCCTGAAGATCACACGCATGCAAGACGTTGTGGGCTTTCTAGTTTGTATTAAAAGCGTATAATTATTTTTTATAAAGTCCTCCAGACCGAATTTCGGTCACGGCGGCTAATCTTAACGGAGACTGGCCTATCTCCTGCGGAGATGGCGCAGGAGATATTATAGAGCACACGTATGTGCGCAAACACAAGTTCACTCTCTGTTCCCTAACCCTCAAGATCCGATGGGACGGTAATCCGACACGACCGGAGAGAGAACAGGCGCAGGACCAACGGCTTTACGTGCTTTCGAGGCACGGGGTGTATAACACTAACTTCGAGCTGCTATTGAGATTTCTTAATAGAAAAACCCAATACTTTTTGTTGGCCCGACTCGGGATTCGAAACCGAGAACTCATGCACACCAGTCGCATTCACTACCGCTGAGCCACGGAGGTATTTTTTTATACTACTAAGGTGGCAAACTATTAACTAGCATCCGGCCCTCCTGATGGTAAGTGGTCACCGTAGCCTATGGACGCCTGCAACACCAGAGGCATCACTTGCGCGTTGCCAACCCTTTAGGAAAGGAAGAAGAGAAAAGGAAGTGGGTAGGAGAAGGAGCGGGAAGGGAGAAAGAGGGTGATTAGGCCTCTGGCACTCTTACTCACCGAACGAAACACAACAATAGGAATACTGCTATTTCACATTGATATACTGTGAGAGGGTAGTCCTTCCCCGGTCGAGCCGGCCCATTCATGCTGAAATCAGCGAGGCTCTACATTAAAATATATACTTTATTGATCTTAGACAACAACAAGAATAAGTACCTACATATACCTATGTATAATATATATTTAATGGGCTGACAAATGATTATTATTGTTGTGTAAATTCACAAAATTAATGTGCCTATTAACCCGAATAGTTTAGAAACCTACTTTGTCAAGAGTAAATAATGCGTAATAATTAGTCTAAGATGTACTTAAATGCGTAATATTGACAGTACATATATGCGTCTATTATTGCAATAAACTGTATATGCCGAGATATGTAGCCCTAGACCATTCCATTCTACTCTTGCCCATATCCTAACTTCCTATCTTATATAATATTATAAATGCGAATATATAAACTACTATATACGGATTTTATATAAAATCCGTATATAGTAGTTTAATTTCAATGAATAACATTCGCGTAAACAGAAGACAATATTATATGATTTCAATTGTTATTTAATTTATTTTAGTTTGTTTTCTTTTTATTTTGTAATTAAGTTCAACATATAATTCAATATTTTAAAATGTTTATTGCTTTATTAGTTTTATGACGATTTTATTTATACTTTGATTATTTGTTATTATGACGAATTAGTATGTAGGTATATGAATTTGTAAGCTATGCAAATTTGAAATAAAGTTATATTTATTTATTATTATAGGCTATATAACATCACATTACGACCTACGGGGGCGGTGCAGTAATCATAAACGCGGGTGAAACCGACATATCTAGTAGATGATATTAAAAAAAAACCTTTTTTTAAAGGTCTAAGTTGTATTAGAAAATTGTTTGAAACAGAAACAGTTCAATGGAAAATAATAGAACATGCTTTATCAATCATGTCCTAGATTCCTATTTACTTATCATATTTAGGTCATAATAGTCCCACAAACGTGTTATAAAAATGCATTTTGTTTGTGACACACGCGGGTCTATTCCGTCAACTCAACTGCATATAAAATTTATTTAACCAGTGTCATTAAATGGACAGCCATTTAAATGTATGGAACCAAGTAGTTGGCTCGGCAGGCATTGTTCTGGCCTTTCTTATTGTTTAGGAGAATTTTGAAATATGTCTAGTCAACATGATTTGCACTGCACTGGGCACACATTAGTCTGGGCATTATTCAGAGTTTAATAAGTAACCCTACTGCATCACTGGTTTCATATATCAAACTCACCTTGCTGACATTGTCTGACCTATGGACACCAGGAATGATTGTGCCTTAAAGTCTAGCACATATTGGTGGAACAATGTTGTTGGTGGGTATTTGGATCTAAAGAATTTTGAAATCATTTATTGTACTCAGTCTTATGCATATGCCATTGCCTCATGGAAAAAAGTATATAAAAGATCAAATGTTCAGCAACCATTCCACCTAAACTCTTATAGCAGTAACTTTATAAAACAGTTCTATCAGAGATCAAGATTGTACTCTATACACAGACACTCTCATTTTCTAACAAAATAAGACAACACCAACACTGCTAAAATATACAATCCCTCTATGGATATCCATCCAGTAAATGTGAGGCACATTGAATAGACAATATTATTTGCATTTGCAAAGAATACTTAGGACAATTACAGTAGGACAAATTGTGAAAAATGTTGCTTCTTAATATTTAACTACAAAAGTTAACTGAAAAATCTATATTATTCAATGTGTAGATTATTGATGAAGCAGCTATGATAATTATGAATAATGTCCAAGTCACTCCTTTAAAAATAGTTTTATTTTTGACTGCATAGCATAGTTGTGAAAGGCGATAAAAAATTATTGGGTGAACCAGTTCTTGTATCTTTTGAACATGCAGAACACAGCACATAAATAAGTGTCCTGGCTGAGCTGTAAGCTGGTTGGCATGCACCATGAAGTAAGTAGTCTTCTCATTAGTAAATTGCTATCTATAAGTATCATAGATGCATAGTCATGTTATTAGACCTAATAAAATAATATGTATTGTGTGTTGTGTAGATATGTTAATATTATTTATTTTAATAAGGAAAAATATGTTAGTCCATCATTTGTTAATTGTTGCATCATCATAAACTCGCCACTACAGATTAGTGCAAGTTTGTCTCTAATATTCTCGGTGAATGTATGAACATAATATGCACACCTCCATGGATTCGTACAACACAGAATGCAAATTAATTCCCTAAATACTTTTGAAACATATGTGCTTACAGCCTCTTTGGTGATGACAGGTTCAACAAGACCCTGTCAAAATAATATAAACATAGTATTTTTATAGATAGCCTATTATATACTATCACTTAGCATTGCATTGCATATAAGCTAACTGCAGGGAAGAAGTTACAATTGCCACGAATATAATATTTAGAATTGCACTGCTCACAACACAAATAAAATCATGTACCTACGATACATATGCCTAAATAAAATTAATAACTCGTTGAGTCCTTGACACATCGTTACGTATTCGTAGCAAATATTAATTTGTTACGTTCTCAAGTTGTTATCAATAGTCGCACCATTACGTCCAGTGATATAACCGCTATTGGGCGGTGTATTTACGATTGTATCGACAATTGTCAAGTTGACGTCTGACGTATAGGACGTAAACAAATTTGGTTTATTATTATTTTATTACACCAACGTTTGTTTATAAATTTATAATTGTGTAGTGTTTTATATTCAGTGCTATTAAACATAAATTGTTTTCAAAATGAGTACTAAAGAAAGTAGGCAAAGAATAAGAAGTAAAGAAGAATTTTTGTCTGTTGATCTACTAACCTGCAAGCCTTTAGATTCATATAACGAAATACAGAAGTTCTTAGAAAAGCCACCTCCTTGGCGAACTTTGTGTAAAGAATTGAGACCGCATAGTAAAGAATCAGTAAGCAATATGGATAATTTGAGAGGTAGTCAATTTTCGGATAATATGCTTGGATCTGTCATTAATTACTGTCATTTCGATCCGGATGCGGAAGAACCAACACGTGATTGCGGCACAGAGAAAGAAAAGCCTAAGACACTGGTATGTCATGACATGGCCAATGGATATCACGATGACAGGTAAATAAACAATAGTATTTTTCATTAGCTGAATGAATGTCAATTCGTTTAATACTCTTTTAAAATACATATTATAAGAGTTTCATGAAAATAACTAGAAAGGAAAACATGATATTTATTTGTTTTTATTCATATGATGATAATAATAATAGTTATATTTATTAGTTCGTTGTACACATCTATAAGAAATAAGCGCATTATGTGCACTATTTTACTAGCAGATCTACCTAGTTGTTTTTAGGAAACTTCGGTGTTCGGTGAAATATGTAATATACTTTAAATATAATATAAACTTAAATATAATATACTTTAAGCAAGTCTCGTTTTATAAACGTATAAATAAAGTTAATGCATTGCGTATTCTTTTATTGTGATATTTTGTGACATAGTAGATCCTTCTAAATATAATAAAGTAGCTTTTGAAAATCATCAGTCATCATGTCTATTATTATAGATCCTTTTAGAATATAATCCATGGATCTATTATCCATGGATTCTATCGAAATCCAATTTGCAGCCGAAACCGCACCAAATACTTCTGGTTTCTCTTTTAGTTTCTATACAATCTCTAATCGAAAGGAAACATATTTTTTAGTTAAATTCGTTCTATTTTAATTATAGACTAAAGCTAATGTTGCCGTGTTTAAAATATACTGCACAATTAAATAAAGGAGACGTTTCATTTTTGTATGGAACTCCGGCTACAACATGTACGTGGTTAAAAATCCTAGGAAATTAACCCATAAACATATTTAAACTAAAAATATCCACATTAAAACAATATTGAAGATGGACAAAATAAAAATCGAAAATATTTGACATTTATCTGAACAATCATGGCGGAATATTATGACCTTAAAGCTATGACATTTACATAACCTATAAAGTACAAAAAAACTAGTCAGTGAATTAAATCGCTTCTATAAAGCGTGTTGCCACGTTTTACGACTCTCTAATAGGCACCATTGGAGAGTTCACATTGTCATTACATCACGACTAGTTTATAAAAAGTAAAAACGTATGAATACAAGGAACTGAAATAGGTACACTTAAATGAAACAACAATTTGGTTTTTTAATATTTATTATGTATCAATCCATATCATCACTACCTTCTAGTATTAACACATCGTCAAGAAATGATGCTGGGGCTTCAATATTACTTTGGTACCGAGCCCAGCCAAGGTACCAGACTACTGTCATCACATGAGCACAACATCCAACAATTCGCATTCCACATACGCAACTGCAATAATAGCCCTCTATACTGTTTGCCCAATTGGATGGTAGAGAACAAACCGTTAAACAAAGCCAAAGTCGTAGGGAATCGGTCAGAACGAGTAAAACAAAATAACAGCAGAAGTCACGAAAATCTAAGCGCACGCGCAAACGACACTACATGACTAAGAAATCATTGACAGAAACATAATTGTCAAGTGTTAACGTCAAAATGTCATCAAGAATATTTCGTTCCGAAATGCACAGGACCTGTAAGACTGGTGCAGTTCTATAAATATACTTTTATCTTATGGTTTGGGTTCTAACAATTACTTGTATTTATTTGTATTGTAGTCGCAATATGCTACAATGTAGGTATATATACCTAAGTATTTTTATTTTATATCTTTGTGATATTTATCTTCTATCAGTTCATCTTATACAATTTCTGAACGCATTATCTAATGCTACAATCCATTGTACCGCCATATTGAATATGGCAATAACAGAAAATATTTTCGTCTTGTACAATCTCAATTACAAGTAAATTCTTGGAATAGCATTTTTCTCTGATTTCTGGTAATATTTCCTCTTTTTTGACGTACCGTACATTTTGTAGCCGAAAATGTAACATCTCCTTTATAAAATGCATGCATTTGTTTTGTTAAAATTGTTTAGTCAGACTTAAAGGGACCGACCACCTTGTATGGGACCCTGGCCTGAGCGTGAACAATTTTATATTGTAATAACAATATTAATTTTCAGTAGCCTAAACTAAGTAGAAAACATTATTGTATGAAGTTTAGTATCAAGTTCGTTAAATAATAAAATAAAACACATTGTTTAAAATAAATATTAATTTTCATGTGTCACCATTACCTTCATAAGTTATTAAAATATTTTCCAAATAAGGGGTTGGTGGATTAACATTTTCATATCTTGCCCAGCTTAGGTACCATATTACAGACATTACGTGACCACAGCAACCACCAGTCCTTTGGCCGACTATGCAATTACCCAACACACTTTACCGTTTTGTTATATTTTATGAAATATCATATCATTTTAAAATTAATTATTATTGTCGAATTCAAAATACGAATATAGTGAATAATGAAAAAAAAAAATATCAATGTATTTTCAGATTTCGTTAATATTTCTAATTTAATTTAGATTTTTTAAACATTTTGTTCCGATTTTCTCCACTGTTTTTTTACTAGGGAACACAAACAAGCCATTTGGATTGTTCATTTCAGTTATACATTTTGAATCAATATGAATGAAAATATTTTAAAAATCATTTTTATTATACGTCAATTTCATACTACTGGATAGTAACCAATATTTATTATAATAATATATTAAAACATAACTTTTAATATTATACTTTGTTTATAAGACGATTGTCCACGTTCAAGCCGAATATGGATGGTCTTCTTTGTGAGTGCACTATGTAAGTGCGACAAACTGAAGCGCGATTAACGCTAACTAGTGCAACAGAACTGTACTGCGACTAACTATAGTTCGAATGCACGCTAGTGCGAATCACTGAAGCTCGACATCACTTTAGTGCGACAAACGATTGTGCGACAGAAGTGCGACACCACGCTAATGCGATACTACGCTAGTGCGACAAACGATTGTGCGGCAGTAATTTTAATAATAAGTAATAATCCACGCATATAACTAAGCTAGTTGTCTTCCAAATGATAACGCGAGTTTAATTTTATTGTTAGGACGGCGATTTCATTTGTAACTGCCCAAATAATAACGTAGGGGCTTTAATAGTCGCCTTCCGCTGCCGCTGTGCCGTGTTATGGGTTCGATTGTCAGACGAGACAAAAAATGTGTGATCCACAAGTAGGTAGTTGTTGATTGTTTGTGTGTTCTTCAGTGTTCGTTGTTTGTATGTTTGTAATGTTCACCGCTACACAAAGTTATTTTTAAAGCAGAAGTTGTCTTTCATAAAACAATATGAAGGTAATGCTAGATATTTTAATTGTTTTTTTTTACATAATATATTTAATGTATACTTTGAAAATAACAAAACCATACAAAACCTTTATTATATTTATAAATGAATGAAACTATATAAAATAAAATTCCTTCCTTTATTTGTCTAGTACCCATAGTACAAGCTCTGCTTACTTTGGGCTAGACGGTGTTGTGTATGTGGTAGAATAATATATTATTATTATTATTTCATTTTGTACGGCGAATGCAGTAAAGTACGCCATTGATTTTATTGACGGTTATTTTCTGATGCTTATTATTAAATTATTCGAAAATGTATTATTATTGATAGCGACATTGAAGGCTCAAAATTATTCGAAAATGTATTACCTATACATTTTCAGATAATTTTGAGCCTTCAATGTTGCAGTACAGTTCTGTCACATTAGCGTTAATTGCGCTTCAGTTTGTCGCACTCACATAGTGCACTCTAAATCGATGTCAACTCATTTACTTTAATTTGTTTTTCAAGACGTAGTATTTGTTGCTAAGGACAGGTTCGATTATAATGTTTAGCATTTGCCTGTGACTTCGTCCTGTGATCGTCGATAACACCTAAGGTGCCCAACTTTCTGTACGAGAAATTAAGTTTGTATATTAAAGTTGGAGAAAAACAGTACCGAATATCAGCGGTCACGATAATAGTATTTTGTATAGATCGTTTTTTGGATAGAACAGTAAAAAGTACGAACGTGCTAAAAAGATTGTTATACCTACTGTTTTACAAATGAAATTTAATTAATTTATTTTAGTAAATACATAGTTACTTACTATACTATTCCCGGGTCGGGCCAACAACAAGTTATTGGGATTTACTGTTAAGAATTCTCAATAGCAGCCCGGAGTTAGGAAGTAGGCGGTGTTAGACATCCGCATGACTCGGAAAGCACGTAAAGCCGTTGGTCCTGCGCCTGATCTCTCTCCGGTCGTGTCGGATTACCGTCCCATCGGATCATGAGACTTAAGGAACAGAGAGTGCACTTGTGTTTGCGTACACGCTGATGGTCATTGGGGTTAACTGGCATATATTGGGGTTATCTGAGGTCCGAAGACAGGGGGAGGACACGATAACCCTTGAGTCAGGCGACTTGTTCTACTTTCGAGAAGGTGATCGGCTCTCCAAGGGTGGTGTCGGTTTCCTGGTCAATAAGGCACTCGTAAGCAGCGTTGTGGAAGTCAGCAGTGTGTCGACACGGGTAACGTATCTTGTACTAAAGCTCACCGCTAGGTGTACCCTGAAGGTGATACAGGTATACGCGCCGACCTCGACTCTCTGACGAGACAGTCGAGATACACGAAGATATTGCAAAAGAAATACATGGTACGCCCAAGGCTCATTACAACGTTGTGCTGGGGGACTTTAATGTCAAAGTGGAAGTACAAGAACGCGGCGTAACGATAGTCGGACTCCGCGGCCTGGAGCGTAGGAATCACATGGGGTAAATACTAGTCAACTTTCAAGAAACGCAGGGGCTCTTCTTAATTAACTCGTTCTTTAAGAAGCCTCAGCGAAAGTGGACTTGGCAATGCCCCGATACTGTGACAAGGAACGAAATAGATTTCATCATTACGGACCGGAAGCATATATTTAAAAATGTCTCCGTGATCAATAGGTTCAATACTGGCAGCGATCACCGACTTGTCCAAGGCACTCTAAATATAGACTTCAAAGTAGAGTGGGTTCAAATGGTGAAATCTACTCTCCGACCTACACCGCTCCAAATAGCTTTGGGCTCCAAAAAGTTTCAATTGGAACTTCAAAGTCGTTTCGATTCGCTGGAAACCACAGGTAATGTTGACAAGAAAACCGCCACAGTGGTCAAAACGCTACAAGAGCTGTCTCGGAGGTGGATGCCCGCAAAGCGCTCTAAGCTCTAGCTCGACACTCTCGAACTTATGAGGTAACGACGAGAAATGCCTTCCACTAAGTCGTCTTCGTCAGATAGGAGAGTCTTGAACCTACGCGTCCGAAAGCTAATGCGACGTGACCTTCGTCGCTCTAACTCTCGCTTTATCGAGGCAGTGATTAAGCGAAATAGAGGGTCAAAGGTTTTTGCTCAGCAGTTAGGGAGATCTGACAAAACTCAAAACTACCGATAGCAGAGTCATAACCTCAAAGTTCGAGATATTCGACGAACCTGTACGTATCACGGATGGCGATTCCTTCGGGACATAACGGCGATGACCACAGAGCCCTACTCACGCGCCACTTCATCGAGGACATCCCGGATATCGACCAGAACGAGGTTAGAGCAGCTATCGAGCAGCTTAAGAATAATAAATCTCCTGGTGATGACGGAATTACAACAGAGCTCCTAAAAGCGGGCGGAATCGCAATCCTGAAGGAGATAACTAGCCTGTTCAATTCCGTCATCCAACAGGGCTTTACACTTCAGGCGTGGAGTAGGAGGGCGGTGGTACTGTACTTTAAAAATGTGATAATTTCTTTAAAAAAGGGTGATTAAGAACTAAAGACCTATCTCACTCCTAAGCCACGTCTACAAGTTGTTCTCAAGAGTCCGCACAAACCGTCAACCGTGGAAAACTTGACGAGTTCCAGCCTCCAGAACAAGCAGGGTTTCGAAAAGGCTTTAGCACCGTGGACCACATCCATACTGTTCGGCAGATTGTACAGAAGACCGAAGAGTACAATCAGCCGCTGTGTATAGCTTTTGTGTACTACGTGAAAGCTTTCGAGTCCATTGAAACTTGGGCAGTTCTGGATGCACTGCAACGATGTCGCATTGACTGGCGCTATATAGAAATGTTGAGATGCCTGTATGACACCACCACAATTACCGTCCAGCTTCAGGACCAAAAAACAAACCCGATAGAGCTCCATCGAGGAGTGAGACAGAGAGATGTAATATCTTCCAAATTGTTCACCAACGCGCTTGAGGATGTAGCGACTACATTATTACACGTATTCCGATAGAGCACATTTTAAGATAAGTTAAAATGCACACGCATGCAAATGTATACACGCGCCACACTAGTATATAAGCTTTACTTTTACTGAAATTAAACAGACTATAACACCATCTGAGTCTCGTTATACCTATTGCCAAAACATAGGCAAAAGGATGTTTTTAAAACACTGGACTGCACTGGACGGGGAGTCAATATGAATGGTGAGTACATCTCATACCTACGGTTCGCCGATGACATCGTCCTTATAGCAGAGTCGCTGGAACAGCTTAACGGGATGGTGCACAGCCTAAATGGAGCCTCGCGACGGGTTGGTATCGCCATGAACTTGGATACAAGATCATGTTTAATAGACATGTTATGCCGAGGCCGATTTATGTCGATGAGTCGATGCTCGAAGTAGTTCAAGAGTATATCTACCTTGGACAAGTGATTCGACTTGGTAGGAACAACTTCGAGAAAGAAATCGACAGGAGAATCCAGTTGGGGTGGGCAGCGTTTCGTAAGCTTCGTCAGATTTTCTCATCGCCTTTATCGCAATGCCTGAAGACCAAAGTCTTTGACCAGTGCGTCTTACCTGTTATGACCTACGGTGCCGAAACGTGGACACTCACGGTCCAAAAATTTAAAGGGAGCGAGCTATGCTAGGAGTTTCTTTGAGGGATAACCTTAGAAATGAGGTTATCCGTCAAAGAACCAAGGTTACCGACATAGCTCGCAGAATAAGCAAGCTGAAGTGGCAATGGGCTGGCCATATCTGTAGAAGGACCGATGGCTGTTGGAGCAAGCGAGTCCTAGAGTTGAGACCGCGACTTGGTAAACGTAAGGTAGGACGCCCTCGAGCCAGGTGGACCGATGACCTGAAAAAGTTAGCTGGGTCAGACTGGATGCGAAAGGCGGTAGACCGGATGTTGTTGCGTAAAATGGGAGAGGCCTATGTCCAGCAGTGAACTGCGGTGGGCTGATTGATTGATTGATTGATTGAGATGGTCAGTCTCCGTTAAGTTTGGCCGCTGTGACCGAAATTCGGTCTGGAGGACATTATAAGTTGGAGCTACGGTAGTGAACGCAACTGCCGCACATGAGGTCTCGAGTTCCATTACCGTACCGGTCAAAGTATAATTAATATTTATTTAAATAAACTCTCAGTAGCAGCACGGCGTCAGTAACTGTAATTCTTCGCATGTTCAAATTCAATTTTACTATATAATATGGATAATACAACGATTATATTATTGTAGAACAACAAATTACATAATACCTTTATAATTAGACTTAATCGCAGTGAAACTTCGATCAAGGCTGTGAACTGCTGGGCCCTGGTCTTAAACAAAAGAGGCGTCTCATTTATTCGTGAACCTTATTGGGTCAAAGGCGACTGTTGGATTGAACATATTTAAGATTTATTTTATTTTTAGATAGTTCGCAAGTATAGATCTATCCGACGCGGACGTGTTTTCTGTGAATTTACGCTGCATTTGAACATTATAAATCAATAATATAATAATTATTTCTTGTCATCAGCACTTTATGTGTGTCGCGAGTGATCTGCGCTAATTTACATATGCTACAAATATGTACTAAAACATTAATTAAATATATAATCAAACAAGAGTGTTTAAAATGATGCCAAATTCGAGCTTTAGTCCATTTGGCCCCAGCCAACTTTTGCGAAGAAGTCCCCCGCCACCAGCTCGTCCAATTGACGAAATCCCGCCCGATAGTATGGCACCACCGGAAGTTCTTCCAACAGCCGATTTACAAAGATGGGTATTTAAAATCGACGAATATCTGAGTGAAGTTTGCACAATAGTAGCCGAAAACAAAATAAACAGTAAGCAAAAAATGCGGGTCACCAATTTATGCCGCAAGGTTACCCACGGAATATCTCACATAGCACTGCTTTATCAGCCATTGAAGCAAAAAGCTATGCAGGCTCATAATGCCATCCAGCACCTCCAGGAAAAATACCAGATTGCCGAAACAATTGAGAAATTCAAAGATGTAGTTGAAGTGAGCTGCAAATCTCCTCCCGAAAAAAGCCCTTTTACTGATATGATGAAGAAAGGTGGTAATGACTTTGTTCGTCCTTCCAATCTTAGCTCCGTAGCCATTCATCCGAGCGATAGAAATAAATCGGGTGACGACACCAAGGCGTTACTACAAATTGTAATATCCCCGGAAGACCTAAAGTTACATGTACGTGGAAAGTAAAAAATGGTGGAGTTTTAATTAGCATTCAAACCAAAGAGGACATCGAGAAATTAAAGAGCTCAAGCAAATTGATTTCATCAGGCCTGACTGTAGAAGGCCACCATTATTGGCGTACCTGCTGCACTCAGTGAGAGAGGGTCTTCAAGTGCATTTTTGAGCAGAACCTGGCATCCAAACTTCCTGGACAAATACGTGACTCGTTCTTTGCCTCAGTCTAAGCTAACTCATAAATCTGGAAGAAAGGACAGTGCTACATGTAATTATATAGTTGAAGTACCATCCAGCGTTCGAAAAGCCCTTATAAACCAAGAATGAGTGTTTATGAATTGATCATCATGTCCGGTGAAAGATTTCACCCTAGTAACGAGGTGCTGCAATTGTCAGCAGTACGGGCATGCAGCCAAGTTCTGTCGTGAAACTAGCCTTACTTGCGGTCACTGTGGCGAGCCAGGACATTGCATCAAGGAATACACTAAGAAGTATGCCCCTCCGACGTGTGCCACATGTAAGAGGTTTAAGAAACCTTGTACCCACCAAACAGGAGATATGAGCTGCCCTGATAAAAAGTATGCCGAAGACAAATACATACATTCCATAGACTATGAAGGCGCCTAAGAGCGTCGTAACCACGTGGTAACAAGCACAACAAAGGTATTTATAAGTTATGGCTAATAAGATAATTAATGACCTCGACTCTTTCTTTGTATCTGAAGCTAAAATGTGCGCATTAGAAAATTGCAAGAACTTTCTACCCTAATCTGTTAAAACTTGACGATTCTCACTCAAAACATCCGTAGTATACATCGAAACATAACTGCTTTCGAAGTACTCTTGCACACTATAAATATAAATTGTGAAATACTTGTTTTAACAGAATGCTGGTTTTCAAAGCGGTTAACATGTTTACCGTCCCTTAATGCCTATAAGGTACATAGTAGTGAGAAAATCATTATCCAGAACGATGGCGTGGTAGTATATATAAAAAGTGTTAAATGTAAGCGTAGAGGAACCACAGATCCAAGACTGCAACTGTTTGATAATTGAAATTAATTCTGACACAGACATCTTAGCAATTTATAGACCTTAAATGTTGACAAATTTTTATTTTCACTCAGTTTAGTTTTAAATAAGGTAAACCTATATAGAAATATAATAATTACAGGGGATACTAATATAAATATAAATATTTGTTCTTTGCATGGTCTCTTGCCGGCTCATACCTATCCGACACATCAAAGTGGGCCATGTCTGGATCATTTTATTATTAAAACAATTCATCCATCTATTACTTTGGTCACAAATTCAAGTATAACAGATCATCAAGCTATCATACTAAGATTAAAACTATCACTTCCTAAAAATAATTGCATGCCTAGCTATACAAAAGTAAACATGGCTAATCTAGAAGCGGCCATACGCGCAATCGACTTTTCCCCTGATTACTCTTCCGCTGACGTGAACATTTCACTGAACTACTTTATAAATGTATTACAATGTGCAATTAAAAGAAATACCGAATCAGTGAAATTAAGCAGTAAATACAAAAAACATAAAACACTGGATTACACCGGGTCTTTTGCGATGTATAAGGCGCAGGGACAAACTTCATTCAAAAGCTAAACGATCACCTGTGAATGAGATTATTTTAATAACATGCAAAAGATATTGGAACTTTTGTAATAATCTTGTAAAATAATTTAAACTGGACTATAACAAGGCCGAATTAGAAAAGGCAGGCAAAAATAGCAAATTAGTTTAGAAATTCATAAAAACTAGTACTTATTCTGCAAAAAATCAGGAAACTCCGTTAGAGTTACTACTCACAGACACAAACCCCCGATAGGCGACCAACAAAGCTAATAACTTTTTTGTTAACGCCGGCAAAAACTTAGCAGAAAAATTTTATTCTCAGGAAATCTACTTTTATCTCCTCCTCTCAAATTTTATCCGCCGTCCAGGCTTAAATCCTTTGTATTGCTAGAAACAGACATAGACGAAGTTATAAATGTAATTTCTGGGCTAAAGGACACTTGTGCAGTTGGTTGGGATAATATCCCTACCAACGTAATCAAAAGATTTAAACGCTTTCTTGCCCAACCTTTAACTCATATATTTCAAATATGTGTGACTGAAGGAATTTTCCCTAAAGTATTAAAAAAGCTGTTGCTATCCCGGTCCATAAATCCGGCAACAAAAGCGAGTTAAATAATCATAGACCAATTTCTATCTTACCAATTGTCCAAAGTTTTAGAAAAGTTAATAAATAGATTAATAAAATACTAAGAGGTAAACAATATTCTTTCGGACAGACAGTTTGGATTTAGACCACAACGATCAACCAGTCATGCGGTTCAACAACTAACTGACCATATAACCTCTAACTTGGATAATGGAATGCATACAATTGGAATCTTCTTGGACCTCGCCAAAGCATACGACTCTGTTTCGAATTCTATATTGCTTAAAAAGCTCGAATCGGTTGGAATAAGAGGTAAACAGCTACAACTTTTTGCTGACTATCTAACTGATCGATATCAATGTGTAAAATAGGCGAAATCATCAGTAAAGACATTCCTATACTTCTTTTGGAGTTCCCCAGGGAAGTATTATAGGTCCTACACTTTTCCTTATTTATACAAATGATCTGTGTAATTTGTATCTTCGGAACGGGGTTACAATATCATACGCGGATGACACAGTAATATTGTTCACCGCTCAATCACGCATCGAAGCCTATAAGCGAGCTCAAGAAGGTTTCAATACTATCAGTAAATGGCTCTCAAATAATTGTTTAACACTAAATGCACAAAAAACTAAATATATTCACTTTTCAATGCGGAACAAGAAGACGCCATATTACATAAACAACATTATTGGTCACAATCATAATTGTCTGCTATCTGCTGACACCGCATGCACTTACCCCACTTTAGAAGCAAACGATTGTATAAAATACTTAGGCATTACGCTTGAGATTAACCTTAATTTTAGCAAACATATTTATTTATTATGCAATAGAGTACGCAAACTAATATATATTTTCAAGAATTTTCGTAACATTGCAAAATTTAAATTACTAAAACAGGTGTATTTAGCATTACGCCAATCAATCATAACCTTTTGTGTAACATCGTGGGGTGGAGCATCGAAAACAATATTATTGCCATTAGAACGTGCGCAAAGAGCCATCTTAAAGGTAGTCACATTCCGCCCTTTCATATTCCTTACCTATGAACTATACCAATCAACTAACATTTTAACGGTCCGACTACTATTTATCCTGCACACTGTCCTTAAACAACATACGCTTATACCTTTATTACCTACAAACAAAAGAAGGAAAGACTTAGTTTGTGAAAGTTTCCAAGCTGAGCGTGCTTATATGAAGAGATTTTTCTTAGTACCTAAAAACGCTTACGTATGCAGATACAGAGAAATTGCTGGTAGTTCAAAAATAATTTCTTATTTTTTAAGCAATTTTTCATTATAATTGTAATTGTTTAAAACTATTTTAGTTGTATACATAACTATACATATTTGCAGTACATGTATATTTTTTTTTGTAGATCCTTACTTTATTAACAGTAGAATAACAATTTAATATTAAAAATAGCCAGAAACATAGGTCTCTGACCTAGTTCAGATAATAAAATGTAAAAACAGACTTCATAAATAAGTCTCTTGTGTCCAATATTTAAATTGTAAATGTTTTTCTTTAGATTAAATATAGTTTTAATGTGAATTTGATACAATAAGCAGCCTGTAATGTGTATATTGTAGACTTTTATTAGTTGAATAAAAATTTATTATATTATTATTATTAATTTTAATACCTTGTGGTGTATCTTGGAGAGGATTAGTCCACCAAGGATCACGCGATGATTAGTACGCCGAGCAGGTCGTTCAGCGACTTATCAAAAGAGTCATGCACGGTACCTACCATTAGCGCAGTCCGCCGCGAATATTAGGAGTTTCTATGTACAAACTCCTAATATTCGCGGCGGCTTGCAAATTTAGGAAACCGCTTCGTTACTTAGTCTTTATTATCTGTTGCTATACAAAGGATCTAGTACTGAAAATACAGGCAAAAGTAGCACATACTTAGTACATTATCAAGCGATATTTTCTTAATAAGGCCATGCATGATTGCTTAAGTGGAATCATTAGTAGTTTGCATGGATAACTCTCGGTTCTTGATAGGAAAATAAACACATAACAAACAGTCAAACGCATGTCAACTGCTCTGATTGGTTAACTGAATTAGTGACAGCCTAGCAAATTACTTGACATGAGTTTGATTTTATCACGTCGTTGATTTGCCTTGCATAAAACTGGTGTTAATAAGTTTAGCTAGAGTGTAAAATGTTTCCATTGTTGTCTATATTCATTACCCGACTGCGTCAGAAGGAGGGTAATGTTTTCCGAGCGTATGTATGTATGTATGAATGTGTGTATGTATGTCCATTTCTCTGGCACGCCCTACAGCGCAAACGACTGGATGGTTTTTGACATATCGCACTCTTGATAAAAGAGAGAAGTTTGAAATCTAGGCAATTTGAATTTTAAAAATGTGTGAGTTAGAGTGCAAATTGCCTAATTGCCAAATTTCGAGTTAAGTCCTTGTTTCATTAAGAGAACGATATGAGGTATCGTTGAATTCATCAGAATTGTGTTAGTGACATAGGGTATATAAATTTTTAAAATGGCGTCCCCAAATTATAAGATTAGGGGCGGAGCGTTTGTTTTTTCTTCTTACCTTAGCAATGTGGGTATCAAATGAAAGATCGTGAAAAGACCATTTCAAAAATATATGTATCATATCTCGTTTATGTTACTGTTTTAACACAAATTGTTATAAAGAGTATCAATTATATATCGGGACGCCCGAAGTATCATTTTCTAGCATGAATGTATTTAAGTCACGAATGATATCGCTTGTACTTAGATATATATTAAAATAAAACTCGGTTAATACAACTAAAAAGTCTGAAATATCATTATTATTATAAAAACAAAGAACCCGACTGCTTAAAAGTAATGAACTAATAAGAGAAAAACAAGTATCACAATATCTATATTAAATTCGACTGACTATTGCATTGTTTTATAAGCTTACTTTATCAAATAATTAAGTAACTATATATGTTTATTCAAGTTAGTAAAACTAAATACTTTATGGTGCCGCATGCGGTGACAAGCGTAGTTTTGGTAGATCTTTCTTTGCCCGTAGGTAACAAAGTTATTTAATTATTTGATAAAGTAAGCTTATAAAACAATGTAATAGTCAGTCGAATTGTATATAGATATTGGTGCCAATTCTGTTGTCACAAAATTCTCTTATCTTAGCTAAAAATCTCTAAAATTTAGTTTAGTCCTATCACCTTTAGCGATTTCAGAATACAAAATGTCGTTTGACAGGACTAATCTAAATTTTAGAGATTTTTAGCTAAGATAAGAGAATTTTGTGACAACAGAATTGGCCCCATTGTGATACTTGTTTTTCCCTTTTTAGTTCATTACTTTTAAGCAGTCGGGTTTTTTGTTTTTATAATAATAATTTTTAATATAAAGAGGAAAGATTTTATTTTACGTTTGTTTGTTTGTAATATTTAACTCAAAAATTAATAAAGCGATATTAATTTTTTTGTACCATTAGAAAGCTATATTATTAGTCTACAGTTGTTTCTCTTTTCAGTCACATAGACGGCACGGTTAACTATGACGCGTACACATTTTACAACTGGGCCGGTATTGACATATTCTGCTATTTTAGTCATCATTTAATTACTATACCACCTCTGGGATGGATTAACGTTGGACACGCGCATGGCGTAAAAGTTATTGGTGAGTACTATTCCGTGGGTGAGTATATACCTATATACAAACATTGTCGTATACAAGATTTCCCATAAGTAGTGGACCAAGGGTCTAACCTAATTAGGGTTGCCACCCGTATTTTATAATAAAGTAGGTATTGTACGTTATTTTTGGTAAACGTACTTTATACCTTATTATGAAAATAAAGTAAGTAAAGACTATATGTTGTAAAGATTCGGTTAAGACGTTCCTTGATTTTTTAAATGTTTATAGAAGCAAAAAAATATAGTAACAAAAAAGCAAGTTATATAAATAATACTTTATTTAATATTGTCTTCTGTTTACGTGAATGTTATTCAATGAAATTAAACTAGGTACTATATACGGATTTTATCGCATTGTTTATTTAACACTGTACCTATTACATAATTTTGAAAACTGTTACACTACTTCTACTACTATGGAATTTTACTAATTTATAAGCTAATAAAATTATTAAAACTATTTGTATTTAGGTTTACACTTTCCCCGACGTTTCGGATGCTTTTCAGCAGCCATGGTCACGGGGAGGCTAAGATGATAGTTGTCTCAATGTTCCAGTGAAGTTATTTCAAAGTACCCGAACATAATTTAGTCATTGGTGTTTCTATTTACGCAGAATGAGCTCAAAGTATCATGAAGTCTAGCTGTGGTTTGTTTCTTCTTGGGTTTGACTATTTGAAGTACTGGATCCCAAGCTGGTGGTACAATCCAACCATCTTCTCTATTGAAAATGGGATGTTTTTTGATTTCAATAGCCTCGCGAAGCATCCTTGGTAGGAATCGGTGTTCTTTAGCGAGAATCTGTGGTTTGTCAAATCTCAGGTAGTGGTTGGTCCCCTGTTGTACATGTTCACACACAGCAGACTTCAACGAGCGTTTGTGTTTTACATCAGCTATGTGTTCTTTTATGCGGGTGCCTATGCTTCTCTTGGTTTGACCAATGTATGAAAGTCCGCAGTCACAATCTATTTTATAGACCCCTGCATCTTGTAAAGGTAATTGGCACTTGACGGCTATTGCCACATTGCCCATTGCCACACTGTATTGAAATAACTAAAAGGAAGCTAATAGAGTACAATATGCCTGAGGAATATGCAGAACTACTTAAGCATTGCTTAACTACTAGCTATCTGTTGTGGGACAATAAATTCTACATACAAGTCGATGGTGTAAGGTAATCTGCCGTAAAACGTGCATGTGTCTAGGTAGACCCACACATGTTTTACGGAGGTTACGGCTAAGTTAGGGCAAAGAAATATTTATTGTCTCGCCATGATCTAGTTATCCATGGTTCTTGTTATTAACAAATATTATCGTTACAGTTGGAAATGAGAGCGCGCGTTATAGCGTTTAAGTAATTGTACTTATTAGGGGTTATTATGTTTTGTAAGCAGAGCGATCAGTAAATAGTCTTGCGGCCTAGTAGGCCGAACAGATTTCATTTTATGAAAAACGCGAGTTTGAACAGGGCTTAAAAGAAATCCGAACTGGCAAGAAGAAATCTTTTAAAAACCGAAACTCTTATTTGTACTGGTTTTCAATCTCTACTTCATTTGCTGTTAAAGAACGTCGAGTTTATTCTAAACTCAATGTTTTTCACACTACAGTTTGAGAGGCACTGGTATACTGACCCATGCATGCGTATTTAAGCGTCAGGTAGCCTATGACCACGACAATTGTCTGAAGATCCAGGGTGTTAGGTTCCAAATCAAAATTCCATAGTGTATGTAGGCAAAATCTTATTATTGTTGCTAGTCAAAATAACCACATACAAAGCCTAGAGCATAGTAAGATGAGAACTAATTATCATCGAATATATATCGAATAGCCGGCATAATCGAATACGTTTAAAAACAATCGCATATTATCGTATTATTTATTTGTAAGGTACTATAATAACGGAATGGGCGGATGGTGCGGAATTTTGGGACAAGGTCCTGGAGTCGGAGACAAAATATCAGGAGTTCGCCAGTGCTGTGGTCGCTATTGCTAAGACCTTGAAGTTTGACGGATGGCTTTTAAACATCGAAAATAAGGTATTTTACATATTTTTTATGTTTTCTTTTGATCACTGCCAGATTCGAAGCTAAAGTTATCTTTGCGTATAGATATTATACGTGAACCTATAATAATAAATGAGGTACCGGATTCGATATTCAAGATTGGATAGCATGTCATTGGATTTTCCTGTCAGTCTAGAACCTTGTGCTTGAGACAATAATAAGCTCGCCTCTTAATTTCTGGTCACTAACCATAAGCGTAATGCTGACTATCATAGTCGGATTAATCATTGAACCTAAGTTCACACACCTGTGGCTATCCCTTCGGGGATGAAAAATGTAATGCCATGTACGTGATTGTAGATATCGAAACCAGAGATGCTCCTGCAATTCGTGAGCCACCTGCACAAGCTGCTGCACAGCGAGCTAGTGGATCCCGTGCTGATATGGTACGACAGCGTCACTATCAATGGAAAACTTAATTGGCAGAACAAACTCAACGATGAGAATAAGTAAGCTTTTACTATCTTATATTGGCGGAACAAGGCCTAAATTTCACGTGGACAACATGCATTTGCGGAGGCCCTTTGGTAATTAAAAAAGATTAAACTAAAAACCAATTGAAACTTACAATTTATATTTATTATGGTCGAACAAGAAGCTACAAATAGACCAAACATAAATAATAGGTAGGTAACATTGATAGTGTTTAAAGTTTCAGTGATGCTTTAATTAGAGGTTGCCATGGTATGCAATAAAAACCTAAAAACAGAAATGAGCGTTAATATCGGATAATGCAAACAAACAAAAGTATATAAAAGATGTAACAGGTGTACATCTTTAGGAACACGAAGTCATAAACAATTTAAACAAAAAACAAGCAAATAGGAAAATAAATATAAAATCAACTAATAATTTACTTAATTAATAAATATGATTCTTCGTTGATTTAGAGATATAAATCTTGAATCTATATTGCTTATTATATAATCAATAATGGTGTTGAAAATGTGGTTCGTACTGGTTTTTTGGAGACTTTTTAAGTTGATCATAATTAAAAGTTCTTTTATTTTTGAGTACCCTTTTATTTTTGAAGTCCTTTGGCAAATTATAACTACTTTTTTTAATTAATTGCTAAGCCACAGACAAATATTTTTTGAATCCAGTTAGTGGATATTCTTCAATCCAGTTACAAAATGTACGCAAATGGTCAAGAGAAATGCTTAAACCTGTATATATTGCCTCAATTTGAATATACATGCGATAATATTTTATACCATACATGCAATGATCTGACTCATTTTACTGTGAGCATTTCGTTCATAACCGAATCACAGTCACTAAGTATGCCTGATTCTTCAGTTTGTTTGTTTAAGCTTTTAATGTATTTAATAACCTTTGAAAACAATTTGTTAAAATTTTAATAGTTCGAATTTCACTACTTCGATTCTGCTTGCCCATCTTGTGTCAGATAAATACTTCATTGCAATTAATCTTAGCATTTGCTGAAACTGAAATAGTAAATTAATTTTCTGACTGAAACACTCCCACGGAAGAATAGTTGCATCTACCAACAACAGATTCCGGCTGTGACAACCGCAAGGTGAAAAATGCTCTGGGATTAATATTGAAGTTTTAACTCCACTCTTTACGCCTAGCATATTTGCACCATTGTAGTATCCTTGGATACAACAGTGTTGAATGTCTGAACCATTTCTTTCCAATCTCACTTAGAATAGCATTACTTAAATATTCTCCAGTCGTTTCATTGACCGCAAGCAATCCAATAAAGTTTTCTTCTATTGAGCCAGTTGTTGTATTACTATATTTTAGGGTAACTGACAGCGTAGCGCGCTATCGTAAAGATATAATTGTATAAAATAAAGGCGAACACGAATGCCTTGTTTCGCGAGGACGTGAAAACATCTTTACAAACTTAGATATTCATAATATTACTAGGATAACAACTAGCAATGTTTTAGGCCTTTCTTCGACATATGCGACGGTTTCTTTGTGAACTACTCATGGACAGTAGAGGACATAGAGAGCAGCGTGGTGGCGGCGGGCAGTCGCGTTACAGATGTATACATCGGCATCGACGTCTGGGGCCGGAACTTCTATGGTGGTGGCCAATTTAATACGTTTGAGGTAATTAGCTAGTACTGTATAAACTAAAATAACATTCCTTACAAAAACTTGTCGTTACTGAGTACTCTTATATTGAGAATACTCCAGAACTCTATTCTAGTAAACCTATAATTTTTCCATAACTTTACAGCTATCATTCGTATATTTTCAGGCGGTCAAAATAGCTTACAATGAAGGTTGTTCGCTCGCGATATTCGCGCCAGCGTGGACACACGAAGCGTTAACGACTGATCCGTCAGATCCGAACTACGTACTCAAAGGCGAGCACCTTAAGAAGTTTGGTATATACCAGCTACGGGACCGCGCGCTCTGGACATCAATTTGGCCGTACCTGCACACGCGCCTGCCGTGTCACTTGCCCTTCCAAACCTCTTTCTGCAGGGGACAGGGCAAGAAACGCTGGCTGTACGGAGAGGTGCGATATACATTATCATTAATAACGACAGATTAAGAACATCTTTGTAGATTACTGATATCATAGCTGCGGTGCCGGGTTAGTCATATGGCAGAATTAGTAAATGTTACAGGCCCTACGCAATGTGTGGCCCTGCGTAAAAGTAGACCTGCGCTCTAACAAAAATAAAGTTCTCTTGGCAAGATGTCACAAATAGAAGACAAACATGTATTTGTAAGTGAGTGGTTACATTGTTATCTAAAAAGTTGTTGTTGTTGTTCACGTATGACGATGATATAATTTTCTCAAATTTAGATGTTGACTATGTAGCCGAAATTCTCATTCCGAAGGCAAATGTTATGAACATTTTCCTTAAATATTACGTGTTTAATTGTTTAGTGGATGAGTATAGAAGTTTGCCCATATAAGGCAAAGAGAAATCAACGTAGTTAATGCCAAATCAATTAAAAAATAATAAGAAAATAAATTGTTAAAAGAAAACAGTTTTCTTTTGAGATTGAATGTACATATGCAATAAGTTCCTTAATGTGCCTACAATCACTTGCAAAAACTGTTTTCTTTTTGACAATGTGTTTGATTTCATTTGCAATGCTTTTCGGTCGCTCAGTCTTTCTTCTTTGACGAATATGGGCGGACAAAGGTAAGAATATATTTTGTGACGACATTACTGAGGGTCTGCAAGGCTTAGGTTAGTAGCATGGGTGTGATGTAGTAAGTTATAATTAAAATTATAGTACGTAAATATTTATTTAGTATAATTAGAGAGCATGTTGATTTTATTGTACCATGTGTCGTAGATTATATCGCCGGGGCCGTGGTACAACCTGCGCCTTCAGCAGTATCAGCCGAACGCGACGCTCAACCAACATTGCTACAAACTAACCACGTACGATCAATTCAATAAAATAACAAAGAGAGCAAGTTATTTTGACACCGAGAAGATAGTGTCGCACTCAGCTACTGTTGGGGCGACCTCCGTGGCTGGGACTAGCTACGTTGAAAAGTCTATCGACAAGGTCGACAACATTAAGGCTCACATAGAAAAGTCATCGCTGGATATGCCAAGCTCGCCGAAAAAAGGACGCTTCTCGGACAGAGCAAATTCTCTGGATAGAGTGAGCGCCTTGGACAAAGAAAGCATATCTGATGAGCCAAAGTTGTTAGATAACACAGAAGCGGAAAACGAAAGCACTCGCACGTCCATGATAACGACTTCCATCTACCTGAACTTGAAACAACCAAACGCCAAAACCCGGTGGGTGTTGTCGTATATCGCGAAGGAGAAGGAATGCCTCGAACTGTACCTAGAAGATGCATTCAATGGCGGCGCCTGCCTCCGAGTGAATCCTTCAGACACGGTTAACACGTGGCACCGGATGACGAGATTATTTCACTGCGATTTTAAGTGTGACAATATGCTCATAGTGTGCGTGGTTACTAAAAATATGAAGAACTATCCAGATCAGTACCTCAACGTGCGGCTGAAAATGAAAAATGTTCATAGTCAAGATTTGCAAGTGGTGCTGTTGGGCCGTCATTTGGACCAGCAAACCGTACTGAATCAGAGTTCGTTGGGCATCCATTACGCTTATCCGATACACACGGAAGAACAGAAGGAGTTTCAAGCGCTGCGCGAGTATCTGCTGCTCCACCAGCCAGGGTTCTACGTGCCGATTGATAACTTTTACGGGTGGGAAGTCAGGTGAGTGCGTATCTGTAGTATAGTCTATTTTTGCTTACTTGCTTTATTTGGCAAGCAAACAACTCATTGTAAAATCATTTGATTACTGCTTCCATGCTATAATCGTTCTTTAGTAATTATAAAATTATAAATCATAACAAAGTCAGACAAAACATATGTGTATTGTCTCTAGCTGTTGGCACGCCTTATTTATTTACTAAATTGTAATTTGTGTGCGCATATATAATAATTAAAAAAAATTATAATGTGTGACGAATAGCTATAGACGATAGATGCAAGGCATAAGACGAAATGTCAATAAGGAAAATATATAATGTTATCCTGCCACGTTATGTATGTGCCTTAACAGGTTTAAAAGCCTCACCTTTCCCCGGCGCTACTGTGTACTGTGTTACTTAAGTAATTATATGAGACTAGCATTTCTGCTTACCTTTTCTGGAATATATAGGCTTAACTATTCAAACATTTTGGTGTTTCGAGCAGGTATTACAAGGTGCACGTGCCTGGGTCGCGGGTGATCCAGATCAACTGTCGCACGGAGCTGCCGCAGGGTGGTATCCTGCTGGGGCACCTGGGTATCTGTCGTAGTAGCCATTAGTCCATAGTGTGTACTCTTCGGTACGTAGAACATAGCGCACAAATGTATTTTATTATAAGCAGTATATTAGTAACTAGAGTTTGTCGTAAAATTACATCGTCGATGTAAATTAAAAACTCTGAAAAGTATATGTGATATATATTGTAGCCTAAGACTGTTATATGTTAATGTAATTATTTTAAGTATGAAGTATAAATACATGCTTCAACTATCTCTGTATTACCAATTTTCCTTATTTGGGAGTGAATGCTTTGCATTAAGTTCGCTCTTGTACATAAAATTATCATCTAAATAAGTATAATCAAGGTGCTGTAGACCCTACAAAGTCGTTATGCTAGTTGGGCAAGAGATAAATATCACTTTTAAAGGATCTTTGAAAATCATATGCTCCGCAACAATTCAACAATAATCAAAATTTTAAAAGGATATTTTATTATTACTGTAAAACTGTAATAGAGGTAGAATGAACCCCGTTTTATCGACAACAATACTGCCATCATAAGGAAAAATATGTATCTGCACGAATTTTCACATTTAATATAAAACTACTGGCAGATGCGTAATTTTTTATTGATTCCAAATACGTAAAAAACTTTCATTTTTAATAAAATGTGAGATACGTCTTTTTCCTTATGACGGCAGAATAACAATATAAAGCTGTCATTTAATATTACCATTTAGTTTTAAGTAACTTAGTCTATGCTTGTTACAAGTTGAGTCTAAGATTAAAAGAGTGAAGCTTAATATCTTAACACGTCCAGTTGTTTTATTTTCTTCCTGGTTAACCCGAGATAATTGCCGTACAGCGGAATGCTTGATTAAATTACAACGAAATAATTACAATGTCGAAATTATATCTATTGCATGAGATAAACTCAACCTATATGACGACGGCACTGCAGTAGTTATACTATAAACATTGTAAAAGAAAGAATTGCAGCTTTATAAGATATTTGTAGGAACAAGCTATTTGCAGGCAGGAGTAGAATGGTCTAGAGATACAGATCTAGGAACATACAGTTTACTGCAATAATTAACCCAGTAGTCGATAAGACTAATTATTAGGCATTTACTCTTGAAAAAGTAGGTTTCTAAACTGAACTATTTGGGTTAATAGGCACATTAATTTAGTGAATTTACACAACAATTAATCATTCGTCAGCTTATTAAATATATATTAAACTATCAATTTTTTTTTTTTTTTTTTACCTGGGGAAATGCGCCTGATGCATACCCTCTCGCCACAAGGGGAGGCGAGAGGGTTATGTCCGGCTCTCCCGTACTTCGGGCCTACGGACCAAAACCCCACGGTGTGCACGCTCGCTGCCTTGCATATTGGATGGGCCGCTGGCAAAATTACTACCTCAGCGACCCACCCAGCAGTCTACAACTCCTCGGCACTACATAGGGCGTCAGACCGACTCAATGGCTGGCGGACGGAAGATCCCCGTTCTCCCGCCCACAGCCTTCATTATGGCAGCATTAGACGCGCGTAAGCGCGCCTGCGCCGCCCGGTTCGCCGGCGACGGCTCGGATCCGCAAGGATACTTTCTTCACGGATCCGCTCCGCCGCCTCCTTCTGCGAGATGACGTCCTCGCAGAAGGACGTGACCGCTGCCCACTTCCTCTCGCTGTCGGCCATGGCTTTGATCACGGCCGGCAGCGAGAGATCCTCACCCACAATCTCAATGAGTTCACGGCGCTGCACCGCCCAAGCAGGACATTGCTCGAGCGTGTGCTGCGCCGTGTCCTCCTCACAATCGCAGTGGTGGCAGATGGGACTCGGTTCCCTCCTAGCGACCGTGTGCAGGTATTTGCCAAAGCAACCGTGCCCTGACAACACCTGCACTAGCCGGAAGGAAAGGGTCCCATGCTGCCGCCTTGCCCACCGCTCCAATACCGGCTGGAGAGCCCCAACGGTTTTAAAACCGGCCAAGGGCACCTCCAGCCGCGCCTGCCACTTTAAAATCATGCCCTGATGGGCTCGATTGCGCGCGTACTCAATCACTGTCGGGAGGGGACGACAACCCGTCTCCTCCCGCACCGCCTCACTCATTGCAAACACTTCGGCGAGCACTTCAGCCTCCAAATCCCACGGGGGTGTTCCGGCCAACGCACAAGCTGCGTCGGCCGACACCGTGCGGTATCCGCGTATTACCCTGACCGCTATGACTCTCTGCGGCCTCCGCAAGAGAGTCCTGCACTGAGCGGTCAGGGAGTCCGCCCACACCGGTGCGCCGTAAAGCGCCATCGACCGGATAACCCCCGTGTAGAGTCGCCGGCAACCAGCACTGGGCCCGCCTAAATTTGGCAATAGCCGCCCAAGGGCGGACGCAGTGCCGAGAAGCTTCGGGGCGAGCTGTCTGAAATGCTCGTCGAAGTGCCACCTTCCGTCCAGCACCAAGCCCAGATATTTCATGTGGGCCTGGACGGGAACGCGCGTCGAGCCCACCATTATCGAGGCGCCGCGGGGTGGACTGTGACGAGGCCCATGAAAGACCAGGGCCTCCGTCTTGTTAATAGCCACCCGTAAACCCAGCGCCTCGATACGGCCGACCACCTGGGAAACCCCCACGGTAGCCAAACGGGCCGCCTCCTCGAAGGTACCCCCACGGGCTGTGACGAGGGTATCGTCAGCGTAGCTGATGACGCTCAGCCCGGGGGGTAGGGCAGGACGTAGGACCCAGTCGTACCCCATGTCCCACAGGAGCGGACCAAGAACCGATCCCTGCGGGACACCGCATGACATGGGCCGCCGCCAAACCTCGCCTCGAACCTCGAGGAGGACACTCCTGCCTCTCAGATAGTCTGCCACCAGCCGCTCCAGGTAAAAAGGTACCCCGTGATATCGGAGCGCCCCCTGGACACAGCTGTATGGCAGACTATTAAACGCGTTGGCGATGTCTAAAGACACCGCCAATAGAACACCGCCGCCGGCGACCGCCTCCTCGGCCGCGGCCTTCAGGCGCATAATGGCCCCGACCGTCGAACGTCCTTCCCGGAATCCGAACTGAGCGTCCGACAGGTCGGGACCAACCGTGCTCAGGTGCCGGCCGATGCGGGTGGCGAGAATTTTCTCAAACATCTTCCCCGCCTCGTCCAGCAGCACTATGGGCCTGTACGCCGCGGCCGACTCTGGAGACCGTCCCGGCTTGGCCAGCTGTACCAACTTTCCCTCCTTCCAGCACTCAGGGAATCGTCCCGACACCAGGCTCGCGTTGAAAAGTTCCCTGAGGCGGACATCCAGGTGATCGAGGGCCAGCGCGAGAGCTCGCGCCGGCACACCGTCAGGTCCAGGGGCGGTCGTCTTGGAGTGGATCCGCAAGACAGCCGCCCCCATCTCCGCGTCTGTAACTGGGGGAGCACTGAGGTCCGCCTCCCGATGTCGGCCTCCCGATGGGGCCATTGTCGGGGGCACGTGCTCTGCCCGGTCAGGAAATAACTCCTCGACCACCTCGGAGAGGAAGTTGGGCTGGAGGGTCTCCGTAAGGGGGGGGGGGGCCGCGCACGGAGCTTGTTCAGCGCCGCGCGATATGGGCGCCCCCCCGGGTGATGGTCTAGACCCTCCAACATCTCACTTTTCGCCCGTTCCTTGGCGCGGCAGATGGCCGACTGCAGAGACACCTTCGTTTCGCCATACGCGTCATACAGTCGGCTCTCCTCTCGCTCATCGCGGTGGCGACGGCTTCGGCTGCGTGTGTATAACCTCCGGGCACGAATGCAGGCCACACGGAGGTCCACCAGCTCCTGGGACCACCAGTAGACCCCCGTTGGGGTCCAGTGTCGCACTCGGGGCATGGCCGCGTCGCAAACAGCTTGAATGCTGTCGCGAAAGCGGACAGCCCCGGCGTCTACCTCACCAGACGGGGGTGCAGGAGACAGCCAAGCTTGAACTATGGCTACCTCTTCCAGTAGGTCCCGGTTCAGCCTTTTCACAGCCCACCGCGGAAAGCGAGGTGTTCTGCCCGCCGACGGGCGCTGACCCCTGCTAGGGTCCCGGAGCAGGGAGACCTCCAGTCGGACATACCGATGGTCCGAAAGGGTCTCTACCTCCTCCAGGACACGCCATCCCCTTACGCGTGCGGCGAGGGCCGGGGTAGCAAACGAGAGGTCCACTATCGACCCTCCCTGCCGTCGCACGCACGTGTTGACGGCGCCCCTGTTCAGCAAACAGAGGCCCGCCGCATCGGCCCACTCTTCGACCGCCCTTTCTCGGACATCCGTGCGGGGGGACCCCCATGCAGTAGACTTTGCGTTAAAGTCCCCCATCACAAGGATGCGGCTAGATGATATCCGCCGTATCGAGGCCTCCAAGTTGTTGAGAAAGGCCTCGAAGTCTGCCAGACTCCTGTTGGTGGAGAAGTACACACCAACGACTGTAACCTCTCCCCACGCAGCCGCAACGTATCCCGCTCCCCTCTCCTTAACTGAGAGGGAGGGTGAACGAGGCGCCGTGGAGCCGACGACTGCCACGGAGCTGTCCCGGTCACCTGCCCAATTGGGACTGGGAGGAACGTAATATGGCTCCGCGGCTACAGCTACACCGATCGACCACTCCGCCATAGACTGCAGGAAAAGGTCCTGTGCTCGGGCGGAGTGGTTGAGATTCGCCTGGAGGAGGAGATAGTCACGATCCTGGTCCATGACTAGGTCGACATCCCCTCCTCCACCGCTGAGGGCGGTCTTACCTCAAGTGATAGGGTGGCAGCCGAGGTCGATGAGCTGCCCCCCTCAACGCGTTTTGTGGGCGGGGATTTACACCCTCTGTCGCCACGGAAATGGGCAGCTGCTAGACCAGCTGCCGCACACGCCGGGCAGTGCGGGGTCGTCTTGCACGCTCCAATGACGTGCCCAGGCTGGCCGCAGCGATAACAGGCGTCGCTGCGGTCCTCGGGGCTAGGGCACTTAACACGAGCGTGCCCAGCTCCCCCACACCTTAAACATCTCATGGGCCGAGCGGCCAGGATGTGGACCCTGTCCGAACTCCAGCCCACGAGTAGACGCCCGGCGTCAGCCAGCAGCTTGGCCGCGGCGACAGGGCATTGCGCCCACACGGCGCCGACCCTCCCTGGGCCGGGACGGATGGTGCCAATCCGTATGGCGTCCGCAGCACAACCAGTTCTGGCGCTAATGGCGCCAGAGACGTCCTCCGCGGACACCGAGTCATTTGAGGCCGGTGATGCGCATCTCTCTGCACACTTCACCGGCCTCGCAATCTTCACACCATCCGTCTCAGGAAACAGATTCCTGAGCCTAGCGGCAATAGTGTCTGCCGCTTTGCCTCCGTCAGCTCCGGGGAACTCCAGGATGCGGCCTCCTGTATGGGCTTGGCGGACCCTGGCTCCGAGGTGTGTAATGTCCCCGGTGTTCCGCCTCGCCGTGGAAAGCACGGCCTGATAAGTCAGGCCGCGCTCAGCCGCCTCCGGTAGCACCGTAATAACTACGGCAGCTGACTTTGGCGCTCGGAGCCTGTTTCACTGCCGCCTCTTTTTCTTGGCGTCGCCTTGGTTTACGGGGCCAGGTCTTACTGCGGTTGAGGTCGTCGCAGAGGCAGCCGCAGCAGCAGCCGCAGCCGCAGCGGCCCTCTTGGCCTTCTTGCGGCGAGCCTTGCCTATATTGCCCACCGTCCGCCCACCGTCCGCCCACCGTCCGCCCACCCTCACCCTGAGATATAGTAGGCGCGGAGGTTGACGGCGTGGGGGGCGCAGGCCTTTTCTTTTTTTTTTTTTTTTTTTTTTTGTTGCCCAGGAAAAAATGCTTGATGCACTACCCGCCGGCTAGGGGACGGCACCGGCGGGGTGTGTGGGACTCACCAGCCTAGTGCTGGGATACCCACTAAAAAAACCTGGGGTGTTCCCTCTCCCACCCAATGGGGGGGGCCTGTTGGGAGTCTAAAAAGATTCATCCATAGCAGGCCCCCCCGTGTGGGTGCCGGCCGGGTCAATGGGACCCGACCTCCTCTCGTCCCCGGGGGAGAGCATTTCACAGCTCTCCCCTTTCGACGCTAGAAGGCGCGCGGGAACACCGCGCGCGCCCTCTATGGGTTCTTACTCACGGGTGGCAGGGTCCCCTGAGGCCTTGCCACCCAGAACCCTTAGGTGGGGGGCAGGAGAGCGACATAAGCGCGTCTCCTGCGAGGGGGGGCGCAGGCCTAGTGGGGACTCGCCATAAGCTCTGGGGCGGAGGAGCCCTGGGTGTTGGAAGGGACGGGAAGTCATGGCAGACTTCCTTCCGCCCCTCCTCTCCGACTTCTTACCGCCTATTGGGGGCGTAGGATGAGGCGGCGCCAGCGGCACCGGCGGCACCAGTGGTTCCGGCGGCACCAGTGGTTCCGGCGGCACCAGCGGTGACCTTTTGGCCGCAAAGACGGCCGCACTACTAGCCGCAGGAGGCGCGGCTTGAAGCCGCGATCGGTAGCTAGGCACCGGCAGCAACCGATCGCCGAGACCCTCTATGCGGGCGTCAACATACTTGAAGATGGACGCCTGCATATCCATCTCCTTTCCGGACGGCTGAGGCGCCTCTTTAGGCGCCCGCCCTCGGGTCTTGGCCCTGAGTCGCACCATCTCCCGGCGCAGCTCCGCCACTTCCGCCTCCAGCCGCACGAATTTGTCGGCCAGATAATCGACCGACGCCTTCGTTGTGGCCGCCGCCTCCTTGAGGTGCTTTTGGAAGGTCCCTTTGAGGTTCCGAGACTTGGACGCCACCTTCGTCACAATCTCGGAACCGTCAAGGACCCTCTGTACCGCCTCTGCCACCGGCTTCGGGGTGGGGCTGCTCCCCTGCGGACGTATTTTCCGCGCGAGCAGCGCCACCTCCTCCTCTGCGCACAGCTCTGCCGCCGCGCGTTTAGCTGTGGCCTCTTCGGCCGCCTTCGCATGGCTGAAAGGCCCCGGTGTGCCAGGCCGATCCCTGCCTCTTCGGGCTGTGCCAATCTTCGGAGTCGGCGCCGCGCTCGACTCCCCTTCGGAACCCGATGGGTCCGACGGGGGCGGCGCTTGCGCTTCCGCGCTAGAGTCGCCTTGTCCGGGACTAGCACCAAGGCGACACTCATCGCGGAGTCAGTATCCGACTCCGCGGGGGTTTCGGTGCCTGAGATTTCGCGTGGCACGGCGCTGCGATGTGGGTTGCCCCCCCCAAAATACGAGGGGCAGACGGAGCCAGCAGACTCCGTGAGGGATTCTATTAAACTATCCTATATTATGTATATTGTTGTTTAAGATCAATAAAATAGATTTACTTTTATACGGTTTTAATAAAAACTACAATGCCCACGACGGCTTGCATGCGTAGCAACTTCAGGCAGCATGATAACTACCACCATGACAGCATTAACTTAACATCCTTAATCAGTGACCCCTGCATTCCACCATACAAAAAGAAACTGCTCTGCTGCCATACGAAAGAAGAAGCCATTGAAACGGTAAGGAAAACAGGATATCAGAATAATATATGCGCGTATAAAGAAGGTGAATGTGAAGGGCTAAGGAATCCCAATGACAACATGTGCTATTATCCCAAAAAATTTAAATAAATGCAGGCAAAAGAAGAAAGTTCTTGTATAAGGTAGACAACAAAGATCTGTCGCACAATCTACAACATTCCATCAGGAAAACCTACGCCACGTTTGTATAACAAGCCCCCACTTGGTCAACAAACATATATTCAACTTTCGTATCCGACCCTTTCGACTCTTTATACAGAGGCTGTACGGGAACCATGGAGATATTAGTGGATAAGTGAATATTACAAGTGGTTATATTTTTAGACCTTACTTCGAGAAACCAGTTGATAAGGTGTGTGACGAATCCAGAAATTATGAAAGAAATACTTAACAATTTCTGGACAGAATTGAGGTGGTATAACTAGGTTCTCTATTGTATTACTTACCTAAATTTTTATCCATAATCTCAAGTGCCATAATTTTTATCCTAATCATAATTTGTCCGAACTTTATATGACATAATATCAAATGCCATAAAATTGAAATCCCTAAATACAATATGCCCCAAAATTTGTTTATCATAAATATTACAATCAATAATACACAAAAGACTTAAAACAGTTTTCAATAAAAGTTATATGTCACATATTAAAGATTAAACTTACCATGTGTTTATTTAAGAGGAAATATCATTTGCACTCGCAAAGAACACTCAGGACAGTCATTTTGGCAAATCATGTTGCTCCTAATTGTTTACCTACATTCTTCAGTAACCAAAAAAAGGTTATTAAATGTGAAGCTAATATAATTATGAATAATGTTCATGTCACTTCTTTTCAAAGGATTTTCATTTGATAAAAAGAAAAGTGTTTTAATTGATCCGGGATAACCAGAATTTCCTAAATATACATAGCATATGAAAAAGACAACAGGCTTGTATCTTTTGAACATGCAGAACACGGCTTATAAGTAAGTGTCCTGGCTGAGCTGAAGGAAATACACAGCTGGTTGGCATGCACAATGAAGTAAGTAGTCTTACCATTAGTCAAGAATGTGTAAGGTGTTGCTAGGTTTATGTATTATATTGTGTAGGTTACATATACAGGATGGACAAAAAATCGTGGATAAACGAAACAGGGTGATATTTGGGATTATTTGTAATAAAAAATATCTCTGCGGCAGAGTTCTCACTGGATCTTCTTAAAAGTTACGACTATTTTAGTGTTTTTGAAGAAAATACCAGAAATTTGTAATAAATAGGCAATTTGAGTAAAATGGGTACCTATTTTAAAACAATAAATGTTATTTAGTTGCTTCTAGGGAATGTAACAACACTACAAAAGTGCTTTTATGATAGTGGGTACCATGATTTATGAGTATTGGCACTTTTTTCAATTGCTTTTAAGTCTCATTAAAAATTATATGTAACTTTAGAACCTTACTGTAAAAAAAATGTACTACCAAAAAGTGAACTTGTATTAAAAAACTAGCCTATTTAATGCTGATTAAAACGAGGTATAATACATAGCTGTTTGTAGCAAAAAAAAATATGTTAATTTTTTCATAGCAATGTCTAAATAAAGTAAATCAGATGATAGTCAAACACTAGTTTTCTGACTGTAGTGTTTTATTTCATGAGTATTTTATTCCACTAAACAGTTAACTTGGATTCTTGGCTACGTTTGACAGTGTTTACAGAAAGATACGGGTGGCATTGCTGGGTTTCTAACAAATCATAATCATGTCAATCACCAATTATTCAATCATCAATACTTTTAGTCGCTTAAATCGATTGATATTACAGTATCAATCACCAATTATTAATTATTTCACATTAGCGCTTCCGAACTCCGAAAAGAAAGCTCTTTCTTTGTGATTCTAAATGTGAAAACGACACAGATAGCCCCTCCTATGTGTGTTCACACTTAGGATCATAGCTAACGCGCTTGCTGCGCGGACGCCTTTTGTTTGCGTGCGGCGGTGCGGCCAGCGGGCAGCGGGCGGCGGGGCGTTAGTGACTTGCTACCTGCCTGTTGCTACACACGTGTTCTTGGCTTTTACTCTTTTTGAATAACCCGACGAACTTCGCTTTTTCTTGGACCTTCTGATCAATAATTGCCCACTTATGACCCGTGCTTGCTATACTGACTCTGTGATTTATTGCCTACCTGTGACCTGTGCCTGCCATACGGACTTTGAGTTGCCTGCCTATCGAACTGAAATGGCTAATGTGAGAAGAGTGGAGTACACCCAGCGAGAGTATACAGAGATGGATTACCTCTATGG
The DNA here is from genome assembly GCA_963675205.1 of Catocala nupta. NCBI lineage: Eukaryota > Metazoa > Arthropoda > Insecta > Lepidoptera > Erebidae > Catocala > Catocala nupta. The sequence continues at coordinate 7,544,295 of OY776084.1, read as the reverse complement.
CTTTTGCGACGGAAATGCGCAGGCTGCTGCCAGAGAATATCGTCAACGTTACCCGGACCGTGACCGCTTGCCCGACTATAGGGTTTTTATCCGCGTACACAATGCGTACACAGAAGGCCACTTGCCTGGTCAACATAATGCAGGAGATGGTCGTGTTCGGCCTGGAATTCATGATAATGATCATGTAGAAGAACAAGTATTACGTGAACTAGAAAATGACCCCACTACGAGTCAGCGTCGCATATCCCGTAATTTGGGCATTCCAAGGTCAGTAGTACGACGATACATACAAAGAACTGGATTACATCCGTACCACATACAACGAGTCCAAGCTTTATTGCCGACAGACTATGAAAAAAGAGTGCAGTTTTGCAGAGAAATGTTACAACCAATTTTTTAATAAAATTTTGTGGTCTGATGAGTCAAGCTTTAGAAGAACAGGAATATTCAATATTCATAATTTACATTATTATGCTGTTGTAAATCCACACATAGTAAGAAATGATCGCTTTCAACATCAGTTCAGCATCAACGTGTGGGCTGGGATAATTGAAAGAACAATCCAATGGCCACCGAGATCACCGGATCTAAATCCGATAGACTTTTTTTTATGGGGATACATAAAAGAGATGGTGTACGAAAAAGAGATCCAGACAGTGCAAGAATTAAGAAATAAAATCGAGGTAGCGACAGAAAATGTCAAACGCAACAGAAACGCATTTCGTAGGTTGCGACGTAATTTTATTAGACGATGTCGTATGTGTATTGTCGCTAGAGGAAGGCATTTTGAACAATTGCTGTAAAATATTTATTGTGTTTAATTATTTAATAAAAAAATTGCATTGGAATAGCTGTGTATTACTATTTATTTATTTATTTATAAAGATTCACCAACAGTTACTACAATACCACATATACATAGGATAAACATTTTGAGTCTAACCAATTGTATAACTAATTACAGGTGAATTCGGCATGCGTTTTAAATATTACATAAATAATGTGACATATGAAACAAAGATAAATATTAAAAGTGAAGAAATATCAATATAAAAGTTAAGTTTAGAATTAAATTATAAATAAATTATATTATATTTAAAATTAAATTATATCAAAATCCAGTGAACTTCACTTGTTTTACAGTCACAAATTTGTATGAATTACTTTAAATAATAAATTCTAATTACATTAAAAATCAAATCAAAAATATAAAATAAAGTACTGCAATTAAAAAATAAAAATAAAAACAAATATATCAAAATAATAATATAAAAATTATTACAATTAGAACTAATAATAAAGTCAGTAATAGAAGTTTGTCAATATTCACACGGAAATGTTATCGCAGATTTTTCTTTTGAATTTCATTAATTCGTCATCAAATATGTCTATGTCTACCGCGATTGTGGCCATGCTATTATATTGCCTCGACGGTCTTGCAATGGGTGCGTATTTACCAAGATTCGTACGATGACGAGGAATATTGAAAAGAGAGCTAGGATGACGCGGGACTCTGTAAGGTACATTGATGGAGAATTTGCTCAGAAGATTCGGACAGTCAATTTTATTGTTAAGTAGCTTGTGTAGAAACATTAGGTCAGCAACCATGCGACGCGATTCAAGAGACACAATCTCAAAATATTTTAGTTTTTCTTCGTATGATTTAATAATTGGCGTACCTGTTTTAAATCGATAAGCCAAATGACGAACAAATCTTTTTTGTATACTCTCAATTCTCTTTACATGGACTTTATATGTGGGGTTCCAAGCCGTACTGCAATATTATAAACGGCTACGCACATAACTATTATAAAGGATCAGTAACGTTGAAGGCTTTCGGAATTCTTTTGATGAACGTTGAACAAATCCGAGTGCTCGGTACGCAGCACTAATCATTTCGTCGTAATGCTCAGTGAATCGCAATTGACTGTCCAAATGAACACCCAGATCTCTGATTGTAGCAAGTTCAGTAAGTTTGCTTCCTCGCATATTATATGTAGTCTGGAACTGTTTCCGCTTCCTACCAAACTTTATATGATAGCATTTACCGTGGTTAAGATTCATTTTATTAACTACGCACCATTGGCATAAGTTGTCTTTGTCTGTTTGAAGCAGATGCGAATCACATTCATTTTCTATTACATTAATCAACTTTAGGTTGTCGGCAAATAGGAAAGATGACGAATGTTTAAATGTGTCCAATAAGTCATCAATAAAAATATAAAAAAATAGCGGTTCTAAGTTCGATCCTTGCGGCACCCCAGAAGAAGAAAATATAGTTCAGACTCTTCTCCGTCTACTACTACTTTAGAAAGTCTACTGGTAAGATATGACTCGCACCAGCTAAAGGCCTTGTTGGTGATGCCCATGGACTGGAGTTTCTGAAGAAGTATGCTATGGTTCACTTTGTTGAAAGCCTTTGAAAAGTCAGTATAGATTGCGTCAACCTGAAGTCCCCGATCAACAGTCGTAGTGACCTCAGTAATGTAGCTGACAAGATTTGTGTTAGTTGACCTGTTATTTATAAAGCCATGCTGATTGTTAGATAAGAAGTTTTTGATGTGATTGTAAAATAGAGGTATACAAGTGATTCAAAGACTTTCGACAAAGTAGAAAGAATGGCAATGGGGCGGTAATTAGAGACCATTTCGCGCTTATCACTTTTAAAGATTGGTACAATTCTAGCAAGTTTCCATTTACTTGGAAATATGCCTGACTTAACCTCTCAAATACCGCTAACGCCGAGACGTATTATAGATCTCTGCCAGTGGGGCAGAGAGCTGATGTGCCTACCGTGACCAATATACTGGGGGTATATTGTCAGGACCAGCGCCCTTTCCCAGGTATAGCCCAGAAAGCTTTTCTTTATAGATTCCTCACTGATGCAAAAGGCATCAATATCCGGCTTTATCGAAATTGACATTGTATTGTTAATTGTTAAATCGTCATGGTTAGTATGATTATACACTGACGAGAACTGCCTAGCAAACACGTTAGTGATATCTTTAGTAGTATTAGCAATCATACTATCGAATACCATTTCCGAGGGGTAAGAAGGGCCACCCTTTCGAAGGTTTTTTAAGTGTGTCCAGTATAATTTAGGGTTTTTCCTTAAAGAATTTTCAATTTTATCTAAGTAATTGTTGTAGAAGATTCTGATCATCGTAGCACATTCTTTTCTTAAGTATGTAAATTCAATTTTGTCCAGAGGATTATTGTATTTTTCAACCTAACATGAATTCTGTGTTTAGTTTACAGTAATTTTATTAACTGGACAGAATACCATGGTGGATATTTGCCTCTATAGGACACTATTTGAGGTACGTGTTTGCTAATATTGTCTCGGATTAGTACATAAAATGTGTCTATCATACTATCCACGTCGACGCAGGATGTTTGTCTCTAATATTCTTGGTCAATGTTCAAACATAATACACACCACCATGAATTCGCGCAATACAGAATCAAGTGTCTTATCTATGATACAGAATGCGAATTAGTTCATAGATAATACACTACAGACCACTCAGACCAGTTAGTTTCCTGAATACTCTTGAAACATATTATGTGATAACAGTCTCTTTGGAGGTGACAAGTAGTGCGGCGAAACGGTCGAATATTCATAGCTAACAAAAAACTCTTAGACAGTGCTGGTCTCAAGTAAAAACGGTACAAAAACACTGTTTCCTTAAAGTGTCAAGCTCAGAATATAGTGTATCTATGGTGTCAAGGTACATAATATCACAGTCATAGATAAACCACTATATACTGCGAATAGATACGACACTCCCAAACCAGTTTTGAAAATTATGTACCGTTTACTTTAGATAGCATTATATTCGTTTAGTAATTAAGATAGCCAATAGATGGCGCTTTTATAATTCTTACAAAATCCTTCTAAATTACGCTTATTTGAATTTCTTGGAAGATAGCATTCAATAATAAGAAATTTATGAAGATTTACAATTTACACAAAAAGGAAACGTTATTCACCAAGAAACCAAAGTAATTAAGCGTAATTTAATTGAACACTGTAAAGTTTACCCTAGTTACGTTTAAATCAAAGCAAATAAAAATACAAGTATCTTTACTTAAATAAATCACTAAGTAAAACTTATGAATGCCAAAATTACTATTACGCAACTGTACTATGAATTTACATTTACTTGTTGTCATGTTTTAAGGAATAGCCTTATGCCAATAAATTCGTCATGACATATTAGTATTATATACATACATTTCTTATATCGATCGAAATCAAGATCACACCTTCAGTCGCACATCCAAAATAACATTCTATTGCTGATTTCCTCGGCATCTTATAAATACATAATTTCGTCAGTGATCAAATTTCGCAAAGGCAATCAAGGTCCAGTAAAACAAGCAGTGTCGATCGTAATTAGCAGGAATAGGGATCCAAGAATAAGCAGGGATGTTCAAACGTTTAAAGAAGATATAGGAGGTCAAGTAGATATAAAATTCACAGAATTCAAGGAAACGAAAGATAACATCAACGTTGAAGTTTAAAACTTTAAATTGACCTACGTCATATCTTGACACTTCGTAAACAAATATAAAATTAACGCCATCTAGGCATACGTCTAGAAAGAACAGGGCTTGAGTTTTGTACCGTTTACTTTAGAGACCAAAAATACTCATAGACAGTGCGTCTATGAGTATTTTTTCCCCATTTAAATGTTTGACAGTTTCCACACCCTGGTCACAGTTCAATTCATGGACGTATAATACAAAAGTATGCAAAAGTATATACAGGGTGTCCGGTAATTAATGGATAACCTGGAAATGTCTTATAGTGGAACTGACGGCCGTTCAGAAAAAACATGAAAAGAAATCTATCCTAACTACTACTTGAGATATGTGTTTGTTTTAATTACTATGTATAACTTTCTTGTATACTACGACTATAAATGAATGAAATCCATCGGTTTTTTGTTGTTTTATTATTAAACACTAATTATACTAATAGATAGACAGTCAAAAGTATGCTATGCTATATAGCTTGCACTTTCAAATATATTTTTTTTATATATTTTTTTTATTATTATTTTTTCATTTTTTCTGAACGGCCTTCAGTTCTGCTATATGACATTTCAAGTTTATCCATTAATTACCGGAAATTCTGTATATTCCTTAAGAATGTTTTCAAAAATACTGCTTCTACGTTGGACACGTTACGCTACGTTACGATCAGGTCTATCATGCTGATGCATGATCAGCATGTTTTACTGCACTTAGATTGCCTTTGCGAAGGTGGTTTAAAACCGATCAAAAGTAAAGAAGATCTTTATGTTGTGTATGAGTTTTTAGTTCACAAATGTAATAAAAATCTGAACACGTTATAAATTGCAACTGTTTAGCTCATCACTTTTGACAAATCATGATTATAATAACAACAACTCATGTAAGTAAAAGAATAAATAACTACAAAACTTAAATCAGCATTTCATTTACCCAAGGTTTATTTCTTACTCAACTGTAATCTTCATGCCTACGTAATTGAAAGGTTATACAGTGGGAGTTTTCATAAAGTGCACATATGAAAATGAGTGAACCTAGACATCATTTTATAGCCAGGCAAAATAATAAAAGAAAATAAAAAATAATATTCTTCGATTTATACCTATTTATATTTTTTCTTTAGTAGTTATGGACCTTGTACCAAGAAAACCTTGTACCGGATCGATGCCATGGGACCTGGAAGCAGCACTCCTGGCGTCGTTCTATCGTTGGCGCCAGGAGGCGCTAGCTCGGGGCGAAGTCCGGGTCTTCCTGCTATCAAGGCGGCAAGGTCCGAGCTCCGCCAGGTCCTAGTAGCGAATTGGAAGGAGCGACTTGTGCACCCCAGTGCCGGGCACGCCACGATCGTGGCGGTAAGTCCCGTGTTTGAGGAGTGGCTGGAGAGGCGGCATGGCGCCCTCACCTTCCGGCTGACACAGGTAATGACTGGCCACGGTTGTTTTGGCCAGTTCCTGTGTCGTATACGCCGGCAAGAGACGCCCGGTTGTCACCACTACGGCGACTGCCGCGACGTTGTTGAGGACACAGCGTTGCACACTTTGGCGGTTTGCCCGGCCTGGGCATCGCAGCGCCGTGAGTTGATCACGGCAGTCGGCTCGGTTGCCCTCTCGCTCCCGGCCGTAGTTCAGTCTATGGTTCGGAGTGAGAGGTCGTGGAATGCTGTCGCTTCCTTTTGTGAGGAAGTGATTTCCATCAAGGAGGCAGCGGAGCGGGAGAGGGAGCGTTTGAACCCTCTCCCCAACCGCAGAGCTGGGCGCCGGAGGGCGCGAGATGACCTCCAGCCACCCTGAGGTTTGACCTAGGGGTGGTGGGCTTTGTGGGCCTGCCCGCCATCCGTTCAGCACCAGGTCCGAGAGGCGGCGTGCGTGTTCCCACGCGCGCCTCTGTGTCGAGTCCGTCTCCCCTCTAGGGGGAGGGGGGGACAGTAGGGTATAATAGAGAGTGAGTCCTTTGGGTAGGTCTCTTCGCGTAGTGGCCTGCCGTTTCATAAGGCGCGGCGGCGGGCCGAAACCTCGGCGGGGTCGGGACCGCATGCGAAAGTGATTCGCGTGGCCCCGTCGATAGCGGTTTTGTCGAGGAACACCGTGGTAGGTTTAGTCGGTATTCTGGGAGGTACATTATTCTTCTTATTCCATCTTTTCTTTTACCCCGGCGAGTCCGACATAATCCCTCCGCCCGCCCCCGCGGAGAGGTATGCGTTAATGCATTCCCCCATGTAAAACAAAAAAGAAAAAACAAAAAACCTTGTAACTTTTGAACCAGGTGGATAATCGTGTTGAAACAAAAACAGTAATAATACGCAATGTGTAGATAATAACGACGGTATACTATTCACATCCAAAAAAATACCGGTGGCATAAAAATAAGGAACATTTTAGACCAAAACTGAGATTCGTGCAATGTTTTTTTAAACATTGTTAAAAAACTCAAGAAAACGTCAGAATTGCCCCTAGTTTTTATTAATTTACGTTAATCTGTATCTAATAAGCTTTAAAACAACATAAAAACCACACCTGTATTCCTAACAAAACAGTTTTTATGAAGGGCTAAACAAAGACCGTGCCGCCACCACGTGCATCTTTGCACTATCTATCTCATTAATTATTAATTGCATTATCTATCTCAGGTAGTTTGGTGTGGGATTGAGGTGCAGGGTAAGGGATAAATTGCGGGCCAGGTCTACAGAAAGAATCAGTCGCTCTGAATTATTCGCCGCTGCTACTTGTGTGTTCTTGTTTTGTGATGCCCCGTTTGAGTGATTTTCCTCCGGCGCATATCGCCGATATGCATTTTTATTATGGACTGTGTAATGTAATGGAAGTGCAAGAGGTTCTAGTACAACTTATTGAGCTACGTTTCCAACGAGACGACCAGTACCATCTGCTCGTAACTTTCAAGATGTTCATAGAAGATTGGCTACTACTGGACTTGGACCAAATAGAGATCTTCGCGAGGCAAGTGCCATAATCGACGACTCTATTGAAGAAGCTGTACTGCGGTTCACCCGATCTGACACCCCTTGATTATTTTCTGTGGGGGACAATGAAGCAGAGAATTTATAACTCTCCCATCAATAGTGAGGCAGAACTGCAGGAGATTTTAAACTGCGCCAGTGCCATAAAGGAAGATCCAACAATGATAAGACGAGCAACGCAACAGATTTTGCTGCGAAGTACTATGTGTTTACAACAACGTGGTAGTCATTTTGAAAACTTGCTACATTAAAAGTTTTATTGTAGGTTGATGAAACTAAATAAACGTGCTGATTGTTACTTGATATTTTTTATTTATTACTTATACCTTTCGTACCTTTACAGAAAAATAAGTGGCACTTGCAGCCCAAGTGTATGTTTAGTCATTTATGGCAAAGGATTAGACAAGACCTAATTTTTCACCTGAGATAGATAATGCAATTTTCGAAAAAAGAGGCATGTGGTGGCGGCACAGTCTTTGTTTAGGCCTTCATAAAACCTGTTTTGTTTGGGATACAGGTGTGATTTTTATGTTGTTTTAAAGCTTATTAGATACAGATTAACGTCAATTAATAAAAACTAGGGGCAATGAGGAAGTTTTCTTGAGATTTTTAACAATGTTTAAAAAAACATTGCACGAAACTCAGTTTTGGTCTAAAATGTTCCTTATTTTTTGCCACCGGTATTTTTTTTATGTGAATATTATACCGTCGTTATTGTCTACACATTGCGTATTATTACTGTTTTTGTTTCAACACGATTAACCACCTAGTTCAAAAGTTACAAGGTTTTCTTGGTAGAAGGTCCATAACTACTAAAGAAAAAATATAAATAGGTATAAATCGAAGAATATATTTTCCTTTTTCCTAGCGATAAAATGATGTCTAGTTTCACTCATTTTCATATGTGCACTTTATGAAAACTCACACTGTAGAATTCTACTTTAGTCTCTTGGTGAAAAGCGTTAACACTTTCACGGACAGCACGTCTAATTACATGATTTAATGAATACACAATTCGACACAACGCGAACGCCTATTTACGGTATTGATTTTTAAATTATTTGCCGCCACCTAAATTGGCGCCTTTTTCCAACGTTGGTATTATAAAGAAAATTTTCTACTGCCATAACACAAATAATGTCAAACCAGAATATTATAAGTACACAACTTATGTGACGTTTCACCTACCTACAAATTATTCTATAGTGCGCGGGCAGCGGCTCTAGGGCAATAGACGCAACGATTTCTTTTTGTGTTGGGCGTTAGTGTCCAGTAGTAGCAGTAACTCTTGTGTCATATTTGACGTCCCTGAAAGACGTAGGCGAGATATCGGATCCAATTCCTGAACCATTGACCAGAGTCACGAACATTATATGATATTATCATATCTTCTAATGATGAGAGAGAGAGAGAGGCACGTATAGAGACGTACTGCCACCGATGTATATCGAATATGTCGCTATGTGGCAGGAGGTCTATATATACGCGGTAATAAATTCTATGAAAAATTGTAGGGCTAAATTGGGTTTTCTAATCGGTAACTAGTATCCGTGAAAATTTTACCTAATATGTTTTTTTGTGAACTGCCTTTCATCGTATTACATATTTAACGTTATTCTCAAGAAAATCAAAATAAATAAGCGTAATTTGGAATGAACCATTTTTTATGAATTACAAAAACACCTTAATTTTTACGCCACCACCCCTATTACAAAACGAGTATAAAGCTTTGGCCACACCGTCAGCTAGCTGCTGGCGAGACTCCGAGCGAGCATTGTTCCACCTCTTTTCATACTTCAGTTCACATTTCGAACTACAGAGATATGCTCAGCGATACAAACGATGCAAACGAAATATCCGACAATGCCAGCGATACTATTCGTTCACCTCGGCTGGGCGCTGTAGCCTGCGGTTAATGCCATCTAGTATACCTAAACGGTATATAGTTTTCAGAACTGTTTCGAGAGTGACGTATCTATTCTCAGTATTACATATTTATAGTGCTTAATCTATGATGACAGATTCAACAAGACCCTGTCAAAATATAGTATGTTTATGGATAAGTTATTAAATACTATCACATAACACTATTGCAAAGATGCTTATTGTAGTGAAGAAGTTACAGTTGCCAAGAATATAATATTTAGAATCACACTGCTAACAACACAACAAAAACCTGGTACACACAGCGACACATCAACCTAGACCGTTTGGACTTTGAACTATTAGAAGTTGAACGCTGCAAATCGTGCGAGAGTGTGCGTTATATTTTTGTTATTTTGTCTCATTTATGCTGAACGGGACACTACGCTCTATCCTTACCATTACATCGACACCACTATGCACCGTCCCTTTCCAACAATTATCTATTTTGTATATAGGTAGCGTAGTTATGCGTATATAGGGTGTCTAACTTGATGTGTAGCCGTGTGTACGATGACATAAAATTTAAAACTCGTTAATTCCTTGACACATGATTAAGTTGCCGAAGCAATTATTTGTTTACGTTCCGAATTTTTTATCAATACGCACGATTGCGTCCAGTTATATAAACCGCCATTGGGCAGTGTATTTACGATTGTATTGACAATTGTCAAGTTGACGTCTGACATTAGCACGTAAATAAATTTGGTTTGTTATTTTTCTATTACAACAACGTTTGTTCATAGATTTATATAATTTATAATTGTGTAGTGGTTTGTATTCAGTGCTATAAAACATAAATTGCTTTCAAAATGAGTGTCAAAGTATCTAAGCAAAAACTAAGAAGGAAAGTAGATCTTTTGGCTATTGATCTACTAACCTGCAAGCCTTTAGACTCATATAGCCAAATACAAAAGTTTCTAGAAAAGCCACCTCCCTGGCGAAAATTATGCAAAGAATTGAGACCGCATAGTAAAGAATCAGTAACCAATATGGATAATTTGAGAGGTAGTCAATTTTCGGATATTTTGGTTGGATCTGTCACTGATTACTGTCATTTCGATCCGGATGCGAGAGATCCAACACGCGATGACGGAAAAGAGAAAGAAACGCCTAAGACACTGGTATGTCATGAGATGGCCAATGGATATTACGACGACAGGTAAATAAACAATAGTATTTCATCAGTTGACTAAATGTAAGATCCTCAAGAATATGTAAAAGAGTTTCGCCATGAGAGCGATTTACGTCACGTCTCAGTAATCGTCTAAGTCGGCAAATCTAGTGCAAATATATTTTATGTTATTTGTAATTTAAAGTAGTACAGACCCTACTGTAAGCCTGTTGTAAACCTAATTTAGCTAATATTCAATATGGCCGTCTACGAACAGCTGATTGTTAACTTGTTTGACTGACGTAATGCGATCAGGCCGTGGTACCTATTGCCTAAGAAACAACACGAAAATCACGATAATACAACTTTTGCTGAATCTGAACTTGGAAAACCATATAAGTAATAATCTATATAAATATTGGAAATAAATATAATCCAATACTAAATGGGATCAGTACCCCGATTTAGAAAAGTTTGAATGGCAATAAAAAATAGTAACGTTCAGTATATTCTGAATTGAACGTACATAATGTGGCAACCCTACTTGTCTATGTTCGAAAGCGAAAAAAACGTTAGGAGATTTCCCGAAATTTTGAGAAGAATTGAGCATAAGAGGAGGGTAGGAGCTCTGCTTTCTTTTGCTGACAATGGGTGTTATAAATGACTAACAGGTTGCTTACGCAATACTTGTACGGCCATACTTAACAAAAAGTCTTACAGTTCCGCGCGAGTTGTCACTGCGGACACGCGTGTCTCATTCCGCTCGACCCGTTATCGTGTTGTTTACGCGCGCCGAGTGAATTTTATTTACGTGTTGTTAAAATCAGGGTATCTTCTGGCAACAGGAGACCCTTTATGTAATAATGTATTCCAACCCAACGTCTCAATCTAACCCAACGAGCCAACTACCTACAGTGTCCCAACCATCACATAATGCTATAAGTTACGTCAATGTGACGTCATCAACATGTTTCCCCAAGAAAGATCAAGCCATAATATTAGACTCGATTGACAAAATAACACTGAGGGAATATCTTATCGCCTTATCATCTATTACACCGACAATATCTATCAGATTTATATCACGTATATCAAATGCACGTATTTGTATTTATTTGGATTCCAAAAAAACAGCTGACGACCTCATTGAAGAAAAAAAGGCGATTACTGTTCAGAAGCATGTCCTGGTGATAAAACCCTTAATTACCAGGAATAAAAGAATTGTTTTATCTAATGTTTGCCCTGTCATACCAAATTATGTTATAGAACAAAAATTTGAGGAAATAAACATTAAAATAATGTCCCCTATAACATTTATGAAAATAGGAGTGAATGATCCAGGTTTTTCACATATTCTGAGTTTCAGAAGACAATTATATATAAGCCCCGATGATAACACACGTGTTCCAGAATCACTCCAAATTACATTTGAAGGGACAAACTACTGGTTGTGTGTTTTACTTGCAATGCAATGGGTCATCTAGCAGAAATTGTCCACAAGCTAGTGTAAATTCTCCAGTCTACTCCCAAGAACAGGACAACCAAACGGTCGAGGATATAAATAAAACTTTTAACAGAAACGATGATCTAGTACAAGAACCCGTATTTACCCCACCGATAGTACAAAAAATACCTGAACCATCCCAAGTCAACTCAAAAGGAAATAAACGAATTCGTTCACCATCTACAAGCGAATCTTCAAAAATGGAATATATAAAACCGTGTACAAGAAACGATGAAACTAATATAATGGAACTTGAATCTGATGACACTAGCAGTAATTATTCTGCAGAAGATGTAGAAATTAAAACAAATATAAAAAAGAAATTGAAAAAGACTGACACAAGAACTGAAGAAGAAATTTGGAAAGATATTGAAAATAGTATGAGTGAATTAAGTAACGAAACAACATTCCCTATTAATTTAGATCAATTCATTAGTTTATTAGATAATTCACGAGGAAAACAAAACATAAGAGAACTAGTTTTCTCATATACAGATAATGTTAAAGATCTAATTAGAATGTGTAACAAGTTACACTGCAAAATGAACAAAAGCCTGTAAAATAGATGCTCAAGATTATCGAGAAAGTTACATGATTTGGTCAATCTTACATCTATTGTCTTCAGTGATAACACAAATCAATAGAATTTATATATCTTAGTCTATTCTTAACAAATTATACATATATATTCACTTGTAAAAGTATGAATATTTTGCAGTGGAATGTTAATGGTTACTTTAAACGACTAGAAAATATTAAATTATTAATTAGCCAATTATGCCCAACTTGCATTTGTTTACAGGAAACTAAATTTACTTCAGATTATTGTGCCACGATGATAGGTTATAATCAATTTTATAAAAATCGAACACACAGTAGCAGGGCCAGCGGTGGTGTAGCTATGTTTACAAAAGCTCATACAATTGCGGAAGAAATACAAATAAACACAAACCTAGAAGCTGTAGCGATAAAAATTAAATTTCCCCTACCTATTACTATATGTAACATTTACCTTCCAAATAGTAGGTCACTTAACCTATACGAACTGAATGATGTGATTGGTCAACTACCAACTCCATTCATTCTATTAGGTGATTTTAATAGCCATCATTTTTACTGGGGTTCCGATAAGTGTGATACTAGAGGTAAAATAATAGCCGAATGGTTGGATGAACATGACAATATAATAATATTAAATAACGGCCAACCCACATATTTTGATAGCAACACCAGTCGCACAAGTAATATAGATTTAACTTTGGCTTCACAAGATATAACGTCATATTTTGAATGGAATGCCTTAGAAGATTTATATGATAGTGACCACTTTCCAATTTCAATTACATACCAAATAGCAAATGATATAACAAACAACATTAGATTACCAAAAAAGTGGAAGTTTGAAAAGGCCGATTGGTCAACATTTGAAGAAGAGTTTAACCAAAATATGTTTGAATTGCCTTCCCTTAATAATATGTGTGATTATTCTATTAATGATATAGTTGAAAATTTCACAGAAGCCATCCTTAAGGCAGCTAATAAATCAATACCTCAAACATCTGGTACCTTACGAAAAAGTAATTTACCTTGGTGGAATGACAAATGTAAAATCGCAACTAGAGAAACTAAAAAAGCTTTAAAACTATTTAAAAAATATAACCGGCATGATCCTAATTCGATATATAAAATTGAATATAAGAAAAAAAGAGCACGCAGTAGAAGACTTCTTAAAGAAAGTAGGAAATGGTACTGGCAAAATTGGGTATCTTCTATCAACAATAAGACCCCCATTTCAGACATGTGGAAAAAGATTTAGAAACTTAACTACCGTAACATAAGATACAACGATATTGTACTCGAAACACAAGATGGTACATTTACGTCTAATGCTACCGAAACGACACATATACTAGCTAAAACATTTGCAACCAATTCAAGCTCAAATAATTATGATGATCGATTTATTAATTATAAAGCTATCCAGGAGGTAGAATCGAATTTTGATGTGTCTGATAATTCCAATCCAATTAACAAGGAAATATATATGCATGAGTTAATACTAGTCTTCTCAAAAATAGGCAATTCTAGTCCAGGTCCAGACAATATTTCTAATATTATAATTAAACATTTACCAATCAGCGGTCTTAACTATTTACTTCAATTGTACAATTATATTTGGGAGAATCAGATATTTCCAAATACCTGGAAGGAGGCCTTAGTGGTACCTATATTAAAGACAGGCAAAATATCAAGTTTAAAAACAAGCTATCGACCTATTTCATTAACATGCAACCTTTGTAAAATACTTGAAAAAATTGTAAGTAAGAGATTTAGATGGTATATAGAATCAGTAAAACATTTTTCACCATTTCAATACGGTTTTCGACAATTACGATCAACAACAGACCATTTAATGAATATTGAAAGTGAAGTACTAGACAGTTTTGCAAATGATAATTATACAGTAATTGTTGCCTTAGGTATAGAGAAAGCCTATGAAATGGTCTGGAAACATAGAGTACTAAAGATATTACAAGACATTAATATTAAAGGTAATGCTCTTGCATTTGTAAGAAACTTCCTTTCGGGCAGATCTATTAAAGTGAGGATTAACGATATAATATGTAACTCGATTTCTGTAGAAAATGGTGTTCCTCAAGGTTCTGTGCTTAGTGTAATTATTTTTTTGCTTGCTATTAATGATGTTTTTTCATATATTACAAAACCAGTAAAGGGTTTTTTGTTTGCTGATGACCTAACAATAGTTTGTAGTGGTAGAACACTGAAACCTACGGTAAAACTGATCCAAAATACATTAGATAGTCTACTGGGTCCAATAAATCTGGCTTTAAATTTTCGAAAATCAAGACTGAATTTATGATATTAAGTAATAAAAGAAATAAGCCCAGAAATATACAGTTACAATTAGACAATCATAAAATTAAAGAAGTAAATAACTTAAAATTTTAGGGTTAACATTTGATAAAAGAATGACTTGGAATACACATATAAATAAACTAAAGTCAGAATGCTATAAAAGATTAAATGTAATAAAGGTCTTATCATCAACAAATGGGGATCAGACAGGAATTGCTTAATAAATGCCTATCGCGCTTTAATTAAACAAAAACTAAATTATGGTGCTGTTATTTATGACTCTGCTAGAACCCGTACCCTAAAGACTTGTGTTTAAGACTAGTCCTGTTAAGAGCATTTTAACTGAAGCTGGAGAGATACCATTAGAATTTAGAAGGAAAGAACTTGTAACTCTATATGCTTTAAATATATTGTCTCAACCTGAAAATCCAACATATAGTTATTATACTAAAGTAACAGCTGTTGATGCCGAATATCAACTTAAACCTCATTTATTGCAGCCTTTTCGTATCAGAGTAGCTAAATATTTAAATGAGTTGAACATTAAGATTCCGCCAGTATTCAGAAACAAGATACCTGCCTGTGACCCATGGAAACACCATAAATTGCCCATTAATCTTGAATTAGCTAAACATTTAAAAGAAGATACACCTCAATATATTTATAAAAATTATTTCATGAAATTAATGATAAATTTACCGACTTTAAGACTGTCTACACTGATGGATCAGTCTAAAATGGCAGATCAGGGTGTTCTGTGGTGTTGGGTGAAAATTGTTACCGATATAGACTCTGGGATTTCTTTTCGATTTTCAGTTGTGAATCAACGGCTATCCTAAAAGCACTAGACTTGATACGCAATGAATCTAATTCAGAAAAATATATAGTGTATACCGATTCAAAATCATGCTTGACAGCGTTACAAAATGTTAAAAATGCAAATCCACTTATTTTAGAAATTCAACAAAAAATTATACACCTTTTAGATAATAATTACAAATTTGAAATTATATGGATTCCAAGTCATCAAGGGATAGTTGGTAATGAAAAAGCAGATAAAGAAGCTCGGAGTGCAACTAATGATAACGATACATGTAATAATATTAAATCAACTCCTAAAGAATTACAAAAATACATAAAACATAAAATTAAAATTGTTTGGGATCACCACTGGAAGGCCGAAAATATAACAAAATTATTTATAATCAGAAATTCTATTTCTGAAAAGTCCCCAATATCACTTACCTCTAGAAAGGATCAAGTTGTTATTACCAGATTACGTATTGGTCATACAAATATAACACATATTCATTTAATCACCAAAGCTGACAGAAACAAATGCAAGTGTGGATTAGATTTGACCGTATTACATCTTTTAGTAGAATGCTCAATATATAATAATGAGAAACGCATAAGTAACCTACCAAACAGTTTAAAAGATTGCTTAAACGGAGATGGATGTATGCGAACTTTAAATTTTCTACAAATGATTAATGTTTACATACTAGTGTAATGTATGTTGTTAACTGTGGTCGCTAATGACTATTGATGTTGAAAAGCGACCTTAAATAAACAAAAAACAAAAAAAAGTCTTAGTTAAAATATTTGAAAATACGCATTATTGTTTGCGTACAGACGCTTCTAATAATAAAGCGATTGAATCCGTTCCGAATGTGCTAATTTTGGGCCAAAGCCGAAATTGCGGCCGATATCGTATTTTTGACCGTAACCGCCCGAGGCCGAATCTAAAACTTTGGTCGCATACTACATAGTATATAGGTATCCACTTAATTACTGATCTGGGGGCTGATCGATTTGACATGTTTAAGTTTAATTTTACCTAATCATGTGGACAATACAACATGTTATCGTAAAACAGAATACTTCTATAAAATTAGACTTAATCGCAGTGAAACGAATTCGATTATTGTTGTGAACTGCTGGGCCCTGGCCGGATAAGTAATTTTACAAATGAAACAAAAGAGTTGTCTCATTTATTCGTTAAATTTTTACAGTGGCGTGACATAGTGGGGGCGGCAGGTGTGGCCCGCCACGGGCGGCACTTTTAGGGGTGGCATAATTTATCTTGTAAATATTTGAACTGTATAATATACAATATTGATGACTATTCTTGCCGAAGAGTTCTTTAGAATTACTGAAAATTATAGTATTTTAAACTGAAATACCTAAATAATAAGGCGGCCAGAAAAGGTTCCACCCCGGGTGGCTGACGCTACAACATTGGCTTTTTATCAGTGTGTCAAAGACGGTTTTTGGTATCCTGACTGCTGGACTGAACATAATATAGCATAGTGCCTACAAAATATCGCGTTGTTTTCAAGAATTTATAATATATTATAAGAGTTGCGGTGTGATTAGTATGCCGAGTAGATCGTTTAGCGACATATAAAAGCAGTTATGCACAGTACTTACCACTAGGATAGTCTAGCACTTTCATATTTATTTATTTATTTATTTATAGAAGTCCAACAGCTTATCCTATTATAACAAAATATTTGAATAAGTATTCAATAGCCAATTACAGGTCCTCACGTTTAACATATAAACTCTTAATAATCACGCAAGGGGTTGGAGAGCGAGGCAACCGATTGATTACCTGCTATTTTCTGCTATTTGACACAAAGGATCTAGTACTGAAAATACAGGCGAAAGTAGCACGTACCTAGGACATTGTCAAGCAATATTTTCCTTGTAACACACCACTCGATTGTTTAAGTGGATTCATTTACAGTTTGTATAAATTGCCTCCGGTGCCTGACAGGAATATCATCACATTGCCTGTTGACTTTTGATGAAATGACAGACAGTCAAACGCATGACAAATGCTCTGGTTGGTTAACTGAAATAGCAACAGCCAATCAAATTACTTGACATGTGTTTGATTTTGAAAGGTCGCTCGACAACAAGCTCTAAAAAAAAATGTCTTGCAGAAACCGGTGTTAATAAGTCATGAGTGTGCAATTATTTATTGTATTTAAAATCATTCTAAAATGTTCTTTTTCCAGTCACATAGATGGCACGGTAAACTATGACGCGTACACATTTTGCAACTGGGCCGGTATTGACATATTCTGCTATTATAGCCATAATTTAATTACGATACCTCCTCTAGGATGGATTAACGTTGGACATGCACATGGCGTCAAAGTTATTGGTGAGTATTTTGTTTCTACACATACACGAACATTGCCGTATACAAGATTTCCAATAAGTCGTAGACCAACGGGGTTTAGGGGTTTGTGGGGTTATTAACAAACTAAAACACAAAATGAAATTGCATATGGTTTATTATTTTTGTTACTAGTAATAAATAAGAAACAATTTACTATCGAGGAACTGATTGTCTTTCGAATTGTCGTCTTAGGGCCGGTTTTTCAATCGTCAGATAACTGTTATCTGAAGAATAAATATGGCGGTATGACATATTATCTATACAAAAGCTGTCAAAACGTCAAACATATTCATTGGATAAAAGTGATCTGACGATTGAAAAATCGACCCTTAATCAAATTCGTTTATCAATCGCGTATTATCGTATAATTTATTTGTAAGGTACGATATTAACGGAATGGACGGAAGGTATGATATTTTGGGACAAGGTCCTGGAGTCAGAGACCAAGTACCAGGAGTTCGCCAGAGCTGTGGTCACTATTGCGAAGATCCTGAAGTTCGATGGATGGCTTTTAAACATCGAAAATAAGGTTTCTTTAATATTTTATTTTATTTTTCTAAAATCGATATAGGAACGTTTACTACAGCTTCATACGCAAACTTCAGTACGATCAAGACCAGCTCTCAGAGAACCGAACTAATCCAAAGAAACTCTGCAATACTATCAAGCGCATTATTTTCTCAGAATGTTGTTAAAATGACATCTGCACAATTAAAAGGAATGCAATGTTGCAAAATAGGACAAAAACTTGCTGACTGTGTGACTAAACTTAGAATACCTCCCTATTCAGTTAAGTCCCTATTTTCCACCTTACAACTAAATCTGATGTCGAACGCTTGATCATTAAATTAAAAGACAGAAGGACCTCCAGAACAGACGGCATTGGTAACCAACTACTCAAACGTATTAAAGACCAAATAATTCCACCGCTGTCATACATATTTAACTTAAGTCTTTCTTCTGGAACTTTTTCGGAGGTTTGGTAAACGGCTGTTATAACCTTTCGTGCAACCCATCCATAAAGGAGGCAGTTTGGACCACCTGAATAATTAAAGACCCATGTCGCTGCTCAGTTTATTTTCTAAAATACGTGACAAAATCTTAAACAGATAGCTCCTTGTACCTATTCCTGAAAGCAAACAATATCCAGTCAAGCCAACAGTACCTACGGTTTCTGTTACCAAAGGTCTACCGAACAGGCTGTGTAGTAATGAACATAGAACCGCCAACCACCTAGATAAAAGACGTTGCATGCTTGAGGTTTTTTGGATCTGGCAAAGACTTTCAACACGATTTCCATTCCGATTCTCTTAAAAAACTGGAAGCTACAGGGAGTAGTGGCATTTTTTATTTTTCTTCAAAATTACCTCACTCCGCCTGATGGTAAGCAATCGTGTGGTCTAAGAGCAATGGCCTCCACACCGTCCTCATAGCAGCTGAGGCGATGTTGAGGTCTCTACTTTGACGGCCTGAGAAGGTGCTTATTCACGCCCCGCTTAAAGGACCCAGGATTGAAGGAAGAAGGAAACACGTGCTTTGGCAGAGAATTCCATACCTTAATCGTTCGACAGAGGTATGAGGACCCAAACTTGTTGGCACGCACTCTAGTTGACTCTACCGTGTAAGTATGGCATCTGAGCCCAGCACGCGTTGTTCTGGATAGGAAAGGGGAGGGCGGGATAAGGTGGAATAACTATTCAGAGCACCTCACGTGGTATATTTTGTAGAAACATGCCAATAAGGCGATGTCCCTACGGAGTTGTAGAGGTTCCAGTGAACTCGTAACCTCTGGATCTCCGATGATACGGACAGCCCGCCACTGTAACCTGTCGAGAGCGTCCAGCAAGTACTGCGCGGAGCCATCCCAAAGATGAGAAGAGTACTCCTCGCAAGGGCGTACTTTTGCATTATACAATAGGCACAGCTGCCCGTGCGCGAAGAACCACCTCACCCTGTTCAGAACTCCGAGTTTTCGCGAAGCTTGCTTAATGACGCTCTCGATGTAGGTTTTGGAATTAAGGGAATATCCATACCTAAGATGGAGAGGCTGTCACGTATCACCAGTGGAGTGTTCTTCAGAGAAGGGAGGGGAAGGAACGGAGACTTTTTTGTTGAGAACGCGCATGCCTGGGTCTTATTGGCGCTGAGCTGGACCAAGTTCTTGGCACCCCATTCAGAGACGCAGTCCAAGGTCTGGTCAAGTTCAACGACAAGATCCCGCCTTTTACCCTCAACCTCAGCCTGTTTGGCCCCAGGACGTTCGAGATATTGCCCATGCACGGTACTGTCATCCGCATAACAATGTATGTTGCCGAGATTCAACATATCATTGATATGCAGAAGAAAGAGCGTAGGGGATAAGACGGACACCTAAGGCACTCCTGCATTGACCTGCATAAATTTGGAAGTGCGACCGTCGCAAAGGGCCCGAATACGACGCTTCTGCAGGAAACTTGTAATCCAGGTGCACAGTTGAGGGGGCAAGCCATACGCCGGAAGCTTGGAAAGAAGAGACCGGTGCCAGACTCTATCGAAAGCTTTAGCTATGTCTAGGCTGATAGCCAAGGACTGGCCGTGCTTGTCCATAGCATCACCCCAGAGGTGCGTGACGAACGCTAGAAGGTCACGAAAGCCGTATTGGCGATCATTGATCAACGAGTGATCCTCCAGGTAGCAGATCATTTTGGTGTTTATAATCCGCTCAAACATCTTGGAGAGCACCGAGGTAATAGCTATGCTTTGATAGTTGCCTGGCTCGGAACCGTCCCCCTTTTTGGGAATCGTTTGAACGTTCGCCTCTTTCCAAGCCTCAGGCACAGTGCCTGCGACGTAAGACGTCTGGTATAGGCGCGTAATTGTGGGAGACAATTCCTTTTTTGTTATATTATTTATTTTCTCTGTTTATAATAGAGATGGTTTTATATGCGTGAGTCACTAAAGGACCCAGTTGAAAACCAGCGTCAGGCTTTCGTCTGACACATGCTGAACTGGGCCCTATTTGACACTACTGTTATTGACTTTATTTTTTGTTCTCGTTTTGATAAGTTCATCTTTGTACCTATTTATTTTTATTTTATACTTGTTATTATGTGTTTGTGGTACGTGTCAAATAAATATTTTTCTTTCTTTCTTTCTTTCTTTCGCTGCACATTTTTTGAGGACCACAGCTGGGATGTAGTCAGGTACACTGGCTTTCCGAACATCGAGAGACTGCAGTATCACCCGAACGTCACGTTGTCTGATATGTATATCAGGCATGGTGTAGCCGCAGTTGGCAATGTTAGGCGGCTGCGAACCGCAGTTATCGATTCGAAAGTTGGCCACAAAGAGTTTTGCAAGCAGATCTGCTTTCTCCTGCGGCCGATGAGCCAGTGATCCATTCGGATATCTCAGAGAGGGTAGCGAGGTCTGGCAGAAGTTGGACTGCGCGGCTTTGGCCAGGCGCCAATAGCTATGACAGCCCGTAGGATACGCCATAAGTTCCTGGCCGAACCGTGTGACGCGCTGGGCATCCGCTCTTAAGTATGCCTTCTTGCAGATCTTTTTACTTGGTTGAACGTTAAAGTGGTGGAAAGCGCGAGTCTTGGTCCAAGCGCGGTACGCTATCTGTTTGCGTTCGACAACATCAACGCATTAACGACCGAACCAGGGCCTTTTCCTGCCACCGCCCGTGACATCACTGTATGGAGTATAATATTTCATACCCAGAATGATTTCAATCAGCGACAGCAGTAGCGCTCTCATCCCAGTCTGCTGACGAGTAGTACCACAGTCGTCGTCTTGTCTCCTCCGGTGGTGGAGGCGTTACAACAACAGCTGTGGCACAAACCAGACAGTGGTCTGCGGTGCCCAGAGGAGCACGAATCGTCACATTGTGCCGCTTTGGGTTACTCGTCAGCAGCAGATTGAGCAGAGAGGGCGCCTGACCTGCAATGTCCGGTATTCGAGTGTCAGGTGACAGGTCATGCGTGAGAGCGAACGCATGGGCAGTTCATCCCGCGTGGTCTATTTTGAGAGAACCCAACCAGGTCTCATGGTGAGCATTGAAATCTCCCAAGAACACCAACTCAGCGTTCGGAAACTGCTCCTGCGCGTCGTCTGCTACCTGACTCAGGTAATCGAAGAGTCGAGTTGTCTCAACGTCTCCTGAATGGGATCGGTAGAGGCACATGTAGATTTGGCTGAATGAGCCATGATCTAGGTGTACCCAAAGGACAGAGAAGGAAGGATCCTCTAGGCAGTGATCGGCGACAGCAAATATCCACCCTAACAACCAAGCATACCCCGGCTTTCGCGAGGAAACACTCCTCTAGCACGTAGCCGTGGTATTTCAGGTAGGTCGTGTCTGCAGGACGGCGTATTTGTGTCTCCGTTAGAAAAAGCATTGCCGGCCGAGCCGTCTCCAGGTGGTGATGGACGGCATTAAGGTTAGCGTGGAGTCCTTTGATGTTAATAAACTCCACGACACAGGAAGAGGAAGCAGCGGTGGGGTTACGGCGATTGGCTGCTGTTGAACGACAATGCTTTGTTCGTACTGCCATAGAGTGAAAGAAAGGGAAAGCGTGAACAAAAGAGGCGGCTATTCTCGCAGCAAAGTGGGGCAAGGCGCAGAGCAAGTTTCGTCATATCACTGTGTGGTATGGCGATAGCCGATCCGACGGACGGAAGGACCCCCGTCCCCTTCCGAAAGTGGTCGCCGGGACCCACCTTCTGGTCACCATCCGGCACGAGGAGCCACCTCGAGATTATGCGCGGCATGATGAGGCAGCCAACCAAGTTGGTTAGACTCGGTTGGGCCTCTGGTCTATACCGCGGGCGGCCAGCAGAGCACCGTTAGTACGGCTCTCCCTGACCGCTGGGTCGACTCGCGCCACCCACACAATGACTCTACGGACTCTGCAGGTCCCTCATAAGCTGCGAGAATCGTCACCTCATGCTTAGGCCTCCGGCGCTCTCATTCACCGAACGAAACACAGCAGTGAAACACTGCTGTTTCACGTCGATTTTCTGTGAGAGAGTAGTACTTCTCCTGCTTGATTCTACTAGTTTGGATTGGTTTAAGAATTACCCTATGGAGAAGAAACAACAAATACACAAGTAGGAACCCAGGTTAGTAATGCCCAATAGGAGCATAATCGGCCCTACCTTATTCCTCGTTCACTTAAATGACCTTTCAATGCGGACATCATACATTATGATGACGACACAGTAATTGTTTTCCACGACACGTCCTGGAATAGACTTCAAGCAACAACTGATAATGGTCTCCAAACAGTGGCTGAAAGGCTAAGCGTGAATTTGACTGACGCTCAACGCCAATAAAAGTTATTATGTTTGTTTTCACAAATCTGAAACTTTTGCTCCTCCTCCAAACATTATAGTGACAGTGTACAACTGTTAATTAACCGGTTGCCATTACCAATCGCAGTATCGCCCAAATATCTAGTCTAGTCATATCAATAAAATATTTGGATGTCGTTATTGACGAAAAACTAACATTTAAAGAGCATATTATTGCAACATCGTGCATCGGCCCGGGTGAGAAAACTTATCCACGTTATAAAACTCCTTAGGTACGTAGCCGACAATAAGCTAATAAAAATCAATTTACTTTTTGAGCCAATCCGTTCTGTCATACTGTATTTTAGCCTGGGGCGTTGCAGCCACCAGTCATCTTATTAATCTTGAAAGAGTTCAAAGAGTGGTTTTAAAAACCATCCTCAGAAAATATTTCGCTATCCTACTGTCTTCCTTTACAATGATGTTCAGGTCTTAAGCATCAGGCGAATGTTCATCCTAAAGTCCATCATAGAATATTATCGCCAGAACCTAACCATCCCCGACATCAATTGTATTATTACTAAACGAGTTTTATCCCGGTTCTCCGACTTAGAACGTAATCCGTCCAACGCTTCAATTATTGTATGAAATCATTTATATATCATTACATTAATAAAGCTTTTAATATCATTCATCTAAATTATAAAGAAGTTAACGATGCAATTGCTGAACTGGTCCTACGAATACTCGAAAGAATTTTTAAGAATAGAAAATGACAATTTCATTTCATCAAATAACCTTATTGTAACTGTGTTTGAATAATCTTTAGAACTGTAGTAACCACTTTTAAATTCTGTTAATCCTTTTGTAAAGCCTTCCACGACAGACAGGCTTAGCCTAGTGTGGACGGTCGGACGGACAAATGTCCGACCTGAGCCTGGCTAAGGCAAAAATCATTTATTACCAAAAACAAATTATTTTAATTGTTATTACACACCACTGCTTACCTTCAGGGATAACAAATGTAATGCTATGTACGTGATTGTAGATATCGAATCCAGATATGCTCCTGCAATTCTTGAGTCATCTGCACAAGCTCCTGCACAGTGAGCTAGTGGATCCAGAGCTAATATGGTACGACAGCGTCACTATCAGAGGAAAACTCAATTGGCAGAACAAACTCAACGACAAAAATAAGTAAGCTATTACTATCTATACGATAACTCCCAATCGCTCCCATCCGAATCTTTAGACATAAGCCCTCGTGCGTCAAAACTGGCCCGGGTCTAGATTCACGATGAGTTAAGCTCGGAATCTAACTCTCTAGCTTTTTCTACTCGAGACACCTCGGTTATCTTAGTGTATACAATCCTAGCAGTCAGTGACAAATCACAAACATGCGCGCACACACCTATGCATACATACATAACACCAAGAACATGCTTTATTTTATATTCTTACATACTTGCTTGTCGTTTTAATTTAACATTAAGTATGTTTGTTACTATAGACTGATTTACTTAGATAGATATTTTTTTATTAATAGAATAACATTTTTCTTGCATGTTTATACCGCTTGATTATACAACTAGTCAGTCAAATTGAAAGAGCATCTTGACTTCCTACAATTCTCACTTTGTTTGGCAGTAAAGATTTGAATAAATATACAATAATTTTAGTGTGAAATAAAGGCGAACACGAATGCTTTGTTTTAGCCTCTGGAGCGTTGCATTCGGCACAAAAGGCATGTGCTAATCTAGGTCATGGTGTATTTATGTGCCAAGCTTTATACCTGTCCAAAGGTCTACGGGTTTATTAATAGGGTAATTTTATAACAAATTTTCAAACGTTCAAACATCTTTACAAACTTTGATTTTCATAATATTAGTAAGATAACAATCAGCAGTGCTATAGGCCTTTTTTCGACGTATGCGACGGTTTCTGCGTGAACTACTCATGGTCAGTAGCGGACGTAGAGAGCAGCGTGATGGCGGCAGGCAGTCGCGTTAAAAATCTATACATCAGCATCGACATCTGGGGCCGGAACTTCTATAGTGGCGGCCAATTTAATACGTTTGAGGTAATTAGTTTGCGATCATATTTACATTCTGTTGATTGATTTTCAGATCAGGCAAAGTGTTATTTGATGTTTCTGTTAGTGAGATCTTAGTATTAGCACGGACTTATACACGGATAGGCAGTATGCTCACCTACTGTTACGTGGCACTTGAAACATAGCTGTGAAGTGTGGATGCGTAATACACCTCCGCTTATGCCTTCAGTGTTATGCTTATATTCATTCAAAAGTTACACATCAAGGTTAATTTAATTTAGAAGACATTAATTAATGTTGTCCACCTACTTGATCACCCTCATAAGTCTTTAAGAATACTTGTCGTTACTGAGTACTCTTAAATGGAATTCTCCAGAACGTCTCTATTTTAGTAAATCATAAGTAAGTCTATAATTTTATATGAACTTAACACCTATCGTTCGTATATTTTCAGGCGATAAAAATAGCTTACAATGAAGGTTGTTCGCTCGCGATATTCGCGCCATCGTGGACATACGAAGCGATATCCAGTGACCGGGCAGATCCGAACTGGGTACACAAAGGCGGCCACCTTGAAAAATTTGCTCTATGCCAGCTACGAGACCGCGCGCTCTGGTTCTCCATTTGGCCGTACCTGCACACGCGCCTGCCGTGTCACTTGCCCTTCCAAACCTCTTTCTGCAGAGGACAGGGCAAGAAACGCTGGCTGCACGGAGAGGTGCGATATACATTAGCATTAATAATGACACATTAAGAACATCTTCGTCGATTGCTTAGATCATAGCTGCGGTGCCGGGTCAACCATATAGCAGAATTAGTAAATGGTACAGGCCCTGCGTAATGTGTAGCCTTTCGTAAAAGTAGACCTGTGCTCTAACAAAAATAAAAAATTCTCTTGGCAAGATGTCACAAATAGATGACAAACATGTATTTGTAAGTGGGTGGTCACAATCTTATCTGAAAAGTCTGTGTATTAGTTACGTATGACGTTTGTGCTAATTACATAATTTTCTCAAATTTAGATACCGACTATGTAGCCGAAATTTTCATTCCAAAGGAAAATTCTATGAACATTTTCTTGTAACACGAGTTTAAATTGTTTAGTGGGTGAGTATGGTCCGGCCATATTAGTCAAATAGGAAGTACTGAGTAACGAGTGAGCATTACAAGAGATATCAACGAAGTAAGCGCTAAATCAATTAAAAATAATATAGAATAAATTTTCAAAAGAAAATATCACACACAAAATCGTTTATTTAGGAACGTATATGCAATACGTTTCTCAATACCTCAACCGTGGTGATGGTGTGCAAGTCTTAGGTTTAGTAGCTAGGGTCGATTTATTTGGTATTGTTGGCATGTGGATTATATTATACAATGTGTCGTAGGTTATATCGCCGGGGCCGTGGTACAACCTGCGCCTCCAGCAGTATCAGCCAAACGCGACGCTCAACCAACATTGCTACAAATTAACCATGTACGACCAATCCCATAAGGTACACACCAAAGCCAGTAAAGGTATCATTAAATATACATCATCAGCTGTAGTAGAAGGAATTCAAGAGGAACCACAATCTTCTAAAAAGAGAAGTAAATTGGAAATAAAGGATAGTTTTGATAATATTGTGTCTACTGCGCCGAGTCCCGACGAAAGTGTTGAAACAAAACCGAACGTCAACGCTATAATTTCTCCAGTAATATCTTGCCAGCCCACCGAAGTCAAACCAATCTTAAAGAAATCTTTTATACAAAGGTTTCTTGAGTTATTTAAATGTTTTAGAAAAAAAAAAGATCAATCGTCGCCGACGCCGATAAAGAGAGCAGATTATTTTGGGTCCGAAAAGATAGTGTCGCACTCAACTGCTGTTGGAGCGACCTCGATGGCTGGGACTAGCTACCTTGAAAAGTCTATCGACAAAGTCGAAGACTTTGAGGCTCACAAAGAGAAGCCATCGATAGATAAGTCGAGCAAATTGAATAAAGGACGCTTCTCGGAAAGATCGAATTCTCTGGATAGTTTGAGAACCGCGGACAAGAAAAGCCTAGCTGATGAGTCAAAGTCGCTGGATAACACAGAAGCGGAGATGAAAGAGCAGGCGAAGAACGACATGATAAATGAAAGCACTCGCACGTCCATGATAACGACTTCCATCTACCTGAACTTGAAACAACCAGACGTCAAAACGCGATGGGTATTGTCGTACATTGCGAGGGAGAGGGAATGCCTCGAACTGTATCTCGAAGATGCGTTCAATGGCGGTGCTTGCCTCCGAGTGAATCCTTCAGACGTGGTTAACACGTGGCACCGGGTGACGAGATTATTTCACTGCGATTTTAAGTGCGACAATATGCTTATAGTGTGTGTGGTTACTAAGACTATGAAACACTATGCGGATCAGTCCCTCAACGTGCGGCTGAAAATGCAAAACGTTCATGGCCAAGATTTGCAAGTGGTGCTGTTGGGCCGTAATTTGGTCCAGCAAACCATACTGAATCAGGATTCGATGGGCATCCATTACGCTTATCCGCTACACAGGGAAGAACAGAAGGAGTTCCAAGCTTTGCGCGAGTATCTGCTGCTCAACGAGCCAGGGTTCTACGTACCGATTTATAACTTTTACGGGTGGGAAGTCAGGTGAGTGCGTATTATAGTCTATTTTTGCTTACTTGCCCAATTTCGCAAGCAAACAACTCATTGTAAAATCATTCAGTTACTGCTTTCAGACTATAGTCATTCTCTAATAATTATATAAATTATAACAAAGTCAGACAAAACATTGAGATGTGTGTATTGTCTCTAGCTGTTGGTACGTCTTATATGTTAACTAAATTGCACTTTGCGTGTGGATATATAATCATTAAAAAGATGCCGTTGTCATGTGTGATGAAGATAGAAGAAAGATGCAAGGCATGAGACGAAAATGTCAAAGAAACAATAGAATGTTATCCTGCCACGTTATGTACATATGTGCCTTAACAGGTTTAAAAGCCTCACGTTTCCCCGGCGCTACTGTGTACTGTGTTACTTAATTATATGAGACTAGCACTTCTGTTTCAAACTTCTGCCTACCTTTTCTGGAATATATAGACTTAACTATTAAAACATTTTGGTGTTTCGAGCAGGTATTACAAGGTGCACGTGCCTGGGTCGCAGGTGATCCAGATCAACTGCCGCACGGAGCTGCCGCAGGGTGGTATCCTGCTGGGGCACCTGGGTATCTGCCACAGTAGCCAGTAGTCCACAGACTGCATTCTCCAGTACGTAGAACATAGCACACAAATGTATTTTATTATAAGCAGCATATTAGTATCTAATTTGTCGTAAACTTACATCAACGTACATATATACCTAGTTTTACCATAAATATTAGGATTATTCCACTTTGATACATTACATTATACCTTAAATTAAATTTTTGTTTTCGAAATTCGTATATGATATATACTATAAATCAGGTGATTTAAGAAAATATAATAAATAAATTGTAATCATGTGGAATTTGATCACCCAGGTGATTTGAAGAAAAATAATAAATAAATTGAAATCATGTGGAATTTGATCACCCAGGTGATTTGAGGAAACATAATAAATAAATTAAAATCATGTGGAATTTAATCACCCAGGTGATTTGTTGGTAGGTCATTTTAGGACACAAAAATGTGGAATATATAATCTGAATATCATGCCGTTCAACTAAAACTTTCTTATTGTTGTCGGTTTTACGCCAGTGATAGCCCAATTTTCTTTTAAAAGATCGATGCGTTTCTAGGCACCCATCGAATCCAATTTTATCATGTAAGACTGACCGTAATTTTGCCAATGTCGGAATTTGTGAATGTGGAGATTAAAATATATAATAAAAATAACAGAATACCGTTCCCAAGGTCGGACTATTGTTTACACTGATGAGAGTAGCGTTTTGACAACACATGTTCGAAATAACACCTGGGTCGAAAGAAATAAACAGTCTTCGTTTTTAAAATAACTAAGTACAGGTACTCGGTTTATTTTAGTACACGCTGGAACCAATGCTGGTTTTATTGATAACGCCCGTTTAGTCTACAAAGCTAATTCAGCAACCGGAGACTACCATTCAAATATGAGCTTTGAAAATTATGTCAAATGGTTAAATGAAGAGTTGCTACCAAATTTACCAGATGTGTGATAGTATTAGATAACGCTTCGTATCATAATACACGTGCCGAAACATTACCAACGTCAGTAATGGTCAGTCATGCTGCAATGGCTCATTGCTAAGGGCACAGTACATAAATATACAGTATTGTAACTCGGCCATATTTTTGAAATAAATGCCTACAGCCGCGCGGTACGTAAACATGCGATAGGGCTGCCATATATCTATTTTTGTGATTGTAAATATTTTTTATTTTATTTAAACAAATAAAATACTTTGTGAATGGAATAGGAAGTGTTCAATAAAAATGCATGTTTTTTTTTATTGGTAGATTTAATTAAAAAAAACATGTTTATGTTAGATTTAAGACTTAATAACAAATCCGTTTTAAAGTTTAAAAAATCCGCATTGGAATATAAAGCTTAATTCAAATTGTTTTGGGAAACATGGACAAGGAGGAGAAAAAGGAATATCTTTTACTTGGTTATAGATACCTGCAGCTACTTTACAATGTATATGTTTAGTTTTAAAAGAAGTTCGCGCGGTTACTGTTTAAAAAACAACACACCGTCCGTTCGCCACTGCGGCGCATTCGCGACTGCAAAAGGTATTCTGTGGCGACTGGTTGCCATGCTATGGTAACTACGAACAAATGTACGGGTACGTTTTTCGACAAGAGCGCCTCTATTAGCAGTATCATGAATTAATTGTGTTATAATTGTGTTACTATATAGTTTTCAATAGATGGCGATATTACAAAATTTTGCTGCGGTAGCCATAGATTACAATACGGTAGCGTCTACTTTAGTGTTGTAAAATAAAAATTCAGTGGGATATTTTGTTTTAGTCTACAACAACTTAAATCAATGAAGACGATAATTTGTATAAAGAATATCTAAAATCTCAGCAATAGTGCCATATAAAAGTACAATAGAGCTAAACAGGTAATATCAATGCAGATTAAAATATTTAACTGAATAAGATTTAGTGGAAATATTGAGATCATCTAACAACACTGTTTTTGACACGTCATGTTCGACGATTTCTAACAAGAAAATTTTCGATTTATGCGTTTGCTCAAAGTTAATTTCTTGTTTTTCTGTGTATTTGTGGTTTTCTACAACCTAGTACGTTGAGATAAACTTAGTTCCTCCGGCCAGGCATCGAGAATACCTAAAAATGCTAAAGACTTCTATTTTGTGGTGAATTTGATCAATTTTGCCATCATGACTTATAGATCATATTGTGTACCAGGATGTTTGGTGAAGCTTGGAGACGGTAAACGGACTGTGATAATTTGATGATGCTGTTAAAGTCGCAGCGCATAATTATTATATGACTCACAAGAGAAAATAAAAAACATACACATTATTTATTGTTTATTTTTTCATGTTCCCCATATATTCCATTTTGTAACTTGATTAATATGCTGCCTATTTTTGTATGCATACAAATATAGGCAGCATATAAATTACAATAAAATTATAAACATTTTAAATGAATAATGCAGGTGTCTATATTCGTATATACACGTAAGTATGTATAGGTTGCTTTGACGACTTTAGTTTAGTTCATGATACTGCTACTTGGCGGCAGCACTTATGCAGACCTCTAGCGAGGCTCGAGTTGCCTATCTATATAGTATTGTAATCTATGCTGGTTGCGTGCCAAGCGCATGCCGACGCCGAGGCGCGTAGGTATGACTCGAGTTCCGACCATTTGTATGAAGATAGGTTACTGTATATTTATGTACTGTGCTAAGGGCATACAGTTCGACTCAAATTTACGCAATGTTGAGCTATATGATATTATAAAAAGCAAAAGCAATTTTATAACCTACAAAATCGATAACTACATCAAAAGTAAAGGTTTTGAAGTACTGCGCCTACCTCCTTACCACCTGAGCTAAATGCTATAGAGAACATATATGGGGATTCTTAAAAAACTATGTTTTTTAAGAAACGTTGATCAAAATATGACGAATGTAGAAAATCTTATTCACGAAAGTATTGAAAATATAACTAGCGAACCTGGCACAATACATGCAATAGTGTGATTAAGAAGGATGCTGAATACATGAAATACTTTTATATAGAAAATTCAACTCATCTGTGCGGGCGGCGCTATGTGTGCGTGCGCTTGTAATTATACAGCTTCGATTTATGTAGCAATGACGTGGCAGTCGTCGTCCGAGCAACACATGTTCTTATCGCTTTTTGTACGAGTACAATCGTTATTAAAAATGTCTAGTTCTTTACGGAGAAAATGTTTAAGGAGTCAGGTAAATTTTATAATTATTTAATGTTCTGATTTCTATATAATAAATAAATAAATAAATAAAAATAGTTTATTATCAAAAAGGTTTACAAAGCTTAAAAATACCCGATGGCCCCACACTAGGTATAAACCTGTCCTGTGGGTACCCAATACGCTTATTACCTAATGACAATTTAACAATTAGCTCGATTGCCGACAAAGACTTAGTGACTAATTAACAATGACTTATGCTATATTAAAAGAAAACAGATTATTAAAAACTAAATTATATTAAGTTAAATACATAGAACTTTAATAAATATATAAATATAAATAATATAATACTAAATATAAAAGTTGGTTATTACATTAAAGGAATATTTTATAATAATATGTATGTATGGATGTATATCAAAGTGAAAAGCTTGTAGGAGCAGAGAGTTATACAATGCTAAGAAGGAGATTTTCCGTAGTGCCATATGAAATCGAGTTAAACAATTTAGTTATTTTTAGTTTAGCTTCTTTAACCGTCCATGTCTTAATATCACATAAACTCGCTATCTTGTTATACAAGAAATGGTCCTTAAATGGTGTGAAGCGTCGAGCAAAGGCGGTTCTAATGGTAGGGACTGGGATTTTATATACACGACGCTTAAGTAAGTCAGGGTAGTCTTTCGAGTTTATGACGGCACGATGAGTCTTTAGAAAGCTTTGCAACAAGAACAATTGACGCACACTAAGTAAATTACTTTCCCTGTAAAGACTGTGTGTTGGATACCTGAAGGGCTTTTTAAGCATGGTTTTGAGCACTGATCTCTGAGCCCTTTCCACTTCAATTAACACAGTTTTTAAAGCATTGCCCCAACAGCCCAAGCAATATCCTATCACTGACTGTGTTAACGCAAAATAAACAACTTTTAAAATGTTTAGTGGAGCAGAGGAGCGAAGTATTCGCATAATGTTTGCCGTTTTGCGAATGCGAGAGGACAAAGAGTGAATATGGGCCCTAAAATCCAATTTAGAGTCAACAATCACTCCCAGATATTTTACAGTGTCAGCTTTTTTAATGTTGTCACAGCTGCAGGTCTGTTCATTGCTACAGGTGTGTAGCTTGAGACCGAGTGAGTTGGAAGGTGCCGATGCGGCTGTTTTGTGAAAACAAACATAATTAGTTTTACTAACATTCAGTGATAAGAGATTATGCTGAAGCCATTTAGAAATCTGTTTCATGCCTGACTCCACATTTGCAAACGTCTCGGCCCAGGAGGAACCGTCAAATATGATCACTGTATCATCTGCATAACATACAACTTCCGCTTTAGTGCAATAGTGTATGTCATTTATGTACATGATGAACAGTGTAGGACCAAGTATGCTACCTTGCGGTACACCGAATTCAACATTATGTAGCTCGCTTTCAAGGCCACCAACTCTTACGCAATGTTTCCTGTCAGACAGGTAACTCTCAAACCATTTTAAGACCACACCGCGTATGCCAAATCTATTTTCTAACTTCCGGAGCAGGATTGGAATTGACACAGTATCGAAAGCTTTTGCTAAATCTAGAAACATGCCAAGACTGGGTCTATTATTGTCCAAGTTGTTTGCGATTATTGAGGTGACTAAAGTAAGAGCATCTTCCGTCGACTTTCCTTTCCTGAAGCCAAATTGCCTTGCAGTGATTAAATTATTAGTTTCAGTATACTTAACGAGTCTGTTACACACAATCTTTTCTAATAATTTTGAGAAGGTGGTAAGGAGCGATATTGGCCGATAACTTTCTACTGCGTGTCTAGACCCGTTTTTATAAATCGGTATGATAGATGCAGATTTCCAGGTATCAGGGAATACGCCCGATAGTAGACTGTGGTTAAAAATTCTTGTTAAGGGAGGTATAATAAGATGCCTAATTTCTTTTAAAAGAAAGTTAGACAGACCGTCAATGCCCATAGCTTTACCTGGTTTCAATGAGAGTATGAGAGATTCTACTTCCATTTCATCAGTAGGGACCATGAAAAAGGAATTCTTCAGCGGGATCCGAGCTACTTTTGCTGCTAATGCATCTTGAGTTGTCTGTAGGTTTTCTAAATTAGCATCAGCCAGCATTTGACCTACAGTAGAGAAATATTTAGAACACATGTCTAGTGACTCTTTGGGATTCTTAGCACCCTGAAGCGCTAAAAGTTCTTTGTTCTCACTTTTACTGTCATTTAGGCGGCATATCGATTTTAAAGTCTTACACATTTTTTTTGGATCTTTGGTATTGCTAGTAAGCTCATTATTTTCAAACTCGGTTTTGAGCTTTCGTAAAAGACTATTGCAAAAGTTTCAGTATCGCGTATAGATAGTATGTATCATTTGATCGTTTGGGGATTGTCGTGACTTCATATGGAGTTTATCGCGATGCCGTATGCAACGAATAAGACCTGGTGTAACCCAAGGCTGAATAGCAAATTTTGAGTGGGGCATACGTACCTTCCGCATATGTTTTTGAAGAATGTCACCAAGATGAGAACTAAATTCGCTCACTATCTGGTTTGTATCATCTGAGTCTAACAGTCGCGACCAGTCTACATTTAATAGTTCGTTCTTGATAGCTTCAATGTCCCATTTAATAACAATCCTATTCGAGTTTCTTTGTTCGCGAACAATTAAGGCGAGACCAAGTAATACAATGTCATGATCCGTTATATCAGAGCTACATATTACACCTACAGCATTTTTTACTGAATTAACATATATATGGTCAAGATAAGCACTACCCCTGGTTGGTTTTGAGATTGCCGGGAAGAGACTATGTTCGGCAGTAAGACATAGATAATCCAATTCTTGGCTGATTGATGAATGAAGGATATTAATATTGATGTCACCTGTGAGAATTAAAGTGTTATTTTTGTTAGAAAATTTGTTTAACATGCTATCAAGAGAACATAGAAAGTTACTGAGGTTGTAAAATGATGGCGGGCGATATATACCGAATATTGTTACAGAGTTAGCCAACTTTAGTTGTAGGCAGTTTGCGTCAACTATGTCTGGTTCAATTACACAGGCACTAATAGATTTTTTCACATAGGCAACTACGCCACTATTTTGGTTAATAACTTTTTTAGTGTTATAACTTGTGTATGATTCCATTTGTGGTATTAAAGAGGAGTCGTTTAGCCAACACTCCGTTAAAATTATAACATCAATAGGTATGCTAATCCTTTTAAGAGTTATAATAAATTTGTCAAAGTTCTTGTTCAGACTTCGAATATTAAACGTTAAAACTCTAAAGTTGTGGACCGGTGAAATTGCTGTGCTACATAACTCAGGCGCTGCAATTGTATGACAGTTTATACACAATGAATCTAGTTCAACATTTGTAAGATTGTTAGTCATTGTTGCACAAATTAATAATAAAATCATATACTGATAAAACATTTAGTTTTAAGTGACTGCCACATAACATAATCATATATATAGCACACATTAATTTTTTAATGTACAAAATGTCGTTAATCCAGTAAGGAACATTACAATAATGTCTAATATTATAGTTTTTTACATTGATTATATAATTACAAGCTACATTTAAACATTTAAGCTCCTTGTTTATAGTTGTTACAGAATTAAGACACAGTATACACAGAATAAAATATATAGTAATATTAATATAATTATGAATAATTTTATGTTTATAATAAAGACAGTATTGGAATAATCTCATAATTTTAGTAAAACCGTCAGTTTCATTTGGCCATATCAAATACACGCGAAAGTTCATCATGAGTACGTACTGGCAGAGAGGGTTTACCTTCAGCTTTCTTGACATAGACATTGCCCTGTTTACACCAACAGAAAGAATAACCATACTCTTTACACTTGGCGCGCGCTGCCCGAAAAAGCAGTCGGTTTTCCCTTGTAAGGCGTTCATTATAAAAGATCTTAGATGGCGAACCAGGAACGTCGAGATCAGCACTAGTAATGGTCTTCCTAGATTTCGCAGCCGTTAATATTTCGTCTCGTTTGCTGCGACGTAGAAGACGAACAACAATTGGTCTTGAGAACTTTGTGTCATTGGAGACACCGCTGTCTTGAAGCGCGGCCCAACTCTGGTCACCCAGTCAATGTCGCGATCTTTGAGATCAATGCCTACCTTACGCGCCGCTAACAAGGCCAGATGATGAGGGTTTTCATTTGCCTGTTCAGGTATACCAGCCAGTTCAAGTTCATTACGTAAGTGCTGCTGCGCTTGAGAGTTAATTTCATTCTGCAACTCGTGTAATTTTACCTCAAGTTGTTTTACCATGCTATCCCTGGCCTCGAGCTTTTTTATGCGGTTGTCGTTAGTGGCTATAGATGAGCCCAACTCTTGTAGTTTAATTTGGCAATTGGTAAGTGACGTGGTGGCATCTTCCAGTTTTGTTTTCAGAGAAGAAATTTCCCGAGTTAATAAACGTACTTCCTCTGTTAGTAGCTTTAGCTCAGAGTAACTGTTTTCGTCGTCAGTGTATGGGATGTCAGCCTTTTTCCTGATTGTAATATTATCATCCGTAGTTCGTACAGGTGTTAAGCTGTTGTCCCCTCCTTTTTTCTGGGTGGCACAGCAGTCAGGGCATTTCCATACCTTTTTTCTGTCAGCCGACAATGAAGTAACATTTATGCATAAAAAGCAAAAACTTTTCTCACAAGTCGATGCGGAACATTTAATGAGATTTATCTCCTTTGTATTCTTCAGACAACCGTGACATTTCATCTTGAAAATTTTATAATAATATAATAATAATAATAATTCCTTTATTCAGATGACTAAGATCCAATGTGTTAGTAATTACAATAATGACTTACAAACTATTGTTAGTAAAATGACATGATATTAATAATGATAAAAGATAATGATAAAATGTCAATGCTTCATTGGGACATCACTTTATCACCATCCTCACCATCTTTTTTAAAATTGGAGAAGTAATATCCTCACTTATTATTTTGAGGATGCCGTTGCTGGTATCTCGTACTCTGCTCAGTAAAGATGCAGTTTTTTTGCGAATCACCGCTTGAAAGCTCAGTTCGATTTTGCACAAACATTTCTGAGGCACTACAAAAACGAGGCCTTCGCAACAACATCCTAAAAATATTATTATACTGGACGCGCAGAGCGTCCATCGCTCTTTTGGCATAAGCGACCCACAGATTTCCCGTGTAGAAACTTTGGCAATATGCCTTAAAAAGGGTGATTTTGACATCTAAACTACATCGGGAGAATCTGCGTGCCAACATATTACCTCGTATCGATAGCGCCCTGCGCTCCCTTTCAATATCTACATTGTCTTTAAGGTCGGTGGTGAGGAAGTGCCCGAGGTACTTGAAAGAATCTACCTTATCTAGTTTTGAGCCATTTAACATAATAGCAGGTAAACTTTCAGGGTGTTTACCACCGTCCTTAAAGACCATGTATTTACATTTCGTAATATTATATAACAAACCGTGTCTAGCCGCATAGACCTCACAGCGCTTCAGTAACTCTCCTATAGACCGTGCAGTGGGGCCCAGCAGCACCATATCGTCTGCATAGCTTATGTTATTTACGCTAACACCACCTACCCTGCATCCGACATGCATGCTGCTAAGCTCCACCAGTAAATCATTTACATACAGGTTGAAGAGCCGTGGAGACGTCAACCCCCCCTGTCTCACACCGCACTCCAACTCGTATGAGTCCGAGAGAGTACTGGACCATTTGACATGGTTTATTTGATTAGCATACCAATACTTCAGGATGTCTACCACTTCCGTCGGCACGTTCCTGTCCCTCAGCTTTCTCCAAAGCATATCGTACGACACAAGGTCGAAAGCTTTGGAGAGGTCAAGGAAACAGGCGTAAACCGGCGTTTTCCTTTCTGAGTAGTACTGAACAGTGTACTTAAGACTGAGGATGGCACTCTCTGTTGACAATCTGCGTTGAAAACCGAATTGCGAATCGTGCAGGGTAATACAACTCTCCAAGTAAGTATCGAGTACACTGTCCAGCACTTTTGCAGCCGTGGTCGCCAGGGATATAGGTCGGTAATTTCCCCTGTCCGAGATGTCTCCAGTCCTGTTCTTAATTATAGGTACTACAATTGTTTTCATCATATCAGATGGTAAGTATGAATGCTTAATGCACAATGTATAAAACATGGCCAGTACCCTCGGCAGGTGAAACCCCGCGAACTTAAAATGTTCAATACTGAGTCCATCGTGTCCGGGAGATTTGCCTCTGCTCATGTGTACAATGGTTTCTTTAACTTTTTTGGCTGAAAAATATATTTGTGGCTCTTCTCCCCGACACGTCGACCCTTTCTCAGTCATGGAAATGCTAAGTGGCGACTTTACTCTAAAATGTTCCATGAACATGTTCGCTATATCCCCTGGGTTGCTTTTTCCATCCACACTCACAGCAAGGCTTGGCTTCGCTTCCAATTTCCTTGTAGACTTCCAGAATTTAGCAAAGTTTTTTGAAGCTCTTTGTTGAGTTATTTTATCCATTTTAATCTGCGTTTGATTATCCTGGCACCATTTTAGACGACTCTTAAAAATCTTACGTGACTCTCGCATTCTTTCATAGACGTTACCAGAACTCGGTTTATTATGGAATATCCAATTTTGAAATTGAAGCTTTGCCTCACTGTGAGCGTCCTTAACGTGTAAGTTCCACCCGCACAATCTCTTACATTTTACAGCGCTATCACTCACTGACTCACATGACTGCATAGCAGCGTCAGTCAAACTGTCAATAATTCTATAATATAACTTGTCCAAGACATGCCTATGTTCAACCCGGCTACATGAAACAGAGCTGCAATTCGAGAACTCCATGGGAAAATCTATTTCACGTAACTTGTCGTTACAAATTTCCTGATATTTATTTATTTGCGTTTCGTTTCTCAGACCCTAGATAACTTGACTCCGCATTTTGTTTTCCAATTGCAGCTTCTGTTTAACCGCACCCAGATCGCAAGTCATAAAAAGTGGTAAGTGATCCGAAACATTATAAAAAAGTCGGAAAAATAACAAAAAGAATTTCCAATGCCAATGTGAATTGACCGGGAATCGAACTCGGACCGCAAGTGCTTGTGGCAAAATCGAAGTCGTCTGTACTACGCAACGTTCTGTATACACTTCGGGAGCTTGTGTGAAATAGTCAACCACTATTTGCAAAGTTAATTTTTATGTTATAAAAGTACGTAACCTTTATAAGTTTCAATGTCATTCACTGTGCACAACACTCAAACAACGGAAATTTTTAGAAATGTTTTTGTCTATAACT
This sequence comes from Catocala nupta, assembly GCA_963675205.1. Lineage (NCBI taxonomy): Eukaryota > Metazoa > Arthropoda > Insecta > Lepidoptera > Erebidae > Catocala > Catocala nupta. The sequence goes on along the minus strand of OY776084.1, from coordinate 7,505,155 downwards.
TCGACACAAAGTAACGGATTGATTGGGTATTAACACAAATTTGTTCATTAAGTGATTGTCCACACACTGGTATAAGTTTTATTTCGGGGAATGCAATTTATACCGATTTACTGATTATTTTGATCGAGTAAATTTAGTTTTTATTTTCCATATTTTGCTATATTTCACACATAAGATCATATCTTAAATAAACTAGAAATAATAATCCTTCTTTCCAACATTTCGCGATAGACAGGCCTTTGTTCAAAATACCACGGAACCTACACGGTGCATGGCTTGAAACGCATTTGGTCGGCTGTTATTCATAATGTGTTATTTGATAATATTGTTTTTTTTTACTACATATTTGTTCCATATTTTACCATTTTAATACATATTTATCCGGTCCATATTTATTATGATCAAATAATATAATTCCTTAATTATAATATATATTATTATTAACGTTAACGTATTATTATTATTTTAGACTCGTTAAACTATTGCTAAGTTATACGAATTTCTGAAGAAAGATGCAGCAGATATATTGCAAATAGTAAGTGATCCAGTTTGCAGTCCAAGTCCAATATTAATATCGAAATTGAGTGAACGTTTAAACAGTGTACTAAAGAGAACAGCAATGGCATATCAGAAAGAACAATAACTAATATATTGGCTGAAGGAAATGAAACTGACTCTAAATTTAAATCACTGTATAAAGACCGTAAAAAAACGTGCAAGAAAATTGGAATTAGACAATTTTATCGTTGATGTTATACGTTCAACTATTCAAAATTACCATTTAGAACATCATCAGTTACCTACCTTGGTAAAGTTGAAAAGAATATTTCAAGAGAAACTTAACTATGGTGGAAGTATTTCGTCTCTGCGTACAGTTTTGCTAAAGTTGGGATACAAATGGCGAAAACTGTGGATAACAGACGTGTAATTGTAGAGCGGCATGACATTTAAAAGCTACGATTTTCTTACCTGAAAAAATTACTCTGATGCCGTCAAGAAAATCGGAGTATCGTATATACAGATGAGAGCTATATCTTAACTAATCATGTGCAAAACAAAGGATGGGTTAATAACGATGGGTGGTCCATCGTTAAAGAAAAACCTGTCGAAAGGACAAAGAATTATCATTGTGCGTGCTGGTTCAGAACAAGGTTTCGTACCTAACGCACTATTGATATACAAAACAAGTAATATTTCCAGTGATTACCACTCTTACATGAATGCAGAACATTATGAAAAGAGGCTAAAAGAACATCTGGTACCGAATCTTCCACCTGACTCTGTAATTGTGCTTGATAATGCGTCGTACTACAATGTTCAAAATGACAGAGCTCCAAATTCTAATTCAACAAAAATAGACATGCAAAGATGGTTGACAGGAAAAAGCATTGCTTATAATGCAGATATGAAAAAAATAGAACAGTATGGTTTGATTAAAAAAATAAATAAAACCATATTTGTTATAGAATTGATGATATACTTCAGCCATATGGCATAAAGTTCTTTGACTATCACCGTATCATCCTGAACTAAACCCCATTGAAAATATATGGGGAATTTAAAAAAATTATATTGCTTCACCCAATGTCGAACAAAATGTGACGGGAATAATGAAACTAATAGATAAACGTTTAAGTAAAATAATGTAGACATGTGGCGTAATACTTGTCGACACGTAAGAAAAAAGAAGAAGAATACTATCGGCATTTTGACATGGAATTAGAATTCATAATTAACCTTAGTGAGAGCAGCGAATCCGAAAATTCAACATTTGATGTTTCTAGTAGCGATACAGATTAATATGTTCAATAAATATGCATTTTACAAATAAAGTTGTTTTATTTTTATTCCATATATTATCAAACACAGCAGATTACAATAAACAACAATAAAAACAAAATAATCTAAAATAATTTACAATAGTTACTACTTGTCACCAAGTTGTTCTTTTTATTTTAAAGTTGAAATAATTGTATTTGTATTTTGTACTTTACTATAAAAGTTTTTAAACTTTCGCGATTTGTACACATACTTAATATAATGTTAGACAACGGGTCTTACTCGCGATAAAGTATTTAAAAGGTAATAAATACCTATTGATTGCCCGACGTTTCGACCGACTTGCATCGATCGTGGTCACGGGTTGACTGATGTGAGCTCAGCGGCGCCTTCGTGAAGTGCGGATTTCGGCAACTACCCTCACTTGGTCACTATTATTTATATTCGTACTGTCGGTATTTCGACACACAACACTAACGACGTCTACACGCTGGCTACCTAAGTCACTACGGCGACGTTTACATTTGCTGATGACTGGATTCCAAGATGTAGACAAACGGTATCCATCCTCCCGGTTGAAGTTACGATATTTCTTAATTTCAACCGCTTCACGTACTATCCTGGAGTGATAGTGACGATCGGTGGATAAAACCTGTGGTTTATGTAACTCGATCCAGTGGTTTGGTCCAGACTCCAGCAAATGCTCGGCTATAGCGGACTTGTTTACTAACCGGTTCTTGACAGCTGTGATATGTTCCTTGACCCTTTCAGCGATTGTACGTTTGGTCTGTCTTTACTGTACCTCAAGTTAAGCACACAAAGTTACTGTATATATACAAATTTTACCCACACATAGCGCCGCGCTCAAAGAGGAGTTGAACTTTTTGTACCGAGTTTGAATTTATCATTTTGCAAGATGACAGTGACGATGCAACTGACATGGAAGAGTCTGATCTTGAATCGAACAAATTTTTTTAACATTAATTTATACGTGTAAGTAAATAAATATTGAACACGAAAAATATTTCTCATTTAACTAAATGAAACACAAATCTAACTTCCTACTTATTATATTTCAATAACGATAAGCTTGCTAACGCTATCTGCAGTTACGCATACAAGAGCGCGTGTCTATACACACTCATGTGTCATCACAACTACAAGTATAGCTCACCCGCCGTCGTGAGGCGTAAGTCCCATTCGCCACCCCACGCATTGCCTCCTGCGGTGGCGAATGGGACATTTTCCAAAAAAAACCCATTCGCCACCGGGGTTGACGCAGCGTTGCCTCTTCCGGTGTCGAATGGAATTTTTGTTGGAAAAAGTCCCAGTCGCCACTGGGGGTGGCGAACCGGTGTCAATTGCAACATTGTTACGTAGAAATGTTCAGTCACTGCTGGGAGTCAATAGTTACTTTATCATAATATTTTAAAAGGCTTTTTTTCATATGCTTGGTCGTTCTAGAGAGAAATAAAAGATGTTTTATTAATGTGATGTTGCAAATCAGATTAGTTAGGTATAAGGTATATACTATGAAAATTTATTTAAGTAGGTAGGTATCTACTAAAACTATTAATGATTTTTGTAATAAAGATAAATCGCCGATGACTAGCAAAGTTATCTTAAATATTTATTATGACATCACATAAAGTAAAATAAAATACATTACGTGTGAACAATAATATTATTTTATCCAGTAATTGTAAACATTACTTAAACCTGAATAGTCATTTTATTCTATTTAGAGTTCATACTAAAATTCTTAGACATACCCACTTTCATTCTAGATGTTCATAAGTCGAGCGGGCCAGATGGCATACCAGCAGTGGTACTAAAGCAGTGTGCTCCTGAGTTGTATCCAGTATTGACGCGCCTCTTCTCGCTGCGACATGATATCTGCTTTACAAATACACCAAAATACGCGTATGGACGCCTTAGAAAAATACATCTCTGAAATCAAAGTCCAAAACGATACCATCCATAAAAAGAATCTAGACATAGAAAAATCTATTGAATTTGCCACCTCCAAGGTCGATGAACACAATCTACAATCTGCTATAACTAAATTGGAAAAAGATCGGCAACAACTCGCATCGCAAATTTCAAAAATGGAAGAGAAGTGGGAAGCTTTTGAGAGACTCTCTCGCAAATCTAGCATTCAAATTAGAAACGTTCCAAAACAGGAAAATGAAACCAAAGAGACGCTATCTAATATGATAAAACAACTCGCCACATCTCTCAAAGTCAACTTAAATATCTGGGAAGTGAGTGACGTATACCGTATACCTTCTAAACCTGGCCAAACAAATTCAACCATTATAGCGGAATTCTCGTCCACTTTACTTAAACTAAAAATGTTAACAGCAGCTAAAAATCAAAATCTTGATTGTAGAAGGTACAAGACAGAACTACTGAACTAGGTTACTTTTCGAATATTGATTATAAAATCACGACGTGGCGTGATTGGTCTACTGAGACTGATTATTGGATAAAACATATCAATACCCACATACACTCAATATACACTAACATACATATTTATCACACAAACACTAACACATACACAAATCCTTCAAACATAAACACACACACAATCAAAATAAACCAAACACACACATTCCGTCCGCCATATACTGTCTTCTTAGTTATATGCACACAAACAAATCTACACACAAATTTATATTACATATTTTGTATACAGACGAAATTGATCATATACTGGGGAAATATTTTCGAACAATCACTAATACTTAACTCCATAACTTTTGAACAACCTGTAAAACGCAGCAAAATGCCGGTATAACGCTAATAATTATTATATATACATTATTGAGCACATTTGTACCTAATAAATCGTAATGGATAATAGACAACTATTTGAAGAAATCGATAATAACTGTGCAACGCCGTGCAAGCTCGTTGAAGACCCCAAATATCTCTTTCAAGAACTGAACGATATCACTGGCCATACATCAACCAGGTTGAACATGATATCTTTTAATATAAGAAGTGTCAACAAAAACTTAGACAACTTCTTGATATACGTAACTAGTTTAAAAACAAATATAGACATAATAGTCCTCTCGGAATGTTGGTGCGATGAACTCTCGGACCCTCCTCAAATTGATGGATTCTCTATGCACTTTACTAAACGCAGTTTTAACAAAAATGACGGGTTTATTATGTATATAAACTCAATTCTTAAAGCCTCTATTCAAGAAATTGAACTAGACGAGGCTAACTGCTTGATGGCTAAAATAGGCAACCTTATGGTTCTTGGTATTTATCGCCCTTTCTGTTTTAAGAATCCGAAATTATTTTTGGATGCTTTAGATACATTCTTAATAAAGAATAAATCACGGAATATCGTACTCACGGGGGATATTAATATAGATATCTTGGATACTAAGAGTAATGTTGTTGGAGACTACCTTGAAATTCTAGGCTCTCATGGTCTGCAGTTAGGTATAGACATTCCCACGCATGGACAGACATGTCTGGATCACTTTATGTGCAAACTAGTTGGAGTCCACCAATGTTTTGTACTAGCCACAGACATCACAGACCACTATCCACTTTTGTTGACCTACATTAGTTCACTTCCACCTAAAACTACTACTTTGAAGCGCATTACCAGAACAAAAATAAATTTTGAAGCATTGGCTGACGGTATAAAATTGTACGACTGGAATCCGTTCCTTGACATAACCGACCCTAATATTGCCGCTCAAACCCTGACAAATACTCTCCAGGAGCTCATAGCTAACAATACTAACACATATACCTTTGCCCATCGTCTTCGCTCGTTAAAGCCCTGGATTACATTAAATGTCATAAAGTGTTTCAAAATAAGAGATCGGCTACATAAAATATCAAAAAAGAATCCCAACAATCGTGAAATAAAAAAATAAATATTTAAATTATAGAAATACATGTAATCAAATAGCTAGGAATTTAAAAAATAATTATTGTAAGGAAAAATTTAATTTAAATCATAAAAATATTAAAAAGGCTTGGGAAACGGTAAAGGAACTTTGTTGTATCAAAAAGAGTCAACCTAAAGCTTTGGCATTACTTGATCTTGAGCAATCGTCGCCTGGTGATTCTCTAGATGTGGTTAACCGTTTCTATACTTCGATTGCCAGAGAACTAGCTGCCGATATATTAAATAGAAATAGTACCAATGAATCTTCTTTAGCACAAAATATTGTATCTTCAGAGTGCGCAAGTTCCATATATTTAAATCCGGTAGATTACATTGAGATTGATAAAATTATCCTCAAGCTAAAAAGCGATAGTGCACCGGGTATAGACTCTATTCCAAATATGGTATTGAAAAACTCCCACGCAGTCTTGTGTGTCATGATTGCTCATATGTGCAATCTTAGTGTTACATCTGGAGTGTTTCCGACTATTTTTAAAAAAGCGGTGGTGGTACCTGTTCACAAGGGTGGTAGTGCGGAAATAGTCACAAATTATAGGCCCATATCCTTATTAAGCGCCATAAGTAAAATTCTGGAAAAGGTAGTTAACACTCGTATAATGAAATACTTAGAAAACAAAAAATTACTAGCTTTCAACCAATATGGCTTTCGCACAGCTAAAAATACAGAAGATGCGGTCGCGAGGCTCTCAGAGGTTGTTACCAAAACAGTAGATACAGGCAAAAAATGTGTTGCCATATTTTTAGACATAAAAAAGGCATTCGATACTGTGTCCACGCCAATTCTGTTGCGACATCTAGAGAGCATGGGTTTACGTAGAGCCATCTTAGAGTGGCTCCGTGATTACTTGACGGATAGAAGCCAGGTAGTTAGGGTGGCGGATACCTATAGCAATAGTTTACCTGTCACCTATGGCATTCCCCAAGGCAGCACCCTGGGCCCGACGCTCTTCTTAGCTTATGTCAATAGCCTTTGTAAGCTTCAAATAGATGATGGTGAAGTGCTGGCATTTGCGGATGATACTGCCTTAATTTTTCAGGGTAGCAATTGGTCAGAAGTTCAAAAATCGGCTGAAAATGGCCTGAGGCAGGTTATGCTATGGCTAGATCAGCACCTCCTGACTATCAACGTTTCCAAAACGAAATACATTTGCTTCAGCATCTCTAGTGCATCCAACGCTGCGTCTAAGTTTTCACTTAAAGCACACACCTCGCAGTGCAAAGACTTCAACCATCCTTGCGACTGTATTCCCATCGGACAAACAGATGTCCATAAATATCTGGGAGTTCTCATAGATAGCCACTTAAATTGGAAGCCACAGATATCGGCCCTTAGTAAAAGAATTCGGAAATTGCTACCCATATTTAAAAATCTTCGCGACTCTGCAGATCATACACTTCTGGTTAAAATATATTTTGCTCTCTGTCAATCACTTTTAACGTACTGTATCCCAGTGTGGGGTGGGGAATCAGCAATGTATCTTCTAGAATTGGAAAGAGCGCAACGCGCTGTCATAAAAGTTATGTTTAATAAAATTAGGAAATACCCCACTCAAAAACTATACGAAGAAACAAATCTGCTCACCGTGCGACAATTATTCATCTTGAATTGTGTACTACGCCACCATAAAACTGTAGACCTCTGTAAAATACCTAAAATTAATAAAAGAAGAATTCGAACACCTGTTCCCAAATTCAACACAATGTTCACTCGTCGCCAAATATTCTATATGGGACCATTTACTTACCGAGTCATTAACGACAAATTTCATATTTTCAGTTTAAATAAACACCGTCTGAAATTGATCCTAAAAAGCTATTTAACAGCACTTGATTATGCTACAACAGAAAACATTCTGCGAGTAAACATATAAACGTGAAATCAACATGAAGGTATATACATGCACACACAAACATACATGTACGCACAAAACCTCCACATACATACAAACTAATAGATTTACGTTCTTCCACATTCACAGACACACACACACACATACACACACATATATATACACATACACACACACATACACACGCACACACCCGCACACACACACACACACACACACGCACACATACACACAAACACAATAAATTTACACGCCCAATCATCCTCATTTATGTCAACCTTCTGTATTTTTATTTTATTTTCTTTTAATTATCTCTTATTTCCATTTTGTTTTGTATTGTTATTTTTGTAAACTGACTGAATGGTTAATAGCACTAGCCAGGGGTGGAGGGTTGGTGACCTGAGACACAGGATACTCCTAGTTCAGGGGCCAACCCGCCATAATAAAACATAGCCACAACATAAAACAAATACCGTGTATATCTCAAGTTTTTAAGACTGTATGTATTATGGTGAGAAAATAAAAGTTATTATTATTATTATTATTATTAAAACAGGTCATAAAATGGCTTGACGCAAATAAATTAAAAATTAACATTGAAAAAACTAAACTTACAATTTAAAACCTACAAAAGTAAACATATTCAATTAAATATCAATTATAAAAATACAGAATTCCAGCAAATACAAAGTACAACATTCTTACGAATAACTTTAGACGCTCATTTTACATGGAAGGAACATATTGACAAGATATGCACAAAAATAAATAAGTTCATTTTTTCCATACGCAAAGTCAAAGAAACAACATCCAGGCAAACTGCCATAATGATTTACCACTCATACATTTACTCTATAATACGTTATGGCATAGTTGTATGGGGCAACTGGAGCGAAATTCTAAAATTTTTATAGCGCAAAAAAAATGCATTCGCGCGTTGTTCGGTATGAAATGGTCTGAGTCCTGTAAACCTATTTTCAAATCGAATAAGCTACTAACTGTTCCCAGCATCTATATTTATGAAGTGGTTAAATTAGTCAAATCTCACAATTAACTTTTTGAAAAATCGACAATACGAATAAGCGACATGTCACCCACTTATCCATAAGAATGCCTGTGCCCAAGTTGGCATTATTTAGGAAAAGTTGTGTCTATATGGCACCACTCATTTTCAACTCCTTGCCCAAGAGGATAGTGAATTTACCGAATAAGAACTTTTGTTGTGCTTTGCGGGAATGGCTTATCCAGGAAAACTTTTATTCCATCAAAGGCTTTTTAAATAATAGTTCTTGTCGTTACTGCACTTATTAAGAGACATTGTATTACGACTAAAACTCTGTGTTTTAAAATGCCTTATTTAATGTTATGCATGTTTTGTTTTTATTAATTATTTCTATTCACTTAATTCGATTAATTCTGACATGTAAACGAAAACGAAAAATCTTTAATTTTATATATAATTTGATTAAAATATTATATATATTTTTTATTGAAATGATCTCGATTTAATGAATTTATTTACAATAATAATTAATCTCAAATTCAATATTATCATGTACCTAATTTGGTTAATAAAAATGTAATTAAGTAGCGTAATTGACATATAATTTTGCATACCTGTTTTACCGGTGAAATGTGTATTATTCTAATTTATATTCTGTAACATCTTTGTGTTCCACATTTGAAGCAAAATAAATACATTATTATTATTATATCACCAGTATAATGCGTGGTTAAGAGGAATTACACGATTTCAAAATCACCCTATATATATTAGTATTATTGGAAAACTTTACCTTCATAGTTTCCTAACAGTAACCCAGAGAGAAAATTGATTAATAACTCGCAGAAAAGACCTTCCTACAATAGTACAATCTAAGCTAAATATAGTTCATATAGTTGATTGTTGTTCAACAAATTACCAACAGAACTAAAAGATATACAAAATTCAATTCTATTTAAAAATAAATTTCATACATATTTACTAAGAAAATGCTATTATAGTATACTCGTAGATACATTTTTAAATGACAAATAACATAATTATATTGTAGTAATTTCCATTTTATTTTAAATTCTTGGTCTGGGTATTTCTATGTGTAATATGAATGTATTTACAAAAAAATAGTATACAATATGTATGTTTATCCATTGTCTAGTACCCATAGTACAAGCTCTGATTAGTTTGGGCTAGATGGTGTTGTGTGTATGTGATAGAATATTATATTATTATAATCTTCTCATATAGTAATTATAAGAACATACAGAAGCTGAAAAAAAAATCAAAATCAAAATCAAAATAAATTTATTCAAATTAGGTTACAAGGTAACACTTATGAATGTCAAAGTTACACGTAAATTTTTCCTGTGAATTTACATTTACTGCCACGTTCAGCAAAGCTAGGGTGTGTAGGGCTCATGAGAAGAACGGGCAAGAAACTCATAGCCACTCTTTTTAATCGCCAAGTGTACAATAATATTTCATTTACAAATCATAACTGTAAGGTGCTGCAACCATTTCTCCATGAACTACTACTCAACATACTCAAGCATTTGATAAAAATTGATGGTAGCCTCTAAAGCAGCAGTATGATAAATAGGAGCATCCACTTACATGTACATAAATAATCAAGACATGCTGATATTTTTGAATTCATATTGACATCTAAATCCATTTGAGGTATATTTCTTTTGTCATTGCTAGTCATATTGTGTATTCTAGTGTTTATTTTTGACTTTATAACATTGTTCTGACTGGTATTTATTTTATTTTAATTCTTTTGAAATGAAATGAATGAGATCGTGTTTTAATTATTTAATTATTGTTGACCTTAATATATTATATTTCGATTGTATTTAACTTTGTCATAATATTAATGTGCTTGTTTTTATTTTTATTTTACTAAATGCAAATTTATTTTCTACACAAATGTAATTTATGTATTTACTTATATATGACTTATGAACAGTCGTGCGGTTCATGGCTCTTTATGGGGCTTCAATTTGGGTGGACAACCTGACGGCCCATAACATTTCGGTGCTTCAGGTTGTTCAGACTATGGCCCGGAGCGAGAGGTCGTGGAACGCCGTCGCCGAGTTCTGTGAGGAAGTAATTTCCATCAAGGAGACAACGGAGCGGGAGAGGGAGCGCCTGAACCCACTCCGCAATCGCAGAACCGGGCGCTGAGGGCGCGAGACGTCCTTTAGCCACCCTGAGGTATGACCTAGGAGGCTGGGGGTGGTGGGCTTCGTGGGCCTACCCGCCACCCGATCAACACCAGGTCTAAGAGGCGGCGTGCGTGTTCCCTCGCGCGCCTCTGTGTCGTGTGTCCGTCGCTCTCAAGGGTAATAATAATATAGGTATAGTACATAAGGTGGATCTTGTCGTATCGTGTCTTGTCGTTTCAAACGGCAGGCCAAAACCTCGGCGGGATCGCGATTGCATGTGAAAGTGATTCGCGTGGCCCCGCCGGTGCGGCTATGTCGAGGAACGTCGTGGTGGGTTTAGTCGGTATTACCGGGATGTCGCTCACCATCTATCCCCCGGTGAGAACGACATAGCCTCTCCGTCGCCCCGCGGAGAGGTATGCGTCCATGCAAACCCCCACATAAAAAAAATAAGAAAATAACATTACTATTTTTTTCTGGATGTAAGGGACCTACGCTTACGTCGTTTTCTGTACCCCTAACAACATGTATCCAAAATTTCATGAGGATTCATGAGGATTGAGTAGTTAAGGCGTGAAAGCGTAACAAACAAACAGACAAACTTACATTCTCATTTATAATATACATAATATGTAGCTAACTACATATGTATATTATATGCGTTCTGAGTCTATATCCTGTTCTTAGGAACAGGATATAAAATATAAAACGCCGCTTCTACTCGACTATCGAGTATTCTAGGTAGACTTTGAATAGGTACATAATCGCAAGTATCTATAATCTATGGTAATACATTATATAAATAAATACATTGCCATAAGATATATCTATAGCTGAAAGCTATATATCTCAAATATTTTACCTTTTTTTACAGCAGTTTGGAGCGTATCCCGAACGTCATGAACAGCTCGCAAGGAGGATGTCTTCACCGCCACATAATCATTTAATTAAACCTAAGAATGTATAAGTGCTATGTTTATGACATACATATTTTATTAATATTCTTACTAATAAATATATTTTTGATAGCCATGCTGTTTTATTTTAAATATTTGTTTATGTTTATCTCTGCTGTCATTTTTATCAATTGATATCATTTTTGGTGGATGTCAAGATTGTTTGAAGTACGCTGATTTTAGTTATGATTTACACATAATAAGATAGACGACGGCCGATTCCGTTTTACCAAAAATTGTGTTGGATATGTATTCGGTTCGTTCTAATATTCATGCGTTGGCATCTATCAACACAAACGTCACACGTTGTTAAGAAAGTAACGTCGGTATTCAGAGATTATGGTTTGTATTGTAATAGTAATAATCGTACAGCCCTTTTTCATATCATATAGGTACGGCCCATTTCTTCGCAGTGTGAGAAGGGTAAGGTCACCACGCGAACGCAGTGCGAAATAGCAGACTTCGCACATTTTCGGCGACATAATGGAAGTCCTTACGAAGTGATAATTATCTTGATACTAGATGTGTCCGCGGTTTCACCCGCGTTTATGATTACTGCGCCGCCCACGTGGGTCGTAGCGTGATATTATATAGCCTATAGCCTTCCTCGATAAATGAGCTATCCAACACTAAAATATTTTTTCAATTCGGATCAGTAGTTCCTGAGATTAGCGCGTTCAAGCAAACAAACAAACAAACTCTTCAACTTTATAATATTAGTATAGACTAGGACCGGGCATACGTTGTTCTGCCATATAAATTATTTCTTAGCTGTATGAAATATACTTTACGACCTATTCTAATAACTATACCAAACCTAACAAATATACATAAAAAAATCTTAAAATCGGTCGCTCCGTTTCGGAGTAGTGCGACCACAATCACCGTGACACGAGATTTTTATATATTAGATTTAATTCGCACTTCATTTCGAAGAGTTAGAGATGAGTTGATCGAATTCCGGAGCTTTATGCGGCAGTTCTCTCAGTCACCCTACTAGTCTAATAAAACATATAATATTCAATAGTATTTCAAATGTAATCTACTACCAGATAAAATCTAAATAAATAAAAACTATTATGATTGTTAAAGTATTTTGATTTATATACTGGGAACATAAGTTGCTTCCAGTCTTAGCACTTTAACATTCTTAGAACTATTATGTTCTGCCGTGTTAAATTGTAACATTAACCTTTCATAATATTATATCGGTCATGTTGAAGCATGTGTATGTAAAACCGTTGAGATAACATAGTAGATTACGTACTTGATATTGACGAGATAGACAATATTGCGTGTTCACTCAGATTACGGTACTATATTATGAAAACTACACATATACAAAGGAAATTAAAAAAAAAAATTGTCAATATTTTGTATATCGTTGCGCCTACGCTATTGGAACTGCTTTATTCCGTGAGTACAATTTTGCTACCATTATTTTGTCAGGCGTCTTATTATATAATTTCTTTTTTATATCTATCGCGGGTAGCCATCTTCTAAGATATAAAAATTATATTTTTTTACGTGCGTGGCTCAGTTCGCCTAATTTTATAGAAACACGTTCGTTGGCACTTTAGCAGCACGTGCTAAATAGATATATAATTATAAACAGTAGTATATAATTGCTCGAACATAGGGTTATGTTCGTTGTGAAGTATGTTCGCCAGAAGCCTGTGAAATAAATTAAAAAGGTATGTATGTAGCTATTACCTACAATGAAAACTATGTTATGATAAGGTGCAGTTTATTTAATTTATCATAAATTGTAGTTTATTAAATGGATATAATAATTTACAAACAAACAATAATGATTTGTCAAAAAATAATTAAATTTAATTGGTATTTAAAAAGTGTGTAGGTTTCAATTTGTTAGGCAGGTTAATAAAAAAACTATCTGACATAAAAAATATTGATATACTTTAGTTACTTTAGTTTTATAACAATAAAAATAAGATTTATTTAAAAATATGCAGTAACTAATTATTTGCTTGAGAGGCAAAATTCTTATTTCCAAAAAGGGACATACCCTCTACGGTTAATACATTTTTCAGGAAATATCTATTATTGAAATAAATGGGATATTTTGATATATTTAGCATTAACGAAGTCATAATACTATCTTACGTTTACGCGAATGTTATAAATTGAAATTTAACTACTTTCAACGGATTTTATCGCATTGTTTATTAACACTTGTACATATTACAAAATATTGAAAATATTGCACTCCCTACAATTACGAGCGAAGCTGCAGACAAAATCTAGTCATAGATACATCGAGTCATAGCATTAATAAATTATAGATACACTGAGTCATTGTATTCAACTGTGTCGTAAAATAAATAATATACAGAGGTTATTGTGACGTACGGTGTGAGGTCATTCACCTGCGCCGTTATCTCGCGAAATTAGGTGAGTATTGTACAGCCGATTGTGTAAATGATTATCAAGCGTTGGGTATAATGTTATTTGGTATTATGTTTATTAACTAGTAATGTGCATTCAAATGATATTCGCATATGTTGACAACTCTCTACATAAATACGTGCGTCAAGGCCTTGACTAGTAAGAACGACGCGTAGTGAACTGCTGTATTAAAATATCTTTGTTTTAATAATTACTGGCAATTTGGTTTATTAGTGGTTTTGTTAATTTTTCAGCTAGGTTTATTTTACTCTAGGGATTCACGTTGCTAGTGGGATTCGAGTCCACGTCCCCTCGGTCGAAGATCAAATGTCTTACCTATTGGGTTACCACTGCTGTAATTATGCGCATCGATTGTTATTATTAACTAATATGTATATATTGTTTATATTTTGTTTTGATAATACCTAATTGTCGCACAAGGAATTATCTCTGCGTTGCACAGAACTACAAAAGCATAAAAAAATAATGGACAATTTCGCTACAGTTATGTACCTATACAAATTTTTATTTGTTTGGGAATTGACAAATCTTTTGGCGCTCTGTCAGTGGCGAGCCCACGACGGCGCCTTTTGTACAGACCATAGTTTGATATACCAACGCTGTATGTAAGCTGTCCCACTACTGGGCAATACTGCTGGGCAGCACTGCTGGGCACGGGACCATCCCTTTAAATTGAGTGTTAAATTGTATTTCATCTATGCGACTTATTGCCATTAAGTTAAAGAGGGTATGGGTTGGGGTGAGGGTTATGGGTTCAAACCTCGCACGTAAAAGTAATTTGTGGTACAAAGATACAAAAGTCTGTTCTCTTCGTTTAAGAACCGATTTAATGATCGAATTGTAGTGTGAGGTGCCTTCTCTAGTATATTTTATGGGTTCATTAAAGAAAGAATGGACGAGAACAGACTGACTAAGAAAGTTTATAAGGCTAGTGTGAATGGAACAGTCGCAAGGAGAAGACCTAGGCGAACGTTTCTTGATCAGATCGGAGACGTTCTGGATAAAGGCCAGGTTAAGAGCACCTTAAACCGGCGAGCGTGTATGAGGAATGTTATGAAAGTGAATGAAGCCAGAGAAGTGTGTCGGGATCGTAGCAAATGGAAATTCGTAGTCTCTGCCTACCCCTCTGGGAAACAGGCGTGAATTTATGTATGTATGTATGTATGTATTATGATATGCAATTATGTTATCTTGGGCATTAGCTGCCAATCTAATTATTTTACCTAAAATAAAACCATAAATGTTTGTTAATGAACGTGTTTGTGACTTCTGTTATAAGGTGTAAATAAATATATTTCATTTTTATTATTTTTTGTATGAGTAGTCATTATACAGTAGTTTTGTTCCAAAGCAAAATCTTTTAATTTGCCTCATACAATCTATCATTGCAAAATAATTTACCCGCAGAATATTTTGCACATTGCATGGTTGCTCCGATGTTTTTCTTACATATTAGTACTTATAATTGTATGCTATAGTGAGGCCCTGGGTTTGACTTCTGTTTTGTGAGTAAATTTTTAGTAATAACATCGAGTCGTGTCATCGACCATGTGTCCGATAGAGGGCTTAAGCAATTATCAATAGGCGTAGGGCAATAGTAGTCATTTTATAATATGGGACTTAAAAATGTAAGAGTAATACTCTAAAAGATACCAGCCCGTTTGAGGATGTAAAAAAATAGGAGATGTCCGAGGTAGTCTACCTAAAGCACCCTTGCGAATGGCATCTGTGCGGCAACTAGTCTTATCCACACAAGGCAACTATCAATATTTTTGGCAGGGTCTGTTGTCAAATTTATTTTTAAATCTGTGTCCACAAAAAGTACCTACGACTCATCAGCCTAGTGCTGGGATGTATTTATTTAACGGGACGTTATTAAATGAAAGGAGGTAGTCCATATAGGGCACCTGGCCTAATGAGAATGACATCTATTTTGCGTACCGTCTCTCGATTCACTCATTTGCATAGTCTAGTCAAAAGCGTATTTAAAAAATATATTTCGTATATACTTATATTGGTCATCGTTAGTTGTGGTTTAGTTTGCGAAATTCAGGTTATCAACCTACCTACCTATGTAGGTCGACGACCCGCGTGACGTAACACTTTTGATTGCGACTCTACCTTGACAAAAGATGTCATGCTTATTATTTATTTAGTGTGATGCACACTTTTAGGATAAAACACTGTCACCTTTATGCGAACTCTGTCATGATAATAAATCCAGTATCGCTGAGGATTTTACAAATATTCAAACAAAGGATGTACAGATCAGAATAATTGAAGGGTACAGGGAAAGAAAGAACATCGTTTAGATTTTTATATTACAGGTTTTAGTAGTATAGTTAATAATTAATAAAAAGTAAAAAGGTAAAAGTATTTAAATGTATCCTATTTGTTCAAAATGAAACTACTAATTACAAAAATATTAAAAGGTGTTTTTTAATTTTCAATGTTATAGGTTAATAGGTATTTAAATTTAAAGCAAGCAGTGTCATTCAAGGCTTTGGCGTTAAGATAACAAATTTTTAAAGATAACTTCAACGTTATGAACAACTTACAGATATATGTACGTATAAGTAGGTAGGTAGGAAAACATGAAGGAAAATTCTGTGAAGAAACCTGCATGTCTGAGACACATGTAGGTTTTCTCTCGATGTTTCACTTCACAATTATTGTTTCTATACGATGTGTACTGTTTCCAGTAATTCAAAGCTGTGAGGATGCTGGGTTCCCTCGGCTCTTGTGGCGGTAGCACGGCTGGCGCCGCCGTGGCCGCAGCTCTGCAGTTTTTCGCAGCCACGCAGTGCCTCATCCAAGAACCCTGGCCAAGGACCGACAGTATTGAAAGTAAGTTATGCTACAGTGGCTATCTGAATATCGGACAGGTACAGAAGTAGGGGGACTCGCTGCTGACATTGTGCTGAGTTTTGTGGCTGAATGTGCAACAACAACGTGGGATCAATAAATTGTTCCGTCCTTGACTGTTCTTTATGTCCGTTCTTTTAGTGTTTGCAAACTTAATCACGAGACATTCATAGAGCAGTCATTAAATATTATATTACTTTAAATGGAGTTAGTCCTTGCAACATTGCAGATATGAGTGGTAACTTTTCTGTATATTCATATGGATACGTGAAGAGATAACATTATCGCCATTTTAATTATTTTACGTATTCATAGAAGTGTGTTTCAATGATTGATATGTAATCAAAGATTTTATAAAACAAATATAAGATTTTATGAATAACGGTCAAATTTCGACGACCAGGCTTTAGTTGTAATTTAAAAACAAATTAAAAAATGCCCTTGAATGTCTGATGTGTAGCAATTGCAATTTTTTTAATTTTTAATGGATTTAGATCGGAAACAGTACTTTTTCCTGTATTCGTGATGATGGGTGGAGTAGTTAAGGCGTGAAAGCGTAACAAATAAAGAAACAAACAGACTTACAGTAGCATTTATAATATTAGTTAGAATTGCCTTATGCACTAAATACCTAAAAGAATATTATTATTTCATTTATGTTTAGGATAAAATGGCTACTAAATAAATATATGTATTTGAATGTTCTAGGTGGTTCTCACTTCGACTTCATCATCGTAGGCGCGGGGACCGCTGGCTCCACGCTGGCGGCGCGGCTGGCGCTGGACTACCAGATCGACGTGCTGCTCATCGAGGCCGGCGGGTACCCGCCTCAAGAGGCCATTGTAAGGACATTTATCATTATTCTTCTGTATTTGTTTTATTACCTTTAACAGCCGACGAGTTGAGAGTCTACTTGAGGGTAGTCAGTCATTGCCGATCATGTCGATATGCGAGACGGTAATCTAAACGTTGTTTAGTTTTCCACAGAGCAGTGATTTGCTGCCAGAGATTCTAATGGCCTTTTTTTAGCTCACTTCTTTCTCCGAAGGCTGGTCTAATGAGAAAATGTTGGTAATATTATCGGTGGAGAGCAAGCTTACTGAGTAATGCTTTCTTAATGCTCTATCACCAAATTGATTGTATTTTTTATATAAACTGACTTTGAAAACGTTATGTATTCTCAAATGTTACGAGTTCAATCTCTTTCCTTAGAAAAGCATTTTGGGGCAGTGACTACATTTATTTACCTTCAATTACAGATACCAGGTTTCAGGGGTGTACTTAAAGGAAGCCCTTACGACTGGAACTTCACGACGGTGAATGATGGTTTCTCTAGCCAGGGACTACAGGGTGGCAGGCAGGTTCAGCCTCGAGGTAAGGTCTTGGGTGGCACCGGTTCTATCAACGACATGGTCTATTCAAGGGGCCGCCCTGAGGACTACTACGAATGGGCTAGCTTAGCCGGCGAAACCTGGAATTGGACCAATGTGCTCGAATATTTTAAAAAGACTGAAACTATGACTGACAAGCGCATAATAAATGATAGCGAACTGATGCAATCCCACGGATGTAATGGAGAAATAGAAGTATCTGGACGAATTGAAAACGATTTATCGACGGAGAAGCTCCTCGAAGCTTTTAACGAATTAGGTTTTGACATAATCGATGACATGACACATCCATGGAAGATAGGTGCCGGTAAATTTTCCCACACCATTAAACAAGGGCGAAGACATAGCAGTTTAACTGCTCTCCTCAACAAAGTACAAACTAAAAACATCCGCGTGTTGAACGATACATATGTAACTAAGATACTTATTGAAAACAATACAGCTGTTGGTGTAAGAGCAATATACTATGGAGAAGAAGTAGAATTTTATGCAGACAGAGAAGTTATCCTATCAGCCGGGACATTCAACACACCTAAACTAATGATGCTCTCCGGTATTGGTCCAAAAGACCATCTAGAAGAATTAGGCATAGATGTAGTTCGGAATTTATCAGTCGGTGATAATCTGCACGATCATGTCATGGTTATAAACTATTTGCTCATTGAGAATGGAACTTGTACACTAGATAAAACTACGAACTACTTCGAAATGATCAAATATCTTTATAATTACAGCGGAATTTTCTCGTACTCTGACAGCATGGGTGTTTATTTGCCAAAGCGAGGCGGTGAACCGAACACTCCTCATTTTGGCATTTATCCAACTTGTATGCCTGTAGGTATTCTAACTTTCGAACAGTGCACAGATATATTAGGATACGATGATACCGTTTGCCAGAAAATAATGAAGGCAAATCAGAAACATGAACTAATACCGCTGCCCGTCGTTCTTTTAAAACCACAGTCAAGAGGTAAGGTCAGGCTCAACTCCACCGATTCGACGCAAGATCCATTGATTTATTCTGGTACGTTTAGCAACTTAGTTGATTATGAGGGATATGCTGAAGCTATAAAAATGTCTCTGTCTTTAGTTAATACTACTTATTTTAAGTCACAAGGGGTTAAAATATTAGATTTTATGTGGGAGAGATGTTCGGAGTTAGACGATGGGGAGGAACGGATCCGATGCTTTGTGAGGGACTATGCGATGTCGGCGTGGCACGCGGTAGGGACAGCCGCCATGGGGACGGTAGTAGAATCTGACTTGAGAGTCAAAGGTGTCGACGGCCTTAGGGTTGTGGACGCCAGTGTGATACCTATCATCATTCGTGGCAATACGAATGCAGCTGTGGTTATGATAGCCGAAAAAGCGGCCGATTTTATTAAGACAACATATAAATTAAATTAGTACAATTTGTGATAATTTTAAATTGAATGTTGCGTGACTTTAAATTGCTGTATAATATCCTATTGAATGTCCGTGTTTCTTTAATTTACCCTTTAGGAAATTATCCAGGCCTTTGGAAGGTCCTATGGGGACATGGGTCCAACGTGCAGTGGCCCTCAGAGGATTTGTATTAGAGGCTGTAGGACTATTGTTACATATAATATGTAACTTAATTAAATATAATATGTGTGGGTATATTTCAGTTTATTATTTTGACAAATAATTAAATATATTTCGGTACTCATGCTTGCTTTCGTAGTCTGCTTTATATTATTAAATACAAAACGAACATACAAGAGTGTTATTAATTTTTAACGTCGTCTGCGTCGAAATTACCTAAATATATTCAACTTAATTATTATACCGTCAATGTCGCATATCTGTATAAAGGATAAAAGTTTTGTTTAGGCGTTTAGTGTCTATCAAAAACACTAAATCGCCCAACAGTAAACTTATTTAATACGCTGCCTGAAAATATTCAAAGCGCTCTTTATACCAGTTCTTTAAATATGAACTAAAAGATTTCCTGTTGCAAAAATGATACGGACATTTTTCAAATCTTTTAGTTTCAATGAGTTAAGCAAAATTTATTTCAAACACAATGTGATTTTTATGAACAAATGACTATGACTAAATCTTCATCGTTATATGGCGATTACCAAACTACCATTTTATTATAAAATTTGGCGTACACAAACATGCAACCTTTCGGTTTGTATATCTATTGTATATCTATACCCATCTTAATTCATCCCAATTTATAATATTAGATAGGATTTTACGTGTATATACAATAAGTCGACATAAATTTACGACAAACTAGTTACTAATATGTGTATACATAACAAACAGTATACAATAGTTAAGCCTGTATATTTCAGAAAAGGTAAGCAGAAGTGTGAGACACTTACATTTGCCTGCTATACTAGCCTCATATAAATACGTAACACAGTACACAGTAGCGCCGGGGAAATGTGGCTTTTCAACCTTTAAAGGAACATACATAACATGGCAGGATAACATTCTAATTTTCTTTATTGACATTTTCGTTTCATACCTTGCATCTCTCTTCTATCTTTGTCACGACGGCTTTTTTTAAATTATTATATATGCGCACACAAAGTTAATTTTAGTAAACATAGTACCAACAGCTAGAGACAATAGATACATCTTAATGTTTTGTCTGACTTATAATATTATAATTTATAATTATTAGAGAACGATTATAGTCTGAAAGCAGTAACGACGGTTTCGCGAGCGTTAGTCAGTCGTCATTTATTTTAATTTATTTTTTACTTAATTAGAACGGCCGCAGGCCACTTATATTAATTAAGGACGCAACTATCATACTAGCTTTTCATAATATTCCTTACACACTGACAGTATCTTCTTCCATTTATCCGCAAACATATCACACTGAGTGTTGTCCGTAAGGAGAGCGTTGAGTGTGGCGAGAGACCGAGGCATAGGCGAATTAGCACGGGCTACTTTGTGACAAGCTGGTAAGGCAAACAATTTGTGCTTTCTGCCGCGGCGGTAATTATTAGGAACAAATATCCTCAATAGCACGTCATCTTCTGGTGCCTCAATTATGTCACGAAGGAGTTTGCGCATAGTTCCGATCTGATCTAACTGCCTTCTAACCTCCAGAGAATAATTATCTCCTAGGTTACCCAACAGGAACTTTGTCGAATACAGAAATTGATAATAGCCATATAAGCGCATGTAGAGGAATCTCATTCTCAATTAAAATTTTGTGTATTATCCTTTGGGAACAGTGAACACTTATTCTGGGTAAAAGGTCCCCTATGTCATATTTTATACCCCTAAAAACGTGTATGTGAAATTTCATAATGATCCGTCAAGTAGTTAAGTAGTGAAAGCGTAACAAACAATCTAACATACACATGTGTATTATACTAGCTTTTGCTCGCGGCTTCGCTCGTGTAATAGTAGATTAGGTTATGTTAAAAACACTACTTTTTAAAATAAAATACAGCCTACGTTACTCGGTAATAATATAGCATTCTAAACGTGAAAGAATTTTCAAAATCGTTTGTGTAGTTTTATCCTCTTAGAGTTAAATCCTTACAAACAAACAAACATAAAATCAAATCTTTCCTTTATAATATTACTATAGATTAGTAACGATAGTTAAGATTACGCTATAACCTAGAGAAGCCTAATAGTAACCAAAAATTCATTGAACCTCGGAGCAATAGTGATGAGCAATTATCACGTATACAACTTCCAAAAGTAAAAATGGTTGTACTTCAGTTATAGTTACGACATCAGTAGATAAATAATACATTCTATTTCCACTTATTCTATTACAATGAAACGTTGGTGTGTCAAAACAGCGTAAAATTACGCCCTCAGTTATCTAAACGCATAGTTCAATTGCGTTACAATACAATGTAACTAGTTTGAAAACAAATTACAATTTAATAATGTAATAATCGATAATATGCTGCGTATACAGCTCCATTTACACAAAGCGAGTATAGATTTTTTTCAAGGAATGCTAATATTTTGCAGCTCTTGTTTCAGAAGTCTTGCTTTAAGTACAGAAAGCTAATTGTCGTAATAAAATACGTTCAAAAAAGAATTCCAATGTAGTGTAGTAAATGTCAAATGTCAACAGAATGGCAACTTATGTTTATTTTAATTTAGGGGAATACCATCTAGGTACATTTAATACAATAAACAGAAAAGATTTGTACTTTTGTTTGTTATCGATAAACTCTGTAACTACTGAGCCGTTTGTAATATTTCTTCCACCGTTTGGAAAGCTACTTTATGCAGAAGTAATATTATTATAGGCTATATAACATCACTCTGAAACCCCAGTTAGCTTGTTTCTTACCTTTATGTCACTAAGAAAAGATCGGCTGTCTATATATTGATAAATAGAATGGAATGGCAGATGTCATCAATAGCAAAATATCACACACATCACGGCTAGTACATACAATTGCCGTAAATAGTTATTCTACTCGATAATGTCGATATGAAAAATCAGTACCTACCACAACAAAATCTAAAGAAATAGGCAGAAACAAAAGCTTCAGTCCTTTTTCTCGGTTACTTAACTGATTTAATTTCTTTTCGTTCATTAGCTTAGGGCGAGCTTTTCAAATTTGGAAACGGTTAGGTTTTTTTATGTAGATAAGTAACAACATAATAATTCAGTACCTTTTCCTCCAATATCTGACAACCGATATTTTGTATTAACGAACTAATGTAATAGAGAAGAAAGAAAGATTTGGGAAAATGTAAATTCATATAATATGGTTTCTTTAAATTTTCAAAAAAGTTTGTGGTCGAATTCTGACCAATGGGCGAACACTAGTCAATATAAATAGCCCTTCGGTATAAACCTGTGATGATATTATTACGTAACGTTACAATTAACTGTTCGAGTAATAAACGATGTGTCTCTGTGATTGGTTAAAGTAATCGCTTTCGAAAGGTTGTGTAATACGCGACAGGTACTCTCTACCGCGCATGAACCAGGATGTGTTGTTCGTGAATTATCTAATCAATCAACTTGTCTCGTCACCGTACATTATAGAGATGTTTATGTTGATGTAACAATTAGTAAGGTTTGTTTAAATGAGTAGGTAAGCGGTCACCTGAGTGCTGTGTGTTTAATTTTACATGAGACAATTATATTTTGTATGGTCCTCATGCGATTGCTTTTAGTTTGAATGTACTTTGTTTACTTTAATTGTATGTTTGTGAAGTCTCCTGCAAACAGGCTTGATTCCTACGAACAATAAAATGTAGCTATGTTGTATTTTATTAATGAATACAATATTTATTTTCAAACTATCGTGGTTGCGATGGCGCGTCAGACACGAATGCGATTGCTATGCAGAAAGTCTCGATTACCTGGTGGTGCAAGCTGAATTGCAGTTTTCTATTAAGAATTATCTGTAGCAGCAGAGTCTGGCCAGTTTTCGGTAAATGGCAATAAGCCTATTACGTGGTATCTCAGACCATAACTAGCAAAAATGGATTACATGTACATAGGTTTTACAGTAGGTAGGTATTACATTTTACCAGCTAGTGTTTTATAGGATTGGGCAGAGTTAGTACCTCCTTTTCGAGGATATAGGTGTGAGGCTTGATATGTGAAAACAAGATGGCAAACAAGCACACTACCCGCCTGATGGTAACATGTTACCATAGCTTACTAACAACGCCTGCAATACCAAAGGCAGGTTTGCCGAGCCTAGAAAAAAGGAATTAAAGATAAGATGAAAAGAAAGACATCGGAGATGTGAGCGTCCGGAATTAGGATTAATATAGACACGTCTCTTTCTTTTAAACTACAAGTCCCGCACTAGAAATAATTTCTGTGCCGCGGAGGACTTTATAAATGTACAAATGTTCGTACAACGGACACGAAAAACAAATATTTGTCCCACGTGGGCATCGAACCTATAGTAGTCGGCGCAGTGTCACTGGCGAGGCGACCACTTAAACCTCGTGTGCCGTGTCGTGTGTCTTTTGCTTTTACGTAGGAATATCTCCAGTCCTTATTACAAGGGATTTAAATATACAGGGTGTCCGGTAATTAATGGATAACCTTGAAATGTCTTATAGTAGAACGGAAGGCCGTTCAGAAAAATGAAACAAAAAATAACAAAAATATTTAAAAAAGAAATATTAAACTTGCAAGCTATATTAGCATAGCATACTTTTAACTGTTTAATAATAAAACAACAAAAAACCGATGGATTTCATTTATTTATGGTCGTAGTATACAAGAAAGTCATACATGGTAATTAAAAAAACAACACATATCTCAGGTAGTAGTTAGGATAGATCTTTCTTCATATTTTTTTCTGAACGGCCATCAGTTCCACTATAAGACATTTCCAGGTTATCCATTAATTACCAGACACCCTGTATATTATAATATATAATGGCGAATATGGACTTGCACGTCTGCCTAACCTTTCGACGGTATAAAAGCGCAATGATAAACTTACCAAACAAACAATACATTATTGTAATCACATTTAACTAATTAACAAACATTTGAATATTCAAATAGATTACGAATGCATCGAATGCATACAGACTAATAGGGTTATCGTTTCACCCCATCAAAGGCTTGCGTACGTAACGCGACGTAACGCTAACGTAACCTAACGCGTTATGGTTCGCTGTGTGACATGAATGGGTTATGAGACGTGCCTATTGTGTGATTATTAGATAGTAAGTACGTGATGTTATGTGGATATTAATAGTATTTTACGAATGTAATGGATTCGATTCCTAGTTTAAGGAAAATAATATCCAATACTACATTTTGCCCGTGGCTTTGCTCGTGTCAATCTATGTTTTTATTTATTTATTTATACAACCAACAAAATCATACACCTTAAAAGCTAAGTTACAAGGTCAGTGGTATACAAGTATTGGTGCTGCCTTAATTACAGGTTGCCACGAAAAGCAAAATACAAACGATAGTTGGGAGCATAAGGCTTCCCAGAACTTAAAAATAAAAACAATATTTTACTTAGTTTAGTACTTTTTGGATGAAAGGTACGATGTCCTGTTCTGTACCCCTGACAACGTGTTTGCGAAATTTCATGATGATCGGTCGAGTAGTTAAGGCGTGAAAGCGTAACAAACAAACAAACTGACATTCGCAATAGCTACGTTATACTAAATTTAAATTACAAAGAATTTTACAGAAAAGGTTAAAGTGATCACCCGATGAAATGTACTTTTATGCAGAAAAAGTACTGACACTAATATAATCTCTTTTTTATTGGGGAATATTACAAATTAAGCTAACATAACCTACATTTATGCGAGCGAAGCTGCGGTTAAAATCTAGTCATAAATAATTGTCAGTCAGCTACCCTATTGTGAGGCTGTGCGTGTGTGGATAGACGTGTTGTCTAACTAAGAGATAAACGCTATGTTAAGTCTGTGTAGTTTGTAATCGGTGAATACTAGGACAGTTGTTCTATAAAAACAGGAGAGTTGTGTAGCCACCCACGTTTGCCGCCATATTTGTCGACTTTCTACGCACATTCATCGTCGCAGGCGCATGGCGCAGCCGCGCAGTACGCGCACCTCTCGAATCTAGTCGCAGGTTTGCTTCCGGTGTATGCAAGCGGTGGTAGGTAGCAATACAAGAGAGCTTTAGATATGTGTTGATATTAATATAAGTAAAATATTGTGTGGCATTGAAATGAAACTACGGTATAAATATAGTAACGTGGTTTATTTTTTAAATGCTATTCTGAACTATTTTCTGCTTGTCTTAAAAACTAAACAAAACATCGGGATGGTGTAAATTTAAATAATAATTCTAATTGATTAAGATTTTGCCCGTTTGCTTGCTGTTAATAAGAAAGTAGGTACCCTATGTCCTTTTCTGTTCCTCTGATAATGTGTACTTATGTGAAATTTTATGATAATCGGTCGAGTAGTTAAGGCATGAAAGCGTAACAAACAAACAAATTTACATTCGCATTTATAATTTTAGTTAGGATTGAGTCGCAGCAGCACACCGGCGTTCAGCCACAACAGGTTTATAATTATGCCTGGCATACTAAGACTAGACAGGCTAATAATTATTTTAAAATAGTATTCTGTGACAAATAAAACCTGTATACAGTAAATCATAAGTGTAGGTATAGCATTCGTTAGCTCTGTACGAATCCCGCGTAATAACAGCGTGATTGGCGGTCTTATTTACCGTTTACAGTTTAACCGACGAATTTCTAAATACCGTGCTTTTCTAAAAGCAATCTGAAAAAGACAAAATTCCAATAACACTATCCAATGTGGTATTGGAACGAGGTTCAGTGATGTGTCAGTGATTCCCGTAAGTCTGTACGCGTCCTTAAGCTAGAATAATCGCCTCGATACCTCTTTTATTAACTTGTAGATCTCTTCTAACATATTAACTAACTTTTCCTTTTAACCCAATATGTTTACAAATTGGTTCATTATAGCTAGAAGTGATATAATAATCTAAATGTTAGTAAGTATAGAATATAATTGAATAGTAGACTTTTTGTCCGTGCGTTTGTGCATAGTAACCTACACAATGGTTGAATTCATTTGCATTGGTATTCAGTTTTTTTTTAGAGTTTGTTAAGTCAAAGTCAAAAGTCAAAGTCAAAAATCATTTATTCATTTAGGTCACAAAGTAACACTTATGAACGTCAAAATATATGGGTTAGTGAGTTTACTAAGTTACTGAAGCTACATTTAGGTTAGTTGCTAGGTTCAGGCAAAGGGTTGAGCCTATGAGAAGAAACCTGCAAGAAACTCACGGCCACTCTTTT
This sequence comes from Catocala nupta, assembly GCA_963675205.1. Classification (NCBI taxonomy): domain Eukaryota; kingdom Metazoa; phylum Arthropoda; class Insecta; order Lepidoptera; family Erebidae; genus Catocala; species Catocala nupta. Next base: position 7,478,002 of record OY776084.1, on the reverse strand, counting down.
AAATCGCCAATTTAATATAATTGCAGTATTTTACAACTCAGATTAACAAGGTGTTGCAGCCATTATGCCATATACTACAGACTATAAAAAAACTAAAGATAGAAACAATAATAACTTAATAATATTATAGAGATTAAATAATTTGGGCTAAGGTATATGTTTTAATATAAATCTAAAATAGGCAGTAAGATGGCATGATGGCGCATACACTTACACTTTGTGACAATGCAAAGGCAGTCCGTGACTAAATGCGGTTGTGCATTTATATTCTTCAATAATAATCAAATTAAGAAATAAGTTACTTGTTAACTTCACAAATAATCACGAGGTACCTCTACATTACTAAATTGACTTACAAGTAATACAGATCTTTAAATCCTGTATGCAACAAGCAACTAGATCCATGAGTTTTTGTCATTTAAGTAGTCGTTGACTGAATAATAACCCTTCCAAATAAGTTGTATTTTAACGGTAAACGGTAAAATTTAAGTTATGGTAAATTTATTATATTAATAGGTAGTTTATTAAAAAAACGTATACCGAGTCCCGCAAATGTATTGTGAACTTTATGTAAACGATGATATGGGCCTACTAACTTATGCTTATTTCTAGTGTTTACGTTATGGATATCACTATTCTTATTATATAAGTGAATATTATGTTTAATAAACATAATGTTAGCAAATATATATTGCGACGCAACAGTAAGTATGCCTATTTCTTTAAATCGATCTTTCAGGGAAACTCGTGGTCCTAAATTATAAATGCTACGTACTGCACGCTTTTGAAGAATAAAAATTGTCTCGATATCAGCTGCCTTGCCCCACAATAATATACCATAGGACATAACACTGTGAAAGTAACTGAAGTATACTAGTCTCGCGGTATCTACATCAGTAAGCTGTCTTACTTTCCGAACTGCATATGCGGCTGAGCTAAGTTTCCCTGCAAGACACGATATATGAGTGCCCCACTGAACTTTATGATCTAAAGTCAAACCTAGAAAAACTGTTGATTGTACGAAAGCAATAATTTCATTATTTAAATTTATATTTATGTTAGGACTCTTTACATTTGGCAATGTAAACTTGATACATTTTGTTTTTTTAGAGTTTAGTAGTAAATTATTCGACGTAAACCAGTTCAGGATGTGCGCGAGCGAATCATTAACACTATTTAAATTTGTTGCTCTTCTGTCTACTTTAAAAATAAGAGATGTGTCATCTGCAAATAAAACAATGTCACACAAATCCTGCACGAAGAACGGCAAATCATTCACGTACACTAAAAACAGAAAGGGTCCTAAAATTGAGCCTTGTGGCACGCACATTGTGACTGGTAATCCAGAAGATCTACTTCCGTTGATATCAACGTATTGTAGTCTATTGCTTAGGTAGGAACCAACTAAGTCAAGTGCAGTATCTCTGATGCCATAATGCTCGAGTTTTCGCAACAGCGTATGATGGTCAACGCAGTCAAAGGCTTTAGAAAGATCACAGAATACGCCAATGACATCTTGCGAATTTTCCCAGGCACTGAATATATGGCTTAAAAGCGTAACACCCGCATCTATGGTAGAACGGCCTTTTCTAAAACCATATTGATCTGCATGAAATAAATTATTTACACTAAAGTGGCTCTCTAATTGCTGTAATATAATCTTCTCAAATATTTTACTAATAGCAGGTAATATTGAAATTGGCCTAAAATTACTAGAGTCACTCTTGCATCCATTTTTAAATAAAGGTATTATTTTACTACATTTCATTAAATTTGGAAAAATGCCCACATCAATGCATCCGTTGAATATTGCGGCTAGGTGTGGCGCTATATTAACAATAATACTTGTAACAAATTTTACAGAAATACCTAGAAGTCGGCTGTTTTTTTTTAATTGAGCGACTTAAATACTTTTATTATATCATACGGATGTACACATTCGAAACTAAATTGTGTCTTGCACTCTTCCACGCTGCCCCTAACCAAGTATTCTGCTCGAGTTGGGCAAGACCTAAGGGTACTAGTTGTATTTAAAGGTATTTTTGTGAAGTAGTTATTGAATGTATTGGCTACTTCCAAATTATTTGAAATTACGCTATTATTTACATTCAGTTCAAATTTATTATCACGCACCTTGCTGCGACCTGTTTCATTGTTAATAATGTTCCATGTAGTTTTAATTTTATTATTAGAATTTTCAATTTTAGTATTTAGGTAAAGGGACTTGGCAGTGGCACAAGTCTTTTTAAATAATTTTGAATAACTTTTAACATATTGAATAAAATTTGGATCGAAATTGTATTGTTTCATACCATATAGTTCGTATAGTTTTGCTCTACTTCTATATATCCCAGATGTTTCCCAATCACAAAACTTAATCTTATTATTCTGACTAAAGGTCTTACATTTAAAAATATTATTATATTCTAAAGTAATTACGTTAAGTAAAGACTTATATAGTTCGTCTGGATTATTCAGAGAAAGGTCCATATTGACAACTTTGGCACTTATGTTAACATTAAATTCCTTTTTTTTGCGATTGGATGTCTTCGGTCTACACGTGACCTTATTCTCTTTATGAATTGTATTCACAGGAAATACTACCTTTTGCCCGCAGTGGTCAGATGTCAGTTCACTCAATATGGCCCTATTAAGAAATTGGCAGTCGCAAAATACATTATCTAAGCAGGTCGCAGAATGTGAAGTGATCCTAGTGGGTTCAAAAAATAAATGCTTTAAGTTAAATGATCCAAATAAACTAATAAGTCTCAAAGAGAGAGCTGACTGCTCAAGTAAATTAACATTAAAATCACCACACACTACTATATGCCTATTACTAAAACTCAAGCGTTTTAAAATATCCTCTATTACGGTTTCAAATACACTAAAGTCACTCTGCGGTGGTCGGTACACACAAACTATGACATGTTGCTCTAATTCCACACAGGATAATTCTACAGTGCGCTCGATAGAAAGATTTACTATATATTTACGTTCTTTACATTTTAGATTGTTACATACATATACTAGAGAGCCACCATGTATATAATTCTTTCTTACAAACGCACTTACAATTGAATAATATTCGTTATTAAATATTAATTGATTAGGTTTTAACCAATGTTCCGTTATGCAACATATTTGAATGTTATGTTGTTTAAAAATAAATCTAATTCTAACTCCTTGCTGGATAGACCCTAAATATTCTGATGAATTAGCCTAATACTGTGTGTCTGCCTATCCTTTGTCTCATCTAACAGTTTAAACTACTAGAAGTGTCAATATATATATAGGTAGTAATTTGGTTTACATATTACTAGTGTCTTGTTAACTTTTTGACCTAGAACTTTATTATTATGAGTGAATTTTGGTGGTATTGAGATATAGGTACTTCGGGAATAGGTATTCAGTATTTATTGCTCTTCGAGTGGAAGAGGCTGTTATTGCGTTTTATTTATAATAAAAATAATAATATCTTTATTGTCTCAGATAAATACAAACGTGTTACACATTACATTTTTGTTATATTTTATTTAAAACATACTGATACTGATTGAAATTAAACTACTATATACGGATTTTATCGCGTTGTTTATTAATCACTGTATTACATAATTTTGAAACTATTACACTATTACTACTATTGAATTTTACTAATTTATAAGCTAATAAAATTATTTAAACTATTAAATCTATTTATATTTAGGTTTACACTTTCCCCGACGTTTCGGTTGCTTTCCAGCAGCCAAGGTCACGGTGAGATTAAGATGGTAGCTTATAAATTAGTAAAATTCAATAGTAATAGTAGTGTAATAGTTTCAAAATTATGTAATACAGTGATTAATAAGCAACGCGATAAAATACGTATATAGTAGTTTAATTTCAATGAATAACATTCGCGTAAACAGAAGACAATATTATACTGATACTGGTCCCCTAAACTAGGCGAGTGCCTGTATTTTGGGGGTCAGTGTTCAGCCCTAGAAATGATGCAGTTTAATGCAAAACATGTTTTACTTTGCATAATATATTATAATGATATTTAGTGACATTATGAATAAGCCGGCTCGCCGCTGAGAAGTAATAACCTCTTATACGAAACTGGTGCAGCGGGCCAGCGTTCGACTCGTTGTTGTTGCCGCTCCGAGTGTTGTGGATTCGAATCCCACACGAGACAATTATTTATGTGAGTGTCTATAACACATTATTGTTATAGGTCTGGGTGTACTTTATGTCCGTTATATGTATATTTGTATAGTCTGCCGCGGCCCGGGACTTGTTCCCTAGCGCGGGAGATATCTTTAGTAAAAAGAAAAAGAAGTTGTGACGCGGTTACTGCATATTGTCTGATAAATTTGTTAATGTATAAAACTATACTTTAAGTATTTATCTTAAGTTATACTGTATTTCTCTTTAAAGGCTAACCTCTGAGATTCTATTCATCATCATGATTTACTTCGAAAGACGTCCAATGGACATAGGCTTCCCCTAAGGCTTTCTCACAGAAAAATGTAGAGCCGCCCGCATTCAACCACTATTATTTTTCAATTCATACAAGAATTGATTTAATCTAATTAGTCGAAAGAAACACAATCAATTTTTAACAATGTCTGATATTTTAAGAGTTGACAAATTAAAATGTTTAAATTTAATGATCTTACTACTCAAGTGAAGTCACGGGTGTCTACTAGTGTAGTTACAATACCGAACTGTGAGATAACGTGAGTCAGAGATAACGGGGAAGGAATGCTAATATATTTTCTACAAGAAAGTTGTTACCGGCTATCTAAATATTTGCAGTTTGCATACTGTTAGCTCAGAACAAACCGCACTGTCACTGGCCAAAGATGGCGTAAGAGACAGTTAAATGAGTTGTATTATATAAATGAAAGAATAAAGCCAGTTATAAAACTGCGGGTGTATGCGGGTGGCCCGAGACCGGTCTCTGTGGAAATCCTTGGGGGAGGCCTATGTCCAGCAGTGGACGTCGTTCGGCTGAGATGAAGATAAAACTACGTTTTGTTTTCTTTAAAAATACATCTCCCATATTAATCTAAATTTCTGTATTGCGGCGGACTTTACGAACGTCAAACAATGGCCACAAAGAACACCCAAATACGTCATACCTATTTGTGGGTTAAATAAATGTTTATCCCGTGTGGCGATCGAACACAAATTAGGTTCATAATCATCTTATTTCTCTTTCTATACTAATATTATAAAGAGAAAAGATTAGATTTTTTGTTTGTTTGTTTGTAATGATTTAATTCAAAAACTACTCGGCTGATTTTAAAATTCTTTCACCATTAGAAAGCTACATTATCTCCGTGTAACATAGGCTATAGTTTATTTAAACAAGTGATAAAGGGCAATAAATTGCCGTAAATCTTGGAGTTCGAAAACATGGTTCAAGTAATATGCAAAGTTCACGGGGTACCACGTGACCTTGAGGTCAGAGGTCAAAGGTCATAGTCATTTCGGGGGTACATCGACTATGCTGAGTCGAATGGCGTTGACCGTGAGTCTCTAGCTTTTACGGTTCTTGCGTTGGAAGTTGTATAACAGACAGACGGACGGACAAAGCTGTTATATAAGACCTTTTTCGAACTTTAAAAGTAGTACTGTTACGCCCAAACTATTTTTAAACGAGTGAAGCCGCGGGCAATATCTTCTTTTTTATAAACCCATCTTTGTATACCATTATGGAATACAATAAAATATTGAGTATTGAACCCACAACACTTCGCGCAGTAGCAGTAACTAGGATACCATTAAACCATTACACCATCCGTGAAAAACCGATGTATACAACGTGTAACATATTAAACGCACTTCCTGAAGTACTTTGTTCAGAATCGGCTACTGAATCCATTTCTGACATTTTAATATAGGTATTTTTTTTGTCCTTAAATAATTAAACCAACGTAAATTATATTCATCCTTTTCTGTGAACAATCGAAATAAACGAAAATGTATCATAATTCAAGGCAATAAGGTTTTTGATGCAATGAAGGCAATAATGTTAGATTTATTGTAATATACCCATACTAAAGAGAGAGTTAATTCGTCAAATTAAAATATTTAAGTATGTACATAAAAGTAACATTTTAATGAATATTTTATTATTACGATTTAATAATCTAATTGGGGTGTTTGAGGTTGTGCGTTATATCTGTAATACGTCGTATATTTATAAAACTAGTAGCTGTCCCGGCAAACGTTGTTTTGCCATAAAAAAATGTTTCGACCAAAAGATTAAAAAAAAATTTTTGGTGGTGGACAACCCTTATCACTAAGGGGTATGAAAAATAGATGTTGGCCGATTCTCAGACCTACTCAATATGCTCACAAAATTTCATGAGAATCGGTCAAGCCGTTTCGGAGGAGTACGGGAACGAACATTGTGACACGAGAATTTTATATATAAGATTATGTAAAGGTATCTTAATATTATGTCTAATACCCGTTAAAGTCTAATCAACGTCATCAAATCAAAATGACTGAATTTGAAACAGCCAGTCAAATTAATTAATTTGACTGGCGGTTTCAAATTCAGTCATCCAATCCAAAAACACTTGACAGGCGTTTGACCGTGTGTTAATAAATTTTTGTGTTGATATATCTTTTCGCCTATGTCTGTGAATATCTTCTACCGCCCACATTTTTAAATTACGAGTACATGATTCTGAGAATTTATGTAATCTAACGCAGACTTATGCATTAATCCATACATATGTTTTTTGAAGGGGTAGGCAGAGGTGTATTACTCGTGTATTATTAAAAAACTTACTTAAAAAGCGCGATGAGATTTTTTTGGCGTTTACCGAGCATAATATAATATTCTATCACATACACACAACACCATCTAGCCCAAACTAAGTAGAGCTTGTACTATGGGTACTAGACAATGGACAAACATACATAATATATACTTTTTTCTGTAAATACATACATATTATACATAGAAACACCCAGACCAAGACAAACATCCATGTTAATGCACATAAATGTTTGACTTGTGCGGGAATCGAACCTGCGACCTCAGGCGTGGCAGTCGGTTACACTAACCACTACGCCATCGAGGTTGTATATAAAGCATATTTACAGAATAAAAGCTGGTACTTAAATTTTATAACAGGAAAATTAAATAGAAATTTGAGTGATCAGAACTCGAACCATTGACTTCACGGTTAGACACAAACATAAGCAAAAATCTTAAGCCCCTCGGCCACTAACAACGTAGCTGAAAAAGGACTTTCAAACTATTTATGAAAGCAGCTCTATTCTACAACTGTTCCCTTACACCTCACAATTGTCCAACGCCTTGTTTGGTATGTAAACATTGCAGAATGTTGCATATTGCAACTGGTTGCCGCAGCACACGCGTGCGGTGCGCGGCGGTAATGTCCGGCCGGCCGAGCGCTTCCGCGAGAGTCGCCCGCTTTCTCCGCGCGCCGCTCATCACACTTACAACTTTACATGATGCACACGTCATATATACATAGGTATCCAGTTTTAGATAGCTAAATAAACATACAATCAATAAATAAATCAAAATATATACTACTTTTCGAGGGTTTAAAATTATTTTATTCAATAATTGAACCTTTCTATCGTCTTCTGTTATAAATGTGTGTAAGGTTTATACACCGGAATAATAAATTTCCTGTGAGAACAATACATATCGCACACGAATCTCGTTATCAATGGAACTAATCCACGATAGCGTCAAAACAACAGGTGGTAAGACGGTGCGACTTTCACCGGCGCGGGCGCACGCCGCGCGCCGGTCGGTGCGCGCGCGCAGTGTGTCTCTTGCCGCGCTCGCACGCGCCGCCTCAGTGATGCGCCGCGATGTCCGCCATGCCCGCGCCGCGACCCGACGACCCCGCGTACGACGCGCGCGCCACCGCAACAGTTTCCAGCCTCAAGTCTGAGGACTCCACCGAACAGTTGATATGTAAAACCCCACAGAAAAAAACTAAAAAGGTTGTTAAAGAAGACAAAGTGAAAGACAAACAAAGTGTTAGTTCGAAGAGTGTTGAGGCCGGCAGTGATGAGCCGAGTGGTAGGAGGAGGTTGGTGGTGTTCCTGGGGCTCGCGCAGGTGGTGCTGGGTGCTCTACTCGTAGGCGCTGGAGCCTTAGCCGTGGTGAAGGGCGCCGCCCTAGCCAGAGTGGGCGCCGGCTTGTGGGCAGGGTGCGTCGCCGTCGTCGCAGGAGTAGTCGGCGTTCTCGCCGGTATCAACGACTGCTATGGATTGAACGCAGGAGCTAATGGGTACGTTTCACTGGGACAGCAAAATTACACCAACATTTTATTTCTATGTCTTGCGTGTGTAAAGTTAATTTCTCACTAGTGTCCAACAGTATTGCTATATTAAACATAATCAATATTGTTTAAACAACGAATTGCAAAAAATATTTGCGTGATTACTTTGCGTATTGATATCCAACAGCCAGAGAAATAAAAACGGGTAACTAATATATTATATTGTTGTCAATGTTAATTAAGGAGAAAGTAATTTAATAAACGTAAATAAATAGACAGGATATAGATAAATGTGCGTGTTAGATCGCGCGGAACACTTTTACGATCGCTTGTAGCTTTTACAACATATATTCGTGGTTGTATTGATGTCAATAATAACAAGAATAACGTTGATAGAAACTTGTATATCTACCGTTCGCCGAATAATCTAAACTAATATTATAAAGCTCGTTTGTTTGAACGCGATTATCTTTGGAACTACCAGTCAGACTTGAAAATCTTTTAACCTATTTATTGAAGTAGGTTATATAACATTACACTACAACACTAACACAAACTTATGCCAAGAGACACCAACAAGACACAATTCACTATTTGTATATAACACGTGTATGATTTTAACGTATTGAGTCGCAGCGGAACACCGGTGACTAGACACATGACACCTAAAATCTAACTGGTTAGATAAAATTGCAATAAACCTGTCTATCCATTGAAGGTTACAGGTTTAAGTCTATTTGTATGATTTCTGTCAGAAAATGACGTAAAATTAATATATTCTTTCTACGTTGTACCTATAAGCAAACAGGACTAATTCAGATGCTGAATAAGAAGAATACTGTTTCTAGATTCTGCCGAAATGTATATATATTATGTAAAAAACTAATCAAATTAAATATATAAATCTATACTAATGTTATAAAGCTGAAGAGTTTGTTTGTTTGGTTGGTTGAACGCGCTAATCTCAGGAACTGCTGGTTCAAATTGAAAAATTCTTTCGGTGTCGGATATTCCATTTATCGAGGAAGGTATATGGCTATATAACATCCCGTTATTAGCGATAGGAGCGGAGATAAATGAAAAATATTGGAAAAAACGGGACCAATTTTCTTATGTGAAGCAGACGAATTTGCGCCGGTCTGCTAGTAAAATATAAAATCTTAATGCCTTTTTTATAACATATGGCAATATTATAACCAATGCCCAAAGCCTGACTTTACCTGCTATTGGATATAGGCCTTATTTTGTTTGTGAAATTATGCCAATAAATATCTTATCGCTGAATCGCAACAGCATCTATCTACGAAAGGAAAGCCATGAAATATCTCTAAGATTTTTATCGCATTCCTGATTGACCTATACATCATTAACAAAAAAAAAAACCTAATAAATTCGTTATATATTGTTGATGTTATTTCATAAGAAAATTATTCATTATAAATTTTTTACGTCTGTATCACGATACACAAAATGTCCGACTTCTATTAAAAAAATGTAAGTCATGAACTACTTAATCTGCGCAAGTTATTTTAATGCAAATATTTGGTGCCTCGTAAAATAAACCGTAGACAAGAATTATCTCTGGTAGAATATTGAAAGTGTTACTAGTTTTTATGTTATGGAGTCATGGAGAATAGAGTTATTAAAGTTGTTTTTCAATCACTATCTCATTGGTCTTGGGCCTCCCGTAGTAATAGTTTGCGCTTAAAGCCAATTGTAAGATTCCAGGTTCGATTCTCGTACCAAAGAGTGGGATTTTCTCGGCAATTCTTACTACCATGGAGCCAAAAATGTGCATGGTTCACGAAAATAGGTTTTCCGTCCAATTATATGGGAACTAACTAACTAACATATCTATACTAATATTATATAGCTAAAGAGTTTGTTTGTTTGTCTGGTTGAACGCGCTAATCTCAGAAACTATTACTACTATCGAATTCAAAAAAAATTTCAGATTTGGATTGCCTATTTGTCGAGGAAAGTTATAGCCTATATAATATCACGCGGGACCCACGGGAGTGGCGCAGTAATCATAAACGCGGGTAAAACCGTGGGCACAGCTAGTAGTATATATACAAATACACTTTGCTCAATTCGGAGATCAAACCCGAGACCCTGCGATGGGACACGTGGCCGACCCGAGATTCGAACCCGAGAGCTTATGATCGGTCGTCAGTCAGTCATCATTTACACAAACTAAAACTAACCGACGAGGCAACGAGGTATTCGATTGAGTTTTTATTAAAATATTTTGTATCAGGCTTTTACAAAGCAATTGTTCGACCGTAATGTCTGTATAAAACAATTGTCAAGTTAATATAACAATTGCTCTTTTGTGTTCAACAAAGTATTATGTCATATTTACAACTCAATTAGCTTTTGTCGCAGCGTCGGTTGCTCGGGATTAATTCTTTTTTTCTGAATAGAAGATTACCCCATGTTCTACGTTGTATCCATGACAAGGTGTATGCTAAATTTCATGATGCTCGGTCGAGTAGTTAAGTCGAGAAAGCTTCACAAACAAAGAAACTTTTCCCGAGTCCCGTACCCAAAATGTACAAACGAGAAACGATTCCTCCATATATAGATTCCAATATCAAAAGATTTTTGGATATCCGACTGGATTTGAATAATTATTTTTGCATTCCATAGCTCCATTATTGAAGAAGGTAATAGACTATGGCCTATTACCTTCTTTACCTCGCAGACAGCTACTAAAAATAAAAAAACAAAATGGCTAATAATAATAAAATAGCTAGAAAATATAAAAATGAAGCAAATAATTTAGGAGAGGTTGCTATACCGGAAAACATGAACTTTATTCTTAGTATGAGATAATGATAACAGTGTAAACTCAATTAAATAACAAATAGTCATTGAACCTGGGACCTCAAAACCCTTCGTCAAAATAAGCGGCATTTTACTCCATGTTACTATAGGAGCAATTTATTTTTTATGTTATCAATAAATCATTTATTACAAAAATAGGCTTCTATTTCTATTAGTTTACAAAACAATTGCGTCGGTCACGTACCTAGTACCTTACGACACTTGGCACGCGCCTCATTAGCACTGTATCTATGTGTTGACATGAATAGCATAACGCCTATTGTATTGGAGGTAGGCAAAACGACTGATGAGTTTACGCGACTGCCGTTCATGTGTCTCAGGTTCAATCCCCGGGTTATGAGAAGAGAGAATAGAATATACGACTGGTTTTTTCCCACGGCTTCGCTCGCATTAATGAAGGTTAGGTAACAGTATTTTTTCCGGATAAAAGGTCTATGTCCTTTTCTGTACCCCTGATAACAAGTATGCGAAATTTCATGATGATCGGTCGAGTAGTTAAGGCGTGAAAGCGTAACAAACAAACACACTTTCGCATTTATAATATTAGTTAAGATTAGGATAACAATATATAAGAATTTCTTAACAATAAGCTCAATAACATTTTGTCCGATTTCGGAATCAAATCGGAGACCCGCTGCATAGCAGCTTCATTTAAAACCGCTGTACCATCAAATCAGTTATGTCAAACTATTCAAGTGTTTATTTTCTAGAACTATGGCTGATAGTAATTGTAAATAATTAACAATAATGCAAGGAATTCAACTGAACTTTATCTTGTAAAGGTCGATTTAGCAATAGCAATCAAATCTCGGTCAGCGTACGATTGACCGAAAGGGTAAAGTTTCAAACCTGGCTGTTTAATTGTTGTTAAAGTACAAATTATTTAATATTGTATTAATTATAATTGTTATGAGATTTTAGTTGTAAACCTCAATGGCGCAGCGGTGTTTGTACACTCATGGTTTGGAGTTCGAATCTCAGCTCAGGCAAAATGTTATTTATTTATTTATTTAAGGATTGCTTACAGTTATTACATTATTACTTAATCTAATGACATACTTAAGGATTATAAGCTAATGCACAACCACGTTGAAGCAAACACAACTTTCACAAATTATATTTGTTTTACAATACATAAAAACTAAACTAAAACTAAGACAGAACTAACTTATTATTTTAATTATATAGACATCTGAATTAAGGACTAGACAGGTAATATTTTATAAGTTTTTATTAGTACTAATTTAAACTAGTTATTAATATTTTTTTTAAGAATTCGACGATAATAAGATTAATATAAGATTGTAATGTCTATAAAATCTCAGTCTAGCACTGTTCCCGGCAGAAGATCATATATTATGCCTTATAGGGCACATAATAAGATTAAGAGAATATAAAGAGTATTATGTGGAATCTTAAATCATAGCGATCGTCGGCGAGTCACCATCTGCCTATTCGACTTGATGTTATTAGAGTATTCAGGGCAAGTGCCGTTTTTTATCCATAGTAACCATTATGCTGGTCTATCAAACACCCATTGCTATAGCCTAGATATGTAAGCGATACATAGTTGCTGATATTATTATTATACTTCTCTTATCACAAGTATTTTTCTAACATATTACATTAGAAAATACTTGTGTAAATGTTGGACATAGGTCCAACTTGGAGAGGCCCTTCGAGAGTTTTAATCTATAGTGGGATGGGACACTTATGGAGATATTAACCGCAGTAGGTGTAGGACTATATCAATAACCTACGTCTATAATATGTTAGAAAAATACTTGTAATAATATAAACATAATAACAATACTAGCTCTGTATATTATAAAATACTAGCGGACCCAATAGACGCTGTCACAGGACACACGAAAAAAAAATTGAATAAAGACAAATTAAATCCATTCTCGAATCCACATGAAAACACACAAAAAATTTCATCAAAATCGGTCGAGCCGTTTGGGAGGAGTTTAATTACAAACACACGCACAGAAGATTTATATATATAAAGATAAACTGTCCTACTGCTAGGCACGGACCTCTCAGTGTGTGACGATACACAGAAAGACATTACAAACTCTCACTACTAAGAAAGGCAGTCCATCATTAGACACCAGTTCGTGCTGGTTTCCTTCATTAGATAAACGGGTCCAAGTAAAATTCTGCCATCCGTCCGCAGCCATAAATCCTTCGACGAGGAAATGTGAAATCAATCGCGTGCTTTCTGCGAATACTCGGTATAAAACCTCGCTTGTACGACGACTCGTTCTATAGGCTGTTTGTAAAATACCTGTGCTCTTTATTATTAAGTTATGTTGACGTTATCGGGTAGCAAGTCGCTTTGCCGTTGACATCGAGTTCTAATATAGCACAATTATTTGTGTGATTTACAAATGATTGTAAGTAAGTAAGGATGTTGTTTATGTCCATTCATTGTATGTTTTCAAGGTCAACCTTGACTTACGATCGAAGAGTCGTGGGCTCGAAGCCACTCATTTCTCTACTGGCGTGAACAATCTTCCTTAATGTACACATGCCTTTTTTTTAGTTGGAGTGATGGACAAAAATAATTTATAATTCTAATTGCTATAAATTTGAAAAATAAGCCGTTCGTTGGTTACTAACTTTTTACTAAAGTTTGACTTTGGGTCAGGTATTTTTGTGTTCAGGTTGTGTGATAGCCGTTGACTCGACTTATATTACGAAACTTCTGAACATGGTTAGAGAAGGAATTCAGCAAATCTGGCAGTGTGGGCGCTTTACAGCTTGCCTTTAGACCGGGACAAGCGTGTGTTATGATTATGTGTGATTAACACACACACAAACACATTACAAAAGGGGCGCAAATACTGAAAGAATAATGTTCAATAGCAATTCAACTATATTATTGCATCAGAAAGAAGCAAAAATAGACTAAAGAAAACCGTATTTGTTTGAAAACCAACTTAAAACTTCTCTTAACCTATCGGCTTCATACGTAAAGCAAAGCATTGCATTTGTACGCCGGCGTCCGAAAACCGATTGACGAATTTATAAGCATACCACACTGAAAATTTTCTGGATTTAATAGCATCCGTAATTAATAAAAACAGCCTGTAGCTCCACAAGTCTGGGTGTATGTTGTAGGTGAAGCCGGTACAGCGCGTATGTGCGATGAAAGCCATGCTTTCTCTCACAATTACAGCGGTTACTGCGCACACGCGGTGCGCTCTTACATAACCACACGAAGGTCGACACCGCCATCTGTGATTGTCATGCCGATTGATCATTAATTAATAAACTTTTGATGGTAATTAACATTAAGTTGATGAACGCGATTATTATACAATAAGGAGTTTTAATTTTTATTTTGACCGTCGTAATTGTTAAATAATTACGTTGCGTAACGGCACGCGCAGATGCTGGTAGCGCGGTGCTGGGTTTGATGTTCGGATCAGACAAAATCATTATGGGATTTTCTTTTATGTCATTAATACGAAGAGGCAGGCGGTTGTGTACAATTCGGGCTTATACAGGGGTAGGTACGTATGTAAATTTGCAATTACAGCACTAAATAGATATTAGGAGCGTTTATTCGAGCTTTAACTTACGTATAAAAAATAGAGCGCGTATTTTTTTTGTATGAATCGTTCTTTTGATGCACAGTAGCAAATTCTTTTCACATCAGACGTGGGCTATTGTGCGCGTCTTTGTGTAAAATCGAAAGCCCCCTATCACTAAATAAAATCAGTTGTCGTTAACTTTATGACTAAATAAGTAGAAACGTATAGCCTGTATTTAATTGTCCAATTTCCATGTTAGCATTAACTTTTTGCTCAACGAAGGAAGTGTACTATAAACTGCAACTACTTCCTCTATCAGCACCTAAACCGGTGTTATAACACTTATATAAATATAAAAAGTACATTAAATGCTCTGTCGTTATTACTGGCAATACTTGTATAAATATAAAAAATGCATTAAACAGGAATGTTGACGATCTAGGTCTAAGCAAGTTTCTAATCTTGATGCGTTGGCTTGGCTATCTTTGTGATAATCGTCAAGATATTACACATAATATAGCATTGCTCCTATAGAGGCGTTATGCTATTTTATATGTCTTAATAATCTCTCTGTTTAACGTTTTGGAAAGAGAGGTTATTGAACCCATATTTTACCGCCTTTGCATAACTAGACATTTAAGTATACATATAATTTTTTGCTTAAGCATACAACCATGTCTAGTTAACGGAAACAATTCGTTCGACGTTATGATTCAATTCTCACTTAATGCTGAGCTTGTTGTTTACTCGATTATTATATGCATCGATATAACTACATCGATTAATATAGGATTCCAAATAAAACTTAGAATTAGACCACTGATATATCAGATGGAATATGGGAATGCATCATTAAAGTCTCGAAATGATGTCGTCTTGTACCCAAATTACCTGTTGTATAGGTGGACAGAATAAAGCCAGGTTAAACCGCTTACAGAGAGAGTTAATGTAATTTTGCCGGACTTGGGAATGAAAACAGAGACCACACGATCAGTAGTGGTTCTTAAGTTTGAGCGAGAAATCACATGCGGTATTCTTCAAGAAGTGATTCGGTTTATTAGTATAAGTGTGAATAAATGTTTCACTCAAATTTAAACTTCACGTTCAGTGTATGGGGAAAGTGCACGCCTTGCTAAACACGAATTCACGATATGGCGCTGGGTTAATTCCCACACGACACGATATTTTTGTCATTTATATACTATCGTTTATGTGAAGGTATGTACATTTTTCAGTGATATTCATGTCTTTTTTTTGGAGTAATCGATGATAGAACATCTAAATGCATGCTAGTTTAATGAAAACTATTCAGTTGAGCTTTAAAGACAGTCAGTTTCTATGCTATGAGTTCCAGTGCAAGGCTCTACGCGTTTGAATCTTTTGGGATCACATGCCGGGATAAAAGTATTATCTATATAATTCAGGTCATGTTCTCTCTGTATGCTAAGTTTTAGTTAAATCCGTTCAATAGTTTATGCGTGATTGAGTAACATCTTTATCAACTTACACCTTTATTATAGGAATAGCCTT
Source organism: Catocala nupta (assembly GCA_963675205.1). Taxonomy (NCBI): domain Eukaryota; kingdom Metazoa; phylum Arthropoda; class Insecta; order Lepidoptera; family Erebidae; genus Catocala; species Catocala nupta. The sequence goes on along the minus strand of OY776084.1, from coordinate 7,461,810 downwards.
TGTCGTGGCTTTGCTCGTTCGAGAACAGTACTTTTGTAATAAAAGGTATATGTCTTCTTTTGTACCCCTGATTTCATGATGTCGAGTAGTTAAGGCGTGAGAGCGATGCAAACAAACTCACATTCGTATTTATGATATAGTTAGAAAGTAGGAATTTGTGTATATTTAAACAATAATAAATAAGGTTATCGTTTAACCGTCCGTTTGGCCGTACGATTAAGAAATAGGCTTGTGAGAATTAAACTGTTGAATTCTGTTTTCTAGTAAAGCATTCTATAAGACGCTTTGCTAATGCGGATAAACAAGCGCATAGTTTTTGTAATTATTATATGTCTTGGAGACATTTTTAATCTGAAGTCAAGAAATAAATCTAAATGAGTTTCCATCAACTTTACGTTCCTATACGTTTCCTGTGCGCACAAGAAATGCACATGTCTGACTCGTCAGTCGCGCGTGCAGCCGAGCGCCGCATGTTCCGGTGTGCGCGCACGCAGATGCGCCGGTGCACGAGCACCGTTCTACATTGTGCGCGTACGCATGCAGCTACACAAATATTTTGATGATGGTATAATTATATTGGTTTTATGTTGCTCTAATATAGATGTGGGTAGTTAACGCACTAGGTTAGGCAATAGATTTTAGTATTATTTAACATTAGACGTATATATAGTTATGCTTTTTGCCACATTATGTAATACAAAATAAAGGTTGAATAGATACTTTCTTTACGAAACTGTTCTAGGTTCAAGATTATCCTATGCAGTATTTTCGTATTAGTGTTAGAATATCACATTCTGTCCTCTCTTCTTTCACAAAATATATAACTCTTGCACTGGAAACAATTGCTGTCTATTTGGGGACTTTACAGACAAATAATGGAAACAAAGAATACCAAGTTTTAGAACAACTACTTGTACATCACACAGATTGATGTCCCGTGTGGGAATCGACACTACAATATTCGGTCCAATGGCAGTGGCGAGGCGTTTAAGCCTACCGACTACTTTGATCATCATATTGATACATTTATCATTTCAGCCCTAAGCCTAATCTATATATTAATACGTGAAGCAAAAACTTTGTACCCCTTTTTACGAAAATTGCGCGGATGGAGAAGTATGAAATATATATGTAAATAAATGTTATTATTTATAAATGTGCCATTTAAAGTTTATATGGAGAAGGAGGGGCGAATCCTGATATTTTTATAAAATATGCAAATACATTAAATTAATAAAAAAACATTAGACACACATAACCATGCATTTGACACAAGCAGTCGAATCGCGTTCGTCGTATATCGGCATTTTTCGGTTGACTTCGTAGAATGCTTCGTAACTATCGTTACATACATATGTATGTGAAGTAGGTGACTAAAGGAAATATGATTATAAGGATATATTATAGACAATACAACCTTAATAATGATTAAATTTAAAATTTAAATAAATTATGGGCGAATTTCTTCCAACTTATGACAGAAAAGCCACGTTTCTTTCTTTTAAGATTGTAACTGGCGCTTCTCGAATCTTTGCCTAATCTTTCTGTATAATCACTTAGAACTTAAAACAGTTTTACAATTTAGTTTAAACCAGTAATTTAGTTTATTTACTGCAAGAATATTATCAATTAACACAATTCTTTAAAACTAACTAATGCCTTAAATATGATAAAACAGAAATAAAAAAGAAAAAGAAAGAAAACCCTCTAATAGGCGTCATATAATGCCTCCGAATAACAGTTGACTGGTAGTGTGCCCAGAGGACTGGCAGCATTGCCACGTTGAATGGCAATGTTTATTCAAATTAAACCTAAATTGAAAATTAATTCAGGTACAAATTGGCAAAGCGATATCGATTGAGTCGGGAATTATTTAGTCAGTAAGCAGAAATACTTGAATATCAATCTCATGTTAGATTCAGCTATCGTGTTCTTGGTATACGAAGTGATAAGTGTTTTATTCAGTGAATTTCAATTAATTTATTCGGATAGTTTTAAGAAACGAATCGTTTTGGGTTTATATGTGTTTAAACTGTTTTCTTGTTGAGGTAACTTGGAGAATAGCTGCCCGCAGAAATGTTATATTATAAACGGTATTTTTTTAAATAAATTCAGGTTATATTGAGTTGACTTACATAGTTTGTATGCTTTGCCTATAGCCTGCCATTTCTTATTTATTATTTATTTTTAGCCTGTACTGTCCCACTGCAGGGCAAAGGACTCTCTTCGATCTTTCCGCTCCTTTCTGTTCAGCGCCAATTGTCTCTAAACCCGGTTAAACGCATCCAATCTATCCCGCCATCTCAGTTTGGGCCAGCCGCGGGGCTGTTTGTTATTTGGTGCCCAGTCTGTGCTGATTTTTGCGTTTTCTTGTCTAACTTTATGTCTTTACTAACTATCCCTCGCGGTTTCACCCACGTTTATCATTACTACTCTGTACCCCGTGGCTAGTAGCGCGATGTTTATAGCCATTAACCTCCAAAAATTGGGCTATCAAATTAATTTCTGTATGCCATAATTGGCATATATGTATTTCATTTCATTTATTCATTCATTTGCGAATATGGGTATACATTTGCAGATCTTATTAGCTAACAATTATTGGTCTTTCACCATTTTCAACCATCAGGCATGCAAAAAAAAGAAAGAGAAAAGACATTGTAATTAACATTAAAAATAATACTACATATCTAAAAATAGCAATAAATTAATACTTAATGAAAGGCTGTCATAATAATTTCTTAAAATGTCAAGTTGTAATAATAAAATGATGAAATGCCATACAATTATAATAAAATGTATATTGCGCCGAAGTCAAATAACTTAGGTGAGTAGTGATGATGATTGTCAAGACTAATTTAATTTGTGGGTGACTCACATACATTCACACACGTATATCCCTTATATCCCCGAAGAGTAGGCAGAGATGGTTCACATCCACATGTCGCTAAATGTTTTATTCGTCCTACGATATACACTATACAGGTGTCCGGTAATTAATGGATAACCTGGAAATATCTTATAGTGGAACTGAAGGCCGTTCAGAAAAAAATATGAAAAAAATCTATCCTAACTACCTGAGATATGTGTTTTTTTTTAATTACCATGTATAACTTTCTTGTATACTAAGACCATAAATGAATGAAATGAATTTCTTGTATATTACGACCCAACTGCTGTCTCAAGGCAACATTTCTAAACTTTTGTTGCTTAAGAGAATTTCCCAACAGAAAATCCCAATAACATTTTCCCCAATTCGGGTTTCGAACCCAGAACCCCACATCCATCCGCAAAGGCACCAACTAGTCAGACAAGTCACAACGTTATTAATTTTAAGTGCAGGTCGGCAAAGTCATAAATATCATTTATGTGTTTCATAAATTATCTTTACGATGTGCCCGAACTCCCAAGTTGCGACACAGTGCGGCTAGTTGGAAAACGCGCACCACACAGCGGTGTACCGTTCTTAATGTTTCTCAGTCGCTTCCTACACGAGTTTATTCATGCACAACACCATAACCCCGGCTCACTCGAGTAGCGTTACACAGTAACTGTGCAATTGTTTGTTGGGATCACAGGAAATGTGAGATATGTCTGCTTAATAGAAGAACATGCTATGTAGGAAATTATACTGTGTTTTATACTGTTATTCATTTGTATATAGACTTTATGCATAAGAATTGTTTAAACTTTGTTAACGCTGAAACCCAGACACAATTATTTTTAACTAGATTTTGCTCACGGCTTCGCTCGTGTAAAGCTTAGGTTAGATTAGTAACAGTAGATACCCTATGTCCTTTTCTGTTCCTCTGAAAACGTGTATTCGAAAATTCACGATGTTCGGTCGAGTAGTTAATGCGTGAAAGCGTAACAAACAAACAAACTCATATTCGCATTTATAATATTAAGTTCTGACAGATTAATCTATAGAGTGGCAGCGGCACACCGGCACACCGGCGGCCAAACACAATGGGTTTTAATTACCCATGTCTGGCATTCTAAGACTTGACAGGTTAATATACTGCCTCTATTGTACAGTGGTGATAAATGTGACTGCAGTGCATGAGTTCTCAGGTTCGATTGCGGTGTCGGGCAAGATGTTATTGAGGTCTTTGTCAAGATATTCTAAGTGCCAGCAAGAAATATGAAATTGTGACTGGAAGGCGGCAAAAAGCTCGCTCCCTATAACCGTGGGACTTAAAGCCATAGCTAGTGAGATTTGCGTATACTCTTACCTACCCCTTCGGGATGGCGTAGTCATTTAAGTGGTTGCGTCGCCGCTGCCACAGCGCCGAGTATTGTGGGTTCGAAAAAGATTATGCGAATACTTGGAGACTATCGTGCTGGCCCAGGTTCGATTCACGGATCGGGATTGAAGATTAAAGATATTTATTTACATACAAATACTTTATCTTACCTTTTTCGCCTATCTTTGTTATATGTACCCAATAGCATTAAGGCAGTAGATTCAATGTTACCAGAAATAACATCAGCTTTCCAAGATACAACAAACTGACAGACCTTCGAAACCCAAAGGAATAACGATCAGATTGACTGCACGGATTTAGTGGTTTAAATGGACGCCTCGTCACTGCCATTGTGCCGAGTGTTTTGGGGGATCGAATCCCACACGGGACAAAAATTTGTGTGATCCACAAATGGTTGTTTCGAGTCTGGATGTTCTTTGTGTCCGTTGTTTGAATGTTTCTAAAGTCCTCCGCGACAAAGGATTTATATCTATTTCGAGAGATGTCTTTTTAAAAATAAAAATGGACCTAATCAATCCCACAAAACAAAAATTCATTAATATCGATCAATACAGTAGTTCCGTGACATACAGACTAACATTATATTCATACTTCGAATAGGCATTTAGGTTAATTAGAATATAATTAATTGTAAAAGTATTTTATATTAAATTAAATCAAGTTAGGAATTCGGTTTTCTTTCGCTCCTCCGATCGCAGCTAACGTAATTGTTTGTTCCGAGTCTAGGTGTCAGTGATTTTAATATTTTTAAAGTCCCCTGTGACACAGAAATTATGCCTAATCTCTATCTCTTTCTCTCGGAGGAGTCTTTAAAAAAAAATGTATGTATGCTATAATGTATATGTATAAACTTATAAAGTAATAGTGCGTTAAAATACGTATATTTATGTATGTATGAAATTGCGGAAACAAAAGTGGTGTTGAAAAAAAATGTTATTTATTGAACTGATAAAAACTAGTTAAGTTATGTTTGTAGAAATGTTGTTACCTACTTATTTTTATTATACATTTGTGTAATTAAAATTATTAGTAGGTACATTTCTAATTAGGAGACATGTGCGTTGCCTGCATGTGAGGAAACTATTTGATTGTACACAAATGGATGTTTATTTTAAACAAGAATAATTACTGTAAATTTTTTTTGAAACTAAATTAAAATTCTACTTCTGGACCTCCATCATCTCAGCCAAAAGACGTCCACTGCTGGACATAGGCCTCACCCAAGATTTTCCACACAGACCGGCCACTCGGACGTTCAGTTTATTAACATACAGAAAAGCAACCTTATCGCCAGAACTGCCTTAATAGCGCAGCAGTAGTAAATGCTACTGTTGCATCAGATTCGAATTCCGGGTCGGACAATATGTTATTGAGATTTCTTGTCAAGAGATTTCTAATAGTAGCACATAGTCCAGACTCCTATTACCCTTAACAACAGAACTGGACTTTACGACAATAGTCCTTTACTATGTTGTACCTAAGAGCATAGTTTATCTTATTTTATCTAATCTTGTGTGGGGGCCAGTCAGTACAGACCGGCGACACTTCGACCCAGTGGAATCTTTTATGTCGACTTCTCCAATAACGACTGCCATAGATGTTCATGGCAGCCGGGACCAACGGCTTAACGTGCTCTCCGAGGCATGGAGCAGGCGATAATTGTCAATCAATACGCACATAATTACGAAATGTCATATAACTTCCGAAAGTCAGAGCTGCGCGACGTGGGTTCGAACCCGAGACCCTCTGCATTGCAGTCTGTAGGTCTCCCCACTGAGCTATCGCTGCTCAAGAGCATAGTTAGTGAAATTTGAGTGAAATACACCTCTGCTTATCCTTTAGGGTAAATACAGGCGTCAGTACCTATATGTATGAATCGTCCGTCAGTGTGTAGTGGCATATAGCATAGCGCAAATATCGCACTACAAAACAGACCAAGCAAATGCTTACCCATTAAGGAAAATACAGGCGTCAAGACATGTATAAATCGTTTTTCGACCTATTGTGGCATATAGCTTAGCGCAAATACTGCAATACAGAACAGCCTACGCAAAAGTATTTTATTCAAACAATTTCCACACAATGTTCAGATGTTGTAGAATTCACACTCAAACATTGGACAGTTAAATTCAACCTCAAGACTTGAGTTAAAAACATAAAAGCAACGTTATCTCCCAAACATCGTAAAACAGAACCGTACATCTGAGTGTTTACAATCACCTACTTTCGACACATTTCATTCGCTTGTTTATTAATGTACTGCCGAGTCTAGTGGGACGCCGCCGTTGCGTTGGACTGTCACGATGATGTCTGGTCAGATGTCTTAAGTCGAAATAATAACTAAAATATCTCCATAATTATTATTATGCAGGTCCATCAAACATTCTTCCTCATAGCCTAAGTTTAATTAAGTTCCATATGTAACGATAATTATATAAGCAGATAGCCTAATGGGAGATCGTTAGACAGCCACGCAGAGGTCTCGAGTTCAATCTCCAGGCGCGCACCTCTGACTCTTCGAAGTTATGAGTGTATTAAACAGTTTATCACTCGCTTTAACGGTAAAGGAAAAAATCGTGAGAAAACCTGCATGTCTGAGAGTTTTACACAAAGTTCTCGAAGATATGTGAAGTCTGCCAATCCGCACTGGGTCATAAGTCATAACCGTACAATAATAATTATAATAATATTAATATTCTACTACATACACACAACACCATCTAGCCCAAACTAAGCAGAGTACTAGACAAGACAAGACTAGAGTTATGGGTACTAGACAATGGATAAACATACATATATACTTTTTTTTGTAAATACGTACATATTATAAATAGAAACACCCAGACCAAGACAAACATCCATATTTATGCACACAAATGTTTGACTTGTGCGGGAATCGAACCCACGACCTCAGGCGTGGCAGTCGGTTACACTAACCACTACGCCATCGTATGGCCTAAACGTTCTCAAATTTGTTTCTTTTTGCTCGTCAAAATGATCACACTCTGCCTGGTGATAAGCAGTCGTGTGGTCTAAGAGCAGTGGCCTCCACACCGTCCTCATAGCAGCTGAGGCGATGTTGAGGTCTCTACTTTGACGGCCTGAAAAGGTGCTTTTTTACATTGAAAAGAGGCCGGGCCTAATAGTGTAAAAGTGGACATATAGGGCTGTTAATATTATTATATAACTAGTTTTGAGCTCACGACTTTACTGGTCATTTGGTACATTTTATCAATAAATGTTTATACTTAAGGAACATTACTTTTTCCTGGAGGAAATTTACCCTATGTTCTTTTCTGAACCACTAACAACGTGTATGCGAAACATGACGATCGGTCAAGTAGTTAAGATGTGGAAGCGAAACAAATAAACTCATATTCGTATTTATAATATTAGTAAGGTGTTTTCGGGTTATCGCCATGAATTGCGAACGCTTCGCTTGAGTAATACAGATGTCGCGATATTAACACTTGCCGGTGAATCACTTTAGTTGGTGTGAAATTTTAATTATCGTCCCGTCAATTGAAAGCTACCAAGAACACATCGGCGAATATCTTACTAATTTTATAGTCATCTGGAGTTTACACAACTATGTTTTGAGATAGACAGATGGTTCTGTGAAAGTACGATTGTCGTGGCACACCTTTTATATAACCCTGGTAGCAAACGATCACACGGTACGCCTGATCATAAGCAGGCCAATCTCAAAAAATCTATTGAGGCAGGCCCTTTAATAGATTTTTTGCGATTGGACTGGTAGTTTCCTGAGATAACTGCTTTTAAACTGTTCGGCTTTATTAAAATAAACTTTATTCGTAGATAAATTTAGACTAGGTTCTGTTTTAATATAATTATGTTCTAAATATGTGTACACAGTATGTTTAAAACATATACAATACAGTACAGTTAAAAATATTTACACTATTAAACATATTTGACTATATTAACTTAAAACATTAGCAAATTAATGTATAAATATGAAGAAATATTCTGTTTTACATATAAAATTGAAAGTAAACCGATAAAATTATTTACCTTACGTGCTAGTCAAATGACTGTGTGATGGCAAGGTCCAAGGATTCTCATGAATAGATTTGGTATAATTATTATCTACTAAGATAGATTTTCTTTAAAATGGTGAACCTGTAACATCACTTTATATTATATCCACAGTTTACTAGATAGTAGGCATTACGTGAACTGGGTCTATTTTGGGCTATAAATGTGCAGGTTTTAATTAGTCAACAAATACTAAGGAACACGGCTTAGTATTTGTTGACTAATTAAAACCTGCACATTTATGAAATCTTCAGAACAATTAGGAAAGCGATAAAATAACTGGAACAAATCTTTGGTTACTGTAGTCTCTGGATATATCCGAGGTTAATACGTATGTTTACAGTTATTTGGACGAGTAGAATAGTTTCCTGCATAATAACAACGAAATGAACATTAGTTTAGGATCACTTATAGCGCATAATGCGACTGCGATGGTGGCCTCAGACAGTGCGGTAATACTGTAATTAGTGTTCAAGATCTGTAATAACTTGGCGCTTTAGACTACTGATGGATTTCTACAATTGCTTCTAGACTTGTATGGTTTTAAAGGTAAATTGAAATACTACTTACTATTATTACAGGAAAATGCGGAGACGATTGTTAGAAACTGTTGTTACATTTACATAGGTTTTGAAATACTATCAGTTTGGTTTGGAGGTGATTATAAAGTTATCAATGGTGCCAATTCTGTTGTCACAAAATTCTTTTATCTTAGATTTTTACCTAAGATAAGAGAATTTTGTGACAACAGAATAGGCACCAATGTATTCCAAAACCACGCAATGTCATCTAATAATTGATCAGCTAATAACGAGTATAAAAGGTTGAAGTTATGTTAGGTAAGTTTTTTTAAGTAGGTACTAAAGAAAAATGGAACCAATACTATTCTTTGTTGGGGTGTAATACAGGTAAGTATTTTTGGTACCTTTCTGTCATATCAAAACGGTAATCGATATTTTTAACCCCCGACGCAAAATCGACGGGGTGATAAGTATATATATAAGTTTGACGTGTCTGTGTGTGTGTGTATCTGTCTGTGGCATCGTAGCTCCCGAACGGATGAACCGATATTAATATTTTTTTTTGTTTAAAATTTGAATTAGTCGGGACTGTTCGTTAGTTATGTTTGATGAAAATCGGTCCAAGATGGCCGCCGCCACAAAATGGCGGATTACATATTTTTCACAACTCTCTCAATATGGGTATCAAATGAAAGGGCTTGACTAGTAGAACACTACGATAAATTTCAAATCCAAGATGGCCACCACCACAAAATTACATATGTTTCACAACTCCCTTAATATGGGTATCAAATGAATTTTGCGCCGAGGGTTTTTTAAATTTTTAATTAATATTCATTACTATTAGTTGCTAACATTTACTACAGTATATTCTGCTTCTAATACTTGTATCTTTTTTAATATAATTTTTTTTAAGAGTTTTATGTAATTAGTAAGGCAAGATCAAGAATAAACGACAGACCGTTTTGTACTTAGTATATTAATCGTAATTGTTTGATATCTAAGAGTGTAAAAACCAAAAAGGTTTCGTCTGAGCTACACATGGTAGATGGAAAGTTTTCTTCTTGCATAACGTATGAATGACGGTGCAATTCTCCTATAGTTATAGCTTTTATACACGAAGCTTGACTCAGATACGCGGGTTGTACGCATCTTGTAAATGGTCATCGCCATTTGCTTGTCTCGCGCTAGTAGTCCAAATGATATTCTTGCACCTCTAACCCGAGCGATTAACTGACACATGTATTCACCATTAGTCTTGATGGAGTGTTTTTAAGGCTTCCTTGCACAGATAGCGTCGTGGTTTAAGTGGTCGCCTCGCTGTTGCCCCTCCGCCGAGTGTTGTGGGTTCGAATCCCACAACAAAAATAGTGTGATCCACAAATTATTGTTCCGAGTCTGGATGTTCTTTGTGTCCGTTGGTGGAATGTTTGTAAAGTACCCCGCTATAAAGGAATTGTCACTAGGGCGAGTTATCTTTAAAAAAAATGTTATACCAATATAATGCTGTATGTTCCCGGGTCGACATATTTTATAACAAACTTAATATATTTAAAAGACTTTTACTTGAAGAGTGTAAGCTACATTAAGATAGCATAAACCTTAAGGAAAAATAAAATAATTAACTACATAGTACCTGTGTTAAACTTTTATATCATTTATTTTATATTTATATAATATCAGTGCTTGATCATTGCCGATTGTTTATATCGAATCTTCACTCGCTTATGTTATCTTTCACTAACTAAATGATGTGTATAGTTATAATTGGACTCCAGGTTTGAGTATTGTGTACTGTTTAAGATTATGTGTGTATATGTATTAGTCTGTAGTCTGTTACTGTACCTATTCAATAAAATAAATAATAATAATAATAGCACTAGTGACAAGCTAAGCTAGAATGTTTGCGATAGGTGTGAATCCACAACCGGAAATCTTATGCTTTATTAATTGGGCTAACACCTCTTACTGATAACGTGTTAATGTCAAAATTATATCATTAGTGTCATTGCTATTTTGACGATTAAATAAACCACCATATTGTTTCAAAATATATATTAGAATATAGTCAATCGTGACCATGCATCATGCATGACCGATCACGAACAAACTATATAATTAATGAACAGAGACGCGGCAATCTTAACAGTCCAGTTTATAATACTAGTACTTACATCGTCCGATAGACGCTCAACAACTATATGTGGCTCACCGCATGCTTTCACTCCATATTAACCACACAAACGATATTACACCATAAAATAATCTCATTTAGGTTGATATTCCAACGGTAGAAGATGAAGAAATTAATTAGTATATATCGCCAAAAGGCAAGTGTGGATCAGTGATGGATGGTCGAAGACTCGAGATAATGTGTTAAATGATTGGTTCGAGACATCGCGATGTTGATCGTGGAAGATAATGGCGGCTTTCTTATGAGTGTTGTGTGACTACTATTATTGTGTTGTAACGTGTTCTTTAAGCGGTATTTACTGTAATTGAAGATAGTCAACCGATCCTAAGATACGAGAATTACAACATTTTAGAAGTAGAGTTATCTATAAACGAGTAACTTCATGACCAGTTTCGAACCTAATCGCAGCCTATTCGAGCCTAATCTAATTTATTATAAAAATATGATAGTCGTTGGTTACCCAAAGGAAGTTCTCTCCGAGCCTTCAGGCGACATGCAATTTCATCCATAAGACCACCTATCAAACATACAAAGCATAAAAAGATTCATTAAAAGAGAAACCACTCAATGAAACTGAACAATAAACTAAATAAAGGCCTAACTGAATCCAAAAGGTTAACTTACATCTCCATTTAATAGGGTTGCGAAGATATGTATTCTAGATGCCACATACGTTTTTTTTCAATCTTTATTTAGTAATGTCACTATATTATTTTTATCTCCTTTTTTTAAAGGTAACTCTCACACACATTAATGATGTGACGACCGTGTTACTTTACAAACATAGAAATAACGGACACTACCCTGCTGCGCTATTCGTGAAGTCTACATACATATATGTATCCATCCGCGTGTCTAAATACAAACAGTATTGGCGTCCTTACCTCTCCTCCTCTCATTTTTTATAATTTTATACTAGAGTGACATTTTTATTATTTTACGCATGATTGACGTACCTATTATAATTCTTGTTTCTGCATTGACATGGCCCTGATGAAATGAATTTAATTATTTTACTTATATTCTAAAATGCTTGATTATATTGTTTGTGTACTGATATTTTATTATTTGTTTCTTTTTCATTAGAATTACTTATTTTAATTTCTACTACTTATATAATTGTTATGAATGTCTTTACTTATTTAATATTGATGCATGTACCTATTTAAATCTACTTGGCACAATTTTAACGAATTAAATAAAACATACGTACCATTTGCATGCCATTAAGGTAGATCAAGGAGAACGATTGATTGTCATGTTAACACCACTTTATACCCCTGATCAGCAAATAAATGATTTGAATTACTTATTAATGACTTATGGGCAAATTTATTGACACTGTTGCTATTGTGAATTTGCTAACAGAAAAAATAATTAAACACAAGCCTCATGTTTTGTTTTTAACCTAGCGCAAACAAATCCCACGGAGTCCATATTTTGTACCTAAATATAGCAGGTATAATAATATCTATATATATATTAAAAAAAACTCGTGTCACAGTATTTGTGGTCGCACTCCTCCAAAGCGGCTCAACCGATTTTATGATCTTTTTGTGTATATAATAATAATAATATTCTACCACATACACACAACACCATCTAGCCCAAACTAAGCAGAGCTTGTACTATGGGTACCAGACAATGGATACATATATACTTTTTTTTGTAAATACATACATATTATACATAGAAACACCAAGACCAAGACAAACATCCATGTTCATGCACACAAATGTTTGACTTGTGCGGGAATCGAACCCACGATATTTGGTATTGTAAATACATACATATTATACATAGAAAGACCAAGACCAAGACAAACATCCATGTTCATGCACACAAATGTTTGACTTGTGCGGGAATCGAACGCGCGATTTTTGGTATGTATGAGAATAGGTTGTAAACTATAGTTCATACCGCTAGCAGATACTGGTATATACATATATTATACATAGTTGTAGTAGGCAACCCTAATTACTAGAGATGCCCGCAAGGTGATCCACAGTTCACACGGCGGCGATCGGTATCCTAATTAAACGATATCTTCGCGATACTTTCACTATCGCGATTAATTATTGACAGATCGTCCATGTTGATGGTTATAGCGGTAACCTTGATAGCGCGAACATTCTTCAGTGAGAGACACAGCATCTGAATTGTAGCGACAACTTTTTTTATAGCATTGGTACTCATATACGTTATTAGGCGGAATAGTAAAAAGGTGTACTTTATTGACTATGATTCATTTCATTGATCCCGTTGTGTTAGTTTACTCTTATGAGGAAATAGAGGCATCAAGACAATCGAAAAATTTTACTGTTCAGGGTATTTTTAAATTATACCCTCATACTAACGTAAACTTAAAATATTTATTTTTATCTATTGCTATTGCGTTGGCCTAAACCAAGTATCAATGAACAGTCAGTAACATGGCTGAACATTAAGCAAATTTGTAACCCTTACTTTTCTATAGTAATTAATGTGATTAAAATAACTATACATTCAACTATTCCTGCAAAAAATTACCGTTAAAAATTTGAAATTGCCGTTATTGCGTATGATAAAACAATTTTAAATCTCGAGAATGTATATTGGCTTATGTTGTTGACTTTACCAAAGAGATAATTGTAATAATAATACCTCTCAAATTATAATTTCATATTCCTCGCATTTCTCCTTCGAAGATAAACCGATGTTAATATTATTTAATGAATTTTAGAACATGAAAAGTATTTGAACTATATCTGAATGTGGTTATTTAATATTATGATATACTTATTACGAAATATCATGATAAACGGTCGAGTAGTTAGGGCGTGAAAGCGTAATAAATTAAAAAAATAAAATCTTACATTCGCAGTTATAATATTAGTTAGGTTAAATATTTGTACTTATATTTATTTATTTATAATAGGTACACAAACAGATTACAGTCTTAACATAGCAGGTAGTAATAATGAACATAATATATAAACCGGACAGTAATCCTAAGGTAGTGTACACAAAATGAATATATTAGAGCAGATTACTCGTGTAAAACAAAAAAACATTATTAAAATCTTAAATTCGTTAGCGTAGGATAAAAGTGGGTAATTGTAAGTAGGTTTTAACTTAATAACTGTAATTTTACATTATAACTAGACTTGGAACTTTTCGGAACTGAGTACACGTGATACAATCTTTTTATATCTATTAAATCTTATGTCAAAAATGTCGACTTCTTCTTTTATAATAATTAAATATCGTAAAAAAGATAAGCAATATTAACATATATGTTTTGTTTTAGAAGTCCATTGCTGACTGCGTTCTTGGCGCTGTCGCTGCTATGTCTGGCTTGTGGGAACAGCGCAGCAGTGCTCGCTGCCACAGGACTGCAGCGAGACTCTCTGCGACAACCTGTTGCGCCTTCTACCTTCGAGGTGAGTTCTCTATCTACTACTAATACTATAATAATAATATTATTAAGAGGAAAGATTACAATTTTTGTTTATTTGTTTATAAGGATTTAAGTCAAAAACTATTCAATCTATTTAACAAATTCTTTCACAATTAGAAAGCTATATTTTCACCGACTAGGCTATATATATATTTTTTAAAGTACTGTTCCTAATATATACTTCTTTTACGCGAGGAAAGCCGTGGGCTAAAGCTACTGTTCTATATTATGACTGAACGGATGGCGCAGTGACTGCACGGATAGCGTAATGAGCAAACTGTCGTGTTGACTCTGCCGCGGCCGTCGCGCTGAGTATAATGTGTTCGAAACCTAAACCATCGGTAAAAAAATAAATGATTCCATATTTAATTTATTTTGTATTTATTTGCCAAATTAAAGCTAAGTATGGTCGTACATAGTTTCAAAATGAGAAGCACGGTAGCTAGAAGCTAACAGTTATATAAATAATCAATATTCTATTGCCAAAATAAAATTATTTACTTATAATATTTTGGCATTAATTGAACCTGAAACGATAGCGATAGCTTATAGTAAAACCTCGTAACTGCGCTTTATTATCATATAATTTAAATGTCCTTCTACGTGTTTTATTCAAATATTTAAAAAATATTAAAAATTATTAATTAAGAATACTGCTTTTGAATTTTTGGACAAGTTTTGATGCCCCGTCGCGAGGTTATCACACCAAACTGACTCGAGCGAGTAGTTACAAGGTATGCATTCAAGATCATAAATGACGCTACAAGTATCGAATCAAATCTTACGTGAAACAAGATTGTGCGTTAAAAGGTTTTCTTGCCAGAAAAATAAAAAAAAATTTATTTAAAATTGCATACGCGAGGTTTTCACTCTAAGCCATCGGCAGAAATGACTGAATGTTGAAGGCATAGATTCAAATTGTGTTATAACCATTAAAACAAACAAGTATGTAACGCGTTGATGTCTATTGTACCACGCTAGCGACGCGACGCGGACGGCGGCAATAAGACAGTCGGACTATGCATTTTGCTACTTTAGACTTTTGTTTTCGTGATTCTCGTTTTATGAAACCAAGAAAAAAGAAGTCAAAGATTAAGACTAGAGGGATCGCGGAGCAATACGGTAGGAATCGGTGCCGGAATATAAAGGGCAAGAAAAAGAACATAAGTTAAGACAGTAGAAGTCTGTCTTAAAATTTCACTCCGTCCACAGCGAACGGGATTATTCAATGATATTCCACTCACAAAAACGATTAAAGCTAGAACTGACCAAGGAAAATGTTGATAGAATCTTTTAGGTACTAGAACATTGGTTGAGAACGCACTATATCAGCTAGACTTTGCTGTATTTTTTCGTTGTAACTGGCTTAAATTTGTATCAGAGTATAACAGATAAGGTTATATATTTTAAGCGATTGTATATGCTCGAGCGAGTGTGTCGCAACTGTAGTACGCCTGTTAGATACAGTTCGCATAAATAAACGAGTGTCAGGCGCGTTTATCAGTCTATTTCATGTCCTTTGGTCACAATATTTTACGTTATAGTGTCGATGTGTGTATAGTATATAGTGTTGTACAATGTATCAGGGATGTTTGCGGAGACATACTGACGGCATCGCCGCTGACATGAGAAAAAGGTGCGCCTCCTTGAATAATAATATAATAATAATATTCTGCCCATTGCATTGATGCTATTAGAGTATTCAGGGCAGACGCCGTTTTTCATCCATAGTTAGCAATATACCGGTCCACCAAACACTCATACCCATAGCCCATATATTAGAATCCATACGAAGCAATAGTCCTACGCCTGCTGCGGCTAGTGCCGCTGTAGATGTTCCATCACACCTTTGATTAAAACTCTTGAAGGGCCTCTTCACGTTGGACCCATGTCTCCGTGTAAGCCTCCCAAAGGGCCAGGTATTTTCTAATATAATATGTTAGAAAGTACCTGTGATAAGAGAAATATTCTATCATATATACACAATATCATCTAGCCCAAACTAAGCAAAGCTTGTACTATGGGTACTAGACAATGGATAAACATACATGTATACATATTTTTTTTGTAATTACATACTTATTATACATAGAAACACCCAGAGCAACACAAACATTCATGTTCATGCACACAAATGTTTGACTATGAATCGAACCCGCGACCTCAGGCGTGGCAGTAGGTTACACTAACCACTACGCCATCGAGGCCGATTCCCACACGGGAAAAAAATTTGTGTGATCCACAGATAATTGTTACAAGGCTTTGTGTCGGTTGTTTGAATGTTTGTAAAGTCCCCCGCGACACACAAATTATTCCTTGTAAGGAGTTTGTCTTTAAAAAGAAACAAAAACAAATCAAATCATCCATGTTTCATCAGCTGTAAAAGCTGTGAAGGTCCCACGTAATAATGAGCGAGCCTGTTTGCGTCAATCGGGCACAATTACAATCTACTGCCACTGAGAACAGACTTACCCGCTATTATATCTATATGACCTACAGAAGGCCTAGCCTAGTTTAAGAAGTCTTTGGTAAAATCAAACACAATTTTTTTTTGTAATAAGTACTCTTAATTTATATCTGGATATATACATATATTAGAAAGAAAGAAAGAAATCATGTTTATTTCGTACAAAGCACACACAATTATTTAAAACAAAATAAACATAAAAACAAATTATACATGATAAAACAAAAATGTGTATGTCCTCGCCGAAAAGGGTCACCACCTCAGCATTAGCTGGAAACCCAAATTGAGTGCACCAGCGCTGGTTTTCAGTTGGTCACCCGATACAAATGATGCACGGACGGAGGCAAATGCTTAACATTACAACAAAAATACAATAAATGTGGTTCTGCTACGTACATACACAAGGAAAACGTATTATTCCGTTTTACATATATTAAATTATGTTTATAAATTAGGTACATTTTAAAAATATATGAGAATAGAGGTAAAATAAAATACGTCAATATGAATTAAATAACTTTTAGGAGGGTAGGTACAAATAAAAAATAAAGAAGTCATTGCATAATAGGCACTGATGACACAATATTAAGCGCAGAGTGAAACGTAAACAAAGTGAACGACCTCAGCGTTGTAGGCTATTCGTATTGTTTTGTTTGTTTTTGTTTTGATATCCTTATTTTATACGTGAGACTATCTAATGTAGCTAATTGTGGATAATTATTACTTAAGTGTAACATATACAACATAAAGCGGTTCTGAGAAATGTAAATTTATGTGAAATGCGAAGTTCAGCGTCCACAGGTGAGTTGTTAATTTAAACTATATAATACTATATAATATACCAACCATGTATTACTTCATTTGGCAATTATTTTTTGCTACATTTTGCCCGCAGTATCGCTCCCGTTAATGTAGGTTAGTTAGGTTGTGGAAGTTCTTTTTCTGGATAAAAGGCACCCTATTTCCTTTTCTGTTCCCCTGAAAAACATGTATGCGAAATTTCATGAAGATCAGTCGAGTAGTACATTCGCTCTAAAACTATTAGTTAGGAAATTAGGATTATTATTCAACGCATCTTATAAAGCATGCACGAATAGAGTGTTTAATACTATTAACAATGAAGAAATATATTGAAATTAAACAAATTTAGACAATGTTATGTAAATCAAATACATGTTATATACAATTACACATCAAACTGGATGTCAACATGAAATTTCGAACTTATTTCGGGCAGACACCTAACCACATGTTTTCTGAGTAATATAGGTAGAAGTTAGTGGCATTATATAACAAAGATCCCTGTAATAAGAATCATCAATTAGAATAAGTGATCTTTAATAAACATGCACACTAACTAGCATCATTAGGGCAAATGTGGCTTATTGTGTAGGACCTACAAACATAACTAGCGAAATGGGTGATGCTTATAGCTCCTGGTATATACACACATCTACATGCAAGAATCTAATTATATTAATGCGGTGGATTCCATAATCCACTTTCATAATATACGTGTTTCCTTCTCGTCGGTTGGATTGCAGCACGAACCAACAAATCTCGCATTACTCAATATGCTTTAGTTAATGACTCTAGGAATCAATTTAACTAATTACTCATCGAAATAATTCACGTAACTATTACTAAACGGCGATGAATCTGATGGACTCTTAGTAATTAAAATTATAATTGAACTAAATCAGTTTATGTTAGTTGCGTATGGTGTTTACCTCAAATTGGATAATAAGATTATATTGTTACTGCCTCGTTTGGTAAGTTGGGTAAGTTTTTTCGTATGTTTTCGTCCAAGAGTAAGATTATTATATATATATATAGATTACTGTAGATACAGAGTTCCTTATAATAATTGAATTCTGAAAAAAGTAGAACGTCGGGACAAGGTATTAAAGATTATATTGGATACGGTATTTATATAAGATTATATATATTATATATTAATTGTTTTAGCTTTAGTGACATAAAGCAGAGGTCATACGTTTGTATAAAATAAAAGCTGCCTGCATCTCCTTTTTAGTCTGTTGTTACAATTTTCGTACATACTTTTAGACTGATCGAGAAATTTAACACGAGATCTCATAGCTATCCATTCAGGTTGGCCTTTTGATAATGCAATGACCAGTGTAATTACAAATAGTGTCATTTTGACGTAATTCAATTCCAATTTTAAAATATAGACAAATCTGACTAACTTTGTCAGAATCATAAATTAATAAATGTTGTGAGTCTATGGTTAGACCCTTCCTTAAATGTTCTATTCTCTCTTCTTATGCTACTTACTTTTGTAAATATGTTTGGATGTTTGTAATCACGCTTAAAGACAGATAAACTATATCCTAGATTAAACCATAAGATTTTTGTCACGATACTGCGTCTAGTAATGAGTATTGGACTATAAAACCTTTTCGTAAAATGCTACTAGCTTAACTATTGTAAACAAACTAACACATACATATGTATATCACTTTCACGAATCACGCTCAACAAATATTACCTTTTTATATTGACATTTATATCACGAAAGACTTAATAGACTTCAGATTCAGTGTATCTATCACACAAAATATGAGTGCTTCATTGGTCAGATGGCCACTAATATAACCAACCAAGGAATTATTCGTAACGCGGGAGTTGTCTTTTTAAAGAAATAAATAAAAATAATGACAATAAGTAAGTAAATTAAAACCATATACTGATTACATCAACGTCTGAAGGTTGTCGTGACATGTGGGCTAATGAACCGAGCGTGATATACCTACGTGACAATGTGAGTAGCGATAGAGGTGCTCAGGCGCAGCCTTGGTCCAAATACTTGACGACGTGACATCTTAATATGACTTTAATTGGCGTAAATGACAGTAATTGAATGTTAAATAATTGTTACTAATTATATTGGATGTATGCAATACTAGCTGCGCCCCGCGGTTTTACCCGCGTAAATTCCGTTGTCGTGGGAATATCGTGGGGTAAAAAGCTTATGCGTAAATCCAAATCCAGGTTTGCAGCTATCTACATACCAAGTTTCATCGTAATCGGTTCAGTAGTTTTTGCGTTAAAGAGTAACAAATACCCATCCATCCGTCTTTACAAACTTTTACATTTATAATATTAGTAGGATTGTAAATAGTAAAGAGACAAAAGACTTCTAAAGAGCAGCAGTAAAAATTATTATGTCATATTAGTCCATAGGCAGCAATCATCACTGCCCATGAGGATTAGGCAATGGGTCCAGAGCCGTGTGATCGAAAGGTCACGGGTTCGAATCCCACCTACTGTATACGGACGTATACCCACTCCTAACAAAGGCATTCTAGCATAGCTAAACGGGTTAACATGACTAATAACATGTAACCTGAATTGATATACCGGCAAGTGACTAGCACTTGAAGTGTAGATGGATATCTTCGTGTACAAAACAGCATTAAAATATTACCACTAATTAGTAAAGGACACATTTGTTTTCGAATTATAATCGATATTGTGCGATACAGATATATTACAGGCGTTCAAAGTAATGTATCCTATTTTAAGTATTTTAAGACCTACTGTTATTCATATTGGCGCCAACTTAAACTGAATAAACAATTATAATTATTATTGTTTACTATTCGTAAGTATGCGTATTCTCAAGGTTGATACATAAATGGTAGGAATCACGTTGTAATACTAATATATAGGTATAAAATAATACTATATATATAAATATAATACTATAAAATAGAAAAAATATTCTTTTGTTATCTCAAAAACTATACAATCGCTTTTTAAATTTATTTTACCATTAGAAAGTTATAATATCAGCGAGTAACATAGGCTATATATTATTTCAAAAAAGTACTGTTACTAACATAACATTAACTACTTTAACGCGAGCGAAGCCGCGAGCAAAAGCTAGTTATTCGAATATATAGATGTATTCGAATATATTTCGACAGCAATTTCGCACATTATTATATTTAAAAACCCGCGGCCAATACTTAACCATTAGCTATAAAACATAGCTTACAGTAATTACGTGAAAATTACGTAAAAATATATACTTTATGTCATTCCCATCTACTTTGCGAGGTTAACAACATAAATGAGTGCAAACGACCGGACGCAGGCAGTTACAGTTAAAGGTCAAGGTCGTCCAGTGATGAGTGTAATTTATCAACTTATTGTAAGTCCTACCTACGTAAGTGGAGAACGATATTGATATTGAGACGATTACTGTAACATTAAATAATTCAACTTGTTGGAATTAATCTCAGTCGTACAACGGTGCACGGTGATTGAAATACAAACAATACTTAAATTATAATGCTGCTCCAACACTGGCTGTTACAAAATGTTAACAAACATTTTTTAACACAAACATTTATTAACAAATGTTAGGAGTTGTTACATTCTGTTAAGAATTGTTAGATGTTTTGAGCGCTCCTACACTGATGGAAAATGTTTACAAACATTTTGTAACATTTTAAACCATGATATCGGTTCGGCGTTTTAATTTACGTCCCGAAGCGTCTACACGAAAATGGAAGAAGATTTGCTCATTGAATTAGCTTTCATTATTTTGTAAAAAAAAAAGAAAAGCGCTCTAACTGGATGCGCCAAACGATAAGAGCTAGAGAAAAGTATATCGTCTGTATAAGCATCTCGTCTGAATAAATGTTTACGAACAATATATACAATTTTGTTTAGAAATGTTTAGTAAACATTACCTAACATGAAAACATGTTAAAACATTCTTTAACATTGTGATCAAATGTTTGCTAAAAATTTTTACTAATGTTTGTAAACATTTTGTAACAGCAGTGTGGGAGCACCTTGAAAGAAAATTTTAAGACTTCAGCTTTCTGCACGTCCTTTTTATAAACTTTAACTATGCCGTATCTCAAACTGCGTGTAGACAATAAGCTTAAAAAGCGGTACAAAGTTTTCTTTTGACATATTAATATACTATGAATAGCATTACACTCCCCTTAAAAAAGCAGATGTGCATTTACTACATCCGGATTTTGTCAGTTATGTTTTAAATCTCACATCATACATAGCGAGACGCAGTTCTATGTGTTATTGCCGTCTTTCGATCGTATTTGCGTCTTTACGATCTTGACGTTTTCATTTCTTTTATATAGTGGGATAGCCTAGTGGGAAACCGTTGGACTACCATGCAGAGGTCTCGAGTTCGATCCCAAGCCGCGCATCTCTGACTTTTCGAAGTTATGTGCGTATTAAATTGTTAATTATCGCTCGCTTTAACTGTGAAAGAAAACGGCGTGAGGAAACCTGCATATCTATGAGTTCTCCATAATGATATCGAAGATGTGTAATCTACTAACACGCACTGGGCTAGCGTGGTGGACTATGGCCTAACCCTTCTCACACTGAGGAGAGACTCGTGCCCAGCAGTGGGACAGTTTAATACAGGCCTGATATTATTATGTTATTATTACATTTGCCAGTAATGTTTTAGGCTTCATATTTTATTTGGTACCTTAAAACTGGAACCATGTGAACCTATGTAGCATTACAGTTGCCTGGCCTTTCCTTTTTTACGATCTCTCCGATTCGTCTTTATAATTTGGTAATAATACTCGGAGGCATTTCCAGGCTCCATGCAGCTATTGAATATTTTCTAACAGGAAATCTCACTGCCCGACCTCGTATCGAACTTAGGTTTCTCTACCGGCGATGCAAGCGTATATTTATGCTACAGGATCAGGGAAACAGCCGAGGATTTTATTCCGGATCAATAAGGTTACAACATTTTTCGAAAGCGACCTGTGTGGATATTTATTGAGTACCAGCTTTTGCTTGCGGCTCCACCCTTTTAAATAAGGTTATGTTAATTTTCTATTCTTCTTTTTCTGGATGATAGATACCTTATGGCATTTTCTGTACTCCTGAAAAAGTGTATGCTAAATTTCATGATCAATGCGTTTGTTTGTTACGCTTTCATGTCTTAACTACGCGATCGATCTTCATGAAATTTCGCATACACTTCGTCAGAGGCACAGAATAGGATAAAGGGTACCTTTCTTCTAGAAATAACGTCTGTTCCCGAAGGATTTAAATTTATTAATATAAATATAAATATAATATTCTACCACATACACACAACACCATCTAGCCCAAACTAAGCAGAGTTTGTACTATGGGTACTAGACAATGGATAAACATACATAAATACTTTTTTTTTTTGTAAATTCATACATATTATACATAGAAACACCCAGACCAAGACAAACATCCATGTTCATGCACACAAATATTTGTCTTGTGCGGGAATCGAACCCGCGACCTCAGGCGTGGCAGTCGGTTACACTAACCACTACGCCATCGACGCCGACAAAATATATAATATATTAATAAAATATAGATTAACGCGAGCGAAGCCACGGGCAACATCTTGTCTTGTTGTTCAAAAGTTTGTTTATAAAATTATATAAAAATATATTATTAGCGGATGAAAACTATGTAGTTATGTATAATTAGTTAATTACGGCTAATCAGTATTCTGTTATGTTAAGGAACGGTAATGGCGTCTTCTTGTTGTACTAAAGATCGTTGCTTTGTGCAACTGTTACTGACATAAAGTGAGTGACGTCACACCGGTGCAATGAACTCTGATGTGTATGAGCAGAAATTAGCGGCTTACTACTATTACATGTTGTTTAATAACTAGAATCTAATGTTAGAATAGAATATGTAAATATATAAAACATGCAACAGGTATTAACGTGATTGTTCCCGAGCATGAGATGACAGACTGACAAAAAGGCATATATACGAAAATGTTAACACGGATGGCGCAATGGCGTAAGTGGTCTTCCCTACCACTGCGCAGTGTTGAGGATCTGATTCCGGTACAACATTTTTTTTGCGATCTTCTCAATTTTCTGAGTATGGGTGTTCTTTGTGGCCGTTGTTTGAATGTTTGTTAATTTCATCGCGATACAGGAATCCCTGTGCGGGCAGAACCCGATATTTTAACACGCTTTTATTAGCTTGGTTTGTATTTATGAATCTATGTAACGGAATCTTTGAACGTGATTTTCACTCCATTAAACCCGACGGATTGATTTGAAACTTTGCACACTTATCGAGGACTGATAACAACACAAAAATTTAAAAAAGATTAATTAATAATAGTTTAGAAATAAAAATAAATAATAGTTAAAAAACTAAAAAAGCGTGATATGCTTTCTAAGATATTTTGATAACGCCCACGCTTCCCACGCCTTATTCCCACTTTTATTACATTAAAATTATTAAATTATTGTCTAATTTTAATAAAGCTTGTTTTTTAGTTTTTAATATATTATTTACTTATTTAATTAATTATATTATATTTATTTAATTCAAACTTTATCTACTGATTGGAACGGATTAGTTAAAACGTTATAAAGATACCTTGGTATGAATTTTTTTAGCGCTGCATCAAGACTGCAAGTGTGCTCGATAGACTTAAAAAGGTCTACACTATTACACAAGACCTGTAAATGTATCTTATCTTATTTCGTATAAAATTATGCTACCGTTTTTGTTGCAACAGAATTTAAATAAAAAAATATATTTAATCAGTATTGCTAATACATATATAAATAAAAATTTATGCATCTTCGAAATATTTATACATAACCGCATCACGGTAAACCACAATTTATTACTCAAGGCGGGAAGGATCTGAATAACTCACTGATATTAGTTGCGTAAGCACTCACATATTCCACGGTACTAACAAGTCAGTCAAATAATCATTAACTGAGCACACAACCTGACACCTCAATTTGTCTGTCAAAGAAATCTTTACAAGGCAACATTATTTACAATCACTGTCAGAAATATTAAAGGCAAAATAATTGATACAAATGTATGCTTATGTTGAACTATTAATTATGGAACAATACATCGAAATGAAGCGACGATGGGTCATTTTTAAACATCAAACCTAATGGTTTTAAAGGTCATTTGACCTCTGGTTTGTGGGGTATGAAACGTAATAATTAAATAATAATTACTTCGTGACTGCCTCAACGGTGTAGTGGTTTAAGATAGCGCATGTTCTTGGAGCCGACCAGGTTCCATCCACAGGCAGGAATAGTGTTATAATAATGCTTGGGGGTGGCAGTGTCATTTTCAAGGGCATAACTACTGGGAAACCCGCTCCGGATCTCCGTTTTCATGAGACCCGTGATGGTGAAACCGGCGTCGCACCGCTCGACACCCCTAGCCGCTCGCACCGGTGTTGCCCTCTGCTGCTGGCGTATATGCCTATTGTGGCTATTCAGGGGGCCCATCTAGTGAGATGGCGAGTCACCGTCTGCCCATTGCATTGATACTATTAGAGTATTTAGGGCAGACGCCCTTTTTCATCCATTCGTTACCAATATACCGGTCCAATAAACACCCATACCCATAGCCCATATATTAGAATCCATACGTAGCAATAGTCCTACGCCTAGTGCCGCTGTAGGTGTTTCATTCTACCTTTGATTAAAACTCTCGAAGGACCTCTTCACGTTGGACCCATGTCTCCATGTAAGCCTCCCAAAGGGCCAGTTATTTTCTAATATAATATTTTAGAAAATACCTGTGATTAGAGCCTGTACTTTGGGTACTAGACAATGGATAAATATACATATATACTTTACAGGAATAGTGTTATTGAGGTTTTGTGTAAGAAATAAGTTTACGCTTGTTCTTGAAGCCAATCCATAGGTCGCAAAAGTGTTATTGGTGCTTTCTGTTAAAAATGTGTTAGCGGAGTTTGGAAATATGCTCGATAGAAGATATTAGGCGCGCCACTTAAAACGTAAGATCTAAAACGAAGTTGGAATGTTAATATTACAGAAGAGATGCGTCTTTACCAAATTCTTCGAATGAACAGACGGAGTAGTGGTTTGATTGTTCGCCTCGCTACTGACGCCGTACCGAGAGATGTAGGTTCGATGCCTACGCGGGATAAAAAAATTGTATGATCCACAAACGGTTGTTCTGAGTCTGGCTGTTACTTGTATCCGATGTTTGTATGTTTTTAAAGTCCCCCGCCAAATAGAAATTCTAGTGCGGGCATTGTATGTAAAGAAAGAAAAAAATACATTGAAGTTAAGCGATGATGAGTAATTCTTTAATCAAACGGAATGATTACGGGTTTCAAAGGTCATTTGACGTTTAAGACATGAAGTTTAGAACGTATGTACGTCTTCGTTGCTGGCTCGCCAGTGTAGTGATATAAGGTTGCGCATGTACATGGAGACGATCGTGTTGGCCCAGGTTCGATTCACGGATCGGGATTGAAGATTAAATACATTTATTTACATACAAATACTTTTTTCTTACCTTTTTCTGCCTAGCTACCCAATAGCGTTAAGGCATTCGATTCAATGTAATCAGAAACAACATCAGCTTTCCAACACACGACAAACTGACAAACCTTCGAAACCCAAAGGAATAACTATTTGATTGACTGCACGGATTTAGTGGTTTAAGTGCTCGTCTCGCCACTGCCAGTGTGCCGAGTGTTCTGGGTTCGAATCCCACACGGGACAAAAACTTTGTGTGATCCACAAATGCTTGTTCCGAGTCTGGGAGCTCTTCGTGTTCGTTGTTTGAATGTTTCTAAAGCACTCCGCGGCGTACGAATTATTCAAAGAGCGGGCGTTGTCCTTGACTTGTCCTTGAAATGATTAACAAAACGGGATCTGACAATGTTTAGGAACACTAACTTTGAGTATCAAAATGTCCACAGTAACATTCGAATAAAATTCGAACGTATTAACAACACTTTAAATAAGTGCCTGCGCTGCGTTCATGTCAAAGTCAAAGGCAAAAACCGTTTATTCGTTTACGTCACAAAGTAACACTTTTGAACGTCAAAGCTTATGATTTAGCGAGTTTACTGAGGTTACTGACTACTACTAGTTATTACGTTGTGCACATCTGTTTTCGAATATTATTCGAATACATATCTAGTGATAATATCGATCATTTGAATACATATCACTAGTATCCATAGCTTTTTTGAAGCCAATAGAGCGTATTGTGTATTCGTGTTAGAATAATAATTATGTATCTGGTTCATTACAATTTTGAGCCAAGCTTGTTTATAAAAATATCTTTGCGAGGAGTGACCTCGTTTTAAAGATGATTCGCGACTTGTTTTTTGTATAATAAACGACGTTGATTAATTATTATCTGACTAGATTTTATCCGCGGCTCCGCTCCCGTAAATGTACGTTACGTCAATATTCTATTCCACAGGAACAGTACTTTTCCTGGATGTAAGATACCCTATGTGCTTTTTTGTACCCCTGACAACGTGTATAACAAATTACACGATGATTGGTCGAGTAGTTTAGGCGTCAAAGCGTATCAAATTTATATACAACCCATATTAGTAACGATTATCGATCTCCGGCAAGTAATGCCTAATTCATTCAATATAATGTTGACATTGTTATCAAGAAGTAGCTAACAGAAAAATTGCTGATCATTAAACGGAATACCCTATTATATGACATTATGAACCAATTCATAACGATTTCCTTTTTTTCCAACAGGATGAGATGGAAGCATGGACGCCGGTGCTCACCAACATAGCACTACTTATCATCGCGACGGTCCACTGCCTGGTCTGCATTATCAGTATTTACCATCTTTCCAAACGCATCTGTCCCTGCTTCAGGCCAAAGCAGGCATTTGACCACAACCAGTTTGACCCGACCTTCAAGCCGGTGCAGCAGTTCGTGGTCAACGTAGACGAGGTCAAGAAGGGCCATGATGTGGAGAGAGTAAGGAACCACGAGTTGTGCAAGGAGTTGGAGACCAAACTGCAAGGGGAGACGTTGAAGAAGAAGAAGGTGAGAATCAGTTTAGATCCTATCGAGTATAAGATTATGCTTCGTGCTTTTTGTACCAGTATGGTGATAAGCTCATAGCTTGCCACATAGTAAGCAATATTGTAAGATATATAAGCTTGGTAGGTGGTCGCTAGTTCATGGGAAATATTCATGCGCTGTTATCTTTAAAACATAATGGCCTGAGATATGACACAGGACATTGTTACATAGGCTTAAAATATTTTCGCTACGCTTATTATTAAGTACTTCTTTTGACAGCATACTAATATTATAAAGCTGAAGAGTTTCTTTGTTAGTTTGCTTGAACGCGGTAATCTCAGGAACTACTGGTTCAAATTGAAACATTTTTTTAGTGTTGCATAGCCCATTTATCGAGGAAGGCTATAGGCTATATAACATCACGCTACGACTAATAGTAGCGAAGCGGCAATGAAATATGTTGAAAAAAAACGGGAAAAATTATCTTATATGAAGCAGACGAAGTTGCGCGGGTCAGCTAGTTTAAGATAAATACATACAAGCTATTAGCATGCAAACTTCTGCAGGGTAAAGGTTTGGGTGGGGTAGAATTTATCGATTTTCCCTCCTAAGCATACTGAAGAATGAAGACTTGTATTTTTTTAAATTAACCTAACTGTATAGTTTAAGACGCCTCGCCAGTACGCCGGGAGTAAAACTTGTGTGATTAACGATTTGTCCGGGTGTTCGTTAATTCCGTAGTGCTATTACAGACACACTGTATTTAAATCAAAGCCACTAGAAGCGCCGTTAGCAAATTTGTGAAAACTTATAGTAAGTACTGAAGATGAATGATTATTCATTGTCACGCTTGTCTTCATGTCAGTATGGTCAGCAATCTATTATGCGGCTTATTTATAGTTTTGCGTAGGCGTATTTATAGCTTTTGTTTAAGCAACATATCAGTATTTAAAAACCTTTTTAAAAGGAACTAACCTCACGCGTATTTCGGCCTTTGTCACACCTGTGTAAACAGGTTTAGCAGTGGTGACCATAGAAAAAGCCAAATTATTACCCGTGAAATCCAGAAAAATGCTTTACTGTCTGGAAATTCGCAACTTATTTCATTAGAATTACATATATAGAAGGAGTTGAAAACGAATTCCAGCGCCTCTAGAATAGTTTGAAACGCAGTTTTGCCAATATTTTTATTTAGTAGAGTGGTGCTTGACAGAAATAACTTGATTCTTAGGAGGAACCAGAATTCGGCAGTGCTAACAGCAAAGAGAAGCTGGTGACTCGGTGGCTGGGCCGCCAGGGGACGCAGCCTGCGACCACGGGGCGTCGCCGTGGCGTGCGCAAGCAGAGGAAGCCTCCACATGCACCCGTCGTTCTTCTACCTGCTCATCCTGCTAGCACGGTTAGTTGCTTAAGCCTTAATCTTACATTTATATCCACAGAGGAGTAGGCGGATGTTAAAACTAAATTTTGGTATCATTTTATTATCTAATTATGATATTAGGTCCCACGTAAAAACTGGCAGGTTTGTTGCCGTACTAAGAGTTTCTTAGAGAACAAGTCAATAACACTTTGCCCGAATCAAGCATCGGACCCGAGATTGATTCACCAAAGTGTCGAGTCTACTAAAACGGATAAATAACATATATTAGTCGTCCACTAAACGGATGAATAATTTTTCAGTCGTGTGGTCTAAGAGCAGTGGCCTCCACATCGTCTTCATAGCAGCTGAGGCGATATTGAGGTCTCTACTTTGACGGCCTGAGAAGGTGCTTTTTCACGCCCCGCGTAAAGTACCCAGGATTGAAGGAAGAAGGAAACACGTGCCTTGGCAGAGAATTCTATGCCTTGATCGTTCGGCAGAGGTATGAGGACCCAAACTTGTTGGTACGCACTCTAGTCGACTCCACCGTGTAAGGATGGCATCTGAGCCCAGCACGCGTTGTTCTGGATAGGAAAGGAGGACGGGATAAGATGGAATAACTCTTCAGAGCATTCCCCGTGGTATATTCTGTAGAAACATGCCAAAGAGGATTGCCTCATCCCTACGGAGTTGCAGAGGTTCCAGTAAACTCGCGACCTCTGGATATCCGATGATATGGACAGCCCGCCGCTATATTAATCGCTTGCTAAGCAGACGTATAGATAACCTTTTATTGTATATGTCCGTTTAGTGGACGACTAGCAACATCCTTGATTCACAGCAGTCGCATTCAATACTGCTACGCCATCATGCAGTAAATAATTGGTTTTTTAAAGTAAATCATAGTTATGAATGAAACGTAGACTAAGTCCCTATTATGTGGGACACAGCTTAGCTGAAATAGTCTAAATGTAATAATAATAATGTCCTCCTGACCAAATTTCGGTAACGGCGGCCAATCTTAACGGAGACTGGCCATCGGCGCAGGAGATATTATAGTGAACAAGCGTGTGTGAAATCACAAGGGCACTCTCTGTTCCCTAACTCTCATGATCCGATGGGACGAATAATCCAACACGACCGGAGAAAGATCAGGCGCAGGACCAACGGCTTTACGTGCTTTCCGAGGCACGGGGTTGTATAACACTGCCAACTTCCTAACTCCGGGCTCGTATTGAGATTTCTTAACAGAAAAATCCAATAACTTTTTGTTGGCCCGACCCGGGATTCGAACCCGAGACCTCATGCACAGCAGTCGCGTTCACTACCGCTGCGCCACGGAGGAAGGCATAATACACAGACCACCATATACAGGCGTAAGTCTTAATCCGACCAGGGAAACGATCTGACACTATCGGTAGTTACACTTCAATCACTGGTTCGATAACGCATTCAACCTTATTTACACCGTAATATTGTTTGTGTATCACATTTATTTGAATATGTATGTGTGTCTCGAGATTTTTTTGTTCGATATCGGTAACGGTAATCGATGCGTATCAAGACTGATATTGCGTTTTAGCATAATTAACTTTACATATTAATATGAGACTAAGTTAAATCGTAGAAGCTATACTGCTTTTAAATATGCAATAAGGTGGCCAACTTTTTGGATGTTATGTTGTCATCTGCCACAATTAATTAATTATTATTAGTGTTTTATTATTACTTTGTCTTTAATACGTTCATAAATATATCAGATTAAAATTATTGTATGAATAATGTAATTGTAAATGTCAATCGTTGATTAATTCTTAGCAAAATAAAAATATATGTTATATTGGAATATATCACCGGAAAAACACTATTCCAACATTATGAATGTTTATCCATTGTCTAGTACACATAGTACAAGCTCTGTTTAGTTTGGGCTAGATGATGTTGTGTGTATGTGATAGAATATTATATTATTATGCTTATTCATATTGAAAATTGTATACTATTGTACTCTATTTGTGTGAGCTCACTCTTTTTAGAGAGGACACATTTTTACGATCTTAGTAGATACGATACGGGTAAATTTATTATTTAATTGTTCAATAAGCCTGCCTAAGACTACGTCGCGTCGTTAGCCACATGGCAATTAAACTTGCAATATTAGTGTTCGACTTCGTGGTAAGGCAAAATGTTACTGCTTTTTCCTGCTACGAATTCTCTATAGCAAGCCACATTTGCTGACATGCTCGGTGTATGCGATAATAGGCTCGCCGCATATTACATAGAACTTAAATACAGTTGGCAAAATGTGTTATACTATATACACGTATTTCTACTCTTGTTAATAGTTTTACCTTTAGGTAGGTATAACAATCATAGAATTACGGCCAATATATAATATATAAATTGTTGCTACAACATGATTATACATATAATTTAAACTTTTTACATATGAATCAAATACCTACTATAATACGGAGTCATAAAATTTATGACTATTTTGGTATTAGTAAGTTAGATTAATATTAGTTTTAGTTGCGTTGTATGCAGGTATATAATGATTATTGCAACAATAAACAATTAAATTCATTTAAAAAAAAAATTAAAACCATATTTTTAGTTTTCATAAAATTTGATAAGTATAGAGACAAATGCACTAATTAAAAAACACAGACAAAGTCACGGAATTAACTAGCGCTGAAATAAACGTAACTATAATATCTTTCGTATGAAAAGTCATCACGAATTCACATGAAAATCTAATCCTTGCCGGTATAATATTTACGATGCGCAGGCGCATAATATCGGCGCGTTCAAACGACAGGAACTTTATAATCTGTTTTATTATCGCAATATAACGTTTACAGCTTATCGCAAATTAAAGTTTATTGCTAATTAAAATCATCGTATGGGAATGGTTAAGATTTTGATGGTTTCTGATCATATTTCTAGGAAACAGTTCGTAATGGCTTGAATGGTCCTGCGGCCGAAGTTTGCGTGTAAGTTATGCTGGCGGTTCGATTCCCAAGTCAGCCAAAATATTATAGAGTTCGATTAGTTTAATTAATATAAAAAATTGGTTCACTGCTAACGCTAACGCGTGAACGCTGCGAATCGTGCGAGAGAGTGCGTTATATTTTTGTTACGCTTTATCCTTACCATTACATCGACACCACTATGCACTGTCTCTATCCGACAATTCTCTATTTTGTATGTAGCGTAGTTATGCATACATAGGAATATATGTTATATAGTTACAATTAGTGTCAGTCTTATTATGCCGCATAGGCATGCGAAATTGATCGTTGGATATAATAAATGTTGAAAATAGTAATTCATCTTGTCAAAATATAAAAAGAAATTAAATTCTGGACAAAGACCAGGTTAAGAGCACCTTGAACCGGCGACCGTGTATGAGGAGTGTGATGAAAGTGAATGAAGCCAGAGAAGATTGTCAGAATCGTTGCAAATGGAAATCCGTAGTCTCTGCCTCCACCTATGGGAAACAGGCGAGAATCGATCTATGTATGAGTATATAAAAATCTTATATAGATTCTTACGAAGATATGACCACCTAAAAGGATATTGCAATAGAATGTGTCACAGATATAACGCACAACCTCAAACACCCCAATTAGATTATTAAATCGTAACAATAATATAATCACTAAAATGTTACTTTTATGTACTTAAATATTTTAATTTAACGAATTAGTTCTCCTTATTGTGCGCGGATAGTATATTACAATAAATCTAACATTATTGCCTTTATTGCATCAAAAACCTTATTACCTTGAGTTATGATATTTTCGTTTATTTTAGCTGTTTAATAAATGGGTGACTATAATTTATTTCGTTTTAATTATTTTAGGGATAAAAAGTTACCTATATTAAATATTGCTGGAATTGATTCAGTACCCAATTTTGAACAAACTACTTTCAGGATGTCCGTTTATTATGTTACATGTTGTAGATGACTTATCTTATCTTATCTTATGTATGGGGGCCAGTCAGTACAGACCGGCGACACTTCGACTCATTGGGATCTTTTGTGTCGGCCCCAAGATTTATCCCGTAGCTATCTCCCTATGAATGTACTGCACCTGCACTGTAGATGACTTAAAAACATATTCGATAACATTATTAAATACTAGATTTTGGCCAAGGCTTCGCTCGTGAAAACGTAGGTTAAGTTAGGTGTAAAGGTAGTTTAAAAAAGAAATATATAAACTATATTACTCGGTGATAATATAGCTTTCTAATGGTGAAAGAATTTTTAAAATCAGTTAAGTAGTTTTTGAGTTAAGTCCTTACACACAAACAAGAAATCAAACCTTTCCTCTTTATAATATTAGTTTAGATATAAATAATGATTACACAATTATAACGTTACGTAACGTTAAAAATAACACAATAATTGTAACGTTGATTATGTGCGTGCGTTCTATGCGTGAGGTTGGCT
Organism: Catocala nupta; assembly: GCA_963675205.1. NCBI lineage: Eukaryota > Metazoa > Arthropoda > Insecta > Lepidoptera > Erebidae > Catocala > Catocala nupta. The sequence goes on along the minus strand of OY776084.1, from coordinate 7,428,196 downwards.
CGTTGCCCAGCGGTGGGTCAGAGGTCGCGTTGCCCAACACAGTCACGAACCTGACGCTGACGTAATGTTTCTACGTAATTATAACATAAGTGCTATTTGATCGCTATGGGAACTGTAATATGCGTGTGAAGTGATTTTAGGACTTGAGTGATTTATGTCTTCCTTGTAGAAGTTGCTTTATGGCTCGTGAGGTGCTAGATTTGATATTAGGGTAAAGAATTACCTACCGAGTTTTCTGTTTAGAAATAATAAGCAATTTTTTATTTTAATCTAGCTGTGCCCGCGGTTTCACTTTCGTTTATGATTACTGCGCAGCCGCGCCGTGGGTCGTAGCGATGTTATATAGTCTCTAACCTTACTCGATAAATAGGCTATCAAACACTAAAATATTTTTTCAATTCGAATCAATAGTTCCTGAGATTAGCGCGTTCAACCAAACCAACAAACTCTTCAGCCTTATAATATTAGTTTAAAAGTATATATAAGATAGGCTACTCGTGCACTAGGAATAAATCATGTGTCAGGGGGTATTTTAGAAATATTGAGATAGCGGACACAACGGCGACAAGATTGCGCACAATTATTTGTGTATCACATAATTTTGTGTCTCGTGTGAGAATCGAACCTACAACAGTGCCGAGGTACTGCGGCAGTGGCAAGGCGACTACACAAACTATTACGCCTTCCGTGGGGTATATTTTTTGATAGGAGTGATTTATGGAGAAATTATTAATATAATATTTTATCACATGCACGCAACACCATCTAGCCCAAACTAAGCAGAGCTTATACTATGGGTGCTAGACAATGGATAAACATACATATATACATATTTTTTTGTAAATACATACATATTATACATAGAAACACCCAGACCAAGACAAACATACATGTTCATGCACACAAATGTTTGACTTGTGCGGGAATCGAACCCACGACCTTAGGCGTGGCATTCGGTTACACTAACCTATACGCCATTGAATCGTCCGGCCGTATATTGCCGTTAGGCCAATCGTCAGGTGTCAGGTTTAATATCTAGGTAGGACAAAGTATTACTGAATTTTTTGTTTAGAAATTCATAGCTTTGGAATTATTAGGTAAAAGGCTCCTATTATATGTTTTGAAAAGATCTTTAAGGGAGGTAAATTATTTTGAAATAATTAACCAGATTTCTTATCAAAATAACAATTTAATCACTTGCACAATGCACAGACCGAAAAACGCATACAGGTAACTAAGTAAAGTAACACTAGCGACCTCATGTGACAAAAAAATTCAAGAGGGACTGGCAAACTTATATACAGCCAAGTATATAAATAAAATTTATCCTTAATCTTTATATGTATATATAAATCTTCTGTGCATGTGTTTGTAATTAAACTCCTCCTAAACGGCTGGACCTATATTGGTAAATTTTTTTGTGTGTGTTTAAGTGGATTCGAGATTAGTTAGTTAGATTAGAATTTTTTTTCGTGTGAACTATACAACATCTTTCGGGCAGCTAGTAAGGTATATATATATATTATGTATTTGTCATCTTTCCCAATCGAGACAATATTTGTGTGATCTACAAATATGTAGATGTTCCGTGTCTGGGTACTCTTTGTGTCCGTTGTTTAAATGTTTTAAAGATCCCGCAACACGCACAGTTTTATTGCTAGGGCGGGAATTGATATTTCCAAAAATAAAACTATTGCTAGTAAAAAAATTAAGGCGTTTCACAATATTATAATAATATCGTGATGTTATTAATTTATAAATTATCACAGGCGATATCGACTATCATCTATAATATAATAACATACAGTTCCAGTATCATAAATCGGTCACGAACAACAATTTAACTTGTCCAGTTTTTATCACATATCCTACAAAAACCACAACAGTTTTTGCCATATATCACAAAAACTAAACGTTTAATAAGAAGCTGTTACAACTTTGTAACCAACAAGTTATGATATGTTCCGCATACCTAGTCTTTTCTTTGTAGTAATGATTAACAGACACATAAGTATGCGTAAGCGCCACTTTTTGTAACCAGTTCGCTTCCCGACTGGGTTTTTAGTGAATTATATTAGGCCGTATTTGACCTGCGTTGGAAAGGGAACAGTGTTTTTTTTTTGGAAGAAACTGTAGGCAAAATTATGTATGTGAAAGTGTGGTGGACCGGTCAGTTGTGTGTTAGTTTTATGTCTAGGTTGGGTAAATGTCAATTGGTTATTGTTCACAGAGAAGGTAAGGTTTTGGATAGATGGTTATTTTACCCTTCCGGTTTATTAAATACTTGATGGTTATTATTACCAATCCTATGGTTTTATGCGGTTGGAAAACGATTACAATTATGATATTAATAAATGCCTGGAAGAGTTCATCCACATTTTACCAACTATGGTTTAAAGTTCTTCGTAATAAGTCGCAACCAATTCGTCCGTCCTGTTACTGAGAACTATCGTAAAACTCAATAATACTGCCAGAAACCGGGTATCAAACCCTCAAGACCTCATGCGCAGCGTCATTCGCTACTGCTACACCATACAAACAATCTAATTGTAGGTAGGCATTGTACATTTCATTGCCGCGAGTAGTTACAGTTGGACGTTATAATACTCAAATAGTTTATTACATGGCATCATTATGATATACATAAGTATAAAAACAAAATTGCCGCTTTATAACAACTAGCCGCTTCTCTCATTATAAATAACTTTTCTATGTTTTAAGTGTCAGCACCGACTCTAGTGAAATGTTCTACGTCGCGGAGGACTTCACAAACATTAAAAAAAACAGACACGAAACACCCAGCATCGGAACAATTACTTGAGGAGTGCACAAATCTTTGTTCCTTGTGGAAATCGAAGCCACAACACTTAGCATAGAAGCTGTAGCGAAGCGAAGAACATATACATACATATATAAACAACGTTTCACTATATACACTATATAACAAGATAGCTTTTCTCGTCACGAAGAAGTAAATTATGTCAACAAAAACGCGCACTCTTTCCAAAAGTGACATTTAAATTGAACAAAAACGGCCCAAGGTGCCCAGCATCGGGCGAAACAAACATTTTTCAATCATGGAAACCTTTCCCTATGATATAAAAACTATAATCTATTCAATAATAACAATTTTCGTAAAGAAACGCTGTGACGTCACGGCGCGTGCGCAGGTCGCGTGCGCCACGATCTAAATATTTGCGGCGACGGTTGTTTATTTCGGTTTTTTAAATTACCGTTTCTCAAATATAACGTAAAAACTGTGTTTAATAATAAACACCATTTCTGCATGCTTTTATTTTAATACGTTTAGTTTACAGTTTAAATAATGCAAATAACTTTGATTGTTTGTTTCGTTATCAAGTCCATACCACTGAATCAATTTTGATGAAATTTGGTGGTTCAAAATATGGGAACACTTAGTAAAACTTATTTAATCGCCAATGTAAAAGATTATTAACGTTATTGGTACTGCGGCCTTCCTTTTTATCTAACATTAATAACAAGTTCCATATCCACAACAACAAAATACATGATTACCAAATACTTATAATGTAATTTGTTTGTCAACACTAACGATTTAAATCATAGAGGTCCTACTACGTTTAAATGTGGTCACCCTATCTAGACGTTAAGTTGTCATCTAAATCCGAATGCCGCCATGTCATTTGAATTATAAATATAGTATTATCACATTTATCATGCTCACTCATATTGAATGAGTTATCCTATCGGTCTTCATCGTGTAAATATAATATGTGAGCTCACTTTACTTATTGTGGACAGTTTTGCTTGCAATCTAAGAACGGTGAGGGCAGATCTATGATTTAAATGTTTGGCCAACACACTTTCTAATTCATACATACATATATATCCCTTGCGGAAAGGAACACATTGCCGCTTGCGCGCGTTAGAGTAACGAGGACGGCATTTAAACCGCAATCCCATCCGTATAGTCAATAAACCAGTCATTACGTTATTAAAGAAAATTCTTTACGTAGACTTGGAAATTTCTTTGCTGTGCGTTCTGTACCGTCGCGACTGCTTTCTGTGAGCGCTCATTAACCATACCAGGGTTGTCAAAATTCATACAAAAAGCAATAATCTTGTTGTTTAATAAATAAAATGTGGTGTGAGTAAAATGTTTTCAATTTGAGACCGATGAGTAAATATTAACGTCGATATAGAGGAGCCTCATTGAAATGATGTTTGGATCTAAAAGAAAACTTCACAAAGACTATTTTGGGTTTTTTGGGTGAATTTAGCTTGCTGAGTTGCCAAATCATCAAAATTGACAAACGAAGTTTTTTTTTAACTTGAATTACCACATACATTGGCGCCAACTAAATAGGGTGGCCTGACCTGAGGCTGCTTACTGATAGTGGGTCTATCAGTAAGGCTAACCCTTCCCCCCCCTCCCCCTTATATTTTATTCTAATTACAAATATATTTGTCAGTTATTATTTCATGGATAACTATGGTTACCTAATTAAATAATTTATCAAAGACTATTTATTATATTATTAGGTAATAAAAAGTTTATGTACAAAGATCATAGCCCCAATATTTATGTAAAGTTGACGCCTCTAACTACATAAATAAAAAAGAAATAAAAACAAAATTAATAGTGAAATAAGAAAAAATAAATTTAAAGAAGAAACGTATTTACTTATAAGTAAACAGAAAAGTAGACGGTTGATTTAATTCGGCGAGAATACTAATCGTATTTCATCCAATATCCTAACTAATATCATAATTGCGTGAAAGTTTATTTGTTTCACTTTCACACCTAAATGCTCGACCGAATATCATGAAATTTCGCATACACTTTTATAAAGGTTATAGAAAACGACATAGGGTACCTTTCATCCACAAGAAAGTACTGTTCCTCGTGGGCTTTTACCAGAGTTTTGCAAGCTCGTGTATGTATATGTACTCAAGACTAGCCTCGCTAGTCTTGAATTCATAATTTCTACCTAACTACAGTAGATATGCAGGCTTTATATTATGACAACTGTCTCCACAATTCTGTTACAATTTATGTTTTGAGTTTATACTTATGTACCACATAACAAACCATTTGCTAAGCAGGCTAACGGTTAGGTTATACAGATGACATGAATTTTAATTGTGTAACTGATTATTTAACTGTGTAACTTACTTTAAAAATGATTAATTCATATAAACACTAGTAGTAGTATTAAGATTTTGGCACATAGGAATCTGTAGAAAAAGCAATCTTAGATATTATTTGTTTCAAAATTAAACTATAAATTATTATTTTTATATCGTTCTGTATCCAAGTTTACATTACAATATTTGATATTCTATAAACGGTTCACTTAAAAATACGGCTGAAGTGTGAATCAACAGAACTGAAATGATTAATCCTTGATAACGTGGTTTGAAAAGGTTAACATATATAGTTGACTAATGATGTATAATAGAATAATATTTATTGTGCACCACTTTTGTTTAAAAGACGGTAGATCAATGGAGAAGTGATCGGACTTAAGATCGAGGTGGTCTCGAAAGCATCGTGGCTTCGAAACGTGACCCTAGTAATAACATAAGCATAGTAACTTAGCTGGTTTGGTTCACAAACATACTACTAATTTGCAACTCAAATATAACAAAAAAGTTAGTAGTGTATTATAATTAAAACTGCTTTATACGGATTTTGTCGCGTTGTTTATTTTAGAACACGTTTATTACATAATTTTGAACTATAACACTACTATTATTGAACTCTACTACAATTTAAGCTATTTAAATTAGTTAAACCTAATATTGTCTTATGTTTACGCGAATGTTATACATTGAAATTAAACACATTATACGGATTTTATAAAATCCGTATAAAGTGTTTAATTTCAATAATTAAACCTATTTATATTTAAGTTTATACTTTTCTCCGACGTTTTGGTTGCTTATATATAAACATACAAATATGAACTTAAATATAAAAAGTTTAATTTAATTTAAATAGCTTAAATTGTAGTAGAGTTCAATAAGAGTAGTTTTCTAGTTCAAAATTATGTAATAAAAGTGTTCTAAAATAAACAACGTGACAAAATCCGTATGTATAAAGTAATTTAATTTCAATGTATAACATTCGCGTAAACGTAAGGCAATACATATAGTGTACTATAATGTAGAAAGGACTGAATGCTACAGAAATAAAAATGTCTTTTTTTATTGTATTCTAAAAGTTTGCAGTGGCAACCCTAACATTTTTCTAATCGAAATTAAAGAGATCAAAACTGACTGCAAAGGTTACTGAACTGAAATTGTCGTCTATTTTTATACCTCGCTTAGTTGCACTTACCACGGGAGTACGCGACTGTGAATGCCTCCCTTGGTGAAGAACTGGCAACCATACTGTGTTGGCACCAGACCGGCATACTTATAGGCTTTGTCCGGAACTAAAGGTAATACAAGACTCAACCAAGCACGCCATAAGCTTCGACAATTACGTCGTATAATTCCTTTGATTTAATCGTCGTAATTATATGTTTCTGTCTTGATAAATTTCTATTTCATATGTGGCTTGTAGCTTTAGATTTCTTAAGTAACTCGAGGGCCTATTACTTCTCTTAAGTCTTGTTTTAGATGGTTATTTTTATGCTACAGATACACATATTAAGCAAATGTGTAGAGTCTTATCGTTAAAATAATTTCTTTTAGACACTTCGCCTTGCGTTGGCAATGCAGTTACCATTTGTTGCATAATCAACATCGCGGGTATCATCGCCTGATATTAGTAGAAGGAGCTAATGATGACACATTTATCGACGGGTATATGTGCTAGTCAACTAATTAATTAATGTAAATAAAATTCTGTTTCTATAGCATTTATTCAAAACAGACAATATATAGGTAGACGTATAAATCCGTTCAAACAGAGTTGCTGCTTACATATACAAATAAACATTAGTAACACACTCAAGAAATGGACTTAGGACATGAATCTTTTGTAATTAAATCAGAATTAATGTTTTTACCAGTTTTTGTACAGTTGCCTATCAGAAATATTATATACATATCAGAACCACGATGTTATCAGATTCATGTACGTTTTTTATGAACGAACCTTCTAGAACACTTTAGAGAAGACTGAGCTGGGCAAAACCTAAGTTACACAATCGAGAAATGAACTTAGGACCTAAATTCTTGGTAATGATATCAGAATTAATGGTTTTACCGTATAGTTGCTTAACACATACATATATCATGTTATAAAAATAGAACCATAATGTTATCAAATATATGTACGTTTTTTAAAAACAAACCTTCTAGAACACTTTAGAGAAGAATGAACTGGGCGGAACCGCTATTAAAAATAAACCTAATACTAGATTCACTGAACAAGAAAAGTCTTAGTTTTATTGTGTTTAATTGTGATCGGACAATGAGAGACCATTAATCACGTTCACAATCATAAGAAAAAGTCGCATTTATTTCCTTTTTATGATAGTCGTGATAGTTGGAAAGTACTTTTTACGTCATCTATTTCTTTAAGTATGTACTTTGAATGGTTTTATTATCAGACATTCTTATAGAAAACAATTCTAAGTTACTAAATTGAGTTTATAACCTTTGATAAGGCTGGTATTGTTAGAAATTATAGTAACAGACAAAATTTAAATATGTGTAATACCGATCAATGTTTAACGGTACAACGGTTACTGCAGCGGTATTGTATGCGACTGCTATGCATGAGGTCATGATTTTGATACCCGGGTCGGGCAACATGTTATTGCGTTTTTGTCTAGAATTTTTCAGAAGCATCACGGAGCAAGTCTGTCCAGTAAACAGCAATGCAGCATAATAATAACGTGTGATATGTTACCTTAAACCGTTTACCGTGTGCATATAAATATAGTCTATATATAGCATATCTAACTGCCTTCCTAGCGCAGCGGTTGTGAATGGGACTGCTATGCATGAGATCTTGGGTTCGAATCCTGGGTCGGGCCAACAAAAAGTTATTGGATTTTTCAGTTAAGAAATCTCAATAGCAGCCCGGAGTTAGGAAGTTGGCGGTGTTAGACATCTATGTGCCTGGGAAAGCACGTGAAGCCGTTGGTCCTGCGCCTGATCTATCTCCGGTCGTGTCGGATTACCGTCCCATCGGATCATGAGAGTTAGGGAACAGAGAGTGCACTTGTATTTGCGCACACACTTGTGCGGTATAATGTTTTCTGCGTAGTTGGCCAATCTTCGTTAAGACTGGCCACCGTGGCCGAAATTCGGTCTGGAAGATATTATTATTATAAATATAGGTTGCCTGTTATAATAATATATTTATTGCATCAATTGTGGTTGCTTACAGATCTTAAATTGAGATTTTAGAACAACACAATTTAGATTAATAAGGCATACAATAATTTTGTCCGAAAGTAAAATAAAATAATACATCTAGTAATAATTACATCTTGCATTACAAAACGAATTAATTTATTTATCATTAAACTTTTAAAACTTCATGTACACTATGTATAAGTAGACTTAGGTAGTGCCATTCTCAGCCAGTCTAACCTAGATGTATGAAATGAAGTATATCAAGAAGCAGCGACAGCTCAGTGAGGAGACCAACAGACTGCAATGCAGAGGTTCTCGGGTTCAAACCCACGTCGCGCACCTCTGACTTTCGGAAGTTTTATGGCTTTTCGAAATTATGTGCGTATTGATTGACAATTATCGCCTGCTCCGTGCCTCGGAGAGCACGTTAAGCCGTCGGTCCCGGCTGCCATGAACATCTATGGCAGTCGTTATTGGGATGTCAGTGCCCTATAATATCCTGACACTGGTCTAGCCTTAGGGTATCGTTAGCCTTCGGGTTGCGAAGGTCAGGTGGCAGCTGCTCCGCGTAAAAGCTGATATCCAGTCAAATCTGGTTAGACTAGAAAAGCCGACCCCAAGTGACTTGGTAATAATAAAGGCTAGGGAGAAGTATAAAATGAAGTACAACCAATATAGAGGAAAACTAAAATATATTATTAAACACTTATATCATAATAAGGTTAATCTTTGTGTCACATAACGATCTACGAGCATTTCAACAACGTTCACTAGGGCAACCACAAAAGAAAATTACTGTTTTTTGTAGCCTATACCTTTATTGAATCTACAACACACAATTTATTGTCATAAAGTGACCAATCAAGCTATTGTACTATCCGTGCAGAAGTACGTTATGTTTTACTAGATGTGTCATTGATAAATGTTTTTACATACTAAAGGTTTCGACACAAAAATATAAATAAAGAATAAAAATTGTGCCAAAACAAAATAATCCATTTATTGACTCCTTAGACCCCACACTAGGATTCCCATTCTGCATTATGTAGCATTAGACACAGGGCAACACAGAACAGCTAGCTGAAAAACACTGTGTTAAATACTTTATGAGAAACTAACACAGTGATCACAAGACGCAGAGGTTCGGTCAGCGAGATATTTTTACTGCTGACGAAGAATTCGCTGGTGTGTATGAGAGCGGAACGCGCACAAAAAGCGCGCCGCTATGCGCCCGCGCACCCGACGCGGAACAACATCACTGACTTCATTAGCGCCTTGATTGATCGTAACTGATCATGACATTATTGTATTCAGTGCCTTCATGTCAGCATCACAGTCATTTCAATTAGCTTTTTGTTTATGAGGTATTAGATTTTGCCCGCAGTTTCATAGGTTAGGTTTGATTTGTAACAGTTCGGCGGAATAGCGATTTGCATGTGAGAGCGATTCGAGCGGCCCCGCTCCTCTGGTAACATCATGGTGGATCGAAACGTCTCCGTGTGATTTACAAACTCTCCACCGCCAAGCGATAAAAAAGAAAAATTAGTAACAGTAGTTTATTCTTGTATTGAATAAACATCGGATTCAAATGTAATCCGCTGTTCAGCAACATTCACGTCTAAATCTTAATACGTACTCTAGTGTCAATTACCACGACTCAACATTTTCAACCAAAATACAGGCTCTTGCATAGTTTGGTAAACATTCTCAGTATCTTTTAGTGAAATACAACATACTGTATATATTCTTTTGTGTTAAATAAACATTTTTATTCATTTTTTACTGGGTTATAGGTATTCTTTGTGCTTTTCTGTTCCCCTGACACCACGTATGCGAAATTTCATAATGATCGGTTAAGGTTAAGTTAAGGCGTGAACAAACTCACATCCGCATTTATAATATTAGTTAGGATGAGGATCTTGATGGGATGACATCATCAGTCTGCTGATAAATTAATGTTTTTATTTCAAACATTACTTACAATCTTACCCATCATTTGTAATATAAATGCACGGATGACGTAGTGGTTCAAGGGGTCACCACGCCACTGCCAGCATGCGGAGTGTTGTGAGTTCGATTTCCACACGGGACAAACATTTGTGTGATCCACAAAACATGATTGTTCCGAGTCCGGATCTCCTTTATGTCCGTTTGAGTTCGAATATTTGTAAAGCTTACAAATATTCAACGACGCAGCAATTATTTCTCCTGCAGGAGTTGTCTTTGCAAACAAAATGTGTTTGTACATATGTAGCAGAACCACATTTATTGTATTTATATTATAATGTTAAGCATTTAACTCCGTCCGTGCATCACTTATACTGGGTAACTTACTGAAAACCAGCGCTGGTGCACTCAATTTGGGTGCCCAACTTATGCTGAGGTATTGACCCTTTTCGGCAAGGGCATACACATTTGGTATTAATATGTATAAATATGTTTTATTTTGTTTTATCTAATTGTGTGTGCTCTGTATGAAATAAACATGATTCCTTTCTTTTTTCTTTAAAAATAGTATGAGAAAGACTATTAGTTTTCTTGTTAACACCTTGCGCTAAGCTAGAATGCTTGTGTGGGATTAGAATCCGTGATATCTCGATTTCAAGTCTAATGTGCATTCTCCATTGGATTACCACCACTTTATTACCTTTTTGTATTATTCCAAGAGAATATGCCAAGTTTCTGGTGAGAAGCAAATTTGATATGGATCTGTACTATGTGCGAATTACCATTTGAGCAATATTTTCTGACGTTTGGCATTTAGTTTTGAAATCAGATAACAACCTAGTAACATACAAAATATTATAATCTATGCTTCGGCACAGATTCCATTAATCAACGCGGTCGTTTTGATTTATTATCTGCGACTATTAATTATCTTTATCAATCAGTCGGTATTGCCACATTAACATAACTTGTATCGAATGGTCTAAACATTTGAATATAAAGTGGAATTGAAATTCGCAATTCTGGCAACACAGTTTTTTTAAATGTCAGTTGTCGGTACTGTCTTATTTAAGGGTAATTATACTACAGATTTATTGACGCTATAAAGCATAAAAGTAATTTAAATTGGGTCATACGTAGAGGCCATAGATATGTATTAAGTAAAAGATGCTGTCTGGTAGCTTAACATCGACGAGCGATCGTGAGATCTGCTGAGAAAAGTATTATTAAATTATAATTTTATTAGCTTATAAATTAGTAAAATTCAATAGTAGTAGTAGTGTAATAGTTTCAAAATTATGTAATACAGTGATAAATAAACAACGCGATAAATCCGTATATAGAAATTTAATTTCAATAAATTTTACTTTTAGGAAATACACAGTAGTACCCATACACAGGCTAATGGCTTGCCACCTATTACTTTCAACAATACTTAAAAACATAACTAGAGAAATGTAGGTGTAAAACGCCTGTTTCTTCGATGATATACTCTTATGAGTGGTAGAATAATATGCTTGATAAAGTTCTAGAATGTTCCAATAGTAAACTCGCCACTATAGTTCAACTATTGTGCGTGATAGATCACGACCTTCCCTCATGACTCAACATCTTTGCCACTGAACACGTTATCTTGAAATTACTGATAGTAAGATCTAGAAAACCAGTACCGATCTTCCATTGTAGCAAGTTGTTGATTTGGCCTCAGAGATTTACAAGCGCCTGTAGGCCTCTTACTTGGCTTTACTACGTCACAAGTTGTATAATTACGCTACGTCACTAGCTATACAGAACTATCTTGGTATGTAGCTTCGTCACTGAGCGTTGTAGGTTCGATTCCCACACGGTACAAAAATTTGTGTGATCAGCAAGTAGTTGCTCCGAGTCTGGCAGTACTTTGTGTCCGTTATTTGAATTTTTGTTAAATCAACCGCGACACAGGAATTTTTATAATTAATATCATTATCCTAGTGGGGGCAGAAGTATTTTCAAAAGAAAGAAAAAGAAAGGAGATATTTTTAATTATTATGATATATTAATACCAAAAACGTTTAGTATAATGTATATTAAAGAATATAGTGTTTATCGTCGGCCTCGATGGCGTAGTGGTTAGTGTAACCGACTGCTACGCCTGAGGTCGCGGGTTCGATTCCCGCACAAGTCAAACATTTGTGTGCATGAACATGGATGTTTGTCTTGGTCTGGGTGTTTCTATGTATAATATGTATGCATTTACAAAAAAAAAAGTATATATGTATGTTTATCCATTGTCTAGTACCCATAGTACAAGCTCTGCTTAGTTTGGGCTAGATGGTGTTGTGTGTGTGTGGTAGAAAAAAAAAATAATATTGCCAGAACTCCTATACTAGGCTAGGCCTAACCTGTAGGTAAAAGACATATAAGAAACAGTATGTTCTTCGTAGCACTTCCCTTGCGTCTGTTGTTTGAATCTTTGTAAAGTCGCCCTGGAACACTGGACACTGCAATGAATTATTCTTAGTTTAAGAGCTGTTTTTAAAAAAAGTGGGTTAACATTCAACAACCAAGGTGTTAAAACTCGAACGCAGTTAGTACGCACTTCACGCGGTTTAAACCACAAGTAGTGCGACAATTCGCACCGACAACAGCGCGAGAGTTTTGTCCATCCTTGGCCTACATACCGATCGCAGGTATTTTGTCGCACAGGTGCGCCACGGCCTTAGCAAGCACTCGCTAAAAGCTGCCCAATACTCGTGTGCGGACGGCCTAAAATGGACAGTTAAAATTTTACTGGGCAAGTGTTAATTGTTCTTGTGCAATCCGTTTACTACTTATAATGTTTGTGTTTTTGTAAAAGCCACTCCTGCATCCTAATATTATAAATGCGAATGAGAGTTTGTTTGTTTGTTTCGCTTTCACGCCTTAACTACTCGACCGATTATCATGAAATTTCGCATACACTTAGTCAGGGAAACAGAAAAGGATATAGGTTACCTGTCATGCAGAAAAAGGTACTGTTACTAATCTCACCTAACTAACCTAACCTATTTATTCGAGCCATTTATTCGAGCGAAACGGCAGGCAAAATATGAGGCATTTCTGTTTTGCGGTGATCTTGATGTAAATGTTGTATCTAAAACAAGATGGGTGTAAAAACCCAGGATATAACCTCTTCGTCTTAAATGTAAAAGTAATGAAGAGAAATGCCCCCTATATCTCGGAGGTCTTTTGACCCACAAGGCCCATATTCAAACTCGACCGAAGTATGACGCCAAGGTGTCTGCACTCCAAGTTACAAGGTCTTAAATGTAAAAGAATTTAAAATCAAATTAATGATCGACTCGCTACTGTCAGTACGTCGAGTGTTGGGGTGTCACACGGCACAAAGTTCACAAATATGTATTCTTTTCTAGTGTGAATGTTTTGGTTTTAATGTGTGGGAGTTGAAACTAACAAACAAACAGATAATATATTTTAAAAATACCAATAATTATAATTTATTAATATTATGCGCCTTGTTCTTAATTAATTCCCAGCAAGTCAACATTACAAGTAAACTCACGGGCTTTCGGATGCCACGCGCATACTCCACTACGACAATCGCACAAACTTACTCTCGTTCGCACAATTAAAAGTATTATTACGACTAGTCGCATGCTTTGTGATTAAGGATGGCAACAATTAAAATGAAAAATAAGATATTTTATCATAAGTTCTAAATAGCAAGTACGTACTTGCTATTTAGAACTAAATTAAAGCCCTATTGATAGAGGTGGCATAACTTTAATTTCGTGCTTATCTTTGCGGCCCGTCGAGAGGTGGATTGGTTGGTTTAGGTTTTTGGGCCGGGCGAAGTTTTATTAATATTATCACAGTTAGTCAGCTTGTAACCATGACATAATTATTGTGTATACACTATACTTGACTATACCCAGTATGTCTTGGTCTGACTGACTCACCTTTGCAACCTGGCCGAAACATCGAACCCACACGATTTAGATGCTGAATAAAGTCTCAGACTTACCATAGTGCCCGTTAACCCTATACCCTCGCCAGTCTAAAAAATCCATTCAGGCGTACCCCTATTTCTGTAAGACATTGAGTAGGGCAGTCGAAAAAGGCTAGTTAATGACATCAACAGTTATAAATTTGGAAAATTTGAAGGGATGACAGCCCTATTTGCCCTGCTTTGGAATAGTTATATTAATGTATGAGCACAGCTTATAATCATTACTGCTCCACCCTAAAATATACCTTAAGTTTTATAATATAAAGTGTGTTATTGTTGTTTTCCCTCTGTCTTAAAGTGTACATTGAAAATTAAACGCTGTGATAATCACTTAAGGTTACTTTTCATTTAAAACTGTGTCGTTGTTATAGTAACTAGAGCGAAGATGCAGAATAAAATAAAAGAACATGAGTAGATAATTTATCTGATGCGTAAGATTTGATGGTAATGGGTCGCTATCAGATCGTATGTAATAACGAGTGAGTTATTGTGCTAGTTGGTAACCACTGTGACATTGTTGATTGAAATTGTTTGCACGCCTCGGTGATCTTCTGGCCTCCTCACGATATGATTAGTTAGACGAGGGACATAGTAAAAATATTACGCACACAGAACAAATTTTAGGCTCGTGTTAACAAAATACATAAGCAATTCAAAGATAATCTTAATGTGAATTTTACAATAAGACGTCTCCACCGCGCGAGCCTAAAGAAGACATCACGAAAATCCTTTGATAAGGCAAAGAGGCATGATCTGCTCTTTTTTTTATACAACTAAGACGGCAAACAAGCATACGGCCCACCTGATGGTAAGTGGTCATCGTAGTCTATGGACGCCTGAAACACCAGAAGCATCACTTGCGCGTTGCCGACCCTTTAGGAAAGGAAGTGGGAAGGAGAAGGAGTGAGCAGGGGGAAAGAGGGTGATTAAGCCTCCGGCACTCTCACTCACCGAACGAAGAACTACAGTAGGAATACTGCTGTTTCACGTCGACATTCTATGAGAGGGTAGTCCTTCCCGGTCGAGCCGGGCCCATTCATGCTGAAATCAGCAAGGATCTATTACTCTAAAAAAAAATGTTTCCCTTCGTCAATTAATTAAATTTATTACTTAAATAATTAATTCAAATATAAAAGACTTCTTTGAAAAACTTCTTTCGTTAGATCCTCCTCAAATATGTCGCTTTTAGGCAATGGGTTCCCCCTATGTCGTGGATCTAAAACCACAGCTGGTGAAAATTAATGTGGATGTATTGTACCTCTAATTACCCCTTCGGGGATATATTGCCGTCGAAGGAAAAAAGACATGTCTGTTAGTATTTTTATATACAGGTTGTCCGGTAATTAATGGATAACCTTGAAATGTCCTATAGTAGAACTGATGGCCTTGAAAAAGTAAAAAAAAAAACAATTATAAGAGTGCAATAGCTGGTCATAATTTTAACTGTCTATCTATTAGCATATCCTCATTCCTGTATAATATGAAAGTAATGGCAAAAGCGTCTTTTTTATTGATTCTAAATATGTAAAACCTCAATTTGTTTTTTTAAATACACCTTATTTCTTTATCACGGCAGTATAGGCGTGAGGCCTATATACGTGTGTAAATATTATAATGGATACATTGATCGGCAAAACTAGCTTAGATACAATCGTATGATTAACAACAGTGGCGATGTATCTGCTAGGATGTTGCAATTAGTGGCTGACCAAACCTGCCGCCTAACGTATAATAAGAGAGATGGACATATACAAATATGAGTATTAGAAAGGAGAAGGGTAAAGCTATATGGTAAACGTTTGCGGTTAAGCAGTTGTTGTGTATGGAGGATACATTCGCGGTAGAGATAATTACAAGAACTCTGTTCTTCCGTGTTAACTTGTGGAAAGGTTTGATGTTAATGATGTATAATTGCGTTCAAGAGCTTTTGAATTATATTACTGTTGAGTTTTACTGTCAGAAGTGAGCTTAAGCAATATTTTTGTTTTACCTTATGTGCATATTATATAATTACCAGGAGTTACTCGCGGCTTGGCTCGCGTTTAGTTAGATGTTGTCAATAATTGTCTATTTCCCGGGAATAGTACTTTTTCTGGATAAAAGGTACCCTAGGTCTTTTTACGTACTGCTGTAAACGCGTATGCGAAATTTTCTGATGTTTTGTCAAGTAATTAAGGCGTGAAAGCGAGGGCTAGACCATGTCCAGCTCGCTGGCCCAGTACGGGTTGGCAAACTTCACATATCTACGAGAACATTACGGAGAACTATCAGACATGCAGGTAGCCTTTGTATGTTTTCATTCACACATAACTTTAAAAGTCAAAGATGCCTGCCTTGGCATCGAACTCAGAACCTCTGCGTGGCAGTCCACCGGTTCACCAGGCTATCGCTGCATTGTAAATTGCCTGTCATAAAACAATAAAGTATTTATTCTAGTAATCAAATTCATTACCTAAGGACAGTTGCGCAAGCGATCACACAAGCCAATAGAAACAACGACGACGTATTACAAATACCGCTCAATGGTTCTCATCCATAGGCATACCAATTCGATTGAATATTGATCAAGTCCTGCCAGTCAACTATGGCATTACTCAGGTAGTGGTGGTCCATGACACACTATGTACTTGCAGAAATCTCGTCCACTCGGCGGTCTCTCTGAATAAACCCATAAATTTAATTACCATAGACTCTATAAATCTTTGAGCACGACCTCCCGCGCTACGCCTGTCCGTCATACCTCCATAATAGTGTGTTTCTCAACATGCTGAGAATCATCTACATTAAATTACTGAACTTCCTTCGTCCAAAAATTTTTGCAAAGTTACTTGGTAAGGAGATACGTCGTTGAAAGTGTCTTATATAAAGTAACTATGATAAATAACTGTCTACTTTTGAACTTGAACTGATGTGCAGACCTAATTCAATTTTGTCTGGCCATAAAATTCATATCATTCAGCCAGTTACTTTAAACTGAGCTCCTAATTTCCTAAATTAACTCTTTCGGTAATTTTTTACAAATAATTACGCTTATAATAACAATAGTGGATTATTATAGGCGTATATTAACCTCTTTTTAGCGTAGCAGATCTTTAGTTGCTTTTCACTAAAGGTAAAGTACAACGACTGCTATGGTGTTTTAAAGGACGTACGTTCCGATTAAGGCCTGTCCTAAGGTTTGATCATTTCTATTAAAATGTTCAGGAGCATCGTGGAGGCAGTTAATGTACTCAGTAGAAAACAAAAGCTTAAGAAACGTAGGTGTAGCCTTTCTTTTCGAAGACTTACGCGCTTTTATTAGCGGTCAGTTCAATAAAATGTTGAGAAATACAGCCAGCCTGTATTCTCTCCATCAGTAGCAGCATAAATACATAAGAATCAGTTATTATATGTTAACATGTAAAGGGCTTGCTTTCTACGCCATTTGCAAGTATAATAGGTCCATCTTAATTTTGCCGACTATGCTTTCTAAATGGTCTCCAACAATAGGCTATGAAGGTCGCGCTGTGAAATGTTGTGTTAGTTTTGTGTGAATGTTTATTAGCTATGAAAGAAAGTGCTTCAAGATAATTACTGTTTTTGTACTTGGTTCTTATCTCAATTGCCTACACTAATGATTATTTGCTTCAGCAAATGCAGAACCACATTATTATTCTGCGTCATAAATATTTTATTCAATGTAACAAATTTAAATAAATATGTGGCACAGTGAGTTCGAATTATTCACCTTACGTCTACTTTGTGTGTTTTACATTAGATAATTAGGTACATCTTAACCATTGTGTAGCCCAAACTTAGGATATACTAGCATATTTTAAATCCATAATCCAACCTCTTCAATGTCCAAATTTAAATGGGTAATAATCCAAATGAGGTATATATTTACACCAAGAAGACAGCAACGTTCTACCATCTACACTAAATATCTGTGCTATAAACAACTACAGTTAAAAAATTGTGTTAAGATTTCCAAAAGTCCATAATGAACCACACTGTCAGCAGGGACACCCATGGTTATTGTTTCTTGCGCTGACATCGTAGAAAAATCTTCCCTCGTTGAAATAAACGATTAACATGCTTGCTAGTTATACAGTACTCGCTCTTGCTCGTGTTTGAATCTAGGTTCGAAGCAGCTAAAGTTATTTAGGTTTTCTTACAAGAAATTCTCAATAGCAGTCTGGCGATAGGAATATGACGGAGTTGCACAGCACTGTGCCTCGAAAAGCACTCAACCCGTTGGTCCTGGGTCTGATGTTGGTTCAGTTGCCACCCCAGCACTTGTATTTTCAAAAATACTTATATACTATAATATCTTCTACGCAGATGTCCAACAGCCGTCAATAATGACCGCCATAACCGAAATTCGAGGCTCTGATTCTAACAGAAGTAAATAATAAAATATACTCTCGAGTGCAATTATCTATAAGAATAAGCTGCTTTTACCGATCGTAGTAATCATCGCATCTCCAATAAAATCTCGCAAGTAGAAACAAGATTATACTCGTGGCGAGTGGTTGCCGATGGGCAGTAGAAACTCGTCGATTACACCACTTTCCCCGGCGATGAGGGAAAACACACAATTATGTTTACGTCGATAACACTCGGCTGGTCGTGTGTAACCCCTGCACCTCATGCACGCGGCCACAAATTACATGGGCACAGAAAGACAGCTCAATAAGGCATGCGAAAGCAAACTTACGAATAAATACGATATCCGGTGATTTGAATAAAATCTGACGCATATCGAGAAATGTTTGTGAGGAAGAACTGCTCAATAATTTGGTGGCGGTAAGAAAATTTGTCTTATCCGGCGAAATGTCATCTTCTTACAGGCAACCTGCGTAAGACTAGGAAAACTCTTTCTGGGTTTCGTGCCTGATTAGTAAGAGTTCTTAAAACTAATTAATTTGCAAGATATATGGCCACGAGGGAAAAATATAAGGTACTAGCCTAGGACTCTCTCGATATTTAATGTCTCTGGTTGGCAGCCCTAACCAAACGAATATAGGATCCGTCAGAGTTTAGTATTTATTCTTATTAATGATTTTTGACTCGTGCCGAAATTGAAGTTCGCAGGTATCTATCTGTGCATGCATCTGTTTTTTATGAGACTGCTTTTCTGTATTTGTCAAGTTTATGGCGTAGCTAAGATCGTGACTAGTTTCCCTCAGGGTCATTTGTTGCATCGAGTTCCATAAACAACGTGTTATAGAAGCAAACACTCTTGTTTAAAAGCTGTATATCACACAGTTCACCGCTGATATATCTAGTAAGAGAAGAATTATTTCGCTGGCATTGTTTCGGTCAAATAGAAAGAGGGTCGAATCTGACACTTGGCCGTACTGATACTTACCTTATTTAACAGAGCTATCTTTAAAACTATCTTATAAGGAAAAATTGAAGCAAAGGGAAGAAAGGAAATATTGCAATTGGATATTGAAAAGCTATTTCAGTATGTCTCCGCCGAACTGAATTAGCATTTTCTAATGATAAACACGCGTAAATGCTGCTCCAATGCGTCTCGAAGGGTGAGGTACTGCAGTAGGATTTCTAAGTTAATACGCATTTAGATGTACTGAAAATCCTATTCGTCAAGCTCACGTGACGTAATGGCGTAAGATTTCTAGTACTTAAATCACAAAATTGTCTTAGAAAAGCTAACGCGATACGTCTCTCTATGCAGATATCGCTATAACACACACACATACACACACAGTATGTTATTGCGTATTTTCTATCTCGCTCTGCGCGCACCGATCATCACTGCATGCCTAACACGTGCGATTTGTTTGTGTCCGTAATTAGTGAGTGCAAAGAGATAACCTCAATCGTTTTAAAGATAGGGGAATATCAGGAGGAAGGATGAGGTAATTTTGTTTGTTTGTTTGTGTAAATAAATTTGCTTCTAGCACTCGCCGGCCGCTACCGCAGCACGCTCGCTTCGCTCGCTCGGCTCGTGCGTTGTATGGTCGCAGTTCTAACCTAACCTACTATTTTCTTTTCTAGTACCTTTTTCGTACTGTATTTACTTTATTTGTCATGTACACACCTACTCTATCTTTTAACCAGAAAATTATATTGTTAATTCTTAGCCTTCCTTTAGTATCAGTTTCACGTCGACGAACAGAATTAGGACAATCCCTACTTTGCGGCGCGTTATAAAACTTGAAATCCTACTGCAGTACATCACCCTCTGAGACGTAATGGCGCAGCATTTACGCGTTTTTATCATTAGAAAATGCAAATTCAGTTCAGCGGAGACGTACTGGAGTAGCTTTTCTATATACGCGAGCGGGACGTACCTTTGTTCAACAAGTGAAGGGATATGCGGGAGACCAGTCGTATCAAGGTTAAAAGGAAAGCAGAAGACATACATATTTTTTTTTATGGCATGGTAGGGCAAACGAGCATACGGATCGCCTGATGGTAAGCGATTACCGCCGCCCATCGACACCCGCAACCCCAAAGGAGTTACAAGTGAGTTGCCAGTCCTTTGAAAAGGAATGAAGGAGGGAAAGGATAGGAAAAGGATCGGGGTAATTGGGCCTCCGGTTCTCTCACTCGCCGATACGAAACGCAACAGTACGGGTACCGTTACTTCACGCCAGTATTCTGTGAGAGGGTAGTACTACCCCGGTCGATCCGGCCCATTGATGCTGAAACCAGCGAGGATCTACTACCTTATAAAATGTTTATAAATTGTATGTGGCAATTACCCCACCGACAAGAGCTATACTTTTAAATTAATGGAGACGAAGAATAAGGCTGTAATACCTTGTCCCACACGGGCACTGCATCCAGGCTCCGATAGTCAGCCTATTGTCGTCCACTTAAAAAATTATCAGCCTATTAAACTGCTACTGATATTCTCTTGACTTAAAATTCAAAAACTTTGATCTTACACAGGAATCGATCCTAGCACCTCATGATTGGTCGTAAGCCAATTTATAAACATGACTGATATTAAAAATATCACAATATTAAACGCCATATCATCATTAGCTTTCAATCAAATCATAAGCAACGATATGAAGCCAAACAGTCAGCCGGTAATCTAGGCTAGATGTATAATAAGTTCATTGATACTATCTTTCGTAACTGATTACCTAACTACAATAGATCATTAGCGTTAGAACAACAGTCAATTCGTCAACTGTCAGGAAGTACAGTCACCGATCAATATTTACTACCGTAAGCTGTGTTTGGTACTTTCATTCATTAACAAACCAGTCGCTTGAAAATAAAGTTATTTAAATGGCTGGTAGGCTGAGGTTTTGATCCCTAAATGTGACAAATAAATTGAGTAAATCACAAGCTGTTGTGCCTAGACCGGGTATACTTTTCGCGCATTGTATCCATGTTTGTCAAGCCTCCAGCATCGCAAGAATACTCATGCCAATAATTTCTAATGGGGATTGCGGATTCCCATATTTCGGTGTATAAGATCTTTGTTTTTGTTTGTAAACTTAAAAACTTCAGTAGCGATTTTAAAAATATGCTTATTAAAATATATAATAACGAGCACATATACACTTCAAATCACTGCATTCCATCTCGGCAAGGTTAGGTTATATTGGGTTCCTTCTTAAACCCACCCAAAAATAGGAGCCCCGCCAAGCGGGGCTCCGTTTACTTATTTTGATCTCTTTCATTTACTATTTTTGACTGTTATATTTTACTATATCTGGTGATAAATTAAACATAAGCCATTTTAAAACTTCTGTTACCAATAGAACGCTAGTTTATCCAGTAATAACATAGGCTGTATAATATGACGCTACGAATCACAGGTGTGGAGCAGTAATCATGAACGTAGGTAAAACTGTAGTGGACTGCCAGTCCTTTATAGAGCAAACTATAAGCTTCTTTGCCACGTTACAAGTATAAAAACTCGATTTTGCCCGCGGTTTGATCTCGTAAATGTGGGTTAAAAGATACCCTAAATACTTTTCTATACACCCGACAACGTGATGCGAAATTTCATGATGATCGGTCCTGTAGGTAAGGTGCGAAAGATGAATAAACAAACAAATAAATTTACATTCGCATTTATAATATTAGTTAGAATAGCTAGCGGCGAATCTGTCTAATAAATATCCATTGTCACAAGTTCCGGTATATTTTACCTACCTGTGGTTGACTGTACATGTTTAATATCAACAGCGAGCGGTCAGCTCCGATCAATTCCGCGTTGTATGAGATTGCGTAACGGTACCGCGATAAATTAACTTTAGTGCTAATATAATAATAGCCTACAGTTGTGCTGAAAATAAAGACATGTTGTGTAATCGTTAATCGCCATGTTCCGAAGATTAAACTTTAATTCGCTGTTGCTAACTTTTATGATTGCTTCGTTGGTCTCATTTCTGAGGCCGGAAAGTACCGGATTCGATAACTTGGTTGTAGACTTTTATGCGTTATTGATTTTAGCGGTAGTGAATTTAGGGCTCAAACCGAGTTATTGAGTAGCCGTTATTACTTCCTCTGCAACTTTAACATAAAAATACATATTTTTAATTTTACTCAAATATTAAAAATGTGATAATTTATTAAGATATTGGGATGTTTTTTATTTAATCACGTGGAACTGTTGGACGGGTTTGGATGAAACTTGGCTTACAAATAGACCATCATTTTTTTTGCCTGTTTATGCACATAACAGTGTTAGACAACAGATCTTAATCGCGTTTATAAGTATTCAAGGGATAAAGATCACAATCGGTGCAAGTCACTCGAAACTTAAAGCAATGTATAGGTATTTATACTTTTAAATAAAGCAATAAATAGGTAATTTACCTTTAAATACATATCAATGCGATTCACTCTACGGATACCGTGGTCACCTCGCTTTTGCAACTGCGGCGAGTGCTATGGATTCGATTCCCCCATGGGACAAATGTATGTGATCCACAGAGTTGGTCCGAATAAGGGCGAACATACAGAACACCAGGAGGTGTTCCTTATGTCCATTGTTTGAATGTTGGCAAGTTCACCCGCTACCAAGGATTTATATCTAGACCAGAGTTTGACTTTCTAAAACGAAAAGAAAGAAAGCAAGGTGATCCTTGTCTAATACTGTATTACAGTTATACCATGTCCTGCAGGGAAAAGGCAGCGGAGTGGGTATATCGCGGTCAAGGGCGATCGGTAAAGATGAAAA
The DNA here is from genome assembly GCA_963675205.1 of Catocala nupta. Classification (NCBI taxonomy): domain Eukaryota; kingdom Metazoa; phylum Arthropoda; class Insecta; order Lepidoptera; family Erebidae; genus Catocala; species Catocala nupta. The sequence continues at coordinate 7,404,800 of OY776084.1, read as the reverse complement.
GTTCCAGATCCTACCGACTAAACCTACCACGACGTCCTTCTCGCTGCCATACATGGAAGGTGGGTTGCTGGAATGGGAACAATTTCAGCGACCCTTCCAGATTATGTTCTGAAATAACACATATGATGATTTTATCTCGGTATGCATTCCTATGGGATACACGCTAAGTCGCGGGCAAAAACTAGTTTTACGTACAAAAATATTATTATCCCCAGTCTACGTGCTGTCTAGTTTAATTAAAAGCACATTGTATCATAGTGTAAGATGGCGCAGTGTATCTAAACTCAACGTTTGCTTACGCCATTGTGGATTATGAATGCTGTGTCTCGCAATGAAGCTTCAAGGTACCTCTGAAATTATAATTAATGTTTACCACACGTAACTTGTGTTGTCGTTATGCTCGGTTTGACTTTAAACTGAAGAATAGCCTATTTAATATTTTGTTGAAACAAGTCTGTGTTGTTAAAGAATTTCAATTGACGATGAATTTATTACAGCTTGTAAACGGATACAGTCGATATAACCGTGAAAAATTTCGGTTGCTTCTTTTTTTTAAATTGATAACAAATGTTTGTGCAGCACTAGTTACAGGTGATTGATAAAATCACAATTCAAATGGTCTGGGTTTTGATTTGGTGTTATTGGATTTTGAATTTAGAAATACTTAATAGAGACGGCAATAGGCTCGCCCGCTTTTACTTGCTGTCCTAAAGCCATACTTGGCTTAATGTGAGTATAATGCGCTTTTACTTACCCTTCAAAAAATTACGTGAGACTATTTGTTTATATACAGATGTATGTACATATCTTCCTATTACTTCACGCCGCAGCAAACTTAATTTATTTTACCTGGAAGCATTCCCGTCAGGCACGGCTCGTGTCCAGCGATCCTTTCTTCTGCGTAGGTCTAGGCTCAGAATTAAGTACCTGCGACAGTGTTGTCAAATCTATGACATGTCCTTCTATAAGATTGAAAGAGAGTACTGCTGTCACGAACGTAGGCAGCTACTTGTCTGACATTGCAGAAATCATGGCGGTTGACACTTACCATCAGGTCGGCACGAGGCGCAAAAAAAACCTCAAATCGTCTTAGAATACCAAACATAATTTAAAATCTATAGTTTTGGCCACCGGTGTGGCGCTGCGACTCAGTAAATTAAACACATAGCTACCGACATGATGCAGATAAAATACCTAAACTGCAAAGACGATAAAATCTTCTCCAACGTGGTATTATGACTGTTTTATTTAGGTCTCAGGCATAAATCCTCGCCGCTTTGTAGTAAATCATGTGCTGTGTGTGGAAAGCGAATTAACTAAACAAAAAAACGTTGAAACAATAATTGACTATGTGTTCGTGTACTGAGGCAACTTATCAATAGCAATACTTGGTAATAGTTGCCTACAATAGAGGGGCGACGGCCTGCTCTGTGGGAAAGTGGCCCCGGTATAGTCACCATGATCCCTACACACAGACGCAAAATAGTCTAGGTAATCTAGTTAAACTCTCAACCAACGCTAGTATACCGGCATCCGATCCAGACTATTTAAAACGTAAATTTTGTTATGAATGTCTTTTGTTTGAGTAGCTTTTTTGTATTTTCGTATTTTTGATAACTAAATAGGTTGAGGTTGAGGCATTAAGTATGTCAAGCCTTTCAAGAGTCAAGCCCTCGAGACCTTCGCGTCTCGGTATATTATGTCATACGTGGTTGAGGTTAAAAAGTCAATTATAATATCAGGTCATCAAGTATCAGCCCTGTAAAAACTGTCCCACAGCTGGGCATGGGCTCTTCCCGTGTTTGAAGGGTAGGTAATTATATTTCTTAAAATCATTAGAAAATAAAATTAAAATGACGATACAAAATGATAATATTGCCTATAAAGGTTAAGCCATTTTTGTTTTTTTCTCAGGCAACATTTTTTGTAAATCATGGATTTTTTTTGTTGAGGAAATTTCAGTAGCAGCAATGAAGTCATATAATGTGCCTGATAGACAGAATAGGCTCGTCCTTTATAACATAGGTTCTAAAAGCATAATTGATAGTATGTGAATGTACGAGGGACCTAAACTCATAGCTGGAGAAATGTGGGAGCAATACACCTACTCCAAGCCCTTCGAGGACACACCAGTATAAACCTTTGGTCTTCTATGCCTGGCGCCTAATACACATCGGGCTACATATTCCTTGATATAGGCGTGAAACTATTTATATATGTTAAATTGTTTATAATTTATTTATTTATTGGAATTTACAGTCTGATATTGATTTATTTAATTACTAGCTGCGTTGCGCGGTTTCACCAGCGTAAGTCCCGATGCTGTGGGAATATCGGGATAAAAAGTAGGCTCTATGTGTTAATCTAGGTCGGCAGTTTCGTCGCAATCGGTTCAGTAGGTTTTGCGTGAAAGAGTAACAAACATCCATTCATACATCCATCCTCGCAAACTTCCACATTTATAATATAAGTAGGATAACGTCATAGCTTTGGAACTACTAATATCTTATAAGATATTAGCTGTCCTGACAGACATTGTCCTGTACAGGCAAAAAAAAAACAAATCTAAACCATCCTCTAATCCACTTGAACACACACAAAAAAATACATTCAAATCGGTCCAGCCGTTTAGGAGGAGTTCCCTGTCAACACACGTACAGAAGAATTATATATATAAAGATTAGTAGTTACAAAGCTATAGCTCCCAATATAAAAAAACTGATTTACGTTGCTGACTACCGACCCTCAAACGGTTAATTTACAAGAACTCCTTACTGTCAAGTCGACATGTTGACCATATATGAGTAGGTACTAGTTTACCTCTACATACACGCTATCATATCTACAGATTAGTAATTTATTAAAGTAAACGATTGCTTCTAACACTATGGATTAACTACACGCAAAACCTGAAAATGCGAATGTATGTATTACCTGGTGCAGGCAATATATCAGTATCAAATAAACTATTAAATAGCTCAAGATTGATCAAACCTAAAGCCCATAGTCACCCTACAGATCAATTATAGATTGCTACTTTTTCCCGCCCATTCATCGATCGCCACAATGCTGCGCGGGCGCACAGAAGGGCATATGTGACATCATTGTCTTATAACAATTATTGGTAATTACTGATGAGACACAATGACGCAAAAACACGTGTGACATAATGTACCGAGACGCGAAGGTCTCGAGGGCTTTGACTCTTGAAAGGCTTGACATACTTAATGCTTAATGGTTTTTCTATACCTAAGGATTTAAATGGACGGCCATTTTATCCTTATTGCGGTTTAACGACCAAGTGTAAAAGATGTGGTTATAATTAATGTACTCATAAACGAAATTTAAAGGCTTCATATCTGGCGATAATTCGTGTCACGTGAGTTTTTAAAAGACATAAGACATAAGACATAAGACATTTATTTCTAAACAAATTTACATTTGTGTCGAAAATTATACAAATTAAGACTTACAACTAAAGATATTTAAAAAGAAATAATCAGAATACAGTTACACAATACATTTTTTTTAAATCAACAAGAATAAAGAAAATAAGCAAATTACAAAAAATATGAAAATAATATGGAAAGCAATTTTATTTTTTATAATCCATAAACTCTTTGATACTATAAAAGGCTTTTTTTACCAAGAATGCTTTGAGTTTGTAGTTAAAAATGTACGGATCTACTAGAATTTTAAACTCTATAGGCAATCTGTTAAATAAGGTGACAGCCGACACTCCAGCGCTATGTTTAACCACATTTAGTTTCGGCTGAATTGCCTTTGTGAGGTCTTTCCTGCGACTATTAAATCTTATTTGCCTATCTGTTTCTGACTCATATTTTGAATTTTTTTTCATAAGATTTGTTAACACAACTAAAATGTAAAGACAGGGTAAAGTTAATATTTCTAATCTGATAAAATGCTCCATACAAGATTCAAAAAAAACTCCTAGAATCGGGACTACTATCTTTAGGTCACGGTTTTTTGTTAAACAAAGCATCAACAACACTCGGCATCTATGTTCGCCACGGCTAGATGACCTCGCCTTATTACCTAATCATTAATCTACAAATGAGAGTTTTAGGACCGTTCCAGTAAACAAAACACGCTGATTTTGGCTGCTAATGTACTGGAAAGATTTTTATAACAACAAAAAAAAACTTTCGCGTATCTATTGAAATTACGACAATTTAGCTGGCATTTTATACGTTATGACAAAAATTTACATAAACATACATCGCTTGCATAGAAATATGTTAAACTAACAATCCATAATGACATAGAACTACGTAATGGCCATTGATAAAATCCACAAAAGCCTACAATTATTTACATAAGTCGTGTTTATTATTTCAATGACTGTCCATTTACCATCAAATCATCGCCGTGACTAAACTTATTTATTTTGCGTAACGTCTAATTGAACGCGGAACAAACGCCATCTTGATATTTTGACATAACCGTCGTCGCATCAGCCATATTGTCGTGACCGCCATTTTATAATTTATACAATGCTACGTTTAATTTAAACAATAAAAAGATTTTTCTATTGTTTTAAACGTTAGATTATGATTTTATTGTGTGTTCGTTCTAGTTCCCGTTAATTTTGTCATCAACTATAGGTACTCACTTGCGGAGTTGACTAATTTTCTACCTTGATCTAAATGGTTATTGTGATAGGTTTTTTATTTGTTTTAGTGTAAATACTTTCTCAGGTATTACAGTGGCGTGTGCAAAGATACATAGATATAAAAAGTTTCATGATAATCTGTACATCGTTTAATTAAAATTTCAAATTAAATCTCGTGAATAGCGGCGAGGGCGTTTGGAATGCAAAATGGCACATTCACTCTGTTAGTTATTAGAAGACACGCTCAGAGATAAGGCTCCCTACGTAATTAGATTTTAGCACATGAACATATTATTTAAACATTGATTTAATGTGCAAATATGGTAGGATATTCTACGTAATAATTTATTCGTCTGACATGATGTAATTAATTCTGTATTTAGCTGCATGGGAATGCTGCTGTTTGATGGCAACAACTGTGATATCAGAGATGTTATATCACTAAACTTACCCATAAAACCATAACAAAGCACAGAGTGGCCGTGCTATGGGTTACCTAACTTCACTATTTACTAACCATCCAGTTATATGCTTATCTAGTTCACTTTATAATCTAACTATTGTACATTATCACTATTGTGTATATTGTTGTGATTGGAAAATACCTGGATGTATCCATTTCATGCGATTCGTCCATCTCTCGATCTAAGGTCATCTTAACAGCACATCTATGGTACCTGGTGGGTCCAGTGCCCGTGGAGGGAGGTGAGGCATGTCACCCGACCGCTTTCCGTTTCTACAGCGACGCCAGTGAGAGTGGCGCAACCTGTCTCTATGCGTAAATCAGCTACCTCGTGAATGTCTTACTGGGAAAGCAACCTTCCTACGGTTAAGTAATGAAGGTGCAATGGGACTTGTAACTACAGATTAGTGTTATGTAAGACACTTTCACTATGATTCTTTTGACAAAAAGACAAGTTCCTAACTTGACTGCACACCCAGACTCTGACTTACTATTGGCGGATACTTAACTTCAGGACGAGAGAGCTTCAGGATATCAGCAGTGGGGAAGTATGTATACAATCAGACGGTATACAGCAACGCTATACTACAAGATCTCATCATTGGATTCATAAGATAAGTCGTGGTAGTCCTTTGGTACGTCTGTTCCGATGGTCAAACGAGACTTAAATTTCAACATCCAAAAGAAATCCTAATTTACAAATTTTTCCTTAAATGCATGTCAGGTCTGTCACGTAATGCAATGGGCGATACCGGTTGCGGATCAAATCAGCCGAAAGTAGAATGGATATTCGATCACCTTGATTTGAACCTTCTTTCTTCTTTCTCTGTGCGCGCTTTCGTTATGTTGAGCTGAGCTATGTGTTTTGTTACTCATCAAAGTTAACTTTACAATATCCTAATCCTAACTAATATTATAAATGCAAAATTGAGTTTGTTTGTTACGCTTTCATGCCTTATATACGCAACAGAAAATCATGAAATTTTGCATACACATTGTCAGGAGTACACACAGCGACGCATCAACCTAGACTGTTTGGACTTTGAACTATTAGAAGTTGAACGCTGCGAATCGTGCGAGAGAGTGCCTTTTATTTTTGTTACGCTTTATCCTGACCATTACATCGACACCACTATGCACTGTTCCTTGCCGACAATTCTCTATTTTGTATGTAACGTAGTTATGCGTATATAGGGTGTCTAACTTGATGTGTAGCCGTGTGTACAGAATAGGACATAGAATACCTTACATCCAGAAAAAAGTACTGATACTAATTTAAGCTAACATAACCTACATTTATGCGAGCGTAGCCGCGGGCAAAACTTAGTTATAAATACATACATATGTGTACAAAATAGTTTCGATAAAAGTATTTCACGTGTTTGTTTATATCGGGATTAAATATAATGACCATCAAAAATACTAATTGCATAGCAAAAATTACGCCTCAAATCACTGCATTCCGTCTCAGAAGGGTAAGAGGTTAGGTCAGGTTCCTTCTTAAAAAAAACACACTCAAAAATAGGAGCCCCGCGAATAGGGCTCCGTCAGCTTAGTTTGATCTCTTTAAATATATTTTGTTGTGCAATTAGTATTTTTGATAAATATATTTTGCTGTGCAATTAGTATTTTTTTGCTGTGCAGTTAAATACTACCCGTTTATATCAACACAATGAAATACATGAAAGTCATCATGTTTCAATTATATTAGTCAGTAGGAGCAGTAGTTTGTCGTGTAGAAACATCAGAAAAACATTGACAAGCACTTGTGTACGAGTGTTTTACGACCTGTACAATGTCACTTATGAGAGTTAAAGATGATTTATTGCATCGACTGTCTTTTTCTACGTTATATATAACGTTTGTATAATGTTTAAAAAGATTGAGAGGATTGTAAAACCTAACATACTATGAACATATATATACTACTCGTAATACTAATCTCAAGAATTCAATGATATCCTATACATTGGATGTCATTAAATTCTGTACTATTATATACTTAAATGAGGGGTCAGTTTCTAAAACACCGCTTCCAAAAGTCCTTATAATAATAGAAAACTACATTATCCCTTAATATAATACACTGCTTACTATCCAATTTGTCAGTAGCTTGTTTCACTTATTTACTGTTTTTTATTTATTTTACTTCAATTATCATGGATTTTGCATAGTTATATTGTCTTCAATTATTAGAATTGGTACACACCAATTCCATTAATTGAAGACAATATAACTACAATAAAATAATACTACTCGATGGCGCAGTGGTTAGTGTAAACGACTGCCACGCCTGGATCGCGGGTAGGATTCCCGCGCAAGTCAAACATTTGTGTGCATGAACATGGATGTTTGTCTTGGTCTGGGTGTTTCTATGTATAATATGTATCTATGTACAAAAAAAAAGTATATATGTATGTTTATCCATTGTCTAGTACCCATAGTACAAGCTCTGCTTAGTTTGGGCTAGATGGTGTTGTGTGTATGTGATAGAATATTATTATTATTATTATATTATAATATATATTATACGCAATTAAAAAACTAAACAAATCAGGTTCTCTAGCTTAGGCTCCAAAGCTAGAACAGCCACAATTTAGGTCATACATTTAAATCATACGCTTAAGCGAAAATCCTGTTCAGCCCTACCCACAAATTCTTTTATATTTCTAAATTAATTAAATGTTGTCTTTTTGTTACAGGTAAGTTCATTGGTCCTGAGTAAAACATATATACCTACACTTAAACAAAATAAGTAAACTCTCATCGTATGTAAGTACTAATTAAAATAAAACAATTCATAAATGAAATATTAAACGTTAATATATTATCGTAAATTGGATTGCGTATTTAGGTAAGTGGTCAAAACATTAAGGTTTACACACTCTACTTACTAAACTTTAACTTGACCTATGTGAGTGACAAACGCTATTAGGTGACTAAATATATACATACATATGTATAAATATTATAAAGGTTATGAGATTCATTTTTGTTTGTTTGTTTCAACGCTGTAAGCGTTGGAAGTAACGATCCGATCTGGAAACCTCTTTTTATATAAAATAAGTCGTTTATCGTGGAAGGTTATAGATTATATAACATCACGCTATGACGCATGGGTGCGAGGCAGTAATCAGAGGGACAAATTGTTTTATATACTAATTGTTTTTCATAATCTGCTTTCCTTGTCGCGTAAATCGATACTTATTTTTGTCGCTATATCGACTATAGCGTAATCAGCGCTATCCGTTCATGACGTCACGCATCAGATATTGTGACGCACATAGTTTTGCGTAAATGTATTACATTGCATCGCCTTGCGTCGATCTCTGTCATTCACCTACGACAATACGCAACTGTCAACATAATACGTGTGTAATATGTATCTACTCGGACGTAGAATAATTACCACAGACAATTAGAACAACAATGCAATCAAATATCCATAAAAGAAATGTTTCATCATAGTTCTATTTATCGCGTATTGCGCTATAATTACCAAACAACCACAGGAAAGGCACAATTATGTTAAAAGTGCAGTTTCAACAAGTGCACACGCTTGCGCAAGCGCGTGGCTGCGCACAAAAACCGCAGGCGCCCGCTCCGCGCTCCCACAGCGTATGCGCACTGACGACATTATAACAGCAAACTAGACATATCAAATTTCTTTACCGACTACTGATCCTGGCTACTGGACATAGGAATTTGAATATTATTGAATAAGTGATAAGTCATTGCTGTTACGCATTCATGATAATTTTCTTTACATCATGTTATTTTGTCAACAATATAAATCTAATCTAGTTATTATATAACTGTAATGAAGCAGTGTCCGTTAGAGATATTTTTGAAAATTTATTTTTGTCGAGAATTTTAAGTATTCTGAACGCAAACAACGATTCTAGAATCTTTCCAAGTCTGACTTTGTGTTAGTTTCTGTAGGGTAGAATCTCCAATCAAATCGTAGAGCAGTCTGACTGTAGAAGTATATCCATCCTGATGAAGATCGCAGTCTTAACTTCGTGTTCTGTTTCTACTTTGACTATGGACTGCAGTGATCCTTAACACATTGAATACTAGTAGCAGATACAATAGAAAATGTATTGCTCGCGTTCATTTGTAAACGCTACGGCGTTGAAACGCATGTTGTGTTAGTAAAAGGAGGATTAAAGCCTCGACTCCCTTTTTTGCAAAGTCATTTACCGCCGATTAATATCTTAATACTTCTAGTTAGAGAGTAGTACTTATTTACCTCAATATCGTTTATATTATGCTTAGCAGTTAGAATGTTCGAAATACGTGTTCTTTGTCGAAATTGGTACCAGCATCCTCTTTATGATGTTTTTATCGAAAACTTGTAATTACGAAGTGTTTTTGAGGAGTGAGGAGGAGTAATAAAATCTTTCAAAATTTACATGTATAACGTACGACTTCAAACGAAAGCTTTTAAAAGAAAGTAGTTCTGCGGTCTCGAAAATGAAACGCATAATTTCAGTGGGTGTTTAGATATCGTACGAGTACATGCATTAATAGCCCTTTGGCGATCAACGAAAGTGCTATCAATGTGAAAGTGGAATTCAAAGTGCTTTTATTCGATAGTTAAATTATATTCGTAGTTGCATAAGAACTTCTTCTCCCTAGCCTTTATTATTCCCAAGTCATTTGGGTCGGCTTTTCTAGTCTAATCGGATTTGACTGGATATCAATTTTTACACGGAGCGGCTGCCATCTGACCTCCGCAACCCCAAGGCTAAGGATACCCAAAGGCTAGACCAGTGTCAGGATATTATAGGGCACTGATTGACCCAATAAAAACTGCCATAGATGTTCATGGCAGCCGGGACCGACGACTTAACGTGCTCTCCGAGGCACGGAGCAGGCGATAATTGTTAATTAGATAATTGTTAATTAAAATCAGATGCCAATGAAGAGGCATCTTCATTCTCATCTCATCTTCATCCTGCTAGAATTAAAAACGGCCAAGGCAGGTATTCATTAGATTTTCTTTAGTGTTAGTTCTTATGCAACTACAGCGATTGCTCAGTGGGGAGAACAACAGACTGCAATGCAAAGGTTCTCGGGTTCGAACCCACGTCGCGCACCTCTGATTTTCGGAAGTTATATGACTTTTCGAAATTATGTGCGTATTGATTGACAATTATCGCCTGCTCCGTGCCTCGGAGAGCACGTTAAGCCGTCGGTCCCGGCTGCCATAAACATATATGGCAGTCGTTATTGAGAAGTCAGTGCCCTATAATATCCTGACACTGGTCTAGCCTTAGGGTATTGTTAGCCTTCGGGTTACGGAGATTAGGTGGTAGCCGCTCCGTGTAAAAACTGATATCCAGTCAAATCTGGTGAAACCAGAAAAGCCAACCCCAAGTGACTTGGGAATAATAAAGGCTAGGGAGAAGAAGAGTAAGCGGTTATTGTAATCTTTACAAGAATGGAGGTGACGCCCTTGCCGAAGGACATCGTAAGAGCAAATCTATACTAATAATATAAAGCTGAAGAGTTTGTTGGTTTGTTTGGTTGAACGCACTAAACTCAGAAACTACTGGTTCGAATAGAAAAAATATATTAGTGTTGGATAGCCTATTCATCGAGGAAGGAATTCAGATAGGCTATATAACATCACGCTACAATCCACGGGGGCGGCGCAGTAACGATAAACGCGGGTGAAACCGCGAGCACATCTAATGCATTATAAGCCCAAAAATGACACAAACAGCCTTTGGTCCCCTGTTGTCAGTACAACGTATCTAGGTACTCTGTAGTAATTTGGTTGTATTAAATTTCTGCTTAACCCTCGGGGCGATATAAGCGTGATGTAATCTGTATGTAAATGTTAATTGGAATTGGAAGGAATTTCGAAAGTATTTCGGATATAGTAAGGTCAAGTACGAGGATTCCAGTTTTATAAGCAATTAATTTAAAATTGACAATTGTTTCAAAAATAATTATCGTTAATGGTGCTCTAGTTATAAACGATATGTGCAATTATACTTGAATTTTGATATAAATAATTAAATTAAAATTAAACTACTAAAAATGGATTTTATACCGTATATTTTTGTTTACAACTTTTTAGAATGATTTATATTTATTTCCACTTTTGCTTGGGCGGTGAGGGTGCGGTTCCGTTTTAGCAGCCATAGCCACGGGTAAATAATTGCCATTACATACTTATTACATAGAAATTACTTACAGAACATAACTGATAAATTTTATTGACATATTCTGGGTATGAAATCTCATCAACATTTTGCCCGAGACCAGAATGGAATCCAGATTCTCACGATTGACAACCACGCTTAACAACAATAGAACAGGAGGTTTTTTTATGTTTGTTTTAAATGCTCGTAGCTCTGTTTACTGCTTGGATGTTTACAGTTACACCTCAACTTGCATAATTATCAGGTAAGTGTTACCGTGGAACATACATTGCAATATATGTAGTGATTATTGTAGTAGGTAAGAATTTTTACTTTTTACTACGAGAGTAACATACATATGCCTGAAACTAACAATGACTAACTTAAAGAGTTTTATCGCCTACTGTAACGGCTTACCATCAGGTGGTACGCGTTTCTTCCTCGTTACCGGTATCAAAAAAACGATTGATATGGTGATGCTTAACACATTCTGTAGCTCCAGATTCCGTCTGTTGCAAGCTAGCTATAGAACCCCTATGAGAAACCCAGAGGTCACAATTGATACTGCATTTATTCACGCACATACCACAATATTAAAGACAGAGAGAGACCTAACATAATACGAAATTAAATTATACTAGCAACCGCTAGTATAATTTACTGGTCAAAATTCGACCAAAATTCCTAAGCTTGCTACTTTGTTTTCTGTTTTTCTCTATAACATATAAATAAGGCATAAGTAACCATAGTTACAAAGAATTGTACGACGTCAGACGAACAATGTCGAAATACTACGAACGCGATATGACTGCGTGTGTCAAATGCATGGTTGTGTGCGTGTAGTGTTTTTCCATTAATTTAATGTATTTCTAATGCATATTTAATAAAAATATTAGGATTCGCCCCTCCTTCTCCATATAAACTTTAACTGTGTTAAATTTTATACTCCTCCGTCCGCGCAATTTTCGTAAAAAGGGTTACAAAGTTTTTGCTTCACGTATTAATATATAGATTCCTTAAATCCCTACTATCCTTTGCGCATGACTTTTATGTGAATTACATAATATCAGTTTACAAGAAATTTAATTGATAAATAATTTGATGAAATTACTACTAGTAAGCTTTTATATTAAAGTACAAGCTACCAAACTGTGCAAACAGCATTAAAATTAATTATGTTTTCCACGTAATTCCAAAACAAACAGACAATTTTGGGTTAACAGCCCTCCAATACTGGATACCAATTAGTTGGTCAAATATTTTGCTACTATACCGGCTTGTTACAGTTTATAATAGTATAGACCGAGTAAACATAATCAAAACCATGCTCCAAATTCTAAATCACCGATATAAAACCAGTTACATGTAATTTCGCCAAAAACATCGGTTCGATATCATAAATCACTGAAATTAAATATCATAAAAACGCGAGAGAACTTCGTAAAACACTAACGGTCAAGACATTAAACTAATGATAGATTTACTATACATTCTAATCATTTCTTTAAAGCTGAACAGCTACTCCAAGATTCTGTCAAGCGATTTTTGACTCTATCTTTGGAGAGTAAAATTGGTTTTGTATTGCAGTTAGTTCGGTTGTCTTGCCCGGTCGGTGCCATTTGATAGATATTAACTAAAATGTCAATGATTTGAATGGTATTATTATTGTAACTGTATGCGTGTGTGTAAAATTTTATATGTTTTGGAATGAGGACGTCTTGGATATGGCGGCTGCGGTGTGTAGGTGTTTCTTTAAGATATATAACCTAATACGTGGGTGCAGTTTTACTTTTCCCATAATTCCAGGGTTACAGAGAATAATACTGCCGTCATAAGAGAAAAAGACGTAGCTAACATTTTTTTTCCCGAAATTTATATTCTTACATATTTATTAGAATCAGTAAAAGAAGTCGCATCTGCCAGTATTTTTAAATTAAATATTAAAATATTTGCAGACACGTATTTTTCCCTAAATAGAGCTAACTAAAAATAAATTTCAGATATGGTCTTTTCTTTTTTAAGAACAGGAAGCTAAGATAATGTTTTATGATATCTATGTCTGGTATTGGCTGGTTGGTTTGTAGCCTGGTTAAGATCCCTTTTCGTCAATGTTAAACGTATCGAAAAGATCAAAAGCCATGAAAATTACATTTATGCTACTAATAGAAACTTCAGTCAACCAAATGTCATTCCCATGCACTTTAATCATTCCGCTAACGCTAATGTTGACTGAGAATGACTTTTGTCTAGTCTCAGTACAGTATACATAAATGTGTGTCTGCTAAAAACTGCATAAGTGAATATGCTAACGTCCAGATCGGATAAAAGATCCCTTGGGTTCTCAGTAGCTAGGTCTAGACAGTAGTGACTGTTACTACCCGATGAACGTCAAAGAGTCCCTATTACGTATGAACCAGGCAAAACTAGCTATACGTAATGTAATAGATCTCGGATTATTTCCTTGATGAGACACAACCAAACAACAGATATTATGACCAAACAACAGATTTATGTATAGAACAGAAAAAATATCGAACATACAATTTCGAAATTCATGTTTAACGGTTGTCATGAACAAAAAACATAAACACGAAAATACATTCTCCAATACACAATAGAGTACTGGAGAACAATTGGTTAGACTATTACTGCTGATGGCTTATGAACTGTTGTGCAACATTGGATTGCGGCGTATGCGCTTACGAGACACAGGTTGACCACGAATATATGCCGAGTCGCCGCACTTTGTTCACGCACGCACGTACAATACCAATAATACACGAAACGATGGTTACACTATGTAAATGCTTCATTGTTTCACTCGGATTAGTTCACTTTGATGTTTACTGCCGATCGTTAGGTAGCAGGTTACGTTTCCGGAGTCAACAAAGTGTTATTAGGATCTGCTTTCAGAAAATTGTTACTAACACTATATTATTTAGAACTGGGTATGAATCGATAGATATGGTTGGCTATGTCTGCTATACTACACTGAACATAGTTAAAGAAATATGTTCTTTTAATGCACGTACGCTTCATCCCGCTTAAATAGATAGGACGTGAACTTATGTATTTAAATTTGTTTCAGTCTCTAATAAACATAATCTATAATAGACAATATCACAATAAAGTCAATCTATATATAGTGCCTTTACGCCGTACATCTGCACACTACCGAAAAGAAAAAACCGACCGACTAATAGCCACAGTGAATTTAAACCGCGCAAGAATTTAATCATGTAGCCAATAGATTGTACTGCACCTGCAAAGTACAGATACAGCGCAGGTACAAGCGAATGCTATATTAACATAGTACTGCCATACACTTGACGTCCCAAACGTATGAACATTATGACTCTGATGCGCATTAAATAGTGATTTATTGATGTTTGTTTCATTTAACTGAGTGTTTAGTAATGTTTTTAAAATTGACTGCAGTTGGAGCAATAGCATTTGGCTTTGAAACGAATACACCTGTCAATCGCCACTTCATAGAGGAACCAGTTGTATTCGATTGCATGAATGTAGTAGACAAAATGTGATTACCAATGTACTGAATGTTAGATATTCGTTTGATGGAATCGTTGTTTAAATAGAAGTTCTAAGTTACAATATTTTTGTTATCCATTGCGCCAATGGTAGGACATCCCGCCGCGACACAGGTTTAGTCTCGACGTAAAAACGGCGAGGCGTATTTTACCCTTCGCTTCAGCTATAAAGAACCATCTAACAGACAACCCAAAACTACCTTTATCGGCAATTGAAATCTTATGATAAAACTAAAATATCAAAACATGAAAAATAGCAGAAGCCGAGTGACGTAACCATTTCTAATGATCTAAATGCGTGTAATAGCTAGTGCAGATTTATAAGAGGAGTCAGTGACATTAGCCTAGATCAGATAATGCAATACTCCACTGGTCAGTTACGAAACTCACAAGTGCAACAACCTGCGATCATATAAAGCTAACAACAGTTTAATTAAGCAATATGTGATATGACCTGGTGCTAGGTCTAGTCTTTGATACATACATACATAGATTCACGCCTGTTTCCCAGAGGTGTAGGCAGAAACTACGGATTTCCATATGTCTTTGATACGTATCTGTATTTCGATATTTATGTTATACTAACATGTATAATATATTACTATAGAATTTTTCTACAGCTTCACTCGCGTTAATTCGTCAATAAACTTCTAGCCCTCGGGAATAATACTTTTTCCTAGGTGGCAACATGTATGCGAAATTTCATGATAATCGGACGAGTAGTTAAGGCGTAAACGCGTAACAAATAAATAAGCAATCAAACTCACATTCGCATTTATAATATTAGTTAGGATTCATAAGGCTGCGATTTCTGTTTCCGGGTCGGGAAAACTGTTATTGAATTATTCTGTCAAGAAAATGTCAGCAGCATAGAGTATGTAATTGTAATAAAATATAAAATGAGACGGTAATGGGGCCCATTATAGATTTTATAGAGATATTATATAGGATAGAGATAAATAGATATTAATAAATGGGCTCACCCCATCCATAGTATGTGGGACGGTATATCGAAATGTTAATGTTTATACACCTCTGTCAATCCTATTATATCGGATACATAGATGTGATTCTATGCTTGAAAGGTAGCCTATGTCTGAGAGGTAGCCTGTCAGTGATGTAGCCTATGACTTAAAGGTAGCCTATTTCTAAAAGCTAGACTCTGTCTGAATCTCTTGGCATACCAGTGGCCCTACCAAGAGTATAGGTACTCAAGCAATATAATTGCCAACATACACAACTTCAAATGATTTGATATGGGAAAATACTACATACTTCGTTTAAAACATTCCTTGACCCCATATCTCGTATCCATTTTCGCAGTAGCCGCTTATTTACGTGTTTCCAGCGTATAAGTGTAAAATAAAAGGTGGCTCTATACAGCGGCCGCAGCACCACGGCTGCGCGGGCGCACCGGGCGGTGGATATTGTTTGTGAAACACTCGCAGTGCCGCACCGACTCGTGTAGTCACGACCTTTGTAATGCCGATAGCAAAACTGTTCTAGACACATTTGTGACGTTAGTTATAAAATTGTTGATCATTTTCTAACGTATACGCTGAGTAAACTATAATTAAACAAGTTATTTTTATTTTTTCACACGATCAAAGTGACTTTTATAGAGATGTGGTTTTTGCCATCAGCTTTGCTCGCTAGTCTTTTTTGGATAAAAAGTACGCTATGTCCTCTGACAATACGTATGCGATATTTCATGATGACAAGTCGTTTAGTTAAGACGTCAATGCGTAGCAAATAACAAAAAAACACATATTCGCATTTATAATAAGAAGTAGTTAGAATCTTTTGGTGCGGAATATTGGCCCTTATTTTATATTTTAAATTTTATTACAAGCATTCCAACATCAAAATTCAATGACTTATGTTTTCCTATAATTGTTAAAGTCTTAAATTCAATACCTGTACCGCAGGGCTATTCCAATAGTTATAACGAGGCTCTAATTGTGTTCCGCAGAAATTATAATCATGCGTAAGTCTCTACCTGATAGCCCTTTCGGGTCTATCTGTTTCCTGTAATCGGAAATAATGGTTCCTGTTATACGAAGAAACAGTTCCCTAATTAAAGAATACTAATCACTACACAACTGCCTATCGCCTATTATTATAGTAACGAGAGAAATGTGCAGTATTAAAAATACTAATAAAACCCTTTTTCATAATGATAAATATAATAAGCTATGTTGTAAACTTAATGTACAGCCCGTACCGGGTGTACGACTGTACGTGTCCAATCTAGGCGCAGGCGCAGCCGTAGGGCCGTCCCTTTCACCCGCCACAGCACGCCTACCAACATTCTAGAACAAACTGCGTACTGCACACTACCAATACTTTATGGTCGCTAGTTTTTTTCGGACAGTCTCTTATGCACTTAGTCAGGCCTAATCGGTGTTAATGTGGAAGCTTCTGTTACAGCTTGTAATAAAAAAGCGTTGTCGTAATTTGTTTAAAATGTTTATAAAAACAAACATATAAATCTTAAACATATCATTGTTGAAATAAATAAAATCAATCTAATTGTAACAAATTAGGAAAATATGTTTAGCTAAGTATTATACCAACTCTTCTATTATTTAAAGGAGAAGTCAAAGCTTGTTTAATACCACTAGTGTTTTGCACACATAACCGCTTTTGGTAAGATGATATGTATATACTTATCTGCCCATTTAAACGAGAAAAACAGACCAAATGCGAGTCGAACTCGTGCACCGAGGTTTCCCTACCGCCACACTATGGTGCGAGCCCCTTTTATACCTGTCTAGGTTTTAATATTTGTTGATTTACTTTAAAGTTTACACTAAACCCTCCAAATAGGCATTGGCTTTGTAATAAGGTCCCGTAAGCAACCTATTATTTTTATCAGTATAAGGTACGAGAACCAAAATATAATCAAACATCCAGGACAACTTTCAAAATATAGTACAAGATTTAATAAGAACTAGCGATCGCCTAGTGGCCAAAATTCGACCGAAATACCTGAGCTTGCTACTTTGTTTTCTGTTTTTCTCTAATACATATAAATAAGGTATAGGTAACCATAGTTACAAAGAATTATACGACGTCAGACAAACAATGTTGAAATACTACGAACGCGATTCGACTGCGTGTGTCAAATACATGGCTGTGCGCGTGTAGTGCTTTTTCATTAATTTAATGTATTTCTAATGCATATTTTATAAAAATAATAGGATTCGCCCCTCCTTCTCCTTATAAACTTTAACTGTGCCAAATTTCATGCTCCTCCGTCCGCGCAATTTTCGTAAACAGGGGTACAAAGTTTTTGGTTCACGTATTAATATATAGATATTATAATCTCTAAACTATAATTTTAATCTTAAAACATTTAAAACAACCTCGAACGTACTCACCTTAATTATCTTTATGGCTATATTTCAACAGCTTACAAGATCAAAAACATTTTTGACATTTATACGATCGATTTTTCGACCTGAATCGATTTTCGCAATGAGCGACAGGTTGCTCGTGTTTAAATTTCGTGTTATTTATCATTTATATTATGTACTTGTTGACATTGTGACAGTTACACATAAATAACTCACTTTCATTCTGATGTTTACGAGACTGATTTTGGCTTCAGTTTTAATTCTGAGGTAATTGTTCTGAGCTTTACAGTATGTTATTTGCTACCTTTTTTCTGTTGTTATTGTCTGATTTCACGTCATTCTCAGGTCTGGACAGGACCATAATATGATATTTCGAGATCTCTGTATCCACATATAGCCTGTCAAATTCTCTAAGTCAAGATCCTAGTTTTATTTCAGATGATAAACATTACAAAAATGTAATTAAAATAAAAAACGCTTTTATTGAGGGGTTTCTGAAGCTGAATGTTTATTTGTGAATTTTATATCTGTTTATTAAATATTTTATCACTGTTTTTTTAATTAAGGCCTAAAATCTAGGCTACAGTTTATTTAAATCCTTTCATTTGAACCAAAGTTACTGTATATAGTGTGTACGTAAATAGCATAGCGGGCAATGTTTGTTCAAGTTTGTGCTGCCAGGTTAAATATTTTTTTTAAATTCTTTTCGCAAAATAAGTAGTATTTGTCCGAACTCAAGAAGCGTCGACCAGCTTTTTCGATATTTCTCTACACACAGCACTAACACTGGAACATGTGAATCGATCCGGTATCTTAATGTTTCGATTCCAAAGGGCTAAAAATGCATTAATTTTTATATTATGATTAAACTTACAGGCCTACTATTTTGAAGTAATTAATCTTAATATTTATTGCACATCAAATAAACAAATAATTAACATAATATATACACAAATTATTTACAAGAAATATTAACTAAAGAGAAAATAAAACAACAAAAATAAAAATCGTCATAATATTCCTACTATTATAGGCCTACTATTTGAAAGACTTGCAACATATTATATGACTCTAACACCTTCCAGAACATATAAAGTACTTACAAACACAGGTCGTTTTCCTTCATCAGTTAACCAATAATAGCAAACGATCAATAAGTAAGCGATAATGAGATTTGAACGGTGCTCTGCGCAGGCGCATGGTGCCGAGGGGTGGAGAGAAGAGGGGGACTGTGATTATTTCTCACGAGCAACACCGTACGGTCAGACAAAAACTTAAGACTATACTTGAAGATTACATTTATGAAAGTTAAAGTTTTTGCTGAGTAAGTAGTTGGTGCAAATGATTATGAGTATTAAGTACTCATTAGGCTTCATGTAATATGTTGTTATGACAAAGTAATGTGTGTTTACGTAATCTATTAAGGAAATTGTAAATGTAGACTGGATATTCTCGTTTTACCCTGCCATTTCGCTTAACCTCTCAAACAATACAGTTAACAAAAATACGAAAATACAAAAAACCTATTCAAACAAAACAAGATTATCATAACAAAATTTACGTTTTAAATAGTTTGGTTAAGCTCGGATGGCGCCGTCCTAGCGTTGGTTGAGAGTTTAAACAAGAGCAGCTCCAGTATAGTAATACCGCCTACATCACATTCAAGACCGCAGACAAATTACCATGTGTTATATTATTGGACATTTTTATCCAGACTAGTTTATTTATTTATTTATTTATTTATTACAAGGACATCCAGTAGTTGTTACAAATATTTAAGACACAAAAATTACAGTTTGGTTGTTATTAGTACAAATTGCACAACTTTTTAAGGAGTCACCGCATGCACTAAATTAGCGGACAGTAGCACTACACGTGCTTAGGTTATAATTACAGATCAGATACAAGTTTTTTAAAAAAGTAAATTATACATCGTATGCAACATTAAGGAGACAATGTTTGATGATTTGCGATTTTGACAAGTATATATGTATACACAACATTACTAGAAACATTGATCACACACAATTACGGTTTCTCAACCACCTCAACACAATAAATCTGAATTTAATTAAGCTAGTGTTAAAAATATCTACTTCACAGTCCAAGGAGTTGTACATTCTAGACAATCTGGATAGTGCAGACGACTGTTTTAAATTTGTTCTTGCAATGGGCTGATGTAGTAACCCGGAAATTGCAGCCTGTCTTGGAATTCGACGCGGCACTCGAAAGGTTATGGATGACAAAAACGCTGGACAATCTAAACCATTTCTAAGCATCTTATATAAAAAGGTCATGTCATGGAGTTGTCTACGAGTCAGAAGACTATCTATTTTAAAATGTTTTAATTTTTCTCCATATGAAAGAGACTGTTTATGTATCCTAGCAGCAAATGTTAAGTGTGCAACGAATCTTCTCTGTATACGTTCTATTCTCAACTGGTGTACTTTATAACTGGGTGACCATACCACACTACAATATTCTACATTGCTTCTAACGTAAGCATTGAATACAGATATTTTGGTTTGTGGATTACGGAAGAATCTAGAGTTGCGAAGAATAAATCCTAACATTCGGGAAGATTTTTTAATAATATTATCAAAATGTGGTAGGAAGGTAAGTTTTTTATCAAAAAGTATTCCAAGGTCTTTAATGATGGCCAGTTCTTTGAGCTTTACACCTTCGACATGGTAATCTGTCTGGATGATGTTAGTGTTACGGGTGAAATTTATAAAGTTACATTTGTTTACGTTTAGAGTCATATTATTGATAAAACACCAATTGGAAATAGCATTTAGGTCTTCCTGAAGCAAATTACAGTCTGAATGGGATTTTATACTTTTAATAAGCTTCAAATCATCAGCAAAAAGGTAGGCTTTACTATGTTTTAGATTAGATAAAACATAGTAAAGCCTACTAGTTGAGGAGACGCAACGATGTCAGTCGGGAATCAATAATCTCTAATCGCCAGCACACCTACTTCATTTTGAAGGATTGGCAACGCATTAATGATGACCCTATTGGGATTAGCCGAATAACGGTTCATATGGACCGTATGCTTACTACCTTGGTTTTATATAAAAATAGAGTTTGACCGCTGCTTCGCTTGCTTAAATGTAGGTTCGGTTAGATTAGTAACAATTCTTTTTTCTGGATAAATAGTACTATATGTTCTTTTCTGTTCCTCTGACAACGTCTATGCGAAATTTCACGATGACCAGTCGAGTAGTTAAGGCGTGAAACGTAACAAACAAACCAACTCACATTCGCATTTATTATATTAGTTAGGATTAGGATACATATATATAATAATAATAATGTCCTCCAGGACGCATTTTGCTTGTGGCGGCTAATCTTAACTGAAACTGGCCATCTGCAAAGGAGATATTATAGTGCGTAAGTGTGTGCGCAAACACATGTGCACTCTCTGTCCCCTAACTCTCATGATCCGATGGGACGTTAATCCGTTACGACCGGAGAGAGATCAGGCGCAGGACCTACGGCTTTACGTGCTTTCTGAGGCACTGGGGTGTGTAACACCGCCAATGTTTAATGTTTAACATCGTTATATCCGGTTTTGACTGTATATGTTATAATAATATACTGACAAAGAAATACGAGCAACACAACTCTGCCTGAGCCTTTGGTACAGGTAGGTATTAATATACCTACCTGTACCAAAGGTACGATATAACTAAATAGTAATAAATAAATCACCTTTCACACTTCCTAAAGCAAGAAAGCTTGCATCATCTTGCTTTTGTTGTTCTCAATGTGAAAGCTGATAAAATAATTATGTAACGGTCGGTTTCTACATGTAGGAATGTAAAATTATTCAATGAACTGAGTGTAAATCCTTTTAGACTAAACACAGTGACAATTAACATAACATGTTTTTTCTTTTCCGTATGACATTTGAAATATAACACCTATAGATTGTATGAAATATCATTACGAGTATAATATCAATGCA
The DNA here is from genome assembly GCA_963675205.1 of Catocala nupta. NCBI lineage: Eukaryota > Metazoa > Arthropoda > Insecta > Lepidoptera > Erebidae > Catocala > Catocala nupta. Next base: position 7,382,669 of record OY776084.1, on the reverse strand, counting down.
GTTCATTGACTTAAGATTACTAGTATATCGCTATCTCAATGAACTAGTATTCATATACTTTTGATTACTCTTACATGTACAATTGTACAAGCTGAGCTCCTTCCGAGGGTTGTATGCATCGTGTCAAAGACTGACCCAGGCCACCCGCGCAAATAATCCGTGTGATTAACTCGCACATGTAACCCGATTTCATTGCTTGCACATATTGCTTGCGTCACTTGCGTCGTACGTAAAGAAGCACATTATCTTATATATATACTACTTCCACTATATATACTACTCCAGCACAAAAAATATTGACTGTATCGTTAAGAACAGAGACTGGAATCAACTCATTGTGGATCAAACAATGTTTTAATCGAATCCACAATACTCGACGTACTAACAGTGGCAATCTAACTATTTAAGCCAAAGCACCATCCGTGCTGTAGACATTGCTCTACTATACCGATCTTATATTATCTAGGCTACAGCTTAGCGTTAACCTACCAAGGGTTTCAGAAGCAAGCCCGATATATATTCTAACATAAAATAGAATAAAATTTATCTTATTCCCCTATGTGCTTCAACTAGCTAACCCACGCAACTTCGTCTGAAGTCATAAGAGAATTTCCCCGTGTTTGCAACATTTTTCATTGATGCTCCACTCCTATTGGTCGTAGCGTGTTATATAGCCTAGAGCCTTCCTCGCTAAATGGGCTGTCAACACCAAAAGATTTTTTTAATTCGAACCCGTTCCTGAGATTTGCGCGTTCAACCAAACAAACAAACTCTTCAGCTTTATAATATTAGTATAGAATTCACTTGCATCTGTGACTGAGCTCATCAAAGCACACTGAATGACGTAATATTTTAGTAATGCTAACTGAGCTTCTGGGTTTCTATGAACATACCACCATTGCAGTCTAGGACTAATGTTACATGCTCAATATTTATCACGGCCTGTTTAGCTATTTACATTTCTTCAATTGCCAACCCTGTATCACGGAAACTTTGCAAACATACAATTAACAGACAAAAATACACCGAGACTCAGAAGTTTTATATACAAAGTGGCGCAAATGTTATCTCATTAATTGATACCACATGGTATTCTTTGACGATTTACAAATTATGAAATAAATGTATTCAGTAGTTTAGCCACAGGACATTTTTTTTATTTTCATAATTTAGAACATCATGTATAATGCAGAGATAAATGTCAAAGACCTCAAGCAACGATATTAAAACAAAACAAACAAACGACAAACACAAAAAGAAACAGAAAAAAAAACAAAAGAAATAGGCCCATAATCTTGTGACGAAGAGAAATAGGTTAGTGTGTGCTTATTACAATGGTGTTCCAATTTGTGTCTAATTTTATTTTATTTATTTTGTTCAAAAAAATTATTTTTTAATTTCTACGAGAATAGATTTTTGTTTATGTTAACCGTCTTATATCAACCAACTTAAGGCAGTATATGATTTAATATGATAAGGTTTGAGCCACTTTGTATAAAGCTCACAAATAATTGTCCTGTAAGATTCGACCCCAAATTTGCGTGACTGCAGCGATGAGGCGCTTGCCTACTGCGAAATTAATGCAGACATTTGCCAAAAAAAATTACAAATTTATATCTAGCACGTCTAACAGTCTATTTCCTTATAAGTGGGCAATACGTGTATTTGCTGTAGGTCAGTGTAACTATCAACAGTGACATCACCATAGAAACTCAATCCAAAAGAAAGTTGTCAGAACATCTCATTTAAATAAATAAAGTATTCAATCTACATAAGAATACATCTGTATAGAGAACGACTTACTTTTTATTCAACGGAATATATTATAATAATACACTGTTATCAAAATTGCAAGAATTTTTATTTGCATTCATTTAAATATTTAATTATGTGGACTTATGGTTTGGTGGTCGGCTAATGACCTTTGTTGGTCCGTCTAACGAACACTCACGTTATTCCTCTAATATATGACACACATTCACATGTAGACATTCGTTTGTATTTCGCCGAAAGAGTAGGTAGATATGTACCATCCCTACTTTTACCTTATCAAAATATGTATCGAAGTAGGCACTACGTAAAAGAAAGCAGACGGCACGGTGAACGGAGAAGGCTAGAGACCCTTATAGCCTACTCCGGACTTCGTGCTGCTACTAAAAATATCTAAAAGAAATCTCATAAATATAATTCATCGACTCCGGGACTTGGGACCTCACGATAATCCTCCAAAAACACAAACTTGACCAATCACCTCGTCAAACTTAAATGATAAATTAAATAGTACTTACTAATACAAGAATTATATTTGAACAATGTCTCCTTAACTCTTTGACCGATCATCATGAAATTTCGCATACACGTTGTCAGGGAAACAGAAATCCTAATCTAACATATAATTATGCGAGCGAAGGCGCGGGCAATATCTAGTCAATATATAAATCCTGTTCATAGACAAAATTATTTTGATATGGCGCTTCTTTCAAAATAAGAACTGTCTTTTACAACCATATCACAATTAAATTTAACTGATAATCTTATTGCCGTTGCTATCGGTACATTTGTTCTATTTGTGCAACGTGTTTATTTGGCAACAGTTCAGCGGTACCGACAGCAAAGGTCAACACAACCTGCGGATCAAATCGCATGCCATTGCACTATCGTCTATGGTGAAAGATGTAGATGGACGTCAATGACTATGGAGTAATAACTTTTTGATGACATCCAACGATAAAGTTAAATTAAAAATAATAATTATTGCAAATGTCAAGGGTACTCGATCTCGATAATTAATACTACTTGACCTGCTGATATTTCTGTTTTAAATTATGAACATCTCCTTTGCGGTTCTATTAAATAATAGCAACTATAATTGAGAGAATTTAATTAGAGAGGTATAGTACATAGTGGCCCTCGCATAGTTTTGAGTTTTGGCTCAAATTGCAGCCTGGTTGGGAAAGTACATCCATCCTACAAAGAATCACAGTCCGACAACCTTGTCGAATCCTTATCTTACTGTAATTTCAGATAGCAATATACTACCTGTATCCATACATGCAGTCAATTACATTCAGCTGACTTGAACATCACTGTACCTACACACGCATTAATGTGTTAGTGCATCTTTTGTCATATACAGCCGTTCATCCATGTCTTGGTAATTTGAGGCATAAGCTTTCAGACAGTCATATACCTGCTTGCTCTACGAGAAATATACTACTTATTTTTTATAAGGAGTATGAAGAAAAGAGTTGTATATATCTTAAAATACTCCGTTTGCATAGTAGAAAGTCGATCGGAAATACTGTCAAAAAGAAAAGAACGTCTGTTGCTATTCTACGACAACCTGCAGATACAAAACTGGTCTGGTGCACTATTTGACAACTATTTATGAGATACATCCCGTTTTAGTGATTAGTGAAAGTAAAGTCTTGTATCAGTCTCATTAAAAAAACATTTTGTATATCAATCTGACACGGACAGTCTTTATCAGCTATGACAGCTATTGTTAATAATGAACAATAATCGTAATCCTAACTTAATATTTTCACTACGAATGCGAGTTTGTTTGTAACGCTTTTGTGCCTTAACTACTCGACCGTTAGGAGTTCAGAAACGGACAAAGAGTACCTTTCATCCAGAAAAATTACTATTCTTGAGGGATAGAAAATTGACTTAACCTAAATTTGGCGAAGGTATTTAGAGGGAAGTTAGTTTCAGTTCCAGCGACCCATTCCATTCAAGGCAATAAAAAGTATATATGATATTAGATGGGCATAAAAAGACTTTGTTCAATCCAATCTAGAACAACATCTGGGTAGCCAATCCGGATCCACGTGCGTCGTAAACAAGAATACGAAAAATATTAGAAGAATTAGATATTTGTCACTATCAGATTGTTTTTACATTTTCACTTTATTCAAATGAGTGAGCCATCAGGCTTATCTTTAGACGATTGTCGTATATTTAGGCTCGCGGGTTCAAGATGTCAACATAACAAGATATTTTGTAAATCGGGCAGATCGGCGTCTATCGATGTCCGCGAGGCGCTTTCACACTATCGCCGTCCGCCGAGTGAAAGTATCCACGTTTAGTTGTTTTGTTCTAATCATATAATGGCCTGCCTTTGTACTGCGCCGATAGGTTCAATCATTTTTGTATTGGAAGTACCAATATTAAAATGATTGAAGCATTGAAACGCCAAAGTTTCTACCAATTTGGTCGTACGTTGAGGTTACGTTGTAATGAACTTTGCCCACACGTTACGATAGAGTTAAAAAAAGCTTCTACAGACTATGTCTCTCGTACTTTAGATGATTTTCTATAATATATATTAATACAATGTGTATAATAAACCCTGTCCGATCCATTAAGGGATTCTTTCTCTCTTAATAAACATGCTAATAAAAATAACATAAAACAAGTATATCATCGTAAAACGTCTTCATAATATTTTTAAGTACAGTATTGATCAGTATTTTACCCCTTAAATTACTGAAATTTCGCACAGTCTAGCAACACTCCACTAAACTTGACAAGGACGCGAAGCGTGGCATGCTTTTGGCAGCATTTTTCTAAGGCGTAGGTAGGTAGGCGCGGCGTAGCGCGGCGCGGCATCGGTGAACCTTTATAAATTTTAGTGATACCTAGGTATTATGATTAATAAGATGTCGGTGTTGCCATAGCCATTAACACATTATTTTAAATAAATTAAATTTACTGGGTTAATTCTTTTGATCGATTTTTATAAAAGGATGTCACTTACGTACTCATAATAAGCTACTGTATAACACCTTTAAGGAACGGACAGGGTTTATTATACACACTGTATAAACACATATAATTCTGAACTGCTCTTAAACGATAGATTTTGATGATTTTTGGTGTAAATTTGAATGTGTTCGTGGATGGTTTAGATTCACAAGTGGATGCACTGCGATCGGTTCGTTCAGGCAAGTCAACCTATATCGGGCCCGTTAGTAAAAATATTTTAATAGATAATAGAAATCGATTTGATTCTTAATAAATTGCAAACTGGTAATATTGAGATGACATTCGCTATTATATTTTGGAAAATGTTTTCTTTAAATACGTTATTTTGCCGTTTTAAAAAGCACTCCATGTTAATTCATGTTAGCAACGCTTCCTTAGGAAACACTCTATGTTTTAAGGAAGCGTTGCTATCTAAGATGCACGAAAAAATTAAGACGACAAGGTTAAGAGGAAACATTAAGGGCGAGAGAATTGCAAAATAGGTATTTGTAAAATCTATAGCTGTCGCGCAGTGCCCGCAGAGCGCGATAGAGACAACTGCAGCTCGGACCGAAAATACCTATTAAAAGAACACAAAATCACCGTTTTGTAGTCCCCTGATTCTTTCTCCAAAATTTGACCGATTTAACTACCTTTTCATTAAAAATTAAAGAAAGGCTTTAGCCGTGTTCCTGTTTACTTTTTTATATAATTCAACCAAATTTGTTTTCTGGATGTGAACATAGCAGCAAATCTGGCAATTTTTTTAGGTTTTTGAAGGCTTATGTCTCTTTTAATAATTAATTTATGAAAAAAGGAAACCATAGGTACATGCCAATAGAGGCCATACATTTTATGGAAAAAGATGTTGCCCTACTGGCATTATCGAGAGAAGAAACAGGGGACTACGTTTGTATGGGAAAACGGCCCTTGTGTTTCCTCTTAAAGGACCAAATAAGTAATTTAACCTCCGGCGTCCTCACTCATCAAACATAACGCAACAATACCAACGAATACTGCTACTTTACCTCTGAATTCTGCGAGAGGGTAGTATTTCCCAGATTGAACCGATCCACTCCTGCGAAAACTGCAAGTTCTCAAGACTTGGGTTTAAAGATAACTAGTTCAGTTTCAGTTACATTGTGAACGCCTTTTAACTGCAAATTACCGTTGTTAGTGAACAACAATAACTATACCACTCCATGTCATTATAAATGCGGATTTCCTCGCGATCCCTATCGCGTTTCCTTTTAGATATTGTGAAGTGTAGACTACGTATCACAGTCCGCATTTTGCATGCAATGTGTACGTACACGCGCAATTATACACGGATGTAGGCATCACTCATCATCACTATATACTTATGTATACTTCATAGATTTAATTTATACTATATTAGCTGTCTACCACGGCGTCACCCATGTTTATGTTCACTGCGCTCCGCCCCTGTGGCTATTAGAGTGATGTTATGGCCTATTCGATTTCTGGATTAAGTAGCTTTCTAATGGTTGAAGAATAATTAAAATCAACCAATTTTACCAACTGAACCCAGTTGTTTCGGATATTATGAATTAAAAACAAACAAATCTTTTCTCTTTATTTTATATTGTTACTAACTTTTGCCCGCAGTTTCACTAAAAGGAGGTTAGGTTATGTTAGTAACAGTATTTTATTTTAAATAAAATATAGCCTTTGTTACTCAGTGATAATATAGCTTTCTAATAACGAAAGAATTTTTAAAATCGGTTCAGTCGTTGTTTCGTTAAATCCTTACAAACGAACAAACAAAAAATCATATCTTTCCTCTTTATAATATTAGTATAGATGGTAGTTTTAATAAAATATATGACATACGTAGATGTCGAAGGGGTTATCAGGGTGCGAAAATCGACACGTTTATGACGTTCGACGCTCCGATTGGCCCGCTCCAAGCGCTAAATGAATTAGAGAGCCAAACGCGGTAAACGTTTTGATCGCGTTAACGTAAAAACATGTGAATGTAAGAGGGGAAAAGCTACTGGAGTATGTGGTAAGTACCTCTTTACAAATTCTAAACAAGGGAAACAGGCCAACGTTCGTCAACTGTAGGCGAGCAGAGGTAATTGACATCACGTTAGCCACCAACAGGGCTAGCACTAAGATTGTCGAGTGGCATGTGTCTGATGAGATTACCTTGTCAGATCATAATTACATATGCTTTAAGTATAGGACGCTGGTTCCAGCTCCTATAGCACGTAGAAGGAATCCCAGAAATACGGACTGGAACTCCTTCAGGAGTGACCTCAGTATAGATTTGGAGGATTCTAAGGGTAAGCTTAATTCTATATTAGACATAGAGTTTACAGCAGACAAATTGGTCCAGACTGTAAATACGGCCTGGACAAGTAACTGCCCTGAAAGGGAAGTTAGGCCCAAGAGGGTACCGTGGTGGACGCCAGAGTTGGTCAAGCTGAGGCTTGAAGCCAGAAGAGCGTTTAACAGTGCTAGGACCAGCAGGGACTATAGCGGTTACGCTCGCTGTTTGACCAACTACAACAAAGCTGTGCGGAAAGCCAAACGGAAGGCTTGGAGAGCCCACTGTGAAAACATCAGTACTATTCCTGAAGGAATGAGACTCTCCAAAGCTATCTCGACTGTCAGAGCACACCCACTGACAACCATCAGAGATGGCAATGGGCAGCGAACAGGGTCCGGTAAGGAGACACTAGCAATGATGCTAAACACACACTTTCCGGACTGTAAGATAATAGAAAAGGAGCAGGAGGACCCGATTAGCCTGGTTGAACTAGGCTACCGTACAACCAAAGCAGATTGGGACACTGCAAGGAAGGTAGTGGATGAAGGGAAGGTCGGCTGGGCTCTAAATGGTTTTCAACCGTTCAAGTCACCTGGTCCAGACATGGTTTATCCCATTATCCTACAACAGGGAGCTGCACTCTTGGTTCCGCATTTGTGCAGACTATACAGAGCCTGCATAGCTTTTGGATACATTCCAAAGATATGGAGGCGAGTTAAAGTCATCTACATACCGAAGCCGGGCAAAGAAGACTACGAAGAAGCCAAGGCATACCGACCTATTAGCCTTGAGTCGTTCTTCTTGAAAGCCCTGGAGAAGTTAGTAGATAGACATATCAGGGAGGGAGCATTGAGAAAATTTCCCCTCCACGGGCTACAATGTGCCTACCAGTCGGGAAAATCCACTGAGACGGCACTGCATTTTGTGGTAAATAAGGCAGAACATGCATTAGATAACCGGGAAGTATGCATTGCTGCATTCCTGGATATTGAGGGAGCTTTCGATCGGACCACCTTTGATGCCATTAGTGTGGCATCAGCAAATCACGGCATAGAGCCAACCATTTGCAAGTGGATCGATTGTATGCTCAGAGGAAGAATTATTAGGTCTGAGTTGTTAGGGGATGAAATGACTGCAATGACCACCAAAGGCTGCCCTCAGGGTGGAGTACTCTCACCGCTCTTATGGTGCTTGGTGGTTAATTCACTCTTAGAACAACTCAACAAAGGTCCGTACTTAACGGTCGGATATGCGGATGACTTGGTGATACTTGTCAATGGAAAATTTCCGAGCACAGTATCCAGTCTCATGCAGAGGGCCCTGAGTATGGTAGAAAAATGGTGCAGTAGTAACCATTTATCGATCAACCCAGGGAAAACTACTGTCGTGCCGTTTACTAGGATGAGAGATCCGACTGGCTTGGGAACTCTATCCATGTATGGTACACAGCTACAATGGTCCACGGAGGTGAAGTATCTAGGCATGACCTTAGATAACAAGCTAACGTGGAAACCTCATGTAGACAAAGTCATAATGAAGGCCCAGCGGGTCTTCGGTATGATTCGTTCTACTTATGGGAAGACCTGGGGCCTGAAGCCCAAGGTCATCAAGTGGCTATACACGATGATGATAAGACCCATAATCACATATGGAAGCGTTGTCTGGTGGCCAAGAACCAAACTAGCAACATGCAGGAAAGCGCTGTCGAAGGTGCAGCGATTAGCCTGCATGGCTATAACAGGGGCGTTCCCTACTACGCCAACGGCTGCGTTAGAGATCCTGCTGGACCTAACGCCGCTACACATTGTTGTGGAGTTAGAGGCGATGAAGGCGCTACATAGACTATCTATACATGGGCTGTGGAGCGTCAACATGCCAGTAACTCGACACACAAAACTGGAGATCTCGAAGGATCTTAAAGAGATTATGAGCATGGGATGTGACAAAATGCAACCAATGCACATATTCAAAAAGAATTTTAAAATAAAGGTCCCCACAAGGGACGAATGGAGACGAGGTCTACGATCCCCTGACAAGGGTTGTCTCATCTGGTACACCGATGGTTCCAAAATGGAAACAGGATCAGGCGCTGGTATTTATGCCAACGACTGCAAGGTGAACCAAAGCATGGGCAAATATGCAACGGTCTTCCAGGCGGAAACCTATGCTATAATTGCCTGTGCGCAGGAGAATATTAACAACAATGTCACTGACAAGATTGTTTATATACTCAGTGACAGTCAAGCTGCTCTTAAGGCTCTGAACTCCTGTAGGGTGGACTCAGCACTAGTCCTGAACTGTGTTAAAGCCCTTAACAAACTTGGCAGGAAAAACACAGTCAGGCTGGTGTGGGTTCCGGGGCATGCAGGGGTGCAGGGTAATGAGGAGGCTGATGTATTAGCCAAAAAGGGCTCGGAGCAACAATTTGTGGGCCCCGAGCCATTCGTAGGTCTCTCTGAGAGTACCGTCAAGGCAGCTTTCAATGCACATGGCAATGATAAACACAGGCTGGAGTGGATGGCCCTTAGGGGTCTGGAACACTCCAAGAAATTCATTGCAAACAGAGCCACGGGCTTTACCCGGAAGTTCTGCGGGTACAACAAGGGCCAAATACGCCTACTCACAGGAGCGTTTACTGGTCATTTTGGCACCAATGACTTCCTGTGCAGATTGAGATTGTCAAACAATTCGATCTGCAGAGCCTGTGGTGAACAGGACGAGTCCATATCACACCTACTGTGTGAATGTGACGCGTTGGCCGGACTAAGGATGGGTCTGATGGGATTGGCATATCCGAACCCTGAAGACTTCAGGCTTCTCCCTCTGAGGTGTACGCTGCGACTGATGCAGTACATTCATAGGGAGATAGCTCAAGGATAAACCTCGGGGCCGACACAAAAGATCCCACTGGGTCGAAGTGTCGCCGGTCTACAATGACTGGCCCCCGGATCAAGATAAGATAAGATAACGTAAAAACAACTAGCACTCGGCACCAAGTACCATACCCTCTAAGTATGGTATCGACATGAGTGAGCTATAAATTTGCCCGGAAATGTCCATCCTACTTATATTTTAAGAATGATGGACATTTCCGTACAAATCTTTTAGTTGGTGTGTTAACCATTCACGAGTATACTGAAAGGATTTGGGTGAAAATTGACCGCTGTGTTAATCTAGAGCATACTCTATGCGGAATTCATGCGGGTGATGCCACGGACAGAAGCTAGTCGGAAATAAAAAAAATATATAAATAACTATTTTCCAGACACGCTACAAAATGAATCAATATTAAAAAAAATAAAACATCCTTATATGGTCAAGCTTTTCTGTCACACGCTATACATATACGTATTATATTATATTTAATACGTAGGTATATGTATAGCGAGTTACCTTTTTTAAATAATACGCATAGTATAATTCGCTGTATCATATTGAATATTGATTATGATCCAATCAGCACACTGTCTTCTAAAATAATCCAAAAAATACTTTAAAAACACAGAAATTTATCGGCATTACAGCTGAAATTTTAATGCAACTTTCTTTTAACCATTCACTTAACAAACAAGCTGTAAAACGAATACAAACAAATAGTTGCGCAAGCGCAGCGCCCGCGGTTGTCCTCGGTTATCACCAAACACTAACCATGTGGTTGTTGCGCAACCAACCCGCTTCCGGACGGTCGCCACACAACCGATAGTTGTGGCTTATTAGACATTAAATAATACGATATTTCGCAAGAATATTGAATGTTAATAACAGGAAATTGGACATAAACTGGTAGTTGTCGCCTACGGCTTTGCCCGTGGTCAATCTACAATTCTGCCCTGATGAATGACTGCACGGAAACGCAATGGCTTAAGTTATATCTAGAATAATTATGTCTTTCTACTATCGATGTTATAAAACAAGTAACGTAAGCACTTGGTTTATATCATATTAGCTGTACATAAATACAGTTAATGATAACATTAACAGCAATAAATTATTTCGATTTATTTATGTTTATGATAAGTACGTACTTTAAAGAATGTTTTATTTTATTTGGTTGCAATAAAATGATTATTGGGAAGACAGTTGGACTGCAACGCTGAGGTCTCGAGCTCGAACCCAAGGCACGCACATCTAACTCTTCGAAGTTAAATGCGTATTAAATAATTAATTATCGCTTTATTAATTTTGAAGAAAAGCCTAAAAGGAAACATGCCTGTCCGAGAGTTCTCCATAATACTCTTGAAGATATGTGGAGTCTACCAATCCGCACGGGGCCAGCGTAGTGGACTGTGGACTGACCCTTCTGAAACTAAGAAGATACTCTTGTCCAGGTGTGGGATTGGTTATATACAGGGCTGATACTATACTAGCTAACCCGCACAACTTCGTCTGCTTCACATAAGAGAAATTGCCCTGTTTTTGCAAAATTTTTCATTGATGCTCCACTCCTATTGGTCGTAGCGTGAGGTTATATAAAAAAATGGGCGATTCTACACTAAAACAATTATTTCAATTTGAACCAGTAGTTCCTGAGATAAGCGCGTTCAACTAAACAAACAAATAAACAAATTCTTCAGCTTTATAATATTAGTATAGATATTGTCTGACACAGGAATCGATGCTAAGACGCACAGCAGTCACATTGAGTGCCTCTGCGCCAACAAGTCAGTCGTATATACCACAACTTTTTCTTTATAATAAACTGCTAACGACCACTAATAAGACAATACACATTACTGCCTGCCATTAGATTTTCAGCCACAAACATTAATTTATTTAAACGCCATCTACACGTCATCCTACGCATATTATTTGAAACACGTTGTTGAACAGCGAAAGTGGACACAATATATCAAGACATCTTCATTTGATTATGTAAATATAAACGACGCATCGCGCACATCCGCGTTTTAAACTATTTTATTACAACATTAAAATTAAAGGTTTATGCGTATTTTATTGCATTTACTGCTTGCATCATTAATTCCGTGGTATAGGTATGCGCTTAAGCTTACAGCCGTATTTGATGCCTAGTTCAAGCAAAGGGTGTATTGGGTTTTAGTGTAAGTCCTATATAATATCAAATTAAACTTGCCGGTGGCGCAGCGGTAATTAATTTGACTGCTGTGTCGATGATTCCACTCTCAGGCAAAATGTTTTGGATTTTTCTGTCAGGAAATATTTCGAAGCGACACAAAGTCTGGAAATATACTCGATAGGTACACGGCAAGAGGCTCGCTCCCAGTTGTATGGGACCTAAAGGATAATAATCATATTAAAAAAGCACAAGATAGTGAGCTAAATTAAATAAATAATAAATAAAATAAATAAAAATGGTTTTTATTGTTTCTCAAACATTGTCATGCATCACAAAATTGAGACGTTCCCAGTAAGTTATAAAAATACTTGTGATGGGGTCGCCTCGCAACTTCCCTTACTTACTATCTAATTTTACAATGTTGAGTAGAAACCAGTATAAAAGAAATAAAATGAAAAGAATTATTATAGAAGAGAGAGAATTCGGCGGCTCCATTAGTGTGCGTGTATGTGTGTGTGTTTGTGTATGTGTGTGCGTATGGTATGCAGCATGCGTGAGTGTGCATGAATAGGAGGTGTGTGTGTGTGTGTGTGTGTCTGTGTGTGTGTGTGTGTGTCTGTGTGTGTGTGTGTGTGTGTGTGTGTCTGTGTGTGTGTCTGTGTGTGTGTATCAGCATGAGTGGAGGGGGTTTGAGTGATTCTGCGTATTGCGTTTTAGTGCTTAACAGATTCGGGTTAAAATTAATTCTATTTCCTCATAACTTTGCGTTTTTAGCCAATCCGTTACCGATTTTTTACAGTCATATAGCAACATAGGATATATATTCAATTTAAGGTTTAGTTTATTGTATATATATGTTGATTGTGTGGTGTACTGTCGTCTAGCAAAGACAGTACGAACCCTTGGGGAGTGGGCCACAATATCTTTCCGTCTCCTATCAAGATTTGCTGGATTAAAACACAGTGACTTATGCAGGTCTAAAATTATGTTCAGAAGATACAATTTTCTAACAGTCAGCAGACCGCTAATCCTGTAAAGATTATCTGTGGAGTACCTGTAAGGTTTGAAATACATGACCTTGATAAGAGACCTCTGGGCTCTTTCTACATCTAAGAATTTGATTTTTGTGGCCCCTCCCCAGATCGGTATACAATATGTTATCACTGACTGTGCCAGGGCAACATATATTGTATTGAGTATCTGTGCTGGCAATATGTGACGCAACGTTTTGAAAATCCAAATAAGTTTTCTAACCCTAGTCATAATAATTTCAATGTGAGAGTGCCAGGACAATCTTTGGTCAACTGTTGTACCTAGATATCTAGTGGATCGTACTTGTTGGATGTTTTGACAGTTACAATTAGAGTCCTGCAGTGGGTTGGCACACTCATGAATCACGATCCCAAAGTCAGCACCTGGCTGTGTCCTTTGATTAGGTGTGAAGCAGATAAAGTTAGTTTTGTTTATATTGAGGGTTAAAAGGTTTGCATTTAGCCAACTAGCTATTTCCGTCAGACCACGTTCAGCAGCAAGTTGCAAAGCATTCCATGATGTCCCAGTAAAAACAACCGCAGTGTCATCCGCATAGGAGAAGATCCGCCCGCCACTGCTCCGAATATTACATAACTCATTAATGTATATCAAGAACAGTGTCGGGCCAAGCACACTTCCCTGCGGGACTCCGTAAGTTACGTTTTCTTCGTCACTTATCATGTTACCAATTTTGACTTGTTGTTTTCGATCACACAGATAGCTTTTAAAAAGTGACAAAGCCGCACCTCTTATGCCAATGGTTTCAAGCCTGTGCAGAAGGATGGGGACAGAAACGGTGTCAAACGCTTTTTTAAGATCTAGAAACACTGTTAGGCATTTGTATCCTTTATCCACATTAGTTATGATTTCATTAGTTAAGGCCTTAACAGCATCTTGGGTAGATCTTCCTCGCCTAAATCCGTATTGTGACTTGGATAAGATATCATATTTATTTAGGTAATTGATCAGTCTATTATTTAATAATTTTTCTAATATTTTTGAGATACATGTTAGTACGGATATAGGTCGGTAGTTATTGACATCGTTCATGTCCCCCCCCTTGTGCACAGGAGTAACCAGAGATCGTTTAAAAGCGGTAGGAAATTTTCCGGATGCAAAACATAAATTAGCTAGTTGGCTTATTAAAGGTACAATAAAGTCCCTAGAAATTTTCAAGAACTTAGTCGGTATACCGTCCCAGCCAGGTGAGCTCTCAGAATCAAGATTCACCAGTATGCCATCCACTTCTTGTGGGTCGGTATCAAGTAGCACAAATGAGGCAGCCTGGGAGTGCGAGTTCAATGTTCTGTTAGGGGGACCAGATTTGTTAATTATATCTTCAGCTAAGATTTTACCTATTTTTACAAAAAACTGATTGACACGATTTATTGAATCTAGCGGGTACGGTGAAATATTTAAAAGATAAGCATTAGAGGATTTGGGGGATTTAAATTGTGTAAATTCGTTAATTTTTAGCCAAAGTTGTTTAGGGTTTTTTATTGATACCGATAATTGATCTCTTTGATATTTTCTTTTTAATCTCTTAATTAAGTTCACACAAAAATTGCGAAAACGTCTAAATGTAATTTTTAAGATTATATTATGGGGTTCTTTCCTTGATCGTAATTGCATTTTATTACGAAGTTTAATACAGCGTAATGCCCCTACGGATATCCAAGGCTTTAGTGCTCGCTTACTACCAGAAATCAACCTAGTCGTAGTGTTAGAAAGCAGTGCCATTTTGATCACCTCTACCAGTTTATCAGCTATGAAATCCGGATCTTTGGACATATCAAGAAATGACAAATCAGTGCTTATTAGACTCTTATAAGAATTATCAAAGTCTAAGATGGTTTGATATTTAACTTGGGTTTTAAACTTAAACTTAATTTTATGGGTTATGTTTGTTAATACCATAGCGTGATCTGTAATAGATGTGTTCAATATAGCTACAAAGGCCGAATTATTGTTTTTGTCAATTTTTAGGAAAGTATGGTCTAGGCAGTTTTGCTCTCTCGTAGGTAGACAATGTCCTGGAAGAAGTCCGTGTACCGCTAGCATGTTAAGATATGTTAACCTGTTATTGCGTTGCTGAGCTGTTTCTGTTGTTTTATCAATTAAGTTAATATTTATGTCGCCTACGATTAGAATGTTTTTGTGTGTCTTGATAGTCTCTAGGTGAAGGTTTAAAGAGTTTATAAAGTTATCAGCACACGTGTTAGATGGGGAACGGTATATGCCTATGATGGTATAGTCAGATATTGACACCTGAATAGCAGAGGCATGTGTCAATTTAATTTCTGCTACCCGAGCCTGGTGGTCGTTTCTGATATACGCTACCACGCCGTCATTCTGATTAAGTTGATTTATCGTGTAGTAAGAGGTGTAGTTATTAAGTAGTGGTATTTGTCTGTTATAATTAAGCCTGCACTCGGTTAATATCAGAACATCTGCGTTATGTTTCAATAGCGACAAATTCAACTGTAAGTCATCGAAGTTACCATAAATACTCCTGATGTTTTGTGTCACCACTGTAAAATTGTGCTTATTTAGTTGCAAGTAGTTTTGTACTTGCTCAATGTTAAATATAGCTGAGTTCGCAATTTCTGTATTGTCTAATTCTCGTAAGGTATTTAGGTTGCTATCCATGTTCGTATATGTAAGGCGCATGGTGCTGCTTGTAGTTTACGATCGTGTATAACTGCTGAGAAACCGTTATGTGTCGATATTTCAATATAAGTGTGCGAGAAAGATTGAATGTATTGTAGGGTACTTGTATGAGGAGGTATGTGTGTGTAGTGTGAGTCAGAGAGAGAGTTTTTGTAAGTGTTTTAAAATATTGTATATTGGTTGTGTAAATAGTTAATTTTGTTACATTGTATTTGAGCCGCGCATGTGTAATTTTTAACAGAATTAATATAGAACTAAACGAATTTGCTTCTTTCACCAAAGTATCAATATAGGAACTTACATTACTAGCACATGCACGAACAATGAATAACAGTAATAAAATAAAGATTTTATCAAAACTTAGTCACAGTTCTTGCAACAAGTGATGTACCTGTGCCTCACTTTTGATAATGATAACTCGGGAGTTTTCATCTTTTTTCACGAAGACTCGGCCAAATGCAGTCCAGCAGAATTTGTATTGCTTCGTTTTTGCTAAGTCTCTCGCCAAGAAGAACAAACGGGCTCCCTTAGCAGTCAGTTGTTCTGATATGAATATGGGAGTATCCTCGTTACTAGTGAGCCCGAGGTGTTTTGCCTGGAGTTTTGTTTTATTTTTTATGTTGTAAGACTTTGCTTTCTGTAGCATGTCAGATTTTAGTATAGATGAGCCAAGTTCAACAATGATGGGAGTGTTGTTTACCCCCACCTTCTTTCCCTGGATTCTGTGAATATCCTTTATATCCTTCGTAACCAAGTTGAGGTCTATATTCTTTGAGAGGCATAAAATCATGTTTATTAAGTCATTCCTCGTTTCCTGAGGTTTTCTAGGAACATTCTTTAATTCAATGCAAGTTTTTCGCGATGACCTTTGCAGATCTTCTACTCTGTCTTCCAGTATGGCTATGTATTCGCGGTCTTTTTTCGCCTGTACTTCAAGAGATTCTATTTTCCTTTGAAATTCTTCATGCTGAGTGGACAGACGCGCAACAGAACTTTCTATATTACTGTTTATTTGTTGGATCTCCTTCAGATTGGCAGTAATCACTTTGAGTTCACTTTTTTGAGCTGTCATAAATGAAGTAAATAGCTCCTTCATATCCTCTTTAAATTTACAAAATTCTGAAGGCAAATCTTCCTCTCGCATCCTTTTGTTGCGGATAGAAATATAGCTAGGCGGTGTACTATCGTTGCCTGCTTCAGTAATGTTAGAGTCCGATAGCGATTTATTCAATTGCACAGATGACATGTTAGTAGGATATAATGAAATAGCGAGTACTTATAACGTTGTGTTGCGCCCGGGCCGGTAGGAGGAGTTTAGCAACCCGTTAATTGGCTGAGGGGCGTCGCTAATTAGATCGCTGGGAGGCGCAGGCGCAAGAAGTCACCCAATAGCAATAGAAAGGAGTGAGAAGGCCTTACCGGAGGTGCGACCGTTGAGTGATGACTCGTTGCACAGGTATTTATTGGTTGTAGGCGAGCTTGGGTACCAGGATAGCAGAATTACTGAGGTGATGTAACGACGCGGTATTTAGTATTCGTCACGTTCTCCGTATCTTCGTGTACAAGACACCTCTTCTACTCTTATGTTTTCCTATTTTATGCACTGAATTATTTTTGAAATTAGAATTTTGAATTCAATTCTCGAGTAATAACAGGTCTACTACACGTCTACACCTTACGGAGGTCCGGGGGAAGAGGATAAACCTAACACTTTGCCTTTCCTGAGATCAAACCCGCGATCCCATGCGCAACAGTAGCAAATACTAGCTGCGCTCCCAAAACAGTCCAATGTGATCTTAAACTTAAACGTAATTAGCGAAATGTTAAATAATTGTAGTTTATCACTTAACAGTTAATTGTAATTAAGGATTTAAATCCGAAATTGCCCTCGCCGTTCTTTAGTTGGCACAAAAATTGTCTACACTTAGAACAGAGAGCTCAAATGATAGTATACTGATTCCAATTTCAGTAAGCATGATAATAATAATGCCACAGCATAATACTATATTGATTATTGAAATTAAACACTTTATACGGAACAAGTAAAATAAACAACGCGACAAAATCCGTATAAAGTGTTTAATTTAAATGTATTACATTAGCGTAAACATAAGACAATGTTAACTATACTGATTATTCAAATGTCATACATGACATTATACCTATGTAACGTCCAAAAAGTTGACCATATTTATACGTAGTTGGGCGTGTTCATGATTTAAATATTTGCGAGTGATACAAGTCCTCACTCCTTTGGTAAACACAGGTGTGAAGAAACTTTATGATAAATCTCACATACGAATTCATTCACGTTATATTAATTGAATTAATATCAAATATTGACTTAACTATATGCTTGCTTTAAATATTAGCCAAGCAAATACATAATGATCTCGTCCAGATTCAATATTATTGTTTAACAAACTTCCATTAAAGCTCACACGGTCTGCAAGCCTTTAGAATGTTCTAGAATTATTTGAATAGAACCTTCACTACATTGCACGGATGGCCGATGGCGTGGCGTGATCCTAATACGGGCCAAAAAATGTGTAAAGTGGTACTGCGCCGAGTTTTTTGGGTTCGATCCCCACACGTGGTAACCATTTGTGATTCGGATGTTGTTAATCCGGGTATAGCTGCTCTAAGTTTGGGTGTTATTTGTGTCCTCAATTTGCTGTACTAGAATTAATACCTGCCTTGACACTTACCCACAACTTGACAAATATTGGCATAAAAACCACCTTAAATATAAACGTATATCTAATTATTTGTCGATCACACAATTTTATAATCCGTGTTGAGGATCGAACCAATAACACTCATCTTCTACATAGTGGCGAGAAACTGATATCATCGTCATACATGCAATTTCAAATTTAGCTTATAGCAAGTACAGTATTATAGCTAAAGTTCTAGAAACAAACAAAACGAAGCGACATACATCACAAAAGTCATTGACCCCTCCGAACCTTTCATCTCGAACGTCCATATACAGTCATACACTTGTGCACGTAAATCTTTGCAATCGCAGATGCGTGCGCGATGCGCAGGCGCACCGGGCGGCTCAGGCGCAGCGGTGTTGCGCAAGCGCACCGACCGGCCGACCTCCGCACACTGCGCAACACCATATACTTACTTTACTCTCGATAAACACTCTATATGTTTATATTCGTATTTGGGCATTGAATGCAGCCACTCAAACAATCTACACACCGGTTAATGGTATTGGTATTGGCAGTAATTGCGGTGTTTCGTAATTTTATCTGATAGCGTATGCTGTGAGTTAAGAGATTGTGATTTTGAGTGGGTTTTTGCAATTTTTGTCGCATGATTACTTTGGTAAAAGATCGGTTTTAGTGATAAAGTCGACCATTGTAGATATATTTAATTTAAAAATTATGTAAGTACGTGATGATAACGTTATGATGTGTTGATATCTAGATAATTATTGTCCATCTAGTCTAAGTGGCACGCTTTAATAATTGTACGATTTTAAGGCATTATAGAACATAGTGTTAAGCCGAAAGGGATAGGCAGGGTTATACCCAGATCCTTTTACAGAATATACAAACATTGACCCTAGGTATGCTAAAACATACTGTAGTTTCGTCTTCGTCATCAGCAACCATTTGTGGATCACAAAAATTGTTTCGTGTAGCATACAAACCCACAACACTGGGCGAAGTGGCAGTAATGAGGCCATTAGTTAAACCACTACGATACAGTATTACTTTAATCTTTCTTCACTGTATCTATACTAATATTATAAAGGTGAAGAGTTTGTTTGTTTGGTTGGTTGAACGCGCTAATCTCAGGAAGTACTGGTTCGAATGTTGGATAGCCTATTTATCGAGGAAGACTATAGGCTATATAACATTACGCTACAACCAATAGGAGCGGAGATCAATAAAAAATGTTGCAAGAACTGGGCAAATTCTCTTATGTGAAGCAGACGAAGTTGCACGAGTCAGCTAGTTTGATATAAAGTTAAGCTTTTCCGGGGTGGTAACACATAAACGTTCCCGTTACTCGCTGTGTGAGTTCACGCTATCCCCGCTAGAGGGCGGCACCACTGAGATTTATGTCCTCTCCTTCCTCGACGCGGGCGCAGCGATACGGTAACAGTTCCGTACCTCTAGTGAAAAAGGATACAAGTTATAATATTAACTTTTTAACTGATGTCAAAAATGCCTCTGTGGACGGGCATTAACTAATATTCCAAAACTTGAATATGCTTCTATTTAACTGCCCCGGTGATCCCTAGACATAATAATGTTTGCGCGTACCGGCAAATTAATCAGATCAGGGATTCGATTCCCAAATAGATCAGTGTTATTAGGTTTTTCTACAATGACCTGTGTAGGTCCTGTAAGATAGCAGGCTTCACATAGGTATAGATTTTGTCCTTCCCCTTTGGGGTTACATAGGCATGCCTCCATGCATATAGAGGCATGCTTATGAAGGTATATCAGTGAACGTATAAGTAGGGATATTTTTATTTTATTATTTTCGCAACACCAACAGCATAGAATACAATTATTAAATACTAAAAAAGAAGAAAATAACAACGGAGGTATATTTTTATTGTTTCTATTTGCATATGGCAATATTTATATCCAAATAGAAACAATAAAAAGATATTATAGAAATGGAAATACAGAATTATATCTTCTTCTTCCTAGCCTTTATTATTCCCAAGTCACTTGGGGTCGGCTTTTCTAGTCTAACCGAATTTGACTGGATATCAGTATTTACACGGAGCGGCTGCCACCTGACCTCCGCAACCCGAAGGCTAACGATACCCTAAGGTTAGACCAGTTTCAGGATATTATAGGGCACTGACTTCCCAATAACGACTGCCATAGATGTTCATGGCAGCCGGAACCGACAGCTTAACGTGCTCTCCGAGGCACGGAGCAGGCGATAATTGTTAATCAATACCACAGATAATATAATACTAGTCAATACGCACATAATTTAGAAAAGTCATATAACTTTCGAAAGTCAGAGGTGCGCGACGTGGGTTCGAACCCGAGACTCTCTGCATTGCAGTCTGTTGGTCTCCCCATTATATAACCCCATATAGAACTACATATATACAATAATTTAGTTCACAAAAAATTACGCGTCTACGGTAAAATTATGACTTTTAACTTATATCCCTTTTCACTAGAAACACAGTGGCTTCAGCAGGTTTTGCGGCAAAGCAACTTTGTATATAAGGGTAATTATGTAAAGAATTTTAATTGAATATTAAAGGAAATTTTATGTGATTTATGATAATAGATTTGAGTTTTTGCATCCGTCCGTTTATCTGATAGGGATCGAGTTTTTGCGCTTACATCGTTCTAATCACTTCCTTGATGATATTACGTTAGTAAAGTACATTGATGCTAGTTCGATGCCCGGAGCTGACAAATTGAATTATATAACAAATTATTTTACAAAAAATAGTATAAAATCTGGCATTGTGCTCATTCAATGGTAAAAATAGAGTCACCTATTACGTCTATCCTAATACAGAAACTCATCCCTGAAAATGTTTACATCCCCGGGACAACCTAATCGGGATACACCTAATAGAGGGACTCAAAATTTTATAATAAATATTTCTACACATATCATTACTTACTCATATTATATATGCGAATGTGAATTTGTTTGATGGTTTGTTTGTTACGCTTTCACGCCTTAATAATAATGTCCTCCAGACCGAATATCGCTCAACTCACGGCGGCCTGTCTTAACGGAGACTGGCCATCTACGCAGGAGATATTATAATTCACAAGTGTGTGCGCAAACACAATTGCACTCTCTGTTCATTAACTCTCATGATCCGATGGGACGGTAATCCGACACGACCCGAAAGAGAGATCAGGCGCAGGACCAACGGCTTTCCGTGCTTTCCGAGGCACGGGGGTGTCTAACACCGCCAACTTCCTAACTTCGGGCTGCTATTGAGATTTCTTAACTGAAAAACCCAATAACTTTTAGTTGGCTAGACCCGGGATCCGAACTCGAGAACTCATGCACAGCAGTCGTATTCACTACCACTGCGCCACGGAGGCAGTTACACCCCTTAACTACGCTACCGATTAACATGAAATTTCGCATACTTATTGCAAACATCAGGGATACAGAAAGGACATAGGATACCTTTCATCCAGAAAAAGTACTGATACAACCCTAACCTAAACTATATTTATGCGAGTGAAGCCGCGGGCAAAATCTAGTAATCCTAATAACACTACCCGACATGAAAATCCAATCCTTAGGGCCAGTCCGATAACTAACGAGATGGGTGTAAAAACCCAGTATTCAACCTCTTCGTCTTAAATGTAAAAGTAAAGAAAAGAAAGACCCTTATATCTCGAGGATCTTTTGCCTCATAGGGCCCATATTCAAACTTGACCGAGGTATAACCCCAAGGTGTCTGCATACCAAATTACAAGTCAATCGATCCAGTGGTCCCGGAGTTATGCCTGTCACTAACAAATGTCACTAACAGACAGACACACAGACCCACATAGTGTTTTCATTAACCTCTTCAAAGAAGACTTAGAGATTAATAAATAAAGATAAATCGCATGCTGTCTCACTCTTGTTAGGTTAAAGAAGAGAGATGGCGAAACTTTTATATTATAGATATATGCTGTTTGGATGTGGTGGGACAAGGCCTTAGAGCACACGATCGGTGACAAACGTTATCGCAAGTTATGTTACGCATTCAAGACAGTCATAGCATATCAGTCTGATTTTTTTTATTTCCATAACAATATTGCGTTGGCAGACAGTCATATACACAGCTTTTTTGGATTAAGTAACAACGGGGATATAGCTCAGTGGTAGAGCATTCGACTGCAGATCGAGAGGTCCCCGGTTCAAACCCGGGTGTCCCCTGATGGTCTTTTTGTTTAACTTCAGTGTTGAGAATTTTGCCCATTAGGATACTTTCATAATCTAAATGCAATATGGTTAAATAAAACTATAATTGCTTTCATTATTAATAATAATCTTAAAATAGGACTTTAATTTAGTTGTAAAGTTGTTGTTGTATTTGATTTATCGCTAGTTATTTGTCTTCAATATTTTTAATGAAAATATAACTTAAAAACAAGTATCACATTTCATCGAATTCTGCCAAGCGATTTAGTCGTAAAAGTATTAGTTACATTTGCCTTATTTATGTGCTCTCTCTGCACTTACTAACTATTAATTTAACTATTGTGGGTCATTTATAATTTTAATTTGCGTTCATTAGTATTACTTTGTAAAATAAATTGTTTGTTTTAACAGGTTCTCTGTCCGATGAATCACATATGATACGTAACAATAGATTTTCTATTGTATCTATCACGGTACAGCGAATAGGTTAATTATAATTAGTACATGCTTTGCGGGCGCGACTTTAATGCCGTTGAGCCGTGCTATTTTCCGATTAGCTAGTAAGCTATGCTACTCTTCGGCTTAACCCACGTGAACTCTTTTCTCCGTAGTTGCATGAAAAAAAAGTCGTGTTTATAAAATTAGCAGGCATTAAGAACGCTAGTCTCCATGAATCTAGAGTTTTTTGGGGCTTGGCACGGTCTCGCCATTACCGGATATCGAGACTTTCGGTTTAAGATAATCGCCAAACGTAGTCAGGCACGTAAGTTAGTGCTAAATGTAACAGAAAAAGGGCGAACGTAATCATGTTAGTGCTGCCAATATAAAAAATTAATGTTATGAGAGAGATAATAATTGCATGTGAAAATAGCCTGATATAATACATTGTGATGCTACTAATATATCACCCATTAAAATATGGCAGATTGATAAAATGAGTTACTTAATTTAAATTCCTAGAATATTCCCGGTTTTCGAAAATAACAAGACCCACTGATCCATTGTTGGCCGCAAAAATATGCATATATTGTATCTTCGAGAATCTCTAAACTTCGATATTCTCGAAGCTTCGATACTCAAAACTCTCACAACGAAAGTTCTAGAAGTAATAGACCCAATCTACACATAGGTAATCTTCAAACAAATGTATAGCAATAACGGCATTGTTTTAAAACAAGCAATTATTTACGAAAAACACATGTTAACTCCAAAAACAATGTCCCAGTAGCATCGTTGTGTGTGGCTCTTTCGCCGTGGGCTCGTGTCCGTGGGACACTGACCCCGTTCCTCAGAGAACTATTACTTGCGGTCGACATGTTTGACCTTGCGCCTTCACTTTTCACACGCCCAAATGTGCCTCAATGATGAGATAAAAGTGAAAAGAAAGTCGGTGTCAACGTATCTATTTGATATATTGTAAGTTTTTTATTTTGTACTATCTTTTGCGCGCGGCTCCGCCAGCGTGGTACCTACATTAATAAAAAGAAGCCTATGTCCTTCTCCAGGTTTTAAACTATCTCTGTAACAAATTCGATCCAAATTGGTTGACTGTTGAGAGTGGTTTAGCCGTGAGGAGGTAACAGACAAATAGAATTACTTTTGAATTTATAATATTGATAAAGATCAGTAGTCTAGAATTAACGAAAATTGTTGATATTGTTTGCCTAACGTCTACTTGAATATAAAACACTATTTATTCTACTATAAAAATATTTTCGCGGTTTATTTTAATCACAAATTTTGTATTTACTTACCTAAAATTATTTATCAATCCGACCTTTCTGTCAGCAGTCATGATTATGAGAACACTCCTTTCTCTGTGAGATTTACAACATACCCTGCACGAAGTTCTGACCCTTTGCCGAGTCTATGGATTATTCTGCACACGCAATAAAATCTGTTAGATCTATAAATTGTAATATTGAGTCTCTTGCAAAGTCCCAAAGCTTTAAGATCTCAATATTGATGTCCTATGTCAACCCTGCCAATACAAAACTCCAACCACAATACAATCATCGCAATAAATAGACAAACAAAACAATGCACCTACTACATTAATGTTCATTCAAACTATAATCCAGTTATCTCCCACGCGCATGCGCCAACAACAGAGTGACAATGGCGCATAGCACAGAGTACGCACAGATAATATAATGGTATTATCTCACAATACAACCTGTTCGACCTGTTGGCTATATGTGCACCTTGCCCCGAGCCTTTCAATGAATGTAAACTAGTTTCAGTACTGTACTCGTAGAAAAGTTACAGAGATGCATATCGTAACTGTTACATGTAATATTAACTAAATTCATTCATTTCATTCATTCTTACATACATTAGAGTCACGCTTGTTTTGCCTAATACTCGAGATTGACCTTAATCGCCCGACGTCTTCCTGGATTTCCTGAGTCAATGGTTAAAAATACAAAACTTCTGACAGTTTAGTTTTTAAATAGAGTATCGTCGGAAAGGGACAGTGCATAGTGGTGTCGATGTAATGGTAAGGATAGAGCGTCGCGTTCCGTTCAGCGTGAATGAGACGAAATAACAAAAATATAACGCACGCTCTCGCACAATTCGCAGCGTTCACCTACTAATAGTTCAAAGTCTAGGTTCTACAGTCTAGGTTGATGTGTCGCTGTGTGTACTTTTCTGCTCAATGCAGTTTATTTAGTTTATATATAGTTTATTCTTTTAATCAATAATAAAATATATTATACAATATTATTCACTACTTATTTAGGGAATATATTTACAAATGTTAATACGTGTGTAAAATGCCTTTGTTAAAACAAAGACAAAATAATCATAAAAATACTAATAGTTATAATTTTTTTTTTTTTACATATCTGATTTATGAATCATAGTGTTCGTATAATATCTATCTAAAAACTATAGTTAAAAATAAAAGTACACAGTTTATCCGTAAAATCGATACAAGAAAAAAACATCTGCGCCGCGGGGATTTTACAAATATTCAAATAACGGACACAAAGACACCAAAGAATATTAGTACAAAGCAGTATGAATTAAATTATCTCTGTCTGTCATTTAAATGAAGCAGGAAATGTTTTGAACAATTTTCTTGTATATATTTAGCATTAGCATTAGGTTGTCACGGAGTTGTTGTGTTCATAGCGAGCAGTGATCTAGGCGCACTGGCATCTGTATCAAGGAGGATTGGTTTCATGCTGTCATTGCTTTGTGTTTAATCTTGATCTATAATCTTCACATTCCTTGTTAGTAAATAAATTAATCCTAACTAATATTATACGCGTGAATGTTAGTCTGTTTGTTATCCTCTCACGCCTTAACTACTCCACCGATCATCATGTAATTTCGCTTACATGTTGTCAGGGGTACAGAAAACCCTTCGTCCAGAAAACAGGAGTGTAACCAAGCGAGCAAAGCAGCGGGCAAAACCTTGTATTAGATAAAGTTATGTATCAAATAAAGACATCAGTTTTCAGATACAGTAGTAGAACTTATTACATCTGAAAGTACTTCTGGGACTCGCACCGATATCGAAAATATGAATTTCTATTTATTTTCAAATCAGACGTGACTAACAAATTGGACACATTTAAAATAAACTATTTTTCTAACAGCCCTTTGTCATTGTACCCTTTTAGATAGAGTCTAGAATGTTCTCTGAACAAATCTTATAAATAGGTACTATAACGATACGCATGCGTCAAGAATATAATGAAAGTAAATGAAGCAATAGAAATCATATTGCAGCGTCTAATTACTCTTCCAAACATTGGTCGATGTATAAATTACCACTGTCATAGATGTGTCTATGGTTTATTGGCATACCTAGCAATTGCACAATTCACAGAAACCTATTAAACTTAGATAACGACGTTGAAATGTGAAGGTTAAATGCGAGAATCGAAGGACCTCCCGAGTGTATTATGAAATTAACATTATTCCAAGTGCTCAATCAAATGTTGACGTTAACTAAACATGATCTATACACAACATACTTTTAATTAAATGTGAGGAATTATTTAGATTAAAATGAGCTTGAAATTTATGCTTATCTCAGCGTTGTGTATAAAATCTGTTTGAAAAAGCATAGACTCATTTAAATAACATTAAAACTGAATCAAAACCTATTATATTCGGTATCACTACAACTCTATATAGTTAAGTTCTTTAGATATAATAATTGATGACAAAGACAACATTAATGGCCAAATAATAGAAAAATTTTTTTTTGTTATTTGGCCATTAATGTTGCAATTCGTCTCACATTCAAAGAATACGTTGTAATTTTTTGTATCCATAATATTTAAAGAAATTAAATTATTTTTATAAGGATATATGATATCTAAACATCGTTTACATCTAATTTTTGATTTATAAACAGTACGTGAATATACTATATCTTTATTTTAACAATAGTTTATGAACATGCTACTGCAATCAGATCTGGGACCACATTTTACTGCCACACTACATAGGTACGTGCTAAAATTACAAAATTATGTCGAAAAGGAAAATCAGTGCGTAAATTGCGGACAGCTTTATTCAACACCGGTACGAAACCAGAGCTGCGAGTAAAAGTTAGCTATCATTATTTTTTACGGCCACAGAACATTTGAGGTCGCCCACATTCCGCTCCTGCGGTCAGTTATTAGAAAAAAACATGGTCTAAGCTATAAGTATAAACTTGGTAAGGAATTAATGACAACTATTACTGGTTTTACGCGCAAACCTTAAGGGCCTCAGCAAACGCGCTACTTTTAATATTGGCGATTGGATTTCTTTTCCTTGTAGGCTTACGAGGAGGATAATTATATAGGTTTCTGCAAATTACAAGTTAAAATCATGGACGACGCCGCCAGATACAGGGCAGCAAATATATTATTCATGTATAACTAATCATTTATAAGATATATAAGTCATATCAAGTACAATATGGTACCGAAATAAGAGTTACCGAAACGGCCCAATTTAATTTAAGCGAAAGTATTGAAAGCCTACGTCTATCCAAGTCCAATATTAAAATATGACATGATTGATCTAACACATATGTGAGCATTACAGCATTGGCTGGCTTTACTTAAATGTTTATTATTACACGTTGAAATTGTATTTACTATTTAGTAACCTCTGGATCTTCTTCGAAGAGGTTAGTGAAAACACTATGTGGGTCAGTGTTTCTGTCTGTTAGTGACAGTTTGTTAATGACAGGCATAGCTCCGGAACCAATGGACCGATTGACTTATATCTTGGGGTCATCCCTCGGTTGAGTTTGAATTTGGGCCCTGTGGGTCAAAAGATCCCTGAGATATAGGGGTCACAAGATCCTAAGGTCAGGAGATATCCACCAACAGAGTGATTTGGAAGTACAAAGAAGAGGCTTTTGCCCAGCAGGGGGCAATTAAAAAAAGCTGATGAACCAAAAAAAAAATAATAAAGTGACATGAAGACGAAGAGTTTGATCCTGGATTTTTATCCCTATCTCGTTTATATCTAATCAGATTTTGCCCGCGGCTTTCTTCGCGTTTATATAGATTTATGTTAACAAAGATTTTAGTGGCCAATTTTTTATTCTAATGTACAATAATAATGTAAAGTTTTATCTAAATATGTTTAGTAGTTTTTGCGTAAAAGAGTAACAAACATCCATCCATCCGTCTTCACAAACTTTCATGTTTATAATATAAGTAGGATATGGTATGTTCAATGGCTATGATGACAGGAGTTAGAACTTCTCTCATGATCATGACTGCTGGCAAGTATACTAAAACGTACGCGTAACTCTAGATAACAGTTACAAACAAAATAAACTGCAATAAAATCCGTAAAATGTAGTTTAATTTCAACATATCTTTCGTCAACGTGACAGAATTACATTCACAAGAGTTGCAAACTTGGCGTACATCCAATAGAGGGTACAAAAACATTACCCACTTATAATTTCACTACACAGTTGACTTGGTTAATCTGTGGAAAACCAGTTTAGTGTTAGACACACTAAAATACTTTTATAGTAAGTGTTTACCTACAAATTACTTATTCGGTTGCAGTCCGACCATGCAGGTCAAACGCGCGGATCTTGCAAAACGCTGCGCAGTTACAAACTGCAATGTTTTGACAGTGGTCGTTCCTTGCTAGCATGTGTAATGAAGATATGCTCAATGAACATTATGTTCTTAACTATAGACCTCATTGGTCCAGCGCCATAAGATCGTGAGCCTGAGTTTGAGCCAGGTGGAAAAAGTAATTTGAGGTTTTTGTTATGATATTCTGTAAAACGGCCTGCCTAGTGTCTTAAAATGTCGGCGGTAGATATCAGCAGGCTTGTTATTACCTTATCATCAAATGGGATAGGACCTTCATTAGTAGACTTGACAGACTATGCTTCCCATGAGCCAGTTGTGTCAATTTGGAAGTCAATTACAAAAACTAATTTAAATACTTACAAAATATTTGATTAATCTATACTAATATAATAAAGCTGAAGAGTTTGTTTGTTTGCTTGAATGCGCTAATCTCAGGAACTACTGATCTGAATTGAAAAATTATTTTAGTGTTGGATAGCTCATTTATCGAGGAAGGCTATAGGCTATATAACATCACGCTACGACCCACGCGGACGGCGCAGTAATCATAAATGCGGGTGAAACCGCGGCTACATCTAATTTATTTCATAAATACGCATGAATGTCAAGGTTACGTCTTAGAAGTTACATCGGCAATTAGTAAAATAAACTTCTAAAAATAAAGCAATTAAGAAACTCACAGCCTGAAGTTTCTTCACTCAGCCTAATTTACATAATAATATTGTATATCATTACAAAACTGTATCGAAGCTGTGACTGTACAATAGATACATTTTTACAATGCAATCGACTATATAGAAGATTCTGAACTCAAAACAATCGTTATCCATCAGTCTGTCCATCTGTCTGTCTATCTGTTTGTTTGTTACAATATCACGTAAAAAATCCTGAACAGATTTTGATACAGTGTTAACAGTTTATTAGCTTGCGGCTTAATATTTTGCTGGTGGTTTAATCAATCGGTGATATGGACTGTAGTTGCTGCAGCCGAAGTTTAGACCAAAAACTGCTATGATCTAAAGGCATAGCACCTGGTGGAGCTATTCTATAAGTAAGGTGACTAGTTACCTGCGCCCTCCTTCACAACCAACCCTTGGCAACCACTGGTGCTTCAAGAATAGGCTTCAATCATATCCTAGCTCGTGAACTTATTGGCCGTAATCAATCAAAAGTTGCGTTTAGCAGGGTAGGTTAGCTCTGACAGACAGCGAGATATTAATAGGGATTCGTTGGCAACTTCGAGTACGGCACGGAATCAATTTATAATAGAGATCATTAGCAATGTAGATTACAAATTGCTGATATTCTTGTTTACTCCTCAAGTTGAGCTTAACTCTTCAAGCTAAGCTTAATACTTGCGTTAAGAATGTGTTGGCGCCGGCAGTACAGTCGATGAGACCAAGCAATCACAAGTCAAAGATCTAAATCTCATAATATAAACTGTTCAAATTAGAATTGATAGATATTGGTAATGGCATAGTGGTGTAAGTGATCGCCTCGCTGCTATCAATGCGCAGTGTTGTGGGTCCGATCGTCACACAGGACAAAAAATTGCCAAAATGGCCTGGGCATTCTATGTGTCCGCTGTTTGAATGTCTGCGCCACAGGATTAATTACAAGAAACACCTCTTATACAACAGCTTTGTCCGTCCGTCTGTTTGTTATACAGCTTTCAACTCAAGAACCATAAGAGCTAGAGACTCGCGGTCAACGCCATTCGACTCAGCATAGTCGATATACCCCCGAAATGACTATGACCTTTGACCTCTGACCTCAATGATATCACGTGACCTTTGTATATTACTTGACCCTTTTTAGAACTGTAAGATTTACGGCAATTCATTGCCGTTTCTCACTTACGATTGTCGTTTATTTTGATTTAGGATATTTCCGACCCTAGTACTAGATCGGAACCTTATATTCAACAGTTTCTATGAAAATTGGTCGTCTGATGCCTTACCCATCGGGCTACTACTCAACCTTAAAAAGTCACTTGTCCAAACGAAGTTACTTCGCTATACAATGTGGAACAATAGGATCTGTGTTTAGCTCGTGGCACGGAGAGTGCAGTGCACGGTGTGAATTATTCAGAGGCGTGTGTCGATGTGTCAGTGTGTTTAGGAGCCGACACACTTACCTCTATTGTCTTTAACAAAGCTACTTATGTAGGGCTGGTGGGATTTCTTTACCACAATTATTTGTTAATCTGACAACCCGTACTTGGCTAGCTTGTTAGATTTTTCTGCAATTTTAATGCTTACTGCCTTGGTGATGTCGGTAGTGAATGCGAGTGATTTGCATGTGGTCTCGGATCGGACTATGTGTTATTGTTTTTTTTAATAGCTGTACCTACGGAATCTGGAACTGTGCCACGGCCAATAGGTTCGCTGATGAAATATTGGTGTATAATACAACTCTGCCTACCCCTTTAAGCATATAGGTATGAGACTGTGTAGGTTTATAAAATACTTAGTAGAAGCACAACGATTTAGCCATTGGACTTACAATCTAAGGACAACAATTATAATTTAATGTTACGCTACACATGCCTGTATATGTCCGAAGAAATAGGCAGACATGTTTGACACATACATTTCGCCAGTATCATTAGGTAATTGCACGCAATGTGGGCGAGCAAAAGACTGTCTACTATGTAGATACATTGACAGTCTTTAGACATTGCTGCTCCTAAAAATGTCATAACTGAATAAAACAGAAATTATTTGCTCGACTTGTGAATCAAACTCGGTATTTTAAAGTCGGCCATAAGCGTTAGCATAATCTTAAGCCACAATAATAAAGAGACCTGTCTCAGCCCTATATAATTGTCTGTACCACATCAGTTTATGGACATCCGTAAAATCGCACACAAACATATAATTTTCTATTTTCCTTGTCTTCTGTGACCTCAACATTTTGAGTTCAATACTTACTTACAATGATTCGTTACGTACTTTCTGTCTCTTTGATTTCTAATGATAGAAAGAGAGATCAGAGGCTATGTTTTCTCGGATACAATACAGTTATTTATTTGACTATAATTGAAAGCAATTATAAGCAATTACGATCTTTCCAGCTGTTATGTGTCGATGTGATTTGAAAGCTGTTAAGTTATTTGTTTGAACAGATTATGTAGTGATGACTAGTGATATTCGAATAAAATTGTGTGTAACTAGATACTTACGAATGGTCACAGCTTCTACACTTACGTATGGTATTGTCGATTCATTCGAATGGTCTTATTTCTTATATTATCTGCTAGTATAAGCCTTTCCTGCTTCCTCATTACCATTATCCAGACA
The DNA here is from genome assembly GCA_963675205.1 of Catocala nupta. NCBI lineage: Eukaryota > Metazoa > Arthropoda > Insecta > Lepidoptera > Erebidae > Catocala > Catocala nupta. The sequence continues at coordinate 7,350,623 of OY776084.1, read as the reverse complement.
TAATCTTAACTAATATTATAAAAAGCAAATGTTCGTTTGTTTGTTACGCTTTCACGCCTTGTCAGGGATACAGAAGGTGATATAGGGTACATTTTATCCTGAAAAGAAGTACTGTTCTCGAGCAACCGAAGCTGCGGGTAAACGCTAGTATTCAATTAAGTCTCTTTTTTAAAATTGAGTTATTTATCTATTAAATCGCAGCGGTATACGGGCAGCCACACCCAAAAGGTATTTCAGTTATGTCTGGCATTCCAAGACTTGAAAATTAAACATTAACTAGATTGGGTAAAAATGTACTGACGAAATACACATTCGTGTTTTTGACGAACAACTAACAGACTCTTTTACCATTTATGTCATTAGCCGGGACGTAAGAATAAGTACAAAGTACGGATCAGTAGTTACACGCATTCTTCTGTTGGGTTACTTATATGAAATAGGTTTATTACCGACATACTCCGTAACATGACACTGCCTCACGAAACGTTAATTTATTATAGATCGTGGCATGCCTATCACCAAGGTCGTGGGAATGCCATATTCAGAACTTGTTAAACTTCATTCTAACCTAAGGCGTCGACAATGCTTCCAGTATTATATTTAACTAGCATTTGCACGCAAATTCGTTTGAGAGAACTCCGGTTCGCCCGCGGTCTTGTCTTGAAATTGCTCGTACTATGCAGTATGCGTCAAATCTCTGTTTCTACTGAATGGAATCGATAAAATTTTAGCGTTGAATTTTAGATACCATCATAGCTACTGAACTGTCAAAGCCGTGTCGATATTCTTTCAATGGTCTTTGCGTGATGTCGAAACAAACGGACGGTTAGACAGACAACAATCTAAGAAGCATTGTTTTAAGTTCATACGCCTTCAATAATAAACCAATCTAAATGGCAATCGCAATATCGATTGGTTATAAGGTATATGTAATTATAGACGAACTACTAAAAGGCTAATCAACGACGTGTCAAAACTAAACTCATGTCAAGTGATGTAATTGCCTGTTGCCCATCACAGCAGTTGAGATGCCTCTCACCGTCTATTACAATTACCTTTTGAAAGTAAGAAAAGAGAAACATATTTTTATTTGTATCTCCTTATCAAAATACAATAAAATATAAATATATACCAAACAGTATATAGTATGGAGGTAAATTAGGTACCTGTGTCAGCTATTGTTGCAGTTGAAATTGCAACGCTGGTATTCTCGTAGGATATATCGCAGTATGCTAGCAATTACAACAGGCGAACAACAACTTTTTGCATTGAATTGTTTTTCAGGAACCGGTTGTTGATATTGTAATTGTAAAAATGTTTTTAGCGTCATAGAGAGACAAGTGCCCAAAGACATATTTTAACATTTAAGATTGTTACAACATGGTATTTTTAAGTATATTTCCTTACTCGCAATAGACAATGGTACGAAAATCTTTTAAATTTGAAGATCTACGAGAAGTATTCTAATTAGTATGATTTTTAATATAATATATGTTTGTTGATTATAGTTGGGGCGCGTACCAACCGCATGTGTGATGATGCCGCCACGCTACGCGACGCTGCCGCTGCAGCCACCCTACGCCGCGCCTGCGCACGCGCCGATATACTACCCGCTGCATGACGCCGTAAGTACCCACTACGAATTCTTATAACATCACACAAATGACAATAAATTATTCTATTCATAATATCTAATATCAGCCCTCTACTAAACTGTCCCACTGCTGAGCATGGGCGTTTTTTCATTGTGAGAAGCGTTAGGCCATAGTCCGCCACCGTGGTCCAGTGCGGGTTGGCAGACTCCACATATCTTTGAATACATTATAGAGAACTTTCAGATATGCAGGTTGCTACACGATATTTTCCTTCGCGCTTAAAGCAAGCGGTATAATAAAATACTCATAAATCATAATACACATAATAAAATCTTAACAAATTTTATATTTTGTCTGTTTGTTTACGCTTAAAAGTTATGATTTAAGCAAGTATGTTCGGTACCCAAATTACATATTTCAAAACAATCATAGGATTATTTTAAGCACGTAGAACAAATAACCATTCCGACAAACAACCACACGCCCCTTTTGATTGTATACTATTTTTCGCGCTTTGCCGGCCGAAACATTTATGACAATATAAAGCATAAAGACCTGTGACTTCCTTAAGGAGTTTTGGTAGCCTTATCATAAGTTATAATGTCAGTGTGATAATCTGGTAATATAGGTAGCTAAGAATCTTGTCTCTCTCGTCAATCTCGTGACTCCATGTTTATATAAATGTTAATCCCTGAATAAATAGGTACCAGTATATATATTATTAGTTTCTCTTATCACAAGTATTTTTCTAGCATATTATATTAGAACAATACCCGGCCTTTTGGGAGGCTTACACGGAGACATCGTTCCAACGTACAGAGGCTCTTCGAAAGTTATTAGATTTATTATCAAATTCGGCAGCTTCTTTTTAGGTGCCACATAAACAGGCGCAGGAAACCCCACCAATATAATGCCTGGCTCAATAATCAAACTCGACGACATTCCCCAAGCATAAGCGCATACTCGTGCAATAAGCAATCCTCTCCTAGATTTTTATAATATATTTATGATGTTATCCCTGCAGCGCATGCGCCGTCGTCGTTCGCCGCGTGCGACCACCGAACGGCGTCGTCGAGAGCCCCGCGAGCGCGACTCACAACTTGCTCGCTCACTTGAACGCATCCACCGCAAGCGAAGAGCTGATCGCGACCATATCACCGATGCTGATCTTAAGAGGACTTACACCGGTCTCGACAGGTAAACAAATATTTATCCTTCTTATACCGATTATCCTACTCTCCAAAGCGTGGGATAAGTGTGACCCCTCTTTCCAGATTACGAGCTATTGCTGAAAGTTTCTTATTATGTAAGAGCCTAATGAGGCTGTACGACCCGAGCATTGAATCCAAGATCTTGTAATAAGATAGAAAGACTATGTAAGTGCTCACACCATGTTAATAGCTCAACGAGCAATTCGACCTACTCGTACTACTACCAGTAGTATGGCAATCACGTGCGAGTTGACAATATTTTCACGTTGTACATTATCTGCACTAATTATTTTATGTCATACAAATTTCCCACGATGTATTTATACACCGTTAATTTTCTAGAACACAAAACAGTTATTGTAATATATTTCTAGTCAACTCTTCAAGTACAATAAATTAACCATATGAAACGTGTGTTCCAGGGCTTACGCTGAGCAGTTTATAGCGGTTTGCGACGAAAGTCGACATGCAGCGGAACAACATGACTCACTAGCATCAACATCAGCCACAAGTGACACCAGCCAATCCAACCAGGAATTAGCTTAGTAAACATTCACAACATAACTAAGCCAGGGATAGCACTCATCTTCTGTATTGACTTTACAAACCTGATTTCTAAAAAAGCTTCATCACCTCTATAACTTTGGCCTCATGGGCTTGTTGTAGTCGTAGTCTGCATAGTTTATGATATAAGGTGAGAAATCAGGATGTAGGCAATAGCGTTCTTTGTTGCTCCGTCGAGGTACCACATACTATATAAAAAGTGGCGCTTTGATACATTTTAATACAGTAAAATGTATGACACTTTTTTAACAGCAAAATTTAAACTGCATTCTTTAGGAGCTTGTTATTTATTTTATAAAATCCGTCAAACATATTGGTATAAGTTTTATAAAATAGCGTCACGTAATTTATTCGAATTTATAAATGGAAACGAATATATTATTTAGGTTTAAAATACTCTTGTATTAAAAGTAAACTAACTGTCTAAGCATATCATACCAAACTAAACAACGTGGCTTTATAAGTCGCAAAACTTTACAATAGATGTACATATTCCACTAACTATAGGTAAACTAAATATATTATTATCTTAACTTTACTTACTAACATTCACGGATCATTTCGTTCTAATTGATCATACGTAAGGATATCAACAAATACAAATTAAACTGGCCTTAACCAGTTTGTCAACTTACTGGTAAGTTTTAAAATAATTTGCCTAGTATTTATTGATAATCATTTTCCTAATTAAATTTAAAACTACTGTGTGTGTAAAAAGTAGTAAAGACTGCGTTGTCCCTCAGTTTCATTTAGTATATTTGGACGATTCTTTCATTTATATTTCCCTCACAAAAGAGGCTTTTGATGTTGAATGTCATTCTGATTTTCATTTGATGTTGATTTAAATACGGTCATAGCAATTAAAAGGCCAGTCTTAAAATATGTTGGTTTCTTAAATGTAACGTTACACGGTTGTGTGAGCTTCCTTAAGTTACTTCACTAACATAACTACTAACAAGGTTTTGTAAAGAAATGTACGTATCGTCAAATATCTGTGTTATACTCTATTTTAAGTCTTATTTATGTAGTTTTAATTGTGTTCATCTATGGAGATAATTTTCATTAATATTCCTAAAATTCTAAATCGTCGCACTTGAACAAAATATGTTCTCTTTAAAATATTGTGTTCTATATACTTTAGATGACTCTGAAACATTTGTCATAATGATGAATCTCTATAAATGTACGTTTTAGATTTTATTGTAGATGTTATTGTCGAATGTATGTATGTACATATAAAACGAAAGTCAATGTACCTAAACGGTGCCAAATTGCGAACCCTACGATTGGTGTAAATATTAACAACAAAATTTTGCTCAATTATATTCAAATAACGTTTTTTTATACAAATAAAATATATTTTATTTCCTCTAAGGTTGTAAAGTAAATCTAAGAAATTAAGATATTCTATTTTTATATTTTAAGGACTTTATTTTATAATTGTCAAATATTATTATTTCGTAGGTACTGTTCTTATATGGTCTGAATTTTCTTTTTAGTATTAGTTTTCTGATGTTTAACTTCGTTACCATTTTATTTTCGTTTACATTATTTTCCTACTAATGAGACACACTTTCTCCTCAAATATAGATCACCCTCACATGGATAATTAACTACCTGTATTACATGTACATGTTCTTTCATACTCATCACACATTCTCACTGATTACAAAAATAAATCATTGCAAATATCCACCGATGCTAATTCGTGCGACTGTGTGTCGAATAACCTTGGGATGGAAGTTCCATCCTTACAGTTTTGAACTAGCAATACATGTAATAGGTACTTTCTAAAATCTTGAGAAACCTAGTTCTTTTAAAAGATTTTATCGTAATCTTGATAAAATGTATTTGTATCTTTCTGCTGATTTTGGGGATACCGTTTAATATTTCTATACAATCTAGAGGTATAGGATATATTGACTATCTTATTAATTACATTATATGCGTTAAGCGTATGTCAATCTTTAATATAATAAACTGCATAGACTCCATTAGAGATTACTATTATAGAAGATGTTATAATTCTTGTTTATAATCAAACTATTTTTAATTAACCTAGAGACTGTAAAGATATACTAATTTGTAAATAAATATATTTCTCTTAGGTCATGTATCATATTGTATTGTAAGTGTAGGCTCTAAGGCGGTATACTTTGTCACCGCCTGGGCTTCCGCGGCTCACGTTGGGTTATTTATTATGGAAACATTGCTTAGATAATGACGACGAATAAATATTGTATTTTTATTGAAAATAATGTTGTTTTATTGACCTTGCTATCTTTACAAAACAAATAAATCTCATATTTCTTATAAATATGTTTCAAATTCCAAAATGCGACAGCGTGTTTTCTTTTAAAACTGATTTAGTATATTAGTCGATTTTAATGCTCTATTGACAGAATGGTTTTTAAATCTGTCTTTACAAATGTGCATGTATATTGGGTGCCTTAAAAGTACGCTAAACACAGGCACAGCTTAGTTTGGAGCCAATGCAATATTCTCCGAATAAATGGATCTTTATCTTATGTTATTTTATCTTATACTGGTAAACAGCAATAGATTCGCCCTGCATTAAGTTGCTTATCATATATGTCTGGCCATAAGTACTGCTACAGTTAAAAAAAACATAATATTACATTTGAATTTGGAATCTGTAATTCTTATATGAATATTCTTTGTGTTTTCTTATTTTTGCGCCAATTGATGTTATTTATGTGATATTAAAATGGAGTGGGGTGATAAAGAGAACCGAATTGCTGTGATAGCATTACACAAAGTAGGTATGGAGCCAAATACAATTTTTTAAACTCTCCATCCGCTTAGTATTAATTGAATGTTCGTGTACCAGGCTATTGATAGGTACAATGAAACTTCCTCTGTTTGTGACAGAAAAAGATTTGGCCGTCCAAGTAGTATTTTTACATAAACGGCAATCAAAGCAATGAAGAAAGGAATCCGAAGAAATTATGTCCGAAAGTAAAAGATTTTATCTCGGGAAATGAATACAGCACCTAGAACCATGTCAAGTATTTTAAAATATGACTTAGGACTTGCAGCCTATATAAGACGGACTGATCTTTATTTAACTGATATTTTAAAAATTAATAGGGTGGTAAAATCCGATCAATTCTTAAGCGGTACGCAAGGGTCGTCAGTACTGGCGAGTTTTATTTTACCATTGAACAATATTTTAACAAGCAGATGCTTAAATCTCTATCTAGAAGCTTCTCAATTAGTCAGACAGTACAACGTGGACATTATCCGACTTCAGTAATAGTTTGATGGGGTGTTAGCTATCAAGAACTGACTAAACCATAATTTGTGAAAAAGGTGTCATAAGTGTATCAACTTACGATTCTTGAGAAGGTGGTTAAGCCTCTTAACAACACCATGTTCCATAACAAACAATGGTCCGTTCAGCAAGACTTAGCAGCGGGTCATAAAGCTCGATCCACCCAAGCGTGGTTGGAAACGAACGTTTCGGACTTCATCAGAGCTGAAGACTAGCCGTCATCTAGTCCCGATCTTATTCCGCTGGATTATGATTTATGGTCAGTTTTAGATAGTATGGCATGTTCTAAACACCATGATAATTTGGAGTCCCTAAAGCAATCCATAAGATTGGCAGTGAAGAATTTTCCATGGAGATAGTGCGCGTTTCTATTGATAACTGGTCTCGATGTTTAAAGGACTATTAAAGCCAATGGAGATCATTTTGAATAAGCTTCATATATGTTCATTGTTATTATATTAATGTATAAACTAACTCACATTACAGTAATAAATTTGTTATGCAAAGGAAAAAAGATTTTTCCTTGTAACAATATTTATAGCAAGTTTAGGTATCCTCCAGGGAAGTAGGTTGATGTCGTAAATGAATCTTAATTATGGGGTAAGGAAAAACTAAGGATTGAACTTTTAATTACACAATAATTTTCGTTGACAGCGTTTTATTAAAACTACCAGGCATGCCTGACTATATGATAAAACGAGTAATAAACTAAACCATATTATTAAAATTGTATAAAATACAAAATTATCAAATCGAACCTATTAAATGCCAGATTACGCGGCAAAATGTCCGATTAGGTGCGTTTCTAATTCAGAATTCGTTGTCGCTTAGTGCGGAGACTCTGCCGGGAGCGGCACTAGGCCTCGCACTGGTCAGTCTCAGCTCACTCTCCGAGGAACTATCGAGAGAGTCACCTGCCTCACCACTCTCCACTCCTAAAAACAAAGAACAGAGTTCGATAATTCACATGATATATTTAATTTGTTCCACATTCAGTAGTTTTGTCTTGTTTATAAAAGATAACTGACGAGAACCAACCAATTATATAAGAAAGATAAGACATTAGGCGCACTACCGACGTGAACCTACTCCGATAACAAGCATTCTACCTTAGCTGTAGAGGTTAACATAAATAGTAGATTTTTTGTTATTACCTTCATACAAAAATATGATATTAATACAAAAACTCAGAACATGATAGAGCATATAGTATAGGTAGTAATATTAGGTATATAACTTAATCATGTTAAATAAGACCTTTATTTAACATGAATCATATAACAAAAGGATAGGCTGTGTAACTGTCAGTCTGCTAACAATCACACTTAGGTGTGGAAAGTACCGGCTAACCATTCAATTAGTCAATACTTTTGTCACCCATCAACTGTATGCATTATTAAACCAGACATACCTTCAATAAGATCAGCGAATTCATCGTCTTCAGTGGCAGCAAGAGTACGCGTGGTAGGGCGTGGGCGTGCGCGAGACCAACGCGAAGGCACCTCGCTGCCACCCGGACCTGAACATGATAACCACCATTCGTTAATGTCGCAACAACCTTCGAATCATTTATTTTAACGACAATTAGTTTATAAATGTGCTTACATAATATCTTCCCATCCCTTTCTTTTTCCACCATCTTTTATTTCTTTTCCCTAGATATACCAATGCGCTCGTGGTTTTTTTGGTACCTATTTTAAGGTTTAAACTTAGAAAATATTTGGTTAAATATTATATCCAATTATAAGGGAACATTGCATGTCTTTGGTTAAGTTAATAACTAAAATAGACGGCACCCACGAATAATTGAGCGCTTTACTTATAATATAATTCTACATATCTGTAAAGATATCTAAATGTATTACTTTAATATGTCTTTGATCCGTAGTCTCTGCCTACCCCTCTGGGAAACAGGCATGAATCTATGTATGTATGTATCTTTGAGACTGATACAAGAAAAAATGTATGCAAACTCTTCTGAGAATAGTAGGTACTTTTTGAATTTAGTTGAAATTCTTTTGAATCATTTGATATTTAACCCTTTTGACTGTTAAGTGATGTTCAAAAATTTTCCTGGTATTGAGTGTTGGCTGAACACATGCATAAGAAACGCGTTGCTTTTTGTAAAAGTTTTTTCGCTCAAGGGATTAACCCAATACCGGCCTTAAAAGTCTCTTAGTTATCTCAAACTGCTCACAGCTCTAGCTTATGATGTAATTAAAATAGCAAACTCACCGTAGATTTGTCTGTCAGAGAAGTCGGAATCAGACCGCGAATCGTCTTCATCTCGAATCTCATCAAGCGAATCTCGCGCCGCCATACTGCCGAATGCACGCCGAGCTTCTGCCGCCGCCGCACCTATACCACCGAGGACATCATCATTTTCTACTAAATAGTTACAAAACTATTCAGTGTGATAAAGAGCAGCGATAGCTCAGAGGGGAGACCAACAGACTGCAATGCAGAGAGTCTCGGGTTCGAACCCACGTCGCGCACCACTGACTTTCGGAAGTAATATGACTTTTCGAAATTATGTGCGTATTGATTGACAATTATCGCCTGCTCCGTACCTCGGAGAGCACGTTAAGCCGTCGGTCCCGACTGACATGAACATCTATGGCAGTCGTTATTGGGGAAGTCGACACAAAAGATCCCACTGGGTCGAAGTGGGATCGACACAAACAAGATAAGATAAGATGCAGTGTGATTTTATAAAATTCAGTTATATAGATATTTACTTAAAATAGCATTTAGATTAAGATCTGAACACATGCCGTTCAACAAATTTAAGATTTTAATAAAAGGTCACCAAATTTTTCTGAATGTAATAAGCCAGAAGATGTTCAACGCCTTCTTATAGAGTGTACAGCTATGTAAAACATTAAATTAAATTCTTTAGATTTAGGTATGTTCCTAAGTGTTTAGTCTGAACCTAAATTAATAAAAAGACTCTAATAAATAAAGAAAATAAACTGAATAGTTAATTCATTTAAGTATCCAATTTGCCAATACTTCAGTACATCTGATCAAATACTAAAAGGTATGAGGGACTCGACAAGGTCCAATTTACAAATAATAAATCTTGTGTACCTGCAGTTTTGATCCTGAGCCGAGTTTTGGGTCTGGTCGCCGGCCTAGGTTGCTTCACCTCACTTAGATCCTTGCCGTCATCACTTGAATCCAGTTCATCTACAAATAAATAATAAAACATTGACAGATACATCAAAAATATAATTTACAACTCTTCTCTTCTTCTCTTCAACTTGATCTTGTCGTTTATTCTTGATATTTAACCTCACACGTTTAACACTAAAAAGAAAACGATAATGACACTAACGAATACCTAAATAATAATTGGTGCTGATGGACATATGTGATCGAATAGGAAGCAACGTTCAGTATCAAGTTTGACATGAAATTTTATGCAGTTCAAGTCCCACTATTTGCACATTTCTGTTTAGAAAAGCTGACAGTTAGGCAAGCTAACACCAGATCTTAGTTTTCTATACCTTTGTATTATTTGCTGCTAATAGATGAAAGGCTTTTACCAGAATCACTGAGTTTCCCCAACACATCTTCAGCTTCATACTTGTGAATAAGCTGCATGATAGCTGCTTGTTGTTCTTCAGCCGCCTGGAAATGCAAGTAATTACTAAATATCTATTGACATAATAACTTGTAACAAAATCTCTATTACTGTCGCCCTCTCTTCAGAACTATGCTGAAGGGTAACTCGCTTCGCTTCATACTGACCTCAGCCTGAGCGCTTTCCAGTACACTAAGCTGATGCTTAAGCGCCTCCACGCAACGGTACCGAAGGACGTACATCTCCCATAACTGCTCTATTTCACTCTCCAGAGCTGTCAGCTCACCTTGGTAAGCAGGTCTGGAACAAATAAGGTTGCCATTTCATACTTACCCTAAACTAGCCGAAAATCCGAATTAGAACCAACCTTTATAAGTCGGCTTTAATAACGAAATCTGAAAATAAGTTTTAAACCGAGGTGGCTATTAGGTAAAGCGAACTGGATTAAATAACCGCTAAAATTCTAATGCTCCTGATACATGTATATCGGCCGCTTCATATAAAAAACATATTTAAGTCAATTGTACTTTTTCTTTCCACAATCTACCTAACATGTATATACATTATGGAGTGCAAAAAACGAATTGAATTGAATTGAACATGCATGAATTGAAATTTTGACTAAATGCCAAAAACAGCTCTATATAACGAAAAAGACATCTAGTTTTTGCTATAGATATTAAAACGCCAAATGTTGAGACGATCAGCAATGTAGATAATATATATTAATTAGCAAGCTATAAGCAGGTAGCTAGTAAAAACTACCTCCACTATCTAGCTAGAGTTATATCCGCTCATTTACCGACTTTCATATTAACATTTTGGTCAAAGTGGATCCTCACTGTCTTTAATATTATATACTAACTTAATCTTCTGCACAGTATGAAGCCTCTTTTCGGCTCTGAGCAGTTCTGCCTTCTTCCGCTCAAGCTTGGCATCAAGCGCTGCCTCACTGGCCGCCACATTGTCAATCTGCTCGCGGCCCAGCGACACCTTCGCGGTGACAGCATCCAGCGCGCGTCGAAGACACGCCTCCATCGCGGACATATCGAGGGGACGAGAAAGAGCTTGTTCGCGTTGTTCCTGGTTTGACCGATGCGTTAAAAGAGCACAAAAAATACATTACTTAATAGTCCTATGTGATCTGTTTTTCTTAGCAACAGTATTTTGATAAAGTTCGATTCTCGAATCGCGCAGTGTTATTAGGTTTATCTAGAAAAATTCTCAGCAGCCGCATGGAGTCTGGATCTGTGCCTGAAAACGGTACATGGTACACCTTTTTATGCCTATACAAAATACTTATACTCGTATTTAGTATGTAATATACTTTACATTCATTAAGCAAAACTATAAAGATAAACCTTGAAAATTTAAATTCTATGTTCTTTAAATGTCACAAAGATTTACCTTATTATCAGGCTCCTTAGCTAATAGATCGTATAGGAAGGCACCCTGAGCGGTAATGTCTGTCGCTAATGCACGAGCTTGTTTTATCTCACCCAACTGCAACCAAATCAAATACATACCAAAACATGTAGAGCTAAAAGGAAAGTTCCTGCAACCGTTACTGCTACTTTGTAAGAACAATACCGGGAGTCGAAGTCACTTTTGGAAAGAGTGCGTGTTTTCGTTGATTTCTGTTTCGTAGCGAAATTTTATTTTTATAAATTGGGCGATTCACAAATAGTTTTTCCATGTCTGGGTGTTTCGTCAGTCCGTCTTTTGAATGTTTATAAAGTTCGTTTGTTTGTTAAGAATTTACCCATATTGCAAAATATGCTTAAAGTATTACGCTAAATACTTACTCGACTGCTGAAGTCATAGCTCATAGTGGCGTCCTGGTGCTGGTCGTCATTCGCAGGCGACTCCAACGCGGTGCGCAACAGCGTAGCGACCTTCATCAGCTCACGTACTGCCCATCCATCCGCGCCGTAGATCTTCTTGCCATTCAGCTTGATATTGGCGCGAGAATGCTAGAAAAACACATTAATTTGTTAAAAGCTCAGTCTACAATCCTGCCGTACGCTAACTAAAAAGTCGTTAAACCATGTGTATTCCATACCATTTAACGAACCTCCTTTTAGTCAGTGAATGATAGAATGCTAGTGCATATCATATAAGTTAACAAAGACTAGAGAAGTAGATTGCACCAATGGCGCAACTTCGGCGATCGCCTCATAACTACTAAGGGAACAAATATTGGTTGCTGTGGTATTTTCCAAGACAGCAATAAAGAGACCGCTACGCTACCATTGCAAAAGCAAATACTACTAACTGGGCTGCAATAAGTTCATGAGGTTTAAGGTTCCAGTTAGGGCAAAACATTGTTGTTTTTTGTCAAGAAAATCTCAAACAAACACGTTGTTTGAAACTGTGCCCGGTAGACGACAATAGATTTGCCCCTTTACGGGACCTAAATCAATAGATGGTCAAATGTGGATGTTATAGGAATATCTGCATACTTCTTCAGGAATATAGGCGTGTTATTTTGTGTGAAACACTCCCACTCATAACAACAGCATAACACAAGGATAAGTCGTATGCGCTACTACGCTGTTTAAACGGGTTGTTTGACATCTCATTTTGGCTTTATAAAATTACTGGCTGTCACCGCTTCACTCGCATAAATGTAGGTCAGGTTAGTAACAGTACCTACCTTTTTCTGGATGAAAGGGTAGCTATGTCCTTTTCTGTTACCCTGATAATGTGTATGCAAAATTTCATGATGATCGGTCGAGTAGTTAAAGTGTGAAAGCGTAACAAACAAACAAACTCACATTTGCATTTCTAACATCACCAGTGATGATTTTAATAATTTTTAATGACGAATCCAAAAATGGCATCTGGTCTTCCTACTTTTTATATTAGCATCACCGTCATTTTCATCTAATTACTTGTAATCCTCAGTAGGTACTTACAAACAGCGCTATAGCATGCGTCACCAGCGCCACTCGCTGTTCCACAGTATCCTTGCCACCCGCACCTCCTGCCAGCTCTGCATCAGGTTCAACCCTGGCCGCCAGCCACCGCAGACATTCCTCCATCAACTCCCAGTTCGGAATTCTAAAGCTCTCCAATGATATTGGCTTAGGAAAGCCCAAAACGCGCATCGCTTCGCTAAAATCTTTAGTATGAAAATAAATTAGCTTTAGTTTGAAATAAAAATTAAGTTACGATCATATTACTTAAATTATTAACCTTATTAACAAAAATGAGAGATAGTTTAACTAATATCTAGGCAGACAAATAACCAATAACCTATTCAGTTGCAGCGACGAACCGACGGTCAGACACATTAGATTTTCAATTATGTCTAGTTGCCAACAATTGACTAGTTAAGGAGAGGAACCTAGCCAATAATATGTAGGTAGGTCGATCAACAGCAGCAGAGCAGCAGCTATAAAAAGATGGATGGCAGTGCTGAACAGCGTTACTATGTCAATCCGATTGAGCAGTCAATTTTTATATTATAACTGTCTTCCTCTCTCATAATATAACTACTACTTAGGTATGCTGTGCCCACTGTGTGTAGATTACCCACTATTATACTACATGAATATTAATTTGAACGTGGGCACAAATGATCACATTAATTTGTTAAAATATGTTATACCTTCTTACTTACAAATGATAAAGCATAATGATTATATAAAAACTTACTTCTTAAATCACGGTAAGACATAGTAAAAATATATCTCTGCAAATTGATAAAATAATGACAGAGCACAAATATTTGTTTACAACACAACGTTGCTATGACAACACGTTCATGGCAGAAGAAAATATATTTTTGTTGTCTCTGTAATATTCTTTTATGTCATAGTCATTTTGTGCTTTTTGTTGAATAAAATCTTCTTTAATTGCAAATCAACTAATATCGGGTAAATTAAACTCCAGTTTTCGGTAAAGCCTAGGTTTTTATTGCTACATATTCCTACGTAAACATTGATTTTATTATTACTATTACATTTATATTTTATTTTATTATTACATACAGATATATCAGATACTTAAAATAATATTATGATAATTATGGCTAAATTTTAATTAGTGTAACATAACTATTTTTTATTTGAATTACTAATATGAAGGCAATAAGCAAGTCCGCATCTAGTGGAAAACTACTAGCATATACTACAGATATAACACTCGTGCGTTACTGGCCTTATACAAAGAAGGATATTTGTTAAACACTTTAAATAATACTCTAAACATAAAATATAGGAATGATCGTCCGCCAAATTTCGATCTTCTTTATTAAGTATATAGGCGATGTTGACTTAATTTACACATATTACATTTAAATTAATATTCTAGTTTATAGTTTCACTGTAACTTCGTCCTTACTTTGGTAATATTAATTTAAGATTGTAATAGCCTCTGCGCTATTACTAAATTGGGCATACGAAACATTTATATAAATTTAATGTGTTTATATAAATGCAGTTTGACTGTTTATAGAAACGGTGGCGAACATAGATAACAAACAACATAGCCTCAACAAAATTTAAAAGCAATGAGATGGCAAAAAGAAAATTTGCACGATAATTTTTTGTAGGCGCTTACTTAAAATTTTTGTCATACCACAGAAAAATATTCGTATATTTTAACGGAAAACTATTTTAGGTTATGCTTTTATGTTTTTGAACTGGATTATGCGATAGAAAGCCCAAATATTATTTATTTTTAAAAAATATTGATTTCGGCGAAATGAAATAGTAAAAGAATAAGGAACAAAATAAAAACAAACACAAAACAACTAATATTATATTAATTACACATAACTATCAACAGTCAAACTTAAAACGGCTGAGTCAATCCGAGGAAACCACATCAGTAGACCTCATTTCCATTCTTAAACAATTTTGTACCAAAACCTAATGAAAAAGCCTGCTATTGCTCATTCTTTTATATGGAATCTTTTCCAAACTCAACCTCCTTACAAAAGTGGACTCTGTAACATACCAGTATTGAGAACCTTCTAAGACCTGGATTTCTGGTGCTAAAAAACAAAACAGTAAGGATACTCCTTTATTATGACGAACAGACTAAGTTGATTGTCAGAGACATTCAACAGGTATAAATACATAGTTTTGCAAAAATCATGTCCACAAATGTAGAAGATGTGACTAAAGATAATACTGTTTCCCCAGATTCAACTTATTAGACTCAGCCGGTGCATGTATGCCCAATTTAATAGAAAAATCATAAGTCTATATGCGTGGGCGGCTGTCTCATCGCGCGCTTCAAAGACTCTTCGCGTTTGACTGCCACGCGCAAACGAGCTGCTTTCAGGTGTCTGTAAGAAATAGGTAATATTATAATATGTCATCCAGAAAGCCGCCAAACTCAAATGGGATTGGGCTGGACACAAATGCCGTATGCCGCAGGAGCTTTGGGCTAAAATCAGCACAGATTGGATCCCAGACGGTGCTAAGCGGCAACGTGGTAGACCAAAACGTCGATGGCAAGACGAATTAACTTACTACAGGAAAGACTGGCGCAAACTAGCGCATATTAGGGATATGTGGAAAAGCAGGAGAGAAGCCTTTGCCCTGCAGTGGGACAAAACAGGCTGAAAATAAAATCAAAATATAATAAATTAGTTCAAAGATAACTAGCCTACCTACTGGCAGCACAGTCCTTAATGATTGGAAACTCAATTAACTCAAAAAATGTGTGATGCTTAATGATTGGAAACTCAATTAACTCAAAAAATGTGTGTTGCTTAATGATTGGAAACTCAATTAACTCAAAAAATGTAACACACAATGTAATGTTTTTCTACTGAAACCTTCTATAGTTGTCTTTTTATAAACTAAAACATACTTGATAAAAGTTATTCTTGTCTACATTTTAATACCTTTGTCTAATCCTCTCAACAGTCTCTGGGGCCGGTTCCCTCTTTGTGACAGAGGCATCTCTGATAAGGTTACGTAGCTTCTGCATGCAGTCAGCCAGATTGAGCTGCTGTGAGCGTGTGTTGTCTGACCTGATGATCAGGTAGCCCTCCTTAGAAAGTCTGTTACTGTGCTGGAAAATAATTTGAAAGAACAAAGTTATACTTTTTCACATTACTGTAAGTGTGCATAATTATTCTGAGTCAGTTTATAAAGTCCCCACACAAGATTATATTTATAATTGTTAACCACTCCAGGTAAGCTAGGATTCAGTTTGTGGAGATTGTATTAAGAGTGGATACACATTAGTAATTGTACAATGTGTGGGGTTCATAGTCACAGGGCAGGACAGTCATTGGGCTACAACTATTTATTGTTTCAAAATAATAAGAAGAAAATATAAAATTAATCTATATTTTCTTTGTATTCCTTTAGGATTCTTACATAGACCTGAATCTAATTTAACTATGTTATCTTGACTATCTTGGTTTTATAGATATACTTACAATTTCCAATATTTTGGCTTTAACATCTGGGTGTAACCAGTCTGCTTCGCTTGGCTTGAATCTAAGATCCACCTTTGTATGCACCTATAAAACATTTATTTGTTATTAAACAACCTCAAACTTATCTTACACATTAATAAACTGTGACTACTTTAAATGTTTCCACTCCAATTTTCGTCGATTAATATACCACACCTTCTGAAGGTAGCAGTTTGTGAAGGCCAAAGTAAATTTTTCACATACACAAACTCTAGAAATAATTTTGAAAAATTTATAACACTGCCTCATGCTTACCTTGTTAACATTCTGTCCCCCAGGTCCTGAACTAGCACTGTAAGTTATTTCTAGCTTGTTTACTGGTATATACCCATTAAATTTTTCATTTGGGTCGGCAGTCTGAAACAAATATTAATTTATGTAACTTATGCCTTACATGTTACAAATCTTAATAAGTTGTTGAGTATACTTACAAATGCAGGTGTTGAGAGTTTTAGAGAACTATTTGGGTACAAGGTTTCTAGTGCAATAGCACTTTTGTACGCGATCGGTCGTTTCAATAAAGTAGTGTAAGATGCAGTTTGCACTATTTTGTGCAGGAAGCCGAAGCGCAGTGACGCGAAAGCCATGATTATATTTGTATATCGAACAAACACTGAGGTAATAATATTAATCTATCTACTAGTTTGAGTTAATTTCAACACATTATTTGTTCTCAAAATATCGTCGAAACATAACCTCAAATTCTAGTCTTTGGTATTCCTATGTCAAAATGTCTAATGTCAATAACGTCAAAATAATGGGTACGTTCTAGAGATAATAAAAAAAGCCTTCGCATTTCTATATTTTTATGAAACACAAATTAAATAATAGTATCCTTTTTGGTAGCGGGGCTCAATAAAACTTCATTTGCGCGATAACGGATTATATGCGCGATCTGTCTGTTTCCTCTGGGGGGACAAACAGGAAATAAAAGTTTGACCAATAGAGGGATATCTTTTTTTTTTTTATTAATCACAAGTAAGTTATATTTTATCTTTTGACTAGTGAACTCGCCAAACGTATTCGTTTATCGAGGTTTTCCCTGTTTGTTCTGTTTGTAACGGGAATAAAAAAAATACTATTCTAATTAAGGGGACAGACAGGCATAATCCACTATAACGGTATTATTGAGATATATTATTATATTTTAAGTTCTAAGGTAAAAACGCTTCTCTGACATTTCAAATCAAACTGTGTTTTACTACGTTCTATCAAGAATATTAATTAAACTGTGGTTTAACTTTATGAAGAACACTGGTGCCTTTACACATTGTGTGTGGTATTGCATGTAATTAATTTAAAACATCTGAAATTAATTTATTAATTTGTTTGACGACGAGCTTGAAGGAATTCAATTTACAAGAAACATAAGAAATAGCAATCAATCCATTTAGTTTTTGAATACCTAAATAGTGACAAACAGCATACGATCGGCCAGAAGGTCAACGGTGTCCGTAGCCTATGGTAGCCCATCGATCAATATATTTGATCGATTATGGTAGCCTATTAGACGCTTACAATAATATAACAACGACAGTGATACTTGCAAGAGTCAAGTGCTTTCCTGGACAAGCTGACTCATCTACATTATGCAGTCACGAAATAATTAGCATAGGACTATTTTACACGATAAAATCGGATTAGAGTAGATTGTGAAGTAAATCCCCAAATTCAGGTAATTCAACCAATATGCTATTCCTTATACAGTTATATACTCTATACTTACTATGAATCAATCAGAAATACAACTTTAATTAAGATCTGTTTTCTATCACAATTAGACCGGTATTTCTGCCGTGAAATTTGGGACACCTTTTATATTGCGGAATTTGTAGATGATCGTATTTTATACTGATTTATGTCAACAAACGCTTGACGGATAGTGTTACAGTCCAGAAAAACTTGTAGCATCTATAGGCGAAGTCAGGCGCACGAGAGTCTTACAATCAACACCTGTAAATAGTAACACATTTTTATATATGTGCTTTTCTATAAAATAGCCGCGGTTCGTATTGATATACATACATGTACACCTCTATAAGGACATTTTTATTATATAATGTCTATGTAATAATTAATAGGTGTATAAGATAATCGGGCCTTATTTGGGCATTTGCCGAATATGCAACATGAATTATTAAAATCTTATAAACAGTTCTCTAAATGCTAATTACTATAAAATGATATAAAAATACGTTCTGTATAATGGCTATACAGCCGGTGCGCAAATAAAACGGACTTAGAAAGTTTAAAAAGAAAAGCCCTAGAGTGTAAAATATGAACTTCTTAATAGTTTTTTTCCATACTAAGCTAACAAAATTGCTAGTTTTAATTCTTGGTCAGAAAAACATGAGGCATAAAATGCGAGCGCGCATTCACGCTCCACATAATTTAATTAGGATCCCGTTCTGCTCCGCAGCGCCCTCTAACGTTTCTACGAGATTATTTAGACAACCATATTTTCTTCAAAATTTGACACTACCGTTCCTATTATCATATAATTGTGATATTAAAGAAAGTCTCAAACTAGATATATATTTATTTTAATCACCACATTAAATTATGTAAATAGGTACAAAGTAAAATTATGACTACCACAGCATATTTAAACATGAAAAGAGACGATAAAGAATGGTGTTATTATAAAGAGAAGTACTAAATATTATACTAACAAGGACATAGACATGCGTATAGCGCGATCGAGTCAGACAACTTATTAAAATCAGCTGAATCAGCTGACATTCAGGGTCAGATTTAGGGATGGAAAACAAAGGGCCGCCGACCGCTAGCCTCCATATATAGGGACAAAAACACGACTCAGAGGCACGCGTGGGAACACGCGCGCCTCCTCTCGGACGTGGTGCTGATCGGGTAGCGAGCAGGCCCACGCAGCCCACCATCCCCAGGTCAAACCTCAGGGTGGCTGGAGGTCATCTTGCGCCCTCCGGCATCCGGTTCTTCGGTTGGGGAGAGGGTTAAAGCGCTCCCTCTCCCGCTCCACAGCCTCCTTGATGGACATGACTTCCTCGCAGAAGGAGGCGACGGTGTTCCACGACCTCTCGCTCCGGACCGTAGATTGAATCATGGCCGGAAGCGAGAGGGCAACCATACCGACTGCCACGATCAACTCACGGCGCTGCGATGCCCAGGCGGGGCAATCCACCAAAGTGTGCAGCGTCGTATCCACAACAACATCGCGGCAGTCGCCGCAGTGATGACATCCGGGCGTCTCCAGCCGGCCTATGCGACACAGGAACTGGCCAAAACAACCGTGGCTTCTCATTACCTGTGTCAGCCGGAAGGTGAGGACGCCATGCCGCCTCTCCAACCACTCTTCAAAAACGGGACTCACCGCCACGACCGTGACGTGCCCGAACAACCTTATTCAAACCATTACAATTATGAAATACATTTGTTTCTACGCAGTATCGCAGAGAAACTCACAAAGATACAAATCACGAACACAAACATTTTATTATTGTTTCGTGCGGAAATAGAAGTCAATCGTGACCATAATAAATTTTAACAGGCGGTAACCCGATGATGAGCCTTTCGAATTGCGGTCGAGAGCTATTGCACTTCTGATGTAAATGTACTCTTAATAAGTGCCGGGTTCGGAGAAAGGTCACAAAGGTCCGGGGCCTTTGTAATAAGGGCCAGTAGATGTTGAGTTAATAATTATGTACTACGTACTTACCAGAAAATATTAATATTAAAGTATGCTTTTATGTCTTGTGGTACCGCCTGATTAGTATTGCATCTAAAGATGTGTAGTAAACGCATACTCAGACTAAGTACGTTAAAGAGCATGCATCCAAATGCACGTTATAAACCATGTAGTTGAATTGCCTCCTTTAGTACGTAGGTAATATACTAACTTGATGCCTCTACAGAGACATCACTGAAATCAATCAACCCACAATTTGTGGATCACGGAAATGTTGGTCACGTGTGGCGATCGAACCCATATCATTCGGCGCGGCCGCTAGCTTAATGGCTAGATGACCACTTAACTTTTTCGCTATTAGGTAGTCCGGTAGTCTAGGTTCATGTAGACGCAATAAATCTGAGCTACTGATAACTGCAACGGTAACTGCTGCAAGCTTGTATTACTCAGAGAGAATACTCCTACTAATGCTTTTGAATTGAATTTTAGAATCGATTGATAGTTTTGGCGATCCACACGAACACGAACCACATTCAATATTAGTTTCTTACCTCGTTTATAAAAAAATCTAATTATTCCATCGCCAACGTTCGGAGCCTAAAGGCAATGTACTTATTTTTCAGTTAGTCTAGATTCCTGTGATAACAGCATTAATATGAGTATACTATATAAGATTTGTAACATTTATTAATACAATACATTTTCAAAATGTATTATTACTAACTTAATTTGATTGAAACAGTGCAAATTAATATTTAAGTAGGTAAGTTTGATTCGCGGGCTTTAAGTCATAGATGCGTATTTATTTATTTTATACTACTAAAGTGACAAACAATCTTACAGCCCACCTGATGATAAGTGGTCACCGTAGCCTACGGACGCCTGCAACACCAAAAGCCGAACAAGGATTCTGCAGATACACATCTTTTTTATATTCTATCTATTTGAAGCCCTTGGTATGTATTTTGGTAACAGGCTTATATTTCTGCAAATGTGTAAGTGTTAAAAGGGCTCGATATCGATCCCTGTTTGAACTCAACTCAAGCTATACCCATGCCATATCTCACTAGCATCGTTTCCATGGTTTAGCCGTGAAAACGTGACAAATAAACTAACACCCGATTTCTGAGAGGTTAATCAATTATGTATCATAATTAAATCCATGTCAAGTGATTTGATTGGCTATTGCTACTTCAGTCAGCCAATCACACAATCAATTTACATGCGTTTTCCCGGCTGTAAAATCTTTCTGTATACATCTGCCTTTTTAGCATTTATTATACCTGTTAGAAGTAGTATTTTTGTATTATTTATATTATCAACCATTCCAAGTAAAGTAGAAAAATTACTGCGTTCTTTCACGTTAGGGGCTTTTATGGAACCAATCTTATTGATTAGTCTCGGCAATGGTGGAGCATCTCGTTGCTTAAGTCGAAAACCGAGACCGAACCACTTAACGACAGACAACAATGCTTATAAATCGGTTCAACAAGTGGCGTAACCACCATAAAAACTTAAAAGCTCGGCTAGCCTTACCAAAAACTATAGAATCAGAACATAATTATGTAAAATGTTGCATTATATCCAATCAAATACTTGTAGCACGTTTTCCGTTTGCTTTAATAAGCTCATACACATGAAATCATAACATAAAGAAGGCAACAGTGGATTTCTTTTAAGGTACTGTTAAAATCGCTACAATATCGGACTTGCTTTATTCGAAAACCTAGGCACATCACTTACTCGATCAACCCTCACCAATAGGTAACAGTTATCACGCATTGCTCTCAATCGTGACGAATATCCATTAAAGAGTTATAAGAGACGTTGATTATAAATTATAATTATCTACCAATTAACCATCATTTAATTATCTATCGATCGAGGCGTCAAACAATGTTTTACTGCATAAGTATACAGCAGTATTCTAATTGATTTAAACGCCATCGCTAACACGCAGGGAACATTTACTATAATGATATCGATCATAATTTTTTTTTAAAGACATATGCCGCTCTATGAATAAATCCTGTGTCGCGGGGAACTTTACAAACATTCAAACAACGGACAAATTTTTTAATATATATATATATAGATATATATATATATACTAGCTGTCCCGACAGACGTTGCCCTGTACAGGCGAAAATGAAAAAAAAGAAAAACAAATCTAAACCATCCTCGAATCCACACACAAAAAAATTCATTCAAATCGGTCCAGCCGTTTAGGAGGAGTTCACTGTCAACACACGTACAGAAGAATTATATATATAAAGATAATTCATTGCGCAATCTGTGCAATCTAAATAACAGGATCGAGACTAACTGGATAGAAATCATACACTACTGAATGCCTAGTGCGAGTTTGTTTTACGTAAACGCGATTGACATGTTTATGACGTTCGGCGCTCCGATTGGCCCGCTTCAAGCTCTTAACCAATCAGAGAGCCAAACGCAGTAAATGTTTTGACCGCGTTACCGTTAAAACGACTCGCTCTAGGCACCCTGATATATGCCATATGAGTAGTATCACACATCGTCGCCCCTCGAGCGCTTACATACTTATAGCTCCGAATGCGTAAGTATTACACGCAAGTTACACCAGCTCTGATTTTATGTCCTATGTTATAGAGGCCAAGTCTATACCTACCATCGGTTTCAGACGAGGTGTAGTTACTAAAACATTCTTGTTAAAAAATGCATTTTAACCGAGTATTAAATATGTGAAACGTTTTGCATACCAGTCACATTCACTTTGGCTGTAGCAGTGTCATAATTGTAAAGACCTTTTTAGTGTCTTTGGTTATAGACTTATGTACACACGGCTACACATCAAGTTAGACACGCTATATACGCATAATTACGCTACATACAAAATAGAGAATTGTTGGAAAGGGACAGTGCATATTGGTGTCGATATAATGGTGAGGATAGAGCGTAACAAAAATATAAAATTCAACTAAATATTTTTCTTTCTTTCTTTCTTTCTTTCTCTTTCATAGAAATGGATATATTTCCTTGGCATACATCCATTTCTACAACCTAGTGTCACCACGGCAAGCGTCTATCAAAATCCTATTTCTCTATTTTCGCCTTGAATAATGAACAACACTGAAGCTTGGCTAGAGTATAAAATCTGAAGATTTTATCTATATCTACCACAGCCACCTTCCTACATTTTCCTCTATTCATAATTTTTTACTAAGAGAATTACCGATATCGAGTGCTTAGGTATACCTTATATTGTTTTCATACATCTAGCAAACGATGTAAGGAAACTAAAAAAATAAGTAGATATATATACTGACATAGCTCAAATCCTTCTCATATTGTTAATTGCAAAAATTAAATCAGTTTAGTTAAAACAAGGACAGGCTATTTTTATCAATTTTAAATAGGTAGTCCGGGCAGTGGTTAACTCCTTTGCACTTTGATAAGAATTTCGGTCGCAACCAGCGCGACCACAATATATTTTTGTTAAAACCTTTTCTTTAAATGTTTCGCTGCTCTTCTTTCTACTTAGGTTATGTTTTGAGACTAAACAATGTCATCATTTTTTATGTTCTTCGTCGAACTTTGTCCAAAATGTCCTCGGAATTCCTAAATATCCGAACAACTGACAGAGGGCAACACAGTTTCGATCCAATGTGCCGGTGCTAAATCCAAACTTGTGACAACTTACAATATAACGGTAATGTGCAATATAATTATTACGCTAAAATATGCAAATGCAAATGTTAAAAAGTAACTGATAATCACATACTTATACCGTCCGCGTGTTAATATATTCACAGCTGCTATACTTCTCATTATAGCTCTAATTAAGCGTCAATAATCTCAAAAAGCGGCCATTACATTGAGTGTGCACAAAACAACGTTACTAAGATACGCTACTGCTTTCATCAATTATGATAATGCGATCGTAGCGCACACACGCGACATTAGCGGCTTTCCTAATTCCGAGGCTTGCGTCGCGTCGCGCGCCCGACCAACGATGCTTGTCATCGTAAATTTGATCTTCATATCGATTATAATTGCATGAAGTTGTTGCGTATGGTGTTAATAGCTGTGAAACTAAGTAAGGATCACATTACTAGTCACGGATACGCAACTCTTGGAAGTTTTCTATTCTTTTGTCAACTAGAAAGTTTGAAGGTTAGCTTAGTCATCGATACATTGATGAATAAAATGAAGAATTGCTATCGATTTTCAAGGAATTCTTATTGCGGTTTTGTCGGCGGGTTTTATATGCCAGTCATTGCCTCTTATAATCTGTTAGATGATATTTAATAAATTGAAGAATCTCGCGTTTACTTTTTCATACTGTAGTTGATATTGCCTCATTATTTAATAAAAAATAATCACTGTTATTTGTAAATATCTAGTTATAACAGAAATTATTGAGTAACGAATAATTATTTTAACAACCTCTTTATTGTATTAAATCACTTATTTATAGACACACCATAGGTTTTAAATTGCTATTAGTCTTTTATAGATAGAGGTCTTAGAGTTCAACTATATAAAATAAAGAGACTGTCTAGTAAATGATTTTATTATGCCCCATGTATTAGAGGGCGAAGCCATTCATACTTCTACCGGACACAGTTCAAGTCTCTGTGTTTCTAATAACTTTTTGAACGAAAAATCCAATAATAATTTGCAGACGGGAATGAGACCTACCACTGCGCCACCGAGGCAATAACTATTTTTAACAAATGTCTTTATTTATTTATTTATTTAGGATCTCCAACGAAGAATGTACACTGCAAATTACAAAAATAGTCACTTAAGGATAAGGTATGTGTACTCCTTCAATTATAGGAGACCACAGCATTATTGACTTGTGAAGTGTAATCCAATCGGCCTCGGTGGCGTAGTGGTTAGTGTAACCGACTGCCACGCTTGAGGTCGCGGGTTCGATTCCCGCACAAGTCAAACATTTGTGTGCATGAACATGGATGTTTGTCTTGGTCTGGGTGTTTCTATGTATGTATAATATGGAAGTATTTACAAAAAAAATTATATGTATGTTTATCCATTGTCTAGTACCCATAGTAAAAGCTCTGCTTAGTTTGGGCTAGATGGTGTTGTGTGTATGTAGTAGAATATTATATTATTATTTTCCCCGTATAATAGAAAATATACTGCTAGTTGCGTTTTATGAGGCGACTCGCTTGCCTTTCGCCAACTATTTTACAACTTACAAATACATTATTCACATTATCAAACGTAATAACAATCCCATAAACCATCTTGCCGCTTTCCACAACAATTTCTATGAATCATATACTTCAAAACGAAAGCGCATAATCAAATTAAAATTATGAACATTAAACATTCTTAATTAAATCGCGCACATACCGAAATTGTTCAAACTTCACGCTCTTCTTCTTTGGCCTACAAAACATACAATATAGTTGACCTCTGCAGATACATACAACACCCCTTTGTTACTCTAGAAAACTTATACTTAAGAGAGACGAGGTAGTTCAGTTTAAACTGGACTTGAAATTACTGAGAAACGAGAACATTTTGCAAGTTTAACGGGAGAAGTAACAGCCCGTAATAGGCGCCTGATGAAGATGTTTCATATGTCCCGCTACGCTTTCGGAACTATTTATTGTTCATTTAATGAATGTAAATGTAGTAATAATAAACTGTTTAGCTCATTTAAAACACATTAATAAATGAATTACCACAGTAATTGTCGTGAGGAATGAAAGAATAATCCCGTTTCATTGATTATAGACTTGAAGTTGTGTATGTTTTTATCAGCTTTTTGATTCGTTCACGCAATTTCTACTCATGAATACTTTAAGAATGTTTATTTCATAACATGTCTACTGTTTCCCAGTATGATATTGCTTACAATAGATAATTATAAAAAAATATCTGACATAGGTCAGTATTTTTAAGAATTTTAAGTGACGTGAGCGTTTTAAAACAATGGTAAGAAGTGCGTGGAAGGTGATCAGAGGTCTCACACATTTTGTTTAAATAATATTCGGCCATTTTTAATTAACAGGTGGCTTATAGATGTTCTTCAACTGTAGATTTGTTAATTTTCTTAATATTTATCGTGTTATACATATGACTTACATGAAATTTTATTACTCTGGTAACTCCAATAATTTACGTTTAAAGTTTATAAAACTTAACATGATCAAATTGTCATGGATCATCTTTTAAAAGATCTAAGGTTAACATAAATGTCTCGATGGTACCGTATAAGTTCGTGCTTCTTTGCGTGCGATCGTAAGATCTCAGATTCGATTCCTGTTTGATTCGAAAAAACTTTTATCGATTTCTTCTGTTCGGAAATATGCAAAAGCAGCACCTATATTTCGCGGGGTCCATAACATAGTTGGCAAAATGTAAATGCACTTCTACTTCGTTCAGAGAATGTACAACTGTTTAACTATGCAAGTATAGCATTACAAATGTATTTTTTTACTCGCATACAAAGCCATAAGCCGCCGTCATCAGCCAGTAACATAATATTTCCTGCAACAAATGATATTCTCGAGTAGCAACTTGTCTATGGCAACAATAACAGATTATATAATGATTGCTTTTTCCTCGCCGTGTTGTTGTTCCGGACCGCAGGCTATAGCGAATAATTGTGCCTATTTGCATTTGTTACGAGAAAACAATTCTATAGAACTACATACTTTGTAGAATACTATAGTGGAGCATATCCATAATTATGTTGCTTGCTAACTGATGTGATCGCAGAAAAGAATTAAAAAATTAACACCGAATTTTTGAAAGACTAAGCAGCATTTTTATTCATAACCTAACTTTATTGAAATGAAATACAGTAAGTATATATGGAGCAAAAAAAACTGCCATGCAACCAGAATTCAAATCCAATACTTCACAACGATTCGTTAGATATTTACCAGTCAAATAACAATTTTATTTGAAAAATGTTTTAATCTAAGTTTACTGATATGAAAATACAGTAAGTATAACTAACTACGCAAAAAAAACTGTAACACAGCCTGAAATCAACTTCAAACCTTTACCGTTTACCTTTACCCGTTTGATATTTTTTTATTTACCAGTCAAATTACTATTTTATTTAAAAATAATATAACCATTTAAAGTACAATGGACTGCGCACCGCAATCTGGTGCAATATCAGCAAATTAAGTGTCATAAGCTGACTGCCATGACTGGCGTTCCATTAAGTTCCTTTGAATCTGCCCCATGCCCGTCGGTGAACGGTAACACTTCCCATCATGCGGTTTAATATGCAGTAAATATCAGGAACAAAAGAAAATTGCCTGGAGAGTTAAATAATATAACAAGTAATTTCAAAAAAGCAAATAAACGTATCTATACAGAGGTAACTGACTCTTTGTTTGTTTCTTTTTAAGGACTGCACCCGCGGTGGGTCTAATTTCTGTGACGCGGACGCCGCGCCGTTACAAACGTTCAAATAATGGAAACAAAGAACACCCAAACTCAACAATCATTGTGGATCACACAAATTGTCCTGTGGGGATCGAAATCACAATACTCAGCGCGGCAGCAGTGGCGCTGCGACAACTTAAGCTAATACGCTATCCATGCTGTCAGGCCGTCCGCTGTTTTAAACGGGTGCACGGAGCGGCGTGCGGCGTGCTGTTTTTCTATTATCATCCTTAGAGCAGCGCAGCGTGAGGCGGGTCTCCCGTCCCAGGATGATAATAGACACAGCACGCCGCACGGGCACCCGCTCCATGCACCCGCTTAACGCAGCGAACGGCCTCAATGTTTGTTACAGTTTTTGGCACGTATCTTGGTTAGTCTCTTTGGTTATCATGCGGGACGCGGGGAACTTGGTTGCTCAGTCGACCCTTGCCTTTGTTGCACTAAGTGTACCTATCCCCACTACGCCAAAACCTTGCCAAGATACGTACCGGTAACTGTACGTTTAAGTACATTTAAACTACTAAACCAATTTTGAAAGTGGTAACGTATGTGGGTACAGCGCTAAAAAACTACAACTAGTAGCTAATTTCACAGAAACTTTGTTTGTTCTAACAAACAATGTTTCAGGATTGAAAAAATACCTTAAACTTTGCAAAAATCCTATTCTAGCACTCACTCTTAATAAGAATTACGTAAGCTTGAGCAGGACAATGACCGTTTCTTGCGCCGTACTCGTTAAATAGCAAACAATTACGGTTTCAGTCTTATATATAGTCACTGTGCATTGTTAGGATATAGGTACATTAGAACTCCTTTATACCCAGGTATGGCTGATCACTGTCTTTGATCAACGAATGATCCTGTAGCATAACTCTTCGAAGTACGGCTAAGCACTGCGCAAATCTTTGGGTACTAGACAAGGCAAAGCCTTCTTAAAAGATTGTCGTTATTCGGCTTCTTCCAGATTCCTGCCTTTGGCCTGCCTCCTTGGTGGTACAACGAAGTTTTGAAGTTTCTGCAGGTCAATGCTGGTGTAACCCACAGACAGACATGTGGGTTACATCTTATCCTCTGGAAATAAATAGAATACTAAACGCTGGCATCACACATTGTTATGCAGATACGTCTTGCGACTTAGTAGGTCGAAATTGAAGAAAAAGTACAGTCCTCTACAATATAGGATATTCTCGATATTTTAGGTATATATACCAACAGGATGGTGTAGACAGGAACCAAAATCTAAACCAAGAAATTGCGGCAGATGCCGAGTTTGCGGTATACCAACATTATAAATGAAAAAACAACTTGCAAAATCAAGATTGTACGTAAAAAGAGTGAGGTGGTGTTTGTCTTTGGAGCAGCAGCAGCTTAAACTTCTACGCAGCAGAAGATCGCCGGCAAACAAATTAATTTTATGTCCCGATGCTGAGAATGTTTTCTAAGCTACTTAAGCAAGTGCTGTACTGGGGACTCCTTAAAGAGTCAGCATCGAGTGAATAACACCTGGTGTTGTCACTGGGTGGCTCGCATACTCGTTAGCCAACTTACAAAAACAGTCTAACGGTGCTTCAAAGATTTCTACACTATTTAGCCTTCTAGTGTTTGTGTTCACCGGTCTGATAACTTCGTCTAGCTAGTCCTTGTCTACAATCATCATCGTCGGCTCGTCAGAGATGCGTGCTATCGGACATCTTTCCGCCTCTCGTAACGCGGCGAGTTAACGCTCCGCACAATAGAAATCTTGGATCAGTGTGTTGTTCGTCTGCATAATAAACTCGTAAATTGTAAGAATTAAGTAGCTTTTTAATTTTCTGCACGGTGCTTGAGTAAGAAATACAAACCGTATTAAATAACCACTGAAAAGTATCGCAGGATACTGTCTGGCATTAGCATCTGCTGACAACCTTCACATTTTTTCCAACAAGCTTGTATATTTGCTATTAATCCGTCAAACAGGCATTTACCTGCAGAATGGTAAGTAGTAATAGGTTACCGCTACCCATGATGCGGGTAATTATTTGATCCTCCGGATGTTGTAGATATCCACATCTTATAAATTGCATCAAACGATTACTGACCCTGCAAATAAAGAATTCTCTAGCCTTCTACTAACAGCACGTTACTCGTCGTTATTTCTCTGATCCGTGTGCAAATTATGAAGTAACGCATTATGGAAAAGACAATATTATTCATTCATTTTGTAAATAAAATTGTATTTTTTATTTACTTTATTATATTAATAAAATTGAAATATCTATAGCTACAGCTGCTCTACGGGATTCAGCACCTTCATCCTACAAAACATCGCAGACAAATACCTATAACCTTATATTGTATTCCTATAGTGTGTTGCCAGAGCTTCTGAAGGTAAAGCAGAATAAGTTTAACACACCCCTCTCGTAGTAATGCCTGTACCCCGAAGAACTGTACATCATCAAATCTATAGACGCATAGATCATCCAGGCTCCGAACAATCATTTCTGACGCACAACTTTTCAACGTTTCTTATCACGATTGAACCATCATGCAAACCGCATTTTCCATTAATCATCGCGGTTTTCCTAAAAAATTACAGAAGCTTGAACATTTACAGTATAGTCAAATGCTTTAGGCATTAATTCTTTCCTCGTCCGTTTGTACTAGATTCCATTACAAATTGTATAGAACAACTTGATGATTTCTTGAAGCTACAAATCACATTGCGCAGAGAAATTGCCTAAGTGAATGAATAGTTGGCAAGCGGTACGCGGTGACGTGGCGATCACGAGGCGTGAACGCGACGATTGATGACCGATCACGTCTGATTTATATCATAGATGCACAAGAATGCCACTTGTATAAAAACTTAGGGGTAATATTGACTGGAGCGAAACTATTTTAATATTTAATTACATATAAATGTATATACATATATAGAGACAAAAAAACAGTCACAGTTATACGACAAAGCGTGCGTGGCGTGAAAAAGCGAGCGTAAACTACGCTCACTTCCTCACGCGCTCGCTACGCTTGCTTCTGTAGTAGCATTACATTTATGGATTTACGATAGTTCATAGTAATTATAAGCTGAGTAACAGCGATCTCCGTAAGAGTACTAGTATAGTAGTATATTATCTGTGGTAAAAATAAGTAATCGCTGTAAAATTTGAACGGTAAATGGAGTAAAATCCACTTTGTTCCCACTGCATTCTTCAATTAAGTTTGCGTATCCTGTGCAAAATTACTAATTAGGTATTATAATTTCTGAGTCGAACTTTTTATTAGCTTAGCCAAGCTTTATTGCTTCTATGAAAAGATCGCGATTGCAAACATTAGGTTAAGCGGAGTCACTGTGTCGGTGTAAGCGCAAAGAACAAAGGCTCCACAATTGACAGTACAACGCCTCTATAAACCTCTTGCTATTTAATCAATACAAAAGAAAAAGAACCCTAGCCCTTTTTGAATAAAGAATGATTTTCCAAAAACGTTGCCCACCCTTATAAAAACAACTAAGTTAGTGAAGTACTAAGAAGAAATTCAAGCGAGACTAGTCGATATTTGTATGGACATGCCCCATAGAACATCTTGCAGTATATTGCAGTATCTATAATGTAATGTAGTGGTACGCAAATTGCAGCGGGCACTTTTGACGCGAGCCGTACATCAGCTGCGCGTGCGCCGTCGTTTGCGACGAAGATGCCACGCTTCATTGATTGTTGGAGGGTAATACAGATTTTTTGTAGATTTATCTTCTGTGAGACTGTCTCTTAGTCCTGTGGTATAAAATTGCAAGCTGTTGTATGATCTTGAGTTTAATTTACGGGTCTTGCAATGTTACTTAATTTTTTCTGTTGGGCAAATGTTAGTAACACGGCGTCTGGCAATGTTATCTGAAGACGGTAAACACGTACTCGTATAATAGTTGGCGAATTCTGGGTCAAAACAGTTCTGCATAAAACCCTTTAGGGATAGTCAGACACTATGTAAAGTATACTCCGTAAGTATGAGTTTAAACGATACTAATGCATTATACAAGTATTCTGTCATTGTATTAACATTTGCATACCTACAATTTACTTTAATTTGGGATCGAAAATCGCAAGACGTAAAATACAGTGTCAATGACGCTAAAAACTAGAATGATAAACCCTATGCGTACACCAAAATCACGTAGTCGGGAACCGAACCATTAACATACATACAAACTTAAGCCATGATCCAACGAAGCAGTCTATACAGCACAGATTTACAAATGACATAGTGTTAAGATTGCGGTTTCTTCCCGCTACGTACCGCTACAAGTGCAGTAGGTTGCAGCACCGGCTTTAATCGTCTTGTTACTTGTTAGTGTTCCAGTTCGATACTTCAAGTTCTACAGCTATCCTTTTAAATGCCTGTATTATTATGATAAATGAAACCAGAATATTTATTACTAACTATCGGTATTGTTAATATAAGGCTGAAGAGATTGTTGGATTGTTTAAACGCGGAACTACTAACCAGATCGAACTATATCTTGTTGTAATTTAAAGCCTATGTATTAAGGAATGTAATAGGTCTTTACCTATGAAATTGCCGTTCTGCCGTACTGGCCATTTCAAATCAAAATATTTTTTTTGGCTCATGTTTCTAATTTCGAATTGATTTTATTTTAAAAACATGGAAATCGTTTTCTAAAATCGTCATTTGTTTAATAGTTAGTGTTTTGTTTTCATCGCATTCGAACACTTTTCGTCATTATGGATACGTTAAAAATTCGAGTAATTATGGAGTATGAGTACCGTCGTGGCAGCAAAGCGGCACAAGCGGCACGCAACATCAACGACGTTTACGGAGCGAACACTACAAATGAACGCACCACCCGTTATTGGTTTGCCCGCTTCCGTTCTGGAAATTTTAACCTGAAAAATGAACCCTGTGGTCGTCCGTAAACTTTGATCGACAATGACGAATTAAAGGCGATTGTGGAAGCTGATGATACTCAATCTACGGCTGAATTAGCAGCAGCTTTCGACGTTAGCATCAAAACAATATTGGTCCATTTGCGTAAAATTCGCAAGGTAAAAAAGCTTGACAAATGGGTACCCACGAACTCAATGATCGCCAGCGCGAAGTACGCGTCGAGACGTGCCTTGCACTGCTCAACAGGCATACAAATGAAGGAATTTTGAACCGCATTGTTACTTGTGACGAGATATGGATCCTGTTCGACAATCGTAAGCGCTCAGCAAGTTGGTTGGACCCTGGTTCAGCACCCAAACAATGCCTAAACGAAAACTTACCCCTAGAAAAGTGATGGTCACTGTTTGGTGGTCTAACGCCGGTGTAATTCATCACAGCTTCTTACCAAACGGGACGAGCATTACTGAAGTGAAGTGAAGAACTGAACACAATGATGAAGAAGCTTGCACGTCTCCAACCAACTTTGGTCAATCGTTCGGCTCCACTGCTCCTGCACGACAACGCGCGACCTCATACTGCACAGCAGACGGTCTCCAAGCTACAAGAGCTGGGGTTGGAAGTTCTCCGTCATCCGCCGTACTCACCAGACCTTGCGCCTACAGACTTTTACTTATTCCAAAATTTGGATAACTTCTTGGCGGGAAATAAATTCAATACCCGAGAGGCAGTACAAAATGCCTTTGAAGAACTTGTTGCCGCCCGTCCAGCTGATTTCTTCAAGAAGGGCATCAATAAGCCACCAATGCGTTGGCAAAGATGCATTGATTGCATGAGTGATTACTTTATTTAACAGAAGTAAAAAATATAGAAAAAAATAAGCTTAATTTATTGAAATAAACACTTCATACGGATTTTGTCGCGTTGTTTATTTTACTTTATATTATAATATTACGCTTAATTTATTTCATGAAAAACGGCAATTTCATAGGTAAAGACCTAATATATAATAAATATCTTAATTCACGCTACAACCATAAGGAGGGGGTTGACTACTAGAAGCGGCTAGTGCTATTATAAAAACGTAACGAGGGTCTGTTTAGGAAGGATATTTTTTAAAATATATCCATAATATTTCCGTCTGTACCGAAAACAGTGGTTTTAAGAATGTTTGTGTCTATGATAGCCTACCATGAGACTGTTAAACTACCACGCAGATGTGTCTAGTTTGATCCCAAAGCTCGCATCTCTGACTTTTCGAAGTAATGTGTCAATGAAATCCATCGGTTTTTTGTTATTTTATTATTAAACACTAATTATGCTAATAGATAGACAGTCAAAAGTATGCTACGCCAATATAGCTTGCACTTTTTAATATATACATTTATTGTAAATTTTTTTTTTTTTCCTGATCCGCCTTCTTTTCTACTATAAGACGTTTCAAGGTTATCCATGAATTACCGGACAACCTGTATATTTACAAACGTATTAAAAAAGAATATAACATAATTAAAAAAACACTACTAATTATAATACTAGTAAATATTTACAAAAATGATTTAGGCTTCATAGAATTCTTCAGTATCGCTGTCAACTGGTGACGTGCCCAGAAGACTGTCAGCATTACCACGTTGAATGCAATTTGTATTTGAATTGCAATGCTGATTCTTGGGGCCAAGAAAAGACCAGCCTTCAGATTACGCAAAACGTCCAGCCTTCTGATCACGCGAAACGTCGATCAGGCGTTTTGCTATCTCCCTGTACAAAATACGAGCGCTTTGACCCCACGAACCTAGGATTTCCACCCCAAACGGCTCAAAAATGTAATTCCCGACTAAATTACTATATTTGCGCCGTTTGAGGGTTCCCGCGGTTGCCGCAGCAGCACCGGCACATCCCTCAGTGCTTGGAAGATCTGATGGCGCATGGATGTCAACGCACGTTGCGTCCCGCACCAAAGGCCTGCTCATCTTCCAAGGCAACAAGGACACTCCGTCCGGTCTCTTCCCATCGTCGCGTACCAAGCCATTGTGTTCAAGTACAGCTGGAACGCCAGCAGAGACGAGAGCACGACGTATTAAGTCATTAAGATTAGCATGGCGAGAAATTCGACCAGCGCTTCTGCTACTAGAGAGTCCATGGTGTCCGAGGCTATCGACAGCTTCTTCACAGTGACAGCAATGCGAAGAAACACACGAAACACCTAAACTGAGGCAAGTGGGGAGGCGGAAGTTGGTATCGTCCAGAATGTTACCTATATTGGAGGATGGAAGCGCCTGAAGCCAAAGACCAGATTCCCATTCTCACATAGCCAGCAATCGAACACGGTCAGCAACATTGGAAGATGTAGAAAAAAGCTTTTCTCTTACAGAGTTGCTAAGCGGCCCGTCCCACTGCCATTAGGAGAATTGGCAAAACATAATTCGGACAAGGCATTTTCCAGGCGTTCACAGCGTTAGTTTTGTAAGCACTTCTGAATGAACCAGTGTGGATGCTAAAATTTTCCTGGTTAATTCTTCCGTGCTGTGCACCGAGGACAGGAACGCCGGTAAACTAACATCGGAAATAATTTAGTTAGGGTTAGGATATAGACACAATGTATGGTGAGGTAACCTAGACCACTAATAAAATCTTATAACATTGTTATTAGTCATTACTGATCGATGGATGTAACACAAGAATAAAGTGAATTCAAATTTATCTACAATACAGAATTACGGCATTTTAATTGACAATAATTTCAGTGTTCAACATGGCGAATAAAACAACCGTATTATTCTTAAACAATAGATTTATTAACTGGTTATTACTAGGTAACCTATAAAGACTGCCTGTATAATGTACCTAGTGCCTAGGCGCGGTCGCCTAACAGCTAGGCGCACCCCATATTGTGCAGTGACCCGAGACAACGGGACGGAGCAACTAACTTACCAATAGAAATTACTGGCAGCCTATGCATTTATGTAGGAACTTAGTAACTAATTATTATTCATAGTATTGCCTTATATTTACGCGAATGTTATACATTGAAATTAAACACTTTATACGGATTTTGTCGCGTAGTTTATTTTACTTTAGAACACTTTTATTACTAAAATTTTTAAAACTCTAGCCTGCCTATAAACTTAACGTTAGTCTCCCCGTGAACATGGCTGCTGTAAAGCAAGCGAAACGTCGAGGCAAAGTGTAAACTTAAAATAAATAGTTTGATTAATTTAAATAGCTTAAATTGAATAAAGTTTAATAATAGTAGTGTTAGAGTTTTCAAAATGATGCAAGAAAAGTGTTTTAAAGTAAAATAAACAACGCGACAAAATCCGTATAAAGTGTTTAGGTAATTTCAACTAATTATTCCATTAAACCGTACCAATAGAATATTCTGAATCTGTTATGATGATATCTATTTCAAGATTCTACGTATGCCGCCAATAGTTTCAGTATGTGGCAACCTGCTAATTTAATGTCATTTTAATCTGTCAAGTCTCAGAAAACGAGACATAATTAGAAATATTGTGTGCCGCGGCCGCCGCGGTTTGAAAAGTTAATAGTAACAGAAACCTTGTTTCTTCTTTATTCTACAACCACCTGTCTGCCGCGGTTTCATCCGTGTTTATAGTTACTGGTCTCCTTCCGTGGCGTGAAGTTATACAGCCTATGTTATCTGGATAAAATAGTTTACTAAATATGAAATAATTTTTTTAAATCGGTCTCCTGGATTTTGATTTTAATAATTACAAACAAAACCCAAATCTTGCTTCTCTAAACTATCCTATCTTGTTATATGTATGTATGTATATCTATAGATATAGATAGCACCTGCATGTCGTGAACAAGCTCATTCTACTTCTCATTCCCGAGGGGCGCTTGTGGTGGCTTGGTGGTAAAGAAAAGTAAATAATTTAATTTACAAGCAAACTAGGAACACCGTAATGTAATCTCGGTCCATCCTAAATCTTGCTTTTTTGCTTTTTTTTTTACTGGTCTGGAATAAAAAGGAAATAAAATGCAATATTAGTCTGGAATGCCAAAAAATACTACATTTTATTCCTGTGTAAGCCTGCTAAATTGACTGGGGAAGTGCTTCATAATAGTTACGTCAAATACCTACCTACTATACAAAATATAGTTAATAAATGGTTCAAGAATTGATAGTATCGTAAAGAAATTGGGATGAGCAAGTCAAATGATAAGGCACACAACTCGAATAACTAATGAATTATTATTCTTATGCCTTCTAGAAATATTATGCTGGTGTGTTGGACGTAAGGCACCGGTTTAGAACTCGGTGATAGTGTTACATTCACATTATTATGTCTTAATAATTAAGGTAGGTACATGCGACTACTGGTCATGAATCCTCGCCTTTGAATCCCGGGTCAGAATTTTTGAACAATAGTAGCCCGGCGTTGGAATTTTGCCGATGTTGCCCAATTCCGTGCCTCGGAAAGCACGTAAAGTAATTGGTTCTGCGCCCGATCTCACTTCAGTCGTGTCGGATTGCCTACCCATCGGATTATGAGAGTTAGGAAACAGCAATAGTGCACTTGTGCTTGCGCACACACTTGTGGACTATAATATCTTCTGCGCAGATTGCCAGTCTCCGTTAAGATTGGCCATTGATTAAGATCTGACACTTATCTTAATGTTAATCTTTTTAAAAAACAAAAGAAAGCTGGTTTTGAAATGTAGGTATATTTCGGTCATCAAGGTAAATTGAACAGCGGTTCCACGTTCCGTATCCCTTACTTAAAGGGGGTAACGATATATTGGCTTAACATTGTAGAAGTAAGAAAGGATAAAGCCACATCTATGCCCATCTGATGGTAGCGCTTACCATCAAATGGCCGCTGACTGATTTGACCAAAAATTTCAATCGTAAAATGAGCTCTCGCCATCCTTAGATCGCACGAAGAAGTATCCACGCAAAGATAAGTGAGCTCACACAGTATAATTCCCAGTATAAGTCCCTCTCTTACATATTTTGTAATATAACTACTTAAGTAATATAAGTAGGTACTTTGTATATCTATATAATTAAGATTATGATCTATTATATACCGAAAATAAGCAGATATGTTACTAGGAAATGAAAAATAAACGAAAGTCTCAGAAACTACCCAATTGCATCTTTTTTATATAGTAACCATAACATCTGCATCGGATCACTAAAATCCCTTTCAAAACACAAATTGTTCAAATGATAGCTATTCCTTTCACATAAGCTCCTTTATTTTATCTATTGCACACTACTTATTTATATTTTTTTAACTCAAGTACAGTTATTAATAACGAAATAGCATTAGATTAGATTTTCAACGTCCATTTCAATGAAAATGTATCATCATAATATCTATAGTGTACCTATATCTAATATCATTGCACATGTCATATTGCCATTGTGTGTCGGCGTCTAAAAAGGTAACCTTTCTTACTGCTGTCTAGTTATAAAATGATTGTTAGTATATTGATATAACTATTTATTTAATTCCAGCAACCTGTGTGCCATTGCTGTGTAAATAACGCTTTTTTTTCTTCTTGTCAATGCAAACTTTTTGGTAAGTATTAAAGATTTGATCAAAGTAGTAGTAGTAGAGCCTCGCTGATTTGAAGGACTACCCTCTCAAAGAATATCGACGTGAAATAGCAGTATTCCTACTGTTGTGTTTCGTTCGGTGAGTGATAGTGCCGGAGGCGCAATCACCCTCTTTCCCCCTTCCTGCTCCTTCTCCCTCCCACTTCCTTTCCTAAAGGGTCGACAACGCGCAAGTGATGCCTCTGGTGTTGCAGGCGTCCATAAGCTACGGTGACCATTTACCACCAAGTGGGCCCGTAGGCTTGTTTGCCAACTTAGTTGCATAAAAAAAAGTATGTCGCTCTAGACGTCGCAAGTAACAGCTTCTAATACAAAAGATGCATAAGATATGTTAAGAAATTTTAACTCTTTCAACGCAAAAAGCGTGACAGAAAGCAACTTAGTATGGTAGTACCCACTAAACGTATGCAAATAGTGTTAGACTAGGCTTTCCAAAGTTGCGCTGCGTGAAAGCCTTGCTTGGCGTACAGCGGGCCATTAGCTGGTTCCATTGCGACGTGGTTGCTTATGTATACACACAGTATATTAAATACGTACGGAGCATTTCAGCATAAAACAGGAAAGAGTAATTCAGGTAGCAAGATACTACTAAGAGCATTTTAAAATTCGTACTTCACATAGATAATGAACATGACGTTATATAAAGATGAGTATTGCCAGCCCAAAATAAATCGAAAACATAGGTTAAGGATTTGACAAAACAACTGTTTTATGACCTTGAAACCCAATTTCTGTATTTATGGACGACTGTAATTTTATCTTATCTTTGAATATTATTGTTTCTGTGGGTTGCCGTGGCTATACAAAATTAGTGTGTAACAGTAATAAATGTATTTATAAATTGTTTAACAAATATAATAAAAATAAAACTTACATACATTACCTATTATATACATTACTACATAACATACATTATTATACATAATATAGAACACACATTTATAATATAGAGTCCTTGCTGTTCAATGTGCGTCGCAGTGTTCATTAAAAAGAGATGTTGCTCAGCATAATACCGCACTGCTTGCGATACAGCACTGATTTTCAGCAACACTTCAATATAGTATTAGTAATCATCATCTATTTTTGTTCCTACGAACAAACCACAGATAGGTCGGTTATTGAGATTTACATGCCGTAAGGAGGCTGTAAGCATCTCTTACAAGGTAAGAGGTAGATCAGGGCAACTCACTATATTCTGAATAGGTAATTGAGCCTGCCATTTAAGAGGTCATCGTAAACATTCGATGCACTGTAAATACAAAGCTGTATCAAAAAAGTCCTTAATACGTTGTTTTGTAGAACTCGAATTTTAATTAGTAATTTGAACTGAAGGATATTTGGAAAGGTGTGCTTCGCATCTCGGATTTGAAAAATAAATATCTTAACGTTAGCAATATGATATCATGATTCTTAAACTTTTAACAACTTTATGTGTTTGTACCTAGCTGTTTCTTTGGTTTGTAAGCTAAGTTTAAGCATCATTTTCTTTGTTGTTCCTAAGTTAAATTCGACTGCCGATTGCACGGCAAACGGGTCCAATGCTCAATTGTTAAGTCTTTGTTTCGACATTCTCTAGGGATAAATATAATTTTCAGCTGTGCTAATGAGACTGCAGGCATTACCATATTATACCTAGATTATTCATTCTATCTGACACCGTTAAAAATGTCGTGCTTCGGCTCCGTATTTTAGCTACGTACCTAATACATGCGACTTATGAATATAAATGTGACTATGAATATGTGATACACATGTAACTGAAAATACAATCGTGAAATTATCATATGGCCACTCTCTATAAGTTTTCCAATTGCAATTGCAAAACAAATATTATTAAGTGTCGTAACAAAAAACTCAAGTAGATAAATGACTTTACTTTGGAGCTAATGCCTATTTTTTTAATTGTCGCTCTATTTACTTCGATATTTTATACTGATTAATATATATTATGACAAATTGCCGCACAATATCTTTCTTTCTTTTTGCAGTTGGTTATTTTTTGGAGTAGAGAGAAGCTCAATTTGATTTTAAAACTAACGTCTATCTTAATTATCTACGTCTCTCATGAGCAGGTTTGTGGAATTTAGATAATTACAAGCTCAACTTAGAATCAATCGTCTATGACAATTTACCGGTCCTGCGGCATCTTTGCAATACGCAATTACGCAGACGTACTGAGATTGCCATAAAATATAAAGTATTATACAAATATAAGTAAAACGGTCCACTGTGATAGTTTAAATAATTAAAAGAAACGAAATTAAAATGATAAATGACTTTCAAACTTCACATCTTATAAAATAATGTAACGCAGATCACAAGTTTTCAACTAGAAACTTATAAGTCACTAATTTGCGCTTTTGAACAGTTAATAAATTAAGAACCGTAGGTATTAAGTATGTGTCTACTCTGCATATCTATTTATTTTAAATGTAATTTAAAGTAGAATAAAGATGAGTCTTTTTGAACTTTCACGGGTAAAATCTAAGTGAAAAAGCTCAATATCTATTGGTTGGTAACAGAAATACTGTAATCTTATTGGACAGATTTCTAACGGGCTTCCCGCAGCTACATTCACTCCGCGTCACCCGGTCGCACGCTCGGCGCCATCTTCAAACCGGTCAGTCCGCCGCGAACTACCGTGGGGGTAACGTCGTTGTCGCAACGATACAAATTATTATATCTAAACCGGACCAAACCCTACCGGTATAAATTATTATATATATAAATTAGCTATTATAATTATAAATCAGTGTCAAGTTAATTGATGAAGTGTTAGAACGAGTTCGCCATTCGCGAATATAGTGCAACCTGTGATTTGATCTCGCGATCTACGTGACTGCATTCTTTGGTGGTGTGAGTTTGCTGAAGTGTGAAAAGGTGAGTTTTTATGTTATTATCGGTAGAATGTGCCGGTCGGGTGGTCGGCCGGGCGCGTCGCTGGGGGAGCTTGCGACTCCCGCGAATCGATTGTCCCGGACTGTCGGCTCGGGACGGTACGTAGGTATAGTTAAGTACGAACAGTAGCTGGCGCTCTGGGGCTGCACACCCTCGCTCTCTCGCGCCCGCCACCCGCCGTATTTGTCGTTTCACTTGGTGATCTTGAACTAGCTAGACGTGGCGCGCCGGTTTTGTTATGTCTATGAATTATTTATAAACATTCTTCCATACACCGCTTTTGTTTTTTCAGCTGCACCCAGGTGGGTTTGGTTTATGCTATCGACCAGAAATAGGAGCTGTTCTAACATCACATTTTATTATGTTGCGGATTCACACTACCCTCATTTAAAAAGAAAAATAATGAGAGTTCCTTGACTATCCGAGCAAAAGAAATTTCTATAATAGAAAGACGATTTCATTTGGCAAAAGCACAAATTAATAATACAAGTCCAGAACATAATTATGCACTGCTTAGCCGAAGTTGAACGTAACGATGTAAAAAGCAAATCAAAGTAAGCCTGCTTTA
Organism: Catocala nupta; assembly: GCA_963675205.1. Classification (NCBI taxonomy): domain Eukaryota; kingdom Metazoa; phylum Arthropoda; class Insecta; order Lepidoptera; family Erebidae; genus Catocala; species Catocala nupta. The sequence goes on along the minus strand of OY776084.1, from coordinate 7,308,901 downwards.
AATGTACCTACACGAGTTCATTGACAGAAGCCTTCCAGAGTTCCAGACCCTTCCTTATCCCGAAAATAACCAGACAACAAAGATACCTACCGAATAAGATTAGTCATAGTGGACATCCGTGATTAAGTAAAATACTATGAAATGCAGCAGAGCAGTTTTGTCTAGTCTACACATATTGCTTGTCATTCAGATTAAACTTAATTAACTTGGTACCCATGTTCAGTTATTTTCCGGAGTATAAATTCCTATAATAATATAAAGAATATTGAGACTAATATAGTACTTATTGATTTTCCTGCCATGTACTTGGCTATTTTTGTTACAGGACAATAGTAATAATATAATTACGTTATATATGTAGCTACCATGAGTGGTCGGATACAAAATAAATAAAATTTTAATGAGTAGGTTTCAGTAGTTTGGAATTGAGGGTATATTCCTATTATGTTTACTTAGGGGAGTGAATATTCCTAATATGACTGTAATGTAGCTTTGCGTATACCAGCCATATTTCGTGTAGTAAGATGAAGTTCGACCTAACGGGGAGCAAGCTTATTGTCGTTTATCAAATGTTTATCAACAGAGGTTTCTAAACTCCGAGATGCCACTTAAAATTTCATGATAGAAAAGCAATAACATTTTGTCCGATCCGGCAGTCGAGCCTTCAACTTTATGTACAATGGCTTTTACTACACCGCTGAAGCAATCTTGTATTCTATGAATTAGAATATTTCGGATACAATTGGATCATCCATCTTAGAAAGTTTTAAAATGTTAAAACAAGAACTCTCACAAGCGAGAATATAACTAAGACTTGTGTGAATAAAGAAACCCATAATATTGCGTCGATTATTCAAGAACATTCGAAATGATATAAAATATCGGAGATAGCGAAGTAAAGGAGCTATCTCAAGTAGGGTTGCCAAAGTTGTTGCACGTACAAAAAACCTTAGGCGAACTCTAAATATAAATGGCAACTATAACCAATCAAATTTTTATGAGATTATAATGATTTAAACTTTAATGTGGTTATTCATTATGCTCGCTAACTACACCTCTCAAAATTTGATTCTGTACTTGAGCGACCACACGGCTCATTTCTATGCAAAATATAGGATTCAGTGAGAATCTCGTTGTATCCTTGCAAAAATTACATTCTATTTTATTTTTGCATTTAGTATAATTAAACCTACTATTTTTTTTAAATATGGTAGCCCTAATATGCTGCATTAATTTAAAAAAGAAAGTATGAATTACAATGTATAAGGGGTTTAATAACCGCTTGTATTAAACATAATATAAGGCAATGAATAATTGATGATCCGTCTATGGCGTATGTTATTTCTATACTTTCGATTCTGAATTATTCATAGAGAATGTGTCGATATTACGAGTCTCCATAATAGGTGCAAAGATGTGTTCTTAGCTTATGCGGTTATAACGACCACTTACTACTGTTGGTGATGGTTAAATGTTGATTAGGTATATAACATAATATCACGTTTATTATGTATCCTCGAAGGGATGGGCAAAAATGTTTGTCACACTTATATCTTTCCATTTAATATCATTAGAATATTAGGACTAAATCAGGAAAAAAGTTAGGTACAATTAATGATTTTGTTTTGCCATGAATTTTGGTCTTACTGAGCCTCCTGTTTTATGCACATTTTTGTTTTGTCATGAGTGGTAAAAATTACCATAGAATATTGATCCGACTAGAGTATCAGAGAGCACAGACAAATCCTCGTGTGATCAACAAACACATGAAAATCAACATGTTTGGATAGTTAAAATACAATTTTACTTCAGATTATTGTAGCATGTGGAACCTACCATATCTAGCAGATATGGATCTGCTAGATATGGTACAATAACAATGGAGACAAGTTCTATTACTAAGATCGGTCCTCGTCTAAACCTGGCGTTTCGCTGAAATTTAATGAAATCAGCTGGAGAAAATTCTTTATGCTACGTAAGATAGCAGCTTAAGAACCTTGTTGTATTCTTTCACTGTTCACCAGGCTCCTTAGGGTAGGCACTGCTATTACTAAAGGACTAACCACCTTTGCGTTAGATTGGGAGCCCAGAGACTTCTTTTTTTAACGATCAACCACGCACAATTGGTGGCCACAAGCCACGGCTACCGTTTACCATTAGACAAGTTTGCTTACTTCCTTGATTGTATAAAAAGTCAGAAATCGGTTCGTTAATACCGTGGCCAGCAGCCGAATCATTACATTGCAAATGCGACCAGAAACCGGATGGTTCAAAAGCAGTCTCACGCACAGAAACAGGTGTCAGTTTAATGTACCGTGATCTAAAAAACGTCTAATAAATGGCCAGAGAAATTAAGCGCACAGGTCCATCGATGTAGCGTTTGTGATTTACTGATGCGCGTGCGCAGTGCGCATAATCAGACCGCGGCGCATGTCCTTCTGCAATAGATCAAGTGTCCAGTTGACATGTTCAGTTCACAGCTCATTACGTTGCGTGGAGTTATTAATAGACTTAAAACCACTATTAAGATTTTTTAAGTCATCACATGAATCATTATACCTATTCTTTTTTTTTTATACCATTTATACGATTCGATAGTGGCGCGTATGTGCACGCTTGGAAAAAGTTTAAATCGCAAAACGTCGATTCTTCTACTTACAAACCCTCAGGAACAAAAATCTGTTGGTGACAAATTGTAATAATACAGTAGGTACTTACCTCGTGCTGAAATGTAAAACCAATATCAATTTGCTCAACCGATCGAGCATACTTGGGAGACGCATCTAATGTATTTAATATCGTGAACGTACTGCAGTCGCGACTCGAATCAATAGAGAATACGAAGTTTAGTCTAGACGCCATTTTACTTTATAGCAATCTCATTTGCAGACTACGCTTTCACTTTACAGTAAAAAATGCAAACGATGAGTTTACGAATTATATTAAACAGATTTTTGCATAATAGGTATAAAAATATTAATAAATAGCATAGAAATTAGGTTAAATATCCGTAAATGGTATGGCAGAGGTATATTAGGTTTTATTTAACCTATGGTAAAATTCATGCTATAGAAGGCAAGCATTTACAGCTATCTACCGGGATAGTTAAAATGGTCCTTAAAGAAAAACAATGTAAGACAAGAAAGAGGACAGCAAATCCGCTGATAGCCTGGTGGACAATAGACATAGAAGGGATAATCGCTTCGTCTTTAAATAGAACACGTTCGTTGTACCACAATATCGGAAGTAAGAAATCTCCACGCAGCCACTACGCTCATTATAAAAATGCTTACTAATCATACTAGTCATCATTTTAACAGTATTATTTGCACGGTGAAAGTCACGTAACAATTTCAAATAAATGTTTTTGTATTAAAGTAAAAGAATGCGTTTGAGCATCATTGCTATACTTTCCCAAATCCGTGATAGACACGGCATCGCGCCGACTTTCCAACAAGCGTCGATGTTATCTGTTTCATAAAAATGAGGCTCATTTAGCTCTCGAGCTACAGATATGTGGCCATTTCAGTAATTAAGTGTGCTTTGGTTTTAATTATTCTGTAACGCGGATACCGGAACGTGTATCCGAACGAAGCCGCCATGCTTGGCGTTCTAAATTCGAATTTTGAATTCTTTTTATTGTTTAATGGCTTGCACTGATTTTTGTGTTAAATGCCGACTGTATAGCGTCTCTGGAACTTTGTAATGTATAAGAATTCAAACCTAAAACAATTAAACAACTAACATTGTGTTTTGTCATAAAAATAGCCAACATCATCTTCGGCTTATAAACTATTGCAAGGCAAAAAAAGATTTTACATATATACAGTTGTAAGGGAGAAAAACAATTATTACCCGTTTATTACACTATTAATATGGACAAGGATAGCTAACTATTACAACAACCAAAGTAATACGGTCTGTTTGTATCTTTGTAGCAAGACTTAATTTCTCTCAGTTATTTACAGTCCAAAGAAAATTGTTTTTGCGGCATCAATTACTTGGCCCTTTCGCTGTTCCGTGATAAACACAATTGAAAAATCTATTGTTATGAATCATAGGTGATTCATCGGACAAGTAACCTGTTGTTTTTGTCCCTATTTAGTTTCTCCCAAATATACACTGTATCCACATCCTCTCGTTTAAAAGTAACAACTAGTGTTTACCTTATAAACTCAACATCCAGCCATTAGAAGCTGTTTACCTTACTAAGATACGGCAACACTATCTGCAGATCGACAACGTACATATCTATGCATTTTTTGCCCGATAAGTTAGGGACTGACATATATTTTTCTCGTTTGTAAACGAATTTTTATTTGGCGCGTTTTCGACTCTATGATTGACATATCATGTAGACATATCGATACCATATCGTGGCTATCTGATGAAAGATTATTATGCTTATTAGCATTTTGGAGAGGTTTCCATCGTGTTAGTTTCGCTTAATATAGTTTTATCAAGCTGTTATAGCGGTATTGGTTGATCTCCGACAAAATTGGTGATAAATCTGATTTCCTAGTTTATTACACGGCTCATTTGATATTTCGGCTTTTAGCGGATGCAATATATCCTGTATGCCGATAAGCAATGGAGTTGAACGATGAAGTATTAAGTTTATACTGTTTTAAGATGGTAGCCCTGACATTTTATTTCTTCATAAATTGTCTTTGTTATTTCTTAGACTATTTCTACGTAAACCAAGAGGCAATAAGGGAGCAACATCATGTTTGTTTGTTGTTTATATGACCGCTAAGCCCAGTGTTAAAATAAAATCTAATAAAATTAAATATCTTATTATAGCATAATTAGAATTGTCTGATACGTTTACTACAGTAAGTAAATAACTGTTTCGTTGGTGCAGTCTAGATAAGCGCAAGCATATGCAAATGCTGGTCATTTGGCCTTGGATTAGACACTTGACTTAGACAGTGATTTTGGTTTTTCCAATGAAAAACATTCTTAGTTGCAGCACACTGCACAGTCTAGCTAACGATAAACCATACAGTCTGTTAATCTGTTAAGTCATGGTATACAAGATATAATTAAAAACATACTGTGACTGGACACCGGTGTGCCACTGCGACTCAATATGTTATCGTAGGTACTGCACACTAATTTAACAGTTGACTGATAGTACCGACTAATCAAACACTTAATACACACATCATTAGTATTATTTAAGAAATCAATAAATTATATTATAAAACGTAATATCACCACATTTTGGGCGCCAAATATCCTCGATGAATCAACATTCGTTTAACATTAAAACATATTATAGTATGGCTGACAATACCGGCATGATTACTGGCAGACATCCGTCCATTGTGAGGCTTGCTTGTGTATGCGTCGCATGCAGCCCAGCGACATGGCCTGGGACCCCATGAGAACGACTATAACATTATCATTATTATCCCTTATTGAATAGCTTGGCCCTTAGATTATATGATTGTCTACTGCAGACCTTCATCAAATAGAATAATGATGTCAAAACTGTGTAAGGCAATTTTTATTCATAGACAATTAGCTTTTACCAGCGAGCAGTACTTTTTTCTGACTGAATGTTACCATATATCCGTTTCTGTACTCCTGGTATGATCGTAATAAACAAACTCGCATTTGCATTCATAATATTTGTTAGGATTAGAGAGTAGCCGGGTTTAAGTTTACCTAAATTGGCTATGTTGCCCAAAGTTAAACCAATTATATTGGACTTGATAGCCGTTGAGAGGTTATTTGAGTAACAAATCAGTATCAATAATCGAGCAAGTGGAATCCGGATAGATATTTAGACGTAGACAAAGAACCTTTCATAATATGAGTATCTAAGTACGTATAATGAACTTATGAATAGCTTTTTGATTAATTATGATTGCGTACTACTTTATCTAATAGATTAATGCGTGTGAGTTTCACAGATAACGGTTTCGAATTTGTGTGTACTTCATAACTGTTGTTGAATTGTTTATGAAGCTCCTCGGTACAGAGATTATCCCAAGAGCGGGAGTTATACTATTAAACAAGCGAGTAACATATATGTTATATCATAATGACTTATTTATCGCCTGTATGTTGATTCAGTAAAGCTTATGAAATTGCTGAGGCTTAAGTTCACTTTTATTAGTTTATTTCTGGTAACAATGCTACTGCACTGCAAGCACAGAGTCTAGGAAAGATTAAATCATGCGTAGATTATTCAGTAGCCACGTCAAGAATATTGCGATTGTCATCTAATTTGAATTTCAAATATAGAATGCTGACACTAGCCAGTGATATTTTCTATCTTATTTTTTTTAATTTGTCAAAGATCAACCACGACCTTATAATGAAATTCTTGTCAAAATTGATTATCGATGCTATTTATAACTTAGGCAAGCAAAGAATGTTAAAGATTATGTTAATACAGACAGCTGGCTTATTATAATATCCTTAAGCCTATTATAATGACATTATCAATTACTATCGTATGTAAATCTAAGATAACATTATTTTATGCTAATTTTACACATCCTTTATCTCGAATTCGGCTTAAAAGCTGCTTTAAATATAAACGCATTTTAATTACGTGCAGTAGATTAAATACTGCTTAATTTCTTCCTCTTATAGACACTTCAATGACGATTTAGTCAATTGGTCAGGTTTTTTTTATTTCACCGTGTTGCCCAGTCATTTGCCTTGCGAGCTGAACTCAGCTGAGCCAAACATAGGTACCGAGCTGTACCTATATTCGGCATCGGGTTAACTGGTCTTCCTTGACTTCTACCTTACATTTTATTTCAAATCAATAGAAGTGCTGTTTGAGTTGATTTAATCGAACCCGAGTCTGAGATTGCTTGCAAAATAAGTGCTAATTTTCCAAGGTCCCGGCCATCAGATATCCCACCGACCTAGCCTCTACCATAAGAATCTCTTCGATTTTGTCCGATTGGCCGTTTTAAGTCTCCACCTGGTTTTCTTATTTTTGTTAGGGAAGGGTGGCCTTTCAGTATCGATATCCAACAACAACCTTCTTATAGTTAGCCGTAAACGTAGTTTAATATTACATAATAGATTCATTTTAAGTTACAGGTAATAAATAACGCATAACAGACCTTTCTGAGTCACAAATACACGGTATTAGCATAAATTGTAATGTTTAGTTGTTTACTCAAGTGCGACGCGTCGCCGGTCGTAGTCGTGCCGCGCATGCGCTATGACATCCTCCCGCGCTGTTATACACTAAAGTAGTAACAGAGATCGTAAGTAATAACTTAGATGCAAGGCTGTATTTCTCAAAGGGCAATTACCAGAGAAGTACTGCACCCACATTTCTCTAGATCTACTTTTAAATGACACCTAATTGAGAGCGAGTCAATTTAAGTCTACCAGGCGCAAAGAACACACTATGTGATCCTGTTGCGAATTCTCTAAGAAAACCCAATAGAACTGCTCGACCCGTTAATCGAACCCGAGATCTAACGATCCTGCAAACTTAGGCCACAGGATCAGTGAGCCTTAATATTTATTTGTTTTAAAAGCAACTACATAAGGATTAGTCCGCATTGCAAGAGACTTGACAAACATTTAAATAACACATAAAAGTGGATATAGTAACGAGAATAGAAAAGGGTATGTTAAGTTGGTTTGGGCATGTAGAAAGAATGGACGAGAACAGACTGACTAAGAAAGTTTATAAGGCTAGTGTGAATGGAACAGTCGCAAGGGGAATACCTAGGCGAACGTTTCTTGATCAGATCGGAGACGTTCTGGATAAAGGCCAGGTTAAGAGCACCTTAAACCGGCGAGCGTGTAAGAGAAATGTTATGAAAGTGAATGAAGCCAGATAAGTGTGTCAGGATCGTAGCAAATGGAAATCCGTAGTCTCTGCCTACCCCTCTGGGAACTATACTACCTAAGCTCTGAATACCTCTTTATGGAACAAATTGTACAGAGATTCTAGAAAGCCATTAAGACAGGTAGTCGCTTTAGAATATTCTTTGAATCCTGGAGCAATCCACTTGTACCAGTACCTCCATCCTTTCTTTTTCTGTTCTGGCTACGACCATGAGCTCGTACTCGCTCGCGTGACGACTTCGCTCGACTTGAAGAGTTCTGGGACTTGAGTCCAAGAACTCTTCAAAAACGCTGTCAACCGGGCTGATCTTCGCCACTTGCGATAACAGTATTAGAACAATGCGCTTGATGGTAATAACTCTAGTGGTTGTGGTCTCAATATCTGGGAAACAACGGACACCAAATACCGGATTTCTAAACTAAGCGTCGAATAAATTTTGTTCCATGTGTTTCCCAAGCCTGTTTTCAATCGTACAATTTGACATTGCCTTCATGACGTAGGATTTTTTGTGCAGCCGAGCATTAAAGGTCCTTCCCATCCCGTCGGACGAGCGGGCTGCATCACAATGAAGGCATTCATACTAAACGCAGCATTGTACTGAGAGCGAGATGCGAGATTAGGAGGACAGGCGACAGAAGTGCTCTGAATGTTAGTTTTTTTTAACTGTGTGTCCATGTCTGTACAGGGATCGGTTCAATGACAACTTGTAAATTGAAAAAGATGGTTGTGTTTTCACAACGCTGTTTGGTTTATCAATTTATCATAGATTTATGAATTATGATCCTTCAAGCTAGGTATTATGGATAGGTTTTGGGAGTTATCAAGTTTTAGGAAGTAAATTGGTTTGTTTACGTATTGTTAGCCCATTTGATTTGATAGTTGATAAGAGATTACTATTTTGATGAAATCCCGAGTTTTTATTACTTACTTAGAATACTACATACAAAAAAGAATACCAACAATGTTTGTTTTTACTATTCAAATAAGGAAGGAGTACCAAAGTATCTTTTATAAAATAAGTATTTTAGGGGGTGTATGTAAGTGTGTAAGTTAATTATTTTAATGTAGTTATGTCTATTTCATTTTCCAAAACATTTTAATCGATGTAACTACATCATTTATAATATGTAATCTTAATAAAATATTAAAGCTATGCTCTGGTTTAATCATAAAGTTATTTCCTTCTGTGTTAAATAAACAGACGCGAATACAAGATGGCACCCGTAAAAGGAAAACCGCACAACCCAGGGCCATCGTCTGCGCTAAAATTAACTCCATTGCACCAATCAGTGTGTCCACCGCCTTGTTTTACTTTTTGAACGCAATCTATTGCGATTATCCAGATAAAGAATTGTTATTATCTCTGCTCGTTCGATTTTTTAACTCGGCGAAATGGCGAATTCGTCACGATTCTCGTTTAAATTGCCTGTATTTGGTATAATGGGGCTTCGGAAATAAATAGACAAATAAAAATATTTTTATCCTGAGAACGTGGAATTGAATCTATTTTTAAAACCAGTATTATATCCACTTTACAACAAACGAAGTAGGTAATGGTGCAGGGGCAAGCCAGGGCAAGCACGATCCGTTCAAAACTAAAACTGTAATCTGCCTCTATAAAAGGACTGATTTGTTGGGCTGAGCTTTATGATAGATTGCTAGATAGATGCTAGATTAAACGAGTTAATATCTACAAAATATACTAGGTACTTTAAAAGTTTAACGAGTCTATAAACTGTGATCGTCAAAAATATTCTGAACCCAAAACAATAGTTCTTAGAATTCTCGTCTGTCTGCAGTCTTGTTCTGACATCTTGTAAAAACCACTAACCGGATTATGAACTTGTTTTCATAGTTTAGTAACAACTCAAAATCCAAGTTACGTATGTTTGATTTAGGAAGAGTGACGCATAGTGTTACAAAATTAAATAAAAACGCGCTCGAACCATACCTAATTTACGTGCAAGAACATGCAGGCAAATGCTAGTTTCAAACAAAGACAATGTGTTATTAAAATACATGGAATTTAGGTTAAAATTAAACGTTAAATCAAATATTCATAACAACTTAATCAACCGCTATGTTTCACTTTACTAATAAATGTCACCATAGTTTATGGTGCTATTTGGATATAGTTTACGACCTTCGTGATGCCTGTGTTAGTATGATAGTTGTCACAAAACAACATGGCCGGCTTTTCGAAACGCTCTCGTTCCGTTTGAAAACTTCCACAATTATATAAAAAGCGAAAGCTTGTTGTTAATCGTATTCGCAAACTGTGCAAGTGAGAATTGATTAGCGATGTCAAATATTTTGTAAATTATGATGTTATTTATTAGCTGTATGAATCTAAAGGTAATAATTAGAAATTGGAAATTGTGTTGATTAAACTTTCTGATTACGATTCAAGTTTAATTAACTGTTATATCGTATACTTATTTATTTATTCGAACCTACGTTTTTAATTCGAAAGTAGCATCTAGACCAGAGGTTGCCAGACTTTTTTCTCATAGACCACTTTCAAAATTGAGCTGGTTCCGGTGGACCCAGCTCAATTTTAAAAGTAGCTAGAAATTTTAATCAGTCAAGTAAAATCGGTATATTCGGACCAAAAAGATTTAAAAAATAAAAGAAATTCTCAAGACCTGTATTGGTCTGTGGTATTTAAATAAATATTATCTATTTCATTGATAGGTAAAGTCAAGCCAACATTTTAACAGGGGGCTTACGAATTGTAAACCCCTTTTTTTGTCACGCCTTCGTTGACCCCCGTCGAGTCTCCCGTGGACCCCTGGGGGTCCACCTGGACCACTTTGGAAACTAAGGATCTAGTCTTTAATATTTAAGTAAGTAGGTACTTACCTACCTAAATAAAATACTAAGGGCTTGTACTACCACCTGTAGATAGCATTTATCTAATTCTATACGATAAAAGTCTCACCATCTCTCTTCTTTAACCTAACATGAGTGAGACAGCATGCGATTTATCTTTCGGATAACTTTTACTTGTTAGTTGTAGGAATGGCCATAAGTATTCTAAGTGTAGGTAGGTACCTATCGAATTACCTATACTTTTATACTTTGGATGGAAGCTAGTTTTAAAATGGTTTATAACTGAATATGTTTTATTTCCTTTCACTGAAGCAAATTAGTACTTAAACTTTAAAAATGTAAATTTAATTAATACAAAAACAACAAATACTCTTGTAAACTTGATTTTAACAATAAGTAACATCTTAACGGATTTTACAATTTATTAATTATTTATGTAGGTATTTCCTTTTCCATGACCGCCGTTATTGTAAGGAAGTATGACAGTAAAAAAACGTGCATTTGCTATTCAGAAATCCACGTCCAAAACGTATTTCGAATACTGAACGTGCTTCATTTTGTCGTCGCCGCAGTGTCAAGGTCATGGGCGCATGCGTACAACGCGCCCGCGTTTTTGTGCCACATTTTGTTTTTAAACTTTGAACGCAGCTGCACTTCCATATTTTATTTTTACTATTATTAGATTCTTTTTTGGGGTTAGTCATAAGCTCGCACGCTTGTCAAAATATTAAATTAGTATGTCCGAAAATAAATAAGCGAGAAATATGGTCGCGAATTCTTAGTATTAAGAAAGAAACAAACTTTTATTTGGATAAATAACACTGATGAATGATGATATACGTTCATAAATCAAAATATTCGTGCCATTTAAAGTATTATAAACGGGGTAAAAACAAAATTCTTTTCCAAACTATATCTACAGAAATTAATTATTTAATAACTCACGTATATAAGACATTATAAGTACTTAAGTGTATTAAGGAACTGACTTACACATATTATACCGTTACCATTTCATTTTATCACCAGGGCTCGATATAATGCCGTGTCGTAAAACTATGATGTATGTACCAAAAGATAAATAAATGTCGAAACTGTCTAACATCTATCAATTAAATTTGTTTATCACGGACCTATCCTAACTTGACATTACAGGAATGATTAAATTAATGGATGGTTCCATTTAAACTTCGAATAGAACGCACCCGCCACCGACCCGGAATCCATAAATAAAAAAGAACTTATCGTTAAAAACCTGCTTGTTAGAAAGCAGAAATCAGAAACAGCTGTTTTTAAATATATTATTGAATGATGGTGTGGAAATCGGATGTTAAGTCGTGATTAAATATATTATTGAATGATGGTGTGGAAATCGGATGTTATGTCGTGATTGGAACTTGGACTATAGATCAGATCAATTAAGCTTGTTACTTATTAGAAGTGTTATGCTGTTGCTTTTAAAATATATCATTATTCACTTTCTATTTTCTTTTACTTGTAAGTATATTTTAAATTCACTTTATCATTTCGTAATCTTGTCGGATACCGAATAAAGTATCTTCCATGTGATAAATAATTATTACCACTAACTTAACTTTAGAAAAGACAGCAATCGATGACAATTTTATACGTTTTATAATAATTAATTTGAGCTGTCACCAAAAATATTAAAATCATGGCAACAAAATTTAAATTATGTAAACTTCTTTGCTTTAAAGTTGTATCTTATCTATCTCAAAATATAATCCATATTCTATTCTATAATTATCTATAAAATTAAATGTAGGTACCTAACAATATCTTGCTACTCAAATTTCAGCCTCTTTCGGATTTACTAAACAATTTTACATGCAATATAAAATGAAGACTCCTATCTATTATGGTAACAGCAATCATTTTGAACTTCTCAGTAGTGCTATCTTAAATCATCTATTATCGATATATGTCCTACTATTTATGAATACCTAAACAATTACAACACTAACTCATTCATGCTCTTTATTTTACTGTCGTCTTTTGTTCTATTTCTAAACGATTTTTATTAGTAAGGTCGGAAAACAAACAAATTTTATCCATCTTTCATCTGTCCCATTTTGTTTACGTGCGGTAACATAGACAACAGTTTCCTATACTCATTAGACAATCACAACAAACAGGGTCTGTCATCAAGCACAGTTAAGATAATTTAATTTGTCGACGCGCGCCGCCAACCTTTAAATCTGACTTAACTAGGCAGCTGTGCTTTGTTTGTTGGCTTCTATTAGTTTTATTTTGGGTTACTCATTTATTTTTGAAACTGTATCGTTCGTGTACTATCTATTTTGATTTATTATGGACGAAAATGGTTATAATATCCCAAGATATTACCTATACTTCTATACTAGTTTGTCCTTCTTTGACGCAACATTCGAAGCATCAGAGGAACAGATTTAAGTTTGTTTTAGTATTTAGTTAGTTAGTTTATAGCCCGGCGAGTAATACAGTTTAGCCCGAAAATGCGTGGTTGCCGTGGAATAAATATACCAATAGCCAAGGGAGCGACAACACTGGTGAAAATTAGCAACAGCAATAATAATCAGGTCCTTAAATAAATAAAAATTAAATAATGAATAAATACAAAGGCAAACAATCATTACATATAAGGTCCTTAAATATCATATCCAATCACTTAGCATTATTATGGCCAGCTTTAATCCTAACCTATGTCAGTTGACCCCTGTAATATCTATGGATTGTTGCAAGTGCATATAGAAGATATGATTGTCAAATTGAATCGCTTTGCCAGGCATGATGGTGTTACTTTTTGTAAAAGTTCATCCATAAATAAATCGAGCGCGGCTGTAACACAAGTAGGCGCTAAACCGTAACATGTTTCCATCGCCGTAACAACCATTCAATCACGACCGGACCCCATGACTTTATCACACGGCTGGTTATAATTAAAAACGGTATTATATTTCTGTAAAGTTGAATTTTAAATAATTTACTTATCTATACATCTACCTAAACAAATAAATAAAATTCAAGTGTCTGTCTGTAATGTCAAACTTAAAGCTTTTTATTAAATGCATATGAAAGTATAAAGGGTACTTATAATAAAATCAATTTTAAAATTGTTGTCGGTCTGGCTATCTGTAATCTCTGAAACGGCTGAACCGATTTTGGCGGGTCTTTCACTGGCAGATAGCTGATTTTGTAAGGAGTAATTTTAGGCCCTTTATCTTAGGGAAAAATCTTTAACTAAACAAACACTTTTTTGTTAAAGTTCACACGCACGAAGTCGAAGAGTAACAGCTAGTTAGATGGATATAATCAAATAGTAGCGGTTATATATATTTCGATCACGATTACAAAGGATCATATCAAAACGTCAAAACGATTAATTTGAACAAGATTCTTTTTTACTTTTTTTATTAATTAGTAAAAAGCATTAAGTATGGCTAGGCCGGCACGGTCATGTTCATAATTAATCCAGAATAGTGTTTAGCGAGATTTCCGAGTTTATTTTTTGTCTGTGGTGTTTAATAAGTGAGACGGGCATCTGCAGTCACGCTCAGGTGAGTCTGGTGGTGGTGGTCACTTATCGGGATTTCGGTCCATTCTTTGTTTAGAAATGTTCGAATATTACTCATAGTTCGGTTTCTTTAGAGAGTTTTGGTAACGGTTTGTCTTTTATGTTTTCTGATTCTATGGTTAGTTTGACAAAAGCTTACGGGGACCGATGGGACTGTTGCAAAATCTCATGTCATGTATATTAGACATTTTTATGCCTATATTTGTTAAGTATTATTGTAGACAGTACCATTTTAATCGCTATTTGTTTACATTGAAATTTAGCATCTAAAAACGTGATTCCTGAATCTTTGAATATTGAACGGTAATACAGCTAAAAATGAAAAAATGGTGTATTAACGAAGTTTGATAATAAAATAGATGGTGTTGCGGGCGATATTTACCTTAAAGATAAAGATAAAGATTAGTTTATTTGTATAAAACATGAGTACATTTACATAAAATGCATGATGTTATAGTGTATTAGGGGCTCATCATGTTTTACCCTTAGGGTATACAAATATTCAAAATTATGTTAAAAAAATAATTGATTTGACGCACATAAAATTTCAAAGGTGTCATTTTTAAAAAAGAAAATAGAATTATTAATAATATTCATAATATAATGCATGCAAGTAAAATTAAAAAAATAAAGATCTAATATCATTAAAATTATAAAATATGCATGTCAAAAATAAAGTAAATAATTAAAACGATAAAATGTCAGTTAATAAAGTCGGTAGTCACATAATTGTGATATGTCAGATATGTAACGAAATTAATTATGATAGTACTACAAATGGTCATTCAAAAAATCAATAACATTATAATAGGCCTTGTCAACCAAAAAGGCTTTTAACAGATTTTTAAATACATTTATGTTTTTCTGTTTCCACTCTTTTGGAATTTTATTATAAATAATTGGACCCATACAAATTATGCTCTTATGCATAAGTGCGGTCCTTGACTTGTGAATACGTAATTTGTTATTATCACGCCTGTTTCGATTGACTGTGTCAGACAGCTTAGGAAATAAATGCGGATTACTTCTCACAAACATAGCTACTTCAAAAATGTATAATGACGGTAGTGTTAGAATCCGGTGCTTGATAAACAATGGTTTACAACTCTCTGTACTTTGTATTATAAACATAGAACGTATGCAGCGTTTCTGAATTTTAAATGCTATATCTTTATTTGTTGAATTCCCCCAAAATATTAATCCATATCTAAGTACAGATTCAATTAGGCCATAATATGCAGTAAGTATTGCATCGGTGTTCACAGTTTGTGCAAGTTTGTATATAGCGTAGGATAGTGAGCTGATTTTATTACTCAACTTATCAATATGTTCTTTCCAGTTTAACTTTTGGTCAATAATTAAGCCGAGAAATCGAGTACTGGTTACTTCATTTATTTCAATGTTGTCGTGTATAATATTGAAATACGACCAATTTTGTGCCTATCATATATGTATTATAAAGTCTTACCACACTAGAGTTTTAACATCATTAGTGTACTGAATAACGCCTATAATTATACCGTACCAATAAGTAAGAAGCATCACTAACCCTACAAATACTGTGTCTAACAAGAGCGTCAGATCACCAGAGTGCATCTCGTTTTTCCTCGTTCATCCGTTATGGCGGACGGAACCGGGTCAACGTACCGAACTAACGGCGCTTCATATTCGCGTGATCGCTTTACTCGAGACACGCGAAGGGACAACACTACGCACATGTTACATGTTAATCGATCATATTCTATCGGGCATGCCTGATCGATTTGGCGAGAACATGTTATTTTTGGAACAAACGGAACGAAAGCGTTATGCGTGTAGAAATTTAATGTTGTTTTGATACAATTTTGACTAAACCTTTAGGAATGTCTAGCATACGAATTTTTTTAAATAGGTTTGATAACAAAGCAACATCGTTAGGAGCAAACTAAACGATGTTGCTTTGTTTTTGACATAGATAAGTGTATGAGCGCGGAAGTATAATTCCAAAAAACATCGATGCAATTGAGTACAATACATATAGAAGCATGCCTTAAATATTAAAATGTTGCACTCATACGTATCTCTGCAATAATTGGCGAAGTGAGTGCAATCATGCACTCCAACCTGTGTTACAAAACATTTACTTGACATGTTTCCTCTAGTACGTACTACAAATTAACCCAATGATATAAACAAATAAAACATACTTACCGTTTTAAATATTGGTATATAAAATCGCTACCGATGACTTTCAAACTAATTCGATGGGACCTAGTTCGTCGAGATTAACCTCTCAAATGCCGTTGACGCCTCACGCATAAATGAAATAAAAAAAAAAAAGCGAAAAGGGAGTCCAATTACAATTACAATTACCGTTGACGCCGATCGACGTCTTCAGATTTGTACTCGTCAAACCCCGGTGACGCGATAGGGCGTCGAGCACACTCGATTGTGTATGGTTTATGTTTTCAACGGCAGAGTTTGAGAGGTTAAACACAGTGAGCCGAAAGTTCGGCGTATAATGTAGGTTAGAGATGCAAACATGATTCACATAACAGTTAAATGACGAACACAAAGAGGTACGACTTTCACTGTTCATTCTCGCTGAAATAAATGCCACAAGGTTAGGGTTCCATAGACAATAATTTTAGTAAAATCTTCTTATAAAGATAATTTTCTTAAAAACTAGTAGCTGCAATAGTTTGGATGCAGAATATGCCATGAAGGTAACACGCCTGTGTCCACAAAAGAGGTAGTCATTATTATTTTTAAAATCACTCGCTCGTAATATGTCTTTTATCGCAGGGTACATTACAAACATTCAAACAACGGACGCAAAGTGGTATATTACACCAACATTTCGTCAAATAGATCTGATAAAGTAGGAAGCGAGCCTATTGTTTTGCGTGCTGCCACTTAAAATTTCTTGACTTGACAACCTGACCTGGCAATCCAGCCTAGTAATACAGCAGTCGCATACACTACTGATAGTGGGGCAGTGTGAAGGTCAAGAACTAAAAATTTTATAAAGAACCGATGTATCAAAAATGAAAATGTCCTAACCACATGTCAAAGCAATACAACTTACAAATATTTATTTGTATATATACAATCGTGTATTTATTATGCACACTATTCGTAGCCGGTCAGAGGTTTAGACGTAAACAAACTGACGTTATCTTGACGCTGTCTTCCGTTCATGCTGCGGAGCGCCGCGCTTTCTATTCTATTACAGGACTTTGGCTGTGACGAGGGTCTATTCTGACAGTCTAGCAAGATAATAAAGATATGCCTATTACCCAAAGGGGTAGGCAGAGGTGTATATATTATATACACCACATATATAAATACTAGTTTTTGCCAACGGCTTCGCTCACATTAATGTAGATTTTGTCCATACATTTTTATCTCTTTGAAACAGTACTTTTTCCTGAATGAAAAGTACTGTCCTTTTGTGTACCTACCTCTAAAAATGAGTATGCAAAATTGAATGATAATCGGTCCAGTAGTTAAGGTCTTTTTTTCTTTTTCGTGTGTTTAGTGGCCAACCTGTTGTCAAGAGTTGTTCAAGCCGCCCGTAGGCCTCTGACATGGCTTAACGACTGCTGTCAATTTGACAACAACCGGGACCGACTTTTTACGTGCCCTCCGAAGCACGGAAGTAGTTAAAGTGTAAAAGCGTAACAAACAAACTCACATTCGAATTTGTAATATAAGTTAGGATATGACGGTGACAAAATGTATGTATATTGACTACAATGATTAGCTATCGTGTTATTTACTGTTCTATAAACTCTGATGAACAAGTAAATAAGATATTATTTACAATAACATTTAATTAATAAATTCGAGAAGTCATATTAACCGGCGAAGTGTTTGAGATGCACTCAAGAAACACTTTTTAATGTTTATTGACTAAAATGACTATTTGGCATTCTATACATATATTTGCTTAGTAGCTTTTTAATAAAGTATAAGTTAAAAAAAGGTTATATTAACCAAAAAGATTGACTGCTTTGATTGTGATGTAAATGCTACAGCTATACATTTTTACATAGCTGCATAGCATTTTTTGCCCATGTACTTATTTGACAAATAATTGATATGCTATTTTGTTCAGCCCGCTATCGAACAATACGTAACGTATTACATCAATCAACCCTCAACCGTCCAATTGTTAGGCACGGGCTTCTTCACAATATGATAAAAGTTAAGCCACACGCTAGCGCTCGGTATAACCCATACTGATTGGTTGACTTCGCAAATCTTTGAGACGTTGAATCATCCTTCACCGTTAAACCGAGCGATAATTAACTAATTTATATTAGTTAATATTTATATGAAATTTATGATTTACGTATAAATATGAAATTGATACTACTGAAAAAGATTTACAGTTTTACGTAGCTATACTATAGAAAGTACAGTAAATTGGTAATAAACCGACCGCTACAGCTGTGCAAGAGGTATCGGGACCGTATATCGAGTCAGGCAGTGTTCATCATGTTTACGATTAACGAATTCTCAATAGCAGCAATGAGTCTGGATATGTTCCCAGTACTCCTTAATAGACTTGTCATCTATTACGTGGGACCTTAAAACGTAGTTATTATATTCTAGGGCATAATACATTTGTTACGGCATACATCATGTCATGGCAGATCGAATTTTACAGCTTATTTTTTTAGGAAACGGGACCCTACCACTTAGCCTGTGCTGTCCTTCCGTCCCTGTCAGCGATATACAGGGTGTCCGGTAATTAATGGATAACCTTGAAATGTCTTACAGAAGAACTGAAGGCCGTACAGAAAAAAAGATATATATATATATATACACACACATATATATTAAAAAGTGCAAGCTATATTAGCATAGCATACTTTTGACTGTCTATCTATTAGCATAATTAGTGTTTTATAATAAAATAACAAAAAATCGATGGATTTCATTCATTTATGATCGTAGTATACAAGAAATTTATACATGGTAATTAAAAAAAAACACATATCTCGGTAGTAGTTAGGATAGATTCTTTTTCATATTTTTTTCTGTACGGCCATCAGTTCCACTATAAGACCTTTCCAGGTTATCCATTAATTACCGGACACCCTGTATATCTTATAAACCATAGTAGGTAGAGTGAATTTCAGTGTTTATTTCTTCTGCCGCGATAGCAACAAATGCTAAAAAAGTATATTGTGTTATATTATATACGATAGTACAGCACCCTTCGTTGCAAGTCCGACTCGCACTTGACCGTTTTTTTTTACAACCTTAGAGCGTCAAAACGAGGTGAATAACTGTAGAGTGTTTGTGTTAAGATGTTTTTTGTTGTTAATAACGAAATTAAGTTCCCAGAGAGTCGTTTGGAGGTTATTTTTTATTTACATTATTGTTGTCTTATTTCGGTAATTTCTGTTTGTTGTTGACAGTATGTTAATATGTACTAAATGATACATTTTACTAAATTGTAACACATTAGAGTGCATGCTTTCTAACTCACTTCAGCGATTATTCCGATATTTATAAGTGCAACATTTTAAATTTAGAACAATTCATTATGTTTATTGCACTTATTTGTGTCGTTCTAGTAACCAACTGGATCATACATGAGTTTAAGATGCACTCTAACGCGTGTTACAAACAATTTATTTGAAATGTGACCTATAGTACGTAGTGCTTCTAATAACTCAATAGTTGTTGTAAGCTTTTAGTTTATATCTTGTTTTTATAATTGTTATGATAAAAATATAATAATTATGTAACGATTTCGGCCTGTTACTACGCCTTGTACATTCTTAACTACGCTACTTAAGTCGATCGGAATAGTTGTAATTTTCTGAATAAAACAAGCCAGGTGGTTTGTAGGCACTCTAAGATGGCTATCATCACCTAACCACAGACAATAAATGAACGGCACCAGCAAACTACCGTTTTTGGGTACCGATAAAGCCCGGTTCTCAGTCGCCAGTTACTCGCACCTCGCCTCGAACCGCGATCGCATCGTCTGAAACGAGTTTATTGATATAAATTCCGCTTGGAATGTGAACTTGATCTTCATGCCTATATTTATCGATGTAAAAGCTTTGATAAGCTCTCTCCATTATACACTTTCTCTTATGCTTATAAAGAACGACAAAAGTATAATACCTAAGTATAATAACAAAAGTATAAAAATAAAAACCTAAATATGTTTAACTACAGAGTAAAAAAAAAGCATTACTTATTCGTTTTATACAAATATAATTTCACACTCGAGTCATAACAACGGCTTCGTTATTATAAAAACTCTATATTAAACGAATATCCGCCATAGAAAAAAACATAATCAAACAGGTTTGCTGAGCCCAGTTCCGGTTACATTGTCCCATTACAGTCTATGGTTGGCTTCGCAAACTTGCAAGAAAGTGAAGTTGAACTTGTCGAGGCACAGGCACGCGGCATACCGCCCACACGCCAACTCGTGCACTTTGTTTATTTATATTATGTTGATAAATGTACTGGCTGCAAGTTTACGCGGACGAAGACCTTTGAACCGAGCTTTCTGCTTGATTGATAAGCTTATTTATAAACCATGAATCATTTATTGACAAGCTCTGAGGTCGACAACTTCTTGCTAGCATGTTCATTTTACCGGTTTTTAAGAAGAAATTGGTGTAAATTGGCGCGAACGGGTTGAGTCAAGATAGCTGTTTGGTGTTGTTTTCTTTATTTAGTAACTTTGTATAGGCATGTGAGTGTAGAAGTATATCTTATGGCCTTAAGTAAGAGGAGAGTAAAAGAAGCGTAATTTATTAACTTCGATTTGTTATCATGCAATTATCTTATATGTCACGCAGTATGTAATGTATAGATCTATTTATGAGATGAGAAATACATGCAATACTATAAAATATTTGTTTTTTAATATTTACAACGTATTTTAGGAACAATCTTTTATAATAAATACAATTTACATAATAGAACTCGTATAGATTCCTCCTTTAGATCATCTTACGTCGCGTTGCGTCGGTAGATAGTACACATTAACTATTTAACTCAATGATTTGACAAAATTATTTCAAATAGCAATGTATAATTATATAATAATTATACATGCATATAACGACAGAGTTAACAATAACTGATAAAGAAATATCTAATAATAATAATATCCCTTTGCCGTGCGGCCATATTTGCAAAAACGCGGGAACAGGTCAACGCCCCCAGACCACGCTTAGTCCCCAGCGAAGGATTCCTAATTTAATTACATGAGTACCTACTTTTTATGCCATGCATGTGTCAAATATTTATAAAAAACGCTAAACTAAACATTAATTTGTTTAAACAATATATTTTTTGTTCTAAATGGCCTCCCCGATGCAGGCGTGGCACGTGTTGTTTTAGACCACAGGAAACTAGACAACTTTTTTTTATTGGCATAAACTTTCGAGCCTATCACTTCGAATTAATTTCGAATTATTATACGTAAACTATAAACTGATTATTTTATTATGATAAGCGGACATTTTATTAGTCTTCGTTGATTTCCTGTCAAAGAATAGGCCACGTTTCGTCGTGTTGTTGGCATAAATCATAATTACCGAATGTATGGCTCTATACGAATGTAGTAGGCACGTGGCGGTGTCATTAAGTAGTTCCAGTTATTAATATAACAATAACGAAATATACTAACATGATATTTCTATCTTTATATCCTTGTATTATTTACCAATTAGGTTTTAATTAGTAGGTACATAAAGGTATCAAAGGCCAATTGACTTACATGTTGAACCATATAATTACGCTCATATCCAAACGTAGACCTTGGTATCGACATCATTTTGTCCGTATAATACTAAACATACATAAGCACATAACGTATTCAACCCTAGCGGGCAAAGAAATAAACTACACACGGCTTTTGTTTTCCATATATAATGCTAAGTTAGTCAGCCAGTTGTTTTTCGGCAGCTGACGCAAAAGGAACAATATACAAAGTGGCAAGATAAGATTTTTCTGTCAATCGTTATCAAGCTCTTTGAGACTCGGAGGATAAACATGATAAAGAAGACACAGCTGTTTGTGACGTCACTTCGAAATAATGTTATCTGTGGCGTTCCCAGGCTGCATGTCACATTGCCTTTGCCTGCCAATTTTAGTGCACTTTGTGGGCCTTATGGTTTGATTTTATTTTTATTTGTATTACCGTTAAGAGGCTCGAAGCCCCAGATAATTAAGTGATCAACTAAACAGAGGGCTGTAGAATGGTAACCTCTGGTTAGACCGGTGAATGACGTTTCAAAGAGCACCTTTTTTCATACTAACGAATAGGCTAACCAGCATACAGCCAACCTAATAATATTCAGTTACCGTTGCCTATAGAAGCTTGTTATACTTTAAACTTTGTGCACATCTCAACCTTACTGTATTATGTTGTTCGTCGATTATTAAGGCTTGCTTCCTTGTCTAGAATTTATAACTTTGAAGTGTTGTTCATCGGTTATTATGCTATTTATACTTTCTTGTCTGGAAGTTGGTTATTATTCATCATGTCAGCTGAAAGACGTCCACTGCTGGACCTCCCCAAAGGTTTTCTACACAGACCGGTCTTGGGCTATCCACATGATTGTTGGAAGAAAAGGTTATAGCAACTTAAATAACAATAGCATATTAAATTGTAATAACGATGGTAATGAGCTACTTTTAACTGTTATATTCAAAGCTTAATTAACTTCATTTGTATTGCCCGTTGCCAGATAAGGTATCTAGCAACAGGTAATGAAAATAACAAGTGCTGTAGCAGAAGCAATGAAGCTGAAACGGTGTATAATCTCGTTAAATAGCTTTATTATAACGGTGTTAGTCTAGACTAGACGGTAAAAGAACTGCGTCTCAGTTAATAACACTTAAATACGTTTACAACCGATTTGGGGCTAATTTCTAGTTTGTGCAGACATCCGTACTGCTTTTTATTTAATTATTTGTTTCACTATACTAATTATTAAATTAAAAATGAATGTGATATTATTTAAGTTAAACACAGATAAAAGCGTTCAAGGTAGCATTTAAATAAGGTTGAATGCTTATTTAAAAAAGGTCAGTATAACAGCATATAAATTACATAATGGCCTGTAGTGCACAGCTATGTTTATCTTTGATATTGTATGGTAATTAAATATTTTACATATTCACATTTTGTTATCATAACACCTGTTTGAAATGGTGATGTCTCGGGTTCGATTTCAGAAGCGAGCAAAGTATTGATGTCTATGTCTGTTGGATATACGTACTCAGAGCACAAAATCAAGACACTATGTCAGGCAAATGCCTACTGCGCGTACCTTTACACCAGTTTTTTTGCTAGCCATAGACTTCTTTCCTAAAATCGACTAAAATACAAAAAAGAGTTGATATCTGTTTTTTATTTACTTCGTCCGCTCTAGGGAGAATCTTGTGTCGTTATTACTTACAAACATGTCTGGAATTCTAAAAATTGTCAGGTTTAAGGTTAAATCAAATACTGACGCAGCCATTTAAAGAGTCCATAAGAAGGATAGACGAACATTTAGAATGTAAAATCAGTGCACTAAAGCAGTAATTAAACGTCTCCTAGTGTGGCATGTAGTATCCTAAGAATCCAGCTCCTCTGAAAGTTAATACTAAGGTAAGTAAATATAAACAAGAGGTATAACCACAACCGCGAGGAGACGCAACCTGATCCGACTGTGATTCACTCGCGGAACATCTTGCTTTATATGTAGAACTAGCGACGCGCACGGGTAGTACAAAATCTCAACAAACATAATATATGATGTTATATTATGATATAATATGTTATATAGTTTCTAGAACTGTCATTCGACGAGGAGTTCCTGTGCCCCGTCTGTTCTGTACAGACACATTCAGAACAAACGCCGGAGTGCGTGCGCCTCTTCGTAGACTTGTTGAAGCATACAATACGTATCTTATTCAGCTGGACATATTTTCTCTCATCAACAATTCAAATGAAAAGCTATTGAATTGTTTAAATCACTTACGTTTCATTTTAGATTTTGTTTGTTAATTGTTAAAAATTGTCAAATTCATTCAATTGTGTTCACCATCACTTTCATTTTCCATTGTTAATACGTGGACAATGGTGTTGATTATATGTTTGATAATTTAATGTAAAACACTATCTTTTAATACTTAAACATGTAATTGTTTTTTGTCCCTAAATAAAATAAAACAATACACCTAAATCTTTTTCATGAATCAGTCTGTCTATTAGTGAAAACCACATGAAAATCTGTTCTGTAATTTTTGAGTTTATCGCGAACAGACACGGCAGGGTTTTTGTTTTATAATATGTAGTGATATGTAAATGTTGTGTTCTCGGTACTGGATGATGAGTTAGACTGAACGGATTGTTTAGGTTAAGTGATCTCCTCGCCATCGCCATTGCGCCGAGTGTTGTGGGTTCGATCCCCACAGGTCCACAAATAGGTCTTCCGAGTCTGGGTGTTCTTCGTGTCTGTAGTCAGAACGTTTGTAAAATCTCCCGTGTCACAGAAA
Source organism: Catocala nupta (assembly GCA_963675205.1). Classification (NCBI taxonomy): domain Eukaryota; kingdom Metazoa; phylum Arthropoda; class Insecta; order Lepidoptera; family Erebidae; genus Catocala; species Catocala nupta. The sequence continues at coordinate 7,284,143 of OY776084.1, read as the reverse complement.
TTAAAACTATTACAGATGTCTTTTAAAACAAAAAAGACAGCAAAAAATTTCCCTTGTTTGTGTGTTTGTATAACCTTTATTTTCTAAATATATACGTATTATTATATATAATAGATAGACCAACTACCACTAGCAATATGTAAATAGGCAACTGATATGAATGCGCTTCAAAACAAAAAGGATTGAAATTATAACTAAACAGACACTGATACTGGCATCCTATTACTATCAGCAATAATAGGATGTTAGTACATAATGTTAAATACTATAAAATTAATTATTCATTCTCATATCTATACTGTCGCACAGGGGACAATCCCTGTATCGTGAGGTCTTGACAAACATTGACATAACAAATACAAAGACAGACAAACTCGGAACTACTAATTGTAAGTCATACCTAAATATTTTGAATAAATTATAGCAATCTATCGAGGAAAGAGCAAAAATAAATTAATTTGCTACTAACAACTGAAAAATAAATAGTAATCGTAATAAAATAAGTGGAAATCTTGCCCTTTGGAAAACAGGGGTGAGTCAAATTTGTTATTAAATTAATGATACGGATCTAAAAATATGATTGAGTAATTCACATAACTACTAGATATCCAGTGTGTTTAGTAACTACTACATTAAACTTAATGTCAACTTAAATCAGATTTAGTTATTTGCCAACTAAACGTATATAAAGTCTTAGTGCGAATTTTGTAGCCCTATTTCAGACGACATAAGATTGAGAGATTCAGAAGATATGCAGTATTTTTATAGAAATTATAGTCAAAATGTTCGTAAAATGCACTGGAAAACAGAGATAATAGCCGAGTATACCTACATTAAAAAAAAGAAATAAAGCCTATGTTACTCGATAATAAAATACCTACATAGAAATGTAGGTATTTTTAAATTATTTCTCCGTTTTCTAACGGAGAAATAATTTAAAAAAATGGTTGATTAGTTTTTGAGTTAAATCGTTACAAACAAACATACAAACCAACAAACAAAAAATCAAATCTTTCCTCTTTATAATATTGGTATAGAAAACCTGTAACATGCCAATCTCATTAACTCTCCATGAGACAAATGCTCTAAAAAACAACTCCAATTAAAGCATCAGAATATGGAACATTCGAGATTCTCTTGACACACATATCACTCTCATTCCATTCATTCACTCATTACCATTCCACATTCATAGCGTTCTTCTATTAGCATTGATCGTTAATGGCATCGTTCTCAAAAAGGTCTATTACCTTACCCAGCCTTTTCCACATTATAATGAGTCTATTCACGGGTAGGGTCGCCATTTTGCCGTCAGATAATTTCCGCTTTGTAATATGTTGATCACATAATTATAGCCACGTTTCTTCATGAAGCAAGTAGATGATCTGATTGTGGTATCGAGTCAATTACTGGTTATTTTAGAGTAAACTACATGCTGTAGAACGGTGATTGACGCCGCTTATTAGATACCTACATGGTTTGAACGATTGTACCTTAATGTAGGACTACAACATCCTTAACAGGACGTTTATATAAACTAGATTTGAAATGAGCGTAGATAGAGGATCGATAAAAGCAGTTACGTAAAATATGGACGCTCATGCATCAGCATTAATACTTGCGTATTACAGGGCTTAAAGAAAGGCCTTTCTATGTCGCTAGAGTAAGGACATATTACACGTTGAGGGGACACGTCTGTGGAGCGACTCGTGGTTCAGGGCAAAATTCAGGGGAACGAGGGCGCGCGGTAGATCACCAATGCGCTGGACCGATCAAGTCAAAACTGCACTGAATGGTCCACTCCACGAATGCACGCGGCAAGCAACAGTACGAAAGGAATGGCGACGAAGTGTGAAGCTTGTCACCACCCCTGTCATGACGACCACGACCACTCTGCCAAGAGTGTGACGACAGAGAGAAGAGAGTAAGGACAACCTTTAGGGCCTTACTACTAACTCTTAAACTGTAGTAACAGCATGCGACATCACGAAACAAAATTAAATACTCTCTGTAATGCGCTGTCTCATTTTTGCGTAAACAATAACATTGTTTTAAGATATGGTGGTACGGGCCGTGATCTCTCTACTAATAAACACAATAGAACACCATGCGTTTTCTTAAGATGTCGACGGGTTCGGGATGAAAGGCGCATTAACTGCCCAGCTATCTAAGATTTAAATCAAACTTGTGCTCCGTACTTACCTAGATCGCACAAAACGTGTCCACACTAAGAAGATTAAACTCATACGTAATGTATATTTACATAATAAAGAACGATAATATACAATTTTGAATATAATTGTGAGCGTATACTCGTACTATATTTTTAACTCAGATGACATGTTAGCATTGTGTCTTGGATGACAACTGAACGATCCAGAAAGGTGACATTTTTAAACGTAGAACAGTGCACCTATAATTAAAATCTTTGCCTGTTAAGACTTAACCATACAAAGTCGTATATTTTAAAGGTTTGGTAACCCTACATTGAGAGGCTTGGCTCACGCGCCTTGAAGCCAGGCCTCTGATCATAAACATGGCATTATCGAGATTGATGCCACAGCGATTATGTACGTACAACAGAACAATTGTTGTTATGTAAATTATCTTCCAATTAGCTATTGTTTATTTGGCGGCCATTTGTCTCGGTGTATGTAAACTATAAAGTATCTACCTATCATTTAGAACGGTTAGCACTGTCGCCACAGTTATGTATTTAGAAATAAGTATGAACAGTATTTGGAATCCAGAGCTGTTTTTTATAGAGCAAAGTGCGTTTCCTTTTTTTATGCAAGGATAAACATTCAAAATTAAAAGAAGTTTAGCCACTCAGAAAATTTACCGCGAGATGTGCTTTTGAAAAATAAATCTTCAAACTACTAGATTAAAAAATAAATTGTTTTCTTCTTTCATTGCTGATTCTGGTAAAATAGTTCAGCTCTAAACCCTCGAGAGTACGATCAAATCAAATCAAAATATATATATTTATTTATGCCATAAAGTAACACTTACGAAAATGTCAAGGTTGCACTAATTTAGCTATAATATGAATGTACAATGTACATTTACCTGTTGCAAAGCAAGAGCGTATAAAAAGTGAACTTTCCCCTGATTCTGTTTCTTTTTCTGTATTCCTACATTAAGCATTAGTCTATACTACTAACTGTAGTTTATTACATACAATGCTTCCATAGCACTATTGAAGCCAAATCTATAGAGCAGCCACATTACAATCACTACAGTCGATAAAATCATTTAGTGCAGTCAAACATATTTTAGTCCACAGGAAATAGATCAATTCTACCATCCCATTCCAATCGAATAGCTGTGTCAACAATTAGATAACAACATTGCGGGTAACGTGTCAATCACGTCTTCATTGAGAGCTTGGGTGCGCTTGCGCATGTATGTATGTAATATTATACGGTAGAGGCGCGGGCCGCAGTGGCTTTGACCCAGTCGGACCTTGAGCCTCTACCGTGACGGTTGCATCCTGCCGGCGAGCTCTAGGTATTTCATATATTGTACCTATTGTTTAATTTGTTGTGTGATGTGTGGGAATTGAAGGATCGAGATATTCTTTGAATCTTAAAGAATTGTAGTTATTTTGTTAACCGGTTATTGTGATTGCGGTATTGTTATGCAAAATCTGATATTTTAGTATTTTCATACTCTTAAACAGATATAGCCTGGTGGTAGACTAGGCTATATCTGCTGTTGGACTGCCACGCCGAAGAAACAAGTTCAATTCGAGCTGGTATTTAGATAATAAAATGTCTTATGCAAAGTCATAGGTTTAGGGTCCAATAGTAAAACAAAAAAAAAAAGACTTGCGAATGGGAGTTGTCAGGAGTACAGAAAAGGACATGTTGTACATTTAAGGAGTCTACCCACTACACCGTCTCATACCATGACCGTGCTAGGAACGTATCAGACACGAAAAGCAACACGATACGCCCAGCTATAGGAACTGCTGGTCGGTGACGGAACGGTCTAGTGAGCATAGTCTTATACATTTCCTTATTTTTTCACACATTTATATTCTCCTTACAAAGAATATTTTTTTGCCTGACACGTTCCTAGCACGGTCATGGTATAAGACGGGGTAGCGGGCAGACTCCTTTAATTAAAAAAAGAACTGGTCTCGAGAGATATAATTTTTTTTAACAAGATCTCCATAAATGCAAGCGTAGACGATGGCAAAATCTAGTATTAATATGAAAATTAAAGACTGATTCATGTAGATTTCTTTACTCAGTGACATAATATAATGCAGGAGTAAACTTCCACAAGCTTGAGTCATCGATAATCCATTGTCTTATCTATGCTAATGCACAAGTCTGCTATACTTATATGGTAATTTTAATGATTACGTAAATCCTTCTTTAAAGAAGCTGGCTGTATATAAAGTATATTGAAAAAGAAAACAACTCTGATCGACTTTTAAGGGTTTCAGAATAGGAATGTTGACAGGGTTAAAAAAAAAAAAAAATTAGGTTGTCGCGACCGCATGCGAAAGCGATTCGCGCGGCCCCGTCGATAGTGGTTTTGTCGAGGAACACCGTGGTAGGTTTAGTCGGTATTCCGGGAGGTACTTTACTATTATTTCCATCTTTCTTTTACCCCGGCGAGTCCGACATAATCCCTCCGCCCGCCCCCGCGGAGGGATATGCGTCATAGCATGCCCCCACGTAAAAAAAAAAAAAAAAAAAAAAAAAAGGGTTAAAATTAGGTGATTCGAATTAGTCCATCTTTTAGATTAGCAAATAATATTGGCACCTATTTTTTGTTTTAACAAAACATGAAATATTTACTAAGATATAACGGATTAAATTTCGGGAGTGGGAGCTTGTGACGTCACTATCCTATAAAATTTGTATCGACAAGTAATGAACCACGAAATTTAAACCCGTTGTATCCTCGTTATTATTAGTTTGTGTGACAAAAGAAAAATACGTGTCCATTGATTTGCTAGTCTTAAAGACGGACTAAAATCTTTATTTTAGTCAACATGCCTATTCGAAATTTTGTTATTCTCATTTCTTTCTGTTTGTTAAAGCATCGCGGTTGTTATAACAAGCAAGCGGTCCTCTCGCCGCTGCGTGACTGTTGTGGGTTTGAATCCCACACAGGACAATTTTTTTGTGAGTTACGAATAATTGTAAAAAAATAAAATAATAATAATAATTGTAATTGTAATTGTTGTTTTGTCGGCCTCGGTGGCGTAGTGGTTAGTGTAACCGATTGCCACGCCTAAGGTGGGCGGGTTCGATTTCCGCACAAGTCAAACATTTGTGTGCATGAACATAGATGATTGTCTTGGTTTGGGTGTTTCTATGTACAATATGTACGTATTTACAAAAAAAAAAGTATATAATTATGTATGTTTATCCATTATCTAGTACCCATAGTACAAGTTCTGCTTAGTTTGGGCTAGATGGTGTTGTGTGTATGTGGTAGAATATTATTATTATTATTATTAATTGTTCTAAGCCTGGGTGTACTGTGTGTCCGTTCATGAAATGTTTACAAAGTTCTGCCCTCTCCTAATGTAATAAATGCAATATGTAAAAAAAGCTATACGTACATACATATATTTAAAACTAGATGGCCCCGTGGTTTCACCCGCGTTTATCGTTACTGCGCCGCCCTCATGGGTCGTAGCGGGATGTTATATAGTCTTCGATAAATAGGCTATACAAAACAATTCTTTTTTTTTCAATTCGTACCAGTACTTCCTGAGATTAGCGCGTTCAACCAAACAAACAAACTCTTCAACTTTATAATATTAGTATAGATATGGATATCCTTATAACCATCCTGCATTTCATTAACTGCAAAATACCTCTGCCATATTCGTGTCTGTATGGACACTGCATTGATTCTGGTAGTCTCATTACTATTGCTAAATTAACTTTCATTTCCTCCATATACCTGTATAATGTTCTTACGCCTTTAAAACTCGTAAACTCTATACATAAATTATTTCCTAATAAATCAATAATAAATAATTTATATTGAATTAGCATAACCGTAAAAGTATAAAAATAATAACGGATAGAAACGTAGCACTTTAGGCAAAGTGGTTAAGCCATAAATGACTCAGTCAGGCGTGTGTGTGCGCTTTACGCAGCAAACTTACTTTTTTGCTGTCGAAGTGACGTCATAATTTAATCCTTATATATTATCTCACTAGCAGTACGGTGTCTGAAACTATAAGAGTAAACTGTTAAATGCAACAGGCTCTCTCTATTAATAATAATAATATAATAATATTCTACCACATACACACAACACTATTTAGCCCAAACTAAGCAGAGCTTGTACTATGCGTACTAGACAATAGATAAACATACATATATACTTTTTTTTTGTAAATACATACATATTATACATAGAAACACCCAGACCAAGACAAACATCCATGTTCATGCACACAAATATTTGTCTTGTGCGGGAATCGAACCCGCGACCTCAGGCGTGGCAGTCGGTTAAACTAACTACTACGCCATCGAGGCCGACTAGGTAGTAGTAGACTGGGTAGGACCTAAACACAACAAAGTCCGTCTTAAATCTGCTGAGACGAGCGTATATGCTGTTGAATCATAGCTACAAAGCTAGACTCGTAGAAATTAGGGATACGAAAATGCTACAAATTTCTATTTTTGACGATACTGGTATCACCTTGATTTTTATTTATTCTCATCATATTAATGCAATCTTGTCGGTAAAGAGTAGGTTACCCTTAATCTTGCCTTTCTCCAAAACGTCTCAGATCGATTGCCAGACCCAATAACTAATGGGTCGATATTAAGTGTTATCTTTATCAAATTTTAGCCAATTTTTCGGTCGATTACTAACCGTCAATCCTTAATTCGTATATACATATATCAATTCAATCGGTCTATTGCGAATATTGGTATCAAGTTGACATATCTCAACTAAAATATTTATTTCATATAACATTTGATCAAATCGATCGATTATTGGGATGTCGTGACGTTCTGAAACCTACTGGGACCTGAACACAATCTCTTATTCGTATTATAAGTGCATGCGCAAGAATGGGACAACGTTTTACACATATAGCTTTGTCGCCTTCTAGTCGGCAAACTTTTAAATCATCTGCTTCCAACTGTCACTTACATTTGCTTATACACTTTTCTGGTCAATATTTTAAAATAATTCTCGTTTACTATCCAATTATCAAATGTCCGTACAACGGAAGCGAACCGGTCAGCGGCAGCTCGGAATGATCACTGATCGCAGGCAGTAGAATCGCCTGCAATTGGGCCAAGTAGCCGTCTAGACAGTATAGATGATCCTAGAGATACCTCACATACGCTTAATCTTAGTTTATTAACGTTCGGTGTTGAATTACTTACCGTAATAAATAGTACTTACCGGTACTAGTATCTATATACGTATCTAAGATATAACTGGCGCAATGTAAATGTAATAAATCATCTGTTTATCTTAGGAGAGTATAATACTCGAAGAAAAAACGCACACAGTTTTGTGAGAGGTTTGGCATACTTAAAGTTTATATAGAGGCTCAGAAAGCTTAACTTTAAAAACAAAGAAAAAACTGCCGGATTTGGACTGTTACTATCGTACGTATAGCGCTGTATTTCAAAGGTCACTTTGATATAATAATATAGATGCATAAATCCGCGATGGTTGTTCCCGAAGACGCAGTAGTGGTGTTCAATGTAATACAGAGCGAGTCTATTACCATTTACAGGGCACATTTTCAGGCATTATGTTGCTACTGAAAACTAAAATGTTCAACACCTGAAAATCGAACGCAGGATCTTATGATCGCAAATAAAATCAAACTTAAGTCACGAGACGAATGAAGCTGTGAATGATTCGAATAAATTTACATGTATTCGAATGGCAGATTTTTCGTAATTTATGAAAAGTGCTTAATCTAATGTAATTTCATAATACACACTAAGTGCTTTCCTCCTTGAAAGCCGCAGTCGCGTTACCTAATAGCCAATTAGAGCCATTTGCTACCCTCTTAGCGTAACTGAAGGAGGCTTAAGGGACCTCTCGTACTAGTGCTTAGCTTGCCTTTGGCTCCTGCCTACTTTTAGGACTTTTATCACGTATTACACACGCCTACTGGTTGGCTGCTAGTCGTAGCTTGCTAATACGTGAGGAATATGGCAAGCGCAATATCAACAAGGAATTAAGAGTCTGCTTGATTGACAACTGGCATTTGGCTCTAGTCTGATAAGCCTCCTCGTGACACAGGAATTATTACTCAGGCGTTATTTTTTCCAAAAGGAGCATTAATCTTGTTCAGTAATCGGTTTTCGGTTCATTTATTTTTTAATAATCTCCAGTCCATTCACAAGACGAACACAAGCTACGAGTTGTTGTCACGTCAGCCATATAATGGATAATAGTACTGGTTCAGCATCATTCATCTTTCATAGTTGTCAACCAAAACAAATGAAACGTCACACAGCTTGGGGATTTGGATGGCTTTTTCTTTAAAACACCAAGACAAATTCACTGTTCGCTCGCCAATTTTCTCTCAGACTATTGTTTTATATCAATCGTTTGGTTGCTTCTAGAATTTCATTGTCAAGGAACAACTTTAGTTGGTGTTTCCTGACAGTAGTTCGAGTTTGAAACTTTGTTCGATTTACGAAAAATGTTTTTGAAAGAAGAATTCTATTACACTTTGAATAAAACGATAAATTTGTTTAGTTAAGGTCCACAATTTCGAAGTTATTCTTAGATACATATGTATACATAAACAGCTTTGTACAAAGGACATGTTCAACATTAAAAATACTCGTGTATTTTCCATTTGACGGAAAACTGCACTTAGATCACCTTTTTAAAATAGGTTTGGGTAAGAATCTTGCCACTACTATCGTAAAAATCTAAAAGTAATGAGATGGCCAAATATTTATCATACCAGTATATGATAGTAACCACGTCGTGCTTTACCAATATTTCCGACATTATGTTTAGTTTTGAACCAGCAATTAACCATATACCCTCTTCCCCAGACAAAATGAACGGTCACAGCAACGGAGACATGAACGGAGCCGGTGACATCATCACCCAGAACCAGCAGCGCGGCTGGTGGACCATTGGGCTGATCAACTCGCGCTACCGATACCTCACCGCTGAGACCTTCGGGTTTAAGATCAACGCCAACGGTACCAGCCTTAAGAAGAAGCAGATTTGGACTCTGGAGCCCGCGTCTGGAAATGCCAATGACAGTAAGTGGTAGATGCTTTTTTTGTGCCAGATTTTTGCAGGCTGTCAGGTTGCCAGATACTTAGAGCAGCCGCCAGAATATTGTAATATAACTAATTCCTTAACATTCTATAGTCAGTAGGTTATATCAGAAATCCTGCTCAAACTTAGGACTACTCCGATTATAACAGAAGACCACAGCTAAAATATGGTAACCTTTTTTTTCTCTGGCTACGACTTGCATTTTGCGACAGATTCGTTACATCTTAACTCATCAATTAACCGAATACCAGATACAACGAAAAATGCATTGTGTTTGCGCCCCGGGCTACAAAAATGGAGGCAGTATCAGTGTTATTACTGTAACGCCTGTTACCTGGGGGGTAGCGCTTACTTGGACGAGGTGGCTCAGTCGTATAGTCAACATGTAATAGGCAAAAGCTGGCTCAACTTTTCGGTCAATAACATGTAAAGTAACTTAGATACCGATGTTTAGTACCATCCTTAGAAAAGCAGGCGTCTGTTTATCGTTAGTCCATCAGATGTCAGCAGAGGTGGCGTTGTGGCTTAAGTGCTCGCCTCGCCATCGCTATCGCGCTGAGTGTTGTGGGATCGATCCTTTTTTTTATTGATTTGGTGGCAAACGAACAGACAGATCGCCTGATGGTAAGCGATTACTGCCACCCATGGACACCCGCTACATCAGAGGAGATACAAGTGCGTTGCCGGCCTTTTAAAAAGGAGTATGCTCTTTTCTTGAAGTGTTGAAGTTCATATTGGTCCGGCAATACCGCAGGCGACAGCTCATTCCACAGTTTTGTTGTACGAGGCAGAAAATTCCTGGAGAAACGCACAGTTGTGGACTGCCAACCATCTAAATGATGGGAATGAAAATGCTGTCGCGTAGGTCGATGGTGAAAAGAGGCGGCAGGGATCATTCCGAAGAATTCCCTACACGGATAAAAAAATCTGTGATCTAAATATAAACAGTGGTGCCAAGTTTGAGAATTCTTTGCTTGCTTGAATGCCACAGGATTTAATACAAAGACGGGAGTTTTAAAAAAATCGTTTAGTAAAATAATCAACACTAACAAAAACTATCACGTAATTATGTCCGCTATGTACTTTGCCGGCATGTCTAAGGGACCGCACCAATTTGCAATCTGCCGCAGATAATTCTAATTCGCTACGTGATACAACTTTAAACGAGAATCCTGACTAGAATAGACAATATAAAGGCACTTTTGTATTTTTTATTGAACAGTAGAGCCTGGGAAATCATCTTGTTGGAGCGAAACTAATTTTCTCATTATATTATTGGCTAATTGGGTGAAGACAGGCTAAAAACGATTGTGGATCTTACATCTCTCATTACGGTACTCTTTAATGGTTTGTAAATATTAAATGAAGGATAATAAAAAAATTCTATAATATGTTAGCGTGTTATCCGCGACTTCCACTGTTTAAACTGGCATACGACCTGCTGCAAAAGTCAAGCTATCCTTAAGGTATTTTCAAGCGAAATCGGTGTAATAGTCTAGCAGTAAAAGAGTAACGAACAGACGAGAATAAACTTTAGTTTAACAGGTAGGGTGCTGATTATATTGGTTAAAAATTATTATACTACGTGTGACACAAAATTGTGACCAGGGATTTCAAGCCTATCTCTGATAGCAGCATTATTGTAATATTACTTTATGACAGACTTAGATCACAGAAGTATGACGGTAAATTTTTATCTTTTACGCCGTCTCTCGGTGTCCATATGCAAGCGCAAAGAACAGGCAACTGTCTTCCATTAGCAGCGAAAAATTACAAACTCTATAAAAGCCTGTTTAAAAAAATTCACTGTCAATGCCCGCTATATTATTCTAAGTTTAAAAACTATATTAGTCATTCTACACCTGTCTATGACGCACGCGGTTTCTATTATTCTTTTAGATACATTCCTATTTCCTGTTCGTCTATGGTCTAAGCTTGCGACACTAATTACTAGCAGGAAGGAAGTTATAAAAACTAGCCTTCTTTCCAAGCCATAAATAACTTCCAATTAAAGCCTTTTATTCTCCAAGATAAGGCCTGTTGTTAAAAATAAGGTAAATACATGCTTCTGTAAGGTCTAATGGCTATAAATGTAGATTATTAAACCTTTACCGAGTAAGGTTGAGCTATTTTTACTTTAAGAGTTTTCTGTTAGAAAATTCTAACTAGCAACACGGAGCTTTCGAAATTTGCTCGGTAGACGACAATAGGATCGCCTGCAAAAATATTATATAGGTACTTTCATAGTACCTAATGGGTGTCGAAAATATAATCCAGACTATTTTCTATTAATGACAACTCTCGTGTCGGTAATTTGAACTAATAAGTAACTTAATAGACAAGGAAACACCATACGTGATAGAAATAGTTATCACTCGAACAATTGCCATTTAACTGCTTTGCCAAGGATTTTTTGAACCAAATTTGTTTTGACCACTATAGAAAAACGTCCATTCGGACGTTTTTAAGTCTTTTTGTGGTCTAGTAACACAAATAACACATTTGCTTCTTTTCTGTATTTAACCTAGCGACAAAAACGATAATCGGCAAAATGTAGGTTTAATACGTCTCATTTCGGAGTTATACAAGCACTAGTCTGTCAGTATATAGTTATTTATCCTATAAATAACTATATACCGACAATAAACATAATTAATCAAATTAAATATGTTATTACTATTGGCAATGGGAAAGAAATGTCTTAAGTGCTATATGCTAAGGCAATAGTAGCTTGAGGCTGCCCCGTTAGATAGGCAGACAATCAGAGGATCGACCAATGATATTTGTCAAGCATACCATGCAGTTATTTTCTCTCAAAAAGACTTAGGATTTAGGCCCTATGCAACTTGGAGCTTTCCGAACATACAAATGACAGAAACAAAGTAGGTACACTTAGACGTAGAACAATAATTTGTGAATCACACAAATAAAGCAAGCCGGTGAAGTGACTGCTTGCTCGCTATTTCAACCGAACATTCGGAATGCTTCCTTCTCCGAAAAAGGACACAAAAATAAATAACAGGAAAATAAATAATACTTTTATAGACCAGAAAAGTATGTACTGTATTGGTCGTATAGTTTCTAAACATTTTTAATAGATGGCGTTGGTGTCTCGAATATTTTTGGAGGCGAGACTAATTATTAGTATTCCTAATTGATAAAAAGAAGGTATGGTACCTCGAGGTCACAGATTGATGTCCTGTTTCTTTATTATAGTGTTGACCTAAGAGCTTAATATTCTACAGAATTAGAATTTGGTCGCGTGTTGCTAAAACATTTTCATAAAACTGGTGATGGAGGAATCCATTTACTTTTAGATTAAGGGTAATTAAATATTAATTTATTATTATAAAGTCTGGGTGTGTTCGAAGTATATTGTGGACAACACGTTTTTTCAAGATTAGTGATCATAATAAAAAACAAATAATTTTTTTATTAAAAAGGCTTTGTTGCTCTTGTGGCATGTCTGCACTTATGTATATTCGCTGTCAATCGTGATATCCCGATACCTGGTTAAACAAAATGTTATGGTATTTTCATTTAAGAAACCTTTAGTAGCAGCTCACAATCTGCAAATATACTCAAAGCCTATAGTTAGCAATATACTCAAACCCTTAGGGGATCCAATTAATCGCTACGGTTACAAAATATGGATATAAAAAACTACCAAACCCCATAAATCTATTTAAGTATTTTACTTTAAAACATGCACCCAAATATAACAATTAACAAAAATCATACACAAAAAAGTGTAACGAATATCATAAAATTATCATTTTTAAATATAATTATATAAATAACAAGATTCCAAAATACATTTGGAGAACAAAAAGCCACGCACGCATTGCGAGAGCGACATATTTGTCGCGTCCCCCTCATGCTCTAATTGTCGCAAAAACGTGCCGTGCACGCGAACAAGCCCTTAATTAAACAGGAGTGCGTTGGGCCACGAAAACGTATTTGAGTCCGTCCCTGCGTAGAAAAATAAATAATTTCATTTAAAAAAATTTTTTTAAACTTGATTGTTATACACCTGTATTTATCCCTTTGGGACAAGCCGTCGAGGGTTAAACGTACGCGAAATCGATCATCATAAGTAGCCTACCTCTGTAGTGATATATAAATAAATAAAAAAATTATAAAAATAAATAAATAAAAAATATAGTAGAGGATTAAGTGGTCGGCTCGCTGCTACCACTGCGGACAAAAATTGTGGGGTCCACAAATAATTGTTTCAAGTCTGAATCTGTCCGTCGTTTGATATTTTGTAAAGCCGCCATGACACAAGATGCATTGCCTAGTGCGGGATCTTTAAAAAAAGGAAAAGCATTAGCGTATATATTCGATCATTATAATAACAGTAATATATTTGTAACCTGACAGTTTAAACAAATCGAAAGGAACCGAAACGTCGGGGAAAATGTAAACCTAAATATAAATAGTCTTAATAGTTTAAATAATTTTATTAGCTTATAAATTAGTAAAATTCAATAGTAGTAGTAGTGTAAGAGTTTCAAAATTATGTAATACAGTTTAAATAAACAACGCGATAAAATCCGTAATATAGTAGTTCAATTTCAATGAATAACATTCGCGTAAACAGAAGACAATGTTATATCGAAAGATAATGATTAATGCATTGTCTTGACGCCAATATCCGAAAGATAATGAGTTAAATGAAATACATACATTTAATATTTCAATCGCGACATTCGACATTTAATTAAGTAACTAATAAAATTAAATGTCACAATATTGGTATGTTTACAGTTTATGTTTTATGTTGTCATGCCGCTTATTAATTAAGGGAGTTATAAAATTACTGAACTGGTTTCAAGCCGAGCATAACATTATATCAAGACTCAATACTTTAACTAATACAAACATTCAAACGATGCTATAAAGTCTGAAAACTAATATTCTTTAAAGTAATTACTACTTTAGTTTAGTAATAAACTAAATTGCTTCCTAGATTTCACTTTCAACGATATTAACATAATTGCTACTTAATTAAAAACTGCTACTGTCCGATTCGATCGCGAATATGTTAATATATACGATTTATAATCGTGAGTATATAATATAAATATGAAAGTGGCAGTTTAAAGTGCCTCAAATCGATGAATGCGATACGACACGACTGAAAACTTAATTGATACTTACATAAATAGTAATTACTATAGGAAGCCTTGATGGCCTCGGTGACGCAGCAGTTATGAAACGCTGTGAACGAGGACTGGGCATCGATACCCTGTTCGGAAATGGTGTGATTGGGATTCATGTCAAAAAACATTTTTATGCAGTACCTAGTCCGGAGGTGCCCGGTTAACGGCAATAGGTTTCCCCCTTGAAGTCATGTATTCATCATCTCAACCAAAAGACGTCCACTGCTGGACATAGCCCTCCTTCAAAGGTTTCCACGCAGACCGGTCTTGGACCGCTCGCATCCAACCGTTTCGCGCGGCTCTTACCAGGTCGTCGGACCACCTTGTGGCAAGCTGCTGCGTCTGCCGGTGTATGTGGGACTTAAGCCATTGCTGGCGAAGTGTGGATGTAATATCACCTAACCTTCCATTTCGGGTATATCGTTATGAAACTATGTACCTATCTATGTAAGAAGATGAACATATCACAAAATTATTTACCTACTATCGTTACGATATTACTTATTTGATTTATTTTACTATACATGGCTTCAGCTGGCTCGCTCCAGAAAACAAATCTGGTCTTTCAGCTGTACTGTCTTGCATCATAAACAGATGATGTCCACCATACAATCAAGTATTTACTCATGACTGTGATAGCCTCGTGGGTGACTGTTGGACTGCCCTGCAAAGATCTTGGGTTTGATCCCAAGGCACGCACCTCTGACTTTCCAAAGTTATGTGCGTATTAAGTAATTAATTATCGCTTGTTGTAACGGTGAAGGAAAACATCATGAGAAAGCATGTATGTTTGAGAATTTCCATAATATTCTCAAAGATACGTGAAGTCTGCCAACCCGCACTGGGCCTGCGTGGTAATCTATTGCCTAACCCTGTAACCCTTTTCCCACTGAGAAGAGACCCGTGCCTTACTGTGGGACAGTTTATATATAGAGCTGATATTATTATCTATTATTGTATATAAAATTCTTATCTATAATTAAAATCGCCCCTCTTTCAATCATATAAAAATCGTCCCACTTGGTACACATTTTCGTGTGTACACGATGTAGTGGCCCGATCCCGCCCCATCGATATCGCGGGTACATCGGTACACTGCCGATCCAATCAGGGGGTCGAACCCCACTGTCAAGGTCTCACAGCTGGCTCTAATTACTCACCTGATCGATACACAGTTACGTTCAAGTGACTGTCATGTGCAGTCAAAATACATACATAGTCTTACGATGCTATCCCCTAACGTCGGTAGAGTTAGATGAGCAGTTCGATTAAGACGTATCAGATTCGGTTTTTGGATCAGACTCAGTAGTGTTTAGCGAGTTTTCTGTTCTAGAAATTCTCAAAAGCAATGATGAATGTAGTAGCCTATCCAGTAGTAGGATTTCACACCTAAATACCAGCAACTATGATTTTAGGCGTCACATAATAGTTAGAGAATTCCAGATGCTGTGTTGTTACTAATAATTTTTTGACAGGAATACCGAATAATACTTTGCTTGGCCCTGTCAATGATACACGAGATCACAGCACAGCAGTAGCATCTCCTACCGTTGTGCCACGGATGCAGTCAATATCATATATTACTAGATTCTATAGAGTTATGCTTGTATATCGACAAAGAAATTTCGCCATCTGGTTTTATGTTCCGCGTTTTAGAATGCGAACCTTTGTCCATTTATTGTTATTCCTTACTGTTGTTAATAATTGGCTGCAGTCACACAAAGGCGATTTTTTTTAGTAACACTACTAATGCCGAGTAGTTTTAATCATCATAGAGAACAAAAAAAATAGATTTAAAAACAGTTACCAAAAAAATATGTTTTACAAACAGTTCCCAAAAAAAATCCTAGTTGGAAAGGGTACTGAACCTGCAAATCGAGCCAGAGATCCATCATACATCCTAAACTAATATTATAAACGCAAATGTCAGTGTGTTTGTTACGATTTGATACCTTCACTACTCAACCGATCATCAAAAAATTTTGCATACACGTCATCAGGGGAACAGTAAAGGATATAAGGTACCTTACCTCCTTATCCAGAGAAAAATACTCTTCTCGAAGAATAGACAGCAACATAACTACATTTACGTGAGCGAACAATCTGGTATGACTATACACCTTCATAAATCACACTTAATTAATAAAGTTAATTTAAAGTCCAACTGCAGCCCACTAGTAATTTAGGTGAAACTGTGTGGCTATTGAACACGAGAGCCCGTTCAAACGGTATCAGCAATCGACTCGAATGCTCGAAGCTTTGGAGAACGGTCCGTATCATTAATGTTAGTTGTAAACACTCGATAGAAGCTTTCTACTGCGATGTGCGAGCGGAACAAGGCTATGGTTTAGTTGTTGATAAATAATTAATTCATATTTAATATGTTAATTGTAGTCTTTGATTTCTAATCTTTTAGTTTCTTTGTTGTGCAAGTAGTAGTCTTCAAAAGGACTCCTGACTTGCGAGTTTTGTAGTCGTCGCTTTTTATAGTTATTATTAGAAAGATTAGGAATAAATTGTTTTTACATACACCTTCATAAATTTCCTGGCATAAGTTTTACTTTAGTTTATGTCTGATTACGAGGTCTCAGGTTAGTGTCCCAGGATTATTCAATTACAATTTTCTCACTAGTAGCAGCAAATCTAAATATGTACATGATATCTAGACAATTCCTAGCGAAATGTAACATCCACATTCACATACACTTCTTACCGTAACTGTGCTGTTACTGAAAATTGCCTAACAAAAAGCCAATAATTATTCGCTCATCCGGAAATCGCGGAGACCTTGTGATCAAACCGCATATATAAGCGTTAACTTATGAGGATTTCAAGCGAACAACGGTCAAAATACTTGTTGCGATCTCAGACTGAACCACTTTCCTGTCTTCCAATTTATATTCTGGTGAACTAAACGATATTTTTCATTGTGCAGGCATGATCTACCTGCGCTCTCACTTGGACAAGTACCTGGCCGTGGATTCGTTCGGGAACGTCACCTGCGAGTCTGAGGAGAAGGAGCCCGGCAGCAAGTTCCATATCAGGTAAGCATATTCTCATCACCTCAGTTATTGCAATACACTATGGAGGAACGTAGTGTGAAGCCCTTAAACACCTTTGTGTTCCTGCCTTAAGTTCCTGCAACTAGGCTGCGAAAGTGCCTGACGGGCCGCGGCTTCACTATTGACGTGGGCGACTAGTATTGTTGTCTTGATAAAAGTACACTCTTTTATATCAGTAGTGCATCTATGTCTCATTTACTTCTTTCAATATTGCGGGTGACAAAATCGTCACCGTGTATAATAACTTGAACTGTAGACTTCGCTTGCGCGATTCAGCATCGTACAGAGTCGATTGTAATTGAGTACAGCGCCATCTCTTTGCAATAATCTTAATTAGCACTTCCTAATACTTAGATTCCAGAAAATCATGTCCTTTGCAATCGTCCAAGGATTTATTAGTCTTATTATCCTACGAAATATGCATTGCGTAAAGGACTGACGCGAGATATCCATGCCAGTATCTTGCTCATGTAAACCACACACGCTACTTGCTTACAAGAATCATAAATCTTCTATTAGAACCAGTACAATCACACACAAACACGCATACTTAAGTCAAACCACAACAAGATCAATATGCTTTCATGATTCACAAGGACACCATTATTCCCAATCGTGACATCGAATAAACCGATCGAAAGTTCACATAGCGACACTACAACGGCCAATCCAGCCCCTCGCCGCATACTAATCCCTGAGTCACCGGATCCAAGACTCCTTGGTCGTCTTGAACACAGACAGTTTATTTTTTCATCGCGTGTGCGACGACAATTATTATTGCTTTATTACGAAAGATTTATGTTCTGTATAAGTTTGCGTCGGCTTTTCAATATGCGTGAGATATTGTTTTGCGAGTGGAAATAAAGTTTGGTGTTTCCTGTGATGATGGTCATTGAATGTAATATTCTATATACGTATGTATATACACCTGCCTGTATGCGTAGCTGAAGGTATTGCACGTTTCACCACCTTCGGTTTTGGTACCACGTTGTAAGGAATCTATCGACGTCTAGCTGGTACATTTTCAGACTGTGCTGACACTGAGAATTCTCATAGTAATATGAAGTAATCTAACAAATATTATAAACGCCAAAATGAGTTAGTTTTTTACGCTTTCTCGTTGTCAGGGGTAGAAGAGAAGGTCATAGGATACCTTTCATCGAGAAAATGTATTGTTTCCGTAGCATGGAATTTATTGACATAAACTTTCTTTTTCTTTTTTTTGATACCCAGGAAAAAATGCTTGATGCACTACCCGCAGGCTAGGGGACGGCACCGGCGGGGCGTGTGGGACTCACCAGCCGAGTGCTGGTATACCCACTAAAAAAACCTGGGGTGTTCCCTCTCTCACCCAATGGGGGGGGCCAGTTGGGAGTCTAGATTAACGCAAATGAAGCCGTGGTCAGATACTGTTTTTTATCGCGGTGGAGTTCACCGAAATAACAACAAAGACCACCTAGGCTGCGAATAACAATTTGTATGAAAAACGTTGAAGTCTCCCATGGCCATCGAACCTGCGAGAAGGCTTGCGATATAAGTCACCACCGGTCTGCAGACTTCATAGTTCATAACACTCTCAAGATTGGACTCACAGGGATTTCCTCACTTTATTCAACTACAATTGCCAAGTAGGCACCATTTTCATAGATTTATACATGAATAATAAGCCAGAATTCTTTAAGGCATAACTCCTTCAACTTGTTGAACTATACTATTGACGTTTCATCGCTACCCGCTGTTGAATATCGATTCTCACAAATGTATTCAGTCTCTGGAGAAATAACCCTGACTCATGTTACTCAGCAGCTTTCCAAATAAAGGGATGAAAATGAAACTGTGACTCAAATTGTGACTCATGTTCATGAATAACTCCTGAATTGTTTAGTGGATAAGTTGTGCGCGGTTTCAGGACGATTAGAATATGTTTGCTGAACATTGTCTCTTGGTTTTTGTTCATACATATATGCTGCAAGTCTGCAATTCTCTGAAGTCGAAACTGTCTCTTGGTTGTTGTTTATATAATATCTTGAAAATCTAGACTTTGATATTTTAGGCAAACAAAGCTTTCTTTATTGACAAGTTCAGCAGCAAAGCGAAGGCTAAACTCTTACCCTTTTTACATACCTTCGATATCCTTGAAAGGATCGGCAGAAGCTTATCACACACCTTCATTTTGATAGCTGTTTCTTTAGGTTCCTTTTATAGGGCTCTTGTTGTCTTATTTCTAGAAGAAACTTAGTAGCAGTTAGGTTACTGCGTTTCTTGACAGAAAATCCTTCTCTCCCCGGTAATCTAAAAATTCCAGGAGCAAGACCTCATTAAAAAAAATGCTACTTGACATAGAGATAACTCCTAAACCGCTAAAGTATGTATAGGCAACCCATTCATTACAATGTCAAACATTAAGCATTGTTCTAAGAGTCAACAAGATTATCAGCCGTATCTTTGGAGGTAAAGATTATAAGCACTGTCGGCACTGGTTATAATCTTTCTAAATATGTCGCGTCGTAGGGTAAAGTTCAACGTCTTATAGATTCGGTGCTTTGTGGTATTAAACGGTACTTCTATACGAAAGTTCACGGAGTAGGTATAAGTTAAAATACCAAACAAATTCCGCCGGTTCCTTTAGGGGGAGTGAACCGGTATACAAGATTAACACACACTAATGTAAAAGTTGTTTTTGTACAAACATATACAAATCTTCACAAAGTTGCAAAGTCTAAGTTATGGCCAATGGCGAAAGGATTTTGGTTTCTCATTATATGATGGTTATTTGCTATGCTGTAGTATAACTTACTTTTGACATGAAAAAAATGTTGTACGCCAATGTAAGCCATTTATAGCTTTGTTGTAAATTTTATAAATAAATTCACAAGTTTTATCGTATACGTTAAATATTAAATATGCGAAATTGTTACTTATTTATAGTAATCTTAATGTTAACTTTTAGGTCTAGGTGACGCAAGTTCTGATTTCAATGTTGAGACCGATAACTGAATGTAATTTTTAAGGCAATAAATTATTCTAATAATACCTTATTTACATAAGCCACCTTAATAATAGTCTTAGTAGTAATCCTAGCACAATTTCATCAACATCCGTCGCAATTTTCCACCAGCTTCCGACACATAAAAACGATTGACAAGTGCCATTATTCATCAGTATTCCAAAAAAATGTTTCACGTTATACCATATGCAGTAAATATACTGCAAGCTTCCCTACAAGACTTACAAATCATAGCCAACAAAACAAACACGAGCCTTCCCTAAATATTAATACCCTCGCCACGTTAACCTCTCGAAACGTAGGTAGCCCCAAAATTATTGATCCTGTACAAAACAGATCTCACATCCAGAGGGGATGGAACGCAGGGGTTGTTACTCCCTAAACGATAATAAACCTTAAATTTATAGCGCTATAGTTCAATTTAGACTGTAGATTTAAAGGTTAGCTGAAGGTCTACCATTTCAAGGATAATAAACTTTAGTGCTGTAGATATACAGTTTATTTTTGTGTACGTTTTAAAGGGTGCCTGAAGGTTAAAATGGTAACGAGCGCGTGCCAAAATGATGTCTTAAATTGTTTTTAGGGGTCGTCATAATTGTTGTAGAATTTATACATGTACATATGTATATGCGTGTTTTTGTTGGCATAGAAATGTCGTGCAGGTTATAGTTATTATAAATAGATTCAAAGATCTGTAAAGGTCTTTCGCAGTTTACCGTTTGTAAAACAAAGGTGGGGTCATATTTTAGGGGCTTAAAGTATTTCATTATAAATTGCTATTTGAGGTAAAATTGGCAAAAACGTGAGCTGTCCATGATTGGATGATTTTTGTATGGTTATCTAATAATGTCTTAGGTTTTAACGAATGTTGTATATCGTAATAAAAGTAGTATATACGGGTTCTATCGCAGTTTATTTCTAATCTACCCATGACTAATGACCATGCCTGCTGAAAAACAAACAATATTAGGGAAAGTGTATAGGTATGTAAATATATTGATAATTTTTAAAACCATTATGAAATTCTTAAAATCCAAGCAAATTAATTATTATGTATAAGTATGTCAATATGAGTAATTATATAAAATAATTCGGATATGAAATCCCTTCAACAGTCTTAACTACACTCAATTCCAATAATTTAACTGATGATAAATTCACTGTAATAACATATTTAAAATATTATTTATGTATTCATTATTTATTTTAAACTTTATGCATATAACAATACATCAGCGGTCTTAATGCCAAAAGCATTCTCTACCAGTCAACCGTAGGGTGATGTAGAGATAAAATGAAGTAGGTGCATACAGTAACATGGAACATACTTGTACATAATATATATGTACATACCAATAAACATATTATATAAACTAAATAAAATATACTGGGTGTAAGGGACGGTGTACCGAAAACTGAAATAGTAGATTCAGACCATTGTTCTGAGTTACAATCGTTGGAATTTTCGTCAGAAAAATCCCAATTTATATCTGAAATTTTTATTTTTCTGACTGTTTATCATAACATTTTATTAAATAAAAATCAATTAATACCACATTTTACTAAAATACAGCAATGTTATTAAATTGGCGTGATTTAAAGCATGAGCGTTGCGTTGTATCAGTAGCAATCCATTGCGTATCGCGTAATTATATTAATCAATATCAAATCTTTCATCTTGCGTTTTTTATTAATAGAAGTTTTCGTCGAGATAAGTACCTATAGAGTGACTTGTTAGTAAAGTTTTCGTTACGCCGTCCCTTACACCCAGTATACTCATATTATATGTATTCATATATATATAGATACATGCATACATACATATATACATACGTATTATATTAATGATGAGAAGAATCTGATAAACTATTGAGGAGGTTATTTTGGATAACGATATTCATGAAATGTGCGTTACTTTGTTTTAGGTTAGACAGAGTCCACTTAAAACATGAGAGCTTATACGCTTTATCCGGTTAAAGCCACACTACATGACCGTGCTTTTGTGTAATACATAGTATGGAAACAGCACAACCACACCTCAAATTCCAACATCACACAAGAAAACTTTCTTCATAAGAAAGCCGTCGTTATTGTATAGTACACGAACGGAAAACTAGTGGAAGCTATAAACTAAAACCAGCAAAATATTCATCTACCAACATACTTGTTAAACTTTAACCAGCAAAATATACATCTACCCACATACTTGCACTGCAAGTCATTGTATATTCACACTTCCTTTGCCGAAGCCAACCAACTTCGAGAGCCGAACCCCTCTGAATACGTTGACATTTAAATTCAATGCTGCTTTGAAATAGTCTGTATTCTCATGTAAATGTCACTTGTGTGTTGGTTCCTTTACAAAATGATAATAGTAAGCAGTTTTGTCTGGAGCTAGCTTTGTGTAGTTCAAGGTTTTCCACTGTGTTATTGTTTTAAATATATCCTGTTTAGTTTGTTGGCACACAAGTTTACTTGTTACATTCGTTTTTTTAATTATTCCCTTGAGTACTAATGTGCAATTTACATCTGTTTATAACTTAAATTAAAATTGGCTAGACGTTAAATGCATCTTCTTTATTTAAATCTGCGCCACTGAAAGGTTGACTAGTAGATGCCTACATCATACCTATGGCATGAGTCCGCCTGTGTATATTGACACATATATATAAAGTTTAATAAAAGAATATAAAATGTAGCTACCGCTACTTGCAAGACAATGTTGGATCTCCAATTTTGTCAAAACGACATACGGCAATCCTGGGTCCAATATTTTCGAAAAAAAATCTAAATTGTTCGGAATGAGTTAATCCATAGTATGGTCTATCTGGGTGTTAAGTTCAATCCAAATTCGTTCAATAGAATGTGGCTGATTTAGTAACATCCTTATGATGTTATTCATAGTCATACTATATTAGTTACTGTTGGTTAAGGTATTTTTATTCATACTTAGATTTTAATGCAGCTGATACTGGTGAACAGGTCAAGATTAGAACTACTCTAAATAAAAATCTTCCATCTTGATGTTCCATCAACAGCTCTTATACCCCACATCTTGCATAATTATAAAACATCTATGTATACAGTTACTAAAAACAAAAGTTCTTACACTCGTAGGGGTT
Source organism: Catocala nupta (assembly GCA_963675205.1). Taxonomy (NCBI): domain Eukaryota; kingdom Metazoa; phylum Arthropoda; class Insecta; order Lepidoptera; family Erebidae; genus Catocala; species Catocala nupta. Next base: position 7,260,520 of record OY776084.1, on the reverse strand, counting down.
GCTGACAAGTCACCCCATGCCGCATGGAGCGCATTTTAATTAACCACTACTCTGGCTTGAGGGTATGACAGTGTCTTTTGTTGTATGAGTCGATTTGTCTGAGATATTAACACAACACTGAAAAATATAGAGGCAAATTGTTTTGATGCCTTCTAGACATTTATACATACTTAGATCCACGTATTAAATCCCCTAAGGTAGACTTGTATTATCTATCTTCCGCCCACTTAGGATGGAGGAGCAGCTCGGTAGCCTATTGGCAAAAATGGTTTCAGGTGACAAATATGCTTTTTATCTGTTGACCTGTTTCCAAGGCCTGGGTCGACACTGTCCGTAGTAAGCGACGAGATAATTTTCTTACTATCCAGCACATACCAAATCTTACGCAGCTACTGAAACTTGCGGTCCAGATAAAACTAATGATTCTTTGCTTGTAATGTATCTTAATTTATGCCTCAGGACTAACTACCAAGACAAAGAACATACTGTATCTATTTAGGTCACAAGCAATATTTAGTGGCGCTTTAAAACAAATCTTGTTAAAACTAGCAATAAACGAAACTGCCATAGCGTGCCTAGACGTGACTACCGACTGGAACGTAATCCATAAAGACGTCCAACTGGTATGTTTTATGGGTTTGAAGCTCCATGTCTAGACCCACTTCCGCTATGTAGAACACTGGGACAATGCGATTACAGGCCGATGATTACACGCTAAACAAACATTAGGTATAAACATTTGTTCGAACAATCTAGAATCATATAGAAAATTTGTCATTTGCAGGAATGCCACAAATGTATTAGATTTTGTTTGACAGACAGAAGAGTAGGCACTAGGCAATTTATATCTGCTAAAGCTCACACAATAAGAGAACTTAACACCATCCCTTAAAGCATCTTCGTACGCGTGAGAATAAGACAGAGCTATAGGTTGTATAGCTTCCATTCCTTGCCGCGCATGCAATGAGAATGTTTTAAGCGGTGGTGGTAAAGCATCAGATGTACGATATTCCGTTCTTCAGATGTCATTGTAGTATCAGAAAATATATTTTGTCTAGATCGAAAGTCTTGGTTTTTGACACAAAACCTGCAAGAGTGCCACTGGCAAGATGCCCACTTTAATCACTGCTACGTTTATCCAGTTGATAGATATTACTAATAATTGCATTTCTGCAAGAATTAGGATTGCCATTGCCAAACTCGCAGACAGTGACATCACACTGTTGATAATTACCAGTTTTGTCCTTTCAGCAGCAATCCAAAACGTCGAATGTTCATCGTTCAATAAGCCCTTGTTTATAAACTAATGAAATAATTGCAAGCCGACATTTCTAATTGGAACTGCCTCGTACTGAGTTTTTTCCTCGAAGCAATGCTAACAATCCATAATAGTAGAAAGTAAATCAGTTATAGGAAAATTTCTAAGAATGCTTTTAGGAATATCGTTCAAAATCGCGTAAACCTAACCATTTTATCTTAGACCACGTGCCATATTTTTCGTTTTGAGTAGCCTTTGTCTTTTATTAACTGGAGATGGAGATTTACCAATTTAGGAAACTAAAACCTAATCGTTCCGACCGACATTATCGAACCTTAATTGATTTTCTGTTTTAGTAGTATACTAGCAATTTGGTTCCCATATTACAAGCTGCCTTTTAGACTCCTTAAACTAAGCTGAAATGCTTGTTTGACGAGCAGATTCATCTCGGTAGTGCAATCGGTATTCAACTCACCAGTTCAACGCCTTATCCGTTGGACCACCGTTGTTTTCTTCCATCCTTCCTAGTATTTTACTACTAATTTCTTATTGTTTCAGCGTATCAGATGACAACAGCGGTCGCTGGGCTCTCCGCAACGTGGAGCGAGGGTACTTCTTGGGCTCCAGCTCTGACAAGCTGACCTGCACGGCCAAAGTGCCCGGCGATGCTGAACTCTGGCACGTACATTTAGCCGCTAGGCCGCAGGTAAGAATTACGATGATGGTCTTTTTATTTCCTTTAGTAACCGATGACTCATGTTATGGTAAGCGGTAATTGTCGCTTGTGAATATGGATATTTTACACCAAAGTATTGCTGAATCAATGGCAATGGAACACATTGCAACCGTTGTCCACCGTAAGACACGTTAGTGTGCGAACAGCTCTCCAGTCAGAAAGAAAATCTTCTAGGCGACAGAAATACTTAGAATGGTGGTCCGAACTGCTCGGGTCCAGGAACCCAGACATGAGTACTAATATCAATATTTATAGCAATTGTTAGATGTTATGATATCATTATCTAAATATAATACGCTTAAAGTATTTCAAAACAGTAACATACTTTCAAAATGTATGGTGATTTAAAAAGAGCAGTTTGGTTTCCTGTTAGGTTAAAACCTTCTCATATGCCTACTTAGTTTACTTGAATGAAATCAATTTTGACGTTCGTAGTATATAACTTGTAGCTTTCTTTTCATTCCTTTATAAAAACTGGCTATATATTAGTATTGAGGTTTAAGTTGCATATCTAAGCTACGATTTTCGTATATATCCGGCATAGAAAATCGTCTCTTCTCATATATCTGTAATAACTTCAGATTGACGGATTATCCGTACGGGTAGGTAAGTGGTTTTGCGATTAATTCCGTGCCATATCGACATCATCAACAGCGGCGATGATACGTTAAGTTTACTGAGAATACTGTAATAAGGTCCGTTAATATATACGAGTAATGACGATCATTTGCTTAGAATAACGGTATTACGAAGATTAATGGGGTCAATAGAATAATATTAGTACTAAGAGGGTATTGAAAAATACTGGCTAGTTTTGTTGTTGAATAGGTAGTTGAAAACACATTGATATATGAAATTGGATCATATCAGTTGAATACTTCGTCGATGTCGTGGTATAAGTCAGCTCTTTTGTTGACCAATTCGATGCTCTTGGAAAATTTTCAGTGGTCCTAAAATGTGCCCAGTAGACGAGAATAGTCTCACCCTCCTATTATTTAGGTTCCTGGTATCTGGCAAAATAGATATATAATACACCATAATCTTTCCTTTTAGATAACCTTTCCTACTTCGGACTTCATCTCGGTTTGAAAATGGAATCTTTAAAGCCACATTCCATAAAACATTAAACCATTTATTTTTTTGTTGGACAAGCCTATCCTTTTAATTTAAATTCAAATTGCAACCATTTTAAACTATTTTTCTTTCTCAGGTGAACCTCCGTTCGATTGGTCGCAAGCGTTTCGCTCACCTGTCGGAGTCCCTGGACGAGATCCACGTGGACGCCAACGTGCCGTGGGGAGAAGACACCCTGTTCACCCTCGAGTTCAGAGCTGACGAGGGCGGGAAGTACGCGCTGCACACTTGCAACAACAAGTACTTGAGTGCTGGCGGCAAGGTGAGTCCAACATCCATCATGAGACTAACATCCATCATCCAAATTTTGTATTCTTTACACATACTTATAATAAATAGGAGTATAGCGACAAGGAGACCGTTGGACTGCTAAGCAGAGGTCTCGGTTTTGATCCGAAAGCACGCACCACTTGCTTTTGACACATTGTTTTTTATATTAAAAATACGGTTGCACCACAAATAATCACAGTATCGCTCTATACATTAATAATTTAGAAAAACTCTTGAACTTGGGAAATCCTTTTGCCGATCTCAGAACAGTTTGGCCCTGGGTATCGAATCCATAAATTTATAATGGCGAGGTGGGCTCTAAACCATCGCCATATATACTTAAAATTAATTTACACGATAATCATCCGCGTAAATGCCTTAACATGCACATATTACCCGCGCCATGTTTTAACAGTCATTATATCATTACCCTATTAAAATAATGTTTTAATTATGTTGATAACGTTGTTAGAATAACGAAGCACGTTGCTAATTTTCCCATCCCACATGCAAGAGTATTCAATAACTAGTAAATATTCAATGATAAACTATTCAGTAAGTATTAACTTATAAAAAGCGGAATCTCATAGTTTTTGTCACACTTGAGTGCTTGTGCGTGTTTCTAATATAATTCAAGATAAGTATTCTTCGTGATTATTAGATTATATGGATTCATGATTGCTATGGTAAAAGAAACACAAAACATCGAAAATTGTTCGAGTCCGCGTTCGAATGTTAATCAATTCGTTGTCACTGATAATAATTCGAATCATAATCGAACATTCGATATTCGAAACGATGATGATACGATTGATGCGTATGATAAAGTTTAAACCACTCGAAATATTATCATTGTTTCAAATATTTCGATTTGCTTGATGATTTGAATTTTTATCAGTATGCGCACAGCATTCGTATGTTGAAGGTAGGTTTCAACCACTTCCTATCAATAAATATGTCATGAAATACAAGATTAACGACATTAATATTAGGTAAATAAGAATTACAGACCTGTTTATTAAAGATTTTTTGCATATTTATATTAGTAGGAATATCAATAACTGTATATAAAAGCTTAAAAATCAATATTTTAAAAGACTAAATTACTTTACCAATTAATCTAATGATTACTTTATACGTTTTAATGATTCCTGTAATTATTTTATAGCAATTATTTGCCTTGTCTATCTTAATTAAAATAGCCTGTATAATACCTGTAGGTAAATTATTTAAAATTGATTATAATGGAGAAATATTCGCATGAATTTTATCCGAATGAAGCATCTTAGCACAATATTATTATAAAACAGCACATTTCTATTTCCATAAAAATCTTTTGACTAAAATACTTACTTTTAGTACTTCATAAAGCAGTAAACTACTTATTAATTCTGCACTACAGTACACTTGAACTCTAAAAAGATTTCTAAAAGCATATTTGCGTATTTGTCACCGTTACGGTAGCAAAGAGAACCCCGTTAAAAATCACTTGTTTCCATGCAAAAAATACTTCATGCAAAAAGTATTTTTCCATGACAAACAATACAACAACTATCTACAAGTCTTATTGTTCAAATGCCACATATATTTTGTATTCAGATAAGTGTGAATACTACAAGTGCGTCGAAATGTAAGACAAAGTGCGCTTTAAATACTTCGAGTCCACAAATGTGTTATTTGTTGTCGCGAGCTGCGAATAGGGCTGTCAATAATTACGTTCGCGCTTTGCGATTAATACGAAATTATACGTTGGCGTTAAGGGTTGAAGACCAGGCATTTTTTTGGATTTGCGGCTAAATACAGAGCAACGGCATTTGCTTTTGAATTTATACGACTTTAGTAATTTTATGTATAGTATAACATTTTCGACTGATATCTAAGCAGCGATAGCTCAGTGGGGAGACCAACAGACTGCAATGCAGAGGGTCTCGGGTTCGAACCCACGTCGCGCACCTCTGACTTTTGGGAAGTTGTATGACTTTTCGAAATTATGTACGTATTGATTGACGATTATCGCCTGCTCCGTGCGTCGGATAGCACGTTAAGCCGTCGGTCCCGGCTGCCATGAACATGGCATGGCAACTATGGCAGTCGTTATTGGGAAGTCAGTGCCCTATAATATCCTGACACTGGTCTAGCCTTAGGGTGTCGTTAGCCTTCGGGTTGCGGAGGTCAGGTGGCAGCCGCTCCGTGTAAAAACTGATATCCAGTCAAATCTGGTTAGACCAGAAAAGCCAACCCTAAGTGACTTGGGAATAATAAAGGCTAGGGAGAAGATTTAAGCATCAAAGAGTATGGACTTAATTTTTTTTTAAATTTGTTCCTCATTAAGCTATCTAAAGATTGTGAAATCGACTCATAGTTATTTAAGCCGTCTGTTTTTTTAATGTTCCAACGTGATATGGGATTAACTCCAAGCGTGGGAGTGAGTTTACAATTAAAAATCCTAGGAAACAGTTATGGGCTCTCGTCACTAATTGCAATGTATGGAACTTCTCAAAGCAAATTACATAGACCCAAACTCCAAGGGTTTACTAGGAGTCATTGAAGAGTTCTTCTATCCACCTTCCACTCCACTATCAGATCATAACGACAATATATTAACTTACAAAATTTCTTAATATCTGCTAAATAAGTTTAAAACGATGCGGTATTCAAAAGTAAATTAAAATTGACTTCAAAGATTTGTTTACATGATTGTATAGTTAGTTACAAATGAAACTAACAAAATCATGTCTTATTTGTTAATTAAGGATCTCCAACAAAGCATACACAAAATTGCATAAACAAATGAACATAAGTTTTGTATTGTGTACTCCTTCAGTTATAGGAGACCACAGCATGCACATACAATACAACATATTATAAAAAAATGTCCCCCGCCGCGTCTGTCTGTCTGTCTGTTCGCGATAAACTCAAAAACTACTGAACGGATTTTCATGCGGTTTTCATCAATAGACAGAGTGATTAATGAGGAAGGTTTGGGTGTATAATTTGTTAAGGTTTTGTACTACCTCTGCGAAACTCAGGCGGGTTGCTAGTATAACAACAAAACATACATCTGTTAGCAGTATTGATATCTTCTGTAAACGTGCTGTTGTTGGGACAACCCTACATCTCGCCCAGTTCGCTAGTTAGTTAGCAAACAATAGTGGTGCGCGATATTTCCCATCGATTCAGTATGTCGTCGCTCACGTCTCTCGTCCACGCCCACCCGTGGGAATACGTCGATATTAAAATTACGATGCGTGAGACCAGGTGCCTTATACACTTCCTACAATACTTTGTTGCTAGCTTGCAATACATGAGGCTTTGCACTCGCAATTTGTCAGTAAAGAATAATGAAAAATCGTTCAAAGAAAACCATTAGAAACGACAATGACGCAACGAAAACAGTGTCCTCTTTGGTGAAATCAAACTTAAATAATTAATACATTTCACTCAAATTTTAAGAGAATAGAATGCCTGTGATCGATGGCGTGTGTATTATATAATTTTACGTAAATAAACATGCTTACTTAAAAGAATATTGCTTACATAATACTTAGTTACCTCTCGACTGCTGCTCTTAAGCCCTTGATTAATGATTAGGCTGTGATCAACGGTCCGCCATTACAAATTTTTTTTAAACTAATTCTTTACGTTGAGAATTTTTTATAGATGAAAGATCATCTATAAAAAAATTCTGATCGCTAGTGAGTCGCTAGGTAATACTGAACTATCTTTTAAATATTTTAGATTGGTTTATAAGTAATACAGTTCGTTTATAAATCACGCGACATAGGGTGCAATCTTTTACCACCTTCTGGGCTAATTTCCAGTCACCTTGCTTCTTCTGAAATTTAACAGAATAATACTATTTTTAAATTGGCGGCTTCGAAAAGGTTCTCAATTTGTTCCACTCGGGATTGAAACCAAGATCTTGGCATCAGCCGCTTATATGAGCAAAAAGTTATGCCACTTTTTCACTACCCAATCATCTCTAAGGTGAAGTGAGGTTATGCATACCCATACAACATATTAACTAAACGTGAAAAGTCAAATTATCATCCTTGTATCCATAGACGCGCCTCAAGTAAACACTCCCATTCACTGGCAAACATTAAACGTAATGATGTCTAACATATCGGACAATGAATTGCCGCTTTTACAGACAACCAATTACATTTTCTTTTACGATATTGTTTTGAATGCAAGTCGTCAATATGGACAGTTTATTAGTAGACGGTAGTAATAAAATGAATTGTAGCTAGCAGTACTTGCATAATTACGTATTTTACGACCGGCAAGATGGCGTCAGGTTTGAACTTGCATACTTACGGGTGTAACTTTGTCCTGTTAATGTCCAGACAGCGCTGTAATAGGTTTGTATTAGTTTAAATGGCAACATTACATGTCACTCAACGTTTATATGGGAATTTTCTTAGTATTTTAACGTTTCCGCATTTCTTGTCTTGTCAATGAAAGTGTAGAAATGAATTTGTGGCCTTTAGCTTTGATACAAAGATAATTTTGTTGCGTTCGGTGCCAGATCCACTACAAACAAGTAGCGCCATCTACATAAAAAAATATATATAATAGCAATCAGTCCATTTTATATACCGTCCCACTACTGGACACAGGACTTCTCTATTTATCAGACGGGTATAGTCGAACATGCTGGCCCAGTGTGGGCAGAGTTGAAATAGAAACTTGACACATCTTCAAGAACATTACGCTGAGACATGCAGGTTTCATCACGATGCTTTTATTCTCCGTTAAAGCGTTAGCTATAATTAATTATTTATTACGCATATGACTTTGTGGCAAGGCACGGGAACGCCTTTGATTGATCCAATTTAGATCAAACTCTAGACTTTTGCGTGGCAGTGCAACGGTTTTCTATTTAGTCTAACGCTGCTTTACTATCATAGAATATTACTTTAACTCCCTGTAGCGATCATGACTCATCAAATCTCGAGTTTAATTCGAGGGTCAAACAAAGTATTACTTGACTATTTTTTAAGAAATTTTACCGCGGCGATACCACATCTGGTATTAGTTAGTACTTATAAAAATTGCTGACGAAATGTCTATAACATACGCGTTTGTCTACTCATTTGAAGACATAGCAGAAGACTAACTGTGGTGTATAACTACATTTCTGCTTAAACCTAAACAAACTTACTATGTATATCAAGATCTATTCCATATTACAACCATCCATTCGTTTCCAGCTGCAAGAACAATGCACATCCACGTGCCTCTTCAGTGCGGAGTACCATGCGGGCGCCCTAGCGCTCCGCGACGGGTCAGGCGCGTACCTTGCGCCCATCGGCTCCAAGGCCGTGCTGAAGACTCGCTCCACCGCCGTCACTAGGGACGAGTTGTTCTCTCTTGAAGACAGCCTTCCCCAAGCCGCCTTTGTAGCGGCACTCAATGAAAAATACGTCTCAGTCAAGCAAGGTAAGTCTTATATGTATAACTCATTGGTGATGATATAAGTGAGCGGTTGATTGTGAGATGCCGTGTTCAATTTCTAAACGGCGTGTTAAATTGAGAATTCTCAGTAACTGCACGGCGCGGCGCCGGCGTCTTAAATATGGACAGTACAGCAATAGGCTCGCTACGTGGATCCTTAAATATAACAAATGTAAGAAATTATGTGTGTATTCAATAATTATTGTATTTTTTTTAATACCTTTACTGCAGTAGGCTCTTAAGAATTTTAAAGCTTAACTCTTTGCCTTATTAAACTTGGGTGTGGATGTATTTTGTGTCCTTTATGTTACATCACTGTATCTCATAAGTAATTGTCTTGTGTGTGATTCGAACCTACTCGTAGCGGCAGAAGCGAAAGCTTGCTGGGTGGCAACCATACTTTTTAAATATTACTTTACACACATTGGCAATTTTACTTCCAAAAAGCGATGGCTTACATACCGCTCTATTTTTTACAAGATAATTCTGGGGTCGGCACGGCTCCCTGCCCTCTTTATATGGTACGTCAATGTTTACGCATCAGAGTATTTCCACCCATTACATAGTATGCTTCCTCTAGAACTACAGCCGGAGTGCAGTGTAGATATGAGTGAAAGTTAATAGCAGGACGGAACAATTACGTGATGTTTCCTAGTGTCGTTAATGCACCTCTCTACGTGGAATTGGTCCCGGTGGTGCGACTCCACAGATTTGTATCGCGATTTTCATCTAAACTTAACTACTAAAGCTAAGCTACTTTTACCTACTAGCCATATTTTCAATTAATATTTTTGGATAGCAGATAAGAAAAAGCAGCGCTTGTGCAGTACGACGAAATTAATGCTATGACATGGTAGCTCGGCAATTGCTCCACAAGCTAATTTTGTGCAAAAAAATGTTTTTATGGCATAGGTATTTCCATTGATTCGTGTTCACAAAATGCTGTAAATTAACCTCGTAGCTTCACACGCGATTTTGGATCTTAGCGTGATATATCCTACGATAACACAGTTTATCGCACTACTGGTTTCAATTCTTGCTTCATGGTTGACTTTCCTTCGATTATAATTTTAGTAAAACGAAGCGCTGAAAATCATCGATCACAATGTACACTCCAGGTATCGCACCTGTGATCTATCGATTGACTAACCATAACCAAACCACGGCAACGACAAGACATACATCTACTAATTACCGATTTCCTAAGAGCGAGCTGCTTCGATAAAGACGTCTCACAGACGTTCTGATTGTGAGGCGGTTCCGAGAAGCGGCATTGTTGCCAATACGAGGGAGATTGTTGACCCGTATTGTTCTTGTGTTTGCATACGTGCGAGAACTGAGATGTTTCATCACGTACTCTTGTGTTCAGACCTCATTACTTCTGCTGTCACGGCGTAAAACTTAATACAAAGTATTACTAAGATTTTGAGTATACACAGGACGACCTGTGATAGAACTATCATCTAGCCCTAACTATCAACTGAGGGAATTATTTCATACATACATATCACTTGCCTATTAACCCGAAGGGGTAATCAGAGTATCTACACCCACATTTCACCACCTATATTTTAAATTCCACATAATATGATGCGACCCTATTGCCATCTACTGTGCAATTTAAGACGCTAGGCTTCTCAGAATTTGTTGATAGAAATACCTACTAACACTATCCAACCTGGGTATCGCGCCTAAAACCTCATGCATAGCTAATAATCCAACCCTATAAGAGCAATCGGATCCATGTTGTATGTAAATCTGTTCCTGTACTAGATTTATTGCACTTTAGTTGATAGAAATAACTACTAAACTTCAGGCGCAGATGTGTCATCTTCGCTGTGACGCACTGTCAGTTATATCTGTTGAAGAGTTACGTTTTAGATAAAACTAATAGTCTGCGATTAAAATTCTTATTTTTGACGACTGCGAAACAAATGAACCATTATATGAAAGGTCCAAAACTATGTACTTTGATATTAAACAAATATGTTGATTTACAAATAAATCATGTGTCTAGCACGTACATCAAATACTTTAAATAGTTTTGAATTCAAACTACTTATATCTAACTAACAGCAAGCATTTCAAATAGACATAACTTCAAGATATCTGTTACAAGATATATTAATTTAAAAGCTATATTTTCACCAGGCATCATGCATAAAAACATTCCGTTTTCGTGTATACCCCTTCGTCTTAAGTCTACTAGGCAATAAGGAAATAATATTCATCTTAGGCACGTCGGATAATATACCAGGCGCGCAAACCTGTTGAAGAGTTTAGAGTAACGGCTCGTCGACCCGCCCTCACCTCACGTACTGTTACAACTATCCTACATCTACCTCCTAGAGGTATCTGCTCGCCTGATACTTTGTATTTTGTTTGGGAGAAATAAATATGGTATATACCCGTTTCACTTCTTGGTGAAATAGTTTTCTAATAGTTGAAAATCACACAATAATTTCAAATGAATCTTTTAACTAGTTTTTCATCCCAAATAGAACAACACGACACTTTAATAATGTACATATATCGGTACAGCCAACTTAAGTAAGTTTCCGATTTCAATACCAATAGGAAAGTGTGATTGGATTTTTCTGTAGAAATTCTCCGTAGCAGCAGCCGAACTTGGAGGCTCACACTGTGCTTGGTAATGGTAACAACCTCGGCTCATTACGCCTAAACACAATTGATGAGTAGGTATTATATACCACGACCTAACGCTTCGAACACATCACTGTTTTTAACACGCTTTTATTAGCTTGGTTTGTATACATATATCTATGTAACGGAAACTTTGAACGTGATTTTCACCCCTTTCAAACCGACGCGCGACTAATTGATTTGAAACTTTGCACACTTATCGAGGATCAATGACAATACAATAATTTAGAAAAAATATAAAAAAAAAACAAATATAAGTAAATAATAGTTTAAAAACTAAAAAACACGCTTTATTAAAAAAAAAAAAAACTAAAAAGTAGAAAATAATGTAATAATTTTAATTATAAGCGTGGTGTGCTTACTAAGATATTTTGATGCTTTTTTGACGCCCCACGCTTTTTTACATTAAAATTATTAAATTATTTTCTACTTTTTAGTTTGGTTTTTTTAATAAAGCGTGTATCTATTATTTATTGTATCAGTAATATAACTTTTATAATAAAAATATTTGTATTGGAGGAATCTAGACTTTGCGGTAGTACCATGCATAACGTAAGCGTAGTGTGCCCTTGCCAACGTCCTACAATCTGTCCGTCGTGACGTGGCATATTACGGCCGTGCTGAGCAACTGGAGTGGTCTGGAAGTTTTTAAAGCTTAAATTTATGTGGAGACGTGAACCTCAACGTCTGCGATAATTTATATAAAAATCTTTCTTTATACCTTTTACTTCTGGTTTTTGAAGCTACTGTATTTTATACTAGCTTTTGCGCGCGTCTCCGCCCGCGTGATACCTACATCAATCAAAAGTAGCCTATGTCCTCTCCCAGGTTTTAAAGTAGCTCTGTATTAAATTTCATCCAAATCGGTTGAGTGGTTTAGCTGTGAATAATCACATCAACAGACAGACAGACACTACTACTTTCGAAGTTATAATATTAATTAAGGATTTAAAGGCCTTAAGTTCTGAAATGATTTTGTACTATGCGCTGTATTACCTAGATTTCAATATTTACGACTTACGAGACGAGGTAAATAGAGTAATATATAGTAAATAGATAGCAATTTATTCCGTGTTTTCTGCAATTAAAATATACTTGGCGGCTGTTGCATTGAAAAGCCTGTTTCGCTTTTGCAATTCTTGTTTCGATATCTTTAATTGATCTTGAATTATCTGTATTAAATCTACTTTAAAAGACATCTTAAAAAGCATGGCTATTTTCTTAAAATAGGTAGATAATTCGTTTTGGTCTTTTCGTTCGTCGTATGCAGAAATATTTTTTTGGCCCACTTCATTTCTTTCCAAGCTTGTGTATATAAATGATTATCGTAATATAAGCAGTTTAAGGCGCCCACAAACTTTTTAATAAATTGCAGATCCTTTATGTAGTCAAAATAGATTTATAGTCTCTGATTTACATTTTTTTTGTATAAAATATTTTTTTACGTTTAAAATAATTCGAAATCTAGATTTGAGTCGTCAACTAATCATTCTGCTATTCTATTTAAAACGTGTAAAAACTACAAAATAACGGTTATTCGATAACGGATTCGAATTTTAAAATCATTCACGTACTTGTAACAGTTCGAGCTCTCCAGTCGTGACACTAAAAGCGATTGATGTTAAAATACACTTTTTGTAGCAAAAAGGTAAATTACAGTAATTTTAAGTTTGATTGCGCTTGTACCAGGTGCAGCATCGATACAGATTTAAAATTACCGATGATTAATAAAATAATATGGCTGCGAGGGCTATTTTCTTTAGTAGTCCTCCAGATGGTCCATCTGCGATGCAGTAAATACAGAAAATAATGCGTTACAGAAAATTTTATAATCAAATGTCACTACAGTTATTTTATTATTTTTCACCGTTAAATTAAACTAGTTGATACGGATTTTACAACAACATTAAGACACTTAACTATTTAAATTCGACTACGACCGTTCTGTATCCTTTTTAGCAGTAGTAGTTTAATATTATATTCACAAATAATAATATTATATTGCTTACCGTATTATAGATATAGAATCTTTAGTATGAACTCTTTTTTGATCCTATACTGCTTATATTTTTTTAATACGTCACCTATTTTAATGTCATTGTCGCGAAGACTTTACAGACATTTATACAACGGACGTAGCACACCCAGATTGAAACAACAATTTGTAGACCACAATTTTTTTGTCCCATGAGGGGATCGGACCCACAAAACTCGCAGTGTTGTGGGTTACTTTATACGCCTTCCGTGTACTCTAGAAATATCGTACAAGTTATGTAATAATTTCAGCCATCTTCAATTTTAATACAAGCACCTTTACCGTAACTATTATCATTGGTATTTCTCATCTCCCGCGGACGTGAGCGCGTGCAATTATTTTCTATTTCGCTTCGAATACCGCGGTGGCTCGTACATTCCGCCTCACGATCTAGACCTTACAGACATTTTACACAAGCCAACAGCCGGATAGCCGGTGCCCTAGTGGCTTATACTAAACAAAATGCATATTTTTGTACTAATACTGGAGTAAGCTTTTTAATACGCTTTTATTAGCTTGGTATGTACTCGTATCTATGTGTCTATGTAACGGAATTTTTGAACGTGATTTCACTCCTTTCAAACCGACGGATTGATTTGAAACTTTGCACACTTATCGAGTACCGACGACAATACATTAATTTAGAAATAAAAGACTAATAAATAAACAAAAAAATAATAGTTTAAAACTAAAAACACGCTTTAAAAGTAGAAAATAATTTAAAAATTTTAATGTAAAAAAACAGAGGTGCTTTCTTAGATATTTTGATAATCCCCACCCCACGCTTCTTTACATTAAAATTACCACATTATTTTCCACTTTTTAAAGCGTGTTTTAAGACTTTTATTTTTTTTGTTTTATGTCACAAAATTGCAAACCAGCGTTCGACTTTCTGATGGCAAGTGATTATCATAGGATAAGAATATACCCAAAAAAAGGCTAAAGCCATAAAAACGACAGCGTAAGGACACAAATCATAGGTCCCCATGCTGGCATTACAGCGTCTTCTTAAGAAGAAACACCAGCACAAGGCTGCGACCTGCTGTAATTGGAGTACTCCAGTTATAACCTGGGTAGCTACCTCACACACAATTTGTCCGGTGCTGCGCATTTTGAATCCGGTATCACAACGCCGGCTCTCCAGTATCCAGGACGTGTGTAAAAGCTACTTAAGTCGTACATTTTATACTGGCACAATATTCAGACTGTATTACATCTCTATTTTATTTAGTAGAACTGATATTTCATTTCCGAACAGAAAAGCTGACATTATAGTAGTCATACTGGATAACTTTGTATTTTTAAAACAAGGAAATAAAGATTTTTTCTTTTTAAAATACAACTGCCGCACTAGGATTAATTCCTGTGTCGCGGTGGACTTAACAAACATTTAAACAACGGACACAAGGAACACCCAGCTCGGAACAACTATGTGTGGATTACAAAAATTTTTGTCCCGTGTGGGATTCGAACCCACAATACTCAGCGCAACGGCAGCGGTGAGGCGACGACATAAACCATTACGTCATCCAAGCAGTCAGTTACAACAAGTCTAATATTTTTAATCACCACCTAATCGTTCCACTTCAATTGGTATTAAGGCGCTGATAGATATTTAATTAGGAGAGGAAATATTTTAAGTGACATAACTATAACTTAAACTGATCATACTCTCGTACAATGTACTTTTAACAATAATCAAAGAATAAAAAAGGTTTTAATACTTTATTAGACTAATAAATAAAAAAAATAATGCCTCACCTATCTATTTATCTCGCGGGATTTCACAAACAGAAACAACGGATGCGAAGTACATCCAGGCGCAGAACAAACAAACCATTCATCGTGGGCGTCGTGGCTCATACAAAATGTATCGAACTACTATACCACCCTAGACACAATAAACGTGACTTTAATTTACTTGTTACTAGCGACCCGTACCGGCTTCGCACGAGTAGTACAAAACCTTAACAAATTATACACCTAAAACATCCTCATGATTCATTCTGTCTATTGGTAAAAACTGTATGAAAATCCGTTCAGTAGTTTTTGAGTTTATCGCTAACAGACAGACGAGGCGTGGGACTTTGTTTTATAATATGTAGTGATGTTTAAATTACTTTTGTTCTTTTTGTATGCTACAAGTAATTATTTCTCTAAGGGCCGGTTTTTCAATCGGCAGATAACTTTTATCTGAAGAATAAATGGCGGTATGACATATTTTCTATACAAAAGCTGTCAAAACGTCAAACATATTCCCCAGATAAAAGTAATCTGACCATTTAAAAATCGACCCTAAATATTATTTTGAGTAATTAGGGAAGAAAGTATTTTTTTTACTGAATGTTATTCCAAATAACGTTGTGGTTTATTTATAGTCTGTGTTTTCCTTAAGGAGTTTCTAATCGGCCATTATTTTTACTGCACTGTTTAGCTGCAATATACTGGCTGACAAAAACATACATACTAAGATCTCGCACATATTTGAGAACAGTATGAAGAACTCTTAGACATGCAGAGATCCTCAAGATGTTTTCCTTCACAATGAAAGCAAGCAATAACGAGAGATCTCTGCGTGGCAGTCCAACATCCCCATTAGACTTTTGATGCTGTTATAATATTAGTGTGGTAATAAATTTAGCAGTTAATTTATAATCCGTTATAATAACAGCTGCTACCTTAGTGATGCGACAGATGGTTTTTAGTCAGCGTGCGTTACTAATTGCACCTGTGATTTAAATTACAAATGAACTATACCTAGGTGCAAAGACCGCGTTAAACTGTTATTAAAATGCTTAATGATAATATAATTTCCTCGTTAACATCTGCGTGCCTTATTAGGAGTATGTAGTAGCTAAATAAATTATATATAAAATTATTTTATATTATATGGTTTGATGCACGAATGAATAAATTATCATTTTTGATTGCATCCCGGTTGGAAGGCGCTTGAAGCGTGTCTTAATGGCACAGTTTCACGGCTATATTACTGTCGGGCAGGCAGAGGTGTATAGACTCTAATTTCGCGAAATATTTAGAGAGAGATAGTTTATTTCGCAAATATGTATAGATACAGTACATGATGTCAAATACAATTCTATAAGTTCAGCCATATTTTACCATTAGGAAAAATAAAATAATATAATAATAATCGAAAAATACAAGACCAGCAACAAACAGAATGATTACATACAAATAATAATTCAACATATTCCTGAAAGGTGTCTTTATATTTGAAATAATCAAAAAAATGCAATGCAATTCTTTTTATGCAAAAGACTGAAATCTTGCAGTAGGCTTTATTCTCTAAAAAGGAACTAGCATTTTTATATAACGGTTGACTTAATGCCTTCAAAGATTTAAGTAACTTATTATAAATTAAGAAAACACTTTTGCGCATGAGTGCTGTACCTATTGGCTCGTCTATTGGCGTCTACTGGGCACATTTCCAGATTCCGAGCTCATAGTCCGAGCTACACTTTAACCGATTCGGATCATTATTCGTATGTATACGTATTCCCAACCGCTACCATACCAAAAATGTAGTTTTCGGATACAGGAAAAGTGAACTAAAAACTTCTGCAGACTTGAGCAATCACTGATAGAAACTAATGGTGTAATCATTGCTTGCACTGCGCTTTTATAAATCGTCATTGTGAGTTTAGTATTTGATTGCACAGACAGTGGTTTAAGTAAGTGGTCGCTTTGCCACTGACACTTTACCGCGTGTTGTGTGCTGCTTTCATCCCCACACCGAATAGAGATTTGTTTGATTCACATATAATTGTTTTCACAGTGGCGTAGCGTAGAGCAGGGCAGGGGTGGTCCGCCCCGGGCGGCACTTTTAGGAGGGCGGCGAAATTTCACAATAAATAATAATAATATCTTATAATTATTTGAACCATTTCATGACGAACGAGAGGAATGAGCAGATGTACAATACACATTAATGATGGCTGTTCTTGTCGAAGAGTTCTTTAGAATTACTGTGTATTACAGTCTTTGAAAATGAAACACCTAAATAAGAGGGCGGCAATTACGTCCGCCCCGGGTGGCGGACACCTACGTTACGCCACTGTTTCCAGTCTGAATGTTCTTCGTGTCCGTTGCTTGAATATTTGTGAAGTTCCCTGCGACACATACATTATTTCAAGAAAAACAGACTACTTTTTGAAAAGAAATGCTTACAGCTTCTGTGTATTTTTAAAACAGATATTTAATATAATATATATAAAATAACCGTAGCTTATTAAACTGCGTGTGTTATTTTAGGCTAAATTAATCTGTGAAATCTTAATTTCGTGCATGGAATCATTCATCGCTTTTAATTCAAATTGTTAGTTCATCATAATAAATTTACCGATCCATAAATTGATTAACATAACCGTCAGATTCTTCTAAACTTCTTTATTATTTTATGGGGCGACAAGTACGTATTAAATTAGCGAAACGCACGCAGTAAAAATACCAGTCGTTGGTAATAACCATCTATGATAACCAAGCGTCCGTATCGGTTACAGATAGCTATACAAAAACGGATACACCGTATGCGCGTTAAACATTCAAAAGTGAGCCAATTAAGAGTTATTCGCCAACGTCAAATTGTCAACGGAATTAGCCGTCGCGCGCCGAGTTATGCCGCGCAAAAAACTGTAGAAAGCATCTTTCTACCGTTTCTACTGCACGGATGCCTGCTTACCGTCTCGTGCAATCTCGCCAACACTATACATCACAAAACTTTATACTTTTAATTAAATTTATCGTCTAGTTAACTATCGAAACGGTTACTTTTAAAATAGCAGCGCTATTAACATGTTATTTTAAATGTTACGAAAGCGGTAGTAGTACGTTTTGATGGAAATTATGCGTAATAGCTATGATTATGCTGTCAGAATCAATTATTTAAATTTGAGATGTGTCTTACATCATTTTACGGGTTCACTTATGTAATATCGGAAGTCTTGTATTACAGCTTCTAGTGTTATTGCGAGTTCGTTGTTTATTAACATTAATAACTACTACACCTAACAAATTTAACGATAGAATAGCAGTTGTTATATAATAGCAGTGAAATAGCAACAGTTTTGTTGAGATTTTAGTTTTGCTTAATTATATGTTGATTAGAATTCAACTATGACTAGTTAATTGCCCCATATTGCTAATTGGTGTAAATATTACTTCTATCATTATGCATTCGGATCACCTAGGATTATAATATCAGCCCTGTATTAAACAATCCCACTGTTGGGCACGAGCCTCTTCTCAGTGTGAGACGGGTTAGGCCATAGTCCACCACGCTGGCCCAGTGAGGGTTGGCAGTCTTTACATATCTTTGAGAACATTATGGAAAACTCTTAGACATGCAGGTTTCCTCACGATGTTTTTCGTCACTGTTAAAGCGAGCGATTTTTAACTTACTATTTAATACGCACATAACTTCGAATAGTCAGAGATCGGAGTCGGATCGAACCCGAGACCTCTGCGTGGCAGTGCAACGATCTCCCACAAGGCTATCGTTACTTGCCTAATAGTTATATTTAATTTAATAGATCGCAAAATCATTTAACCTTATTAAAAATATGATACAAAATGTGGAAGTTTGCAGGATTAAATTAGGTACATTAAATTTCTAAAGCTTCAATAGAACTTCATAGATTTACCATAGAGGCTTTCTTTCAGCTGAGAAAGTAATAAAACCGATGAATAACTTACTTTTCATCTACGATCGATAAATGTTAAACGCTTTTATCAAATTCCTAAACGAATTTTGCTAATAAAAATGCTTCGTAGAAGCATTACCTACACTTATCCTTTTTATTACATTAATAGTCTTTTAGTCAAATGTCAACGTGCTATTTACGACGTAGAGTCATAAACTCTAGCTAACTGCCGCAATTCGAGACATTAACTGGTATTCAAGTGACTCTTTAGTAATGAATTTACATAGCAAACCTTTATTGAGAACTCAATTAAGTAATCATTAAATGTCTCTTGTGTAAGGCTAGTCAGGCAACTAATATCTTCTTATTGGTCTATACTCATATTATAAAGAGGAAAGATGAGATTTTTGTTTGATTGTATGGTTGTTTGTTTGTTTGTAATATTTTAACTCAAAAACTTCACAATCGATTTTAAAATTCTTTCACCATTAGATTGCTATATTATCACTGAGTAACATAGGCCATATTTTATTTAAAATAAGTAATGTTACAAATAACCTAACTGAGCCTACTTTTACGCGAGTAAAGACGCGAGCAAAAGCTAGTATGTAATAAAGTTATTAAAAAATTATGATTTCAAATACTTCTTAAAACAGTCATCGCCAATTAAGTACCGAATTGCCTGCCAAATATGTCAACCTAATAATACTCTGGCCAAAATTCATCTCCATAGCCTTAAATATTGTACATTTTTTAGGAAATCATGAGCCCTATTCTGTTATGTAATTAAAACGGTTATATAAATTACCAAATACAGTAAACAATATAAAATATTTGAACTAACAAACTTTTACAATAACGATATATCTATATTTAATTTGTCAGCAAAAATATTGCAGTTGAAGTTGACTTCGACGTGCGCGTTAATGGCAGAGAGTACGACCGCATATCGTTTCGAAAACGCTATACCAATGCTATCAGCCAATGTTAGCTCCATAGTCTTAAGAAACCATATTGCCATTCAAGCAACTTTAAGTCCAATATCATCACAAAATCATATGCGAATGTCTTGACTGCAGCACGTATATAATAACATAGGATCCAAGTGCGATGATTTGTCATCAGACAACCACTGGCGCGGAAACTGATGATAAAATCTGTAATTAGCCGCTTATGTGTAACTGTGCTAACAAATGGATGCATGTTACACGCATCGCCACCTTAATACGCCTACCCTGTCTTTATCTGTGTTATTGTAACTCATTATTTAAGAATCAGAGTTATCGTAACTTATTGATTAAACAAGCAGAATCATTATATAAAAGCATCACCGAAAGATTATTTATACAGGGTGTCCGGTAGTTAATGGATAACCTGGAAATGTCTTATAGTGGAACTGATGGCAGTCCAGAAAAAAATATGAAAAAATATCTATCCTAACTACTACCTGAGTTATGTTTTTTTTTTTAATTACCATGTATAACTTTCTTGTATACTACGACCATAAATGAATGAAATCCATCGGTTTTTTGTTGTTTTATTATTAAACAGTAATTATACTAAAAGAAAGACGGTCAAAAGTATGCTATGCTTTATAGCTTGCACTCTTTAATATATTTTCTTTTTTTTAATTATTTTATAATTTTTTTTCATTTTTTCTGAACGGCCTTCAGTTCTACTATAAGACATTTCAAGGTTATCCATTAATTACCGGACACCCTGTATAGGTTAAAAGTTATACTACAAACCAAAGTTAGTCTATTCAGTCTGTTAAAAATCGTTCACAGAGGCCAAAAAGTACTAAGTAGCTATGTATCCTGGATAATTATCTAACTAAGCGGTTGCCGGGACGGGTAAAAACGATGATATCTACAAATTAATCCAAAACGTGTTACAGTAACTATATATTCAATTCAACAGTACTAGTGGTTTGTATTTGATGGCATGACATCGCCTCGGGTATCAAATTATAGCTTGTTGAATATTATCAAGTCTATATAGATTCATGAGAATCACAGAAGTGCTACTCAAACGGTTCTACTTATCATCTTTTGCCTTAAGCCTACACCTTTCTGACTTCCGTACAAAGATCACATCCAATGTCGCCGGCACGGCATTTAAATCGTACTAGAGCACAAAATACATCGTAGTTACTTCCGTTAGTTAAACAGCGGGTAGTTGCATCTAAGCTGAGAGTACCTAGCGGTACTGCGCACGCGCCGGTCGACGCCCGATCGAGCACGATGCGCTGTAGGGTTGCTACACATATTGAGGAAGTTATTTTAATTTCTATATTTATACTGCTTCTGATAGTAGACAACCCACCAGCAGACTTGGCATCTATATAAATAAAAACGGGTATATATCATGCTCGGTATTATCATACATTTTTGAAGACTTGAAGTTTCGATCAGGTTGCACTGACCGTGGTCACAAACCCAGCTGAAAATTCAAATACTGAGCATGATTGCGTTAATACCCATTTTATTCGCTCGATGGTCAGGACATGTACATCCAAGTCACTGCAGTACCTATACTAGGCTCCTTTCATCTATGTGTGAATTATCGTGAATTATCATTACAAGTGTATGTTAAGAATGTTAATGGCTCTACCATTAGTAGTACCTCAATGCGACCCGCAGGTCGCATGTATGTACCTTGCCTAACTGAAAAACGTGATATATACGAGTATAGCTTATCAGTATTCAATCTGCCATTACCTTGAAGACAAGAAGTACAATATTTTCTTACGTTTATGCGGCAAATACGCCGGCTGGCGCGTGGCTGCTAAAAACAGTTGAAACGTCGGGGAAAGTGTAAATGGTAATAGTGGTTTAATTTAAATAAACTGCAACTAAATCTATAATCTAATAGTTTATTTTCAACGAACACGATAAATTTTATTTAAGATAGCAGAATATCTGCTGTGTTGCTGTGTGCTGAAACTCCTAATCCAGTAGGTGTGCGTTCTAGATATTTGAAGGCCACCGTAAGCGGCTGATCGTATCCACAATGAACGTTCCCACACAAGTAGCTATCTCGAGAGAATATCTTCTCACGGTAATCATACAGGCATCCTAACAACAAACCACCAATAAACAAAAACTTTAAGTGTTCAATAAACACATTTCTCATATAAATGATGCTAAAATAATTAACAGGGACAACCAGGCAAAACAAATGTAAATAAATTAAGAGTACTTAGTCAGAATTTATTTAATACTGCAACTACCCGAAAAAATCATAACAAAAAAAAAGTGCTATGTGTAAATTTTCTCTTTTTTACTAGAGGCCAAGAGCGCCACCGTCGCCACCTATCTTTTACTTACCGAAACTATACAACCAGAACGGTAGTTTTATAATGTTTTGTTTTTATATTAATATTATCCAGACCAAAGTTTTGGTTTCTCAATATTTTCGAATTATACAGCATTGTTTTTAAATTATAATTAGGCATGTTTATTGCCCTTGTGATCCCATGACCCGTTTCGTTCCACATGCTCAAGTAGTAGGTAGTTGAAATATTGCATGCGAAAGATGGATAAGTACACAACTGCCTATCCTTCCAGCAAAATTGAATTATTTTAAATATATTTGGGATACTTTGGCTTCCCCTTATCCTTCTCGCACTGAGAAAAGCCACGTGCCCAGCAGTGGGACTGTTTAATACAGGGCTGATATTAATATTACAAATTAGGCTTCATAGAATGGTGATAACCCTGCGCATGGTCGCGCACGATTGCGCGTCGACTGCGCGGCAAATGTTCGAGACTCGGCCGCGCGCCGATGCGCTTCCTAACTCCAGACGTACTACGAATTATCTTGATGTTTTATGTGTTACTGCCTTCCGGCTTGAGATATATGACCGTACGAATATATTGTTGAACGCAATCGTATATATCTATACTATAGACCCGAGAGCTTGCTTGCCGTGTTTACAGACAAAAGCTATCTCCATACAAAAAACTCAATCACCACTGCCTGACGAAGGGATATAGCAACTGTGGGATCTTAAATCGTCAGTTGTGCAGACGCTTACATAGCTACGAGATAATTAGATATCTTTCTTTTTAATGTGCACTATTTCGCAAAGTTGTGCGTGGCGTGAGGTCGAATTAGAGACCTCTGCGTGGTAATCCATTGGTCACTCTGGTATACATTACAGGAAAAACAGCAATAACTTATCTAGTACAGAAAAATTTCATAATTACATATATTCACGCCTGTTTCATGAGCATGTATGCAGAGGCATTGGCGGCATCTTACTTCAATTTATTATATTCAATCTCTCTTCCATAACATGCTAGTTAAGTTTAATTATCATTATTCTTACAGATAATATGACGGCTTACACTTAATACGTCTACTTTAAAGAAATATTTATTTCAATCTTCCCTTATTAAACCCTAGCACAGAGCTAATCAACGTCTGCGAATGTTCAATGCTACGATCCTATTAATTTTTATTCTCTCAAGCACAAACAAAATTTTCGTGTATGCTTGTTGGTTTAAGCATGGAGAATTTTTGTCAAAAATGTATTAATTCTTTGCCTTACGATCAACAATTCTGTAATACAAATGCTCATTCCAGTTATTAGACCAAGTTAAACGAATCTGAAAATTAAGCCGCAATAACTTAGAGTAGAACAAATGCAGCTGACAAATAAAAGCAAAGCATAGTAGTAGACCAATGATAAGGCATTGCTCATGCGATCGAAAACGCGGATCCTGTTCTTACCTATTGATTTACTGACTTAAACCCACTTCCAATACAAGCACTTAGCTGGAGGAATTCACAAGAATATTCGCACTATATGTTACAAGTGTAAGTACTCTTTCAACAAAGAAATTTTAGACGCAATTTGCTCAAAAGAATGCAGTCTAACAAAACTAGCAGCAACACTTCAAAGTTAACTAAGCGAAGTAGACACGGACGAGAGTGACCATGTTTACGAAGCTCTTGACTGACTCAGAACGGACACAGTAAACACTCACGCAGACTGTCCGAGGGTCAGCGTTGAGTACTCTCGGTTAGCTTTTGAGACGAAGTATTGCGAGTCGTGAAAGCTCACGTGTTTGTTCCGTCCGTTTAAAGCTTACGTTACGAGTGAATAAAGTGAACAAGCAAAAGAATGGAGGTCAAATATGTATGTTTAAAAGTCTTGCAAGGTCAGCAACGCATGAAGTGCTGTTTTGGTAATAGGACAATGGTTTAAGTTACCACTTCGCTAATACCACTACGTCGAGTGTAGTAAGTGCGATTACTATGTCAGCGGGATACATAGTACAAAGCTTTGTTACGTTCTTGCCACTTGCAAAGACAATGCTTTAAAAGTTATTGCAAGACCTGGACGGCATATATATACCGCGATCAACAAACGTTTGATCCAACTCTAGATGATGATAATGATCTTTATTCTCTCATGCACAAATAAATTCCAAAATTCTTTACGACATAGGGGTCTAAAGCGGATGCTCTTTTATTTGAAATAAGGAATTACTTAAAATTTATATAGTTTTATTCTTGCTTCCGCCCGCAGCTTCGTGTCGCCATTTTGCTCGGGGACAGTGGAGCTTACTATAACTTAAAGAACTTTTCGGATCGGTAATTTCAGGGCTTATAGCCCGCATACAAACATTTTAACCTCTTTCAAATAAAAAATTCAAAGTCACGATATAGCTTTGAAATCATAACAGAATTTCTAATAGTCCTTGACCAAAACTAATAATTGCCATGTCTTGTTCCAGGCGTAGACGTTACAGCCAACCAGGACGAAATCTCGTCCCACGAGACGTTCCAGCTGGAGTTCGACTGGGCCACCAAGCGCTGGTACATCCGCACCATGCAGGACCGCTACTGGACCCTCGAGACCGGCCAGGGCATCCAGGCTAGCGGGGACAACAAGTACGTATATAGTCAGTTACACATTATATGATAACTGAAGCTCTAAGAGTTACCAACTAGTTCATCGCTCTTATAAGAAAATAGCCAAACACCCTTCTAAGGGTGTTTGGCTGCGATAATTTTCAGACAGTGAACTCGACTAAAGGTTTTTGACATCGCAAAGAGAATCTTGTTGTTATTTAAACTGATAAAGTAATAGCAGAGAATGTATTACCAAGCAATTTAAAAAGACTGAGTTTCTTGCCGTTATTCTCATTGGCTTGACTCTACAATTATTTTATTTTGACCAACTACTAACTTTGACGATCCTAGGTGTTGTTTGTGAGCGAAATGAATAAGTAACTGACAATATTCACGGTCGGTTTTGGATTGTAAATGTAATATGATAGAATGTCAAAAAATGCGCCTGAAACGAAAAATTTTAATCACAGATGTAACCTTACCGTGCTTAGATTACACAAAGAAGATTGAGGTTATACATTACAGTTACATGATAGAAAAGATAATGTGCAATTTACAATATGAGTGAGCGTGATAATACTATATTTGTAATTCAGTTGTCTTGTTGTGTCGGGTGACAACTTAACGATTCAGAAAAGAGAACATATTTAAACGTTTTTGGGCGCATGTACCTATTATTTAAATGTTTGCCTTTTTGAAATATACAAAAGGTTTGCTTATTATTCAAGTGATTCGTATGCAACAAAATGTGACAACTTAACGTTCCAGAAAACAAAACATTTAAACGAAGTTGGGCGCCTCTAAAACATACAAAAGTTTAGTTAATCCTAATTATTCGTATTTCTGTATTCGTTAATATTTGCCGCAGTGACCGAAATTCGGTCTGGAGCAAATTATTATTTCTGTATACCTAATAGTACGTATGTTTCTTCAGGTCCTCGAACGCGTTGTTCGAGCTGGAGTGGCAGGGAGACGGCGCGGTGGCGTTCCGCGCCAACAATGGAAAGTACCTCATGACGAAGCGCTCAGGACACCTTTACGCCAACGCAGACACCATCGACGACAACTGCAAATACTATTTCTATCTTATCAACAGGTATATACTCACTAACCTAGCATATATGTATCTCTGCTATGTCTTTCTGTAAAGGAGGTATTATTAATGTCATGGTAGGCAGCTATTATTATTCTTTTTAGATTTATATAGTCAGTGATATATAGTATAATGGCTGCAACATATTGTTGGTATGTGTTCTAAAATACCGAAATTATATTTCAAGGAGAAGATTTTTGGAGATTTAAACGAGTGGCCGTGAGTTTCTTGCTGGAATCTTCTCATAGGCTTCAACCCTTTGCCTGAACTTAGCATTTAGGTAAACTCACTAACCAATGGATTTTGACGTTCATAAGTGTCTGGCCGTGGTACAATCAGGGAATATTTCTGATTTGAACATGTATGTATCTCAGAAAATAAGATCGCAATGAATTCAGGAGATTCAACGCTCCTGAAATATTTTCAGATACAATATTATCACAGTCGTACATGGGCTCCTTAGTATAGGATGTAAGATCTTTACTAGTCAGTTAAGTTATTTTGAAGTCTCTCTTGCAACAAAGAGTACCATTAAGTCACTATAATCTACGCACGTTGTAACGTCAGATCTTCACAATTCCCTCTAGGAATATACAAACGAAAGTAATTTTAATAATTACTTTCCGTTAATTATGATAATTACTTCCATATTGTAATTGAAAGTTACATACATATAGGCGGGCAGGTGTATATGAATAATGTACGTCAAGTCATAGAGCATTACTCTATCACTTGACATACATACAGATAGGAGACTATTTAACCATCGACTAGCGGAAGTGGCGAAGCAAACACTCAAACTACTATGTTTAAGGGATTCCCTCGCTTCCAGTATTTGGTGGTGGGTTTGAATCTCACTCGGTACAATATTTGTGTAATACATAAAAGGTTGTTTTAACTCCAAGTGTTTTTTGTGGCAGTTGCATGGAATTTGTAAAGTGCCTCGCAACACAGGTATAATTCTTTAAAGGAACTTATCAGTCTCTAAAAAAATACTGGCTGATGCGAATATAAGCGTTAACTTATAAATGTATAGTTTTGTAATCCTATTAGGTATAAAAATAATATGTTGTGTATTGTGCAGGCCTATCCTGGTGCTGAAGTGCGAGCAAGGCTTCGTGGGCCCGAAGGGCGTGCGACTGGAGTGCAACAAGGCGAACTACGAGACCATACAGGTCATCCGTGGACCCAAAGGCGCTGTTTACTTCAAAGGTACGCACATATTTTATAATAACACATGAACTTGGTCTTTAGTTAACTTAATACTTTATGATAATACAAATTATTGAAAGTAAGTGCTTCGGTCCTATAGCTAAAGGTTACACTTACAATAGCGCGGGCACGCATTTGATATCAGTAATATTCAAAAAAAGAAAAATGTTCATAGTGTAATTTTTTAGAAATTCACGGTATGAACATTGCTTTAGTAAATTTTCTTGATTCTCGCCATTACGTGAGATTTTAAAGATAGTAGTTGAAATGTGAGCGTAATAAACATATCCAAAGCGAAATAAATATACAGTCTATACATGAAATCAAGTCTTCTCATAACTATTTTATCTATTAAACAGGACAAAACGGCAAATATTGGCACGCGGACAGCGAGACAGTGTCGTGTGACAGCGACACGCCTCAGGGCTTCCACCTCGAACTGCGCGAGCCCACGCGCCTCGCCATCCGCGCCGCCGCAGAGAAGCAGTACCTCGCCGCCGCCAAGAACGGGAACTTCCGCCTCGCCGGGCCCGACCTCGCGCACGCCACGCACTGGGAGTACTAAACACCCTTCCTTCGCCTCTCCTACCCCCCCAGAGATCCTTCAGACACCAACACCTAACTGACCACCTAAGTTAACCAGGCGCTTCTAACCATACAGGTTTCGGAACACCATGCAAAGAAACACCGTGTTTTCCACACGGCCCGTTTAAGTACTAGGGTTGTCAATGTAACTGTCAAATACAAGCATAGATTAATTTACTCTGTTCAAAGTTATCATCTTGTATTAGACAGAGTTCGTGTCTAGAAGTATCTCATACAAATCCTATTCGCAATACTCTTCCATTATTATCGATAATTGTGCACGTCTGTTTGTTTAGCGACGTCGCCGCATCGGCGTGTGACTTAACTTCATATCGATGTGAGAGCGGCGCCTCCACCCGACGCCATTTTAGTTGTCATTAAGCCGCCATCTTGTGTAGCGTGGCGGCGACGAACGACCCAATCGACTGATTCTGACACAGAAACGGCCGCCGATGGTTTATAATAAAGTATAAAATGGGAATGTTAGTCAATGCCAGGCATGCATTGATGTTACACATTTCGCACTAAAAAAAAGATTTTTTGTGAAAATGGCTCCGGTGCGAAGTGCCGCTCAGTGTTGCATTTAGTACGATTAAGATACGCGCGACGTACGCGCGAATGTGATCATATTGAGAATATCGCTTCACCTTATTATCGTAATTATAGATTATTTTCTTATAACTGGTAGATCTGCCGCGTTGCTTAAGTCCAATTATTTTTGTAACGTTTTTAATATTTTGTGACCGTCACTAGTACCGCTTGGATTATTTATTCTAGATTGTATGCTATTTAAATTTAGTACGGAAGACATTCTGAACGATTTTTCGAAAAATATTTATTGGATATTGTAGTGTCTAGTCGATGGTTTTTATACAATTTTTTATCAGCCCCAGCACTACTACCGTCGACGTTGTGTCGAATAGGTTAGTAAAACTTCAAACATCGTGAGACTGAACCGACAAACAGCATAAACAACACTAACATTGTACCGTAATTAATTTAAGTTAAAACAGGGATTGACGCAATACCAGACGTGTGAGTCCGAGCAGATGTCACAGCAATCAACGTACCGGTACATTGCTCAATACAACTGTGGCCTGCCCGCCTTAACACTGCACAACATCACTAACAACGTTAGAATAGAAACAACTCATTAACAACCACAATATAGCGACCACAAACGTCGGCTAACAAATTGTGCACGGTTAATTTGGCAGGCTTAAGTCTCCTACACAACGGCGGGATAAGACACAGACTTAACACCAGACTAATTAAGTCGCCGGTTTGTAGGGATGTACTTCGCACTGAGTCTGGCTTCTAATTACGAATGTGTAAGGTAGGTAAGTTATTGTAAGTAATCACTTAGGGTAAGCTTATCCGCTTCCGACTATTTAATCGTCCATTCCATGCTTTTAGAATTACGACATGGGATAAAAGAACCATTTTTTTATTATTTTTACAAGAAAGAAACAGAGATTTTTGTAACTGGTGCATAGTTCTTGTATATAAACGATTTCCATATGCGTATGAAGTTTGTACTTATGATATCGTTTGGGAAGCGTTCTCCTTTTTATAATGAACAAAACGATAAACATGTTTTTTTTATTGAGGGTATTTTGTATGCAATGCTGATTCTGAAATATTTGTACGATAACATCTTTGTAAACTATTAATGAATAAATTATAATCATATTGTAATATGGTGTTTTATTTAAATATATTTATTTACTATAGGTACCTAGATTATTATGAAGTATTTTATAAATGCTTGCATTAGTAAAAACCCACATGGACGCGAAATGCAAAGGCCGATGATTTTCATAAGCTGAGTGTAGTACTAATCTAAACAAACTGGAGTAAGCATTTTCATCATATTACTCATTGAAAGTAGATCCGGAATATGTAAATTCTAACATTTAAGATTAATTCCTGGATAATTGGATATTCTACAAATGTCGAGTCGGTGAACGCAGAACATTCAGACGGAACATAAGAGCTGTAAGCGGATCGAACAACACCGGATTGGCAGTGGAGGTGACCACGCTGAACTGTTTTGTCTTGTTGCCAGATCACCTTACAAAATTCTAAGAACAGATTTTTCAATAACATACTTCGCGATGCTTTGACTGAAGCAATAAATTAAATGTACCGAAATGACAGCCGGCGGCATAGATAACACACTGCCAGAGACGTATGTAATAGGGGGTGTATCCAGTTCGACATCTAGGTCATGTTTTCCGACCTTCGTCATAACGTGCGAGCCTAATGCCGTCTACCAGGCTGCGTACTGCCGCTGACAATTTCTTATGACATTTTGCACGGCCCATAATTCAACCCGACACCTCATGCACAGCGACAATCATTTATAAGAACAGATATTTCTAATTCCTGTAAAAGGATAAAGGGATGTAATAACACAATCAAATATATTGAAAAACTTATATATTTTAATTAAATAGTTACATTAATCTTTACAGTTTCTCCCTAGCTAGTGACACGTTGAATTAGCATCGATGCATTTTATTATTGGTCAGGAAATAATATTAAAAATAATAATTTATCTAAATAACTGATAAACAATAACCATATCAACCTGCTAGTTAATAAGCAAAATAAAAACAATGGGTCAAGTGTGTTGCCAACGCGAATAATCTGGACTGCAGTTATTATAAAAATGGATATTTCATATAAATGCGTTTATTAACTGGCAAGGTGTGTATTAAAAATAGTATGCCGCGTATGGCAACACAGTCGGCCGAAACTAACCGTACATAATTTATCTAATACGTTTGAACGCTACACTATATGAGGATAGTAAACAATAACATATATAAATTGATATAGTACAACTCATTATGATATAAATTGGAATCGTTTGTACGTAAAACGCATTAGCTATGACTGGACGCAGCGTAGTCGTAACAACCATCAAATCAACACTTGAATATAAGCGAAATACATATACCAAGCCACACCCGAGTGTTGCAAACCTACGAATGTGTTGTCAACTTTAAAAATATACATTACAATAATTGAATTTTGTAAAAAATTACCATGTAAATATATTTTCTAGCCGATTAAGTCACACGTTAAAAATAATATTTTTTTAGATGGCCACGCACTTTTTAATTTAGCCGGCTTTACGTGCTTGGCTGTGTATTTTAATATATTACTCAAGTTATTTATTATATCTGATGAACAATAGCATCTCGGACTCTTGAAGTCGTTTTGTTTGTAATACGCTTTACTTTTAAGCGTTCCTGGAGACTCGAAGCTTATGTGAAGCGAATTTAGATTAGCTAAATGAATTCTATTATGACCTGGTCATGGTTTCTTCAGAAATGGACATCTGAGAAGTTATAACATTTAGATGTTATATCTGAACAGTTATGGGCTTTATAAAATGGGACAGTTATATATAATTATGATGTGTACTTATGTGTGTACGAGGGTTTTTTTAAACGCTACTAACGAACCTGAGACGCGTTAAATAACGTAGCGTATATAATAACACGCATTGAAATTAAACTACTATATACGGATTTTATCGCGTTGTTTATTTATCACTGTATTACATAATTTTGAAACTATTACACTACTACTACTACTCCCCGACGTTTCATTTGCTTGCTTTCGTTTCGTTTCGGTCGGGGAAAGTGTAAACCTAAATATAAATAGATTTAATAGTTTAAATAATTTTATTAGCTTATAAATTAGTAAAATTCAATAGTAGTAGTAGTAGTAGTGTAATAGTTTCAAAATTATGTAATACAGTGATAAATAAACAACGCGATAAAATCCGTATATAGTAGTTTAATTTCAATGAATAACATTCAACAGAAGACAATATTAAATAACACGCATGTTATGTATGTATATAACATGCGTGTTATTGTTATAAGCGTTTGTCATATCCAAACGCGTTTATATATGTTTTAGTTAAGAGTAACGCGAGAAAAAGCACCGCAAGCCTTGAATACTTTTTGAGTATTTTTGGACTTGGGACTTGGAACCATGACCATAGTGCAATGAGGGGAGGACCGAGAGAGGGGCGACGTACAATACATTTAGTGTAATACAAAATCTTACTAAGGCACGATTAAAAACTTGTCACCTTAGTCGCCGCAACAACGGCTCGAGAGTTTCACAAGCATTCGTAACACAAGCTCCTTAATACAATCATACATTTATTTATAGAGACGTTAAAACTTCATACTCAGATTCAAGCCCTTTATAAACCATAAAGCGAATTTAAAATTCTATCGTTAATACCTAAATCTTATGACGGTTTAAACTCGCTCGGTGGTTTCATCTATAATTGGTATCGGGCTTACCCACGGTTTCTCAAAGGCAGATCAAAACAAAAACAGATGGTCAAACCGTCAGCTATTGTGATTGGCCGACTGAATTACCAAAAACCAATTAAATCATTGGTACGTGGTTGATTAGCCTTTTAAAAACCAGGTGTTAGTCTTTGGAAGTCTGTAAAGATAACAAGTCTAGTTTAATAAATACAAACATGTATCTCATAGTATTTTCTAGCATTTACTCGAAAGTTATTATATTGAAAATTACACTGCGTTTACGAATTGTCACGGTTAAATACTGAAATGTGTCCGATCGAAAAATTTTCACAAACAAGAAACTTAAGCGAAATGTTCTATTTAAAAACAGTAAGCAACGGGCCAGTAACATCTGTCCAAGATATGCTGTGTTGCAAGATTCCATAGGCGAGTTATATGCTTATTCACCTATAGAAAAAAACATACATAAATTCGCGCCTATATAAATTTAAAAAATAGGCAAACCTAAAATACAATTTTTCTTTACAAGACAGCTCCCGCATTGGGGATCAAATCCTTTATCACGGGAGGCTTTATAAACGTATAATTAACGGACATTTACATTTACATTTGAAATTCGTCGGCCGTGCACATTTCTAGACTTAACACTGCTACATATTACAAGTCATATAAAAAAGTTCTAAAATCCGCAAAATCAGTATAATTATCAATATTAACCACAATGATATTGCTAACTAATTTTACCATTCAACACTTATACAATTTTATGGTACAACTATAATTTAAGTGAATACTTTTGTATAATTCCAAACGCATTGTGAAACTCTTCGAGCACCATACCAAAACCCTTTACACCCGTTTAGTTTGGGGCCTGACCGGTCACAATATACGTATCTAAACTAGACGTAAGCCTAAAAATCTCCAAGGGGAGGCAGTGGTGAAATACATCCACCATCAACTATGTTTTTAAATGTCACATTGAAGTATCTTATCTTATCTTGTGTGGGGGCCAGTCAGTACAGACCGGCGACACTTCGACCCAGTGAGATCTTTTGTGTCGACTTCCCCAATAATGACTGCACTAGATGTTCATGGCAGCCGGGACCCACGGCTTAACGTGCTCTCCGAGGTACGGAGCAGGCGATAATTATTGTCAATCAATACGCACATCATTTCGAAAAGTCATATAACTTCCTAAAGTCAGAGGTGCGCGACGTGGGTTCGAACCCGAGACCCTCTGCATTGCACTCTGTTGGTCTCCCCACTGAGCTATCGCTGCTCTCCACATTGAAGTAAGCTAGCCTGCTGTCTACCGAAGTGTCTGCGAAGTAATAAGCTCGCTTCCTATTATTTTATAATATAATAATATCAACCCTGTATTAAACTGTCTCACAGCTGGGCACAGGTCTCTTAGTGTGAGAAGGGTTATTTTATTATTATTATTATATTATTTTATTATTTAAAAAGACAACACCCGCACTATACTCCATTTGGTTAGGTACTTAACTAAAGGTATGGTAATCTTGATGTGACTTTTTACACAAACATATTAAACAAATCAACTGCATAAAGAAACGGTTCAATTGATTTAGTAATCGTTATATTTACATTGATCTTTAGCAGCATTTTATTTTTAATCTAAGTTTTTAGATAAAAATACACATCAAGATTGTTTACCTTTAGTTAAGACCTAACCAAATGGAGTATAGGAATAGTTCCTATATCGACTTTACAAACATTCAAACGGACACAAGAAATATCCAGACTTGGAACAACCATTTGTGGATCACACAAAGTTTTGTCCCGTGTGGGATTCGAACCCACAACACTCGGCGCAGCCACGACCACTTAAGCCCCTACACAGTGCAGTCGCAAAACATAGATAGCAAACTGTGGATCTGATACAGAACATAACCCGTTATCTAAAGTTTACCATGCATATTTTGGAGACTATACTACACTGGCATCTGTAAATATTATATTATTATTATTATTATAAACGGCACAAGCCTCCAATCTTAGCTTGGGTACCAGTGTTTAACAAGTGGACTGTAAAATTATTTGTATATTTTTATGTGTTCAAATGACTATCTTTTAATGCCAATAAACGTTATTATTATTATTTCACGGGTCTTTAAACGTTGTTTACAAAATGTAGGTGTGAAATACCACGGCCTACCTTTTCGCCATCTTTAGCTAAATAGGTGATCTAGACACATCGTACTAATAAAATTACTGTGCCTGGACGCCGGCGTCCGAACACCGATGGACGAATTAAACTCTAGAAACTATTAAATTATATGTTAAATCTTTGAGCTACTATCATAGATACTCATGACAGCCAGCAAGACGGTCTGTAGCGTTCTCCGTGACCACGAGATGAGATGTCGTCATGTCATTTGTAAAATGGTCACCCATCCATGTGTATGATTTTGGCAATATTGCTTAACTTCTCACAGTTGATCTGCATGCCTGGTCACGGATTCATAGACCCCTCTGGTAGGCGTTACTAAGTATAACATAATGTGTAGTTACATATATTGTGACCATAAACGATATATTTAACAGACATCTCTGTATCAAGTTGCAGTCGGCTGGCCCCAAACCCGTAAAACTATTGACGCTAGATTACTATGCTACTTTCTACGTCTTTAGTGTGCTTGTATGTGCGAATATGTCAAAACAAAAAATGTAATTTTAATTTTCTTGGTAATTTTACATAAATTTAATTAAAGATCAATAAAAATTTACATCTTATGAAAGCTATTTTCAGCAAATCTGATAATATAATACTATGAAGCAAAATCTGTCTGTCGTATGTTACATTCTCAGCGGTAAACAGCTGAACCGATTTCGCTCAAATTTGGCATAGAGGTAGCTTAAACCTTGGTATATAACATAGGCTATATAAAACGCGAAGTCACGGGTTACAGCTAGCTAGTATATAAAAGTATGAAACCTTGCGTCGCTCACACACACGAACACACTAAATTCACGGCTACATTTAACACGACAGCTCACAGCAGTATCCAGTCTATTATTAAAAACATTTCATTTTACATTATGTATACATCTCTATATTGGGTATCGACGCATACACTGTTATTAGCAAAACAAACAAACATGTTTACAAAAACAATTCTGTTGTTTACAAAGAGGTATTTTTTGTGATCGGGTATATGTAAAAGATACTTCACAACTGTAAATATGAAAATGTTGTATTTTGTCTTTGTCTTTCTTATAGTTTTGTTCCGTTGGCTCTTAGGAGGTAGCAGTATTATAATAATCTTATCGACGACTATTTACCGTAAGAAAGTTTTTCGCTAAAATAAGATTACTATAAGACTGACTGATGGTAGGGTAGAACCAGGACAAACGAAGTCTTTGTCACTCAACTTACTGTCACGTCACCCTCCCGCGCTAATATATTATACATACGCTATACATATAGAAAGTGACATGAAAGTAATAATGTCATCACTACTTTACGTGACATGTTAACTTTTTATCCATGTCACGTGAATTTTGTTATCATGACATGTCGTTGGTGCGTAGTATATATTATTTGAGGATTCATAGAAATTCTTTAATAATCCTTTAATAATATATATATGTATCCTCTTCGAATCCCTATAGGTTAAAACCTAGTGATATCGGACTTGGATGACATATGAAACTTTAAGTCTTGAACAGCTATATTCCACAGACGAAGACCTTTTTCTTTCATATTTTTATATGTTTCCCTTCATACAGTTGTAAAGTATATACAAAAGAAACGTTACTATATATATAATATGTTGTCAAGTGATTCGCCGACACCCGACTTACCTACCACCGTATATTTGAGTCCATTTTAAACATAATTTCACATGATTACACCGCACACCGTTCATAAAGTATATTATTATAAACACAATAACTATACATATATTGGTAATCAAAAAATTGGTGATTTGAGGACGTACAAAAGGAAATAAAAACGGCGTCGATTCTCTTGTACTAGACTAGATTTAATCTGTTACATCTCTTTCTAACTAACACCATAGGACAAGGATGGAGGATATACTCATACTAATTCCTCTTACACTTCTGATGTAAAATTAAAAAGCTGTTTAATTTTACATCAACGGCATAAGAGTAATATTTAGTAAAATTATCAGATAACCGTCAATTAATCCACTCATTTCTATATCCATTAAACTGGTCTACCCATCAAATAGTCCAATCGTAAAAATTGGCTTCTGGTCAATTTAGTCCTACATTCAAAATTTAACCACCTGTCAAATTAGTATATCTACTTTTAAATGTAGCCTAGTTATCAAAATACCGTCAAACCTCGTCGACTCGTCAAAATAGACCACTCAAGAAAACCAGTTTATCCATCTACTTTTAAAAGTAACCTAGTTATCAAAATACTAATCTGTCAAACCTCGTCGACGTGTCAAAATATCCACTTATGAAAACGTTAATTATTTTGACGAGTGACGATTTGACAGATTAGTATTTCGATAACTAACACAAGTTTTCATGAGTGGATATTTTGACAACTCGCTCTGACTTTGACGGCTTCTCATTTTAGAGATAACTTGACAGGTGGAGTTTGTGCAATACAGTGGTTGTTTGAAAGAGATGTATTGAGAGGAAAGCTAGTAGAGTATGTAGTAAGTCGGCGCTGAAGGGGTAAAGGGTAGGGGGTGGCGTGTGTGTGTGTGTGTGTCGGCGGTTGGCGGGCGAGCGCGGAGTCAGTCGCGCGCCAGGTACACGTAGTCGCGGAAGTAGAACATCTGCTGGCGGCGGCGCGCCGCGCGCCCGTGCGTCACCCGCCCCGCGCACAGTTACCTGGAGCCCTGCGGACATTACGTTATTATCACTCTTCTCCCTAGCCTTATTATTCCCAACTTCTTTGGGGTCAGCTTTTCTAATCTAACCGGATTTGACTGGATATCAGTTTTACACGGAGCGGCTGCCACCTGATCTCCGCAACCCGAAAGCTAGACCAGAGTCAGGATATTATAGGGCACTGACTTCCCAATAACGACTGCCATAGAAGTTCATGGCAGCCGGGACCGACGGCTTAACGTGCTCTCTGAGGCACGGAGCAGGCGATAATTGTCAATCAATACGCACATAATATCATAAAGTCATATAACTTCCATAAAGTCAGAGGTGCGCGACGCGGATTCAAACCCGATACCCTCTGCATTGCAGTCTGTTGGTCTTCCCACTGAGCTATCGTTGCTGTATTACTTTATTATCACTATTATATAAAAAAAAATGACAGATTACTAAGCTGCTGTTTTTTTTTTATTGCAACTACTGGCATAATAACTAACGGTCCATCTGATGGTAAATGTTAAACCGTCGCTCATGGAATTCGCCAATGTCAAGGTGTTTTATGATATGGAGATTTTGTTATCTTGATCTTATACGTACATACTACTGGTCTGCGGTAATTCTGATCAATAATAAAATTATGCGAAACGATATCATAATGGTATCGTATATCTTAAATTCAAGATGATTGAATAGCAAATCGAAGTAGAAATCGGTGTAATTTTGGTTTAATTGGAGTAGATTAGCAGGCAGGGTAGTGTAGCTACTTCACGGAAATTTTTTGTCAAATAACTTAGCGTAATATTAAAAAGTTTTATAAGCTTCTTAGCGTTATATTTTTTTAATATGTGTTATCGTGTGAGTTATGTCTCGGTGTTGCAAGTCTACATATTATAATAGTTGTTAATTGATGGCTTGTTTTTGTATGAATTAATAGACACATAATCTCAGGCCTATATTGTAAATGAATACTACATTCATTTCGTTAAATAAGAATTTTTTTGGTTCCATGTATGATATGTATATGGCATGCTAAACGACAACAGTTTCAGACTTCATGTTGTTATTTAGAATTAGTTCACAGAAATTTTTGATCACTATGATTGATTCGGGAATCGAACCCGAAATTACAAGCACAACCGTCGCTTTAACTACTGCTGTGGTCCTGAGGCTATTTATTTTATTTATTTATTTATTTATTTATTTATTATAGTTAATTAAAACGGCAGTACACCAATTACATTAATTAACATAGATACAATAAAAATCATATTACAAACATAAAACATAAAAAGAAAGAAATACAATAAAAGACTATAATAATTACAACAAAAACAGAAACATAACATAAAAATTAATATGGAATTGTTGATTCCCTCTCATACCTCTTCTCGCAGAAAATTAAGCACTCTCGCATAAGCTTCTTCCATTCATCCGCAAACACATCACATTTAGGGCAGGCAGTCATGAGGGCGTTAAGCACCTCCAGGGAACGGCACACTGGCGACTGAGCTCTAGCAACAGTGCGGCATTTCGGTTTGGCGAATAATTTGGGCCGGCAGCTTTCACGGTGCCTGACGTATTTATCAGGCACATATAACCTAAGCAACAAAGTAAGGAGCTCAGGGCTGTCGATTCGTCCATGAAAGACTTTATTAGCCATCGTGAGTTGATTAAAGCCTCGTCTGACCTCTAAAGAATTGAAGCCTAACATCCCTAAAAGGTAGTTAGTAGGGTACATATACGGAAAGAAATTATAAATCTTTTTAAAAAGAAATCTGAGGAAGGTCTTTTGAATTTTTTCGAGCATGAGAGTCTGGGACGCTGTATAAGGATTCCAGACACATGAATTGGCCTCTAATTTGCTTCTTACTAAGGAGGTATATAAAAGACATATGACCTGAGGGTTCTGGAAGTCTGTAACATTTCTCAGAACAAAACCTAGTCGCCTATAACACTCCTTAGCAAGCTCGAACACGTGATTTTTAAATGTCATGCTACGGTCGAAGATTACGCCTAAATCCTTAATGTTGTGGACTCTGGTTATGCATGTACCATCTAATGTGTATTCGTAGTGGATCGGTCTCAACCCTCGGCCATAGCTCATCACATAGCATTTATTCGTGTTAAAATTAAGTTTATTAATAATGCTCCACTGATAAAGCTTGTCGATATCTTTTTGTAGGGCGATGCAGTCCGCAATTGTTTTGATCTCCAGAGCTATTTTCAGGTCATCGGCATATAACAGGCATTTTGCCGATTTTACCTCATTAGTGAGATCATTTAGCATAATAAGAAACAAAAGCGGACCCAACACAGACCCTTGACTCACGCCTGAACTGGTGTCATAAGCCTTAGACTCGAAGCAACCATGCCTGACGAACTGTCTACGGTCCTTTAAATAGCTGGCGAAGAAGTTGAGAAGGCCTGGCGTAAACCCAATATTTCCCAACTTCTGTAAAAGGACATCATTGTCAACTCTATCAAACGCTTTGCGGAAGTCAAAATAGAGAACGTCAACTTGACCTCCCGTATCCAAGCTTAGATAGATATAGTCCGTGTGGATCAGAAGATTTGAGTCTACAGAGCGTCCACGTCGAAAGCCATGCTGTGCGTCAGATAGGTGTTCCTCTATCTGTTTATAAATAATTGTGTGGAGAATAATTTCAAATACCTTGGCAACAGTTGGGAGGATGGCGATCGGTCGATGCTCCTCAACAGATATTTTGTCACTACTTTTAGGTATAGGTGTAACTCGCGATAGTTTCCACTGCGTAGGATACACGCCAGTCTGAAGGGCTAGATTAAATACGTGACACAGTGGAACAGCCAAAATTGCCTTGCAGTCCTTCAAGATGAAGCCGGGTATGTTATCAGGACCAATCGAATTACCAGGTTTGAGCTTCCTAATCGCTTTAACTACGTCCTGTTCTGTTATGATGGGAAGTGCAACGTTACCTCCACCGGCACATGGTCTAAGACTGCTAGGATCCAATTCAGGTTTGTCGGGCAAGAAGACGCTGGAAAAATACTGAGCAAATGCTTCAGCAGCTCTGACTCCTGAACTAGCGACACCGTTGTACGTAACATTTGGTTCAAACCCACCTTTCGATCGTAAGTTTTTCACGTGTTGCCAAAATTGTAGTGGATTTCTTTTAATATCGTTCTCCACAGTACAACAATATAAGCTGTAAGCATGCCTAGCTCGAGTCTTTAATTGCGAA
This sequence comes from Catocala nupta, assembly GCA_963675205.1. Lineage (NCBI taxonomy): Eukaryota > Metazoa > Arthropoda > Insecta > Lepidoptera > Erebidae > Catocala > Catocala nupta. Next base: position 7,220,187 of record OY776084.1, on the reverse strand, counting down.
CGTAAAATACTAAACTCTACATGTGCCTGTTCACAAAGTGAGACCTTCCATTTTTTGTGGAGTTGGTTTTTGCGTCTCACGTCGTGAATTAGATCTTTATTGAACCAAACAGGATAACGTCTATTTCGAGATGCCAATCGTTTTTTCTTCGGGATATAGGAATTAAAAATACTATATATGATTGAATAAAACATATCAATACCAGAGCAAGGATCATTGACACTAAGAACATCCTGCCAATGGGCTGTACGAATTTGCTCGTATATTAGTGAAAAGTCTGCTTTACTGAAATTCCAGTCCTTGCTTTTCTCAATATTACTGGGGTCTAATGTGTCATTACACTTAGGTGTAGAAATATTAAGTGTAATATCTAGTGCAGGATGGTAAAGATCGATTGGCACTAGTTCCAAGCCCACGCCTTGTTCGCATTTTACACTAAGACTCGCTCGCACCAGTACCACATCCAACTTACTTCCACGCATGTTCATAACTTCATTCATCTCAACCAGGTTACAAAAATTCAAAAAATAACAAAAATAATTATTAATATTGACAGAGGCACTCTTTAAATTAAGGTCGCCTAATATTATAACCGATCCACTCAAGTTCGAAATAAAGCTCTCGACTTTGCAAAACCATGTCATGTAGTCCTCATCAGTAGCAGAGGGCTTGATGTAGACAACGCAGATATTTACATTAATTGTACCGCGTGTAGTAAGTGCTGCCCACATGTCCTCCCCGTTGTTTGTCTCATATTCCGTTCGTCTAATCAGAGAAGTACCAGGGCGTGCGGCTAACAGAACTCCGCCACCTGCAGTTGATCGGTCTCTACGCAGGATGCTCCATTGTCCATATGATAATTCCGAGTCTTCAACTGAGTTATCAAGGTTTGTTTCAGTAACTGCCACCAAATCGTGTTCAGTGAGTAACAAGTTCGATCGCCAAGTGGGTAATTTGGTTTTCAATCCACGTACATTTTGATACAATATATGCAGGTGGCTGTAGCTTTTGTTTATAGCGGGAGTAACAAGTCTAAGTGGTTTATTGAAGTTCGTCATTTTTAGGACGAAAGTTACGGCGCCATGGTTTTACACATATATCTTCTGCCCAGTTTTTAGCCGCCATTACTTGGTCAGCGAGCCTCGACGGTACACCCAGCTTGAATGACGCGTAATTTCCACGAGCTTTAAGTAAATCTACAGTGCAGATATCGCTTCCACAGATATTAGATAGATGATCACGTACCTGGTTAACAGTTGTACCTTGTTTGACATAAAATAGGTGAAGATACTTCCATCTTTCTGAAGCTTCTAGGCCAGTAGAACCTGGTGCGGCTGTACCACGCAATACAGTGAGAGTGGAGAGCTGTGAGTGTCTTTTTCGCCGAACCTCTGTCCAACTGTTTGCTGTCTGATCTTCATCCCCCGTAACTGTGTCAGTCACAGAGTCAACAGAGACCGGCACTGGCAAGGAAGTGCAGGAGTTCGAGGCGGCTGACGTTTGAGACTCCGATGTCGCAGTGGTAACGATGGATGTAGACAGTGGTCCTCTACTATTCCTTTTCCCCGTGGAATTTGGCACCGCGACGGCATTCATCCTAGACGCCATTGAATTAGCAATCGGTTGTGATGTTGTAGCAAGGGATGGCGAAGTCCGGATATTGCTGTCAGCAGTTTTTACACGCTTAGCATTCTTGGGTATAGGATTTGGAGTCTTCCGAGACGGCGATAACTCAGTCACAATTATGGATTCAATTTTCTTGTTAATTGCATGCATTCCTTCATTCAGCTGTTGAATTGTCTGAGATATATTGCTCTCTGTGTGGTGATTGTCTAGAAGTCGACTTATAATACTTGGAAGCCTATCATCAACCACCTTTTCCAGTTCTTCCCGAATAATAGTCCGGATACTCTCTAGTGTGACTGATTGGGCACAATCAGCTGATTGTCGGCCTTTGCGAACTCCGCCGCGGAAGGTCGTTACGTTTTCGAAACTGTTAGGTGATGCTGTTGCTGGTTTCACAAATAAGGGCAGTTCGCCTGGGAGAACATTACGCTCGGCCAAGCGTACAGGAGTGTTTGTATTATCGCCCTTAGGTAGTTTGGAGCGACACCCTATACACATCCAGGTTGATATGAATTCATTGTTTGAATTCCTAAACGCTTCTATTGTAACATTGGCACATAGCAAGTCATAGACGCCTCCACATTTCGAACAGTCTATTTTAATGTCCTCAATTTTGTTTCGACATCCAGTACAAATGTGCGACTGAGAGGATGACATTATAACAGTGTCAAAGTAACGGCAATTGTCACGGTTATGTCGTCCACGTAACCGTGAAAATCCGATGCACTAACTTCAAAGTCACAATGAATTGCACTTAAAAAGTTTAGTTTAGATATTTTATTTGTTTTGTATATACACTTTGATAACTTATTACGATTGTTATATTAGATTATGTAGCGTCTCCACTTAACTTTATATGCGTTTTCAAAGTTCTATTACGACTATTTATAGTCCTTTGAGATTTTCGTTCACTATTATTGCGCACCCGATGATACGATGTATTTGATATCGTTTCCTGGAATTTGCGCGGAGGAGCGGGCGGGTGGCGGGCGGCAGAGTGCAGTGCAGGTGTGCGCTCGGTGGCACGGGCGATGTTTGACGTCACAGCGAGCGATCCACGGGTTGGGGTAGGTCAGGGACCGGCGAATATTATAAAAACTTTTTATCTTAAAACTGTGATAACTTTTTAGTTTGGTTGAATTATCAAATTTGGTTTTCACTAATAGTTAGATAACACAATAAACTTTAAGTAAATGATAAAACAAAGACTCAATATTTTTATAAAGTTAGGATACAGAATGTTTTTCGGTTACGGCGACCAATCTTAACGGAGACTAAAAGCGTATAAGGCTGTGAGATATAACACGGAATCAAGAGTAGTCTCGTACCTGAGGGATGTGCGGCTAGGAGAGGAAGGGATTCGGTGTGTGGCGCTGGTGCGGCGGCGACCAGGGGGACGCCGCGCGCGCCTCCGCCCCCGCCGTGTGCGGCGCCGCCAGCGGGCCCAGGGCTCCGCCGGGGGCCCAGGGGTCGGCGGCGGGCGCGGGCGCGGCCGCTTGCACTAACAGCGGCGCGGGAGCGCCAAAGGCGGGCGACGCGCTCGGGAATGTGAGACCCTGGAGCCCCATCTGCTGCTGTTTCAGCTCGTTCATTGTTAATCGCGCCTGTGGGCGGAAATATTTCGTATAGATTACATCATGTTTACATTAACAAACGCCTGTGTATCTTTAAAGACTATTTAAGATTAATGATTGGTGATAAACCTAATTCCATTTTCGACCTCATTCCATCTGCCAGACATATTATATTCACTTGGTGAGTCATTGATACTTCACCACAAATATATTGCTACCATTATTATAGTTACCAGCGATTAATCAGATTAAAATAAATGAAACAATTATGACCGATCCGTTAAGTCGACCTAGTAAAAGTCGCGAGCAGCAGTTGTATGTGAGCGACCCAAAACCGGCTTGTGAGGAAAACCTTGAACCTTGTCTAGCAGTAGACGTCTCTTAGCTCGGATAATGAACCCTACTCAGTAAAGAACAATAAGGTTAGATGTTGTGGTGTATCAAACCGGCGGCGGCTGCGCGAACATGTGCGCGGGGCGCGGCGGCTCGGCGGCGGCGAAGGGGTTGGGCGCGGGCGGCGCGGCGGCCGCGGGTTGCAGCAGGCGCTCCAGGTTCACCAGCGACGAGTTCTCGCCCAGGAACGCCGATGGAGACTTCTTGATGGCGCCCGTGTTTAGTGGAGATGACGGCTTCGGTGTTAGGTTGTCACCTGCATACCGACATATTACAGTTAGCAAAAAATATTTGTTTTTTTTTTAATTATTAAATTTTCTGTATGAAACATATTCGAGTGTTACCAACCTATTAAAAAGAAAGTAACTAAGCTGCAGTGTAATAAATAAAAACTACCACAAAATCTATGAGGAATATAATTATTATATTCTCACACATCACATTTAAATTCCTCATAGCTATCGCATACCAACTACTCAGGCTTGGACCCCATATTCAAAGTCACGGTCACCATACAAAGTCAACATGCACTCAGCGATAAAGCTATGTCATGTGATAACGAGACTTCTTGTCTAATAATCATTCACCGTCCTGTCCCAAGTTGACATAGTAAACAATTTTTAGGTGACGAATAATATAACCTAATATTTGACAATATAAATCTGGCCACACGTCATCCCTAAGCGACTCAGCAACCTTGTAGGAACATCAACCATAATCTCATACTATTAAGTCACATTATTCATTCATAAAAAAACTCATGCCGTGCCATCCCACCAATGAGCTCTAGGAGGCTATGCAAGTCCACATTAAAAAAGTAAATTCATATAATGTGATGTCTGTATAGTATTTACCGAGTGCAGTGAGGTCGAAGGGATCGTTGTCGGCATTGTTGTTGTGGTTGGTGCGCGGGCGCTGCGATAGCGCGTCGAACTGTTCCAGTTCCGACGACGGAGACGATAGCACTGACACCGGCGATTTACTTTGCAGCTGGGGATGAGTACATACATTTAAAAGTTAGTTTGATAAACTAGATATTGCTGGCGGCTTTGCTCGCGTAAATGTAGGTTAACAGTTCTAACAGTACTTTATCTGGATAAAAGGTACTCTGCCTTTTCTGTTCCCCTGATAACGTGTATGCCAAATTTCACGATAATCGATCGAGTAGTTGAGGTGTGAAAGCGTAACAAACTAACTCACATTCGCATTTTTAATATTAGTTAGGATTAGTATTATTATAATTATCTTGATTTTGGAATTAGCTAGACGGTTCATTAATTATTATAGAAGTATAAAAATATATAATATTATCGATCGAGCTCAAATTAATGGGTGGTTATTCGAAGTACTACCGATAAAGGTTTTAAAACTGCCTGATTGGGCTTAAAGTTCAATTCAAGTTCAGATTTCAATAAAACAAAAATTATGATGTCTATTTGCGAACAAATTCTTTTCTGTCGCTTATAGCGTTCAAATAAAAATTAAACTCAAAATAGCTCTCCCATCAGGATTGCATTAAAATCTGTAAAGCGATATAGCTGAATATATAATAGAATATATACTTTTGCATTAATATTATTATCAGTATGAATAAATAGTTGGTATACTAACATGTGCAACAGGAGCCCAAGGGTCTGCGGGCGCCGCGGCGGGCGCCCACGGGTCTCTGGCCGGACTGCCTACTGCTGACCACGCATCTGACGATGTTTCCTGCGCACACAATACAACACTGTTACAATACGTTACACAAAAAATAACTCAAATTTGACCTATATATATATTAAATCCCACACATAAGCAATATCAAAGGAAAATATTACTTCTAGTTTGAAACTAGCTGTCTAGGCAAGAGAAACGTATTTCTGCCAACGCAAGTTAAAAACATATGTACAATATTGTCAATTATAAAATGTATAATAATTATTATAGCATATAATAAACAAGACAAATACAAAAATACTAGCATTACTTAATATTAAGTTATAGTTTGCTTGTTGAGACACTACAAGGGAATTTATTGCTAGAAAACAAAATGAAACATTTGTTCTTAACTGTTATGACAGCTATAGAACTATGATACTAGAACCATTCCTAGTAGACTTTATAAACGATATAACAAAGGACACAAAAATACCTAGATAAATCTAGGCGTATTTGTGTGGACCAAACAATATCTTGTCCAATGTTCAGCCAAAACCTGCAGCACTTTACGATTGCAAGTGCAACGAGATCACTTGTTTATTAAACCTTTAGTAGCGGTCGCCAAGTGGTCAAAATTCGACCAAAATTCCTAAGCTTGCTATTGTTTTCTGTTTTTCTCTATTAATATAAATAAGGTAACCATAGTTACAAAGAATTGTACGACGTCAGACGAACAATGTCTAAATACTACGAACGCGATTCGACTACGTGTCAAATGTATGGTTGTGTGCGTGTAGTGTTTTTTTATTAATTTAATGTATTTCTCATGCATATTTTATATAAATATTAGGATTCGCCCCTCCTTCTCCATATAAACTTTAACTGTGGCAAATTTCATACTCCTCCGTCAGCGCAATTTTCGTAAAAAGGGCGTTCAAAGTTTTTGATTCACGTATAAATATATAGATAACACAGTTATGTGTCAAAAGTTTCGAAACGAAATTATTTAAAAATATTGCATCAATAACTATCGGGTAATGCTATTAAAGTAACCCAAGCGCACTTCCAGTTACAGTAAGACAGTAACCAGTACCTAATCTTTATTTGAATTATCAAATATCTGTCGTCCATTCTTTCTCAGATGAACATTGTAATAATACTTTTTTTGTAGATAGCATAATATGATCACACTCTAGCGGCTACAGTTACTGTTTACGCCTTACCATAGAGTCGGCAAATATACCGAAATCCAAATGCAGGGGCTGAAGAAAAATAACCATTATTATATTGTCTCTGGTGACGCACGATTCAATGGCCTACAATAAGCCGTTGCCTAACGTTTAGGAAAACAGTAACGGTTATTTTGACCTTTGCGAACACAAATGTAAAGAATTTTTCTTGCAAGGTCAACAACCTACGATCGTCTATTCCCATTTGCTACCACTGGCTTTGTCACCACTGAGGATAAATGGGAAAAATCGATTGAATGCCTTGTCACCAAGCATTATGACCGATTACTACCAAACAGACGGCATTTAAGAACTAAATGCGAGACTTAGGAGATTTAAGGTACATCCATACAATGGCATGAGTCCGACTTACACTAAACAAAATCCTTTTTGGACAGCCTAAAATATATATTATTTTTTTATTTGTTATTCATCATGTGTACTCTTGGACGCAGCTCACGTTATAATCAATTATTCGAATATATCAAAATATAATTCATTCGAAAACAATTGAGTGTTTTGCTAATATCCACTAAAACACATTTAAATAATTTTTATCTGGTAATTATTACTCACACATCACATCTCGACATTTTAATCACATCTCGAGACACATAGTTATTTCTATTGTGTCTCGATACTACTCTACTCGATACTATTGCCGGAACGGTGAAACAGATACAGACAGACAGGCCTTAGTAATGTCACGTACCTGTCTAGGTTCTCCCCCCCAAGGGTCAGCAACAGGCGCTGAGTGGGAGGGCGGACTACTGAGGTTCACGTCGAGCAGGTCTAGTAGATGTGACTGCTGCGATGACTCTGCCGCAGCTCCCTTCTTAGACGGCGCGGGGTCTACGCCTGTCCTGGAACGGTTCAGTTTTGGTTAAGCATGTCCACGTATATGGCAGATATTCCAAACAGTCCATCAAGATAAGAAAGAAAGATATCTGATTCGAATCCAATTGTCGATCCATTTGCCGGGTCAGATTAGTTCAGATAGAATTTCTCTGTTACATATTCTCGGTAACAGAATGGAGTCCGGCAATGTGCCGGTAGACGACTATAGGCTCACGGCACGGCCTAAGCCTACATTTATAAAATTATGGTGACTCTAGAAAGTAAGCACTAAAATTCTTTAATTTTGGCGGTCTCTGAAAACGGAAACTGGACGATAGTCATATTAAAATATCTATAAGCATACTATAGAGTGGACATGATAATTTATGGTCTGACATAAGTATAAAAAAAAATTAAAAATACATCTGTGTAACTTGCAAAGAAAACCTTTATGAATTTGTATGAAATATCCATAACATGTGGACACTGCGCGCGTCACACACCGCTATCGAGCGCCGCTACCGAAGCTAAAGCTAAAGGACGGGCGGAGGTGCAAATTCGGGAGATTAAGAGGTGCGTCAGCGGGGGACAGGGGCGGGATTTTTGTTTAGCTTTGGTATATGCGCAAGAGTGGCCGCACATTAGTTTTTTATTGGATAACTAGGTAAAATTTTAAGCACCTATTTTTTAGATATTCGGGTCCAGAATCGAGTACTGAATACACCCACCCTCCTTCAATATGTCCAGTCTTTTACCAATCAGCCTGTATCTAATGTATCTAATTATAGTAGATTGGTGTGAGACAAGTTTATCCGTGTCTGAACAATTTAAACTTACAAGTTCTTAATCATAAATAATAGTAATCTTTTTAACTTATTAGCAACGAAATATTAGTATAGTCTCCTCCGGGATTAGGTTTTTGTCTGTATCCGAGGTCAATGAGTACGACGAGGTTATTGGTAAATAATAAAAAGTATGACGTCACGTCTCAGATCTGGCCTACTTAGTATCTCATAGTACAATAATTAAGCGGCACTGACGGATTACATTCGGTCACCCGCGATGCATTCCATACAGCCGTAGAACCAGCAGCGCGGCGATGTCTCGAGGAGTGGCGGTGCCGACCAGCCGTGCGAGAACTGGCGGAGGCGCGCTGACTCCTCGCGGAGGTACGCCTCCAGTCTACGGAGGAGGAGAGGGAGGATAGGATAGGATAAGGTTATGATGACAGTTGTAAAAAGTGTGTGCCACAATACTAGGCGTATGATAGGTTTTGTCAATATTGGAGAACTTGCCAGTAGTGATTTTAATGCTGACTTCATTGATGCCGTACTGGTTGAAAAAGTCGCCTAACCAAAACTAGTGTTGTGGCTCTGATTCCTGAAATTTGACCTAAGTCGTCGCTAGCCATGGCCAGCGCCAGCTGCAGCTCCTCCGCGCCAGCTAGTAGTGTAGTGCGTGGTGCGTACGTACTGGAAGTCGTTCTGCGACTGGCTGATGGCGAGCTGCAGGCGCACGTCGTCGGAGCGGCGGCGGCGCTCGTCGCGCTCGGCCTCCTCGCGCGACATGGCCAGCGCCAGCTGCAGCTGCAGCTCCTCCTCGCCCGCCGTCAGCGGTCGCGCCAGTTCCGCGTCGCGGCCTCCGGTCCACTCCGCTGACTCACTGCTTAGCTGGAACATACCAACATCTATGTTACCACTCATCCTGCCATCTTAATTAGCCTTGCGACATATGTTTAGAAATGATCGTAAGGTCCTTGAGTTAAATCACCAGATCAAGCAGTGTTTCTGGAATTTTCTGTTCGGAAATATCTACACGGAGTCTGAACACAGTTTGAGTTGGAAAAATGGCCGATATAATTTCTGGTACAATATACATCTGCCCACCTTTTTAGGTAAGTATGTATATAATAGAATACCCATAAATAATAGATAGCGCTTGATATATAAGTCTTTTGTTATTTTATTTTAATTGAATTATGTATGTATGTTACTGCCTACATGCTCCGAAATAATGCATGCTCTGCAACATTGCTGACGCAGGACCATATTTGTTCTTAAACTTATTGGTTGTGTTTCCTGTTACATTATGAGAGTGGAACAATTAAAATTATTTTTCTTTCTTTCTTTCAAAAATGCGTAGAATCAGGATTGCAAAAACAGGTGGATTCAAATGTAAAATTTAACTTTCTCCTTGATCACGATCGCTCATTAATAGTAAATATAAGAGAAACTCGTTAATAACCCACCAATCAATAATAAAAAACAAGTACAAAGTATAAATATTCCAAAACAAAACAAATACTTAAAGACGTATGAAAAAAGAATTGGCCCAACCTTAGGCTGAATGGAAGCATCATATCAACAAGTTTGTAAATAGTATTGTTTACCAAACAAAATACAACATTTATCGTAATCGCAAATCTAATTATTCGAAACTAACGGTAAAATAAAATTTTAAACACTGCGTAGATGGCAGCCATTATATAAAGCAGCCTCCCTCGTTCCGCCCACATAAAAATTGATACTCATCCCACGCAAAAGAGAGAAATATCAAAATAATACCAGAACCAAATAATTTCCTTATTTTTGTAAGGGATTTCCTGTAAGAAAGTCCTTTTAAAAAAATCCCCTTTCCAATTTCCGAACGAAAAATTAAAACAAAAATAATCTTAGTTTTAATTCTGGAATGCAAAGTTAATACATTTAAGGCCACCAGTTGCGTTCTATATTTGTTCCTGTCTTATTATTTTATTCACTAAATATGATTAAAAACACATACTAAATAGTATATTATATAAACAAACAACATATTATATAAAAGCACTAATCAAAATCAACAAAAAATTGCAGGTCAAAAAATATAATTCGAATATCTACGCATCATTTTCATTACTCACAAATACTAAAACTTACTTTACATTAAAAGATGTACGCTGTGTAGTCCACTTTTCACAATATTATTCCTAAAACCAGGTTTCAGAATAACAGGGTGGTCTGTATGAGTAGCCGGCCCCGCCAAAGCGCTGCCCACTAATGACGTTCTGACCAACACACAGGTGCAAACAACATACTATCGATTGATATTCCAGCCGTTCCCGACGCTCGCTCACGTAGCCAATCATAAACGTTTCATTGCACCAATCATAAGTGAGCGGTAAATTTAAATAAAACTATTTAGCACACACATAGCCTAGGTGGACGCGTACTGGACTTGGAACACCGAGGTCTTGGTTTCGAATCCCATATTCGGTGAAAACTTTTCGGAGTTTTGGTTATTATTATTTGTGGAAAGCAAAATAAAATATTAAATAGATCTAAATTTTGAAGACTTACTTTGTATTTATAACGTTTTTATTGAACTTGTTTGTCATTTGATTTTATATTGATAAATCTGCACACAAATTATGCATAGTTTGATAAACAAATACACCGGTGTTTCTAGAATAATTGGTAAATACAATACAGACGTAAACATATTATAGTATTAGATCTGCATACAAATCGCGAAACATATAAATTAATATAAACAGACTAAACATAAAATAATAAATAATATTCACATAAAATTGAATATTTAAATATGTATTGCTTTAAATGTGAAGAATATGTATATGCACTTTACTATTAACTTAATGATATGCATTAGCAATAATAATTTTAAATTAGTATAAATAAATTGACATTTTATTTTATTTGTAAGTATGTAGGTCGTTTTTTGCGGTGTGCTGCTAAATCAGAATCGGCAAAGTAGTTTAAAGCATGCTTCTGCCTGGGCTAACCAGCATGATATTTCTATACAGACGTTCAAGACGGCCACCAGTTCGGTAGCCAGTGATTTCTCCTTTTCAAATGTTGTCTTGTCTAGAATTTTTTGTGTGAATACCCACGTCCCATCTTTAAGTCTAGAATCTCACGACTGGCAACGCAAGTGCTCTTACTTATGCCACTTAACCAACAAGACAGTCAAATTATCTGCTGCATAAATCAAATTAAACAAATCTTGGCGAGTAAAATTTGATGTACTTCCCGGAGTTCAATTTACTTTTGGGCAACAGAGAAGTCACAAAACGATTTTATTTCTTGTCATATAGCAACATTCTTCAATTGCTCTTGAATATTGTCGATAAATTCATCAAAACACTCTGAAACCATGGTGGTTAGTAGTTTGGATATAACGGACCCCAATTGGTTATCATTTTGCTTTTTCTCTCTGTTCTTTTATAAGCAACAATTATTTTTTATTTGATTACTTAAAATTATATTGTGTTTAGCCATCGGTGCGCCGCTGCGACTCAATAGGTTAATGTAGTATGTTTATTATTTGTCAACTAACATATGCAAAAATTTTACCTGCAGGATTTGTTTACACACAAACATTTATAGCTATAATTTTGTTTCCTCTGTCCTAGGACAGATGAAGTAAAATTACAACTTATAATAAATAAATAATGAAATTATTTATTTATCATTATGGGCCCCATTCTGAATAAATTACAGTATAAGGCAATTTGAAAAGGATGTGGTAAGCCACTAAAAAGTTACGACACACGACAAGAGATGTTTCTGTTCTTTAGTGTTGAAGGAGTTTTTCTTAGTGTTGGTGGGACTGTTCCTTCACAACGTTAATATCGTGTCTCTTGTACGTACCGGTGGGTAGGTAGGACTGGAGGGTGAATCGAGCGCGCCGTCGCTGCCGAAGGCACTAGCGCTTTGTGCAAAGCGCTGTTTGGCTTTAAGCGCTCGTGCACGTTCGTTCTTTAGCCGTTCATCGTCTTTTAACAAGTTTACTAGCTGTTTCGCCTTCTCGCGAACGTTGAGCCCTGTCAAAGTAAGAATACCGTCAATAAAATATATTCTTTAGCGAGAGATACAATTAGATGACATGATAACGCTTTCGGGGAAAAGAATATGACTATGATTAACATTTGAACAGATAACTATTTTACACAAATTTATTAAAATACATCAGAGTTATTTCATCATAATAATTAGGAGAGGTAGTTGTATTATCGATTTGGGCTTGTTGCACTGGAAGTTGTGTTGCAGAATTATAGTTAAATAACTAAAATTTTATCCTGCTAAAAATATGTGTATCTGCCCCAAAACAGAAAGATATAATTAACGTTTGATAAGCTGTACACAGATTTATTTAGGCCATTTGATTCAATAGACCATGTGCTGCTTGCAACTAAACTGCAATTTGATGTCTTATACGGCAATTTGGTAAAATTGTTAATGTTATAGATAAAAATAAAGCCTTTAAGATAAGCCTATAAAGGTACGATTACTACCGTTCCAGTAATCAGACTCAGGTGTACCACAGGGATGGATCTTGTACCAGATATGTTTTAAATAATTGTTAATTATTAACTAATTGACATTCGTAACATAGGCATGGGTTGCCGGCAACCCACGAGAGGTTAATTAATTAATATTCGTATACAACTATAGCACCATTGGAAACTTTCGCAACGGTTTAGGTCAAGGTTATTTGCTAAACACTTTACCTTCATGAATGATGTATGGGATCAATAATATTATAAACTATCTTTTGCTCGCGGTCTCGCTCGCGTAAAAGTAAGTTAGGTGGTATAATACAGCTTACTACCAGTAAAATAATTTTTAAAGTCGGTTAAGTAGTTTTTAAGTTCAATCGTTACAAACAAACAAACATACAAACAAAAAATCAAATCTTTACTTTTTCTTATATTAGTATAGAAAAGTGCTCAGCATAATACGACCCATTTGGTATTTATAAATATAAGTTTTATTTGTCTAAATTTATTATTATTATTTTTCTTTTGGGCATCTCCTGACTTCGAATAATTCCTGTATAGCAGGGGATTTTAATGATAATCAGTTAGTGTTGACGTCAGCGGTGCACTGGTGGACATAAGACACGCTATTTCTTTATTTATTTTTCTTTTATAGACAATTCCCTCACTAAGAACCACCATTTGTGGATCACAAAAAAAATGTCCCATGTAGGATTTGAACCACGACACTCGGCATAGCAGTGACATCACAACCACTTAAGCCGCTACGCTATTCGTGCAGGTTTCTAATTGAAGTCAATGTGTCTTTGTCAACATACCCTGGTCTTTCCCTTCCTCCATGTACTGGAAATCCTTTAGCGTGTGAATAGCGAATATGTTTTCTTTGCACTGCATAGCGACCTTTTCACTGCCGGTTTTGATCAGATACTCCATAAGCACCAAAGCCTGAAAACAGATTGTGACATTAAATTGACAGCATTCATAGTAGAAGAGATAAAGCCGACTTAAAAGTAGGTCATATGTTTTCTTTTAATTCTTTGCCACGATAGTTAGAGACCGATAATTTAATAGGGCACATTATAAGTAGATAGTTCAATTGTTCTATTTAACTTTTTGTAATTTATGTATTATTCCCGTTGTTATAACTTTTTCTTTAAACTTTTTTACGGCTAAATATAATATCTTATCAATAAAATTATTTAAGCTTTAGAAAATTTGGCCCCTAATTACACAAAATAAGGAATACGTTGATATATTTTCATAAAAGAAAACGCTAGATTATGCTTACATTAACAAACATCCCGTTACAAAAAAACACAGATACATGCACTTGGACTTAAGAAATATATAATTTATATTAATCTAATTCCTAAGTCGTCGTTTGGACACCGGTTTCCAGACACAATGCTTATTCTATTGAGTCTAGATATATGTAATGTAACTGACTCATTATTGTTTTTCCAATTATATAAGTATTCTTAAATGTTAATAATAGTGGTGTTGGTACCTTGTAGACATGCCGCCAGTTCTTGCCGTGGTCGTTGAGTCGTTTCCAGATCATCTGCATAATTTCCGTGAACGCCATCACGTTGTATGTGAGGTCGGCGATCTCCGCCATCAGTGTACTGGAGGGGCCCCATGGGTCGTTCGATGTTGCCTCGCGCACTTTTACCTGAAGATAGAAAAAGATAAATGATTATATGATTATATGTAGAGAAATACTAAATATGTTGGCTTTAGAAAAATATTGTAATCAGAGTATGAGATTAATTTATAATATCCATTTTATATTTTCTATTACTTTGAATGGCTATATTAAAAACGGTAAGAAATAGAGTTAATAAATGTTGTATTTTTTTAAAAATACATCGCACGCTAATTTTGGCTACATATTGTCCGGTGGAGTTTTACAAATATGTAAACAACGAACAAAATAACAGCCAGGCTCGGCGCGAATATTCATGGACCACACAATATTATATCGAATAGGTACCAAACTCCCGGAGTACCGGCAGTGGTAATAGAAAAGATTTTGTTATAGAAGGTCATATTTACCTGGGCATCGGAATAGTTGTGCGCGAGGTTTTTAATATTTCTCCTTAGGCCCGCCACGTTTACTTGCATTTCGTCCCGACCACGGGGCATCTGAAACACAAACCAGAACATAAATATCTTTTGCAACGTAAAACGTAAAGGCAACATAAAACTTTAGCAAAAATAAAATTATCAATGGCATTGTCAGAGTTGCCAAGTTGATATCATAAAAAATATGTACAGAAATAAAGATTTTTACTAAGCATAATGCAGTAATGCGAACTACTAAACTGTGCAAGCTAGAACTAAATAATATAAGGCAGTATAATAAATGAAATAGAAAATCTCTGAAATCTATATATTAATAAGTGAAGCAAAAAATTTGTACACCTTTTTACAAAAATTGCGCGGGCGGAGGAGTATGAAATTTGGCACATTTAAAGTTTATATGGAGGAGGGGCGAATATTTATGCCTAATATTTTTATAAAATATGCATGAAAAATACATTAAATTAATGAAAAAGCGCTACACGCACACAACCATGCATTTGACACACGCAGTCGAATCCCGTTCGTAGTATTTCGACATTGTTCGTCTGACGTCGTACAATTCTTTGTAACTATAGTTACCTATACCTTATTTATAGGTAATAGAGAAAAACAGAAAACAAAGTAGCAAGTTTAGGAATTTTGGTCAAATTTTGACGACTAGGCGAGAGGGGCTAGTAGTTTTTAATTTACGAGTTTCAATAATTATTTGCTTGATGCGGTATTGGCAAGTAATTACCGCAGAACACGCTAACTTCGAACTGGAAACGCCCGATCATCATACTTTATACAATCCAAGCGTGTCAGAGACAACACATGCGATACAAATATGAAACATGTTAACTTTTAATATTATGTTTTCTTATGTAACATGACATATTGGGTTTAAAAAGACAAATAATCTAAAACTGTTGTCGATCTAACGGTGCTGCCTGCACTAAACGCCATCCGTAACTTAGTAAGAATTTGATGATTTGTAAATTGATATACCTGGAAGACAATCTATGAAGCCGACTTTGAAACCTGCGACTTCGACAAACTGTACTGTCATTTGTCGATTAAACTATTCATGGTTCTATTTCATTAGCGTGTGTAATTATTATTTCGTCCATAGTAGAATTGCGGCATGCTGTATTCGATACTATATGGTAAATAAGTAACATTCTTGCGTCCATAACATAAGAATGTTATCAATTATAACATAATTTAAGCTGTTTAGAGTAAGATGTTTATAAGGACGCTGATGACAATGAAGAGTATGATTAAGCAGTTTATCGTTATATCCATCAAATCATTGCTTCCCAATGATCTTACTATCATATTATGTATACAATACTAACATTAAAGGACCCTAACGTAATACGAAAAAATGATTTAAAGTAAATTATAATCTGACTAGCGACCCGCCCCGGCTTCGCACGGGTAGTACAAAACCTTAATAAATTATACATCTAAATCTTCCTTATGAATCACTATCTATTGGAGAAAATCCGTTCAATAGTTTTCGAGTTTATCTCGAACAGACAGACGTGGCGAAGAAGGCCAATGTCTTACAATAGAATATAGAAATGGTCGTTTAGATAACACTGTTTATTTTTTGAGTGTTTATTACGCAGATTAGCTATCGCCGAATTTTTTACATAGCAGTTTCGTTATCGTACACAAAAACACGATGATAAAATCAGTCTCGATCTAAATTTAAGTCGTAAATAAGATAGCGTTATGACAATATACTTATAAAGACTGTAGGATTAGCAAACACCTCACTAACAAACATATTGACATACATAACCTCTCGCCTATATACCCTAAAAGGGTGGGCAGATGTGTATTGCAACCACATTTTGTTGGCTACATTTTGAAGTCCTACGTAATCGGCAAGCTTATTTTCGTCTTCTTAGCGTCTACATTTCTAGACTTTGTATTGCTACTATTATATACTGAGAATTTCCTAAACAAAATAGTTAATAACACTGCCCGATTTTGGAATTGAATCCAAGTTACGATCGCACGCAAATATGAATACAAACTCATGCCACGGTATCAAAGATATTTTCTATATTTACGCAGTCATTCTTTCGTACTACGTAGAAGTGATCAAGCCTAGTGCCGTCAATCAGTAGAATAAAAGCAATGGCAGATATCGGAATAAAAACTGACATCTAACGACCAACATATGGGCGCTCCCATATACGCCACACCACACGAGGCTGTCAATCAGCACTTCAAAGGCTTCAAAACAAAAATATCACGTGGCTAATACCATTACGGCAAATAGTTTAATCATCAAAATAGTGAATCTATTGCAATATTGATACGAAACGAACTTTAACACAAGAAAACCATATGACAAGGTTCAAATTGCAAATTCAGTAACCAAATTTAAAAGACTTACGGCTCGTCTGAATCTGTTACCCTTGCTACAGTTACTTGCAATTTAGGGTATCGCTTGCGCGTTGAATAAAAGATTAAAGCACTGGAAATGCATGTTAGTGAGCTACCGCTAATCTTCTCACCAGGGAAACGCAGTAACCGTGTTACCTCTTTTCCCAATTTCCTGTAAATGGTGCTGATCGAGCTGGCTTAAGATGCATGATAACATTTTCTGGAAAAATCACCCTCATAAATTTATTTATCTTATGGACACGTGAATTTATTAAATAAAGGGTATGAAATAACTCAATTTCAAAACAGCCATGTCTAGCAATGAAAATCTAGTATGAGGTGTTCACATTAAAACCTTTTCTATCGCCAATTGTTTATCATGTTATATATAATTGTTGTATAATATCAATAAATTATTGTTGAGCGTACCTTGAAAATATGTAAATGATAATCCTATTTCTATAAATCGTCATAAAAGAGCCACTTTTTGTAATTTTATAATGCTTTTACTAACATAAAATAGAATTTAACTTTATTTACTAAATAACTCTACAAGTGTACAAACGGCAGTTAAACTTGTTATTACTATGGACACATTCAAGGAAAACTAAACTTGTTTTGTCAGCAGTGATGAGTTCAATTCCGGAATAACCCCGATTGCGAGGAAAACATAAAACACATGACTGTCATTTGAGCAAACCAGTCTGTGATCGAAAATGAGGGACAGCACTGATAACCTATTGAGTCGTATCGGCACCGGCGGCCAGATACAATAGGTTTTCAATTATGAATGGCATTCTAAAAATTCATAGGTTCAATATAAGCAGTAACTAACACTCTTCCTTGGAATACCTTGCATTGTTCGTTATGTATAAGCATTGCTTTGCCCTTATGAGGTCAACCATCTTAGAACGGTTATGCGTCGTCGTCATTAAAATATAGTCATTGAGTTTTCCCGCTACGAAAAGCGGTATGGTAAAATGCAATGCTAGCTGTACAGTCTGTAGTTAAGCCTGGAAACGGGCAATAGGTACTAGAACTTACATGGGGCATAAAATGGGGATACAATACACCTCTACTTATCCTTTCGTAGATCAAAGCGTATAAATATAGGTATATATATGTATGTATAAAAAAGTAAGCGGATATTCGAGTTCATGCACTGAGGCAGCTGAATAAACTCTCTTAGTCGACTTCAAGAATCAATTTTACCACGTCATAGAAAGAAAGCGGTATGATGGTTTTAGAAGTTTTATATATGGCAGACCTCTGTTCTTACAGTTGAGATGTTTTCTTCAAGAGGTCATACATAGAGGAACGGAATAAAAGTAACGTGGCAAAGATATGACATTGATCACAAATCACCTACCAAAACTGGTCATAATTTAATTTAGCGCCGAAGCCGTAATGTGCCGAAAAGACAGATTTACAATAAGTAAAATTATTTATTTACCATACAATTTATATAACGAAGAACTAAAGGTGGAGCGGCCTTAACCTATTAACCTCAATGCCGAGAGGTTTTCTAGTTAACTTAGCGTATACAACTTAACTGTATGATAAAGTAGCCATATATGCTTGGATGTCGTCCAAGACTCCTAATGAGAGAGAGGCGTTGAGAAACACACAACCACACTAGCAATGGATCTGTCTCAGGAAGTAATATAAGTAAGCATCATTGTAAAGTTGGCAAATAGGAATGGCCGTGTGCTTTTTTACCGTTCTTTTCATTGGTTCTATGCTTTGCTGAACGTAGCAATAATAAATGTAAATTCACAGTAAAGCGTAGTTAGTGTAACTTTGACCTAAATGAATAAAATTATTTTAATTTTGTCCTGAATATAAAGCCTCTCTGACATATATTTTTTCAGTTGAAGCATAACTTTACTTGCTTAACAGGTTCTCTGTCCGATGTATCACATATGAGCATAACAATAGATTTTCTATTGTGTCTATTACGGGACAGCGAAAGGGTTAAACGCAGTCTATTAATATTTTACAAATACTACTGAGAAAGTTTCACTATTTTTAACAAGATGCAAAAAGACCTTCATTAACCACTGTCGAGAAAGCTCTTTGCATAGACTTCATTAATCATCATCTTCATCATTTTGACAAATAAGTCCAAATAGATACACGACCTGTCAAATAATGAGACAACTGCAAATTAAAATCGAGAACTGGAGAAAAGAGCTACACGTGTTCCTTGTTCCGAACAGAGGCTTTGTTCTGAAATGTGTGTGCGACACAAAAATCCTCATTGTATGGAACAATAAGAGTATTTTTGGCTGCCAATGTGAATGACACGCGGAATTCCAACGCGTAAATACGTGCTCGTGTAAAAACGGCGTTCTTTTTTTAAAAACAAGTGCTTTGAACCAGTAATCAAAATGGATGCCGGGTGGATTAATAATAAATATGATCAACACAAAGCTGGTAGGAACAGCAATTGCAAACGCATCTAAGGACAGGGCAGAGAACCAATGATCTATGTTTCATGCGCTGGCAGCGACTTCTTTTTGATCAATCAGCAACGCTACCTACCGAAATTCTTAACACTAAGTCTTAACACTAGGTCTAAGGTAATTGAAGTGTTTGTTTCCCCTTTAATTATGGCACGTATATCACAGAATATAACGCAATATTTTACAAGTGGAAATGTAAAATTATTGTGTGACTATTTCGCTCAGGAAAGTACTATTCTTTTACAGGAAACCGGTGTAAGAGTAGCAACAGTCTTGACTGACTCAACGTTTGCGTCTGGTAAGAGTTCAGAGTTATCCATTCCTATACTTTCATCCCACCTTACACTCCTTATCCCTAAGGTCGTCTACGTTCAAATTATATTTAAGGTATTGTAAGCGATCATAGGCTACGGTAACGGCTTACCTTGAGGTGGGAAGTATGCTTGATTGCCACCTTCCTAGTATAATATTACAGTCTATAAAGATTAGAGTTTGAGTATCCTTTGCCTTGGCAATGGTACGCAAGCAAAACTAATTCGTACTACCAGACCTTGGGGTACAAGGAGAGATCAAATGGGCAGTGCACACCACAGAATTGACTGAGATCTACCTCGCGATGTTAGGTTTTAATTCAAAACTCCAGAGTTTTATCTAGGCCATTATTGTTTAGGGACTTTAGAGGCCAGGCTCCCCTGAAGAATAGTCCTAGATACGCCAAGGCGATAGCGATGGCGTTTATGAAAAACATACATTCCTATTGCTGTATGTATTTGGATGAATTGTCAGTACCCAAATACCGTTAATTCACATCCTATCAAAAATAAAATATTTGGTTCGGAACATCACATAAACCGTAATACACGACGAAAAAATACACGATGGCAATCTAAATAGGCCAAATATTGGAATGTTAAAGCAAAAATTGAGCGCGTCCGGCTCGCTACAATCATGAAAAAAACCGCATGCAACTGGCAACTAAATGACATTGCTACTGAAGAATTTAAGAAAATAAAACAGCCCCTTTAATTATCCTGTCATCCATATACAGGGTGTCCGGTAATTAATGGATAACCTTTAAATGTCTTATAGTAGAACTGATAGCCGTTTAGAAAAAAAAAAATTAAAATAAACTTGAGTAGACCCTGTATAGGTAAGAATGTACACAGCTGATTTTCTATGTATTTAAGTGGCAGTGAAATTATTTTATGTATTAAGCGTTATTACGGCATCCCACAGGGTCATATCCAAAGCACAGGGTATCACCAACTGTTTTCAATTTTGACTATTGACAGCGGTGAATTTTCCAGAGATCATCTTTCCAATCATTATGATGTTATAAAACACTCGCAGGTAATTTTGCACTTCCCACCAATAGCGTTAGTATCCTTTGCACATGCGGCCTACTTGTGAAAAACTAAGCGCGATAAAAATATTTTTAGCAAATAAAAAAGGAATAAAATTATATTTTATAGCTATCTATGTAAAACTTACTTTGAAGTGCAATAGTGTTGTTTTTTGTTTAAATTTTAGTCAAAAAACAGCCAAGATTGTGGTTGTTAATCGCCTCGTCTGTTGACAATAAATATATAATAATATACATCCATACACTTCATTATTGTGTCAGTACATGCATGCATTGTAGAAACTTTTTAATCGCATATTTCAAAGGGCCTGTTTCACTAATGCCACATGAAGATAATTTCCCAAGTACCTGTAAAATTAATATGTTGTTTCTTTCTTTGTATTCTGAGAAGAAAGAGACGTTATCTTTGGATAGCTTCATAGGAATAGTGAAACATAACCTTTATAATATTATGTAGTACATTTTGACAGTGTATTCTTGTGTATGCTGTATTTATAGTATTTGATAAGGAATTCTATTGTTTCTCGATAAGTATTTACTGAGCTAAGATCCATTACGTAACAAATGACTTATTTAAACTTGATTTAAATCGCTACTTAATACTGTTAGTGTTTAATATTTCTTTAAGAATAATGTATTATACACTCTCGTCACGTAAGGATGTATTTTGTTCAGAAATGGTTTTATTTCTAACTTTTATCATTCATAGCAAATATCACTATCAAACTGTACAATTTATACCATAGAGAATCAATTATAGTGGCTCTATTCAAATAAAGATTACATTTATAATAAAATTAACTACCATAGATTTTGATAAAAATAATTACTAGGACAGTGCAATGTTTTATAAGTAAACATAATGAGTTTAGTAATTAGCACAAATAATCTAAAATCCATTATAATAATATTAACCAAAATTTAAAAGACAATTCTCTGTAATCATAATAACATTTATATTACGTTTATGGCTAACCCTATTAAAAAAAACAAAAATTTATCAACATTATCCAATCAGAAAGGTAGCATTATTTTTTACTGTTTAAAGGAACATTGCATTGTCATATACACAATTAAATTACAATAAAACTAATACAAATACTCAAACTACAAAACCACTAACACTACTAATCTACAAAAACATTAAAGTGTTACCAAACACACTAACTAAAGTAACTAAAACGCATTCACTATTCAAAACACCTATTAAATTAGCAGAACACAAAAATATACACAAAATTCAGAATATACTTTACTTTACACACAATTTACTATACATATACACTGGGATTATACACATTTATAAACAAATGACGGTGTATTAGTCACTAAATAGTACAAGTATAAGTTTAGTTACATAGTGGCACTAATAACGCAACACATTAGAGACGGCATAGGTACGTCAGGTGTCACGACTCCGTATTGTCTAGTAATGTGACTGTTAGTGCCTACGCAGACGGTACAACATAGCTGCTACATTATGTTATGTTGTAAACAGCAATACAATATCAATGCTAAACTATGTTATGTTGTTAGTAGCAATCGTGTTAGATTACGCTCGCTTAGAGATAATATTTAATTCGCATAATATTTAAATTAATTTAGAACTTACAAAAGGTGTAGTTATATTTAAAAACAGCAATTAAGGTTAAAAAATATATTGTTTAGTATCGAATGATTATAAGAAGAAAATATCTATGTAAAATTGTTTTAAAATACCATGATATATGTATTTTACATAGACATTCCCAGAACAAATAAATGAAAATATATTTAATGTTTTAGTTGTGTATTCGTAAGAGAAGACTCCGATGGACATAATTTATTGTAAAAATTAAAACAAGCATACATTAAAATTTACGTTAGGTATACCACACGAACTATAAATATTACCACACCTAAAAACATCTTAATCAACCATTATCATAAAAGCGAGTATGCAAATCAAAGAAAATACAACTAAGGGTTAGTAACACATTGTTATTCCA
Organism: Catocala nupta; assembly: GCA_963675205.1. Taxonomy (NCBI): domain Eukaryota; kingdom Metazoa; phylum Arthropoda; class Insecta; order Lepidoptera; family Erebidae; genus Catocala; species Catocala nupta. The sequence continues at coordinate 7,197,326 of OY776084.1, read as the reverse complement.
CTATTAAATACGTAAGCGTTAACAAAGCCACGTCAGCAATACAAAACTAAACATAAAAGTTATATATATGCAATAGAAAACAGCCGTCAGTATGTCTGTCAACAAATGTAGTAAAAGTGTTATCGCGATAAGATGCTTGGTACAACATAATGCGCATGTTGGTTCGTGTGCCGACGGTCTAACAAAGAGGGTAGGTGGTGTAACTAGGTGGGAGGAAGCACTACAAAAGGCGAGACAACTAAAACTCTCTAGTTATATGAAATGTTTGTGTAGAGAAGACCGTAAAATTTCCATGTTTTCACTGGAGATTAAGGTAAATATCAATATATTTAGATTTTAAAGTCTGGAGCCTTATTCGTATTACTGTCTATCGGGTAAAAATGTCCGTTAAAATAATTATTTATGACCGTTCAGAATAGACAATTAAAAAGTGATAGGTATAATAATTGACCGTACAGTATGAAGAGGTGACACTCAATCCACTTGAAAACCGATCTAATAGGGTAGACAATAACAAAACTAGGTTAAGGAAACTTTTCTTGTTTATATTAGACGTCCAAAAGTATATAAAAATATTGTCAAAAAGAAAATAAATATGATTATGACATTTATGACTAATGGTACTCCATAACGTAAAAACAAGATGCTTGTCATGATTATTCTAATAAAGGAAACTTCTGTAACACGTGTAAACAATGTTTACGACTGTTTTCCAGTTTTCATTGTTACGTCGCACTTGCCTATCTAAATTCATATAATACTACGCCATTATTAATACGCATAGCAAAGTATTGTTTTATATTCATTGCCAGTTATTGTGTAATATATCATCCAAATTGTTGCTGAAAACCGGCGATGTTGGTGATGATAATAAATTTAAACGGTAAAAATAAAGTAGTGTAGACGTCATTGTATGGTAATCTTTATGAGAGATGGTTAAGATAAGCGGATGATCTAATTTGAAAAGTACTAAAATTATAGATATCAAGTTTAATGGAAGAGCTAGTCCACAAACTAAAAGGCCCGTATTGAGCTATGAGTTCCTTTGAAGAAAAACTCAGAAACGAAAAAGGTTGTCTGTCAAGGTCTAGAGTAATCGAAATAGCTCTCAGAATAAATGAAGTAAGCTCAAGTGACAATGGGCTAGTCATATTTGTCGAAGCAACTATGGTCGTCGGAGCAAACGAATCTTAAAGTACAGACCACGATTGGATTGAATTAAATGCACGCTGGGATGTACTGGATGCGGAAGACGGAAGATTATGTGTGAAATGGGTAAGGCTTATGTGCAGCAATGGACTACTTTAAGCTGATTTATTGATATAGTCAGTGGCGTGCGTAGGAATTCACAATAATTGTTTTGTAACAGTAAATAAATATAGTGAAATCGATCACGTTCCCTCATCGTGATATTTTAGTTAGCCAAATTGAATTGAAGGCAAGATTGGTTAATTAAAATTTATTATTATGGTCACCTTAACATGTATCAAATAGGTTGTAATAATATTAATAAGAATCTAATGACACTAACTTCAGTGGTTGCTTCGCCACTGTCAGTGTTTCGAAGGTTAGATCCCCACAAGATACAAAAAAAATGTGTGGTCCATAAAAAGATGTTCGAGGTCTGGGTGATCTTTGTGTCCATTGTTTCAATGTTTGCAGTGAATTGTAATTTATATGTATGACAAAATATTCTAAGCATCTGACTAAGTTAAGTCAGGAGGTTAGATGAAAGTGGCGGAGCTGCGCCGGGAGATGGTGCGGCTCAGGGCCGAGACCCGAGGGCGGGCGCCTAATGAGGCGCCTCAGCCGTCCGGAAAGGAGATGGATATGCAGGCGTCCATCTTCAAGTATGTTGACGCCCGCATAGAGGGTCTCGGCGATCGGTTGCTGCCGGCGCCTAGCTACCGATCGCGGCTTCAAGGCTCGCCTCCTGCGGCTAGTACTGCGGCTGTCTCTGCGGCCAAAAGGTCACCGCTGGTGCCGCCGGAGCCACTGGTGCCGCCGAAACCACTGGTGCCGCCGGTGCCGCTGGCGCCGCCTCATCCTACGCCCCCAATAGGCGGTAAGAAGTCGGAGAGGAGGGGCGGAAGGAAGTCTGCCAATGACTTCCCGTCCCTTCCAACACCCAGGGCTCCTCCGCCCCAGAGCTTACGGCGAGTCCCCACTAGGCCTGCGCCCCCCACGCCGTCAACCTCTGCGCCTACTATGTCTCAGGGTGAGGGTTGGCGGACGGTGGGCAATATAGGCAAGGCTCGCCGCAAGAAGGCCAAGAGGGCCGCTGCAGCTGCGGCTGCTGCTGCGGCTGCCTCTGCGACGACCTCAACCGCAGTAAGACCTGGCCCCGTAAACCAAGGCGGGGCCAAGAAGAAAAAGAGGCGGCAGCGAAACAGGCTCCGAGCGCCAAAGACAGCTGCCGTGGTTATTACGGTCCTACCGGAGGCGGCTGAGCGCGGCCTGACTTATCAGGCCGTGCTTTCCACGGCGAGGCGGAACACCGGGGACATTACACACCCCGGAGCCAGGGTCCGCCAAGCCCATACAGGAGGCCGCATCCTGGAGTTTCCCGGAGCTGACGGAGGCGAAGCGGCAGACACCATTGCCGCTAGGCTCAGGAATCTGTTTCCTGAGACGGATGGTGTGAAGATTGCGAGGCCGGTGAAGTGTGCAGAGATGCGCATCACCGGCCTCGATGACTCGGTGTCCGCGGAGGACGTCTCTGGCGCCATTAGCGCCAGAACTGGTTGTGCTGCGGACGCCATACGGATTGGCACCATCCGTCCCGGCCCAGGGGGGGTCGGCGCCGTGTGGGCGCAATGCCCTGTCGCCGCGGCCAAGCTGCTGGCTGACGCCGGGCGTCTACTCGTGGGCTGGAGTTCGGCCAGGGTCCACATCCTGGCCGCTCGGCCCATGAGATGTTTTAGGTGTGGGGGAGCTGGGCACGCTCGTGTTAAGTGCCCTAGCCCCGAGGACCGCAGCGACGCCTGTTATCGCTGCGGCCAGCCTGGGCACGTCATTGGAGCGTGCAAGACGACCCCGCACTGCCCGGCGTGTGCGGCAGCTGGTCGAGCAGCTGCCCATTTCCGTGGCGACAGAGGGTGTAAATCCCCGCCCACAAAACGCGTTGAGGGGGGCAGCTCATCGACCCCGGCTGCCGCCCTATCACTTGAGGTAAGACCACCCTCAGCGGTGGAGGAGGGGATGTCGACCTAGTCATGGACCAGGATCGTGACTATCTCCTCCTCCAGGCGAATCTCAACCACTCCGCCCGAGCGCAGGACCTTTTCCTGCAGTCTATGGTGGAGTGGTCGATCGGTGTAGCTGTAGCCGCGGAGCCATATTACGTTCCTCCCAGTCCCAATTGGGCAGGTGACCGGGACAGCTCCGTGGCAGTCGTCGGCTCCACGGCGCCTCGTTCGCCCTCCCTCTCAGTTAAGGAGAGGGGAGCGGGATACGTTGCGGCCGCGTGGGGAGAGGTTACAGTCGTTGGTGTGTACTTCTCCCCCAACAGGAGTCTGGCAGACTTCGAGGCCTTTCTCGACAACTTGGAGGCCTCGATACGGCGGATATCATCTAGCCGCATCCTTGTGATGGGGGACTTTAACGCAAAGTCTACTGCGTGGGGGTCCCCCCGCACGGATGTCCGAGGAAGGGCGGTCGAAGAGTGGGCCGATGCGGCGGGCCTCTGTTTGCTGAACAGGGGCGCCGTCAACACGTGCGTGCGACGGCAGGGGGGGTCGATAGTGGACCTCTCGTTCGCTACCCCGGCCCTCGCCGCACGCGTAAGGGGATGGCGTGTCCTGGAGGAGGTGGAGACCCTTTCGGACCATCGGTATGTCCGACTGGAGGTCTCCCTGCTCCGGGACCCTAGCAGGGGTCAGCGCCCGTCGGCGGGCAGAACACCTCGCTTTCCGCGGTGGGCTGTGAAAAGGCTGAACCGGGACCTACTGGAAGAGGCAGCCATAGTTCAAGCTTGGCTGTCTCCTGCACACCCGTCTGGGGAGGTAGACGCCGGGGCTGTCCGCTTTCGCGACAGCATTCAAGCTGTTTGCGACGCGGCCATGCCCCGAGTGCGACACTGGACCCCAACGGGGGTCTACTGGTGGTCCCAGGAACTGGCGAACCTCCGTGCGGCCTGCATTCGTGCCCGGAGGTTATACACACGCAGCCGAAGCCGTCGCCACCGCGATGAGCGAGAGGAGAGCCGACTGTATGACGCGTATGGCGAAGCGAAGGTGTCTCTGCAGTCGGCCATCTGCCGCGCCAAGGAACGGGCGAAAAGTGAGATGTTGGAGGGTCTAGACCATGACCCCTGGGGGCGCCCATATCGCGCGGCGCTTAACAAGCTCCGTGCGCGGGGCCCCCCCCTTACGGAGACCCTCCAGCCCAACTTCCTCTCCGAGGTGGTCGAGGAGTTATTTCCTGACCGGGCAGAGCACGTGCCCCCGACAATGGCCCCATCGGGAGGCCGACATCGGGAGGCGGACCTCAGTGCTCCCCCGGTTACAGACGCGGAGATGGGGGCGGCTATCTTGCGGATCCGCTCCAAGACGACCGCCCCTGGACCTGACGGTGTGCCGGCGCGAGCTCTCGCGCTGGCCCTCGATCACCTGGATGTCCGCCTCAGGGAACTGTTCGACGCGAGCCTGGTGTCGGGACGATTCCCTGAGTGCTGGAAGGAGGGGAAGTTGGTACTGCTGGCCAAGCCGGGACGGCCTCCAGAGTCGGCCGCGGCGTACAGGCCCATAGTGCTGCTGGACGAGGCGGGGAAGATGTTTGAGAAAATTCTCGCCACCCGCATCGTCCGGCACCTGAGCACGGTGGGTCCTGACCTGTCGGACGCTCAGTTCGGATTCCGGGAAGGACGTTCGACGGTCGGGGCCATTATGCGCCTGAAGGCCGCGGCCGAGGAAGCGGTCGCCGGCGGCGGTGTTCTGTTGGCGGTGTCTTTAGACATCGCCAACGCGTTTAATAGTCTGCCATACAGCTGTGTCCAGGGGGCGCTCCGATATCACGGGGTACCTTTTTACCTGGAGCGGCTGGTGGCAGACTATCTGAGAGGCAGGAGTGTCTTCCTCGAGGTTCGAGGCGAGGTTTGGCGGCGGCCCATGTCGTGCGGTGTCCCGCAGGGATCGGTTCTTGGTCCGCTCCTGTGGGACATGGGGTACGACTGGGTCCTACGTGCTGCCCTACCCCCCGGGCTGAGCGTCATCAGCTACGCTGACGACACCCTCGTCACAGCCCGTGGGGGTACCTTCGAGGAGGCGGCCCGTTTGGCTACCGTGGGGGTTTCCCAGGTGGTCGGGCGTATCGAGGCGCTGGGTTTACGGGTGGCTATTAACAAGACGGAGGCCCTGGTCTTTCATGGGCCTCGTCGCAGTCCACCCCGCGGCGCCTCGATAATGGTGGGCTCGACGCGCGTTCCCGTCCAGGCCCACATGAAATATCTGGGCTTGGTGCTGGACGGAAGGTGGCACTTCGACGAGCATTTCAGACAGCTCGCCCCGAAGCTTCTCGGCACTGCGTCCGCCCTTGGGCGGCTATTGCCAAATTTGGGCGGGCCCAGTGCTGGTTGCCGGCGACTCTACACGGGGGTTATCCGGTCGATGGCGCTTTACGGCGCACCGGTGTGGGCGGACTCCCTGACCGCTCAGTGCAGGACTCTCTTGCGGAGGCCGCAGAGAGTCATAGCGGTCAGGGTAATACGCGGATACCGCACGGTGTCGGCCGACGCAGCTTGTGCGTTGGCCGGAACACCCCCGTGGGATTTGGAGGCTGAAGTGCTCGCCGAAGTGTTTGCAATGAGTGAGGCGGTGCGGGAGGAGACGGGTTGTCGTCCCCTCCCGACAGTGATTGAGTGCGCGCGCAATCGAGCCCATCAGGGCATGATTTTAAAGTGGCAGGCGCGGCTGGAGGTGCCCTTGGCCGGTTTCAGAACCGTTGGGGCCCTCCAGCCGGTATTGGAGCGGTGGGCAGGGCGGCAGCATGGGACCCTTTCCTTCCGGCTAGTGCAGGTGTTGTCAGGGCACGGTTGCTTTGGCAAATACCTGCACACGGTCGCTAGGAGGGAACCGAGTCCCATCTGCCACCACTGCGATTGTGAGGAGGACACGGCGCAGCACACGCTCGAGCAATGTCCTGCTTGGGCGGTGCAGCGCCGTGAACTCATTGAGATTGTGGGTGAGGATCTCTCGCTGCCGGCCGTGATCAAAGCCATGGCCGACAGCGAGAGGAAATGGGCAGCGGTCGCGTCCTTCTGCGAGGACGTCATCTCGCAGAAGGAGGCGGCGGAGCGGATCCGTGAAGAAAGTATCCTTGCGGATCCGAGCCGTCGCCGGCGAACCGGGCGGCGCAGGCGCACTTACGCGCGCCTTATGCCGCCATAATGAAGGCCGCGGGCGGGAGAACGGGGATCTTCCGTCCGCCAGCCATTGAGTCGGTCTGACGCCCTATGTAGTGCCGGGGCGTCGCCGAGGAGTTGTAGACTGCTGGGTGGGTCGCTGAGGTAGTAATTTTGCCAGCGGCCCATCCAATATGCAAGGCAGCGAGCGTGCACACCGTGGGGTTTTGGTCCGTAGGCCCGAAGTACGGGAGAGCCGGACATAACCCTCCTGCCTCCCCTTGTGGCGAGAGGGTATGCATCAGGCGCATTTCCCCACGTACAAAAAAAAAAAATAAAAAAAAAGTAGGTTAGATGAATTTGGCACTCGGTGACAATCGGACAAATAGGCAAAAATAGGAAATGTTTTGTTGTCATGAGAATTACTTCATAGAAGGAATCTTTACTCAAATCTAAAGCAGCTGTGTAAAATCTCATTACCAAACTCACGAATCGGTCGTAAATACGAGTGTTTTCTATAGATATTGTCTGAAGTGTTTTATTTTTCGTTCAGACCTGCACGACTGTTGATAATGACAGCAGGCAACTCTCGAGTGATGCAACTGATTCATCAGCATCGTTCATAGACAAAATAATTGTTGTCTGATTGTTGGCGAACTTAGAAGAGTAATATATGTCTAGCGAAAAGTATCTCAAAAGCATTTCTTTGACTAAGATTAGTCAGACATACACGTATAAATAACTGCGGCGAGTAATTGTTTGTTCTTACATGATTCTAGCACTCTTGACGTCACTCCATGTTATCATGAATACGATAGCGTTGTCTAAGATTATACCAGAATGTTCTAGATTTAAATTGTTCAATGCATGATAATAAAGGCAGAACTTGGAGAAGACTGGTCGTACGATATAAGAGGTAGGGTATAGCGGCATCCCAGTTGAACAACCGGCAACCCGATTGAGCCAATATCTCTTAATTAATCTCTAATAGTAAATCGTAACCAAACAATTAATATTCCTGCAGTGAATAGGGATTCCAGACACGTCGAGTTAATCGTTTCCTGTCAGCAGAAGGACTTGAATAATCTTTGCCTTTGCGTTGGCCTCATCGCGACTCGTTTTCTTTGAAGGATCGTGGAAGTGAACCAGTTCTCTTCCTAGTCTTTTTATTGCCGTTTCTATTAAAATCTGTTTAATCTACTTACAATTTACGGTAAGAAAGTATAAATCCCGACAGACAATGACTGAGCGTAGTCTATATGTACCCTAATAAACATATGTAGGATATAACTCAAGGTGTGGCATCTCTTTAAAGAAAGGAGTCTACATATCGGCACAAGGAGCCTAGCAGCTCTTCTCAACGCTTCCTGCGTACCAAAAAGTTGTTCAACTATGATACATATTCTAAAAGACGACAGTACATTTCCAGTCAAGCTGCCAGGCTTTTAACGTAATTAATATTCTACCACATACACACAACACCATCTAGCCCAAACTAAGCAGAGCTTGTACTATGGGTACTAGATAATGGATAAACATACATATAAACATTTTTTTTTTGTAAATACCTACATATTATACATAGAAACACCCAGACCAAGACAAACATCCATGTTCATGCACACAAATGTTTGACTTGTGCGGGAATCGAACCCGCGACTTCAGACGTGGCAGTCGGTTACACTAACCACTACGCCATCGAGGCCGACATGAATTCTAATTAATTAATTCATTTATTAAATCTAATTCTAGATCTTCGCTGTATATGTATATCCCTTCTAGTTATAATTAGATGCGGCTGAATATCAGTATTGGTGGCCGTATCAGACATAAATGTACTATCGACTTGAGCGACGGTTGACCACTCCTAAGGTTAAAATCGCATAGTAGGCCAAGACCCGTGACACGCCCCTTTTTTTGTTTGAGATTTTTTACACTTTACATTTGTTTACTGGTTCTAAGGCGATACAAACTCAACTGGTCAACATGTACAAACGATTTTTTTCTGAAATGGTCAACCATCGCTCAGGTCGATAGTACCTAATTCAAAAGGGAATTTAAAGATAAAAGCAGATGTCTGAATAAATGAAGGTACTGATTCACTTTATCGTTTGTCATAGATTATCTTTATCACTATCACTAAATATTATAAAACAATGTACCCTACCCCGACGCGACTGTTCGCGATAAACCCAAAAACTACTGAACGGATTTTCATGCGATTTTCAGAAATTGACAGAATGATTCATGAGTAAGGCTTAGGAGTATAATTTGTTAAGAGTTTGTACTACCCGTGCGAAGCCGGGTCGGATCGTTAGTAAACATACATATAAAAGTTCAGAATCCGCATGTATGTGTCCTCAAAAAGTAGGTTATGGATTGATTTGAAATTTTACACAACATAGCATTTCTATATGGTATATGTTTTATATACTCTTTATCCCAAAGTTTCTACGAGAACAGGTAATCAAAAATATCAGACTGAACCACAGTGAAGCGTGGCCGAGTTTAACTAGTTATTCATAGGAAAATAACCTTGAACGAGAAAGAAATTCCGATTCATTTCATCAAAGTACAACCGACCTCCCAGACAGATTTACAGCTGCATATCCTAAATGGGATAGACATATGCTACATTCACATTTTACCAACTATGATGTTCTACGTAATAGGAAGACAAGCCATAACAGCATCAGGTCGTCCCAGTAATTGAACTAAGGGCCTCGAGATTATACGCAATCATATGCCAACACCAACGAGATACAACCTACTTACATAACAAAAGCAAGAATACCATGACGTAACTTTCCTTAAATCTAACTACGATACAAAAAAAATCTTAGAAAATCTATAACAAGATATGAACACAATTCGCTAAGCACGATTCTAACTGTATTTTGGACGGAAAAAACTGCCCTCGCTTTTATATTGAAAGCATAAGGTTGAAAATGGCATGTAAGCGTTGATATAACGCTGATAGGAGGTTTGACGGGACCGTTCAATGAACTTGTATGAGCTATGGTCTGTGGCTCGTATTTGCATGTGTGGTCTAACAATGTCGGCTTTGTTGAAGTGCCAAAATGTTGTTGCTATAAATAGGGAAATTATGTTATCATTTAGATTGTCTTGTTTATTGGTTGTTGGTTTGAGTTTACGGCCGAACGTTAGACTCTAAGTTCAAATTCCGGGTCAGGCAGTGTTTTTGGAATAGCCTGTTAAGATATGTTTAATGTGATGCCCTGTGGACTACAATAATATAAATAATAATAATATTCTACACATATACACAACACCATTTTGTTTGTAAATATACATAGAAACACCCAGACCAAGTCAAACATCCGTGTTCACGCACACAAATGTTTGACTTGTGCGGGAATCGAACCCGTGAGCTCAGGCGTGGCAGTCGGTTACACTAACCAATACGCCATCGAGGCTCGACTTGAGCATACTTTGCGAAATATGCTTATAATACACCTTCGGCTACACTTTAGAGATATACATATATGAAGTCTATGAGTATATAAATAAGGAAGTCATGTTATAATTTAGACTGTCTCAGCATAAGTTTGCGCTCCTGTTTTGTATACCTAGATTAATCAGAAATTAGATTCTCACGTCAAACTCTTTTAAAAATTTGACAAGTGTAAGGTATTATACTTATCCATTATTATATTGGACCTAAAACATAGCTTACGACATCTAGGTGTAATATGTACACCTCTGCTTACCCACCCCTATGGGAATATCCAAGTGTATGAAAGTATGTATATTTGAAAATCGAAGTATAATAATCTATACGAATATAACTAATAGGTATAACAAATGCGAATATGAGTTGGTTTGTTTGTTTCGCTTTCAAGCCTTAACTTCTCGACAGATCGTTATGAAATTTCGCATACACGTTGTCGGTACAAAAAAGGACATAGGATAGCGTTCATCCAACACAAAAGTACTATCCTCGAGTGAGCGAAAACCGCTAGCAAAAACTAGTAATATAATAAACCTCAAAAGATTTACATAATATTGTCTTCTGTTTACGCGAATGTTATTCATTGAAATTAAACTACTATAACAAAAGATTTGTTTGAATGCGTTAATTTTCAGAACTATCTGTCCTTCTTACATAAGGAACTTTGTTATTTCGGCGAAGTGTTTAATTTAATTTATTATTTAAGTTTTTACCTATGTAAATATATACATATATATACAGGGTGATTTTGAAATCGTGTAATTCCTTTTAACAACGCATTCTACTGGTGATATAGAATAACCCTGACCATATTTTTTCTTAATTAGAATAATGGTTTCGGCAGATTTAGAGTACAGATTTTTTTCATGAAATGATTTCAAATAGTCATATTTTAACCACCTGACACAATCTTAATAATTTACTAATTTAAAAATAATAACATAACAATAACTGATGTCGTAAATAATAAGGGGCAATAAAAAGGACCGCCCGTTATTATTTACGACATTAATTATTAATATGTTTTTTTATTTTAATTAGTAAAAAATTAAAATTGCCTCGGTTGGTTAACATATGACTATCTGACACCATTTCACGAAAAAAAACGGAACAATAATTTTTCAAAAAAATAATTCTAATTAAATAAAAATATGGTCAGGGTTATTCTATATCACCAGTAGAATGCGTGGTTAAAAGGAATTACACGATTTCAAAATCACCCTGTATATATAATTGAATATAAATTTGTTGTTTTGGAAGGCCCTGTGATACAGTTTCTTAACTAGTACTGGGAGTGTCCTTTCTATTAGTTTAATCATTTTGTACTTATAAATTTAATATGTTTACCTTTACACAATATTTGTAACTATTGATTATGGAAATAAAATAATTATAATTAATTATTATTATTAATACATTTGATAGGCCTTTTTCTTCTTCCCTTGAAGATTCTTGAGAAAGGTTATAGGCTATTTAACGTGACGCTACGAGCGGAGCAATACTAATAAACGTGAAACCATGGGACAGCTAATATGCTATCTAATATTTTTTCTTTTACAAGAATGACTATATTCCTATGGTATACATATGCTCTTCAATCGCATAAAAGAGATAACCACGGCAAGATTAAAGTACCGTAATTTCAAACACGAATTTATGAAATAAGGCCGCGAGCTACACATGAATTATTTATAGTACGGAAGTTGCCTTTTGAAAAGAAAAAAACCATCGACATGTACGTCAAATGCTTCATGACAGCTACTTTGACTTTCAAATAGCCAACTTTCGCATAAAACCATACTATACTATCGTATCAATCATTTATAATCGTTGTTTAAAACAACACTGAACACGATACAAGTATCACAGTTAAGTATAAAAATAAACTGATTTGCTCGACTCGGCTGTTGAATCTGGAACCTCTTGATTAACAGTGCCGTACCTAAGCGTACTGTCTCCGTTTCTGGTCAATAAGATAGTTACAGAACATAGCAAGCCGCCATTCAAAATACAATTAAGTAATTCCATTATGAAGTCCCGGATCCAAATATCTGACCGCCCTGTGTTTTTGGGCGTTTATTAAAAAACCCACAGTAGCTGTACGGGATCTGGTAAAGTACCCGCTTGACAGTAAAGATACGACTCCTATATATTGGGACGTGAAACAGTTGATAAAATGGGGATGCCAAACCCTTCGGCAATATACAGGAGTGAGAAAACCCGGTCTTAGAGAATCATCTGTAGAATATAACGAAAGTCAACGTATTGGAAAGTGATGGTATAAACCACAGCGAGACATATAGTCTGACAAGTTTTCTAGCTGTCAAAATTACTCCGCCATTTTTATACGTCACAATGGTGGCTAGTCAGGTGGCGCACTCCTGCGCATGAGGTGAGTGACCGCGCGCTTCCTATTGCGATGGGATTTATCGCTTCCGACTTAGCATAATATAAATGATTTGTTTTGTGGAGTAGACCTAGACCTTGCTGAAGGTTGCAGGTTTAAATCTCGTTTCATGACTAGCGTTAAATGTTTTAGTGGTTAGAGTTGGCGGATTGGAGATGTTTATGAGTTTAGAGAGATGGCACCTTGTTTCATTTTAAGTAAAAACAAAATGTTACGTTTCACATTGACATAAACTAATTTTGATGGTACTTATAGCAAATTATTTAATTCTTAACACTTTACCTCATTCAAAAAATCGGTCTCCTTATTATTTATTACGAGTCGGTATTGGATTCATGATCTGAAATGAATTCGAAGCTGTCGAATAGGTGAAGGTAAAAGGTTGTCCTTGACGTATTTCTATAGAGCCATTATAAATAAGTCGACGTTGGTACAAAAGAAACATTTATTTTCCAAAAATACATAAGTGTAGCTAAATATTAACCATTTAATAATGTAAACTGTCTATGTCAGATTTCTGTTATATTTGTACTCAGACATATTTACTGCAGAATTTAAATAATCTCTGGCAATACAATCCATTTCAATGTCAGGAATATAGAGGTTTTCTCGCATGCAACTAAAAATGCCTGACCCGTTATTACTTTGCATCCGTTCCTATTTTCACGGTTTGAGAAACACTGCGACTCCGGTTTTAACACTGTTAAAACTGCGCCGAGCGAAATGTGCCAATACAGGCGGTCACAGTTAAGTTGATAAAATCAACACTTGTTGTTTAATACAAATATAAAATATACATTTACCATAACAATGAATGTGTTTACAATTACTCCGTGTAAAAAACATAAAATAATTAATATTTCCGCCTACAAAATTACGTAAATTTTCACGAAAAATGCAAAAATGTACGCTCGTGTTACGTGATTTTTAGATTATAACAGTAGAAATCTATCCTATTTTACAGCTTAAACGAAACATAAATAGTTATATTACAATTTGTCCGACCCAAATATCTTAGTTATTGGTTGACAATAAAGATACATATTTACCAAAAAAGCACTTCAAATCCTCCATACAATTTTACTATGGCGACCGAGCGCCGATTTGAATATCGAGCTCTGTCATTCAGTCCAACCGCGTCTTACGCTCGGCGCAGTCTTAACCTCGGACAGCAATGTTTAATACATTGCTGTATCAAAATTGTATTATTTTGTTTTCATGTAGACTAGACAAATAAGCATTTTATGTTGCTAAGTAAAACATGTGCTCTGTAGATTGCAAACTCGCCCACTAATGCGTGGGCCAATAAACAGCTGGCGAAATGTAGGTCTAATACATCGCTACCTAATCCTTGGGCCATTATAGGCGTGAGACAACATAAGTATGGAATATTCTAATTATATCTGATAGCTTTAAATTAATCAAATATCACCAATCAAGTCGTGGTACCATTAAAAACTACAATACGCGGATAAACTAGACACGGATTCGCCTCAAGCGTGATCAGAATTCAAACCGGCTAAGTGCGTCAAAATAAACGTAAAAATAGACTAAACCACTAGAACGTTTTTGTAAAAACATGTTGTGATAGTTATTTTTAGTTTGTATGTTTTTGTTTGAGCGAACGTGTAAACATGTGCGGATCAGCTGTTTGTGGAACCATGTTCGGGAACCGCTTGGTTGATAAATGATAAAGTATTGAAACATTTTTTTCATATACGCATATCTTTTATAATATGTTTAATTACAATAAACTTAAACTAATATTTTTCACTAGCTTTTGCCCGCGGCTTCGTTCGCGTAAAAGAAGTAAGGATAGGTATTTTTAAAATAAAATATTGCCTATGTTACTCGGTGATAATAGAGCTTTCTAATGGAGAAAGAATTTTAAAATCGGTTGATTAATTTTCGAGTTAAATTCTTACAAACAAACATACAGAAAATAAAATATTCCTCTTTATAACATTGTATAGATATGACTGCGGATGGCATAGCGTAGTAGTAGTTGCCGCGCCACTGGCATTACGCCGAGTGTTATGGGTTCACATCCTATACGAGACAATTTGTGTGGTCCTTAAACGGTTGTGCCTAATAAGTATTTATTTCTGATGCGGTTTTATCTTTTTAAGGCTTTGGAAAGAAAATATGGATCCAGTCGGGCTACGCAAAGTGGAGAAAATAGAAAGAGCCAGTTATAAAATATCAACATACGATTTTAATAAAAATAGAATGAATTTGTATTACTCTATGTCAATGCTTGTACCAGAGACAATGCTTTTTGCATTGTGTCTGGTTTCCAGCTAATTAATACATTATAATTACCTATATTTATTATTATTGTTTATGTTTTCAATAGACTTTTTAATATATTATTTTATTTATGTTATACCTACGTTAACGACAAACAGCTCTTTAGACTTTCGTGATTTTAGACAGACTGAATAGAATATTAAACAATGGATCTTAATTATGTTGATAAATATTTATAGGTATAGATGATAATTATACAAAAGAAACTATTTCGCTCTTTGCAAGTTGTACTTAAAAATGTTTTGAAAAGCAGCATAATATGTTTACTGACATCGAAATTGTCTCTTCAGTATTGTTAAAATCTTACTTTACAAGAGAAGGGAGTTATTTGCAGTGTATCACTCTGTCTCGTTCTTTCATACAGTATGATAACAATTATAATCCTAACTAACATCATAAACGAGAATATGAGTTTGTCTGTTTGTGTATTCGTTTGTATGTTACGCAGGCTTTAACTTCTTGACCGATCATTATGAAATTGCGTATAAACGTTGTCGGTGCTACATAAAAGGACATAGGATACCTCGTATCCAGAAAAATACTATTCTGGATCGAGCGAAGCCGCGGGCAAAGCTAATAGTCGTATAAATGATAGTACAGCCCCTGATTTCTCAGAGATCATTCTCTTTGAAGCAACACAAGAAATGAGATAACATTTATTAAATACAATATTCGAAACCACGAAAGTTTCACGAAACTTTCAGTTTCACATTCAAGTCTAAAACAAACGTTTCCTTTATTATTAATTACAATAATCTAAGATATCATTACATTATATATCTACTAACAGATAAATAGCTACACAGTTTTATGTAACGCTCATGATGCAACGATGTACCAAATTTATTAACTTTCACATTCGGCCGAAGCCAAAAATGTATGCTTTTGATAATGATCTTTGAATTTTACCAAATATCTAGTTATAAACAAGTCAGCAGAGACAAATACAGACATACTCCACAGATGGCGTAGTGATTTAGGTTGTCGCCTTGCCACTGCTAATGCGCCGAGTGTTGTGGGTTCGAATCCCACACGGAACAAAACTTTGTGTAATTCACAAATGGTTGTTCCGAGTCTGGGTGTTCTTTATGTCCGTTGTTTAAATGTTTGTAAAGTCCCCCTCGACATAAGAGTTATTCGTAGGGCAAGAGTTGTCTTTCTTTAAATCTAATTTAAAAAATGCTGGTTCATGTATACAAAGCTAAACATATTACCCGTCTGATGGTAACTGGTTACTGTCGTCAATGGTCACATGTAACACCATCACGGATATAGTTAGTTAGCTTTGGTTATCCTGGATAAAAGAGTTGCTGTCCTACCAGCTAAAAGACAAAGATCACTGGACCTCCATAGCTGGTAGTACAGTGTCTGTTTTATAGAGAATTGAAACCCAATTTCATGGAAAACAGAATTCGAAGATAGTTGTCATGTAAATTAATAGATACGATAAGTTTGGTTCGAAACACACTCCGATGTGAACCGTCAAACACAAGCATTCTAGCTGAGCTAGCGAATTTACAGAAGGACAAGAATACCATTCTTAAGTGAAAAATGGGCATGGAAACCGTTTTGCTATCGTATTTAGGTATATAAAAAAGGTATAATTTTCATGTTAGTTGTTTTCTAAGCTTAAATCCTAGGAATATAAATGTAATCCATAAACAGTTTATTTATAATAATTAGGATATGCCGTTTGATTTTCGAATTAGATGAACGTTAATATGGCTTAGCTTTTGATAAAGATCTGAAGCCGAAATTCAAGGAAATGCTGATTAAAATCTATTTAGGTCTTTCAAGAAGTACATCTAGATCTGGAACCGGCTCTTTAACAGTGCCACTGTTAGGCGGCTGAGTTGATTAAAAGTCACGTAACCATTAACCAGAGAAATACTAAGTATTAGTGTTAATTAATTAGTGCCAAATTTATTTATTTATAAATTAGATAAATTTGGCATTAATTCTTAGTATTAGCAATGTACACAACCGTGTTGTAGATCATCAAATATGGCAAACGTATTACGATCTGCCTGATGGTAAGCGGTCGCTGTAACCAATTGACTATTGCAAAATCAGTGTGTTCGCGCATTAAAGCCCTTCAGTGTCAAGAACTAAATTGCTTACCTATTGGTAGCACATTTTTCTTTGAAGCCTTTCTTTTGTATATATTTTTTTAAATTTATGATATTATTGTTTCGTTCTATTATATCTTAAATGTATCATCTCCAGAGAGAGAGCTACTGTCTGAAATACAGATATTAATTTATCTAGTTCAGATACAGATGCCATAAAGATATTTGAGATTATTGATAAATTGAAAATGTAAACTTGTTTGATAATGTATCTCTGCTTTTTATAAAATAAAGTAATTATTATTATTGGTAGCACAATGTTTCCCTAAAGAGCCTGGTCTAAATGGTAATTACTACAAGGACACACCACAAGGGTTTTGGTCTGTTTCAATTGGTCTGTTATATTCAATTTATACTAAATAACTAGAAAATTCCGGATAGAAGAAAGCAATTTTGCAATGAAAAAGTATATTAGCTTGCAAAATGCCTAATAGAGCATTTCACAAACTGTAGCAAAAGGGAAATATTGCTTAAAGAAACCCTTATATTTTATTTTTCAAACAGAACCTAGTTTACTCATCCGTTTCAACAAAATATTAAGATGTATAGCGTGACTGGTTTACTCCGGACCTCGTACCATTGCCACGTAACAAACTGAGTCATGATTCGTTGAAAAATGTATGAATCGTATCGAATAACAATATCCGAGGAGATGACGGATGGACGGGGGAAAACACCTTTACATGCATAAAATAGCTTATTGTTTCGGTATAATATTGAAGAATTTATCCACACTTATATTATAAATGCAGATGTAACTGTCCGTTTATAGCATTTTGCCGGCAAAACCAAGTAAATTTTGCTCGCGGCTCCGCTCGCGTATATGTATTATATGTAAATTTTCCATTCCTCAAGAACACTACTTCTTTCTGGATGAAAGAAAGAAAGTAGTGAAGAAAAGGACATAGAGTACTCTATGTCCCTTTCTGTACCCCTGACAACGTGTATACAAAATATTATGATGATCGGTCGAGTAGTTAAGACCTGAAAGCGTAACAAACAAAAAAAAATCACTTTTGCATTTATAATATTAGTTAGGATGAAAACATACGGAAAACAAAAGAGGAAAAATCGACGAAAAATGTTTTTCGAAAAATATCGTAATAATATTAGTAAATAATCACAACGGTTCTTTTTCTAAAGTTAGAGATTATATGTTCGATACTTGTGTTCTAATTACTAGGCTAGCCTGTAGTAAGGCGACCAGATTGCTTCATTAAGATCTTAAGTAATACTAATAATCGTTAAAGTTTTATAATTACCGAATTTAACAAGGATACTTTAATAGTTGTTATGTTCAGGAAAGGGGCTTTGAAGATACCTTTGCAAGAATTACAAAAACCGCAAATGCAGTTTTCAATTGGTATTATAATAATTATACCAATTATTTTATTGGCATAGGTACTAGCGAGAGACAGACAAGCGCTGTTTAAGAAAAAAAAAACATACCGAAATCGCTAGTCATAGTACGTTCTAAGGCAGAAAAATGGTTCAATACTTTAGCAAGCCTTTCGCCATAAAATATGTGTTATGGAAGGTTTTAGTGCATGAAACATTAGCGTATGTGCGCAGAATCCACAATACAGTATAGTACATTATAAACTAACGGTACGCAGCTTGGCACACAGCCTTAAAATTGCAGGTTATATGGCATGACCTACGAATTATATATGTTAACGATGTTGCTTTACTATTTTGGCACAAAGTCTAGATTTTAACAATAAAAATTAAGGTCGAAAGTGGTTGGTATTCGGCCAAGGATGTCAAGATTATGAGCAATTTAAATGGGACACGAGTGGGTTGTATTGCATCATAAGAAAAGTGAGAATAGAGCCTAGGGGACGTCTAAAGTTATAGTGAAATTGGCACATTTTCAGTGTTTTGGTCAATGTCATCCGTTTGGTGTTTTATTAGAAGCATTAGAATTTTTATTTTTATTACAGGTAGGTTACATCGAAATTGTCGCTCAAATGTGGAGCAGTTCGATTAGAGATGTGTTATTTGCGGTAGTAATTAGACATAAGCTCCGTATAAATGCTGTCAAATGCCTATCGCTGCTAAGGAAAACCACAAATAGATTTGTTGTTTGGAACCGCTTTAAATATACAGCGATTTCCACTATCTGCTCTATTTGTTATTGCTATAAATTGGTTTTACACAGCTCCTCAAATAATCGTGCTGCTGTCAACAGGTAAGAAGAAATGTTTGTCCCTTGCATTGACAATGCTAAATTGAGTCATCAACTCACTAAGTGACCTGATGTAGCAAGCGTCTAAAAGATATGATAGTCGCTTAAAAACCTTTGTTAAGTCTAAATAGAACGTATTGTTAAAATCAACTTGCTTCTGTTATTGTTGCTTCGATATGCTTCAATTTCGAAGCATATACGACTCAAAACTTGATCCGAAGTATGTTTACGAAGAAGAATGACCAGATCGATCGAAGCATTAAAACGTCGCGGTCAGGCCTAGGACGTACGCTGTTTACATAACGACAGCACACTAACCAGTGGGTCACGTTCGTCTTGTGGCCCTCGCTTCAACTTTACGTTGAGAGCTGCGCTAATTTGATTGAAGGTCACATGTCTGCGGTCAAATAATTTCATGAAACTAGTAGTGGGGGATTAAAAAGCTTTAACTTTCTTTTAAAGAAAGGCAAACTTTTTTAATATCGCTGTTACCGATATATGGTATATGGCAAAAAGGTTACGATATAGTATTGTGTACTAAAATTGTCCAACATTGTGTGTTTTGTATAATAAATAATAGTTTAAGAACTAAAAGACAAGCTTTTTTAAAAAAAGTAGAATATAATTTAATAATTTTAATGTAAAAAAGCGTGGAGTGATCTCTAAGATATTTTGATAGCCCCCCACACTTTTTTACATGAAAATTATTTTTGTTTCTAAAACCATTTTTTTTTTTTTAAACTGTTATTTCTTTTATTTTTTCATAAATTATTTTATTGTCATCGGTCCTCGATAAGTGTGCAAAGTTTCAAATCAATCTGTGCGGTTTGAAATGGGATCAAAATCACGTCCAAAGATTCCGTTACATATGTAGATTGATAGATACATAGATACATACCAAGCTAATAAAAGCATGTCAAAAAGTATACCGATTAAATGAATATCGTGTCAGAAATTTCTTTAAATTTTGATTATGCTGTTGTTGCTGTACCACTGGATAACTTTAAATGTTCACCGAAGTGACGCATACAATACCCGCACAAAACTAAAAATCTGATACGCACAGATAAGAGTACCATGCATATTTAACGTAGTGCTTTTAACCTTAATATAATAAATAACCTAACATAACATTGACACGTAACACGTAACCAAAACCTTATACTCCAATCATGATAACGTACATGACAGGCCGATCCATTATAAACCTTAAATTAGTACTAAAAGCATGTGTTCCCCCTCAGGGGGCCATTATCTATAGTGGTGATTACCGGCAGATCGATACAATACATGCTAACACGTAAACAAGGTCTATGTTGCTATGAGGTAATTCGGTGGCCTTGACCCACGTACCTGTTTTTATCTTCATGCCAACGTAAAATACCAGTTCCTGTATAAGCTTACGGTTATACCACCCTTAGCGTAAGAACTAAATCGATATACGATAAAATTCGGTTGTCATTCTACTCGAAATAGAAGGCGGAAAAATTTCTATTATAGTCAATGAAGTCAATCCAATTTGAATGAAAAGATTATGTACCAATCTACAATTGAATTGACTGAACTATTATAATAACCTGTTTTCAGAATATAGCTAGTAAATTCTACCTAAGAGTTTATGTCATTGCTTTTGGTGACAGACGAACCAGGATCCCACTTAAGGGTACTTGGTTATCGCCGATTATGGACGGCTGTGTCAGGTTTTCTCTCGCCATCGCTTCTGTATTACTGCCTACCGTAAGGAAACAAGAACGACTCTAATATGCTTCAGTCGTCACGAAAATCTGTATCGTGAATGAGATTTATCAAAATATTGTCATCTTTTAGAAATTAGAAGTTCACCACACTTTCTACACCTACTAATGGTTTCTTAATCAGGAAGAGGTATTGGTTCGCGAGAAGTTTAGCAACGAATTTCCTAACTGAGGTTGGATTACATCAACATAATTATGCGTGGCTATTAAAAGTTTGCTACATTGTCTAGTGTTTTATCTCCTAAGCCTTCGCAAGGCAATAAAATAGAAAGAGACGCAATATTGTCGCAAATTCTTTTGATTTTCATCAAACAACTGTTGTTTACAATATTATCAACGTAGGCAGTTTTCCTAAAAATAATTCATGTAGTATTTGAGCCATTTTAGTTGGTAGCCCTAGGTCGAATACAGTTTGATACATATCTAAACAGTCCGTAGTGTGAATATATTGCCAGCCGGTCGGCCTCGGCTGTTGTGTATCCTACTTTATTGTCGCAATGCTAATTGGATGTGAAATATGTAGTTTTGCTGGGTCATCCGATAAACCTTCATACAATTAATGACAAAACTTGAGTATTCGTAAAAATTCTTATGCGTAGGTCAAAATACCATATTAACTATTTATAGAAGGAGGGTAGGTTTTTATAGCTCACTCATTAAACGAAGGTCGCAATGGGGGTAAGGCTATTTGCGGCAAAAGAGAGCAGGTGAAGTATATACAACCGTTACATGTAACATAACCGAAGGTAAAATAGTAAACCCTAGCTACAAATATATAAAAGCAGGTAAAATTTTTATTAACTAATTCCAGATTGAAGAAGATTCATAAATCCTGCATGTGTGGAGTATTATAACGGTCTTATACTGCATGCAGGGCTTCTATTTAGTTTATAAGGTTAGGTTAGTAGGCTTACTTAGCCTACGTTAAAACCATTAACTCAAAGTAACGATGAAGTTTGCAGCTTGGTTGTCCTCTTTAAACCAGGTCAAAAACGTTCTCACATTTCTAACTAGTAAAGAGTTTGAAAGCCAAATTCTAGCAGAGTCCAAATAAATTGACTAAAGAGAGATAGAGGTAAACAAATTCCTTTTATCTTTTACCTCACAAGAATCTAACAACATAAGTTGGGCAACAGTACAGAAAAGCTGCTGCTTCTTGGCTTAAGCAATACAAAGCTATTGTAAATACGGGATACGTTTCGTGTCGTAGATACTTTAAACAGTGTATATGCGGACATTTTCTAAGCATTGCCGCAGCAAATAATTTGAAATAGCTATCTGTTTGACGACTGAATTGTTTGAAAACACTACCTAACTCGTCGACAAATTGACAACAATTGTTTCATCCAACATATCTGGTGAATCGAGCATCCACATTTAGGTTATGATTGAATGTAAACATGTGAAATAGCTTTACTATTATGGAAAATATGACCTAGTATGATGGAATAAACGGATCTCTCGGTGCTACAGTATGTGACACAACCTGTTCTTTTGTACGGTTCCACGTTGTTGACAAACTAATTAGCGGATAATTCAAATCGACTTTTAAAGAAAGATTGAGAAGGAACACAAGAGAAACTAATAGCAATAGATGACTGGGATACCACCGCTTAATGTGACTTATAATAGACGAAACCTTTACTCCACTGTAAGTATTAAAATACGCAGAATAGATAAAATCTACTTCATTCTATAGGTAATTAGTATTGTCCCTGTCTGTAAAATAATAAAGCCATATTAGTCAAGGTCCAAGATGACTATTAGCTTAACTGGCAGGATCCTTTGTTCAGATGACATTTTGGAAGTTCGTTGTTGTTTACAGAAGGTCAATAACGGGGGTGGATATATTCTCTCTAGCTGCGCGTAATTTGCTATGTATTTAAAAGGTAGATTGACAAGTAAAGGATCCTTGAACCATCCTAAAACACTATTTAGCTATTTATGGTAATTCTATACCGTAATCTTTTTAGCTGTAAACAGAAAACATTTTTTCGGGCCAATAAACCAATTACGGTGCCGAATCTTTTTCAAAATGTATATAACATTATTGTTATTTCAAATGATTGATATAAAAAGTGACTCAAATCTGATAACATGACGCTTACGTTTATCATTAGCAAGAGGTTGATAGCATTATCGTCGGTGATAATGATAATGAACAAGGTGAATAACATGTTTTGGAGATTTTGATTTGGAGTTTCATTATGAATTGCAAACATAATTAAATACACAAATTATAAACAAAAGGCAATCGCCATAGAAGAGGTGGGCAGGCAAAGAGAATAGTTTAGGGGACAATTTGGAGAAAAGATGTCGTCTTCGAACCAAACAGGAGTTCCTTTTAAGGAGCTGCGTACACACATCGAAAATACGATATAACTATGCAGTACTAATTACCCGTGTTGAAAGTACAGTTAATAATGCAGACTTCTGAGGTATTCAATACATAGGCATTCCAGCGTCTTAAAATAATTATGCTATGCATTCAACGAACGTCCTAATCCGGTATGTCGCAAAAGAAACAGCGAAAATGCTTAGCGGAGGTGTTTAACAGCAACATTTCATCCGTTAATCTTCAAAGCAAATATAAAATGAACGTTAAACCAATTAGTATGTGTCTATTCAGACAGTTCATCACTGACATAGTGTATGAATAATAAACTAATTGCCACCTGCGTGCAGGTGTTAAGCCAATCGAGGGAAACAAAACTGAAGAATTCTTCGATTACTTTGCCTTACAATTATTGTAAGGAGTGCAACCACCAAGTTCAACTTATTAGTGTTTTCGAACAATTCAGTCGTCAAACAGATCGCTGTTTCAAATTATTTACTACGGACATTCTTAGAAAAATGTCTCTATATACACTGTTTAACATATTTAAGACTTTAAACGTATCCGATATTTACACTAGGTTTACATTGTGTAAGTTAAGTGGTAGCAGATTTCCTGTACTATTGCCTGGCTTATGATGTTAGATTCTTGTAAGGTAAAAGGTTGTTTACTTTTCTCTCTCTTTAGTCTATTTATTTGGGCAAAGCTACATTCAATGTTATAGTTACATTTCGGTCAATCTAGGCAAAAACTTTCACCCCAACGATCATATACCGTGCTAAAACTGGAAAAGCCTAAAAGAAAAACCCAGAATTACTTTCCCCGGTAGCGTCCTATCGACCATTGCCCCAAGCCGCCAGTCTAATTTATACAATGTATGTAAAAATAATTGTTTACACGACATTGTCCTTCGTAATCAGAAGGTCAACGAATTGTAAAATTCCCAATTCTCTTTATCATATGTTTATGATTTTATCTACAGACAGATTTATTAACAAAGAATTTTACTTTTCGTAGAATACCTACATTTGAATTAAGGTATTTGGTAACGATTTAGATATAAGGTAGTGCCGTATTCCTGGGGACTTCGTGGGTCCTTGCTGCTGTGTCAGTAAGTTCCAGTCTTAATTAAGTCATGTGGTGGAAGTGTGAATTCGAATTGAAAAATCGAAAAACTCTAGCGTCTCTCCTACATAATTTAACTGTCTTATTATTATTAAATTATTAATAAAGACACCGTATACTGATATTTCTAGATAAAGTGTCTAATTTGCTAACAGAAAATCCAATAGCTTTTTAGCTGACATAGGAATTTAATATTTACTAGTCTTAAAAATTATTACATGCAAATACCATATACAGATATATTAAAGCCACATTTAGGCAGCTATGGCCCACGTAAAAGAGGGTGAACCTATAGCGTCTACCAGGTGTAGTCCCTGTCAGTGCACAGACACTACCCAAATCAAACCCCAGACTGCACAGCAATCGCATTCAATACCGCAGCGTCAGGACAGATTGTTACAATGAACTGATATAGTATTTATCTGATGTTTGCGTTAAGGAAATGACAATGTAAGGAAGACAATTATTGACATTGCGCTCAACCTTGCCGATGTCACCAACAGGAAGAGACACCATACTCACTGACCTTTGCAGGTAAAATAACGTTCTGACCTGACTAACTAATAAGTTTAAAAAATTGTTCACACTCAAAAGTAATACGTATTCAGTTTTTGAAAAGAAAGTCAACGACAAGTTCAAAATGAAATGAAATCAAATCGAATAAAACAAATTTAAGTGATGAGATT
This sequence comes from Catocala nupta, assembly GCA_963675205.1. Lineage (NCBI taxonomy): Eukaryota > Metazoa > Arthropoda > Insecta > Lepidoptera > Erebidae > Catocala > Catocala nupta. The sequence goes on along the minus strand of OY776084.1, from coordinate 7,172,580 downwards.
GGCTGTTGCTAATGCAGTCAGTCAATCACAGCAGTCGAAATGGGTTTGATTGTCTGTTAGCTTATTTTTGTGTTAGTAATTTTTTGTGATAGGGGTTGTCTATTGCAGTCAGTGTTGAACCACCGTACGTGATTTTTGTTAATTATATTACGGTGGCGCAGCAGTAGTTTATGCGACTACTGTGTATAAGCCCTCGGGATCGATTTTCAGGTCGGAAAAATGTTACTGGGATTTTTCTGGGAACTTCTCAGTAGCAGCACGATATCAGAAATGGTAGGAATAGGGATAGAAGAGAATAGTTTATTTGCAAAAAATATAGGTAATACATGTGTTAAATACATACAGGCTCGTCCTATATAAAATAGGATCTATATTACACAAAGTTTGCGAAATGTGGATGTGCTGTACCTCTACCTAGCCTTCCACGGATATAAGAATGAGGTTGTCTTATTGACCGACATTTAGTTATAACAAAACCATTTTTATAACGAGTCTTAATGTATCAACATTTGCAAAAAACGGCTCACCCAGATTGGAATAACAGTTCGCGGGTCACAAATTTTAGATCGCGAGACTCGGTGTTTTTGTGGCAAGGTGACTACTTAACTCACCATACCGTACACGCTGAACATTTAAAAGTTACAAGCATTGTCAGGTTTTATTATCACAAGACTAACATTTTGGTTAACTTAAATAATGTAAAAGATATGCGTAGATCTTTTACATCGCTATCGTAACCTTTAACCAAATGTATTGGTCAGAATTTTATAACACGTTTAAATACCTACATTAGAAATATTGATGTTAGACATGGAGAGCAATAGACGACAAGTCATGTCACAACAACTGATCTGACAACTGATCTCAGGATAATTTTACGCAAATATGGTACAGCACTCATTCGATAACCGATTTAAATCGAGTTAATTAGTTTTTCAGAAAGAAAAGGATTTCAATTGTCAGGTTAAACTATCTCATTGGTTATGTGGCATAAGTTTGTGCGAAAGTTTGCGGCCGTGCGGTGTCAAATTCGATTCCCGAGACAAGTTAAAATATTGGGACCATTAAAGAATTTTTTTGTAGCTGCACGGAATCTGGCAATGTCGGCAATAGGCACGTCCTCTATTACGATAAATTGATGCATAACCATGATTCTATGTAATCTACGACATTTATATGAAAACTGTATGTAAAACACATAAATTTTTCATATAAATGTCGTTCACATTGTGTTTTTTAAAAGCAGTACGCGTAAAGGTAAAATGGCTTAAACAATGATGTTTAAACAAATATATGACAATAATAAATTATCAACCTCCATCTAATAATGATAAGAGCAGTGTCACACTATCTGTGTTTGGTTGCTATGAGGCTACTTTTAAAGCCATATGTGTACAGTCTCCCGCCTGTATCTCCAAAGGGTGGTCAGAGGGGAAAGCATCCTCCTTTCGCAAGCTATAGTCTAAGATGTTAGTTCATAAAAAGTGATCCTATTGCCTTCTACTGGGTACAATGTTAGATTCCATGCTATAGAGAATTTCTAGGCAATGAAAATATCAACGACAATTTTTTTTAAATTTGTGTTTCTGTCTATGTTACTGTTTGCTGAGGTGGATGTGCGGCGTTACCAGGAGGGATAAGATCCGCAATGAGTATGTGCGAGGAAGCCTGGGTGTGGGCGACATCGCTGATAAAATGCAGGAGAGTAGGCTGCGATGGTATGGACACGTAAAAGTAGACCATCTGACTACGTCGGTAATTTAGCACTACATCTTTCACTGACAGGTAAAAGATGCAGAGGCAGACCCAAGACAAGATGGAAAGATGGAGTGCAAAAAGATATGAGTGTGTGACAAGTGATTGAAGATGAGGTCGAAGACAGACCGAAGTGGAGGCAAAACATTAGGAAAGCTGATGTCGCCACCATGTGGGACTTGAGCTAGGAGGAGAGAGAGGTCTATATCATTATTTAAATACTAATGGTCATGAGTTCAATCACCAACATGTATTTGGATAATTTAGAAATATTAACATAGACAAACCATCTACATACATATATAAATTTTTTCTGCATAAGAGCTAGGTTTTTTTTATATGCCGCTAGAGATGTCACAAACAGACATAGAATACAGTCATGATTGTTTATCTGGACAAACATAGATAAATGAATTGATTATGTATGACATACCTTTTAAATATTTTATATAGCTACACCTTACACCTACATACATAGATTCACACCTGTTTCCCAGAGGGTAGGCAGAGACTACGGATTTCCATTTGCTACGATCATGACACACTTCTCATGACTAATTAATTGATTAAACATTTATGTATCAATTAGAGAGACTTTTAATATCAACAATGAGACATAATGAAATATTTATTGGTATGCAAATATGGTGTCAACTTATTAGAATAAAAACTAAACTATATTATTACACAATATGAAGGAGAAAGCTGAAAATTATCTTTCCTTTAACTAAAAGTATACCAGTTTATTAGATGTTATATATTTTTAAGACAACAATATAATATTATATCAGGGGACTATCACATATTAAATTTTGGATAGTGTTAAATTGTTATTTAAATAATTGTGAAGAAAAATTTGACAATATAATTACAACTAGGGCATTATTTTAGACAACTGGAGTAATTATTCTGCCATTAGTGTTATGTTTTAATTAATAACTTACAGGAAGACAAATAAAATACTGATAAGCAGTGTTTATAAAGAATTCATGAATAGTGTTGTTCTTATGACAAAAACTACTAAGAAAAGTATTATTAATTCATTCTAAGAATTATGTTAGAGTACAAAATAATATTAAAACATTAATATTAATTTTATGCCAGTTTGTTAAATAGTTCTAATATGACACTTATGACTAATTATGGATTGTGAGACAATCGTTTTTTTATCAGGATATTTTATTATGTTATCTGTTCCTAATTTATAGAGTAAAAAGATCAGCTGATTTGGAACTTTGTTTAACTAAAATATACTGGGCTGTTGTATTCAGACTGATATTATTTCATCAAGAATAGTGTAAACGTTGCAAGAAAGTGTTTTCATAATGAAGTAGAATAGTCATTAAAGATATGTTTATTTTAGAAAGTATGAGAAATGCATTTAATGTTAGCTATTATGATTTCTATAAAAATGTTCCTGTTAGAAAGTTTGTTGATGAATGAATATTTTCTTGTTAGGGATAGTACATATAATAGATTAAGTAAATATAAATAAAGTTATCATATTGTTAAGTTTTGATTATATTGTTGATAATATTTGATTATAATTCTAGAAAAATGTTGTGAATTGATAAATAAATATTATGATGTCTATGATGATGAAAATTATTACAGGAAGTGCAGGAAATAAATAATGAATATGAATCAAGTACTTTTGGTTATCTCTTTGGCATCAAAATGATGTGTCATTAGAGTTAATTACTAACATTTGTGGTTACCCAAAAAAGTGTCAAATTCATTAGCTTTTCTATTATATGTGCAAGCGACCACTTGTAATAAAAAACAAACTGTTATAAATAAAATAGCAGCAAGCACAAGGTTGTTAGCAAGGTCTCCTACAATATAGTGTAAAAACTAAGGTTATAACAGGTAAACTCAAAAAAACTTACATAAATAAGACAAATTTGGTTGAGGAACTTTACCGACTACACTGGACACTTATTTACAACACTTTTTGGTACAAAACGTACGCTGCACATACGAATAACGGAATATACTGAAGTGTACTTGATATTACTATCATCTGTAGATAATGTTTATCATATCAAAGGCAACGTTAGCACAAAGAATATTCAACTTGCATACACGTGACGTCACAAAACAACCACCCAATTTGCAAATACACAACACAGGCATCCGATAAAACTGCTAATCGCGGCCTAAATACGATAACTACGCGGCGCACTACGTCAGCCCAGCTTCGCTACGTTTACTAACTACGGATACCGCTGGCGGCTGATTCGAGGAGGTGAAGGTCTAACTTGCACAGTCACACAGTCAGCAATCGCTACATAGAAAGTTAGTGACGGGCAAACATTGATGCAATACCAAAACTTACCAAATATTCAGGATTGACTTTTGATTGTTTATCCTTCAGTCAAGCTTATTTTCGTACATAAATATCACACATTATACTGGTATCACGTTTCACAATTCGTTATCACACGATTAACTAAAGAATTTTGTAATTTTTCGTCTAAACAAAACAGTTTTTGACGAATTGACAATTATCGTTTTTATTCGTGACAAAATCAACATGTCCCCCAACAGGTCATCCGGTCATAATAACTCTTGATATATTTAAATTATTTATTATGTCACTTTAACATTAAGTATATACAAACTGTTATAATAAATGGTTAAAAGCCTGACAAAAATTGTGTAAAATTTGTAAAATAATAAATTCGAAGTTTTCAAGCATTTGCACTAGAGTAGCTTTTAACTTTTTACAATATTGTAGACAATGGCGCTAGTAGTTAGTTCTTAAAATATTTCTGATTCTGTGTTGTCGAAATTATGAATATATTCAAGTATAAAATAAATATATAATAATAAAATCTATAATAATAAATATACTTTGTATTTAAAATAATGAAATATGTCTATATTCTTAGTCCTATGCCTATATCCTTGAAAGGATTGTCAGACGATTAATCCACATTCAATTTCAATTATTTTGCTTGTAGTTCTAAAGTATTTGTGATAATATTTTCCGAAAAAAAAAAGCACAGACAGCGACATAAGTTTATCAGTATGGTATTAGTTTGTCATGGAAAATAATGATCGTTATCAGCATTATATCGGTAATCAGTTTCTAACAGTTGTAGTAATAAAAAAATAGGTAAACCAAAAGGTCATAATGCATTACTAGAGAAAAACAATTAAAACATTTACAGTAACTTCAAAATTAGATGTTGTGTAATATTTCTCTAACAACTTTATGAAAGTTATTTTAGAGCATTGATATTTTGCAAATCTAACTACAGGAAATGCAGGTTTGGCTGCTATGTTTATAAAACAAAATTTCACTAAATTTATATTGTGCGATTAGGTGCAATGTACTTATTATTACTGATATTATATTATGTACATTGCACCTAACCTTTACTATCAGTAACCCACAGGAGACCTACAGATCGGATAATGAGTGTCTGGTCGGCATATAAAAACGACATTAAATATCTTTATTCACATGGCAACATTCAGACAGACATCATAAAATGCCACAGAATAAATAAAATAATTTTCGTAAATTGTGTGAGGAAATCAAAACGGTCTTTCAATAATTTAAAATTAACTATTTTAGTGCTATCGTATAATAATAACCGCAGGAATATGAATGCTACAAATTTTGCGTTTGACTCTATTCAAGGAAGAGCACCGAATCCAGTTAACACGGCTAAAACGTTTGTAAGTACTATTTAGAAAAAACTAGGTTATGTTTGTCTTGAAGGAAATACAAACAAATTTATTTAGAATTCTAGGTAATTTACATTAGTGGTTATCATTATGGCCTAAGTGAAATACATTTTATTGTTTAGGGGATTAAATACTACATAACTATGTAATAATTAATTTACCGGTCTTCTAGCAAATCTAAGATGAATAACTTTTATTACAGGTTTTGCCAGATAAATGCTTCCAAAAACATGTTGGTTGTGCATGGGGCCGCGGCAACAAGTTTACGATATTCCCACGTAGCCAAACCGTGAACAAAACACCCAACCCATCAGCAAGTTTATCTGAAAACAAACTCGTAAACATTCGTCAAGATATTTTACTATTCACTCCAATTCTGAGAAGGCTCGTCAATGAATCGAACGGCACGTACTTGTCGCTACAGAAAGCTGCAGAAGCTGCCAAGACCACAGATAATCAAGTTGAGTTTCTCAAACTTTCTCGTCAATTTCGCTCTATTATCCGAGTATGTATGGAAAGCCTCCAAAAAGCTGCTGAACAGGAACAAAATGGCGTTGAAAAGAATACTATACTATCCTACATAACAATTTTTTATTCCATTGAGTGTATATGGCACCTGTGCGAGATTTTATATATAGACAGTATTCCTGGAGACATTGTTTTACCATATTTGATGGAATGGGTGAGGTTCCACTTCCCATGTCATGAACAAACTGCAGCAAAGTTGTTGGAAGCATGTGAGAGAGGTGCTGAGGAGAATGCAGACTATTGGGATACAGTCATTGGAATGGTGGTTCAAGGAAGAGTGGATGTTGCCAGAGCATTACTAAAACTGCACTCATCATCAGAGAGTAATGATTTCAAGCTGGTAGATAACTCTTTGCGCAGTATGCCAGTTTATAGTGTAAGTAGAATCTGTTTATTTATGGTTCTGAACTTATACACCAGTTGAAATTTACAGCTTAGTGTTTTAATGCCAACTTAAATTAATATTATGCTATCTAATAGGAATGTAGTTATTCAGTTATGATCTTTTACTATGTAAAGTAACTTGCCCATCCTTAGGTTTAAGAAGGGTATACACCATGCACTATTCTCAAATGGAATTGTGTATTGTTTGTATTTTAAAAGAAATAAGGTAACACTGTAATGTTAAGATCCATACTCTATAGCATGAATGCAAAAGTAGCTCTTTGTTACAGTAGTACATATTATTATATGTATTATTTATATACAAGCAAACTCATATATATGTAAAATAATTCTGAATAAGAATACTATTAAATGTGAAGTGAAATATCTAGTTTCATCTTACTGTCTATTCCTGTTTAAAGATCATTATTTGATTGATGACAATATCATTTCAAATATTATTTTCAGGTATATGGAGGTATATCTACAGGTGAATTCCAGATATTGTGGAAGCATTGGCAGGCTGAGTGCCGCTCTAAGCTCAGTAGTGGGGTCCTGGCTTCTCAACCAAAATTGGAGCTCATTATCAAAGTGAGTGCCATTAACATAACTACCTTTAAAGGTTTAAAATACATACAGTATATTTTTACTTAGGATATTTTCACATAAACTGCATCTGCATTTATATCACAATTAATTATATACATACAACTAAACTAACACTAATTATAATATACCTAACTTGTACCTAAAATATTATACATACAATAAAAATAAATTATGGATATAAAAATAAATATAAGTAAAAACTTGCCATTGTGGCTGTGATCGGTAATGAAGGTTTGATTCTCATATGGGAGAAAACTTTGTGTGATTCCCAAATAGTTGTCTCAAGACTGTCAAGGGTGTTCCCTATGACTATTGTTGAGAATCTAGATAGATTCCCCCGTGATACAGGATTGATTACTAATGTGGCATATTGTTAAAGAAAAATAAGTATATGTATATCAATGACATCAGAAGTGGATAACATATGTGGGTATGTTAGTGCCTTGTACCACTTAGATACCATCTAATTGGAACAAGGCATTGTCTATGCAGTGCAGGCTGATAAATTAAAATAATTGCATAGTAATGACTTATACTTTAAAGGAAAACATTTGGAGAAAATCTGTCTTTGACTTTTCTATAATACCCTTGTATACATTTGTGTGGTGGACTATGGCTAAGCCCTCTAAATTAAGTAGAGCTATTTATAAAGAGAGCTGATATTATTTTATTTATAATTACAGATGCTTAGGACAACCATGACTCATCTATGCTAATATTATAAAGATTTGATTTTTGTTTGTTTGTAAGGATTTAACAACTTCACTCAAAAACGACTCAACCAATTTTAAAATTCTTTTTCTATTAGAAAGCTCTATTATCACTAAGTTACATAGGCCATATTTTATTTAAAAAAGTACTGTTACTAACATAATCTTTTTTTTTTTGTTTGTCGTGAGTGATTCCTTTGACGCATACCTCTCCGCGGGGCGATTATGTCGGACTCACCGGTGAAAGATGGTGAGCGACATCCCGGTAATACCGACTAAACCTACCATGGTGTTCCTCGACATAACCGCAATCGGCGGGGCCGCGCGCATCGCATTCTCATGCAATCGCGACTCTGATGTTTCAGCCCGCCGTATAAAACGGCAGGCCACTACAGAAATAGACCTGCCCTTTGGGCACCACTAATTTTATCCCTACTGTCCTGAAGGGGGGACGGACAAACGATACAGAAGCGCGCGTGGGAACACGCCCGCCGCCTTTCGGACCTGGTGCTGATCGGTTGGCGGGCAGGCCCACGAAGCCTACCACCCCCAGGTCAAACCTCAGGACGGTTAGAGATCGTCTCACGCCCTCCGGCGCCCGGCTCTGCGGTTGGGGAGAGGGTTTAAGCGTTCCCTCTTCCGCTCCGTCGCCTCCTTGATGGAAATCACTTCCTCACAGAAGGAGGTGACGGCGTTCCACGACCGCTCACTCTGGACCATAGACTAAACTACAGCCGGCAGCGAGAGGACAACCAATCCTACTGCCGCGATCAACTAACGGCGCTACGATACCCAGGCGGGGCAATCCGCCAAAGTATGCAGCGCCGTGTCTACAACAACGTCGCGGCAGTCGCCGCAATGGTGACAACTGGCGTTTCTTGCCGGCCTATGCGACACAGTAACTGGCCAAAACAACCATGGCCAGTCATTACCTGTGTCAGCCGGAAGGTGAGGGCGCCATGCCGGCTCTCCAGCCACTCCTCAAACACGTAACAATCGTGGCGTGTCCGACACTGGGGTGCACAAGTTGCTCTTTCCACTTCTCCACTAAGACCTGGCGGAGCTCCGATCTTGCCGCCTTGACAGTGGGAAGAACAGGTCCGTCGCCCCGAGCTAGCGCCAACGATGGAGCGACGCCAGGAGCGCCGCTTGTAGGTCCCATGGCATCGATCCGGCGAGGAGGCTCGCAGCCTCAAATGAGATCGTGCGGTAACCTCTAATCAACTTGACGACCATGGCGCGCTGTGGCGCACGACGCGTCGATATGTTTTGGGTCGTCAGGTTGTTCGCCCAAACTGGGGCCCCGTAGAGTGCTATGGACCGCACGACCCCCTCGTAGAGCCTTCGGCAGGAGGTGTTTGGCCCCCCAAGGTTCGGCAGCAGGTACGAGAGCGCGCTTGCTGCCGAACTGCGCTTAACGACTGGTGCGACCGCAGCGGTCGCCATTATGGCCGCCGCCCGGTGCGACTTACTCCTCGCCGTGACAAGTGTATCGTCGGCGTAGCAAATGACGCCACGGAGAAGCGCACCACGCAACAACAGTAACTGATGTTCCACAGGAGCGTACCCAGAACCGATCCCTGTGGAACACCGCACGACATCTCTCGCCGACTCCAACCGTCGTGAACCGGGTAGACTTCTATCCTCTCGGACAAAATACCCCGACAATGCGGCGAGGTAGATCGGCACTCGATGGAAAATGAGTGCCTCCCTAATATAATTCCAGAGCAACGTGTTAAATATATACGCGATGTCCAAAGACACCGCAAGGATGACCTCGCCACGGGATAGCGCATTCTCCGCCAGGCTCCTCACACACAGGATAGCGTCAATAGTGGAGCGCCCGCGGCGGAAACCATACTGGTTCTCCGCCAGATCCAGACCCACGGAAGAAAGACGCTGGACGAGGTGCTCCGCGATGATAAATTCGAATGATTTAGCGACCCCGTCCAGCAACACGATGGGCCGGTAGGCGGACGGAGAGTACGCCGGTCACCTTTCCTTCTTGATCAGGACCAGTTTCCCCACCTTCCACTGGCGCGAAAACTGGCCCTGCCCCATACATTCGCGCGTTTCTTGGGCGCCGTGGAGCCCTTCTTGGTTACTGCGGGTGCGGATACAGCTTGCGGTTTTTCTTGCCCTTGCGGCTGGTTGGGGCTGCTGTAGCGGCCGCTGGGGTTGGTTTGGAGAGCCTTGGGATCCTTAACTTCTCCGCGTACGTGGATGCTGGCGTAGGCAGTGGGGAAAGCAGAGGAGAGGAGAGCTCTTTCCTTGTTTGTCTTCCCGCCGCTAGTGGAGGCCGCAGCATTCGACCCTCCATGACGGAGAGCTTTGAACGGAACTCGCTAAGCTTCTTACGCACAAGCTTTACAAGCTCAGACTCCGCCTTTTTTAACCTGTTCGTGCCGCTGCTCCAACTCCTCCTGCCTCTTCCTGAGCTCAGCTATTTCAGATGCCAGGTAGGTATTCTCCATTAGCAGCTTTTGCATCTCTTCGCTGCCAGTTCTAGTAAAGGCTGTTTTTATCTTTAGTTTTTTTATAATCTGTAGTATATGGCATAATGGCTGCAACACCTTGTTAATCTGAGTTGTAAAATACTGAAATTATATTTAATTGGCGATTTAAAAGAGTGGCCGTGAGTTTGTTGCAGGTTTCTTCTCATAGGCTCAACCCTTTGCCTGAACCTAGCAACTAACCTAAATGTAGCCTCAGTAACTTAGTAAACTCACTAACCCATATATTTTGACGTTCATAAGTGTTACTTTGTGACCTAAATGAATAAATGATTTTTGACTTTTGACTTTTTGACTTTGGCGACCTCTGCGATCTCCTCGATAGCGTTTATGGACTTCTTTAGGGCCTTTTAGCAAGTGTCTTTGAGACCCTTTGACTTCTTGGAGACCAATCGTATGGCCTTCAAGGCGTCACTAAGCCGAGTCTATAACTGTGGCATCGGAAAGTCCTCGGCATTTGGCATTTGTCCTACACCACAGATTGCTGCCTTCCCGCAGCGACTCGCCGGACTGCCGCAGCGATGAGGCTGTCCTTCTCAGAGAAGCGCTCCTCTTGGTTGGCCTTTCTCAATGCAGCGACAAGTTCGGCCTTGGCCTGGCCCAGACCCACGTATTGCCGTGGATGGGCGGATGACCGCGTCCTTGTCGAGATGTCGGCACTTTCTGAGCCGACACCGCCTACTCACTCGAGCCGTCCGACTCCGATTGCTGCGCAGAAGAGCGCGCCCGCTTGCTTGCCTTCTCAAGCGTAGATTCCGAGATGATATCCACTTCAACGGCTTCCACTTCGTGCTACGAAGGCACGTTTTTCTTTTCGGAACGCGCAGAAATGGGCATGCGCGTCCTACTCCTACGTCCTACTCTTAACGTCTTAGTTGAAATAGATTTTAATATATTTTCCATAATGAAACCCACGAGTATAGGAGAAAGGGTGGTCGACCCGAGCAGAGATCCCAATACCCGGGCAAGCCTATTGCACTCAGGGGATCGGCCGGTGTCCTGAGGGGGCCGCACTAGTGACTGAACTACCCATCAGCCATGCATCTCCGCGCCGTGCGGCAGCAACTTGAGATTCGGGGTGGTTTTTATAGAGGGCCACTCCCTCGCAGTCCGGGTGGTGTAACCAAGACCCTCGGTCCCGTCAGCAGCCGCGAGACGTGACCCACGACGCTGCACAATACGGGGTTAGGATGTGTTCTAGACGGTGACAACGGGGACAAAACCAAAACAGGGTACGAAACAAAAATGTGGAAAAACAAATGGGCAAAGAAAGGGGGGAGAATCGTCAGAGCGGCGAAAAGAGACCCCGTTGTCTGTTCAGCGGCAGGGTGAGCGCACGCCGAACCAGTTAAAGGGGATCGCCCATGTCCACTCTAAAACAGAGCGGTACCGGGAGAGCCAGGCCCAATTGTCAGAATATTAGCCGCCAGCAATAATGAAGATCATTATTGCTATCTTTGCCCAGGGTGTACCACGCGGAGGTTTTCTGACACATGCCCCAACATAATCTAACGTTTTTTTTTTTTCTGATACCCAGTAAAAATGCTTTACGCACTACCCGCCGGCTAGGGGACGGCACCGGCGCCCGCCTCTCATGGCACCTGGTGCGGGTGGGCCCCGACTTGTCCGAACTACAGTTCGGATTCAGAGGGGGCCGATCGACGATTGACGCGATCAGTCGCGTCAAGGCCCTCTCGGAAGAGACGGTCGCCTCGCGCGGGGTGGTGTTGGCGGTGTCCTTAGACATCGCCAACGCGTTCAACACCCTGCCGTGGGCGACTATTAGGGAGGCGCTCCGATTTCATGGGGTGCCTTCCTATCTGCGCCGAATAGTCGGGGACTACTTGCACCAGAGGAGTGTATTCTGTGTGGGGCGGCACGGAGAGACGTTCCGGTGGGAGGTGTCGTGCGGTGTTCCGCAGGGTTCCGTTCTTGGACCGATCCTGTGGAACATCGGCTACGATTGGGTGCTGCGGGGCGCCCTGCCCCCGGGCGTCGGCGTAACTTGTTACGCCGACGACACGCTGGTCACGGCCCGGGGAGAGGATTACGGGGCAGCTGCCCGTCTTGCCACGGCAGGGGTGGCCCTGGTTGTCAGTAGAATAAGGATGTTGGGACTGGAGGTGGCGCTGGAAAAGTCCGAGGCCCTGTTATTTCATGGGCCTCGGCGGTCGCCGCCACCAGATGCCCACATCATAGTTGGAGTGGTCCGCATCGGGGTGGAGCCGAGTATGAAATACTTGGCGCTCTACCTCGACGGCCGCTGGAACTTTCGCGTCCATTTTAGCCGCCTGGCTCCCCGGTTGATGTCGGCGGCGGGAGCGCTTAGCTCTCTGCTACCGAATATCGGAGGGCCGAGTGTCGTCTGCCGCCGCCTCTATTTGGGGGTGGTGCGGTCGATGGCCCTCTACGGATCGCCCATTTGGCCGACGCCCTCGATGCAAGATAACCGGTAGGGAGCCGACAACCAGGTGTCACCACTGCGAGGAGTGCGACCGGGACACGGCGCAGCACACGCTGAAGGAGTGTCCGGCGTGGGCCGAGGAGCGCTGTGCCCTGGTCGCCGTGATTGGCCCCGATCCCTCGTTGCCGACCGTCGTATCCATGATGGTCGGCGACGACAGGTGCTGGGGCGCAATGAGGTGGTCGGCGACGACAGGTGCTGGGGCGCAATGAGGTCCCTCAGCGAGATGACAGCCTCGCAGAAGCGGCGGAGCGGAGGCGTGAGGAAGATCCTTATGCCCCGGACCAAGTGCCTGGAGAGGTGGGCAACGACTACACGCTCAAAGAGCTTGCCCCTCTCATCCAACAGCACTATGGGGCGGTACGCGGAGGGAGAGTCCGCGGGGCGGCCCTCCTTTCTCAGGAGGATCAGCTTACCCGTATTCCACATGGAAGGGAACCGTCCCGACTACAAACAGGCGCTAAACAGCCTGAGGAGCCGGTCCCCTAGGGCGTCGTAGGCCAAAACCAATGTGCGGCCAGGAATTCCGTCCGGTCCCGGGGCGGTGTTTTTGTCCCGGAGCCGCACAATTGCCGCGCCGAACATAATCTTTATTTTTTTTTTTTGATTCCCAGGAAAAAATGCTTGATGCACTACCCGCCAGCTAGGGGACGGCACCGGCGGGGCGTGTGGGACTCACCAGCCTAGTGCTGGGATACCCACTAAAAAAACCTGGGGTGTTCCCTCTCCCACCCAATGGGGGGGGCCAGTTGGGAGTCTAAAAAGATTCATCCATAGCAGGCCCCCCCGTGTGGGTGCCGGCCGGGTCAATCGGACCCGACCACCTCTCGTCCCCGGGGGAGAGCATTTCACTGCTCTCCCCTTTCGACGTTAGAAGGCGCGCGGGAACACCGCGCGCGCCCTCTGTGGGTTCTTACTCACGGGTGGCAGGGTCCCCTGAAGCCTTGCCACCCAGAACCCTTAGGTGGGGGGCAGGAGAGCGACATAAGCGCGTCTCCTGCGCCCCCTCCTCCGGCGGCGGATGTCCGGGGCGTAAGGATCTTCCTCACGCCCCCGCTCCGCCGCCTCCTTCTGCGAGATGACAGCCTCGCAGAAGGACCTCATTGCACCCCAGCACCTGTCGTCGCCGACCATCATGGATACGACGGTCGGCAACGAGAGGTCGGGGCCAATCACAGCGACCAGGGCACAGCGCTCCTCGGCCCACGCCGGACACTCCTCCAGCGTGTGCTGCGCCGTGTCCCGGTCGCACTCCTCGCAGTGGTGACACCTGGTTGTCGGCTCCCTACCGGCTATCTTGCACAGGTACTCTCCGAAACAGCCGTGTCCGGAGAGCACCTGAGTAAGCCGGTAGGTGAGCGGTCCGCGCCGTCTGTCCGTCCACTCCCTTAACACTGGACGGACAGCCTCGACTGTCCTCACCCCATAGCGGGGCTGGGCCAGTCGCTCCTGCCACTTGGCCTCGAGGACCAGTCGAGCCTGGGACCTTCGCGTCTCCACCGCCCCGTGAGTAGGTTCCTCACCATGGAGCCGGAGGTCCACGCGCCAGTGATACACCGACGCTTGGACCTCCGCCTCCAAATCCCAGGGCGGCGATGCCGCCAGGACGCACGCCGCCTCAAAGGAGACGGTGCGGTACGCCCGCGACACCCTGATCGCCATCGCCCTCTGAGGTTTCCTCAGGAGGGCGATGTTTCGGCGATCGAGGGCGCCGGCCCAAATGGGCGACCCGTAGAGGGCCATCGACCGCACCACCCCCAAATAGAGGCGGCGGCAGACGACACTCGGCCCCCCGATATTCGGCAGCAGAGAGCTAAGCGCTCCCGCCGCCGACATCAACCGGGGGGCCAGGCGGCTAAAATGGACGCGAAAGTTCCAGCGGCCGTCGGGGTGGAGCCCCAAGTATTTCATACTCGGCTCCACCCCGATGCGGACCCCTCCAACTATGATGTGGGCATCTGGTGGCGGCGCCCGCCGAGGCCCATGAAATAACAGGGCTTCGGACTTTTCCAGCGCCACCTCCAGTCCCAACATCCTAATTCTACCGACAACCAGGGCCACCCCTGCCGTGGCAAGACGGGCAGCTGCCCCGTAATCCTCTCCCCGGGCCGTGACCAGCGTGTCGTCGGCGTAACAAGTTACGCCGACGCCCGGGGGTAGGGCGCCCCGCAGCACCCAGTCGTAGCCGATGTTCCACAGGATCGGTCCAAGTACGGAACCCTGCGGAACACCGCACGACACCTCCCTCCGGAACGTCTCTCCGTTCCGCCCCACACAGAACACACTCCTCTGGTGCAGGTAGTCCCCGACTATTCGGCGCAGATAGGGAGGCACTCCATGAAATCGGAGCGCCTCCCTAATAGTCGCCCACGGCAGGGTGTTGAACGCGTTGGCGATGTCCAAGGACACCGCCAACACCACCCCGCGCGAGGCGACCGCCTCATCCGAGAGGGCCTTGACGCGACTGATCGCGTCAATCGTCGATCGGCCCTCTCGGAATCCGAACTGCCGTTCGGACAAGTCGGGGCCCACCCGCACCAGGTGCCTGGAGAGGCGGGCAACCACTACACGCTCAAAGAGCTTGCCCACCTCATCCAACAGAACTATGGGGCGGTACGCGGAGGGAGAGTCCGCGGGGCGGCCCTCCTTTCTCAGGAGGACCAGCTTACCCGTCTTCCACATGGCAGGGAACCGTCCCGACTCCAAACAGGCGCTAAACAGCCTGAGGAGCCGGTCCCCTAGGGCGTCGTAGGCCAAAACCCAGGCGCGGCCAGGAATTCCGTCCGGCCCCGGGGCGATGTTTTTGCCCCGGAGCCGAACCATTGCCGCGCCGAGCTCCGCCATTGTTACCTCTGGCGCCCCGGCATCGGCACCGCCCTCCTCAATATCGGGCGGCGCCATTTCGGGAGGCGTGTGCTCCGCTCTCGAAGGAAAGAGAGCGGAGACCACCTCCTCTAATTGCCGGGGCTGGAGACTCTCGGTGACCGGTGGGGCCCAGGGGCGCAACTTGCCCCTGACCGCCTTGTACGGGCGGCCCCACGGATCTGCCTCGAGAGTCCCCAGGAACTCTTCCCATCTTTGGGTTTTGGCCTCACTGATGGCGGACTGCAGGGCGTGCTTCCGCTGTACGTATTCGCCCCGCAGCCGTGCCTCCACGGTCAGGTCACGGTACCGCCTGCGTCGGCGGTACCTAGTGTACTGGCGACGCGCCGCAATGCACGCGGCGCGTTTTTGGCCTATGTCATCAGACCACCAGTACACCTGACGCCTTGGAGGTCGAGCACTGGCCCGGGGCATCAAAGCGTCGCAAATCTGCGTCATCGCGCCCCGGAACCACTCCGCCTCTAGCTCAACCTCCAAACATAATCTAACCTAACTTATTTTTACGCGAGCGAAGCCGCGGGCATAATGCTAATCTTACATAAAGATCAAGAATATGTTATACATTTTTGCCTAGCGTGCAAGCTCCAATAAAATACTGCGGCGTATATTTATTTTAAGGTTTACCTACTGGTAAACCTTAAAATAATCTATGTTAGGAATTACAGTGTTGCGGATTCGAACTCGCGATCGCTCAATCGTTATAATACATAACTTAGTAAATAGTTATATACATAATGTAGTAAATATTTATATGAATGTTCCAGCTAGTAATCGGTGACTACCAGGCCTTCGAGTCCATCCGAGGGCTCTACTCTTCATGGTTCGACATCTTGGGCGGCTGGGTGATGTTCACAGCGCCTTGGTCTCGCCGCCATGAGCTGGGTGCGGCAGCCAACGCCTGCGCGAGCATGGCCCCTGGCCGAACCAAGCTTGATGATATGGTGCGAGCATTGTTGGAGGGTGATCTGCATCAGGTAATTGTCATTGGCCTCCAGCTTAACTCTTGACTTAACTACATTTAGGTATGGCGCAGGGATTAAGCCTCGTATACACTAGGCAAAATTCGACGCGCAACAAGTTGCACAACATTGTTGCTCACGGCAACGCGGAACTTTGTTTAGCAACGTTGTCTGTCCACGCAAGATCAGTCGTCGGCAACATGTCGCCAGAAGAACTAGTGTTGATTTCAGCTTTTTCACGTCTCCACTTGACCACATTTGCACGGAACTCAACTGCACTTGCACGGAAACAAACAAGCCGCGCGTTGTTGTGCAACGTTGATAATCTTGTTGAGCGTCACGTGTTGTGTGTCAATTGTTGCCTAGTGGATACGAGGCTTTATTGACACAAAATATAACAAATATTGAGTAAGTTGAGGGCACGGATGGCGTGATTTAAGTGGTCGCTTCGCCGCCGTCACTGCGCCGATTGTTGTGGATTCGAATCCCAAAGAATAAAAATTTGTGTGATCAACAAATGGTTGTTCCGAGTCTGGGTGTTCTTTGTGTTTGCTGTTTGAATGTTTGTAAAATCTTCGCGACACAGGAATTATTCCTAGTGTGTGCGTTGTATTTATTTTATTTGGGCTGCACAGAAATAATATAATGTACTAGTTTTGCTCACAACTACACTCGGCATAATGATCGGTCGAGTATTTAAGGCGAGAAAGCATAAAAACAACATCATATTTCCATTTACGATATTAGTTAAGATTAGCTGCTGTTCAGATGCTCTATTTTCAAAATCAAATACGATTGGATATTTTGAAATGAAAGCATACGGATTTTATCGCATTGCTTACTTCACTTTATTACATAATTTTGAAACTGTTACACTACTACGCTACTCAAGCTAATCTAAAGTAGTTTAATTTCAATAAATAACATTCACGGAAACGTAAGATAATATTGCTAGTAGATATACCTATTTATACTACTACTTTTGAATTAGCCAGGTGGATAAATCTATTTGAATAGTACTCGAATACAATTGCATAAGGCTATCTATACCTACATTTTGTGGTCCAGCACGCAGAATGTGTATTTTTGTATAATGCCATAGATTCAGTATTTTGCACTGTCGTTCTGCTATGCATATGCTGTAAGCGTGTTATAAGCACATTTCACCCCATGAAAGTATGTTTGCTAATTCGTGATTACGAGAAAATACTTAGTACTCATAGTATAGTTGCTCTACCTTAAAATAACTTGCTTTGAATAATTAAAACAGGGTCTTTAAAATCAAGTCTGACTTGCGGTTTCTTAACTTATAGTCAGTGATCGGATTATCGGGCGCTAATATACCTACCTAAACTTCACTTTTATTCCCACGAAAGAATAATACGGACATGCCTTTCAGCAGTGGTTTAGCAGTCGGGGGACAGTTTTTTAGTTGAAAATGCTTGTAGCAGTAGGTGGTCTTTGACAATTAAGGTATCCTATGCCACTCGGGATGACATAAGGATTCTAACAATACCACACACTTTTAAATCGGATCAGACATTTAGAAGCTATTTACATACATACAAATATTATACTCCTTTCCTTGGGCAGTCGTGTAATAAATACAAGTAATATTTTTTTGTCTTTTGTCCGTATAAAATACAATAAATTTGTCGATTCAATCACTAATCTGTTAGATAGATAAATCAATTTCCACTACATTGTGCACATTATAATTTTTTATTCCATTTGTTTTGAATAAAATAAAGATTTGTTATGGTTGTTTTTACAAAATTGTTCAATCCACCCGGGATTGAACAATTTTGTAAAAACAACACGGGATTACTTATTTATTCAGAAAGGAATGTCCATATTATTATTTCGTGGGAAGAAGTTTAGGTATATATAATCACTGCTTATAATTGTTGTAATTATATATTTTCTTTGTTTAAATTATAATTATTTGCTTGCTTTGCAGTTGATCCATGAAATACAACAGATATCTGACAATGGCTGGTTTGCTACCCATCTGACAGACATGCTGTATCACTGTGGGAAACTCAAGATAATGGACAAACACCATATCAAGTCAGTATTCTTTTTTCTATTCAGTCTATACATGTTACTTCTAATTTAGAAGAAATGGACTTTTGTTTTATGAAAGAAAGTTTTTTTAATCTACTCTTTTATGTTCTGACTGTGGTTTTTAGCATAAATTCAAAAATAGGTCTTGTATTAAGATTAATGGCGCGAATTTGCTATATTCCATATTAAAATTAGGTCTAATTTGACAGCAGTGTTGCAGTGTTCAAATCCAAAATAGTAGATTTAATAAACTGGAGAAATATATTATATTTTTTTAATACATTCCTTGCTGTTGTATAGTTTACATTACCCCAATCATAAATATAAAAATGAATCTCTGTTGCTCTTGGTCACTCTATAACTTGAGAACGGCTTTTTCTTTGTAGAAGGTTCTTTCGGAAAGAAAAGTTAAGAATTTGTGCATAAAATTGGATAATTTTCGAAAACTTAACGACAATATGAACTTTTTGAGTTTGACAGTCCGTCTAAGACAGGACAACTTATGTCAGATTAACAGATAAACATGAAACTTAATCATTCATTGACATAATTTAACTTATGCTTCGAATAATAGACGTGATGTGGGCTGATGTGTTCTAAGCGCTGACAAAAATTGACGTGCTCGTTAACATTCCTAACTAATATTATAAATGCAAAAGTGAGTTTGTTTATTTGTTACGCTTTGATTTCTTAACTACTCATGAAATTTCGCATACATGTTGTCAGGAGTACAGAATAGCACATAGGTTGCACTTTATCCAGAAAAAGTACTACTAGTAACCTCACCTAATCTACATTTACGTGAGCGTAGCCGCGGGCAAAATCTAGTATTTAATCATTACGATTTATAAATTGTGACCTCCTTTAGTTGTTACATTGCTGAGTGATACATTTTTGTTATCTACTTACTGCATATTTTCGTTAACAATAAACTCTTATAAAATTATATAAAGATATCACTTCACATATAAATCTTATGTGCGTGTGTTTGTAATTAAACTCCTTATAAACGGCTTGACTGATTTTTATAAAAAAGATTGTGTGTGTTCAAGTGGATTTGAGAATGGTTCAGATTCGTTTCAGTTTTCTTTTTTTTTTCGTGCGTACTGGGCAACTTCTGTCGGGTCCGCTAGTAATATTACACTATGCAAAGTAGTCCGTGTAATAAGACCGGGCCAGTGCGCCCCGCGGCATCGTCTCCTTCTAACTCTGACATCATATCAAACATCGTGTCTACATCCGAGATCCAAAAATGGATGTCATCCGTCGAGCAGCAATTAAATGATGTTTATTCCATTACCGTGGATAGTAAACTCAATTCGACCCAGAAGATAAGAATTTCAAACCTGTGTCGAAATATTGGCCATAGCAGCTCGCAAATGGCAGTCCTGTACCAATCGCTAAAACAGAAAGCGCTTCAAGTTTCTAGCACAGTAGATACCCTACAAGAAAAGTGCGATCTAACATCTTTCGGAGCTCAAGCAGACCATCCAGGATACCTGTACTATTGAAAAAGTCTCTTATGCGGACATGATTAAGAAGGGATCAAATAGTTTCGTCCGGCCAAATAATCTCAGCTGTGTGGCAATTTATCCCCGTGACGTATGACGACCAGTGATGAAACGAACACTCTTGTACAGAAAATTATTAGTCCGGAGGAAATGAAGCTGAAAGTACGTGGGGTTCGCAGAACTAGAAACGGAGGAGTTATTATCAGCACAGAAACTAAACAAGACGCAGAAAAAGTGAAGCAGGCAGTCTATCTCTCTTTGTCCGACCTTACAGTTGATGAACCCTCCATGCGGGAAACACGGATTGTGGTAGTTGGTGTACCCGCTTCTCTGTCCGAAAATGAAGTATTCAGCTGTTTCTTTGAGCAAAATATAGCCAATAAGTTTCCATCGATGGATCTGAAATAATTTTTGTGTTTAATTAATTCGGGCAAGAAAGATGCTCCAACCTGCAACTTACATTATTGAGGTTTCGGCTAACATAAGAAAAGCCTTAGTCACACAGGCTAGACTTTTTATACATTGAACGTCCTGCCCCGTGAGAGATTTTACACCAGTTACAAGATGTTACAAATGCCATCAGTATGGTCACGCAGATAAATCTTGCAGAGAGGTTACCCCTACGTGTAGACATTGTGCCGAAGCTGGACATTCGATGACCGAATGTACAAAGAAGGAAGATGCTCCTAAGTGTGCTTCATGCTTTCGTTATAAGAAACCACAAGACGGGTGAAACTGATTGCTCAGCCAGAAAACAAGCTGAATATAAACTCAGTAGATTATGAGTGAGCCTAGATCGCCGTTTATTTATTTATATTTTCATCACTTACACTAGTTAGCTTAGATTTCCATTATTAGACGTATATATCCTATATTTATTTTATAAACATTATATATGTCAACTAATATTTAAATACTAAATTATATACATAAATAAGCAACATTATTTTCATTGTAATAGTAACTTATTATAGAACAATCTGTATTTATTAAAAATTGTTAAGAATGCTCTTTGGATACATAATTATCGCCTGTGATACAGGTTTAACCTAGTACAGGCATCCAAAGTAATGTATCCTATTTTAAGTATTTTTAAGATAATAAACAATTATTATTATTATTATAACTACTAAAGAGCAACTATTTTCTTTCAGTGTAACAGCGCAGCTACGTGAGAGTCTAATCTTGGAATATGGCACTTTACTAATGGAACACAAGTCTCTCTGGTCTGCGGGAGTGTCTTACCTGGCGACTGTACCACCTGAAGGGCTACGGAGGGCCGAACTCATTCTGGAGCGCATGCCGGTGGATAGTGAAGCAAAGGCCATGAGGATTGTTGCTGAAGCTAAGAAGCATGGTCTAACTGGTGTGGGTAAGTTATGTTTTCTACACAATGTTTTCGTCTATTGTTCGTTTTATAATACAGGAGTACATTTTGTCATATAAGTATGTTATGATAGTAAATTGCATAATATTATGGAAATTACATGACCTTTGACTGGCTTAGTACAAAACAAAAATCGTACTATTTTGTGTTGGGTGTCAACAAATCTGGTGAATGCGCCTGTTTGCGAAACTCGCACACGTATGGATTACGTGGTGCGATCTGTTAGCGCTTACGAATGTAAACCGCTTTGGCGTGCGCTTGGCTTGCCTTTTATATGTGATTAAAAGCGTTTCTGGAATTTTCTAGAAGCGCCATACGCGGTATGTTTCCCTAAATAGTACGAGAAAGTTCTAATCTTCTCTCCACTCTTCGCGTACTGTCAAGCTACGTAGTCCAGTAAGACGTCAATAGATGGGTCTGTAATAAATTATTAGAAGGCCGGGCGCTTCCCCACAGTTCCGAGAGATGGCACTGGCTGTAACAATATGTCTGAACTGACTGAATGATATAGTATAGTATGTATAATTATATGTGTGTGCGTGTGTGCAGCATCGTCTGTGTCGGTGTGCGTGATGGCGCGGCACGTTCGCGCTGCGCGGCTGGGCGGCGCGCTGAGCTGGGCGGTGCGCGCGCGCTCGGGCGCGGCGTGCGAGCGCGCGGCGCACGCGGCGCTGCGCCGCTACACCGCGCGCGCGCGCCTCGACGCGCACGACCTGCTGCTCACCGCCGGGCCCGCCGTCATGCTGTCCGAGACGCTCCTGTTCCTAGGTAGTATATAATATGTGTATGAGTGCGCGTCGTCGGTGTCGGTGTGCGTGATGGCGCGGCACGTGCACGCGGCGCATAAAGCAGACCAACATAAACTTATATCATTTACATTGCATATGCAAATTGTTCCCGACAAATAATTGCCGCGGACAGGTGAACAAAGTTTCATAACGCCCACGTTCTGATGAGGCTCTGTGTGTGTATCCATGTTCTGCATATTTACTACTTACAATATTGTATATTTTAGGCAAATACTGCGACTTCCATCGACTATACAAGTCTAGAGAATTCAAAAAGGCAGCCAAGCTACTCGTCTCTTTGATCACATCCAAAATAGCACCTGACTAGTAAGTATTATGTTATATTTTTTTGTATTTTACACGAACCTTCATTAAAAGTAAACAAAATAAATGTGTTACTATAGGCAGACTGTTTAACTCGCGTATCGCCTGCGCGGTAAGAAGGGAGCGGGGGCGGGTAACGCTACACACGGAGTCAATAATCCAAAGATTTATATCGAGATAGACATTTTTGGCAAAGTTTAAAATATAATTGTAGTATCTGTATTTTGTAGTATCTGTATTTCTTAAGTAAAAAATAAACCTTTTAAATTTTACAATTACTTTATTAATAGCTTCTTATGTACGAAATAATAAAACAACAATTATCTCTTTTTACGAAATATTTAACCACAGATAAAAGTTATGTAGGACTATTCGTCACTAATATCCATATTGCTTCGACACTATTCGTGACTTAGGTGTTCAACTTGATAGCAAACTGACATTTATAAATCATATTGACGGGATTGTGGCCAAAGCATCCAAAATCTCAGGCTTCGTAAAAAGAACATGTTCAGAATTTCAGTGCACATCGACACTGAAAGTTCTCTATAATTCCCTTGTCAGAAGTATCTTAGAATACGCCTCACCTGTCTGGAACCCAACATATCGTACTCATATCAATAGAATAGAACGTATACAGAAAGGATTTACTAGGTATCTACGATTTAGGTCACCGAATTGTCCTCGTGATGCTACTTATCCCCAACGACTTAGCCAATTTAACATGATATCATTGGAACATCGTAGACTCTCATCAGATCAACTATTGCTCTATAAAATTGTTCATAACCTTGTTAATGCACCTGAGTTGGTATCTGAATTGAATATAGGTGTACCTAGCCGTGCCATAAAGAGATCAAAAAGAAAACTTAATACTTTTGTAACATCTCCATTTCGAAGCAATCTCGGTCATACAGCTCCCATGAACCGATTAATGACCAGCTATAATAATGTCAGCAACTTTAACCAAAGCATCGACATACTTTCAAGTGCATTTCCTCAGTTTCGTAAGTACTTATTAAACAAATTACATGAATATTGCACTCACTAATAATAAACCTGTTCCTCTTATTTGATAAACCTCTTTTTGTCATTCCAATTGTATTACATACTTAATATAAACAATTAAATGTTTACTCTTAGTTTTACCTAGCATATAACTGCAAGTGTTGTGTACTTCTGTAAGTGACTAATTCGCTAAATCTTAAAACATGTTCTTATCGAGTATTGAATGTATGTAGTGAATAAGTCGTTGAAGTGCCTAATAAATAAATAAAAAAAAAAATTGCTTGAATTGTCTTCATTGTCTGTGCAGCTTGAGAAGTCAGAATCATGAAAATTAATAATAAATCCGTCCATCTCTTCATCAACGATGCGATCGTGCTGACAGTATTCATTTTCAATAGTTTGAACATGTTTATCGCATTTGACCCATTTTTCTACAGAGAATTCGGCGAATAACTGTTCCAGAGTATTTTTCTTTTTTTCTAAATTAGTATCAATTTAAATTTTTGCGAGCTGTTCTTTGATATCCCCCCAGACCGATTAGATGGGGTTCAAGTCTTGGTGATATGGAGGCTTTCTCAAGACTTCATGACCGCCTTTAAAATTTCATCTATTTTGTATACATTTTCTGATCCGTGTTGCTTGATTAAGTTCAACAAATCACATTTTCTTAAAGACATCAAATTGAACGTTGTGTCTTTGCAGCCAGGCCTGCATGATGGCTTTTGTGATTATCATTGTAGGCTTTTTGTCTTCCTATACCAAGTGTATGAGGCATTATCCATTACGATAACGGAGTTTGGCGATAAATTTGGCAATCAATTTTCTCTAGTTCATTTGCTGAAGTTTACTAAATTCATATCGCTATGATAATCTCCGGTTTTGCTTTTAGATTTAATAATTAAAAGAGCTCCATCGATGATTCCGCCTTGTCCTCCAGCATGTACAATAATTAAACGCGGCCCTTTGCCAATATGCGACAATATCGTTCTTCATTGGATTGCCAACACGCCGGTACATTTAAAGACGAATTGACATATGTTTCATCAAGGTAAACTATGTTTTTTTGATCTCTCCTGTGCTTCTTTATCGCATTAAGCGATGTTTTGTTGTTCAATCAATAATTTTCGTTTTGACTCACATTTGTTAAATAGAAAGCCACGTTTATGAATCAATGTTCGCAAATATTCTCGGCCACAATTTAAAATTCCTTCTTGTCTGAGTTTCGCATTCAAAGTTTTTGATGTAGGAACCTGCTTGTAAACCGTATAAAATTGAAATATTTTCTACTAATTACGCCATCTGTAAAACTGTCTACTTCAATTTTATTCTTTCGGATTTGTTTATTTTTTATTGGTGATTTAAAATTTACATGACTTTGTTCATCTTTCAGTTCATTTCCTTCTTTTATTATTTTACTTATGGTAGTCATCGAGAGTCCTGTAGCTTCAGCAACAAGTTTGTTTAGGGATACTCCGTAGAACTATGATCTTGTTTTCTGGCTTTAAAAAAGGAATATACGTTGTATGCTATTTGTTTAGCTTTCTTGTTAATTTTTTTCGCAAAACAGGAAGAGCGATTCATAATGGGATTAATCTTAGGAAATCGTGTACCTTGTGTGTTAATATCCAAGCGTCCGTAACAAAAATACCAACTACGCACTGCGAGCACCGCCAGCGCACTGCCGCGCTTGACGTGAGCTCTCTGCTCCGCGCACCCCTTTCACCCACCCGGTAGCATCTCCCCCCGCTCCCTTCTTACCGCGCAGGCGATACGCGAGTTAAACGATCGGCCTATAGGTTTATATTAGTAGTGGTAGAATCTTCAGTTGACATCAAACTTATAAATCAACTTAAATGAACTATACCGGGTGATTTTGAAATCGTGTAACTCCTTTTAACCACGCATTCTACTGGTGGTATAGAATAACCCTGACCATACTTTTTTTTACTAGTATTATTTTTTTGGAAAATTATTGTACCGATTTTTTCTTGAAATGGTTTTAGTTAGTCATATGTTAACCACCCAAGGCAATTTTAATTTATTACTAGTTAAAAAAATAACATCAATAATTATTGTCATAAATAATAACGGGTGGTCCTTTCCGCGACCTACATTCCCTCTCGACCCCGACCGACCGCGCCGATCAGCTGGGCTTCGTTATCAGTGAGCGGCGAGCTCCTGCTGACGGCGCACGAACGACGCTTCGCGGCGATCTTATTAATTCTCAAACACCTAGCAAAGCAAACTAGGCGGTATTAAGATAACCTAAAGGTCTAGCAAAAACCTGAGTAATTTACTTTCCTCATGTAGTTAACGTACCTACGATTGAATTTAAGCCTTATAATTAATATATCGTTGCCTGATACTGACTACCTCTGCTGTACCCAAGATATTTACTTAGACAAATATCAACCCAATAAAACAACAGCTGTTTTACAAAGAAATCAATTCTATGAACCTAAATTTAAAAATATTGAAGGTCAAAGGCGTTCCTAATCAGGTCTATCGTACCTACCTACCTAATTATCACAAATCACTAGTTTCTACGACCAAAACAGTCATAATACACATCATCATGTATATTACAATATTCATGAGAAAAATACTACAATACGTAGCATTTATTTATTATTTTCTTTGCAGTTTCTGGGAGACGCTCCTTCTAGACACCCTGCCACTCCTCGAATCAGATGAACCTGTATTCAGCTCGAATGACACATACGAAATCATGCTCTGCCTAGAGCTGAAATCTTCAAGCCTGGACGGTGAGAAGGCAGACCTACTCCGACTGGCGTTAGCGCGCAATCTCGCCCGCACCGTGCTGTCCGAGGGCGATGACCCCGGCGAAGAATGATTGTTCGTGCGTCACAAACCTTGGACCTCGGTGCTCCTGCGCAAGGAGGTGTGGGAAGTGATTAATCCAAATTAAAAATAAAACAAATCTGTGTTTTTTAATGTTGAGTTTGTAGTTTTAAGTTTAAACTATGTAAATATAAACTTTAGTTAAAGTGTAAGGAATAATTCAATTTGTTTTTTTGTTGTATTTGTAAGGTAACCACAAATTCATAGTTCCAGAATATCAGCTCAATACTCTGTGGATCACAGATATACAGATATAAATGCGCATGATTACCCGCGTCATAAGGGGCTGACCTATCGTATAAGTGTGTATCGTATAAGTGAGGATAAAGGAAGTTTTGTAAAACGACCATGCGCGTAATACGGGTGGCGTAGTGCTTTTAGTAGTCGTCTTGTCACTGTTACTGTGTTGAGCCATATGGCACACATTTGTGTAAATTATAAATCGTTCTAACGAGTCTGGGTGTCCTGTGTCCGTTTTTTAAATGTTTGTAAAGTCCCACGCGACACAAAAATTATTCCTAGTGCGGGAATAGTCACATCTTCATAAACCTATTATTAAATATAATAACGTACACCAGTGACTTGTGTCACACATATCACCTTTTCTCTTTGTACGTAAACATACAGAAAGCGCTTTTGCTGACGTGACGAGCCCGTGACAAAAACTGGCTGGCCCGGAATACAGCGAAAATATGACCACTTCGTGTAATATTTTATCGTGTATCGTATGTACATATGTGTTAGCGCAAGATGGTGACATGACAGTCGCCGATTTGTGCAGACGAATTACATGTATTAAACATAATAAGCAATCTTGTAATTTTATAGAAAATGTATTTGTTGTTGTATTTTTACATTGTATGAGCGCAGTATATAAGATCGTTTTTTATGTCATAATTAATTACTGTTTGCTAAGATTATACCCAAATTGTAATGAAATAGTGGTATCTAATAAAATAAAATTCTAGTACCACTGCCAGAAAAGATCTTATATTTACTCTTGTAGATTACTGTGCTAGGCGTAATGGTTTTAATTATTAAAGTATCTTAGCTAAGTTTGCTGTATGTACGTAAGTAGGCAACATGCGTACCTCACTACGTAGGTACTTGAGAAACACTGGTTTAGATGATGCCCTATTTAAAAATTTGCTGCATAAATCTCATTTATTACTTTTTATACAATGTGCACGGTAGTTATTGCGAAAGTATAAAATAATCAACGTGTTTTATTGTCACGCAGCCATTTTAATGGCGGAATTAATGTAGGCTGTGGTTGTTTTGTCTTTCAAATGTAAGTATGTATATTAAAAATGTCTTGATTAGTTAAATATTGGCGTTAAGTAACTGTTAGTATAACTAGTACCGCATGTTAATACAATTAAGACTAACACAATTAAATTATTTATATCTACTAAATACATAATGAATGCCGTAACATCTGTATGAATAGTTCTTATTAGAATCTGCAGAAAACTCTTTTCAGCTATGTAATATTCATCGCTGAATTAGTATAGGCCTTCCTAGAAGATATCTTTCATTGTATTAACATCTTATACTCTAGACTTAACTGAAAACATTGAATACTGAAATTAATGTAAGTCTGAAATTAAATAAAGTAGTGAAGGATATATTTTAGATACTCAGTTCAATGAACAGAGACAACCTAAGAAGCAAAGCCAATTCCATGAACAAAAGATTCTTTAACATGATTGAAAATTTCCTTACAGAAAATCCCAATAACAGTGCCTGACCTAGACCTTCCAATAGTTAGTTTTATAGGTAATAATGAACTAGGCATTAGTATATTTACTACAGCATTACCTAGGTAAGTGGCCCCTAGGTTAATGATAATCCTCAATTAATACCACTAGCAGAAAACTGAATATATAGAATGCAACATTATTTATTGTGGGAAAAAATAGAGATAGTCTGCCATAAATAATATACATATAAAAAAATTGTTAATGTTTTCATGGTTAGCTGGAAATGCTATAGTAAAATTTGATCAATATGAGTTCAATAAATATTGGCAGCTCACATTAATGTAATGTTCACGTTTTTCGCGGGTATCAGACCACATTCCATTTATTAATACTAAGATTCACAGACAAGTTCACATCAATTTAGAATCAAATTATGGTGCCACAGATTCTGATGAATATAATAAACTAATTAGACCTGCTGCTTAAATTTCGAATGGCGGCCATTGTATATTTTTTTAATCTGTTGCAATTATAAAACCTATTGTCATTGATTTGGAATAAGTTTTGTCACAATTTGGTCAGGTTTCATTTATAAGTCAATAGTATTGTAATCCATTTGCAATAAGTTTAATGTAAGATTTGTAATTAAAATGTTTTGTATGTATTAATAAATAATATTTTGTAACCGCTTGTGATATTATTTTATTTGAGACCTTTGGTTGGCATTGTTTGTCAAATCTTAAAATACGAGACATAATTAAAATCTATTGTGACTGGCTATCGGTGTGCTGCTGTGATTCAATAGGTTAACCTAGTGATATACTTCTGGACTGCCATTCAGACCCAAGGTCTTAAGTTTGATCCCACTCAGTCAGTGACATTGCTCAAGACAACTGGGGCAGAAATAACTGCTGCAACAAAGCATCTATTGCCATGGATCTTATTGAAGAAAGCCATTGTTAGCAATAGATGATACACATTAGATGATAATCATGATGATGTGTGATAGACAAATACTCAATTTCTATACATAATATATGTATCTCAAATGAAATCCTTAAAGTGAAATTTTGTCAGAAGTTTGGATTTCTTTTACTTAATTGCACATGAACCATGAGTGAGTTTGGCTGAAACTTGACACACAGAACATGTCTTGTATTAAACAAATAAGACTTTATCAGGGCTTGTGTTTCTGTGGTATTCAAAGAGGCAGAAATAAATTGAAAGTGACTAAGTATAGACAATGTATGTCAGCACATAAAAAAAAAACAAAAAAGGAAGTAATCATTTTTATTGCTGAATATTAATTAAATCATTATCTCTTAGGAAGTCATCAGATGTTTCTTTATTAAATAGGTACCCAAAACAATGTTTGCAAAATAGACTAGTGGAAAAGCATCAGTTTTTGTGAGCTTGCCTTCTCTTCATTGCACTACTACTGTGAAAGCATCTTTAACAAAAGCATTTAAAACATTATACTTAGCTGGATGGGTTATCAAAATAGCTATATATATTTTAAAAATCTATACCTAATAATAGCTGTCTTATTTAGTTTTAATGTTGACATGTAAACTTAAAAGTAATAGCAACATTGTTTTTGCTAGTAAATCAAAAGCAAGTGGTTGTACAGTATGCTTATTTAATAATCACATATTTATCACAGCTTATAATTAACAAACTATGGCAATTATTTGACTTAATATGATTAATAATACTATCACTTAAGTGATCAACTAATAGTTTAAAATAAAATTGAAGTTTCTAAGATTTCTTATCAGCATAGAAAGCTTCCATAGATTCCAGCTCCTCAATATTATAGTTTAAAATCTTGTCAAAACCTTCATAATGGAAGCGGCCCACAAATGTTTTATTTTTTAACATATATGGGAACCACAGTTTATCATCGGGCCACATATCGTTAAAAGGTATGTTGTCTGTAGCAAACCACTTGGGCAGCATCTCCTCAGTTTCCTTTGGAGTGCCTTCGTAAATATTAGTTGAAAACACCCTTACGTCCATCAGTAATGGTTCCCCTTCAAAAGTAAACTCTAGATGAGCGATATTCTTTAAATCACTTGTTTTAACATTCACGCAACATTCTTCTTTCAGTTCTCGAACTGCAGCCTCTATAATTGTTTCGTTAGCCTCCACTTTACCGCCAAAACCGTTCCATTTGTTTATACCAAATCCGCGCTTTTTTAGACCCAATAGAATTTGATTTTCGTTTCGTATGAAGACAAGAGTATACAATTTGTTTAGCAACATGGTAGAAGAATGGAGTACTATAATTTAAGTTAGTATTTAATTCAAAAATATGTATTTCGAGACCACGATAATTTTGGTTTAAAGTCGCAAAGTGCAAACCAGTGATTCAAATTGACATAATTGACACAAAACAAACTGAAGTAAAACTCTAAAAGACTCAAATTTCAGTTACGCGTTTAGTTTTGCCGCACACTCACAAAATATAAATACCTGCAAAGGATGCCATACATTATTTTTGCGCTATTCATTATCGCTGCTTTGTTTTTTTATAAAAATAATCAAGTTTCTGTTTGTTGCAGCTTGCAATCAGCGAAAGTCAGACATGCATTTTTTTAATAATAACGTGGATATTACTATTGTAGCATGCGGTATATGAATGAATAGAAATTTAATTAACGTGAAACTAAATAGTAAATAGTGTACAATTTAATGTAATGATAATTATTAAAATAGTATAAGAAGCATACTTCGCTTGCTTTAGCTGTTTTCTTACTTGCAAATCTGGCAAGCGCTTATTAATTATCCGACATAAAGAGAAATGAACTATCATAAGTAAGTGTAGCTAGTTTTCGTTATTAATCTGACATTCATCAGTGGTATAGCCACATTTTGTTTAGTACTGCAGTTGCTTAGTAAATATTATGAAAATAAATTTAATATTATTGCATGCACTTTGAACTTATTATGAAAGGAATGTGCTAAGTGCGAATAAATTGTGTAGAAGCGAAGTAGGTAAAGCAGTCTGCTACTGAAACAAACACAACGTAGACACAATAAAAATTAAAAAGGTATTGAGGTTTTAATATTTACACATACATATTTTAAGTAAATTGCTAATCTGCCTGTGCCAAGGTTGCATGGTATTACTAGTACTGTAGGCATGTGGTACCAATAAGAACAAAAAGTAAACAGTTCCAAAAATAGATCATAGACGGCACTATGAATTCCAATGTTAATATGAGGAATAATTTTACATATTTAATTAACGGACATCAAGGTAAACGCATTTATTTTATGATTTAAAGATATCATTAAACCAATATTTTTTACATCACACATAGGTTCGTCTATCGATAGTCGATCTACCATTTTATTTACATTTAAGGCGATAGATGGCTCTTTTATGTGTTTTTACAAGTCTACAAAACACATTATGTTTTTATTTCATACCCTTCTTTTGGTTTATTTCAATATTTGTTTATTACTGATACTAAATAATAAGAAATTACTTATAACATGAAAAATATGTATGCTTAACAAATGTGATTGTATTAAACAAAACGTTTTGTTTTAAATTTGTTGTACTACATAGCATTATTTTCAAACACCTGGTCGGTTCTCGTAACTTCTATTGTCAAATTTCGTTAACTTGTGCGGCAGTATAACGCAGTTGTCGGCGTTATATTATCATTATCTCTGTGCTACCTACTTATTCTGAATTGAATTACAAACTTACGATAGACATGCCGATAGAAATGGAGTTTTAGTAAATCATAGCAACATTTTACTAAAAATAGTTAGGTAAATATTAAGTAACATAACATAATAATTATTCTATAAAATTCAAGCCTGTTATTTGTTTATACCGCTTTGTTAATTTGGTTTTTATGCAATTTCTGGCATTATTTGGTTACGCGGTTAAAGGGTCTGAAAGCTAGTTAGGCACAATCGTGATTAGGGTCGCCAACTTTTTTTTGAACAAATAGAGTATGTTTACTATCTTAGGTAAAAAAGTACATGATCTGAAAATTATTTAACCTGTCTTTTGGAAACTTTTTTTTGTTAATGCTAGTTAAATCTAATAAATATTTATTGTCAAGGAAAGTCGTAACCGGATTTTTACTAAATATATATATAATAAGGTAGATAAACAATTGATTTTATTTAATTTAGGGAATCTTCATAGCGTTGCTTTGAATTAAAATTAAATAAAACCTGTAAAAGTTGACATAGGTAAAATAAAGTATTTTCACGTCCTTTATTTTCCTACCAAAGTATAAATTATGTTTTACCCGAAATAACGTACACACAGCGACGCATCAACCTAGACTGTTTGGACTTTGAACTATTAAAAGTTAAACGCTGGGAATCGTGCGAGAGAGTGCGTTATATTTTTGTTACGCTCTATCCTTACCATTACATCGACACCACTATGCACTGTCCCTTTGCGACAATTCTCTATTTGTATGTAGCGTAGTTATGCGTATATAGGGTGTCTAACTTGATGTGTAGCCGTGTGTACAATACTTTACTATAAAGTACGGTTGGCAACCCTAGTTGTGCTTGCGAATTTCATGTCCCTTGATGAAATACGCGACGATGAAGTTAATCGCGCTAACTATCGTAAAGAATACCTTCCTTTACGATAATTCGTAATAAACGTTTTTTTCAACCCGTGACTCCGATCCATTCGGGTCGGTCGAAACGACGATTACCTTTTAAATACTTTATCGCGAGTAAGACCCGTTAACTAGCATTATATTAAGTAGTTCATAATAGTCTGAGAGTCAGATAATATCTTAGTTTATGTACAATCGAGGTCTCCTACAACAACAAAACGAAATCTTTTGGGACAGGATCGCACTCATCGCACGCGTTGGTGCGGGCGCAGGGGTGCGCAGAGTAAGACCCGCCCACCCCCGCGCTACAAGGCCAAGTATGAAACGATGTTTACTATTTGTTTTACTTCGAAAAATATAAATTTAAAGCAATATTTTTAAATAATGGATGCGGTTTGCTTTTTCCCGTTGTCGACGTCACGTGACGATATTATGACATCACATTTCGTTTCGAATAATATCATTTACTATTTTACTATTTTACTCACATCACTTACTCATCACATCACACTCATCATTTTTAAGTTGACATTGTAATAAATATTCGGTTGTAATAGTAATATTACATGAGATAAATATTTCTTGGACGTCGTATCCTTATAATTATTATTTAGACAGGAACATTTGAATAAATCATACCAAAACATGAATAGTGTTTTAGGATTAGTAACATCGCATTTACCATGGTATATTAATGTGATCTTTATTTTCATAATTACCACAATATTCATTAAGTAGGTACTTATCTATTGTTTGTTACTTGACTTTAAACTTGTAGGGAAATCAATAAATAACATGAATATAAAAGCAAAAGAATACAATGTCAATAACTATGACATAGTTAAAAGATTACGAGCCATGACTAATAAGCGTAGAGCATACCTACTAACTCAGTTGTTTTTTAAACTATTAATAGGTACATTGTATTTTATAGGAGGTATATCAATAATTATATTATTATCTAGCTATAACTCAAGTATGGTGCATGGCGTAGCGGTTTAATCGCTTAAACCGGGTACTTATCGACATGCGGAGTGTTATGGGTTCGATTCTCACACAGAAAATAAATTATGATCAACAGATGTTTTGTGTTGAGTCTGTTACACGGCATAAGCGTAACCGTATGAGTCCTTAGAAAAAAAAGCTGGTTTATTATATTTATTTTTCGATAGTTAAATTCAAAATAATCTATGTGATGTATTTTATAAATTGTCATAACTCAGTAAATTTCAACAGATATTAATATTTAGGCATTGTACAGTTGATTTTAAAAATCTGAGTGCATTATTTTAAGTTATTTTATATTTACAATTATAGTGAAATATAGATATAACTAACTGCCAAAGTATAATTCTTATACGCCAATGAGTAATTTTCAAAGTACCCGAACATCAATCGCAATCGCATACATAATGAAATATATTGTTTTATTAATACTTTTTAAAACGCATTCATTAAAATTATAGGAAAAAAATATATACAAGGTCAAATTTTGACAGCAACACGATATATTCACAACGCAAATGCGACCGAGTAAATGAGAATCACGCTAGGTACCTACTCATAACATTGAGGTCATACTTCATAGGTACTAGAGGAGACAAATCAATTAGATTGTAACAAGCTTTAAAGAGCATGCTTTCTTTTTGTTTTAATAGGCAGCGATAGCTCAGTGGGGCAACCAACAGACTTGCAGAGGGTCTCGGGTTCGAACCCACGTCACGCACCTCTAACTTTCGGAAGTTATATGACTCTTCAAAATTATGTGCGTATTGATTGACAATTATCGGCTGCACCGTGCCTCGGAGAGCACGTTAAGCCGTCGGTATTGGCTGCCATGAACATCTATAGCAGTCGTTATTGGGAAGTCAGTGCCTTATAATATCCTGACACTGGTTTAGCCTTAGGGTATCGTTAGTCTTCGGGTTGCGGAGGTCAGGTGGCAGCCGCTCCGTGTAAAAACTGATATCCAGTCAAATCCGGTTAGACCAGAAAAACCGACTCCAAGTGACTTGGGAATAATAAAGGCTAGGGAGAAGAAGCTTTCTCATTATTTTAGTCTGAGCCAGATATTTACTGCAGCAAGGCATTTGAGTGGAAAGAATATTCAAAATATGCATTCTTGTGTATCGCGGTAGTTTTCAATTAATTTCGTTAGGGCTTTTACACCTAAACACGGACACGATGTGACTT
This sequence comes from Catocala nupta, assembly GCA_963675205.1. Lineage (NCBI taxonomy): Eukaryota > Metazoa > Arthropoda > Insecta > Lepidoptera > Erebidae > Catocala > Catocala nupta. The sequence goes on along the minus strand of OY776084.1, from coordinate 7,137,629 downwards.
CGTATCGTGGAAATCTACGACTAGCAACGTAAAAATTCACGACACGACATCGCAACTTAGAAGTGATCTCACCATTTCAATTATCTTATCTTTATTGACTTGTTTAGAATAGAATTTGTGTTCATCATTGAAATTTATGATTATTTTAAATCTTTAGATGCCACTGTTAATGTAGTATCTGCAAGGATCGGTACATCTGGTTTTTTTTGTATGTACATACCTATATTGTACATATGTATGTACACACCTATTGCTTCAAGAGCTAGGCAGAGTCTGTACTTTCACTTGCTTGACATATCTCTCTTGAGTATTATACTAATCGATGTTATAACATTCTTCTGGCACGATCGTCGGTACTTAACCAGGCATTTCTACAAAAGGCCTATAATCAGAGGATGATAGCCTTTGTTTGCCGCGCCCTGTCCAATTTACATTTGCTTTATAAAGTTGAACTATCTTTTGTTTATCATTTTATATAATTAAACGTTGCATTCCTAACATTTTTCGAATTCGAATTATAATTACAAAACATAATTTATCAGTTAATTTCATGTTAATTCACTTGTCACCTTAATAATGTATGTACCTAAACGTAAAATATGTTATCGCCATTGAATTAATATCTACTACGTACTAGAGGAGACGTCATTTAAGTATATTTTTGGTATACGATTTAGAATAAATGCTCTCTAACCTACATATGCGTGAATTTTATATAAAGAAACGTTTTAGCTAGCTTGACATATTTTTCATCAAATATGTCTAAAAAAATAACCGTGCGTACATAAAATGACGTTCATTTCTTGAATATAGGAACAGGGCCATAGCCAATTGCTGCATCGACAATGACGTGCAAAATTAAATTCATATTTCTATCGTTCCTGTAAGTAATCGCCAATAAGTGAATTAGAGAGCTTTACCCCAACTGACAATGGTTATAACATTTTTTATAGATACAAATGTATCGCACATAGTGCTTTTAATACGTAACTATCGTATTGTGTGTGCTATGTATCACCGATATACCATTCGAAGCTTATCGAATGTTCTAATAAAGCTAACCTTTAGTCTAATTGTCGGTCCGATTGGATACAATCTAGGTCGATTGCTCGCCAATACCTATCTTGATTACTGCGTACGCAATTCCTGTCTGATGGTTATATGCTTTAGACTTGTCAATTACGTTGTAGCTACACATTTAGTAGGTATTATATGTTAAATATACCTATCCTGTTGAAGCATCGAGAATATTTTAGGTGTCTATGTATAATATTATATCTTATTAAGGGTAGTACCTACTGACTTTAGTACTATCATCTTTTTGAGTGCCTCGGAAGTACTGGTAGCTTTATTAAAAGCAACTGCTATGCATAACTATTTCTATAGTGTAAGACCTAAAGCCAGCTCCAGACGGGCGTAACGCGTAATGTAAGATTACGTGTAATTTAGGTTGCGTGCTTTGTATTGAGTTCATGCGTCGTCCACATATGAACTCAATGCGAAGCATCTAACGCGAATCTTGCTCAAATGCTGTTCCACTCAGTTGCTACGCACGCCAAATAGAAAGCTCGTGGTAGCTGGTGCTGCTTTTGTTTGTATTTATTTATTTACTTAAGACCGGAAGAAACGTTTGGCGCGTCGGTGGATAGAAGTATGCAAGAACAAAATGATAGTAAACTGATCTATTTATTCTTAGATACTTCTACATTGATTCTCTTCTCAATGAATGAGCATTATCACTCCAAGAATCGTTTTCAGATTTTTTATTGTTATCCGGGTGTTTTGGCTGCGAAATAAAGTTTGTCTTGATACAAACTGATAAGTTCAAGTGATTGTTCATCGCTCCACATCATGATCGTCCATCGATCATGATCGTCGATCACGAACGCCGTCCAAACGAGCACTGCGAGCGCCTTAATTGTGTTCGCGCAAAAAACCGACAGCCATGGCTCGAGGCGAGTGCCGGCGCGTAACATGAAATGCTCGTAGTGCCGTCCACACGCAGAATTCGTGTTTCATTACATTACGCGTTACACCCGTCTGGAATCGGGTTAAGACCAAGGCTAGTGAAATGTGGGCGTAATTCACATAATTGATGGGTGGTAATCAAATAAAAAAGTGATTTATTCGAATGTTCAAGGATATCATAATATTCAAATCTTTGGTAAAAGATTCGAATGCATTAATTACATATTACTATTACCTTTAGGTAAGTATACGAACGTAGTTGCCGTTATTCGTTGTAGGTTTAGCTAAAACGGATAAGAAAGTAATAGTGATCACTATCGTCCGAGTTTAATACGAAACATCGTGCCGTCAACGCGATTAATCGATCGAATCCACCACGACGTGTCATGTTACAAATATTCGATTAAGATTCGAATTGTAATCATTGATGTCGAAGACATCCCGCTTACAACGAATAGCTGCGGACCGGACAATTTGCATTATAGAACATAACGAATCCTATGTAATAACTCAAACGAAGGAAAACTCAAGAAGTCTGTTGGTGCCCAGCTGAAACCGGCGGACCTCGGCTGACACAACAAACCACTAGTGCACCTCGTGATGATCATACTCGCAGGTGACCGCATACAACAAAGACCAGGGCCGCACCACTTTTGGTAATCTGCGAATAGCCGAATGACTCAGCAGTTACCAATATTCGAAATATTTTTTTTGTCTGCCTCGCTAATATAGATGTAATTCACCCATATTTTGCATTCGAAACACAATGCAGGGGCAGACATATCTACGTATAATAGGTATGCTCAGTTATGCCCACAGTAAGAGTTATGCCTATCCCCTGCGTTATCATCTACCGAAAGGGTCTTCGGCAATACAGGCGTGAGACTGTTAATTGCAAAATTAGAATTTTATCGAAACCTTATCTTTACATATTGGGGGATACCAATTTTTGATAAGCTTCCTAATAGATAAATTTTTTAGTGATTTATTATCTAAACATTTACGTGTCCCAAAGATTAGATACTTGCAGTACGATATTTATCGAAGTGTTAATACGAGATTAACATTAAATGAATACTATCATTATTGTATATATTTACACAATCATTTCGCGTTGCTTGTATTTTAATAATAGTAATAGTAATTAGTATTGTTTATGCAACTAATTATCAAAATAAGTAAAAATGCAGTTCGTCTGCTGGTTGATGGTTTCATTGTCTATAGTCGTTTGTAATATCAGAACTACTAATTAACTGCGTTAGGGAAGATATAATAAAAGTTTAAAAACTTTAACCCGACTACGTAAAAAGGGGTCCAAAATGGACGAATTTAAAATTTATATAGCCTATGTTACTCGGGCCATTATTACGAATCTATTGACACCTCATTCATTAAAATCAGTTCAGTAGTTTAGGCGCTACGGTGGAACATACAAACATACATATCCAGACTGCAAAATCATTACCCTTCCTTTCGGCTTCGCCGTAGTCGGGTAAAAACAATATATGATTCATATGAAGCCTTTGGAAAAGCACACAGCGGTCTCCAGTTTGAACCAGCGCATCTAACTTTTCGAAGTTATTTGCGTAACAGTGAAGGAAAGTGAAGGAAACATGCATGTCTGAAAGCTCTATATAATGTTCTCGCAGATATGTAAAGTCTGTCAATCCACTCTGTGCCAACATGGTGGACTATGGCCTAATATGCCTCTGACTTTAGTGCCCAACAGTGGGAAAGTTCATCCATATCGAGATGTAATGATATAAGCATTGTGTCCAGCGTCTTAACGATGATTAATGAATTAAAATACATAGTATACATAGTATTTTTTTAAAGACTACTACACTAGGAATAATTCCTGTGTCGCAGGGGACCTTACAATAATTCAAACAACGGACATAAAGACCAACCAGACTTGGAACAACCATTTGTAGATCTCATAAATTTTTGTCCCGTGTGGGATTCGAACCCATAACACTCGGCGCAGTGGCAGTGGCGAGTCGACCACTGAACCCCATTATGCTATACGTGCAGTCAGTTAGTTAGTTTATGGATATTCTTTTAAGCAAGTTATATGCACGTGTTAGAATATCTCGCTCCTTCACATGTTCCTTGGAAGATTAATTGAATCCTTATTATTATAAACGCGAAAGTTTGTATGGATGTATGGATGTTTGTTACTCTTTCATGCAAAAACTACTGGACCGATTGCGATGAAACTTGGTATGTAGATAGCTGGAGACTTGGATTCACACATAGGCTACTCCCGATATTCCCGATATAATTGCGGGGGACAACTAGTATAGAATAGAATACGGCTCAAGTTTATGTGGCTGCAAATTTCTGTAGTTTAAAGATATTACAGGTATAGGTATCTTCGACAGATCCAAGAAGTCCAGAATAATCCGAAGAAGAAAACGTAATCCAGCTGATTTGGGTATTCCTCTAGATCTGTCGGGTACCTCTAGTTTGAGCGGATCCAGTGCTGGATTCAGACAGCAACACGCACTTCTAATCCGAATCTCTAGAAAATTAACCTCTATAAGCACTTTTACTTAAAACTCTTCAAGAGCTCGATGACGCAGCTATAGTGAAAGCAACTGCTGCACATGATGTTACTGACTTGTTCTATCAAGAAATTATTGGTAGCAAGGACTTTAAAACTGTTCCCATTAGACGACAATTAAGCAGTCTGCCCACTACCCTGTCTCATACCATGACCGTGCTAGGAACGTGTCAGGCAAAAAAATATTCTTTGTAAGGAAATGTATAAGACTATGCCCACTAGACCGTTCCGTCACCGACCAGCAGTTCCTATAGCAGGGCGTATCGTGTTGCTTTTCGGGTCTGATACGTTCCTAACACGGTCATGGTATGAGACAGTGTAGTGGGCAGTCTACTTTAGGCTCACGCTATCTGGATTTTACACAGTACCTGTCAAAATGTGGGTATAAGACAACTCTGCCTACCCCTTCATGTATTTAAACATGAGACTGTGTATATATAAAATTTACGACAAACTGCATATGTAATTGCATTTCCAATGAGTGTTTACTAAGTAAACATACATATATATTATGTCATCTAAAGTCATGTACTGAGTGCGCTAGAATATTTACGTTCAAACATACCTACAGTATTAAAACAGTATTTAATTATTTATCACAGTGCAGGCCATTTAGGTAAACAACGTTATCTGTTACAAGTTAAGTAATCGTAACATGTAATGGACGTGTTTCTGATTTAAAATAAACATTAATTTCTTGTGAAATAAAATTGGTGAGTTAAGATTTTTTTTTTAAATTAATTCTGGTATCAGCCTTTTTTATAAACTATCTTTACTGGTCACGGGCTGGCTCTTAGGGTGAGAAGTTTTAGGCGATAATCTACCACGTTGGCAAGGTGCGGATTAGCAGACTTCACATACATTAGAGAACATTATGGAGAACTCTCAGTGCAGGTCTCCTTGGGATGTTTTCCTTTATCCTTATAGCGAGCATAATTAGATATTTAATATGTACCTCAATATTTTGGAATCGACAGAGTTGTCAGCCTTGGGGTCGAAAGCAAGACCTCTGCATGGCAGGCTAACGGTCTCCCATTATACTGCAATGTTTTAGTTTTGAAAATATGATTTTTGGTGAGCTCTATTACACGCACGGGTTTTCTTGAAGCATGTGTGAAGTTATTTAATTCAATTCAATCTATATAGTTAGGTATATATTTTTGACTATGTACACGATAAAATTATAAGTAATCTAATTTAACTTAAAAACCTTTATACATAACAATATAAAAATTCAGCTACCGCATGTTTGTGTAGGCAAACTTGGAATAGTAGTCGATGCATTAACAAGAAATTCTGATGCAACATGAAATGTATTTCTTTAAAAGAGTGTTTTATATGTGTACTTTTATCTCGAAGTATCCACGGAATGGGAATATTAAAACTAGCTGACTTGCGCAACTTCGTCTGCTTCATATAAGACAATTTTGCCCGTTCTTGCAACATTTTTCATGGCTGATCCGCTCCTATTAGTCGTAGCGTGATGTTATATAGCCTATAGCCTTCCTGGATAGATGGGCTATCTAACACAAAAATAATTTTTCAATCGAACCAGTAGTTCCTGAGATTAGCGCGTTCAAGCAAACAAACAAACAAACTCTTCAGCTTTATAATATTAGTATACAGACTGCGTCACTGCGCGGTGGCCGGGCTTAGCTAGTAATAACTTGAAACTAACTGCGGCTAACAATTGTGCACATTTTAATATGCAGATTCTTGATAACCTCCACTTGTAGTTAGGTCCCGGGTAGACATAGCTATCATTTTTATTAATAAACATACATAAGCTACATCAGGAACTGGACTGGAACTGTATGTCTCCAAAAGCCATAAGCAATATTTTAGGCGGATCTAATTCACGTCGTGTTATACACATTTCGCTATATCTTTGATTCTACGTAAAAAGAGAGCAAGGTGTCAAGGTGAACATTTTGTAACTAAAAGTCCATTAACACTTTTCCAGACCCTTGGATAAAACTCCGAGATCTTACGATTGTACGGTAACATAAGTGAAAAATCACGTCCAAAAACCCGTAGTAGCCTGGCATAATTTTAAATTTAAAAAAGCAGAATGTGATTGCTGTCTAGGCGCCAATTGAGTAAGAGATGACTTCTTTAGTAGAATATCATAGCTTTTACATAAAAATCTTTATTTTTTAGAATATGAAGTGTATTTCACACGGGTGTCAGGCGTACGCCAGCGGCACCGCTGGTACAGCCTTCACGAACCTGGTGACTCATCTCCTGGCAGCACAATGCCTTATCACCGAACCATGGCCTAAAGACTATTCATACGGACTGACCAGTAAGTGGCACTATTTGTTTCTATGACATACTGTCCAGTGCGGTACTGTTATAGGCAGTGGACCTAGAATTTTAAGTTGAAATCTTACATCCTGGGTTACCAAACTTGTAAGTACGTTTCACGTACCAGAATCCCGTCCATTGTTTTATATACGTTTTATATTCTATAGGAGTAAAAACAGCTGTTAAAATGAACGTAAATAATTATTAAATACGCAAATAACTTCAAAAAGTCAGAGTTGCATGCTTGAGATCGAACTCGAGACCTTTGCGTGGCAGTCCAACGGTTTCCTATTAGGCTGTCAGCGCTTACATGGACTTATTTGCCTTGATTTGCTGATCCAAGTGGTTTGAAAACTCTTAAAATGTCTTGGTACTAACTGAGGTGTGAGCTTCACAGTTGTCTTTAGCTGATAATTTTTGCGATTAATTACAATATCCACAATATGTGCTGGTAAAGTTATGTATTTTTCAATATAGTACATTCAAAAAGAAAATTCTATCTTTCTTTACTCGTAATCCTATGTCTAATGTTTGTTCGATAGATGGCGATACGTTCGATTTTATTATCATCGGATCGGGCGCAGGCTCTGTGCTGGCTAATCGACTGTCTGAGGTCGAGGATTGGAAAGTTCTCCTCATAGAAGCCGGTGGTGACCCTCCAATGGAAAGTATTGTAAGTAGATACGACTTGGCAAAAGATATTACAGAAACAAGTACTAGATTATTACAAAACATAGGATCAATTGCAAAATATACCGCTTACAGCCATTGACAGCCAACGTGTCGTTGCTTTAAACGCCTGCCTGGCTTAGACTAAGGGAGAGAGTATATCTCGGCTAACGGTTGTTACCAATAATTTAGTTCAATTATTTCCCCTATTTACATCTAATTGACTGAATGCCGACAAGGGCTGTATTATTTTTGACAAGACTAATAATATATCCTACATCAATCGGGTCACTATTAAGAAAATCTAATGACACATCATTTATAAAAATAAATTAATTTGTTTATGCTTTAGCACCTGCCCAAGAAATAGACATGTATATGTTTACCTATAAACGAAAAACATTACCTTCTTCTTAATCAGTTGTTAAAATGATAACATAGAATACATAATCCTCGTTCTAGGTACCAAACTTCTCTGGAGCTACACACAGATCTCGGGATGCCTACCAGTATTATACGGAAGAAGACGAGAACAATAGTTGGGGATGCGTAACTGAAAGGTCCTTCTGGCCCCGTGGACGAGTCCTCGGCGGCACCAGCAGCATCAACGGTCTTCTCTATATGCGAGGCAGCGCTGGAGACTACAAACCATGGCATCAGAAAGAAGGAGATGGTTGGGACTGGCCCACGATAAAAGAATACTTCAAGAAGAGCGAAAGAATGGTTGATCCCTTTATTCTTAATAACCCAGAATTAAGAAAAGAACATGGCACGGAAGGTGAATTTATTGTAGATCAGTTGAACTTCACTCACGGAGATTTCGCTGATAAACTAACAAATGCGTATAAAGAAATGGGTTTAACATATTTGGATGACTTAAATGGACCTACTCAAATGGGTGTCGGCAAGATTAGAGGCAGCAGTCATAAAGGACGAAGAGTCAGTACCGCTACGGCTTTCTTAAACCCGATAAGAGAACGTAAAAATTTGTACGTTATGAAGCATACCTATGTGCGTAAGATTGAATTTGATGACAATAAGAAAGCGAAAGGAGTTATAGTGAGTCTACTGTATGGTGAGCGAGAAGAATATTTCGCGTCCAAGGAAATCATCGTGAGTGGTGGCACTGTGAATACTCCCAAAATATTGATGTACTCAGGTATTGGACCTAAAGCACACCTTAAAAAACTGGATATTGAAGTAATAAGTGATCTGCCTGTGGGAAAAAACCTACAAGATCATGTTCGTATTCCTATCCCAGTGGTATTAGATACAGGAGCTGAAAGGAGAGGTGAAGAATTCTGGCACAAAGCTGCTGCTCAGTACTTGGTTGATCAGACAGGACCTCATGCTACTAATTATGATCAGCCTAACATTAACGCCTTCCTGTCAGTGCCAGATGCAAAATCCCTGCCTGATGTTCAGATAGATCATAACTATTTTGTACCAAACACATCTTATGTATATTCACTTTGCAAAGATACCATGTTCTTTAAAGACAGTATTTGTAAACAGTTTGCTGAGTTCAACTCTAAAAAAGAATTGTTGTTAATCTTTGTGTCATTATGTCGTCCACATTCAAAGGGAGAAATATTATTACGTGGCGAAAATCCAATGGAACATCCCAAAATACTTTCAAAATATTTTAGCGATCCAAGGGACATGGATACTTTTGTGAAAGCTTTAAAGAAAGTTACAGAGATTGTTAACACTCCGACATTTAAGAACATGAAAGCTGAATTAAAGAGGGTTCATTTCGAAGCCTGTGATGGTCATGAATTTGAGAGTGACGCGTACTGGGAGTGCATGGCTCGCACTCTTACTTATCACGTGTATCATCCTGTAGGTACTGCCAAAATGGGTAACGCTAAGGATCCTCATTCTGTCGTAGATAGTAGACTAAAAGTATATGGAGTTGAAGGTTTGAGGGTAGTTGACGCAAGTGTAATGCCTACTATACCAAGTGTCAATATTAATGCAGCTGTGATAATGATTGCGGAAAGAGCAGCTGATTTTATCAAAGAAGATTATAAGATTACTAATAACAAAAAAGATGAATTGTAATTATTGAGATCATAAAATCTGTATTTAAAAGTCATAAGTATGTTAATGTATATAATATCTAAATAAATATCCGGAAGTTAAATCATTTGTGTCAATAACGTCAATACAACCAATTTGGTAAGTTTATGTATATATTAAAGTGAAGTTAGTGTACAGTTATTAAAGTAAGGCGCGATTCATGTAAACAATATGAAGTTAAAATAATAATGAGTACCTTAAAATATATGTGACGAATCAAGAACGACCTCATTTTTATTAGTTGGTTAAAAATAACTTCATAATAACTTTGTCCTTATGTACTAATCCAATATACTTCTGGTAGATCTATAAATTATAAATACCAATTCATAAAATCCACCTTTAAGATTTTATATAAGCAAATTAATAAAAAAAAATCTAGCCTATAAATTTATTTATTTATTTATTTATTTATTTCATGCACAAAACAAGTTACAATTTTTTACGTAAACATATAAAGCTTATAACTAACTTAGATCTAAATTGTAACTCAGCAATATGTGCATACACAAAAACATGATAGTTTCACGTGACTATTAATAAATTTCGGCATGAGTTACTGTGTACATACAAGATTAATAAAACAGAGGGAAAACAATATAAGTATATATGTGTATTTTAAAATATTAAGTGTCGGTCATACTAAATTCAGGCAGTTTGAATATTATACCTTCTGAGAAGGTTGTGGTTTTGAATGGAGGATATCTTTGACAATTTTTATATATGATAGAAATCTAGAATTAAAAATATCTAAATGTAAATTATTTGTCGCCAGTTCGTTATATTGACGTGCCATCCTTACTAGGGGGTTGAAACAGGAAATATTGTTTTTGTAAATTTTTAATGCAAAGAGATTAACATTATTTGATCTACGCTCACTATATCTGGTATTCAATGATATATTAGAAAGCAATACAGGGGAGTCAATAATTGAATGCATTATTTTATACAAGTAAACGAAGTCAAAGTACTTGCGGCGTATTTCCAGTGACTGGATTTTAAATTTTAACAATCTCTGGTCATAGTCAGGGCATGTGCGAACCATTTGCCGCCGATAACACAAAACTCTTAGGCACTTCCTTTGAACCCGTTCTATATCGCCGATATGAACTTTATAGTATGGAGACCAAACTGGGGAACCATATTCCAAAATGCTACGTACTAGAGCAAAGTAAGGATAAAGTACGCTACGAGGTTTTTTAAAGCCTTTAGTGGATCTTAGAACAAAACCAAGCACTTTGTTAGCCTTTGTAATAATATATTCATAATGAGGTCTAAAAGAGAGCCCGTCGTCGAACAATATACCCAAGTCTTTGGCGACTGTGGATCTTTCCAGGACCTGTCCATTGATTGTATAATCGTTTATTATTTTGTTGCGTTTATTAGAAAATGATATGATGAAACATTTACTAACATTCAAGTACATTTTATTTGCATTGCACCAGTCCGAAACAGTATGCAAGTCCTTCTGCAATTGTAAACAATCATTAAGCGACATTATCCTCGTAAATATTTTTAAGTCGTCGGCGTACAAAAGGCATTGACAAGACAGGCGCTCGACCAGATCATTCATGAATAAGACAAAAAACAGGGGACCCAAATGAGACCCTTGCGGGACGCCCGAAGATACTACCACTGGTAAAGAGAGATATCCTTTTAAAGCTACTAGTTGACTTCGGTTACTAAGGTAAGAAGATATCCAACGAAGTAGATTGCCTTGAATGCCATAGTTTCCAAGTTTCCTACAAAGCAGAATATGGCTCACTTTGTCGAACGCTTTAGAAAAATCGGTGTAAATAGTGTCTATTTGACCACCCACTGCAAATCCCTTACAAAGATAATTCTTGTATTCCAAGAGATTAGTGACTGTGGATCTGGTTTTGACGAAACCATGCTGTTTTTCTGATATAATGGGCTTAACGTGATTATACAGATAATTATACACTAGTGACTCAAATAATTTGGCAAAACAAGATAGTATGCTTATTGGTCTATAGTTTTCGCATCGTGATTTGTCGCCATTCTTGAATATAGGAGTAATATAGGCTACTTTCCAACGTTGTGGAAAAATACCGTTACATAGTGATTTATTAAATATAATACAAAGAGGACGTGATAACTGTTTAGCACATGACTTAATAAAAGAAGGAGGAAGGAGATCGGGGCCTGCACCCTTGCTTATGTCTAATTGTTGCACTTTGTGTAAAACATCTTTATTTGTAAATGAGATGGAAGACAATACGGTACCTACATAAGAGTTGGCGATGTTAAAATCAGAATCATTATCCGATGATGAGGATGGATTATCACAGTTGGATGGGTCAAAAACAGATCCAAAATAAGCAGAAAATAGTTCGCAAATACCCTGGCCTCCCGATGAGAAAGAAGAATCACCCATTGACATTACTCGTGGCATGGAAGTTTGGTTGCCCTTTCTATTATTAACAAATCTCCAAAACGATTTAATATTCTTATTGATAGAGTCTTCCATAGAAGATAAATATTGTTTGTAACACTCATTAGCTAGTCTATGACATCTAGAGCGAAGTAAAGAGAAGGTATCGTAGTCACGAGGATTATTATACTTTTTAAATAGCTTGTGGTATTTTTTCTTTTCTTGGTTACATCTGATTAAGCTTTTACTGTACCAACATGGGTAAGTTTGACTTTTAAGCTTTTTCATGGGTGTGTGTTTATTTATTATGTCGAACAGCCTTTTATAGAAAATGTCAGTACATACGTCAACATCATCCGAAGACAAGAGTTCATGCCAAGGTATCGAGTCTAATTCGGTCTTAATGCGGTCTAAATTACATTTGGAAAACAATAATACTTGGCGAGTACATTTAGCAAGTCCTTTTGCTTTATAGGGCAATATAACGCCAATTGTAAGAGCTGGATGATGTTTATCAATTAAACTTAGGGGAAGGGTATCGCCGATAATAATAAATAATATATATTAAATTATACGATATAATAAATTATTGTGTATACAACGTTATTCTTACTTAGTACGAAACCTGAAAATAGTTTGTTCAGAATCAGCAATAGAATCGATTACAATAGTTTTTAAACCATGTTATATTTTATCCCAAATGTCTATCATCATAGGACACACTATTTAATAGGTAAGAAACGGCTGGCCGGCGGCGGCCGGTAGGCATTTATCGAACAAGCCACAATACATAGTTAAATGCTTAGATTATTATCATATAGTTTGGGAATTCCCCTTTCGGTGTGCACCCTGCACCGCTACCCGCACCCCGGTGTCGTCCTGCGGGACGTCCCGCCCGCGCCCGCAGGCCCCGCCCTGGGCAGTGAGCGGTCATTGGCGCATTGGGTGACAATATTTCCGTGAGGACAACGGTGCAACTATATTAGCTGATAGCTTAGTGAGGTTTTATTATTTCTGATTCTTTTTTAGTATTATTGATTGTTCTTATAATAATATGTTTGGGGTGTTTCGGCTTTTGTACCAAGTAAGAATAACGTTGTATATTATTCCTTTGGTTTTCTGCAAGAACCTCTTTGTTTTTATTACACTAAAAACTTACTTAAATTTTCAGAAAAACAAGTAAACTTAAGTTGCTGCATTTATTTCAATATTTACAAATAAAATGAGTTATTTAAAACAACAATTATTCTTCGTCCTCATGCATTGATCTTATAGATGAAGTCGCAGACGATATATCGTCACCAGCTTCCAAAAGATTTATCTGACTGCCAAGGTCAGATAACCGGTATCTCTTTTTCCGAGCAACTTCTTTACCGATCCTGTCACAAATTTCTTCCACACTATCTCTTAGCTCAATCGGCAGGTCTCTAACTATAACTTCTTTCAACAAATTGTTCGTCACTTCTCGGCACAATCGTGATGGTTTTCTGTATAACTTGTTTTCCCCTGTTATCTTCGATTTACAATTCTGCAAGAATTCCTTCAGTTCCCCTCTTGATGTTTTCCTTAACAACCAAAACACCGTGTTAATGCAACAGACGATCGAGAGTAATGCCACACACATAGTAAAAATCCATAGGCAAATAGATATAATAGCATTTCTACAGCATTTACTGTATGCTGACGTATCTCCTTTGAACAGAGGGCAAAGTTTACCCGTCAGTAGATCCTTTAGCACAATTATGTTTTGAGAGATCGTGGAGCAATTTGAATTTATTTGGACCCTTAAATCAGTTGTTTTAACCGTTTGCTTTGGCTCAGAAACAACGCCTAGACCCGTACTTATAGCATATATATCTCCGAGTGTTATGGGTTGATCTAGGTCTCTGCAAATGTTACTTCTAGGAACATATACTATGTCCGGCAGTTTTTTGTTTATATTAGTTTTACAGTTTGGTACGCTGACGCATTTGCCATGCCTTGGGTCGAAATAGGGGCGCCTACCACTGTATTTTAAATCGCAATGAACAGGTACGCACTCGTTTAGAGTATCCTCGTCTAGAGATTTGCAATCACTCTTTTTATGGGTTTTATAAATCTTTAGGTATTCTGGCGATCTTTTTCCATTCAATTTTGTATTAAAAGGAATATTAACATCTTGTTGTATATGCTTTTGCTTCCCACATTTAAAATCTATGACAAAGTCGCAGTAACCAGCCTGGTCGTACTGATACAATGTCGGTAATACATAAATTAACGTTTCCCGTCGATTCGGCATTAGTGATTCGATGTTATCGCTATAAATAATGTCTCTACAACAGTCTTTATATGGTTCATCATCGATACAACACATTTTTGTCCACGAACGTACTCTGCAAGATTTCCAACGGTGATCGTTTTCAACATCTACATAAAATAATATTCCAACTGACCCCTTATCTATAGGAAATATTCCTTTATCTAATACAGTAACAGCGGATAGAGCTTCGTGTATTGTAGTTTTGGATAACACTAAATATAGGCAAGCCATTGTATACACAAACATTTCTTGTCAGACATTTTATTTTGACAGATTTTGGCATTATGTAGTGCATTTGTGTAATAGTAAAGAGGTCTATGACTACGAGTAGTTCTTCTGCCTGTCCTTTGACGTTTACCAAGTCGTTATTCGATGCTAAATTATTTTATCATTAGCCATTTGGTTTGTCCCACTGGTGGGCCATAAGCAAGCGCTTGGACTTCCGAAGCACTCCGTTCATAGAGTCCCTTTTAGAGACGTCCAAGTCATCCCGCCATCTTTGTTTAGGTATACCTCGTCAACTGTCTTGTGGCTCCCAATTAGTCACGATTTGTGACCACCTCTCTGGGTGTATACAGCAGACGTTTACAAACCAGTCTCATTTCAGCCAGGCGGATTAAATCAAATAAATGGAAATATACTTCCCGCAAGTCAAATAAATTAAATTCTCTTTTCCATACACAAATGAAATAGAACCAGATAAGCAGTTTAATGTAATGCCAAAAACGGACGCATGTATATAAAGACACGTGCGCATAGCGCTCTCAGATCTAGCCGGGTTATATTCGGCCGAATATATATATATTATATATATATTGACTTAATTGGTAAACGTATTGCGTATGTCTTCATGTGTAAATATGAAGGCGTATATACCAATACGCCATCCTTTTACATTATGTTTTATTTAAATATGATGTGAAAAAAAAAATCACTTCAAAGTGAAATCGCCTTTTAAATTTTTATTTCTTTTTGTGCTTCTATGAAAGTTGTCTTTTTATTATGTTGTAACAAGTAACCATTTATGCAGCATTTATTTCGCTCATACTGGAGCATCCCACCTGGGGGTGAATTTTCATTTATCCGAAGATCTTTTATTTCTCTTTTATAAGAACCTAAATAATATCCTGGATTTTAATTTTCGCAACTTTCAATATGCAACATAACTGTGATCCTACTAAATGGAATAAGATCATACGTAGCTTAAATTTTGAGTAAAACCTTAACGACAAAATTTTGAAATCAGTATGAAATAATTTGATAGTTTTCGCCTGAAGTTTAAATAAGCAAGCATACATAAAGAAAAGAACACAGTAAAGCATTCAGAAACCAATAAATGAAAGAGCTGAGTGAGGTTTTAAAAATATGTGCAAACTCAAGCTGCGTCTATACATTACATTTATTACAATTTGTAATCATTTTACAGCTTTATAATAATTATAACGTGATAGCTTTTGACCGCAGCTAGGCTCGCTCGGGATTAAAGGTAACTGAACCCGCGAATACGTTTATGAAAATTTTCATGGTAATCGGTCGAGTAGTTTGGGCGTGAAAGCGTATTAAACTTACATTCGCATTTATAATATTAGTTAAGATTTACATTTATATAATGGTATAGCTAAAATACTGTAGGTTAGCACAAATCTCTTACATAAACAAAACTACGCACAATCGCCAGAGGACATCTCATTCCCGTTAATCTATTGATGGAAGTAAATTAAACAGCTTTAAGCTCGAAACGAAAAGGGGTGCAAATGAAATTCGACACAAAGACCCATTGTCCGTTTCGATCCTAACTGAATAAAGAGATACCGACAAAGAGATGCAATTAAAAACCTCATTATCTTGTTTGTGACAAGTGATTGGTTAAATTATTTATGTAGTGATATATTTTGAAAGACTTCAAACTGTAACTATAAGTGTGAAACACTGAACAACGTTCGGAAATCGGAACTCGGATGAGAAATTTAATGAAATTACGGAATAGCTTTTACACTGTAATTGCTGAAAGTCGTTTGAGTGCCTTGTTAATCACTTATGTACGATAGTGAGGTATTGGTTTAATTCTCGGGTCATAGAAAGTGATATTGAGTTTTCGATTAGGCAAATTTAGTAGTGGGTCTGAATTCGGAATGGTGTTCAGTTGACAGCAATAGTACCGTCCCGCGGGACTATTACGCGCGGGAAAACTAAAAAGTAGTAGGCCTCTTTTTTCGGTTTTATATAATCAGAAAACTTCGAAGATAGCAATAGCTCAAACCCCTTACGTACCTCCTAAAAATATCTACTCCACACAAAATATTCTAGTTAATAAGTATATATTAGCACGGAATTTTATTATCACATCAATCTATTAGATTTTATCGCGCAGAAATATAATCCTAGTTAAATATAAAAGGTACGCACACTTAGGCGTCTCGCGCGCAAATAAGATTGGCGTGACGGTGGCGCCAGCGGAGCCGACCGCAAACTTGATTTCCCGCGCACCCGACCGATAATTATAGGAAATTGAAGTTGGCGGTAACGCCAACCGCGTTCTAGCACCGCATTTAATTATGTGTGTTTAAACTCTATTAACTCGAGAGCTCATAAGAACGAATAAAGTGATGCTTTAGATGTTGTTGCTGACGATGGAAATATTAAACAGTTCTTCTTCGCTTTTAAAATGTCAGCTAGGTTTGTCTATTCTCTGCTGTATATTTAACCTTTTGGTTCTAGCTTTTAATACTTTTGGCTACTTTGCTCACCCAGCGCTTGCTGTATATAAAAACTTTATTCTCTTAAATTGTCTATTAAAGAAACAACCCTACAAGGACAAGGTCTATCAAGTGTTTATGGTATATTATATGGTATTTATGTGCCTTCTGGAAAGACGTTTCGGCTTGGTCGTACTGGTTGTGGTCACAAACAGAGCGCAACAGTTTGGAAGGCCTACATGCGAAGGCAATGCGCAAGTGAGACTCTTGCAAGCTTTTATAGTCTACGTTATAAGGTTATTGCTTAAGCGGTCATTAAATAAACTTTAATCAATCAAGGGTCTTTCCGTAATGGGATTCTTACAATAGAATTTTAAACTGAACACTTTACTCCATTGTAGCGCTTTAGTCGTAACAATAATTTAATTTAAAACGATGGGGAATTAAAACTTTCTAATTGCGAATTTCGTGTTGCTTTGATGGTGAAGGAAAGCACTTCTTCGTGCATTATTAAAAGACTTGACTTTGCAAGTAAATTGGATAATAAATGCTGCCTTGAACTGCCCGGAAACTCTGTAGGTACTTAAAAACTGTTTGTTAAACTAAATAAATTAGATTAATGGAAAATGTTTTGTTTTAGTAAGTAATTAGTTAATTTGGTGTGCTACTAGTATCGAAAATGTGAAAGTTTTTTATGATATTTGTGTGCTTCTTCTTGGATATATCAAAGATAATGAATAATGAAAGCATACATTTTTATTCTGTGGTGAATAGTGACGGGTAGTATATAGAGTGTCTTATTTATGTGCCAAAAAAACGCAGAATCCTTAATAAAAACATGTTTGTTTAGAAACAATGATATTATAATTTTTTTTTGTTGTGTTTAATATCATTGATTAGAAATAAACAAATTATACAAATCGTTTTCTGAGTGGAAGTTGAATAATCAAATTAAAAAAATGATACAGTTGCCGAAAATTAAAAGGGATCCCAAATTGACAGAAAACTTGTGCAAGTAAGAATAAGTTGTTGATATTCTTTAGGCCCAAAGGGTCTACGAGATCGAGCGATGTTCAAATATGTGACGGTATTTCATCTCAGAAATGATGTCCATGGTTTTACCTGCTCAGTAGCAAGACGGAGGTGCAGGGCGAAGTTTTTAATGACATCATTTATTTTTATAGTCAAGGTTATCTTAGGATAGCACTCTTTTCCTGTGTCGTATAGGCCGGCAAGAGATGCCCGGTTGTCACCACTGCGGTGACTGCCGCGACGTTGTTGAGGACACGGCGATGCACACTTTGGCGAATTGCCCCGCCTGGGCATCGCAGCGCCGTGAATTGATCGCGGCAGTCGGATTGGTTGCTCTCTCCCTCCCGGCCGTAGTTCAGTCTATGGTCCGGAGTGAGAGGTCGTGGAACGCCGTCGCCTCCTTCTGTGAGGAAGTGATTTCCATCAAGGAGGCGGCGGAGCGGGAGAGGGAGCGCTTAAACCCTCTCCCCAACCGCAGAGCCGGGCGCCGGAGGGCGCGAGATGACATCCAGCCACCCTGAGTTTTGACCTGGGGGGGTGGGCTTTGTGGGCCTGCCCGCCATCCGATCAGCACCAGGTCCGAGAGGCGGCGTGCGTGTTCCCACGCGCGCTTCTGCATCGTGTATCCATCCCCCCTCAGGGGGATAGCAGGGATAAAATTAGTGGTGCCCCATTAGGCACCTTTGGCAGGTCTGTTTGTGTAGTGGCCTGCCGTTTCATACGGCGGGCCGAAACCTCGGCGGGGTCGCGATTGCATGTGAAAACGATTAGCGCGGCCCCGCCGATTGTGGTTATGTCAACGAACACTGTGGTAGGTTTAGTCGGTATCCCGGGAGGTCCATTATTATCATTTCAACATCTTTTTCTCTTACCCCGGTGAGTCCGACATAACCCCTCCGCTCACCCCGCGGAGGGATATGCCCTAATGCATTCCCCCACGTAAAAAAAAAACAAAGGATAGCACTCTTATTCTTCTATTTCTAGTCTATTTCTGTCAGTAAGTATTTGCGTTCCAGGGTCAGAATACCCTTTTTTGTTCCAGCAAGCAGAAAAAGAGAGAGAGAGAGAGAGAGAAAAGCAATCCCATGATACTATTTATCGCAAAGATATTGTAGAACTATAGATGGATCATATTTAAGTTGAACTATTTTACCATAAGCGCTACTCGTCATTCTAATGCAAGCATATCGGGTGATAAAAAGAGATAACAATAAATGATGTTTTGGAAAATATCTTAAATTTGAGACCGTCATCAATATTTATCTATTAAATAAGAGTTATAGCGTGTACAGTGCCGGTTATTCAAGCCGAACAGGATTTTTGGCGAAGAATAATGGAAATATATCATAACATCGGTAAGACGATATGAGATTATTGTATTTTATAAAAGTTATTCGTACGTTTTAGTTCATATCTTAACTAAAGATCAATTATAGTTTGCGTATACATATGTCAGACTGTAAAATTTGTGATTATTTTGCTATTTTCATGTTAAAATTACAATAAAATAACAGTGACTGAGTGTTTTTGACATTTGACCTACCTCATAGTGTTGTGAGCCAGAGATCATTTAGATTCCTGGAATATCGATATTGATAGGTATATTGTTCGGAGCTTTGCTTAATCAAATTTCGTTCCAAATATGTAAACTTATTTATTTATATTTGGCAATGATTAATAGAAACATACAAAAGCTAACTACATACATATTATTTTTTACAGATTTTTCGTCGATCCTGAGGTGAGAAAGGTGTGGATAAAATATAAGGAGAGGTGATGTATGGAGACCGCCACAGTACATAAAAATATGCTCTTTATATTTTGAAGAATCATGTTTTCGTGATATATATATATGAAGCGGATTCTTCATTTCTTAATCATCCACTATCGTGTCAGCCACTGAATGCAAAATATATCTGCATAGTTAATATCGATATATATTTAATGAATAGTAGGAACAATATATAACTTAGTTCTTGATAGTATACTACAAATGCTCTAAAACTATTATTATGAAGGTTTTTGTTATTTATGGCCACCATTTTATTTTAAAGGAGTAAAAAGCATTTGATTCCTTTAGCATAAATAAATATTGAGAAATTTGCGTGTGAAAGAAGTGTGGGATTTTTATACGAGTGTAATGGTAGATTTGGGCATATTGAAAACGGTTTTTTAGTGTGTCTGATATAGTTATGTTCGGTCTATTATGATGTGTGGTTTTATCTGTGATTATTCTCCTATCCTAAAAGAAAATGTTTTATATTCTAAAATAGTTCTAGGCTTATATTTTAATGGTTAAATTTGTAACACCTTTTTTTTTTTTTTTTTTTTACGTGGGGGAATGCAATGACGCATATCCCTCCGCGGGGGCGGGCGGAGGGATTATGTCGGACTCGCCGGGGTAAAAGAAGATGGAAAAGAAATAATGTACCTCCCGGAATACCGACTAAACCTACCACGGTGTTCCTCGACAAAACCACTATCGGCGAGGCCGCGCGAATCGCTTTCGCATGCGGTCGAGACCCCGCCGAGGTTTCGGCCCGCCGTATGAAACGGCAGGCCACTACCCAAAGAGACCTACCCAAAGGACTTCGTCAAAAAAAAATTCCCTACTCGGACTCGACACAGAGGCGCGCGTGGGAACACGCACGCCGCCTCTCGGACCTGGTGCTGAACGGATGGCGGGCAGGCCCACAAAGCCCGCCACCCCCAGGTCAAACCTCAAGGTGGCTGGAGGTCATCGCGCGCCCTCCGGCGCCCGGCTCTGCGGTTGGGGAGAGGGTTTAAACGCTCCCTCTCCCGCTCCGCCGCCTCCTTGATGGAAATCACTTCCTCGCAAAAGGAGGCGACGGCGTTCCACGACCTCTCACTCCGGACCATAGACTGAACTACGGCCGGGAACGAGAGGGCAACCGATCCGACTGCCGCGGTCAACTCACGGCGCTGCGATGCCCAGGCGGGGCAAACCGCCAAAGTGTGCAGCTCCGTGTCCTCTACAACGTCGCGGCAGTCGCCGCAGTGGTGACAACCGGGCGTCTCTTGCCGGCGTATACGACACAGGAACTGGCCAAAACAACCGTGGCCAGTCAGAACCTGTGTCAGCCGGAAGGTGAGGGCGCCATGCCGCCTCTCCAGCCACTCCTGAAACACGGGACTTACCGCCACGATCGTGGCGTGCCCGAAATTTGTAACACCTAACACATCCCCTACCTGTTACCCAGAAAATAAACGCAGAATATATTCATAATGTTTCATATTTAAATACCTAATTGTTTATTGTACATTATCGTATATTATAGAAAACTCATTGAATTTGTTATAAATAAGTAATAACAAATATATTTTTTACAAGTAAGCCTATGTTAAGAGTTGGTTTGTCATATCTTTAAGCATCCTATTCTGCATTGCAAAATCGTGAATAAAATAAAAATCTATTGAAAATAATGATGTGCTATTTATTTATTTAGATTGCAATTTGTTGAGATGGAAAATACGTCAGCTGTCACGGATGACAAATGTCAGTCTATTTCAGGTTCCTATAAAATGGAAAAAAAGGATACATGACTGTCTAATTATACTAATATTGGATGTTATACCTGTAAACTACATTCTGATTTAAGCCTATGTTTAATCATACCACGTCATAAAGTAACGATGAGGTTTCAATTTAACCTTAGTTAAGTTATAAGTGTCATAGTTATTAGTAAGTCAAATTATGGATCATATATGTAGTTATATATAGTTCACAACGTGATTCAATAAATTAAGGCGTTGCAACCAGGCTCTACTATTATTCTGTGACAACCTAATCGAAATGACATGCACTTAAAGGTAAAAATATGCACAATCGCGTTAACTGCTGTTACAAATTGTATATATACCAAAGCGAAAGTTTAAATAATATGGGCCTTTGCTATAAGACATAGTAAATATGAATTCTTAAATTAAATCCGAAATTCACGTGAGTTGAGCCACGGGCAATAGCTAGTAATATATTTTTCATCGACACAATCGTGATACCGGTAATACACTGCACTATTGAACTACTGTCGGCCTCGATGGCGTAGTGGTTAGTGTAACCGACTGCTACGCCTGAGATCGCGGGTTCGATTCCCGCACAAGTCAAACATTTGTGTGCATGAACATGGATATTTGTCTTGGTCTGGGTGTTTCTATGTATAATATGTATGTATTTACAAAAAAAATGTGTATATGTATGTTTATCCATTGTCTAGTACCCGTAGTACAAGCTCTGCTTAGTTTGGGCTAGATGGTGTTGTGTGTATGTGGTAGAATATTTATGATTATTATTATTCTCTTTATTAGTACATTTTTCAATAATAATTATACTTTTAAATATACAGTTATAAAAAAAAATACATTTAAAAATCGGCATCGGGAACTGGGTCCAAGCTACCGGTGGTTAAGGTTCCAGCGAGAGGAACCTCCTCACGATGCGTGCCGTGTCAAGCAATACGGCCTTCTGCATCAGAGACTTAATCCAGCCGTCTAACGCGAGCCTCTTCAGATGGTGATCGTGACTCTTGGCAATCAGCCCATAGACTGATACGACTATCGGTACAATGATCGCTGAATCCACATCCCACATGTCGACAATCTCGTGCGCCAGATACAGATATTTAACTTGTTATCTTTTTCAGCCTTCATGAGATTCCCTTCATGAGGAATGGTAATATCAACGATCATTGCACGGCGCTCTAATCGGTCCACCATCACAATGTCAGGTCTGTTGGCTACAACAGTCTTTTCAGTAATGATGGACCGATCCCAGTACAACATTGCATAACCATTTTCGAGAACGGGGTCGGGCACATACCTGGTAGTACGGTACTTCTAAGTCCACGAGATCGTATTTTAAAGCAAGTTGCTGATGTATAATCCTGGCCACTTGGTTGTGTCTAAGCAAGTACTCGCCATTAGCAAGACGAGAACATCCAGAGATAATATGTCTGAGAGATTCTCCGGATTGGTGACACGCCCGACATATGTCAACCGTGCCATCCTTCAGGATATATCTCCGGTAGTTATTCGTCATCACTACTTCGTCCATAATTGCACAGACAAAACCTTCGGTTTCTCCAAACAGATTACCGAATCTTAACCAGGATACGGACGATATTAAATCTACGTCGGGCCCATATAGAGCCCGATAAAACCGACCGTGTAGCTCCTTGCTCTTCCATATAACCTTGCGATCCTCAGTTGTAAGCACCACCGGTTTGCGCCAGTTGTCTTTAGCCAGAGCGAGCGGGGTGAGGCCAGTATCCACTGCCACCACATCACGATGGACATCCACGTTATTGTGGAGAAAATATTCTCGGAGATTGCACACCTCACGGTTATGGAAGGTCTTGGCACATAAAAAGTCACGACCCCCACATTTCAGCGGGATGTACAACCTCATTACAGAAGAACGTGGATGGTGCATTCTGTGAGTGGTTAGCAGTGACCGGACTTTTCTGTCCAGGGCATCTAGTTCTGATTGAGTCCATCTGAGTATGCCGAAGGAGTATGCAAGAACTGGCATAACCCAATCGTTACAGGCTCGCACCCTATTGCCACCTGTTAAAAGACTTCTTAGTACCTTCTTCAGGCGGCCAAAGAAACGTTCCCGTAACGTTTGTTTCATTCCAGCCTCGGAGATATTTAATGCCTGCGACATACCCAGATATTTTTAGATTTCGGTTCCAGATAGAGATCTAAGTTGTACGGAATCTGAGAGTTGCACCCCAACAGATTCCATAATCTTGCCTCGCTTCACATGCATAACTGCACATTTATCCACACCAAATTCCATCCTGATAGAGTTACTAAAGGTTTCGGTTACCTTAAGTAACGCTGCCAGTTGCAAATTGCTGGGGGCAAACAATTTTAAGTCATCCATGTAAAGGAGGTGGGATATAACCTGACCATCTCTCCGCAACCAACAGCCCAGCTCTGAACTCTCTAAAGGAGTGCTTAAAGGGTTCACAGCTAGACAAAACCACAACGGACTCAGACTATCACCCTGGAATATACCTCGCTCGATCTTTATCGGTACACCATAACTCTGAATTTCTCGACATCCTGGATAGCGAAGAACAGTCCGCCATTGCCTCATACATGTCTTCAAGAAGGTGCATAGGGTTGTATCAATCTTATACAACTCCAGCACCCTCAAAAGCCATGCATGTGGCACGGAATCATAGGCCTTCTTATAATCTATCCAACATGTCGATAAATCTTTTCGGTTACGGTGAACCTGTTGGCCATAGGCCATATCAATAATAAGGAGCTCTTTAGTACCACGGGCCCCATTCTTACATCCATTCTGAGAAACAGATATAATGGAATTATCACTAATCTGTTTTGATAATTTTGTTTTCAAAATGGATGTAAGAAGTTTATAGACCGTTGGTAGACATGTAATTGATCTATAGTTTTTGGGATCAAGGGTACTACCAGACTTATGAAGTAGGTGGGTGATGCCAATTGTTAAAAAATGTGGTAGCGATCCTGATTCTAAGGATGATTGGAATTGAGATGCTAAATGAGCATGTGAGCTATGGAGCCATTTTAGCCAAAAATTGTACAGTTCGTCCGGACCCGCTGATTTCCAATTTGGTAACGAACGGACTGCACTGGCTACGTCATCTGTTGTTATTATAATTGGCTCCATTATAGGTAATTGCTCACACACTTTTTCTACATCCCGTATCCAATCACCTTCTGTGTGGCAGACAGGTGTCGACCAGATGCTACGCCAAAAAGTACACGTCAGAATTAGATCGCTCCCACTTTCTATACACCCACCTTTCATCCCTTTGGAATGTGCGGTTCTGGCGGTATCGATCCACCCGTTTTTTATAACGCCGGATACGGTTTGCCCACGCATAAATCTTCTGTTTCAGGAAGTCAATGCGCTCTGTGACTCAATACGTATAATCTTGCGAACTGATCCCAGTACCCGCAAACGCCCGAACCACAAAGCGCATGACTCTCGGATGTGTATTGCCCAACCTGAAACATATGAGCTTTCTGATGAGTGCTCTAGCCTCAGCAATACGACGCTCAATCCTGCACTGCCAAGCCGGTACAGACTTCAGTCGTGTAGCAGTTTCTTTTGATGGAAATTTAACAACAGCTACACGACATACTGCTACGGCCGCACAATACAGGATTGAGTGTGTATCACCGAGATTCTCACTATTATCTAAATAACTAGACAATAGTGAATCCAGAGCACTCACCGGTGCTATATTCTTTTTATGCGTAGGCAAACGTGGCAGTCGAGGTCTTAAGTTTCGTTTGATGGATGGATATTCCATAATGGCACACTCCAAAGCGCTCCGTAATTGGCTGTTGCACTGGGTACCTACATGAACAGCCTCTCCATCTGCCACTCCATCAGCAGAATTAAACTGTGGCTGTGGTGCAATTGTTACTACCTGTGCCACAGTTTGCGACGAAGAAGCGATGGGAAGGCTACCCTGCACGTCAGAGCGCAGCCTCTCAAGTACAGTGTCATCCAACATGGGGCTATGTTGGATTGCCCGTACTTGATCCGGCTCAAGAACCTGAAACAAAGGCAGCATGCGATCACGATACGCACTAAGGTTAGCTCTATAGCCACAAAATATGCCCGCATGATGTTCTCATTCATTGAGTTTGTCCATTTCATGCGGCGCACATTACCACCAATAGCGAGGACCACTCCTGAGGCCGGATGGCCTCTGGGTCCCAAGCAAGTTGGTGGCCGGCCTCTTCCCCGCCCACGTACAGGTATTGGCGACGACGGCGGAGAGAAGTACTCATCGCTGCTCGACGCCTCTGCAGTGTCATTATTATTATTATGTTTCTCTTATCACAGGTACTTTCTAACATATTATATTAGAAAATACCTGGCCCTTTGGGAGGCTTACACGGAGACATGGGTCCAACGTGAAGAGGCCCTTCGAGAGTTTTAATCAAAGGTGTGATGGAACACCTACAGCGGCACTAGCCGCAGCAGGCGTAGGACTATTGCTACGTATAGATTCTAATATATGGGCTATAGGTATGGGTGTTTGGTGGACCGGTATATTGCTAGCTATGGATGAAAAACGGCGTCTGCCCTGAATACTCTAATAGCATCAATGCAATGGGCAGACGGTGACTCGCCAACTCACTAGATGGGCCCCCTGATAAGCCACTATAGGCATACAAGCCAGCAGCAGAGGGCAACACCGGTGCGAGTGGCTAGGGGTGTCGAGCGGTGCGGCGCCGGTTTCACCATCACGGGTCTCGTGACAACGGAGACCCGGAGCGGGTTTCCCCGTAGTTATGCCCTTGAAAATGACACTTCCACCCCCAAGCATATAGCTCTAGCGGCCCCCCTTTGACCGGCCGACCAAGGCAAGCCAGAGTTGAGAGTCCTACGGACGCTCTTGACCACCCCAGCCAACCAGTAACGGCAAGCCGGGGACGAGGCCCTAACCAACTCTCTGAGGCATTCAGGACCGCAGTGTCACCACTCACATTCAGCCCGCCACAAGCTGCCCTGCGGTTTGTGCGCTTTAATTTAACCTGGTGATACATTTTTTGTTTATATCACAAGGCGAAGGTGATAGTTTTAAAGCTAGTGTACTGTGCCCTCCGATATCGCGTTAGTCTCATGATGAGATAACGACTGTCCCAGAGGGGTTTATTATTATTATTATTATATATATATAATAGTCAAAATGGAGACATCTATTTTGTGTCGACCCACTAGGGCGATAACGTTGTCTCTTTCTAGCATATGACAATTTGTTGGTTTTGAAAAGGATAACGACAATGACTATGATCTTGCTAAAATGTGATCCATTTATAGTTCTACAATATCTTTGATTTATTGTAATAGAACATTTCATAGGATTGCTTCTGCCATGATGGCAACCAAAATTTTAAGGGAACCGAGTTAAGTTATCGCGAACGGAAAATAAGTTAAAAAAAGATTTATTTATCAAAGTACAAAGTTTACTCGATAAAAACTGTTACAAGACTAACTTAAATCTAATTACAAATAATAAAATGAAAATAAAGTATCAGCTAATTGACATGACGCAAACTGTCGTGTAGGCTGCAAAATCGGCATAAAGGTGTTGTTATGCCGTGGTAACTCCTCCCTCCTTAAGACGGAAGCAGGTACTGCTGCCGGTAGCGTCCTCGCTACCATCGGAATCCTTGGGCGTCCTAGTTTTGTGATCTGGCTGGAACGCTGCAGATTTCCATCGATATATTTTCCATATTGCTGCTGCTATCAAGAGGATATAGAGCAGCAACGTTGTCCAACTAGGTGTAGCGATAATCAAGGGCCAGTTTACGTCGTTGTTTGCAGAGATGTCATTCGCTCGGTTGATAAGTTCGTGAATATTATCTAAGGATATTTCTTCTAGTTGTAGCTCGAACCTTATCGTTTCTTCTGGTACTGTCTGTTGCTTAGGCAATGGAATGATTTCATTGATGGCTATTATACTGGTGTGCGTTGTAAGCGTTGTGTTCATAATGTAGATCTTACAATCTTCTGTCAGTGAAATTAGGATCACTCCGACTACTCGCTTGTATTCTGTCTTGGAGTTGCATTCTGTTCGAATAACCTGTTCTTCTTTCAGCACCACTAACCAGCTGCTGTCTCCAATCTTCTGTATCTTGCCGTTAGCGAGGTTCATCTTGGCGTATGTGCAGTTGGCTTTTCTGTGTTGTATGAGGGCTACGATGCAGTCTTCAGAATCGTCAATTTTTCTTGTTTCCAGAGTCTTGCAGAGTTGGCTGCCATCAGTAAGTGGATCGCAGGTTTCTGTCAGGTAAGTGTACTCATCGTTCCCAAGTGCAAGGTGTTTGGATTTTGGCATAATAGTAAGGTTATTTTTATCAGGAATGGAATAAAGATGTATAAGGTCATATGTTTCAGGAGAGATAGATGGGATTTCTAGAATAAAGTTAATTGAATGTGCTGTACTATATGCTTTAACATTAATAGATTTTTCTATTAGATGTATGTTGCTTATGTTTATTTCAGATACTGGCTTAAAACTATATTGTTTATATAATTTAGTTAATTCGGCAATAAGGTTTTGAGAGTCAATAATACTGGGATGCATAGTACCCAACCGAGCAAACGTCATTGCATCTTCTAAAATCATTAATTTATCTAAAATTATCTGTAAGCTAAAGTCTATCTGTATGTATACATCTAGGAAATGTAAATGGTTATTGACACTATTACGATCTCTAGTAAGATTTTTAAGAAATTCTGTTAAATGCTTCTGATTCTCGTCTAATTTGTTTAACTGGTTACTAAACTCATTTATTGTATTTTCTGCTAATACTAAAGACTTCTTTTGAGAGCTTTCAATGTGGTTAATTTTATTTCTAATATTAGATATGTCATTTTCAAATTTAATCGCATCTTCATTGTCAAGATTTCCTGTAATGGCTTTAACAACTGAACCTAAACCGTTAATAATACCACGTCTCCTTCTAATTGGAGGTGACAAAAATTGCAGCTTTTCACTAATTATGTTTAGATTATATTGTATTTGGTCTTTGTAAGTCTTATGTAGCTCTCCGAATGTTAAACCTTCAGCAGCTCTAGTACTTGCATATAAAGACATTAACTTCATAGATGTAACACGTAAACTAGTTATATTATAAATACAAGCTAAACTAAAGTAATTATCTTGTTTAAGAATCTGTCCTTCTTTAAGTAATAGGATGCCATTTCCGTTATCTATAGATTGTATGTTTACGGTGGCTGACGTGTAGAGCACGACGGCTCCTGCGAAGAGGGTCCTGCAACAAGATGAGGCCTACGTAATAACTTAAAGTGAACCCTAATGGACTTAGAGTTAGGGTGATTACCTATTATCTCGGCGATGTTATTTGGATGCAAGTGGATGATCTTGTAGGGTCCTTTGAATACTGGCTTCGTTTTGTCGCTGCGCGCCGTCTTTGCTACCTGTTTATATACAGTCTCACCTACCTTGAACATGATTTCTTCAGCTGCCTGGTTCCTTTTAGCGATAACCTGTTCCTTATTTTTAGACATATGGGCTGAAACACATTCTTGAACGGCTTCAGCGTTTGTGCGATGTTTAATAACGTAATCTTGATAAAATTCTTTCGGGTAAAATAATTCTAGTGGGTTTCTAGAGACTGTATGCCCAAATAGTAACTCGTGAGGTGTGTATCCTGTAGCTGAATGGATTGCATTATTGTAAGCTATAACCGAGTACATCATTATGGATTGTATGGGGTCATCTTTATTAGTCATTCTTTGAATACGAACTATTTCTGCTATGGTAGAATGGAAGCGTTCGATTGGCGAATTTGAATTGGGATTATATGGCGTAGTAAAGTGAATGTTTATATTATGCAAAGCACATATTTCTTTAATAACATCATTATCAAACTTACTGTCAGAATCTGTAGTTATTTTGCACGGTAAACCTAATATTGAGAAAATTTTAATTAATGCTTCTGCTATATGAACGCTGCTACTTGCGCTTAAAGGAGAAGCCTGTGCGAATTTTGAAAAATTATCAATTACAGTAAGAAAGGTTGCTCCACCTGTTGAATATAGATCCATGAATAAATGTTCCATGGGCTTAGTAGGTGTTTCAGTAAGGGCTAACGGAGGTTTAAGAGGGTTTCTTTCATACTTTGCTTTTAAACATGTATCACATTGATTAATATAGCTCTGTATTGTAAGTAACATATTGGACCAATGGTAATTACGATGAATTTGCTTGTATGTTTCTTGAATACCGCGGTGTACTGTCTTACCTTCATGGTATTTCTTAATAATTTCATTTTGTTCAGATCTATTCTCAACTAAGGTTACGCGTGAGGTACACTTTATTAATTTTGGGCCACGGTTATTAAATATCGTTGTATAAACTCTAGAAAAAGCATAATATAGTTCATCACTATGGAAGTAACAATGAAAATCTCTATCGGCTACTGTATGTTCCTTTAGGAATCGTATTATTTCTGCATCTGTGTTGTTTATGGGAATAAAGACATCTTTGATAACATTTCTTGTACTTGTAGATCTATTATCTACTCTATATGTGGATCCGGGTGTTGATCTTATGTGGAATTGTTTTAACTGCCTATCTATTGCGTCTGCTATAATAGGGATGCCTCTATTTTCGTTATCTGGTTGGGTGTGGTTGGTTGAAACTAGTTCCGGGTTTTGGGATACTATACTCATACTATCAGATACGGTACCTGTCTGAGATTCGGGGATACTTGGGTTTTCGGGTGGATTAACGTTATTTTGGTTATTACTCTGCTCGTTTGCGGCTTCTCTTGCGCGATCAAAAATTCTATTAATTATGTCGTCATCGTTATTGTCATCTAAATTTACAGCCAATGAGTCTATACTATGGTGAAATATCTTAGCACGAGATAAAGCGTCCGCATTTGTATTTTGAAGACCCCTTTTGTACACAACATTATAGTCGTATTCTGCGAGTTTTAAGCGCCATCTAGTCAATTTGGAATTAGGATCTTTTAATGACATTAACCAAGTAAGAGGCCTGTGATCTGTATATATTGTAAACCTTCTACCATAAAGGTAGGGTCTGAAGTACTTGATTGCCCAAACTATAGCCAAAAGCTCTTTTTCTATAGTGGAATAGCGGGTTTCCGTTTCAGATAAAGTACGAGATGCAAACGCGACTGGCTTATCAGAACCAACAATGCCCTGAGACAAAACTGCGCCTAAAGCAATGTCTGATGCGTCTGTGGTTAGGATGAAATGTTCATCAAAGTTCGGGTACTGTAATATTGGAGCGTTAGTTAAGATCTGTTTACATTTATTAAACGCTTCTATAAAATCTGGGGAATGAATTACTTTATGATTTTTCTTAAGACATATTGTCATTGGTTTAGTTAATTTGGCGAAATCTCTTATAAATTTTCTATAATAGCCAACTAGTCCCAAAAAGGATTTAATATCTTTCTGCGTACTTGGTAACGGAAAATTAAGAACGGCTTTAATTTTATCTTTGTTTGGCTTAAGGCCTTCATCTGTAAGTTCGTGTCCTAAAAATGTTACATGTTTCTGAACGAATTCCGATTTATCTAACTGTATTTTAAGATTATGAGTTCTAAATCTTTCAAAAACCTGTTTAAGCTTTTCAATGTGTTGCTGGAGGCTGGTTGATATAATGATTACGTCATCCAAATACGTATAAACATTATCTATTCCTCTCAGAATGTGATCCATAAGGCGTTGAAATGTACTTGGTGCATTTTTCAAGCCAAAGGGCATTCTAAGGAATTCATAATGCCCTCTTTCAGTTGTGAATGCCGTCTTCTCAATATCGTTTGGGTGCATTTCTACCTGATGGTAGCCACTGGCCAAATCTAGGGTGGTAAAATATTGAGCGCGACCTAATCTATCTAAAATATCATGGATATTTGGCAAAGGGTACTTATCTTCGACAATACGTTCGTTCAACCGCCTATAATCAATTACGAGTCTCCACTTAACATTCCCGGAGGCATCGGTCTTTTTAGGCACAATATGCACGGGGCATGACCAAGGGGATATACTTTCTCTAATGATGCCTTGCTGTAATAACTTATCTACTTGTTTACGAATTTCGTTACGTTGTTGTGGAGCTTGTCTGTAACTACGTACAAAAATAGGATTATTATCGATAAGTCTGAGTTCGTGCTTAACTGCGTGTGTAAAGGTAAGGGGTAAATGTTCAGAATAAAACAGATCTCTATATTGATAACATAGCTTAGTGATTTCGCGTTTCTCCTCTTCATTCATATGCCCGGTACGTATTTTCTTAAGATTTTTACAAAGTTCCTGATCTACATTATTTATTTGCATGTTATTTAAACTATATGTGTTTATCGTATCAGGTTCCAGATACTTTTCTAACGATATCAAAGATTTATTTGGTATATATTTCTTTTCATCGTTAAAATTAATAACAGATGTTTTAAATAAACCGTTAGTTACTTTGATAATAGCTGCTGGCGAAACTAAACGATCTGACCAATAAAAATTATCATGTATATATTGACCGTCTGTGTAGTGTGTTTTAACGGTAATAATTTTCTCACATTTGGGTTCAACCTTAATCTTTTGAACGGGATAACTAAAATGAATCGGTATATTAGCAGTAGATGTACGTAAAACATTATTATTAAGATCAATGTTACATTCTAATAGTTTTAATAAATCACATCCAATAACGCCTTTGTATTTTGGGTCTAAGTTGAATATTAAAAATTTATGCGTTAAGTCACAGTTAAACGCAGGCGGTAAAGGGAGATAAACAACTTGATTATGTAGAGATGTACCGTGAGCAGTTACTATTTGAAATGGTTCTATTTCTATACAATTTTCAAACATAGTACCAAAAATTACATCAGATGCTACAGAAGATCGACTAGCACCTGTATCTATTAAAAACTTACCATTAAATTCGGGCAATTCAATATAGGGTAAATAGTCCTTATATTGGATGTTTATTTTAACTAGCTCTGGTCGTCTTGATCCTCTCCTGAGATAAAATCCTGATCGTAACTTACCTCTGCTTCGTTGTCACACGGCTCCGAGTCTGCGAGATTATTATTGGTATGACTATAATTGTAACACTCACCTTCGTCAAAGAATGGCTGCGTTTGATCTAAATGAGCCGGTGTATAGAAAAGTTCTTGCGTTGCGAACTGTGGTGTTGCGGGTTTGTCGACTGAGCGCATGGTCACATCAGATACTCGCTGTGGAGGGTTTACCTGTTGTTTAGGGATGTTCTGCTGGTGCCTAAAGTTACCACTGTTATTCCTAGACGTATTAGGCTTAAAGTTACCTGATGAAGGCTTATTATTCCAGGGCTGTATCCATTGCGGATGCGGCTTAGGACCGAAGCTATTTTGAGGAGGGGTAATGTTATTCGAACCGTAAGGGTTTTGGAAACTAGTTGAAGGGTTGTTAAAGTTAGGATGCGACCTAGGTGTACTATTAATGAAGTTACGGAATGAATTATTGTTATTAGTATTAGACTTAGGTAATTCCTTTGGTTTCGCTTGCGATGTAGATGGGTTATTAAATGAACTAACAGTTGATCTGTTATATGCAAGTCTATTTTCTTCCTGCCTAGCTGCTATTATCGCTAGTTCTAGCGTCTCTGGTCTAGTGATTTTGACCCCTATTGACACTTGGAGGTCGAGTTGATTCACATATTGTTCAATAACCATTTTCTCGTAATATGATTTATTGATATGTTCGCCTATTGAGTACAATGTATCTAAAAGGTCTCGTAAGCGTTTGCCGAAATTTTCGGCATCCTCATTTCTTTGCCTCCTAGTGCGCGTTAGTTCCTGCATAACTTGAATCTCGTTACGCGGTTCCCTAAGACGTCGTACTAATGCGTGTTTTATCAACTCCCAATTACTTAAATTCTCATCATACGCAACCGCGTCAATTGCCGTTCCACTTAACTTACTCTTAATTAAACATATCAATGCTGGGTGTGCACGATCTGCCTCATCCATTAAGCACAGTATGTTTTCTACTTCTCTAATATAATAATTCAAACGTTTTGGATTGCCATCGTACTTAGGCATTAAGCCCGTAAGTATTTTAAAATGAGCATTATCACAATCCTTTAGAGACATTTTTACTAAGATATAAAACTAATAACTTAAAACAATGGATAGTACGAGAACAATGGGAGTGTACGATTACACTTTTATTCAATGAGTTTATAGCAATGCGTTTGTGCACCGATTTAGTATCTATTTATAATAATTATGTTTTATAACTTTTGTCAATACAATTTGAATGAATTATATGGAATGCCTAGCGCGATTCTAGCTTATAGACAGACAC
The DNA here is from genome assembly GCA_963675205.1 of Catocala nupta. NCBI lineage: Eukaryota > Metazoa > Arthropoda > Insecta > Lepidoptera > Erebidae > Catocala > Catocala nupta. The sequence goes on along the minus strand of OY776084.1, from coordinate 7,103,735 downwards.
ACACAATATACAAAATATAAGGAAATATAGTATACTAATAATAACACAGGAAATAGAGCAAGGAACACTTGAATGGTACGAGAGTACTTACCAGAGTGATCTCTGCATCGCCTGTGGAGTCTTGTCAGTCGCAGCAGCTCCTCTATTGCTCCAGAGATTCTGCTACCAGGTGTCCGACCGCGCGTACGTTCTTTACGGATCGCGAGGGTACGATTTGAGAACCGTCACAGCTTTTCCCAAAAAGATGTATTCGAGATAAGCGTGCCGCGATCCTACCGACTGCGCTAGTTAAGTTATCGCGAACGGAAAATAAGTTAAAAAAAGATTTATTTATCAAAGTACAAAGTTTACTCGATAAAAACTGTTACAAGACTAACTTAAATCTAATTACAAATAATAAAATGAAAATAAAGTATCAGCTAATTGACATGACGCAAACTGTCGTGTAGGCTGCAACATCGGCATAAAGGTGTTGTTATGCCGTGGTAACTACCGTGGTGCACAATAACTTCTTCTCTATACATGATACAATTTTCTTAATTAGATGTCGTCCAGTGTGCAAAAGCCGAAGGAGAAACTGGAAGGGCGAGATCCAGCGAACATCAGCCGAATTATTGCTGGAGCGAAAACCTCTGCCTGAGTGTGTTAGAAGATTGCCGGACGTAATTACGTTTCTTTTAAAGTAACATAATAGACACTGCTTCGGTAGCTCTGTGTTCAATTTCAGGTCGGCGAAAGTGTTATTGGCATTTTTTAGCAAGAAATCCTTAGGAAGAGCACGGTATCTGAAGCTGTGTCCAGTAGACGGCAATTGACTAAAACCCTATTTTTTATTAGTGACATGATTTTCATTAATAGTACGTAAGTTTAAGCTGTGTTGGATAGATAGCAATTTTCTAAAAGGCGGTGAACAGACACCTTGGTGCTTTCGACAATTTCTTGCCAGAGAAACCCAATGAAACTTTTCCCTACCAAGGAATCCACTCCGAGCCCTCATGCCCAGTATTCACATACTGCTGTGCTACTGATGCATATGTTATGCTTTATCATTCTATTTTATTGCAGAAAGTGTACCATAACGGCCCTTGCCCACTGCTGGGACGCAAGAAAGGCATCACCATTATTGAACGGGATGTTATCCCTGAAAGACCGGTGGTGAAAATCTGTCCGGCACCTGTCGATGATACCGTGGACAAGACGTACTTGAATTACGCCGAGTTGGCACATGATATTGGTTAGTCAAAGTCAAAGATATGACTGCACTGATGACGTATTGATTTATATTTAACTAAGGTGGCAAACAGGCATACCCATCTGATGGTAAGTGGTCACCGTAGCCTATAGACGCCTTCAACACCAAAGGCATCACTTGCACGTTGCCGACCGTTTAGGAAAGGAAGTGGGAAGGAGAAGGAGCGGGAAGAGGGAAATAGGGTGATTGGGCCTCCGGCACTTTCACTCACCGAACGAAACACAACAGTAGGAATACTGTTATTTCATGTCGATATTTTGTGAGAGTGAGTCCTTCCCCAGTCGAGCCGGCGCCTTCATGCTGAAATCAACGAGGCTCCTGTCTGGTTGTTCGTGTTGCCTGTTGTTTAAACATACGTATTATGCCTGGTGCGGGAATTAACTTATCTAAAAAATAATTTATTAATTTAGGTCACCAAGTATCAATACATAAACGTCATTTACTTAGTTACTAAATTTACTTTTGTTAGTGGCTAGGTTTAGGCAAAGGGTTAAGCCTATAAGAAAATATCTACAACTAATTCACTTCAGATGCGTCACAACATCTTCTCTAAATGTTTTGAGGTTTTCACAGATCTATAGCTGTCGCGCTAGGTCCGAACGAAATATCAATGTGCAAAAGAGATACCTACAGCTTGGGCTGGTTATACCTATAAAATATATGAAACACCTCTACCCCTTGGCGACATAGACTCAAGTCTATGGATGAATTGTTGCAGGTGCTTGGGGCGCAGTGAATGCGTCCTGTTTGTTCTGTAAATGTTGCGCTTGTTGCCCTTGCGTCATCCACAGCTACATGATACATGATGCGGAACGTGCGTTGCGACGTCGCGACGACATGCGCAAATTTGACGCGCGCGTCAAAACTGACCACCAGGAGATGCGTATTATGTACGACAAGATTTGACTAGAAAATGACGCGCAAAGTTCTTACGGTGGTACACTGCAAGCAACATAAGTTGGTACACACTGCGAAATTTTAATTTGCTCTATCTATCAAAAGCCTGATAATTTTTAGATTTTTATAGTAGTATTTGTTCATAGATTATTATTAATCCCAGTAGTCAGAAGTACAGAAAAAGTAATAAGGTTTTTAATTTATAAATACTTTTACGAATTTGATCAATGTTCTTTCTATGTACGGTCGGCAGCATAAGTATATTCTGCTAACTGTACATGCAATATGCAGGTACAGTAGACCTGTCCAATAAAATGTGTGAAAACAAATGCACTCACACATAAAAATATGCGTATGGCGATCTCGAATCAAACTAATTAAAACCCACTTAAGGCAAAATCGCGCGCAAATTGCAAAGAGGATGAGCGAGTAGGTATGTTTATGGATTAAAACAATAATATATTACTAAGATTATATTAGTATCTATAAAGATTCGTATATTTTGTGCAGAAAGTTGTAATGGCAAAGCTAAACATTAACACCAATTTACTCGAGTTGAGTTTCTTGAAGCAAATGCCATTCGATTTTTTTTCTCATGTTAAACAAAGATAGCACTAGACTTGCTTTAAGAAACTTGCCTCGTTTAAGTAGGCTTTTAGTGCAAGGTACTTAATATGCACGTTATGTGAACGCGTTTGTTTTTACGCGTTTAATTGATGCACACATATGAGGACAAATATTTTCGTAATTTGGAGCAAAAAAGAACCAAATTTTTCAAACTTTGATGATTGGCCCAAATATAACCAACTGCACAGTAAAATAAAGCAGTCTTTAATGTTCATTCCACCATCTTTCATGTTAAGATAGTTAATAGAATTATTTATTTATTTATATTTAATTTATTGAAAATGATCAATGTGATCTTTACCTTTTGATTGATGTTGATACAATAACAACTATAAGTAAACGAACTAGATTTAAACCGTGTACCATTAAATAAAAGGTTTTAATATAAACTGTGTCTTATTTGTATTATTAATTATCTGAATGAATAATATATATACTAACATTACCTAGCCTGTACGTATTAGTACTGTTAGTTAATTTTAAAAAGTATATCCATGAACGCGAGTCTGAGGACGAGAGAATAGCCAGGGAAAGTACACGTAGAAAGGACTTTAATAATAAAATTGTACCTAAATTTAACATTGCCAAGCATAGTCCTCAATACCAAGCGGTACAAATATTTAATAAACTGCCAGCAGATTTAAAAGATTTGTTGTACACTAGCTCTTTTAAGGCTAAGCTTAAAGAATTTCTGTTAGAGAGAAGCTTGTACTCTTTAGATGAATTATAATTTAGTTACATGTTTCCAATCTTTATATTTTTGTAAATACAATTTTATCTAAATTTCTATGTTACATATATTTGTACTATTTTATCGTGTTCATGATTAATTGTTTTATTATTTTTGTTAAATTGCATGCAAATTTTTAATTTTCAGTTTATATTTTTTTTTTTATATTGATATCAAATACAATGTAAGTTGTTCCTGATTAATAATAATAATAATAATAATAATATAACGACGATGTTCGAATGAGGGCAATACTTTCTATTACGTGGGATATGTGGGACCTGAAATAACTGGTGAAATATGGGTGTAGACATACGACTTTTATATGTATGTGGGGTGTAGCACACCGTGTGTGACACGTTTCAAGATGCCCTTTTGAATATGTATGTAATGGTTGCCTATTTCAAGTAATCGATGGATGTCTCTTTAATAAGAGCTTTAGATAGTACAATAACAAACAATATTTGATTTTCACGACCGCACTTGCAGAAAACGATGTCAAATTAGCCACATTTGCCGTTGCGAGATATCTCTGCCTTATCCTTCTGGGACGTACAGGCGTGATGCTACATTTTATTATTTATTAGGCTACCTAATCCGTAACCAAACTTGTCCCCACCGAGTTGACAGCTTGTAGGGACTAGTAAAAAAGACTGAAGACTCTCTGGTTTCATTGCTAGGTATAGGTAATGTTTGTTCAGATTTGATTAGATATGCAGCGATTAGTAAGCCCATATCATCATTTACATAAAGTTCACAATATATTTGCGGGACTCGGTATACGTTTTTTTAATAAACTACCTATTAATATAATAAATTTACCATTACTTAAATTTAAAAGCGCCGTTAAAATACAACTTATTCGGAAGGGTTATTATTCAGTCAAAGACTACTTAAATGACAAAACCTCATGGAACTAGTTGCTTGTTGCATACAGGATTTAAAGATCTGTATTACTTTTAAGTCAATTTAGTAATGTAGAGGAACCTCGTGATTATTTGTGATGTTAACAAGTAACTTGTTTCTTAATTTGATTATTATTGAAGAATATAAATGCACAACCGCATTTAGTCACGGACTGCCTTTGCATTGTCACAAAGTGTAAGTGTATGCGCCATCATGCCATCTTACTGCCTATTTTAGATTTATATTAAAACATATACCTTAGCCCAAATTATTTAATCTCTATAATATTATTAAGTTATTACTGTTTTTATCTTTAGTTTTTTTATAGTCTGTAGTATATGGCATAATGGCTGCAACACCTTGTTAATCTGAGTTGTAAAATACTGAAATTATATTTAATTGGCGATTTAAAAGAGTGGCCGTGAGTTTCTTGCAGGTTTCTTCTCATAGGCTCAACCCTTTGCCTGAACCTAGCAACTAACCTAAATGTAGCTTCAGTAACTTAGTAAACTCACTAACTCATATATTTTGACGTTCATAAGTGCTACTTTGTGACCTAAATGAATAAATGATTTTTGACTTTGACATTATAAAACCCACGTCATAAGTCACTGGTAAGTTGTTTAAATGGTTTGTGTCACAGACATATATGAGTTTGTGTAATGATTTTAAAATTGTATTACATTGGATTGAAAAGATTATATGTTCCCGTGGCACAGACATATAAGAATTATATATCTGTGGTTTTATAGAATTCGCACAAGCAAAAAGTATAAAAGTGATTGCAGAAACGGACATAAAATAATAAGGCGATAGTTGGATATTAATTCATCAAACAATTTAACCTCTATCGTAAAAACCTCTTTCTTCTACAACTTTTGAAAGGCGTCATTGACCAGAACTGACTGATTGGAAGCTGAAATCTTTGTGACTGTCAATCTGTCACCACGCTTAATTTAAGATTCCCAGCTAAATACCGCCAAAATGTTTACAGTCAGTTGTTATGCATTCCATCCATTTATCCTGAAATTCGTTAGGATCTGGAAATATGTCCAGGTGGTCTCTGAAGTCCTGACTTGCATACTGTCTATGTTGTGTTGCCAATGTATGGATATGATGCCACTATCTGCCTCCTCGTCCAGCAGTAAGCCTTCTATCCAAATATTTAAGGTACACCATTTTATTATTAATCATGTGAAAGTTTGCCAAGAAGTCTGATTGTTTGTTATATTCCATCAACCATTGAAATAATTTAGATAAAAGTTGGCACATAGATAGTCCATATCCTGGATAAATACATACTGATTTTATGTTGGTATGCGTTCCCGTGGGCTTCACACACTGAAGATGGAGTCGCTAGTTTACTATCAAAGAAAGGCAAATGTGAATGAGGGAGTCCAAAAAGAAAGGCTAGGCTGCCAGAAGACGTAGACTTAAGCGAATGTTGACAGACCAAACTTGAGCTATTTTAGAGAACAGATTAATATGTAGATTATTCTTTCTTTACCCGAAATTCAGACAAAATGAAACAAGCACAATGCTTTTTTTTCTATTTGTTTTCTGGACCAAGCGTTAGCCAAGAGTTTAAAATACCCTAAATTTGCGAGCGAGTACCCTAAATTTGAGTGGCGATTATGGTATAAGTGTGTAAAGCTAAAGAGATACTTCAGGATTGTAGTAGGCGCAAATCTACAGTCTTTTCCTCTACTTACCTAATACTAAACAACTTAATAATCTACCAAGTTTAATTGTTTTAGAGTCAATTACCAAATTCTGCAATAGGAGATTCAGTCCAGGGAAAAGGGTCAGGACAGAACCAGAGGCCACCACAAGTGGTTATAGATTTCCCTGCGCAACGAGGTGACACGGTCCCGGGAGAGATCAGGAGTAAAGAGCGCTGGCCTCTGGTCCAGAAGGATCAGGAACCTCAAGAACCAATTAAACAACCAGTCAGTCTGCAGTAGCTTAAAACCATAATCCTAGCAAAATTATTCTCAAGCATATCATATGCAGAAGTATAAGCTTACATTTCGCCAGCTATGGTTTCAGGTACCATATGTTAGGAATTGCCGTCTGCATGGCTCAGTTTTGGTTCGTGCTACGACTAAGAATCTCTTGACAGAAACTCCCAATAACACGTGCCCTATTTTGGTATTCCCGTAAATATGAGCTCAGCAGTCGCATTCGCGTCACCAAATTAATACATCAATTAATCTGGAAATTGTTGGAATGCCAGATATAATTGAAAACCTATTGTGTCTGGCCGCCGCTGCGCTGTGCCGCTGCGACTTAATAGGTCAAATATTTTTTGTAATTGCCATGTGAGAGATATTGCTTTTTCGGTACCGATGTCCATGCCAATATATTTTTGGTAACGACCAGACGTATACATAATACAACAAATAATTTTCTAAGACATTTTTGTCGTCCAGATAACCATGTCGTGTTTCTTCAGGAAAAGAAGCAGAGTACTGTGATAAAAAACTTGTCAGCTAGTTCATCGACCAGAACCCAGAACTCACGAGAGAAAATCATACCAACCATACACAATTCTATGAGGAAAATTAATAAACAAGGTAAACTCCTTATATGTATAATCATAATCTCGTTTGTTAATTTACATACCATGGATTTCTAATTATTACGAACCTAACATAATTAATTTGTTGAATTACTGATTACATTTGATTACCTTCATACCACGCCACCGATCTATTGGTATAAGCTGTCCCGTGTTACGTACGTAAATTTTTATAAAAATCATCATAAATACAATTCATCAATAATATACTAAGCCTCACGACGGACCTCACAATGTGAGCCGACGAGGCCTATAGGTAAGGGTCGTGGAAAGCGGTTGGACGAGGACGGCTCAAGTTCGGTCTGTTTGGAAAGTTTGGGGGCAGCCCTTGACCAGTGTACATATTTCGGCTGATTTGAAGACATGATAATACGGTCGAAAGTTTTAAGCACTCTTCGCCGTACAGCCAGATCTTCTATTTAAGGCCGTGACGGTGTGTTTCAATAGTTTGTTTTTAAAAGAGATTTGAAATACAAAAGGTATTCCAAATCCCCTTTTCCTAGTAGGCGGCAACCAATAGGCTGTTCTACAGTATGAGAGAGATTACTAGTAATAGGATTAGTCGATAGCTTTTTCTTATTATTTATTAAAATTACAATCAAATTATAAGGCGAACTGCGAGCACGCTTGAGAGTAGCTGGCGATACTGTTTGACTAAATATAGTTTATTTTTCAGATGTCCACGTATCGCCTTCAATCGCACACTAAATAAATAATTCCTGTATACAGTCTAAACCACAAGGCTTTTGATATATTTTTGAGTAAATGGCTTTCAATGTGATGAGCGTTTAATTTCAACTTGACTAAAACTACGAGTTTTAGCGTTCTTTTAGTTCAAAGGGAAATGGTAGCCCGTGCTCTCCAGCGTATAAACTGTATGCCAAACCGACTCTAAGCCGTTGCTTCGTTGCAGCGCGAAATAAGGATAAATACTCATTAGAGTTTGTAAGTAACATATATTCCGTTTGGTTTCCCAGATAGTTAAAAATTTGCCATGTAGGTTTTATAGTAAGATCATCTAGTTTGGCTGTATCATATTTTTAAGATTTCTTGTTTGCAACTCCAACTAAGTTAGAATGCTTGTTTTAGGATTGGGTGCCCGTTGGTAGTGCCATGGGTGAAATCTGAGCCTGCGACCTCTCGATCCCAAATTCTCTCGATTGTTACTGCCGATTTTTATATCTAAAGACATCATCTACACTACGGCTTACTGTCGTATTAAAAGTGCATTAAATTTAGTGTGATAGGCTAGATTCTAGACTGAAAATCTTGCTATTTCAAAATAAATGTTATTCAAATCTAAAATAAATTTGTACCCGTACGACTACCAGTAGATGGCACAAAAAGTATAATGTGCAAACACAGGAGCGCCACTAAGTTTATTTGACCATTATATTTGACCACTGAGACAAGGAACGTGGATTAGAATACTTTCAAAGCGGTTTATTCCACAGTAAAGATGCTTAGAAGCAACATTAATGTTCACCACATATTAAAACTTTACTGCCTGACTGCGTCCTATGTACTAGTCTTCTAGCTCTATAGAAACTAAAAATTTTCTTTTATGTATATTTCGTTTATTACTGCTTGTCAAAATGACTACACTCCGCCTGATGGTAAGCAGTCGTGTAGTCCACGAGCAGAGCTATCCACATCATGTCCTCACATGAAGTGGGGCCAAGGTTTTTGCTGATTCTGAAGTCTTAGGTATGTTCATCTGGTCAGATAAGAAAGTCTTGAGGTTTCTCTAAAATAAATTGTCAGTAAGAAAAATAGTAATAATTGCAGCCCTGTATTAAAAAACTGTTCCACTGCTGGGCACGGGCGTCTTCTCAGTGTGAGAAGGGTAAAGCCATATTCCACCAAGCTGACTCAGTGCGGGTTGGCAGACTTTAAATATCTTCGAGAACATTATGGATAACTCATGAACATGCAGGTCTCCTCACGATGTTATCATTCATCGTTAAAGCGGGCGACAAATTAACTATTTAATACGCACGTAACTTCGAAAAGTTAGAGCGCCTTTGGATCGAATTCGACACCTTTGCGTGGCATTTCAACGGTCTCCCACAGGCTATTGCTAGTTTTATAGAAAGGCTGCATTAAAAAATAAGAATACACAAATATATCAAAATATTTATTTATTGACAAAAATACGAAGTAGTTACATAAAACAAACAAAAAATGTACCTGCATTCACCATAGTAAGCATTTTAAATAGTAACTAAAATCAAAAGCAATAACGTCTAGGTGTAAGTTCAAAATAGTGCTTCACGACCTCTGACTTAAATTATATGGTCACAGAAGTCCAGCACATGAATAAAGCGATTAGTATTAATGTGTGAGTATTATTGTGAGTAAAAGTTGTTTGCACGTTGCAGGATTGCTAACAAATGTCATAGACACATCTACATATGTAGTGCATCTATGTTATTTAAGACTGCGCCGAGCGAAAGACGCGGTTGGACTGAATGACAGAGTTCGATATTCAAATCGGCGTGCGGTCGCCATAGTAAAATTGTATGGAGGATTTGAAGTTCTTTTTAGATAAATATGTAGGTATCTTTATTGCCAACCAATAACTTAAATATTTGGGACGGACAAATTGTAATATAACTATTTATGTTTCGTTTAAGTTGTAAAATAGGATCGTTTTCCACTGTTATGATCTAACAATCACGTAACACGAGCTTACGTTTTTGTATTTTTCGTGCAAATTTGCGTAATTTTTTAGGCAAAAATATAAATTATTTTAAGTTTTTTACACGGAGTAAAATAAACACATTAATTGTTATGGTAAATGTCTAATTTATATTTGTATTAAACAAAAAGAACTTAACTGTGACCGCCTGTATTGACACATTTCGCTCGGCGCAGTCTTAAGAGTGATCCTCTAGAAATGTCCTTTGCGTTGTCAGTGCAAGAGACAAACCACAATCTCCATATCGCTTGCGATTTGAAAGATGGTTTTAAATTGCAAACATTTGAAGGATCATATTTTAAAAGCTTAACAATGACCAGTCTATTTCAAGCACAGAGCGCATAGATTCTTTTAGATATAAGTAGATATAGTATGATTTCAACAATAGTTAGTAAATTTCTTAAACAATACATGTTATAAAAAATAATAATACTAAAAGGAAAGAAAACAATAGTAATACTCTAAAATAAACTGTTTAATTAAACATCTAACTTCATAACCTACATTTATTCAATATCAGTAGTCCTACGTCAATAAGAATATTATTTCAAGTGTCTCGATGGTCTTTTGGCCATAACTATGTTATTAATTCTACGAACGACCGTGTTGCCTTCCAGTTTCTGGATGGCGCAGTGAAGGAATTCTCAGTACCAGCACGGAGTTTACAAACGTGTCTATTAGACGGCTATACATTTATTTTCGGTCACGTAGGACGTGAACATAGCCATCAAAAGATGGGTTTAATACATCTTCAGGGATACAGGCATGATGAAATAAACATTTGCAGTGGTATGCACGAAAAATTAACTATTAAAACTAACTACTATTACTATTATAGCGATCCGTATGCACGTTTGCCACCTAAACCATAAAAAAATAACTAGACATGTCTATTAATATGGAATGTTATACAGTACTAAGAAGCGTTTTAATAATAAGGTCTTTGAAGAATGCAATGCTGCAGCGATGGCGGATGACCAGGTGGATCCATTGACCTGAAGAATTCAAACCGAAAGGTTGTATAGGTTATGCTATAGAATAAATATACAAGAATGCATTCAGAAGATTGACGATGCCACGTTTTAAAATATTGATGTTTATAAAATAAATGCGCTTCGCGGCATAATTGTATTAAACAGTATATTAGTCTTAAAGCTCTCTAGATATCTACATATCACACTTGAATGAAGTCGGTGTTTAACTTTGAAAAGAATTGGGCTAATTTTGCATATTCGTATCAAAAATAATTAATTAGTGTGGATTACGTCGAACAGAAAAACAACCTTTTTTATTATAGTTGACTTCTAAGAAGAGAAATAGCCATAATAATGATATCTTAGGAGAAAGAACAAACATATTTGAATTAACTAAGTTATTGACTATATTTTATTTTGAAATTAAACAACTTTATATGGATTCTATCACGAATCTTTGAACTACTTTTGTTAAACACTTTTACTAGTTACTGTTTACTTCTATTTAAGCTATTTAAATTAAAAAATCTAAGCCATGGTCACTTGGTTATGGCTTAGTTTCTGTAATAGTAGTGTTTTATAAAAAATAAACAACGCTTATAGAATCTGTATAAAGTAGTTTAATTTCAATGTATAACATTCGCGTACGCGTAAGACAATATTATATATTTTATTTTATATATATTAAAATGTCTGATTTATTTTCTAAATGGATTATAGGTACTTACTGTGGATGTTGCGCGTCCCAGTCATCCATTTTCATGACCATGGTCTTCAATGAAGACGCTCTTTTAGAAGTAATACTTGGTAATTTCTTACACGTGCAGGTAGGTCGAAAGCAACACGGAACTGAAATTGATTGAAAACAGCATGAACGAACAAAATATAGACTATTAGATTTTGTTAATGTAGACTAATTAATAAATTTCTATCCCTGAGGAACTGGTCTTTTTCAGTGTGAAAGGTACCATGTTACGCTTTCATATCTTACATACTCGACCGATCATCATACAATTTCACTTACCAGTTTTCAAGGATACAGAAACCCGAGAAATAGAAAATTAAATAAATAACGCGAACGAAGTCGTGGGCAAAATCAATTACATATATAAATGTAGTAAAATATTACCACTCTTCTTTATCGTCGTAAGGTTTTCAAGTTCCTTGTACTCACGGGAGCCAAGACTGCACGAGGACTGCGGCATTTTAGCTTCAAAAGTGCGGTTAATGAACCCTGAAAAATAAAGTTAATTTGCGTGATGACGCAATGGAGTGGATTAAGGAAGGAGGATTGTCTTTTTATTATACAATTATTTCTGATTCAGTGACGCAGGGGTCGTGCGACTGTTGAAGGATTTCATATACTTTCTTTATATAGTATAAATATATTTGTCTCCACGGATGGTGTAGTGGTTCAAATGGTCGCCTAAAATTTGTGTGATTCACAAATGGTTCTTCCGAGTCTGGATATTCCTGGTGTCTGTTGTTTAAATGTTTGTAAAGTCCCAGCAATAGAAGCTGTCTCTTTTAATAGAAAAAAAATTACAGTCGTTTAGTTAGGGTACTGGGTACTGACTGGGGTTCCAAAAAGGTAGGAAGTAGAAGGTAGGTAGGTAGTAAAACGGGTATTAACACGATCATGGGTATTTTCATACTTCTTTTAAAGGCTGTACCTCTTGGCCAAGTTGTTCAGCGGTGGTCATAAGCAGACTAAGACGGCGATGACAGGCTTCCTTTTGTGTGGTAGTTTAATATTGAGTATGCAAATTACTCGCGGCCTAATGCACTGAACATGTGTAGTATATTTTACCACAAAAAGAATATTATCGAGATCAGTCAGCTTTTAAAACTTCGTTTTTATACGTTAAAGTGATTATTTAAATTGCTGTCTCTTAGACACTAATGGAAATATATGTATATATATACAGTCTATGGCTATCATTAGGTATAATAAAAAGTGTTTACAGTCCCTACTTAAATAAAAATACGCACGCTCTGTAGATTACTTATGTAAATGGTGATGATGATGATGATAAATATGATGGTGGTCGTATTTAGACCACCATCCTATTTATATATAATTACTTTTATACAATTTTCTTGTACTATGTCTATACTACTATGTACTATAATAATAATAATAATGTAGATAATAAGTATATTATATAGTTATACATTTTATTATATTATAGGTTTTAAATAATTATACATATAAAAAGCTGTTACTTCACGACCGTTCAAAGTATGAGCGTGCGCTTCACGGTTGCTCCCTTTACATACATACATAAATTTACGCCTGTTTCCCAGAGGAGTAGGCAGAGACTACGGATTTCCATTTGCTACGATCCTGAGACACTTCTCTAGCTTCATTCACATTCATCACATTCCTCATTCACGGCCGTCGGTTCAAGGTGCTCTTAACCTGGCCTTTGTCCAGAACGCCTCCGATCTGATCGAGAAACGTTCGCCTAGGTCTTCCTCTTGCGGCTGTTCCACTCACACTAGCCTTATGAACTTTCTTAGTCATTCTTTCCTCGTCCATTCTTTCTACATGCCCAAACCAGCTTAATATACCCTTTTCTATTCTTGTCACTATATCCCTTTCATGCCGCATCTCTAATCACACTATTCCTTATTCTGTCTTTTAGAGTCACACGACATATGCTTCTCAGCGCTCTCATGTCTACAGCATTTATTCTGCTCTCATGCTTCTTTTGCTACACTCAACTTTCCCTTCCATACATAAGTGTGGGCCCTAATAGTCCTCTTTTTACTAGGATCGATTTATACTTTTATACTTGAAAGAAAAGAAAGATTGAAAGAGAAGAATATTTACCCTTTTCTTGTACGAGTTCCAGCATAGAGACAGCAGTTCTGCCCATATCTGCAGCGTTCTCTTCGACTGCGGACTGGGAGCTTTCCACGGAAGTGACCGTTGTTTTTGATATATTATCAGCGTAGTGCTTTTTCTGGAATATAATCTTAAGACAGGACTGTGTAACCCTCGAATATGAAGTAACTTGACTAAGAAAGTTTTTCTATCTGGTTCTTTTAGGTTGAAGGTAAGTAACCAATGTTTACGCACGAGAGAGCCGTGCGTTGGTTATTGTGTGGTGGTACGAGTGAGCTGGTTTGCTCAGGAAAGAACTACCCTCTTACAAAAAACCAGTGTAAGAGTAACACAGATAGGTACTATGGTTCGCCTGGCGAGTAATAATTCCGAAGGCTCACATACCTATCGCTCCCGTACCTTTCTTTCTACGCCGTCTTTAGACTTCCTTAGGGTCGGCAATGTTACGCCTGGTATTGCAGGAGAACATTGGCTCCCGTAGCTGTTTACCAGCAGAAGGGCTGTTGTCATTTATTGAATTAGTTATAGAATGGAATAAAATGCTTAGCGTTTGCTTATAATGCTAGCGGAAACACTCGCATAGTTAAAAAAACGAATCGCTGTGTTGCCCAGTGGTCTACTAAGGACAGTACAGCGCCTTTTTTAAGATACTGAAATTCCAGGTTCAAATCAAATCGTAAGGTTAGCAACGCGCGGGAATTTGCATGCTTATTTGCTTAGTGAAAATAAAGGTGTACATTTCGTAGAACCACCCATACAAATCGCCTTGAAAAGATGTATCCTTGTTTAGTTAATTTTAGATCATAGTGCAAAACCTAAACTTAGTCCTAGATGATAATTGTAAAAATGACGTTTTAAGAACGTGGGCGGAAATGTATTACCCGATTCTTGATATTGTTTCTGTGTCACTGCTTTTGCTGAATGTGTCTTAAAAACATACTATAGTTTAGTTACTAAATTTGACGTTCATAAGTATTACTTTATTACCTTAGTAAATACAATTATTTTGGTCTAAATATTACCGGATAAACCATATAATTCCTTATCTGGGGCAGACTGTTGATGAAGTTCCAAAATTTACAGCATTTTTTCTGCGCCAATTCATTGTCCTCATCGTCGTTTGGGGTAAAGTCTATTCGAAGATGGTGTGCATTGAGTGGTTCTCCACAGTCGCTGTCACCGAACATACTCTCTGTATCCAATCCTGGGTTACGAGTCTCCTCAAGGCTACCGGTCGTCGCATGCTCAGTATCGTTGCAATGAAGTGTATTATCTTGTTCGTCATCCATCTTGCAATAATAAGTATTGTAGTTTTTGTGGACACAATTTTGTATGAATCAGACTTCTGTATAAGATAAAATAGCTTGTTTTTTATCCAATGACAGATATCAATCAGATATAAAAAGATACAAAGATCATAGATAAAACACTAAACCCATAGATAAGACACTATATACAAAGACTATACCTATAACCGAGAAGCAAACATATGGTATAACCACAAATGTTTACCACAGATAAAAAAGGTCAAAAATATTTACAAAATAGATTTACCAGCCGACAACCATTTGTCGACATATTTGGCAGATATAAAAATATCCCATGCCATACCCTATAATAATAGTCATAAAAATATATCCAGCGAATTTTTTTTGATCTTGCTTCTATTTTATTTGATAAAAATTTAGAAACATTTTTTTAGACCCAGCTCCCGCTCTTGATTTAATTCCTGTGTCGCGGCGGACTTTACAAACATTTAAACAACGGACACTAAAATTCAGAAAGATCAAACAAATTTTTGCCCCGTGTGGGGATTGAACCCACAATACTCGGTACAGTGGCAATGACGAGGCGACCACTTGAACCAGTATACCATCCGGGCAGTTGTTGATACAAAGGTCATTGGGCATATCTGACCCGCTTTGCGAAAAGTGGCGGACATTAACCAAAATAGTTTTAAACTAAGGGGAATAATATGACCTTTCACTGCATATAATTATTTTATTTAAAATCGATGCAGAAAAATGTACAGGACCGTTTAAAAAAAAAAACAAACAGTTTCAGAGGATTTTTTTTCATCTTATAACCATACAGCATTTTGCACGGATGAGCCAATGTTCAGAAGCATGTATACGCTGTCTCTTTCGCACATTAGACAAGTAGAAAAGGTTTCGTTGCGCTCGCGCACTGACTCACCACCCCCCACGCAGTCCTTCGTTAGCCACCGTTGCGATCTGTACGTTTACCTGGTTTGTTTTATCTATTGTTTTAACGACTACTATTAGCGTGTTTCATGGACTCTGGTTATTTGCTTTTGGATTGGATTTTCGTTGATATGGAAAGACAAAACAGTTGTGTGTCGTGCAATCGATCTGTGTTACGTCGAAGAAAACACAGTCTTAATGCAATGTTTCTCGAAAGGTACCGGGATCTCGTAGTGTTGTTATTACAAGAAATCATACCACGCGAGGTAAGTACTCCGTCTGTACACCATCTATCTATCTATTTACTAAGAAAACAAAGTGCAAGAAGCGAGTCTTTGTTGACCAATCTATTGTTTTTATTTATGTTTTATTTTACACAATCTTAACTATTATTGTACAAAAGCAACCGTAATGCTAAGCATTTTACCTGTACCAGTTAATCTTAGAGATGTGAGAACTTATTGTTTATGCATAAAGAACACCCATAAAGGATTTTAGTGAAATAAAAGATTATTTTTCGTTTATGTTTTTATACAAATGTACAGAATGTTATATCTTGTTTCAGATTTCTTTTGACGGCACAAGATCTATATGCCAC
The DNA here is from genome assembly GCA_963675205.1 of Catocala nupta. NCBI lineage: Eukaryota > Metazoa > Arthropoda > Insecta > Lepidoptera > Erebidae > Catocala > Catocala nupta. Next base: position 7,087,414 of record OY776084.1, on the reverse strand, counting down.
CCTTGCTGGCAAAGATATGATCGAGCATTGCATAACCAGCAATCAGATGATATGCCACCCCAGCCAGTACAAGAAGGTGCAAATCAAGAAGAAGTTGGAGAGGCGGTGGCGGTCCAACAAATAGAAGTCGGGGATCAACAAGGTCCTGGTTTTATTTCTGTTACTGGATATAGACGTGTATCAAATACAGCGAGACGCTGTATATTTCTAAACTGCAGAGGTATGACTACTCATCGTGTGCCAACCTACGCCAAGTTCTACCTGTTGCACAATCACAATTTGTATATACCAGAACTTGCTAGAGTTTGCCACCCTCATTTAGTTCAAAATGATTGGGAAGAACTTGTGAATGCCCCGGCAACACATGAAAGCTTTAATAATGCTCACGTACTTGACATAATCAAATTGTATAAATGGGGATTAGAAAGCAGGTCTGAAATGGATTTTGAAAATATTGAAGCAATTGATGACAACCACTTCCATTTTTGGACAGCTTTAACTAAAAATCAGTTTATGACTATTTTAGAACAAACACCGTCTCTTCGTAACAGGTTTGATCGTCCTGCTACCACTTTAGGAATTTATTTGACTAAAGTAAGAACTGGTCAATCTGATGAGCGCTTAGCTACGAAATTCCAAATATCTAGAAGAACATTAGAGAGGAAGTTAAAAATAGCGAGAGAATGCTTAACTGAAGATTTTGTTCCACGTTACCTGGGCTTAAATCATATAACCAGAGAAGAAGTGGTGGCAAGAAATCTTCGTATCCCAACCCATATTTTTGGTGGTAGCGAAAATGAACCGGCAGCCATTCTTGTATTCGACGGAACATATATTTACCTTCAGAAGAGTGCGAATTTCCTATTCCAAAGAAAAACCTACAGCCTTCACAAATTCCGCAACCTGGTAAAACCTTTTCTAATCGTATGTACAGACGGCTATATAATAGAGGTCGTAGGACCGTATTCAGCAACTACTTCGGATGCAACTATTATGCGCAGCCTGATGCAAGAAAGCTCAGCTTGGCATTGGTATCTTAGACCTAACGACGTGTTTCTACTGGACCGTGGCTTTCGGGATTCTATCCCTGCCATTGAAGAACGTGGATATAATCCCTACATGCCGCCAACTAGAGGAAGAGGAGAACAGTTATCTACACCTGACACTAATAAATCTCGGTTAATTACAATGTGCCGCTGGGTGATTGAAACAATTAATGGACGATTTAAGAAAGATTTTAAAATATTTCGACATACATATTTTAATGTTGCAATGCGAAATATGATGACTGATTTTAAAATAACCGCGGCAATTATCAACGCTACTCGGCGGCCATACGAAGACAATATATACGCCGAGCAGTTTATGGATATTATAAATCAAAATATAAACAGAGAAAATGAGTTGGCAGAATACGTATCAACAAATAACTTGAACAGACAAAGAGTAGCATTTGTGCCTCTAGATGGAAACAGCCCAGACTTTGAGGATTTTCCACAGTTGAGCTTTGAAGATTTAATCTTATTCACGTTGGGCTCATACCATTTGAGAATCGCAAGGTCTTATTGTCACGAGCACATACGACCAAACGGGGATTATATCATAGAAATGTATCGACACCAACATTTAATTGATAATAAAATATTGATTAGAGGGCGAATCCAGTCACGTCATATTCGAATGAAACAGTATTATACATATATTTTGTTAAACCCAACACAACACGGAAGACAAAGAATAGAAGAATACTACTGCTCATGTATACACGGCCGCCGCACTGTCGGGAGCTGCGCCCATATCGCTAGCATAGTTTATTATCTGGCTTGGGCCAGACATCAGGAAGCAACAGACGCACCTGCTGCTTTTTTAAATGATTTGATGCTTGATTTGGATCAAATTGAATAAAAAATACATGAATGAATTAGTGTTTTATTCATCTTCCCTATATCAGTTTCTAACACTTGAATCCCGTGGCTCACATTAATGCGACTAATGCCATAGTAAATCAGAGCCATATATCAATAAACTCTGCTATATTTCGTTTGTGTCCGCCATGGGTATGGTTTCCATACTAAGGTGCCCAATGACCTTTACATTGTTACATATTTTCGTCAAGAATGTTAGTCACGGTGCGGCGTCGAATCTTAATGGGGATCAACCACATGTGCGGGAGATATTATAGTGCACAAGCGTGTACGGAAATACAAGAGCACTCTCTTTTCCATCCAGCTAGGCTGGCAACATGTGGGAGTAATTCCTTGCTGATACACAGGCAAAATAAGAGTTAGTTAAATATTAATTTTGACTGACCATGAGAACAGCAGTAACAGTAGCGCCTATTGGGCGACTTTCGGCCTGCAGCCCTCTTCGTGGCACCCTCTCCAGTTCAATCTTTCCGAAATTATTTGCATATAAAATAGTTGAATATTGTTCAATTTATCGTTGAAGGAAAATATCGTGATGAAACTTGGGTCTCAAAGTTTTCCATAATGGCCTCGAAGATATGTGAAGCTTGCTAACACGCAGTAGGTCTGCGTGATGGACTATGGCCTGACCCTTCTCACATAGAGAAGAGGCCCGTGCCCAGCATTATACTAGCTGAGAAATTTTATACCCCATCTTATAGGAGACAACAAGTATATATTGTGTACATCTCTGATCTACAAGTAAAGCTTCTATAGGAGGATTATCTAATAATATTTTGGCTTTTCTTGGTGTTCACGATTTATTATTCCAAGCTAAAGCATAAACATAATAATATGCTTTAGGATCAACGAAGCAGTCAAAAATGAAAAGATATTAAATAACAATAATATATTTATAAAACAATAACTATATTAATCACAACTGAAATAATTATTTAATAAACTATACTTTTTGCTAATAGCACATTGTAAAAAGGTAAAATAAAAATATTTTTACTACAAAAAATATAACAAAAAAGAATAGTCATAATTGTAGAAATTAAATCACAAAATGGGGTATATATATAGAATAACAATTGAATATATATAATTATATAAAAGTAAATAAAGTACCTATATAAGGTCCCAGATTTAGGTGTATATACCCATTTACAAATCGTTATTAATATCCTTTGGGACCAGTAAATATTGGGACCATCGGTCGAATTATATCTAAGCATTTCACGAACTAGGCTTCTTGCCTGTATTGCGATCAATACAAACAGCAAAACAACAAAAGCCCTTGCACTCAGTAAATACAACATACAAGATATGGACAGTACAAGATTTTGTCTCATATGAAGATTGAACACGCCACACATGCTGCATAACACAAGAGAACCTTTGAACCATATCGCTATCGCTAAAATCTACGTTAAAAGTATGAATCTAAAATATCAAAATATAACTTTATATAAAAATATATATACTACATCTAAACTAAGGTCGCTTTGGGTAAACAGCTTTCTGTAGAAAGCAGTTCTGCAGCGATGGCGGATGACCAGGCGGTTCCACGGACCTAAAGAATTTAGCGCAAATTAATGCCACGAAAATAAGAGGCAGTCGGATGCTTTTATAAGTTATTTAAATCTAGTAATACAATGGATGGTCAACACAAACAGAATTCTTGTGTTTCTTATGTCTTATAGAAAAATACATACTTAGGATGTTTTGCATCCCACTCTTGCATTTCTTTGAGTGCAATTTTCAGTGGTCGAAGCACGTCTTTTTGTTTAGTTGATTTACATGGACAGGTAACTTGTGTGCAAGGACATGATGCTGAAATATAGTTCATACATTATACATATATAAAACATGGCAAATTGTAAAAAATATAGCACATCTAAGTGGGAACAATGGATCAGTAAACAATTTCCTACTAACTTTAAAAACGATTCCTACTGCATCAGTCAATTATATAAATAATTACTTTGCTAATATAGGTAAAACTCTTGCGTCTATGAATCCCATTTCACCAATGGATATACCTGACAATGAAGTGCAATCTCTTGGCTTATTACCCACAGATGCTTTAGAAATTGATTTTCTAATTAATAGCTTAAAGTCAAACTCAGCAAGTAGACATGATTCTATTTCATCACAAGTATTGAAATCAACTAAACATGTGATAATTCCATCTATTGTTCATATTTGTAATCAAAGCTTCATAACGGGTGTGTTTCCAAGCTGGTTTAAAATCGCCTTAATTGCTCCTGTTCTTAAGGGATAGAGACAGTATCAACAATTATCGATAAGTGTTTTAACAGGATTATCTAAAATATTAGAACGCCTTATAAGTAATCGTTTAAAATCATATTTGTCTTAATTTATTTTAATATCAGTTAATCAATACGGATTTGTAACTGGGAAATCTACGGAGGATGCAATATTATTCTTGACTGATTTCATTGTTCGCCAAGTTGATATGAATAATAAATGTGTCGGGATTTTTCTAGATCTCGCGAAAGCGTTTGATACTGTCTCTGTCCCAATTCTTATGAAAAAAATGGAAAACTTGGTATCAGGAGTACAACCATGAAACTTTTGAGGGATTATTTATCTAATAGGACCCAAGGTGTAAAATTGACAAGGTAATAAGTAATGAGACTCCAATAGACTACGGAGTGCCGCAAGGCAGCATCCTAGGTCCTATTTTGTTCCTTATTTATGTGAATGATTTATGTGGTCTTAATATAAGTGGTTGTAAAATAATAGCTTACGCCGACGACACAGTTTTGTTATTTAGTTCTCCTAGGTGGGAAAATACCACCCACCTGGCTGAGTTAGGACTTAAAGAAGTTATGTCATGGCTAAGGAACAACTTGCTTACCTTGAACATTGCTAAAACAAAGTACATACATTGCTTTTACTAAATCAAATTTGAATCAATGTAAGCTGAATGCAATTACTATCAGAGCACATACGTGTGGCAATCCTTCTTCGACAACTTGTCTTTGCTTGGCCTTGGACAGAGTTAAATTCATAAAATACCTCAGCGTTACAGTGGATCATTTGTTAAATTGGAATGATCACGTAGATAATTTAAAAGGAAGGCTCAGAAAGCTGTTACTAATTTTTAGGCGTTTAAGAGACATTCCTATTAAATTATTAAAACTATTTATTATGCTCTTTGTCAGTCATTATTGACATACTGCGTGACTGTCTATGGAGGTACATACAAAAGCTATATTTTGCGTATTGAAAGATCTCATCGAGCAGTACTAAAAGTCATGTTATGTAAACCTTTTAGGTTCTCCACCACGCAGCTTTATTCGGAAGTTGGGTTTCTAACAGTTCGGCAATTGTTTATCATTAATTATTCGCTCAGGACTCTTGCAAAGTCAGGCTACAATTTAATTAAGTTTAACAATTTAAGAAGAAAGGATTGTATTATAACAACAGAACAATTTACATCATCCTATGCTCATAGACATGTATGCTTTTCGGGTCTCCATCTCTATAATAGAATAAGTAAATCGGTAAACATTTATAGGTACACAAACCCGATTTAATTGCAAACATTCCATAACAAACTTTTTAATGTCTCTAGATTTCGAAGAAACTAAGAAATTATTGATAGTCGATAAATAAGTGCAGCTAACTTATCTTACTATATTTTATATAATATACTTACTTAGGAAAATAATCAACAGAAGTGGTGGCGTTGCAATTTATGTTAGGGACGTGTGGAGCTGCGTAGGTTATGAACTGCAATGCGATGAATGTAATTGTCTCCAATTAAATATTAATGATAAAATTGCTATATTAAGTATTTACAGATACCCTTCGTTCAAAAACATCACGAATTGCCTCTCTTTCATAGATAACACTCTACTTAATACAAATGCCCGCCATTTCATTATCCTAGCAGGTGACATTAACCTGCACATTTGCTGTAAAACACCAAGCGATCAGTGCTCGGAATATCTATGCTTATTGGCTAGTCATCAACTCGTAGTGGCTATGTGGTTAGCCGCAGAGGACGGCATGTTTGTTGCTCGGCTAGCACGTGGCGTTCGAGCGTCGAAATCATGCGCGGCTAGTGCGAGTCAGTTGGTCGCGCGAGGTACGGAGTTGCCTTTAGTGAAAGTGTAGTGTGGTTTCACTGCCACGACGCATCTCGGGTGCTTGCCTGCTCAGCAAGTAAGAGTCATAGCTAGGTGACTCGGGCAATACCCGGCTTGTAGGCCAGAAAGGGTAGACGTATGGATGTACGTCGGGAAGTGAGCGTGCCTTACGGTTCCCGCACCATACTGAAAATATGGGAGGCGGCTTTTCCTCAGCGAGGATATCGTTAGCAACTTTCAGAGTTCGCAAGTGGTGAGCGGCTTTATTGCTCCGGCACCTATCTGGACAATCGTTAGTGCCACTTGGGCACGAGGTAGCTCGCTTACTTAGGATCTTAGGATTTGGGGACAAGACCTGTCTATAACTGGTCCCTGAAGGTACTCTCGGGCACTGGAAGGTACAGCGGCTCTCACTTATATACCTAACAGGTGGGAAAGTGGGAACGCTATATCATAAACTGAAGTAGTCTGTAGAGGGAAGGGGTCTGGCTAGTCATCAACTTCTCTCCGCCATCTCATTGCCAACAAGGGGCAATGCCTGTTTATTTCACATTTTTGTTAAAGACCGATCTTTTTGTGTTGGAATAGTATGTCGAGCTGCTATAACGGATCACGACATTTGCCTTTTAAGTATGACCAATAAACATCCTGAACGACTAAAATCTCCAGTCTATACCAAAATAAAAATTTATTAGTCAACTATTTACGATACCAACGATTCAAACATTAACTTGCAAAAAATGACTTAAAACAGAATTTGAGTCCCAACTATTTAATAACTAGCTTTTGCCCGCGGTTTCGCCCGTGTAAAAGTAGCTTAGGTTAAGTTATGTTATGTTCGAGCCAAGATCGTGGCGATAGGTCACGTTTTTGAAGAGTGGCTGGAGAGGTGGCATGTTGCACTCACCTTCCGGCTGACACAGGTAATGACTAGCTACGGTTGTTTTGGCAAGTTCCTGTGTCGAATAGGCCGGCAGAAGATGCCCGAATAACATCACTGCGGCGACTGCCGCGATGTTGTTGTGGACGCGGCGCTGCACGCGTTGGCAGATTGCCCCGCCTGGACAATCTTCTGGGCAATCGCCTGATCAACTCATGGCGCGATGCCATGAGTTGATCACGGCAGTCGGAATGGTTGCTCTCTCGTTCCCGGCCATTGTTCAGTCTATGATCTGGAGCGAGAGGTTGTGAAACGCTGTCGCCTCCTTCTGTCGGTAAGTAATTTCCATCAAGGAGGTGGCGGAGTGGGATATGGATCGCTTGAGCCCTCTCCCCAACCGCATAACCGGGCGCCGAAGCGCAATAGACGAACTTCAGCCATCATAAGCTTGTACCTGAAGGGTGGTGGGCTTCGTGGGCTTGCCCACCACCCGATCAGTTTCAGGACCTAGAGGCAACGTGCGAGCTCCAAAGCGCGACACTAAGATGTGTAGTCTTAAGCCGTAGAGATTAAATTTATATCCTAATATGGATAGGTAGTATTGTGTTGTGCCCTGCCGTTTCATATGGTGGGCCGAAGTCACGATGGCATGTGAAAGTAATTTTCCAGTCCCGCCGTCTCTGGTTATGTTAAGGAACAACGTAGTAGGTTTAGATGGTATGATCGGGATTTCGCCATCTTTCGCCGGGTGAGCCCGACTTAACTTCTCCGTCGTCCCGCTGAGAGGATTTTTGTACTCCAGGCATCACGTTGTAATTCCTTTATATCAGTAGGTTATAGCAGACGACCGTCTAAAAGTTATTTTTGTACCTCTCGGGAACAGTACTTATTTTCTGGTTCAAAGGTACCCTATGTCCTTTTCTGTACCCCCGACAACGTGTGTGCAAAATTTGATGATGATTGGTGCAGTAGTTAAGCCGTGAAAGCGTAACAAACAAACAAACAAATAAACTCACTTTTGCTTTTATAATATTAGTTAGGATTAGGATAACATAGAATCTCGAAACCCCGCCAAACTCTGAAAAGTAATTAGACAAATTTGTAACATGTCTAATACTCCTTCAACCACCATAGAACTCACCAAAACTCTTTCTGATCCCATTACTTCATTTAAGACTGCGCTGAGCGTAAGACACGGTTGGAAAGGATCTCAAAAGGATTATGAGCATGGGATGCGACAAAATGCAACCATTGCACATATTAAAAAAAAAAATTAAAATAAAGGTCCCCACGAGGGACGAATGGAGACAAGGTCTACAATCCCCTGACAAGGGTTGTCTCATCTGGTACACTGATGGTTCCAAAATGGAAACAGGATCGGGCGCTGGTATCTATACCAACGACTGCAAGGTGAGCCAAAGCATGGGCAAATATGCAACGGTCTTCCAAGCGGAAACCTATGCTATAATTGCCTGTGCTCAGGAGAATATCAACAGTAATGTCCCTGACAGTCAAGCTGCTCTCAAGGCTCTGGACTCGTGTAGGGTAGACTGCAGACTGTTCTGAACTGTGTTAAGGCCCTAAACAAACTTGGCAGGAAGAACACAGTCAGACTGGTATGGGTTCCGGGGCATGCAGAGGTGCAGGGCAATGAGGAGGCTGATGAATTAGCCAGAAAAGGCTCAGAGCAACTGTTTGTGGGCCCCGAGCCATTCGTGGGACTCTCTGAGAGCACCGTCAAGGCAGCTTTGGAAGCATATGGCAATGACAAACATAGGCTAGAGTGGAAGGCCCTGAGGGGTCTGGAACACTCCAAGAAATTCATTGCAAACAGAGCCACAGGCTTCACCCGGAAGTTCTGCGGGTATAACAAGAGCCAAATACGCTGGCTCACAGAAGCGTTCACTGGCCATTTTGGCACCAACGACTCCCTGTGCAGATTGAGATTGGCTCACAATTCGATCTGCAGAGCCTGTGGTGAACAGGACGAGTCCATATCGTACCTACTATTGGAATGCGACGCGTTGGCTGGATTGAGAATGGGTCTGATGGGATTGGCATATCTGAACCCTGAGGACCCTCAGGCTTCTCCCTCTGAAGTGTACGCTACGACTGATGCAGTACATTCATAGGGAGATAGCTAAGGGATAAATCTTGGGGCCGACACAAAAGATCCCAATGGGTCGAAGTGTCGCCGGTCTGTGCTGACTGGCCCCCATACATAAGATAAGATAAGATAAGACACGGTTGGACTGAATGACAAAGCTCGACGATCAAATCGGCGCGCGGCCGCCATGGTAAAATTATATGGAGGATTTGAAGTGCTTTTTTGATAAATATGTATTTTTATTGTCAACCAATAACTTAAATATTTGGGACGGACAAATTGTAATATAACTATTTATGTTACGTTTACGTAATTTTGTAGGCGAAAATATTAATTATTTTAAGTTTTATACACGGAGTAATTGTAAACACATTCATTGTTATGGTAAATGTATATTTTATATTTGTATTAAACAAAAAGTGTTGATTTTATCAACTTAACTGTGACCGCCTGTTTTGGCACATTTCACATATTTTTGCAACCAACTGACAAACAACCCTATTGATAATCTTAAAAATGACAGTTCCCCGGGCTTAGATGGTTACACACCTAGACTAATCAAAGAAATCAAATTCTATATACTAGATCCACTTACGCACATTTTCAATCTAAGTTTATCTACAGGTGTTGTTCCTCAATGCTGGAAAATAGCTGTCATTACTCCTATTCATAAAGATGGAGATAAGTTAATACCTAATAACTACAGGCCAATCTCACTGCTAAACGTTTTTTCAAAAGTTCTGGCAAAGTTCGTAAGCAAAAGGCTGGCTTTAGCTTACGAACTTAGGACAATAGTTTACTCTCAGATAAACAGTTCGGCTTTAGATGTAATAAATCCACCGAAGAAGCTGTAGTAGCACTAACTGATGTGATGTCAAAATTCCTGGATGGCAATGAATACTATCTAGGAGTTTTTCTAGATATGTCAAGGACTTTTGATACCGTCTCCGTGCCTATCCTGCTCCACAAATTAGAGTGCATGGGTGTGCGGGGTGTCGCACTAAATTGGTTTCGCAGCTACTTAACAAATCGTCTCCAATGCGTTAGATTTGATTCTACAACCAGCAACTGACAACACGTTGAGGTTGGCGTTCCACAAGGGACTATTCTGGGGCCCATGTTATTCTTCATTTATATAAATGACATTTTAAAAATACCCATGACAAATGCAAACGTTTTGTGCTACGGTGATGATACCGCAGTAATTTTTCATAACAAATCTTGGTCCAGCGTAGTCGCAACTGCGGAGGTAGGGATGTCAAATCTCGCAACATGGCTAGGCACGGATCTATTAAGACTAAGCTTGAAAAAAAACTAAGTTCATCACGTTTCATAAGACACTTCAAAACCCACAGTCCTTTCTTTAAAACTACACACTTGTGACTCTGACAGTAGAGTCTTCTGTAACTGTAAGACTATTAATCGTACAGACTCTACCCGCTATCTAGGAGCCATATCAGATGAACGTTTGACATATTAGAAACATATAGACCAATTATCAGGTAGAAATATAAAATCTATATACATATTTAAATCACTACGTAATAGCGCAGACAAAAACACTCTGATACTAATTTACAAAGCACTGACACAATCACTCCTTTACTATTGTCTCATTGCATGGGGTGGTGCAGCAAAATCCAAAATGATCCAACTTGAGAAAGTCCACCGAGCAGTCCTAAAAGTAATGCTTAAAATCCGTTTAGGTTTTCAACTAATGACCTGTACCATGACTGCGAAGTACTTAGAGTACGACAGATTTTTGTTTTGAAGGCAATTATATCAATGCACTAAGATATTACAAAATCCCCTGAATTCACTCAGCTAACGCAATGACGTGTGTTTCGAATTCCTACACTTACCATAAACTCCACTTTTATAAAAGACAGGCAATCTACCTACGTCCCAAAATATACAACATAGTTTGTAAGTTACATGCAAAAATTAAGTCTAAGTAAAATAAAAACGCTTATAACAACGTGGCTCCTTAAGCTCTCTTATGAAGAAACTGAACTTATTCTTCTGAATCACAGCTGACGACAAAGATACAACATTCATACACAAACAAACATGCACACACAAACACACACGCACAAAAACACACACACATATATATATACACATTCATACCAATCATCAAACCCCACACATTTTCATCACATAACAGTGCTTCCCTTTTTTATTTCCAAAATGTTTATGTTAATTTCTTCACCTCGATCGAACATTATTTTGTAAGAAGTTTAATTTTTGTTAGTAGTTTAAAATAAAAACCGTAAAAAAAATATTGTTGTCCTTTATCGATTGTACCACACGTCAACCCGAGCATAGTAGATGTACATCGTAGGTACCTTCTCAACGCAGCGCTGGCGCGCTGAGAAATATTGGTTATTATAATTTATAACTACCCAATTGTTATATTTTTATTTGTTAAGTAAATTGTGACTTTTTATTTTTCTTTGTCATTAAGCTTAATATATTGTTCTTATTAGTAAGTTGATCATTCGTTTGTAAGAAGGAAGGCATAGCAGCTGTAACACAGGTCTGTGATCTAGGACGGCTGCAATCCACGGCGATCGCATGCGCAAGTGATTCGCGCGGCCCCGTCGATAGCGGTTTTGTCGAGGAACACCGTGGTAGGTTTAGTCGATATTCCGGGAGGTCCATTTTCATCGTTTTAACGTCTTTCTTTTTTACCCTGGTGCGTCCGTCATAACTCCTCCTCCCGCCTCCGCTGAGGGGTATGAGTCAAAGTCTTGCGAGTCACGTAAAAAAAAAACAATAGCACGGCTTCTATAGGTATACTAAATATGTACAACTTAGCTGTTTTATGTGCCGAAGTGTAGATGAATTTATATGATTTGTTTTTTGTTACAAATAAAGTTAATTATTATTATTATAATTTGTACTATCTGATTAATACTGTATACATATAATTAATTACAATGATTACAAAAAATATGTATGCTACGTAATGCTTCTATGTAGGTACTTATATATATTCTCAAAGCGATAACAACACAATTACTTTTACACGTCTGCCGCATGCACTTAAGAGAGCTGGGCACAAATCGTGACCAATTAAGCGCCACAAGACAGTCGATGGATACGGGGGAGATGGCGGAGTGAATTTTACGATTTCGAAAGAGACTGGCAGGGGATACCTTCGAACAGAGTGATTTGGAAGTCCAGAGGAGAGGCTTTTGCCCAGCAGCGGGACATAATAAAACGCTACAAATTCATACTTATAAACACTGACGCTTGTGTTTCTCTGAAAGTGTAAGTAGATGTGTGTTGATATAAGTTCGATGTAATAAGAAGCGGGCCTATTGCCACCACCGGGCACTTTTCAGAATCTGTGCTGCTATTAAGAATTATCTAACATATCCGACCTAGACACTGAACCCACGTCTTAATGATCGGCCGCAAACATAAACGGAGCAGTCATACATTACACATATTCCATCACACATTAACTATTCTGCCGTCATAAGTGGGAAAACCTATCTAACATTTTTCCGAAATGAATTTTTACGTATTTGGAATCAGTAAAAAATGACGCAACTGCCAGTATTTTTATTTTACATATAAAATTTCATGCAGATACTTCTTTCCTTATGACGGCAGTATTAAAGCTCTTCAAGTCCTTCGTAATGAGGCCGAACTTACTGCCGTTTGACAGTCACATATTTAGACGTCATGCTGCCGTGCATATACTTAGCAGAATTTTTTAACAGAAAGAAAATTCCTGGCAGTTGGAGCCTAGCGGAGAGAGTGTTGAACTGCCATGCTTCAATTTGATCCCACGCGTTCCGTAGGACCAAACATGAAACTTCTATTTGTACTAAATAGTAAGTATGGAGGTGCAAGGATTCTCTAGTAGAGGAAGACCCAAGAAAAGATGGATGAATTGCATAAAAGATGATATGGCCAGGAAGGGTGTGAGTGCTGAGATGACGAGTGATAGAGATTTATGGAAGCAGAAGACATGTTGCGCCGACCCCAAATAGTTTGGGATGAGGGCAGGAGGATGAGTAAATTTTCTTTTGGATTATTTGTGAAGGAAAACATCGTAGGGAAACCTGAACGTCTAAATTTCCGGTACTGTGTTCAAAGATGTGTGAAGTCTGCCAATTCGTTCTGGTTTCTTTGACAATTTGCCTAACCGTTCTCATACAGAAAAGACACTCATAGCATTGGTGCAGTCTACAAAGTGGGCTGATATAATATTAAGTATGATTACCAGGTTTCTTTTTCTTTCTGCGTTGTGGAACGCCTTCAAGCTCTTTGTGCTTGCCAGGGGATATAGAGCATATTGACTGAGGCATTTTAGTTCCAAACATGTAGTCAAGCATACCTAAAAATGACATGAACGAGTCTTTTAAGGAACACTGCAACTTTTGGCAGCGACAAAAACGCGAGACTGCTTCATAGCTCTAGCAATTAAGATAACTAACAGGCGTTACTTCAGATTGATACTACGCCCGATTGGATAGGTGTGGATGGTCTTAGGAATCAAAAAATCATTGCTGCTCAGTCACGCGTTTGTATAGAGATAGACAATTAACGACTGTATTTCTACTGCAGCGCGTCTTTAGAGATTAAGAGTCTTATTATTATATGTCTTTATATTAGTCTTATTTAGAGATTATTCTTAGTGTAATAGCGGAGAAGTCTTTAAAAACACAATTATCTGACCAGGATGAACATAGGCGTGCTTGCAATCGAGAAAAATCTATTAATTCTGTGTCAAAAGGACAAGTATTACGGGTCTCCTTATGACAGCACAGAACCTTCTTATGTAGCCTGAAACACTACTCAACTCAAAAACACAACCTAAGGTCGTTGAGCTGTTAATTCTATAGAACGGCGAGACTAACCCAGTTTGCTAAAGATTTAAATGACGGATCTGCTACTGCCTACCACTTATTACAAATCTGAAGTCGCCGATCGGCGTTAGCGGAGTTTGAGAGGTTAAACAAGTGAGAAACGGCAATGAATTGCCGTAAATCTTAAGAGTTTGAAAAAATGGTATCACGTGACCAAACGTCAGAGGTCAGAGGTCATAGTCATATCGGGGTATATTGACTATGCTGAGTCAAATGGCTCTGACCGCGAGCCTCTTACGGTTTTTGAGTTGAAAGTTGTATAACAGACAGACAGACAAAGCTGTTGTATAAGAGTTTTACGAACCCTAAAAACTTTTATTACTGTGCTTACTCTCTAAACTAACTGTTCAGATACTGCTTCTGTGGCGCAGCGGTAGGGATTACGACTGCTGTGTATGAGGTCTCGGGTTTTTCTGTTATGATAAATCAATACCAGCCCGGTGTTTTAAAGTTGGAGGTGTTAGACACCTGTGCCTCGGAACGCACATAATGGCATTGGTCTTGCGCTTGATCGCTCTCCGGTCGTGTCGGATTACCGTGCCATCGGATTATGAGAGTTAGGAAACAGAGAGTGCATTTTCGTTTGCGCACACACTGGTGCACTATAATATCTCCTGCCCAGATGGCCAGTTTCCATTAAGATTGATCGCCGTGACCGAAATCGGACTGGAGGACATTATTCGAAAGCATTTTACAAATATTTACCCTCGTTTTGTATGCGCTTAAGCATAGATACGGCGATTCCGTCTTCCGTCTTAATTTCGACTTCGGATTTGGCGCTCTCCGACACATTAGGACAGGGTTTTTCAATAGGTACGCGGAGTTCTATCTGAAATAATTTATCTCTATATATATAATTCTTCTGTATGTCACTGAACTATTCCTAAACAGCTAGACCGATTTTGATGACTTTTTTATGTTTGAATGGGTTTATTGGAGGGTTTAATTAAACCCAGGCCATCAGGTTGCAAGCCAACGCTCGCGGTATCCAATGTCTATTGAGTCCGCTAGTAATATTTTAAAATTGTAATGAGCCTGGGTCTATAATTGCATATATTTATAAAATATAATTTAATTCCGTAGGAAGAACAAAATGATACATTTAATTTGTCTTTATTGCGGATTTTATTGCGGCTTTTACAGATTGATAGCTTGATACGCAATTTTAATTAAAACTAGATTTGTTTTAAATTTTTACGCTAAGTAAAACCAGAGATATGGTGCATAATGTGATGTGAGTAAACGATGTGTTACAACTTTTCTCCGTGAGGTACCGCTATACCGAGCAAGATCCTAAATTGAAATATCAGGACAAAAGTTATAGTAAAAGCAAATATCAATGATATAACTACCAAAGATGAAGTGAGTTCAAATTATGTAGTGCGCAAAATTCAGTCTCGCTGCATATAAGCATGCAATGATTTATTTATTAAGGACAAATAACAAGGTATACACTATTATATGTTCTTATGGCTAGTACTTCTAGCTAGCGTTTAGTGCTACCTTACTTAAAGGTTGCCACGGCATGCATATAACACTTATATAAACAGAAACAGATACTATACTTAAATATAGTGAAACAATAATACTGAATCTATATTATAAGTTTAACGGCAATAAATTATGCGAGTTTTTTAATAAGTAAGTATCTAAGAGAATACAATTATAGAATTGTGGCCTTAAATTTACTTATGTTTTATCCAAAAATATTAATATGGTCGATTGATTCATTTATGTACTCTATATAACTATATTTTAACATGATTCACTAACGTGTAGTTATGTTGCAAGAAAGCAGGTACAAAAATTACAGGAGGGAAGCTATATCTACCTATAAACTATAGTGCATTAATTTCTTGTATGCAAATTGATTGAAAGATGTTACAGTTGCGTAGGCATTGGTCCTTACTTTGGGCACCCGTTAAACATAACTACGGCTTTTTATTAATAATGAGTGCCTTTTTGTTTATTCGTTTGTTACGTATTGACACCTTAACTACTCGATCGATCATCATGATATTTCGCATACACGTTGTCACAGATATAGAAAAGGACATAGTGTCCATTCATCCAAATAAGAAGTGTCACTAACCTAACTTAACCTACCTTTACAAGAGCAAAGCCGTGGGCAAAATCTAGTATGCAATATTGTTGGCTAATATAACGTAGCATTCGTACCGGCTTGACCTTCAAATGCTTAATTTGAGGCAGACTGTGGATGAAACTCCAGAAGTCACAGCACTTTTGCTGCTGATATTCGTTGTCTTGTTCATCAATGGTGAAGTTTAGCTGAAGGTGCTGGGCAGGGAGCGGTTCGCCACAATCGCCTTCACTGAACACACTGAGAGCGTCCTCTGACTTCGTGGTCTTGGCCTTTTCAGAAATACTGGACCATTTTGCTGATGTCGGATTGGTAAATATGCTATCATCCTCTGAATTTTGCCAATCATCGAACGTTTCAGTCATGCCAAGTATTTTCTCAATATAAAAATAAATAAGAATTGTATAAATCGAGTACAAATAATGAAATGTTGTTAAAATGACTTCTTCAGATGGATATATCCACAGATTAAGTATATTATACCAAAGAGAAAAATCATGGTATTAAGAAGTACTTTTTTGTGGGATAATGTGTGGGATAATTTGTGTAAAGTGCTTTGCGACAAAGGACACCTCTTTTGGTTTTTATCACTTTACAAACAATCAAACAGCGGTCACAAGGCACACCCTGACTCGGAAAATCCAATTGTGGATTACACAAATATTTGTCCTTTGTGGGATTATAACCCACAATACTCGGCAGCGACAAGACGACCAAAAATTAAGCATTCTTTTTATCATTACATAGGATAAAGACCTTTACAGAATACAGCACTAGTCTGATGGTAAGCAATGATGTAGCCTTTTTTGCTTGTTTATACCAGTTATATCAGTTGCACACTCGACAAACCTAGATAAAACAAATCAAAGATGGAATGAAAGGACAGCAGTAGCATCAGTAGTTATGTGAGCTTCCGCCACTCTGAATAACTGGGCGAAAGGCAGCCAGTATTATATTTATTTTGGAGTGTATTACGATACAGACCCTTCCCTCTACAGACTACTCCAGATTATGATATAGCGTTCCCACTTTCCCACCTGTTAGGTATATAAGTGAGAGCCGCTGTACCCTCCAGTACCTGAGAGCACCTTCAGGGACCAGTTATAGTGTATTAGGATACGTAGAAGATACGTTGTGGTGTATCTCGGTGTAGAGACAGGATCCAAAGTTCGATAGAAAGGAAACATGTCAAGCCAGTTTAGGTTGCCATTTATTAGGTTCATCAAAAGTATAAAATTTTACAATAACGCAAATACGTACAAATGCTGGTACAATATATTATAAAGGTAATTACACACTATACTTACACACTACAATGTATTCTAGTGTGAAATAGCGGTATAGCTAGTATAAGTAGAACCTGGGGTGGAGCAAAAGGTGCGATCACTTTAGGCTTCCAGATGGCAAGGGGCGTCAAAAAGCCAAATGCGAAAAATTATTTTCTTATTATTTAATAATACTTTAATATTATAAAATATACGTGAAGTGAAAGAGGCAATCTTAGAGCGCCGAAAGACAATCTTACTTTATCATACATGTACAATAAAATCTATTGCGTCCAAGTCTAAAACGAGAACTTTCAGCACAAATTGCACAGTACATTGCGGTCTTATCAATATCATGTTAATTGACTGCGCATTCTGAACCGTTTATGTATGCAAAATTAATAAGAATCTTGACTCGACATGCAAGCGTCGTGACTTGACTTCATATCTACGTCATTACCGAAAACAGCCCAAGTATAAACCGCACTATAGTGTAAATTACACTCTTTGGCCTGTGTTTAGAGTTGCTATTAGCTCGTGTTCTGGTGAATGTAGGGCAGCCTAGAAATAGGTCTTTATGAACGTAAGGGTTAATGGTGTTTAAAATATGCACGGCCCATCTCGGTGCCTACACACTATGAGCGGCTAGTCAGATGTTTAGAACTGGATAAGGAATTTAACTGTATTAAATTTATTGCGAGTTTAACTTTTGTTTATGACCGACTCATCCATCTTAGGTTCGATTCTCGGGTCCTACAAAGTATTAATGAGTTTTCTCATAGAGATATTTATCAGTAGCAATAAGGAGTTTAGTAACGTGCCCGGTTCGACTCTTTAGCTTTGAACCTAGAACAGAAGATGGCAAGATGTGGGTGTATTACAACTCTGTTTTTTTTGGTGAATAAAGACATGAGTCCATATTGATAATAAAACATAATCGTCTTTTAAAACAACATAAACTATGATAAGAGATGTCCATGGGCGGCGGTAATCGCTTACCTTCAGGCGATCCGTCTGCTCGTTTGCCTCCTATCCTATAAAAAAAATGTATGTGGCTGCCGAACACATTTATTTCTCTGTCGGGCTTCCATAATATGTCGGAATTTATTTAAAAATATATATATGTATATTCATATACATACATATTTTTACGCCACGTTTCATTGATCATCCCAGTTTCTGTATTCTGTGTATTAGTAATTTTTTTTATACCAAATTCGGTACTAAAATTCAAATCTATTTCTATCTATTAATCGGTGCATTGTATTCCATTATTAGACAAAGGTTTTTCCTTGTGCTATAACACCCGGTCAGTTTGTTCCAGTCGTCAATCATCTTAGTCGGGTTCATCCAATCTTACGTTTATCAATTTACTTTACCACAATATACTTAATTTGTTCTAGCAGCTATCTTCAGTAGATACAGTCAGCCCATTGCCACTTTAGGCTGCTTTTTTCGAAGCAGTTCCGGTTACTTTAGTTCTTTTTGTCAAATAATTAGGAAACTCCAAGCATATCCTTTTAAGTATTTTTGGATGGAAGGAACTTGCTAAAGAACAGTCAATATCTTACTGCATTTCTTAAATAATAAAGATCCTTGCAGTTATTACGTTAGGAAAATTTGACGTACCATGTTGTAAATTTCTAGAATATTCGATGTAAACGACTATCCTGTATCATAAATCCAAGTGTTTGCCAGTCAATAGAGTGTTGGATGGTGTAGTGCAGTGATGCTGTGATTACTGTGGGAAACTGGGACAGACCACTCAATATAGGGCACGCTCTATTCAGCCTTCTAGGATTTGATTCAAGGACTTTAACAAATAACAGAAAGGCGGGTGAGTGTGATGGCTCTTTATATTTTTTTAAACTATTATTTTGGCAAACGAAATTATACAACGCGCTTGATGATAGGTTGTTACCGTTAGTTAGTTTAAAAGTACCTGACTCACGTGCGATTGGTCGGCCCATCATAATACCACAGCTCTGCCCACAACGCTGGTAGGGATCCATGCTGAATAGTACTTCCTTATTATTTCTGAGTTGTTCAGAAGACTGGCAAGTTAGTTGCCATCGGTTCATTGTATGAATATTTGGGCTGGTATTTCCTTGGTTTACATACAGCCTCTTCAGAAGGAGCTGTCAGTTGTACTGATGTTGAAGAGTTGTTTGTTGAGTGAGCAATAGCCTGTTATTATGCCTACTAAGTGGCGAAGGTATTTGGTAATGGAATGTAGTCGTTTCCCGTTACCTTAGCCTGCACGTTCAGGCTAACGTTCTTAGATTCGATTTCAGGGATATCGAAATTTTTTCTGTTAATTCATTTTCAGTAGCTGCACGAACTCTAACAATATAACCGGTAAACGTTGGATGGTAGGCCTACTTAACGGTAATAACACGTTGTTTAATTGGAAAATTAAGGACAACATACCTGATACGACACTTTGAACATGTTACACGTTGCACGTTATCGACCGGCCACGACCAGCTTTCTGACGGTGTCAGAAAGCTGGTCAAACGATAACGTGGAACCTAAACGTAGCTAGCAAAACGTGGTTGTCATACATCACAGCTTATCCCCTATACGTGCAGTCAATATATGTCACTTGCACATATATACTGTTCAAAGTGTCGTGTCGGGTATGTTGTCCTCTATTAAACAGGATTACAATTTTATTAAACAACGTATTATTACCCTTAAGTAGGCCTACCATGAAACGTAAACAACGAAATTTCAAACCGACTGTTCGTATTGTGATACACAATTTATTTCGAAATCCGTCCTGAATTTCGGTGCGTAACCTCTTGATGTTCGCTTTCATAAAGTAGCCTGAATAACGGAATAATGTCATTTTTAAAGAAAGAAATCTAAAGAATCTTCATTGTTAGTTTTGCCGTATGACCCGAAGTTTCGAATAGACATTTTCTTGATAGATGTACTGGTTCTACCGCTATACCGCTTCCTAAAACCCGTCCGTAAGACCTTTCATACCGAGATGTAAAAAGCCTTTTACCCTTGTCACTGTTTACCACCGAGCCAGCCAAGACAATCACTTACCCATGACATGGGGTTTGACATATTGTTAGTTAAATTTCATAATGATCAGGCATAATTATTTAGTTGTATTTTAATCTACAGATTTGACTTCATTTACATTGAATTTATGTCACCAATTGACGTAACTACGCCAATAATAATTGTAAAAGAACTTTTCATGATGATCGAACATAATTATTGAGTTGTATTATATTTAAATACTAGCTTTTGCCCGCGGCTACACTCGCGTTAATGTAGATTTCTGTTAAGATAGCTTTTTTAGTAGCCTATATATTATTCTGATGTATTAACAGTAATAATGTAAGGTTTCATTAAAATCCGTTAAGTAGTTTTTGCGAGAAAGAGTAACAAACATTTATCCATCCGTCCATTCATCCATCCTAACAAACTTTCACATTTATAAAATTAGTAGGATACTGAGAGATTCCACTTCATTTACGCAACGAAGCTGCAGAATTTGTATCAAATTACCACAATTTTCGTAGATAGTTGGACATGTCTTATCCGCACTTAACCTCACAATTGGGCCATGATGCATAAGTAACCGACGCGAAAAGTTGTTTGGTTACTCGTACCACTTCAGCTCCGTCCAAAAAGATAGTAGGAGACCAATATTGCGCAGTATTTCTATTAGCGATTCTGCATTGTTTAGAAGTTTCACCCGTTGGTCGCTCAAGCTTTTGCAGCAATTGCCATATGTTCTCAGGACGGATCTTGGATTGCGATGGACTATCTTAACGGAGACTAGTCATATGACTATCAACAACAATACAATATCAATATATCCTGCGTATATACGCAGGAGATATTGTAGTGCACAAGCGTCCGGTAATCACAAGTGTACTCTAATCTCTCGCGAATAGTCCGATGGGATTACAATCCGACATGACTGGAGAGAGATCAAGCGCAGAGCCATATATTCACGTCTATCCAATAGACAATAGTCTATGGGATAGGCAAAGTTATATTTTAAAAGAGGTGTTACATGCAACGTTTTGGTCACCCATGTTTTAAGTCCCACATACAAATAGGAGAGGCTATTGTTGTTTATCGGGTACAGTTCCAGACTCCGTACGCATCAGAAGACTTTAATAAGGCTACCTGAGCCGTGAATCGAACTTAAGACCCAAAACAGCAATCGCATCGATATCGCTGCGCCACCTACATATAAATTAGCTCCTATCAAGAGTTACAGTGCACAGCGATGTTTCTCATTGACAAAATACCCTTTTACATCATTAATGTAAGGGAATATGTTCCTAATAATAGCTCCAAGAGTTTCATAGAAAACCGGTCTGAAAAGATTATTACGCTGAACCGAGATTTTTATGTGTTACATATCTTTTAGGGACATGAAACCAGCGATATTGATGGATATGGATTTTATTACGTACTAACTTTAAGAGAATGCTCGCACTTGTGATCTGAAAAGATAAAACCCATTCTAAAAATAATGCTTGAGTTGCGGAGTACTTATACGGGGTACTACAAACATTTAAACAACAAATATCAACAACAGCGGTGCTAAGAAATCTATTTGTAGAAAACACAATTTTTTGTCTTATCATCAACGACTACGTTAGCTGTTTGGCTTATATTATTGTTATTATATTAGTATACATTTACATTTGACAATTATCGTCTGCTCCGTGCCTCGGAGAGCATGTTAAGCCGTCGGTCCCGGCTGCCATGAACATCTATGGCAGTCGTTACTGGGAAGTCAGTGCCATATAATATCCTGACACTAGTCTAGCCTTAAGGTATCGTTAGCCTTCGGGTTGCGGAGGTCAAGTGGCAGCCGCTCCGTGTAAAAACTGATATCCAGTCAAATCTGACTAGACCAGAAAAGCCAACCCCAAGTGACTTGGGAATAATAAAGGCTAGGGAGAAGAAGATATTAGTATACATTTACTGATTATTTTTGCTAGGTTTCGCCCGTGACTTTGCTTGCGTCTATCCGACGGCAACGCATACCTAATGTCCTACCTACATATGTGCCCTAAGTACCCTATGTGTAAATCTAGAACGTACTACTTGAAAGCCAAATCAATACATCGTTTTATACGTGAGAGCGTAGCAAACACCTAAACATTACCAATTTTTTTATATTTTATATTCGTGGGATAATTTGGAACACTTATCGATTTGATCCATTGAGTCGCAACGGCACATCGGCGGACAGTCACAATAGGTTTTATTTATAGCTGGCATTCGAACAATAGGCATGATGACTAAAAAAGAATTTAGTCCGTCTTTTAGATTATCAAAAAAGTTTTTGTCTCACAAACTACTAACAACAAAGATACATCGCGTTTAAATTTCGTTTTACGTCACTGTTAGGTACAAATTTTACAAAAGTGTGACGTCACAACTCCTCACTGCCGAATTTTAATGCGTTGTATCTTAGTCAATATTTATAGTTTTGTTAAAACAAAAAATACGTGTCCAATATATTTTGCTAATCTAAAAGATGGACTAATTAGAATTATTTGTATTTAACTCTGTCATCATGCCTATTAATAAGTTACCGCGGTTTTAGTGGCCACACAACATCGTTCTCCGTAGTGTTTACCGTAACGTGCGTGTTACGTGCGAGAAACGTAATTTAATCGCGTTTATATTACTCATATCTGTGTTAATACAGGGCTTGTAAATAGAAAAATATGTTTACCGATCACTCTTACAAAATACTACATTTTGCCCACGGCTTTGCACGCCTTAATGTAGGTTTATGTATTGACATTCAGTTCCAGCGATCTACTCACCATTCAAGGCAGCGTTGACACACCGTGGTAGATTTAATCGGTAGTACCCGGGACGTTCAATTTTCCCGGGTGAGCCCAACATAACCTCTCTCTGTTCCACTTTTCCGCGAAGAGGTATGCGTCAATGCATTTCCACAGAAAAGAAAGGCTATGTGTAGACATAACCTGACATAACTTAAAAAACTATCCGCTTTAAATTTTAATTTATCTTATCTTATATTGTGTGGGGGCCAGTCAGTACAGACCGGCGACACTTCGACCCAGTGGGATCTTTTGTGTCGACTTCCCCAATAACAACTGCGATAGATGTTCATGGCAGCCGGGACCGACGGCTTAACGTGCTCTCCGAGGCACGGAGTAGGCGATAATTGTCAATCAATACGGACATAATTTCGAAAAGTCATATAACTTCCGAAAGTCAGAGGTGCGCGACGTGGGTTCGAAACCGAAACCCTCTGCATTGCAGTCTGTTGGTCTTTCCACTTGAGTTATGTCATGTCATGTTCATTACATAATCATATAAGTAGTTATTAACCATCCATTCCATGATCAGCCACTTGGACATACAAATTATTTAAAATAATTACAAAAAAATATATTCATATAAATTCTGATTGATGATGAAACGTATTGATATTATAAATTGCATTAAAGATTAAACATAAATTATATTATTACTATTAGTCAGGACAAACACAAGATAATTAACAACAATAAATTATAGTCAAGCGCACATTAAACATTTAAAAAATTATATTCGATAATAAACATTTAAAATATTACTTACATATCTTATCTTGTGTGGGATCAACAGTCAGTACAGACCGGCAACACTTCGACCCAGTGGGATCTTTTGTGTCGACTTCCCCCAATAAAGACTACCATCGATGTTCATGGAAGCCGGGACCGACGCAAGGCTTGACCGTGCGTACTTACATATACTTGCATTATAATTATGATTAGTTCCTACTTGAATTTTCTTCTTTTAATGTATAAACAAACCTTAAAAAACATCGTTTTACACATTTTTTATTTTAGTCCGAACACACGACACACGTTAACTATTGTGTATCTACTTTAACCGATACACCATGCGCGCAATCGATGTACAATCACAATTCCGCATGGCAACAAACCATTTCCTCACTCGACAAGCAATTAATAAATACTTTATCGGTGAATAATTAGCTCTGATTATTAGCCAATCAATCAATGGATACCGATGTTTGTGTTGGCACGTCCAAGGCGCGGTGATGGATGGGTGGCTCGCCGCCAAAACATTGCGGATCTTGTGACCGCTTACAGGTAAAAAACATGTGTCATTGTTCAGGAAATTATAATATAATAATAATATTCTACCATACACATATACACAACTACATACATACACACAACACCATCTAGCCCAAACCACCCAAACTAAGCAGAGCTTATACTATGGGTACTAGACAATGGGTAAACATACATAAATACTTCTTTTTGTAAATACATATATATTATACACAGAAACACCCAGAGCAAGAATGTTTGACTTGTGCGGGAATCGAACCCGCGACCTCAGGTGCGGCAGTCGGATACATTAACCACTACGCTATCGAAGCCGCCAAATATAGTATAGAGACTGACGCCCGTTTATCGCTGGAGTTATTCTTGCTTCTATCCTTCGCGTATTAAATACAAATTCAAATCTTTCAAATGGTGGTTCACCACACCACGTTCCTTCATACTGGGTGCTGTTTCAACTTAAGAAAATTCGAACAACATATTACATGTATGCATGATTACCCTAAAATGGATTTTGATTGAGTCGGGTTGAGCATATTAGGTTTAGTCGGTAGTATCCGGACGTTCCATGTTTTCCCGGGTGAACCCAACATAAGCTCCCCGCTCTTCTTTTCCGCGGTGAAGCAGTCGTCAATCCATCGCCCGTTGAAAAATATAAAAATTGGTTGAACGTATTAGGATACGGTGCATCGTGAATCTATCTTGGCCTTCAACATTATACAGGCATGATAAATGCACCCACGTAATAAGGGACCAGCCTATTGCCGTTTCCCGGTACAGTTCCACACTGGGACTTCTAGACAAAAAACCGAATAACATTTTGCTTGACGCAATAAACGAACCAGAGACCTCATGCATAGCAGCTGCATACGCTGCGCAGGCAAGGCAGTCGGCGTGATAAATTTATGTATGTTAATGTAATTTAAAATTCCAAATCTATTACAAATCTTATATTGCTATAAGACAATTAATTAAAGCAAAATGCTATAATCCTGGCAACCTCGTTTACACAATTCGGTATAAATCGATCATTAATTCGAAATGCTACCTTCGATTAATTGATTCGTATTGTCTTTGAAGTTGGAGTGTTTACATTAAATTACTGTCGCAATGTTCCGCAACGATTTCAATATTCGCTTTATTGAATTTGATTGATATACATCAATTATTTTCTTTTGATTTAAATCCCGTTTCCAATTTCGATATCGTGTATTTTCAATGAGTATTCACTTGGAAGTTAATTGATTTTGTTGTCTTTTTATAGCATTAAAGTACACAACTTGTGCCTGCCTTAATAATGTAGTGGTACTGAATGGTCTTGGGTTCGATTTTCATAGCAAAGTGTTATTGATTTTTCTGTCCATATGTTCGGCATCCAGGCTATACTCGGTGGACGGCACGTGGAACCTAAATCATGGCCTGCGAAATAAGGGCATAATATATCATTGCCTACCCGTTTAGACATAAGCGTGAGACTATGTATGTATAAAATAAAAATAAATAAAAATATCTTGTAGTATTTGAACATGTAATAGGACGGGGTGAAAGGCTTTTCTTATTTTGTATAAATAAATATAAGGATATCATCAAAAAGTAAAATGTATCATCAAAATCACTTCTCACGTCTCTAACTTTTTGAAGATATGTGTGTATACTTAATTATCGGTTGCTTAATCGGCGAAAGAAAATATAGTGAGGACATCATATCCTGGGTGTAGGAATAAAAATATATTAGTCTGGGCTGTGTTTTTAGTTCAATACCACTATGCACGGGATTTTTGCCGATAATTATTATTAGGCCCTTAGGCTCAATCTTTTGTGAATCTTGTTATAGCAATGCTGCACAGATAGGACGCAGCTACTGATCTGTAGGTCTACCATGAAAATGTTTATCCATAATTTCAGGCCGAACGAAAAAACATTTCTTTCCATTAAATGACATGACTCCGTTGCTCGGACTGCTTTATTAAAGCGCTTAGAACAATCAAGAGGTCACGTACCAAAATTCAGAACGAATATTTTAATAAATGTGTTTCAGGGCACGAATAATAGACCTTAAACTGTGGCATTTACGTTTTATGGTATGCTTTCAGACAACGTAAATTAATACACGTGGATTCGAATACAGACATACAATATTTTATACCACGTAGTTTCTTTAAGACCCTGAAATCACGTACTTAAAACTGAAGAAAGGAGTTGAAGCCAAATAGTATGGAATGCGCCGCACTGGTTTTTGAGACAAAAGTAATAATAATATTCTCGCTGAGTGACGAACGATGTAATACGAATATAAGAGTCATACTTGGATAACCTGCGTAGTTGCCTCTTGGTATATAATATGATAAATGGGTTGTCTTCTATAAGCTGGTGTGTTCTGTAGTCTATAGCTTGAACTATCTAGGTAGGCGCTCTGAAATGAACCAGCCTTTTTAAAAATCGGCGGTTGTGTTGAATCTGTTATTATGCTTTACCCGGTGAGTAAGTGTTCCGGAAGGTTACGCAGCGATTTCTTCCATTTCTTGCCTTATAGCCTTATTTTAAATTCCACTAGCATAGGGCTAGCAATGTACAGGTGACATTCCTAATGTTACACGTGACACTAGAGGGCGGGCCATATGCTTGTTAGCCACCTTAGTAGTTTCCTAATCCTAACTAATATTATAAATGCGAATGTGTGTTTGCTTGACTGTTTGTTTGTTACGCCTTACTACTCAACCGATCATCATGAAATTTTGCATGCACGTTATCAAAGATACAGAAAAAGACAAACGTTTACGTTTCATCTAAAATTTGGAGATCTTAATCGAGTATAAAAGTACCTATTATTCTTAGCATAAACTTATTTTTAACTCCCGACGCAAAAACGACGGGGTGTTATAAGTTTGACGTGTCTGTGTGTGTGTGTGTGTGTGTGTGTGTGTGTGTGTGTGTCTGTCTGTGGCATCGTAGCTCCCGAACGGATGAACCGATTTTAATTTTGTTTTTTTTATTTGAAAGGTGAATTAGTTGGGAGTGTTCCTAGTTATGTTTGACGTAAATCGGTCCAAGATGGCCGCCGCCACAAAATGGCGGATAACATATTTTTCACAACTCCCTCAATATGGGTATCTAATGAAAGGGCTTGACTAGTAGAATACTATACACTATGATAATTAGCACATCCAGGATGGCCGCCACCATAAAATGGCATATTAAATTGTTTTTCACATCTCCCTCAATATGTGTCGGAGGTTTTTAAATTTTTAATTTATAGTTATTTGTCATTCGTGATTAGCTTTTGTATTACAAGTGTCTTGCGTCTATAATATAAACTGTATATATGTAGATATTGCTTATATTATAGACGCAAGACATAGGTATTGCTTTGCTAATTATTATTTATTTATTTGCTCCACTACCAACGACCTTCTATTCTGAGAAGGGGCCATACTCAGTAGTGAGCTATTTATAAACAGGAATAGATTTTTTCTTATGGTTCCACCAATTTTGTTCCACTATTAGTATTGGTGCAGGTGGTCTGTGGTAATAACTACTATCCCTTATATTCAACAATAGTGTCTCTGTTAGTTCGCATTTACAATTAATGCTTAAATTTGCCTATTATATCGCAGGTTGCGATAGCGGAGCGGTCAACGAGTCTTCTCACTTTATCACTAAAATATAATGACGGTGGTTCAAATCCTGGGGTCTCCTCTACTTCCACTCTTAAACACCAGGATTCGTGGTCCCATTGCCAGTGAGGTCATAGGTATTAGAAGTGTCTTACAGCCATAATATTACCAATATTAATGTATTATTTGCCGCACTATGCAAAGCATAGTCAATCACACCAAAGCCCCACTATTTTGAGAATAGGCCCATTAGAGAACATAGAATTTCTCTGTTCTGTGTTTCTACCTTATTTAGCATTCAGCGATGTGTTAACTAACTGTCAAAATAATATAATGTATCCCAGCTTTATGGTATTTATAATATACTAGGCTAGTATTATTACCAGCCTAGTATTAAACGACCTCACTCCTGGGTCTCTTCTCATTGTGATAAGGCTATAATCCAACCACGCAGGGTCAGTGCGGGTTGGTAGACTTAAAATATCTTCAAGAAAATTATGGAGAATTCTCAGACTTACGGATTTCCTCACGATGTTTTCCTTCACCGTTAAAGCGAGCGATAACTTCGAAAAGTCAGACATGCGCGCCATGGGATCGACCTCAAGATCTCTGGTTCAACGGTCTCCTCTCTCTCTCTTCCCACTAGGATATCGTTTTTATAATATAAAAAGGAAAAATAAGCCCAAAGCAATAGAGTACAGTAGATTGCATTTATTTTTGTATCTCTTCTCAAAGACATGACATGGGAATGCGGATGGCCGGCCATTACGAACTGACACGTTTCACTTTGATGCGCTCGATGCTATTCGTTTGATATATGGACGTTAGTTTGTAATAATTTTTATTAGCTTTATTTGTTGTTAATTAATTCATTAATAATAATGAAGACTTTGTGTTACATTAATAATTATTGTGAGCATTTATCATGCTGACTAAGAATGCCTCAGTAGCGGCACTAAACGCACCTGCTGTCTTGGGTTCGATTCCCGGATCAAATAAAATGTTATTTGCATTTTATCTAACAAATTCTTAGTTACATGGATTGTAGTTGCATGCTTAGGGCTCGCCCTCTATTCGGTAAGACCTAAAATCATAGCTAGGGAATGTGGGTGCTCTGGTCCGTCTATGGGAATAGAGGCGGGATTCAATGTATTTTATGTATTTATTTCTTACCTATATATTTAAACGTTTTTACAATTTTACAAATTCACCAAACTGTGCACACTTTTATTGGCGAAAGAGGCGCTCTTCTCTTCACATAAATTATTTTATTATTGTTATTTATTTATTCTGAAAAGGACGACTCTCGCACTTGGAATAATTCCTGTATTGCGGGTGACTTTACAAACATTCAAAGAATGGACACAAAGAACATTCAGACTTGGAACAATTATTTGTGAATCACACAAATTTTTGTCTCAGGTGGGATTCGAACTCATAGTACTCGGCGCGGCGACAAAGGCGAGGTGACAACTTAGTTAACTACGTCAGTCAAGCCATGTAGTCAATTTAATATATTGCTACCTACATTAGCATCAACGCCTATCTAATTATATGTACATTAGTATTTGTTTTATCAACTAAGCTATTTATGGACCTAAGAACTTGCACTTTAAGTAAGCATTTTATTATGCCATGCCAAGAAGTTCA
Source organism: Catocala nupta (assembly GCA_963675205.1). Lineage (NCBI taxonomy): Eukaryota > Metazoa > Arthropoda > Insecta > Lepidoptera > Erebidae > Catocala > Catocala nupta. The sequence goes on along the minus strand of OY776084.1, from coordinate 7,057,774 downwards.
AGAACCATGTATAGCAAATTAAAATGGACGCATTGCCACTTTCACTGTTCTGAGTGTTAGGGGTTCGATCCCAACACCGGACAATAATTTAAGAGTTCCATAAATAGTTGTATTGAGTTTAGATGTTCTTAAAAATCGAAGAATATCAGGGCATAGCAGATATGTTTTTAAAATTCTAAGTATGTCTCATGTAACATAAATTAAAAAATAAACAGTAATGCTACAAATACCTAGAGGCAGAAAAATGTATCTTCCCGTTTAGGTAAAGGAAAGCATTGAACTAATCCGATCAGCCCTCCTAATCTGTTAAAGTGCCGTGTCTAAAATGCGTTACCGTATCTAAGATTGTTGACCAGGTCAGTATTTAAGGCCCGAAAATTTAGGTCTCTAATCGTACGACGAGGATTTAAGATTACACGCGGTTACAATAGAAAGCAATAGCAATAATATTTAATAGCGTAACCAAACAACACCCCAAGAGGTCGAAGCTAGAAATGGTTGTACCAACCTGGATGTTCTCTGTATCCATTGTTTGAAAGTTGGAAATCAGCAATTAAAACTAAAAACTTTACTTATAAAATTTTTTTTTGAAAATAGGCAACTTCCGTTCTAGGAATAATTCTCGTAACGCGCCTTTCCAACTTTCAAACAATGGACACAAAGGACATCCAGGCTCGGAACAATCATTTGTGGATCACACAAATTTAAGTGCCGCGAGACGAATCGGATCCCACAACATTCTGCGCAGTCGCATAAGCGAGACAACTACTTGAACCATTACGCCATCTGTTAATAAAAACTTGAATTTTTTTTTAAAAAGATAATTAAGAAGTTGTCTACTATGATGTAAAGAATATTAATATTGTTTATTTAATCTTGTAAACACCAATGCCAAAATACTACTCGCGTTCTAGGGGTTTCAACATCTTTTATTAGCTCAAGTTAGTCATGCAACACCTACGTGAAAAACTGTTTACAACTCGATGTATTCGATGTCGCAATAAACTAATAAATATCCCCACAATCAATCCTGTCATCACCGGTGTGATTATCGAGGTATAAAATGCTAGTAGTTGCGGGGATCTAGCAAAGAGAGTTAACATTCTGTGCACTTAAAGTTTCTTTCTGCCATACAATCAAAACTTATCTATAGTAGAAAGCTATGTATATGATTTATTGACAAATTACGTCATAAGACAAATAAGACACAATATATTCCAAACAATTAACAGAAATTATTATTATTAGATTATTCTTTCGTACTATAGCCGACTAAGTTTACACTTTTTAGTAGAGGAAATATTATAGTCTCTCATAAATTAAAAATTCATCAATTTGTAATATCGTTTTAGGATACCCTGTGTGTGTAAAGATATTTTAAATGTGTTTAAATAAATAAAATAATTTTATGTCTATTAACAGAAATATTAGACAAAATGGATTAGATCCAACGAACTTAATTTGTACGATCTATTTCATTTTGTCTCCCCAATATACCAAGTCATATAAAGTCAAACTTAACTTCTTGTAGTTAAGGCCTCTGACGAGAGATCGGGGATCTCACGTCCGCAGGTCATTGAGTCAAAGAATAATTAATTGTCAAAGTTCCTATCTATGAATATTTTAAGAATAAATTCTATCCAAGTTTCTTCTGTGTCAATAACACAAAAGACTCCACAAGACAGGCCTGACCTAGTGTGCAGTTCATGAGCAAATTTTTCCTTAATCTACAAGTTATGTTTCGGTAATTTTAATACTATACTTATAGTATTAAAATTACCGAAACATAACTTACTTACTTTATAAGGTCTATTGTTTAAGTAAACCTCTATATATTTTTGGAAAATAAAATCTTATATTATAATATAAAAATGATGAAAAAATTGATGTGAAAAACTGATAAAAATATTGTTTCTGTACAAAATGAAGTACTGCTATTTCTATGGAACATACTACATAGAGGTGAAACTAGATATCAGAATCTACTAAATTGGTATTAGAAACACTGGTATTACCTTAGATGTTAAGTTGTAATATAGACAACTAGTATACCAAATTTCAATAAAATCTGTACAAATCATTTAACATGCTGCGTATTTAAATACACAGACCAAAAAATCTGTATTAAGGTTTGTACAGTAAAGTCTACCACAAAAAAATGTCAAAAATATTTCAGATACAAATAAAATTATAGTACAATAACATTATACTGCTTTAAAAATATTATTGAAATAGAAAAATTCACTCAAAGCTAAAGCAAGGTCAATTGGCCTTTTACCTCGGGATCTGCAATATTGGGGTACCTTTGATATAGTTAGCATTCATAATTTGCGTTTACGGTTACTACACAGATGTACTTAGGGACCTCAGTTGGGCGTAAGAACTCCATGGGTGCACTGAGTGGTTGCCTCTCCAATGTCTGTGCGTTGAGTGGGTTCGATCACATATTTTTTTAACAAATTTATTTTTAATGTCCCACTCCCTCGAGAAATAATTCCTGCTTCGTCGTTCAACGCTTGATACAGAGAACATCTTTAGTGCGAGAACTGGCTGTTTCATTCACGTATCTAGCATTATTTTCAAGGAAAGGCTCGGCACCTAAACGTCGATATACCGCTCTAGAAATTGAATTTACACCTTACATCCAGGGGGACACCAGACAATACTAAAATTGGCATGGCCTACCTGGCACTGCGTTAAACGTTAACGGTTTTTTTTAAAACAAAAAGCAATCATTGTCATCAGGCGATCGTAAGTCTCGTTTCTCACTTTGTATCGAACATATTTGGCTTTCAAATCCAAAGTAAATCAGCAGCAATGTTCTTTTTACTCACCCATTCATATTGTCAACTTTGTATGTGAGTCATGTGCGATTGGCCTTCTATTTATTCGATCATTGATCATGAGTGACAGGCGTAGCTGTCATCATCTAAGGCCGAGGTCGCACTGGTTCGACGCCGATACGACACTGAAATATATCATGATACTGTCCTTCGACAGAGTGGTCATCGCCAAACCAGTGCGACCTCGGCCTAAGGACTATTCACATTCTAAATTTCTTTGCACAAATTAATTAATGATTCTTTTAATTAAATTTTATTTTAATTTATGTTATTTTAAGAGGTAGGCAAAGGTTTGTCACCTAAATTTCACCAGGTATGAGCCAAGGTAGTAGACTTTGTTTTTTATTTGTTAACTAGCTGTTACCCGCGACTTCGTCCGTAGGTTTTTTTTCGATGTACTTTATATTTTTGTAAATTAAAAGGAGCCTTAGTTGCTTCTAACATCAGCTATCTGCCAGTGAAAGTCCCGTCAAAATCTGTCCAGCCATTTCAGAGATTAGCCAGAACAAACAGACAGATAAAAATTTTAGAAATGAATTTCTTTGGTACCTACCGTTTATACTTTCATATGCATTTAGTGAAAAGCTGTTATTTTGACATTACAAACAGACTCTTCAATTGTATTTATTTGTATGAAATTAAGGATTCAGAAACATTTAGCTAGGAATAGTTAAAATTTAATAAAAATAAAATATTGAAATTATAATGTGTACGTAGTGGTTAGTGTAACCGACTGCCACGCCTGAGGTCGCGGGTTCGATTCCCGCACAAGTCAAACATTTGTGTGCATGAACATGCATGTTTGTCTTGGTCTGGGTGTTTCTATGTATAGTATGTACATATGTATTTACAAAAAAAAGGTATATATGTATGTTTATCCATTGTCTAGTACTTATAGTACAAGCTCTGCTTAGTTTGGGCTAGATGGTGTTGTGTGTATATGGTAGAATAATATAATAATAATAATAATAATAATAATTTGTTTTCTTTTCATTAAACAGATTTACATTTTTTTGTGTAGTGATCGAAGTCACCTAGTAAGCAAACAATGCCTGTGACAGGTGACTACGCTCTTCCATAGCTAATAAAAACTAAAACATTAAAATAATAATATTACTTAAAATAATAATTATAATTTGTACTTAATACGTGAACTTAATTCTTAAGTACTGCGAACATACTTAATTACAGAATAATTCAGTATAGTAACTTAACGTTTATAATCATTCTCACTGTAATGTGTGTGTGTGTGTGTGTGTGTGTGTGTGTGTGTGTGTGTGTTTGTGTGTGTGTATGTGTGTGTATGCGCGTGTATAAGTTAGTGTTGTTATAGAGTGTGTTGTAATAAAGACTCCGTTTCCTCATAACTTAAAGGTAGTAGAAAGTTAGTTATTGCTTTTTTATTTTCTTGAAAGGTTTTAGTGTAAATATCTACGTTATTATTAATTTTATTGTATAAAGTCTCAGAACGACTTTTATATTGTCTATTGGCAAATGATGTTTTTATTAGAGTACGAGCAATTATGTATTTTCTTCTTTTGGATCTAGTGGTTGGGGTAAAGTTAGTGGTTACATGTTTTTTCAGAACAGTATAGAGAATATAAAGCTTTCTTACTGACAGGACTTTACTGATGGAATATAGAATATAATATATAATAATGGTATAAATACATGGTGAAAATAATTAATTAGGTAAATATTTAATAACATTTTGTTTGAATTTACATATTGAACATATGAAAATATCAATATCACTTATTATCTAACGAGCTTTTTTGCTATTTTAGTACTACCAAATCCAAACCAAAAGATACCATAATACATTTCTCGATCCGGTAATTCGCCGAACGAAATAAAGTTACTGAATTTTTTATTTCAAAATGACATTACTCTGTTGTTCGTTGTACCACAATTTTAATTGAATTTTCGATTAAATGAGACACTCGGTATGAACAGTCGGCCAAAATTTCGGCATTTATGTTTCATAGTAGGCCTACAGTAGGCTACCATGAAAATATCTATAAACTTCAGGTCAAACGAAATACTATGAATAAACCTAGAAAAGAGAAGCACCGTTGCATATTTTTTTCAAAGTAACGTAATTGCTTTGTTCCAATCACTTCTTGGTCGAGAGTATAATACGATCAAATCCTTACGTGCAAGTGAATGAAAGGGACACAAATAGTACGAATGATCATCCCAAAACTTCTGGAATTTATAATAATAATAATATAACTATCATCACAGACAGGACTGTTGTGGCCAACAAACCTGGCATTGTGGTGATAGATCGATCAGAGCGCCGCGCAATGATTATCGATGTCACCATTCCGCATGACGGCAATCTCGCGAAAGCTGAAAAAGATAAACAAATTAAATATCTCGATTTAGCTCGCGAAGTTGTTGACATATGGGATGTAGATTCAGCAATTATTGTGCCGATAGTCATATCTGTCAATGGTCTAAAAGCCAAGAGCCTCGATCACCATCTAAAGAGGCTCGCGTTGGGTGCTTGGATCAAGGGTTTGATGCAGAAGGCAGTGCTATTAGATACGGCACGCATTGTGAGGTGGTTCCTATCTCTGGAATCCTAACCACCGGCAGCTTGGACTCTGTTCCCGATGCCGGTGCGGTACCATATATTTTATATTTGTAAATGTATATTTTATATATTTATATTTAAAAATGAAAAATATATTGAAAAGATTTGAATAAAGAGTATAATAATAATAATTTATTCAATAATAATTCATGGGAATACATTTTTGTTATTAGTCTAAAATAATATTATACTACAATATATTATAATAATCCTTAATCTGGTACATGTTATACTTAGGTATACTTTAATCAGCCGACATTGTGCATTCTAATTTAATTTCAAGCGCTAGGTTTTTATAAAGTGGTTGCCTGAACTAGTTTTAGACCTGTGTTTCAGGCTATTTCTCTACTTACAAAAAATATATGCCAAGTTATATTAGGGTTTAGGTCAATGTGCATAAACTTAAAATAAAATATATATATTGATACAATAAAAATAACTTAGATTACATATTATTACAAATTACTGATGACTTAAGGCTATTTTACAACTGTAAGCAAATACTCCGTATCGGAGTCGGTCAGTATTTGCAGGTGTTTGTTAACAATAACATTATATTGTTTATAACTTAGACTATATATCATAATCTAAAATTCTATTTAATCTATTATATAAAAATGGTCCTAGGAATAAGAAGAATTTATTTACAAAGGCATGTTTGGCATGAAGCTTGGTACATACTAAATCTTTTCGTTTCTTGTCTGGAGGAAGTGGTCTGAATAGAAGTAGTGCATGTTGTTTAAGCATGGTGTGCAGAATAAGCAATTGGTGAACAGTTAGGACATTAGTGGATTGGTACAACTCATAGGTAGGCAACATGAAAGGTCGAAACGTCGCCACTTTTAAAATATACCGTTGAGCTCGTTCCAGTGGCTATAAAATCGTTTTCGATGTTCCACCCCATGAGGTAATGCAGTAAGATATGTTTTTTATTATGTTTTATAGTAGACTGATAAGTCCTCATGATCAGCATGCTTTGCATCAGCAAGCCTTTCACCGCCACCGAAGGATAACCAGGCAGTCACACAAAAGAAAATAATTATTTTAATATATTAGATTTTCACCACGGCATCGCTCGCGTAGATGTAGGTCAGGTTAAGTTACTAAAAGTACTTTTTCATGGATGAAAGGTATCTCATGTCCATTTTTGTTCACCTGACAACATGACACGAAATTTCATGACGATCGATCGATTAGTTGAGGTAACAAACAAATTAACAAAAAGAAAAACCCACATTCGCATTTATAATATTATATAGGACTAGCTTTTGCCCGCGAATTCGTTCGCGTAATAGTAGGTTAGGTTATGTTAGTAAAAATAAATTATAGAAAATATATATGCCTATGTTACTTACTTGTTGATAATATAGCTTACTAATGGTAAAAGAATTTAAGAATTTTTAAAATCGGCTTAGTAGTTTTGGAGTTAAATCTTTACAAACAAACAAAAGTAAAATCTTTCCTATTTATAATATTAGTATAGATAGTATGTCATACACAAGTGTTCACATCACATTACAAGTATGTTTGGAATGAAGACAGTCTTTCCTTTCACGTGTGAGGAATACTTTCCTAATTGATTCGATTGATTTATTAATTATATGGGTGTAATTAAATATGGTATTTAACTGCGCATATGCACACAAATTTAAAATGAGTTTTTTAATTACTTCTTTAATAATACTTGACTGATTAGCGCAGTTGTTATTACTATATATATATAGATATTTTTACTTTATCAAAGACAGTTTTTGACTGCTTCTTTATATCGCATCCATAAAAGTTACTGGGCGTCTATATGTTAAGTCAACTATTCCACGGAAGCCTCGTATAGTGCTGTATGTACATGGATAAATGTTAGAAAATCTACGCGGTACATGGAAACATACAAACTACAAAAATTTAGATCAATGCCTTGCTCCCGAGTAAGCTTACCAAAGGTATTTAATTAAGAAAACCACTGCTGATTAGTTTAACCTAAGTGATTGTAGATTATTACTGATAATGAGTTGAAAAATTATACGATTACAAATCTGAGGGGCTGTTGCATGTTCAACAACTCCAGTAATATACTGGAGATATGGGAGGCGGCTTCTCCGTTAGCTTCAGCGAGGTTTTCGTTAGCAACTCCCAGAGTTGCGAGTGGTGAGTGGCTTTATTGCTCCGGTACCTATCTGGAGAATAGGTAGTGTCACTTGGGCACGAGGTAGCTCGCTTACGAGACCCGAATCTCATTATACATAGAAAAAGTGTCTAGTTAGTTTGTGTTGTGCGTAATGTAAATTCAAAGAAGTATCTTTACGTCAGCCAGAGTATTTCAGAAGAAAACGATCACTAAGTTTACGCGAACACAAATAAAATACACAATTATACTACGAAAAGATAGATGGCAGTATATTTTCATAAAGCAATTAAGTGTCGATTTTTCAATGACTAAACCTTAACTGACGCTTTAATATTTCTTGTAAAGGAAATCCGATAAATTTCCTCGTCAAATTAGCAATCTGATGATTGGAAAATCGACCTCTAAGTAAAAAGAGATAATTTTATATCAAATCACTTTTGTGGCAACAGATTTTTGAGTGTGGCCCAATACTTGCCACTGAATACGAAGGATGGAATCGTACTGGTGTGTAATATTTCTGAATATAGATGTAAACTTAGATTTTCGTAGGTGTGCCGCATGACCGCGCAAACGAAGATGTCGTATAAGGCATTGGTCGCCAAATAAGTCATCAACTCATTCATCTATTTGAGCACTATGTCTCAGCTCCATGCCAGCGACATGACAGAAGGAAATGCATCACATTACTTCTTGTGATCGACAAGTAAAAGTATACATAGTTATTGGCGAACGAGGCAGTTTTGAAATCACGTGGCTGCGCCGACTGTACCAGGGTGAATAGGCCAGTTCTGTACTCGACAATCATTGTACATTTTCGATGTTCTATTTTAAGAACGGTTAGATTTGTTTGGTTATAATTTAATCGTTGGGAATACTAAAGATGCTATGTAAGTGGCTATTGTTATTTTCCTTATTCGTAAGCATATTATTGTGTCTTTGATGCCTTTTACCTCGCTCGTTTTGAGGGGAGCTTGATATTGCCATGTATCTCCTTTATTTAGGTTGGGTTTTCTTTGCGAAAAGTTTTCCTATTTGTGTTAGGTTTATTTAGAGATAAGGGTCCAATACCGTGTCAAGAAAACAACTGAGTCTCAATAAGAATAATAGACTAGTGCCATCAAATTATTTAGCATTGAAGTAAGATTGAAACAGGGCGTCGCGTCGATCTGATGTTAGTTCTAACATAATGAAATAAGCCATAAGTTGCTTTTCCGTAACATATACATATATCTTGATCTTACTATGATGTTTTTTTTATCTTAAGTTAGCGCCCACTAGAAAGAAATATGCTCACCTTGTACACAGGTGTCAGTCTATATATGTATATATGCAAGTATTTTAATTAAATTTAAGCAATGACTGACGAGTCAAAATAATGGCTCTATGGAGAAAGGCATGTATTGGTATCTTACATGTCACTAGCTATGTTTTTAAAAGTGCATGTTTTTCAATTAAGCAATGTTTTAACTAGCAGAATGACCGAGTTCATGTTCAAAGATGAGAACAACGTGGACATTATCCGACTTCAGTGATGGTTTGGTGGGGTGTTAGCTATCAAGGAGTGACTGAGCCAAATTTTTGTGAAAATGGTCTTGAAATATCGGCACCTGTGTATCAAGATACGATTTTTGAGAAGGTGGTTAAGCCTCTTAACAAAATCATGTTTCATAACCAGGAATCATCCTTTCAGCAAGACTCAGCACCGGGTCATAAAGCTTGATCCACCTAAGCGTGGTTGAAAACTAATGTTTCGGACTACATCAGAGCTGAAGACTGGTCGTCATCTAGTCCCGATCTTAATCCGCTGGATTATGATTTATGGTGGGTTTTAGAGAGTATAGCATGCTCTAAGCACCATGATGATTTGGACTTCCTAAAACAATCCATAAGATTGGCAGTGAAGAATTTTCCCATGGAGAGAGTGCGTGTTTCTATCGATAACTGGCCTCAACGTATTAAAGACATGGAGATCATTTTGAATGAGATTCATATATTTTTATATGTTATTATATTAATGTATAAACTCACACATATTACAGTAATAAATGTTTTATGCAATAGAAAAAAAAAATTTTTCCTTTTAACAATATTTATGGCAAGACTAGGTACCTATATAAATGACAAAGATAATAGGTAATTATAATAATAATTTGAAACACAAACTGTTATTTTATGCCAAAATATAATAATATTAAAACATGATTTTCTCGTTATATCGCGCACTTTGGAGAGATGTCGCCATTGTAAAAAATTATATAGGGTGTCCGGTAATTAATGGATAACCTGGAAATGTCTTATAGTGGAACTGATGGCCGTTCAGAAAAAAATACGAAAGGAAATCTATCCTAACTACTACCTGAAATATGTGTTTTTTTTTAAATTACCATGCTACCATTCTTGTATACTACGACCATAAATGAATAAAATCCATCGGTTTTTTGTTGTTTTATTATTAAACACTAATTATGCTAATAGATAGACAGTCAAAAGTATGCTATGCTATAGCTTGCACTTTTTAATATAATATGTATATTTATATTTTTATTTTTTATTACTTTTTTTCATTTTTCTGAACGGCCTTCAGTTCTACTATAAGACATTTCAAGGTTATCCATTAATTACCGGACCCCCTGTATATAAAGTTTTTGATTGAGATACATTTCAAATCTGTTGGTCGATGTAAGAGTTGGGGGGACATTTTCACGCATCGTAGTTTTCATTCAAATCCATTCAGCGGTTTACGTGTAATTGAGTACAATACATCCTCACATCTTAACAAACTTTCACACTTATAGTATTATCAAGACGTAATGATAAGACGCCATATGTTACAGAATAGTATACAGAGACAATAAACGCACACTTATGCAAAGTCTTCGTCACTACGCACACACAAATGCACAAAACTTTACAGACTTTCATAATTCATTGACACATGCTCACAATTGGGAAACTTCGTTCGCATAGAATAATAACACCAACCTAATGGAACTGATATTAAACTTTAGAAGTAGAGGCGCTAGTGTTGCCTAAAATACTTTGTAAAATTAGAAAAACTATCTATCTTTTACTGATGTATATATGTCCTTACACCAGTTATCTTTTTTTTTAGTAGTAGAGCCTTGCTAATTTCAGTATGAATGGGCCAGCTCGACCGGGGAAAGACTACTCTGTGACAGAATATCGACGTGAAATAGCTGTATTCCTACTGTTGTGTTTCGTTCGGTGGTTTCGGCCCAATTCTTGTTTTTATTTCTTTATAGGGTATCGTCTATGGAATTACTGAACTGATACTAAACATTTTTATTTATTTAAACCTTTTATACTTTTTCTAAGTAATTTACGTTTTTTAAATTTCAGTTTAATAGTACAAAATTTTCTAATAAACGTTAACTTTAAAAGATGTCGACCGAGCAATGTGCCTCAACGTAAATTGTAATCGTCACGGTACCCACAGGACAGGCTTGCCTAGTGTGGGACCAATGGATAAGACCTAACATTGTAACATTTTTGGTAATAAATATTTTTTATTATTTTTATTTAATTTTTTTAATGTTAATATGTGGCCAATGGCCACAATACAGTATCGTTCATATATTAACGTGTGGGCATAACGATTTCTGATCAAATCCAAATACATTCGGGTGAATATAACCACGTGATTCGCACAGACACACGTTAGTGTGTGCAGCGAATTGTATAGAACCGACCATGTGCTTCTAATTAATTTGAATCCTCTTGTGAAGCAGACAGTGACGTCTTTATGTGCCAGATAGCCAATAGCAGAAGCTGGTTGTAAAGGAAACAATGTATATGCCAGTAGTCTGCCTTTTGTAGAACGATATTTACATACTTTTACTCACCTTCAGAAATAATATACCTGTAAAAGATATATTACGAAGGAGGGAATTATTTTTCGGAAGGTGTTGTGAAGGTGTAATTTATTTTTGGGCACGTTACGTAGCCTGGTCTTTAATTAATATTTTTTTAGGTAAACATAAAGCTATGTTCAGCGGAGATATTTTGGCAATTCGGCATTTAAAAGGTATTTTTGTAGAAGGTTAGCAGACTGATAAGCATGTAAGCCGCCTGTTGGTAAGTGGTTGCCGTAACCCAATCAAAAATGGCCTTAAATGAGAAACAACAAATAGGAGAAGTAGGTATGTGAGGCTAAGCAGCATCATCGACCCGTGAATGCATTCTTCTTTTTTATTATTCTTTGTTAACTTACTAATCCTAACTAATAATATGAATTCGAATGTGAGTTTGTTTGTTATGCTTTCACGCCTAAACTATACGACCGATCATTATGAAACTTCGCATACACGTCGTCAGGGGTACAGAAAAGAACATAGGATATTTATCATCCAGGGAAAAAATATTATTGACAAAATTTACATTAGTGCGAGTGTTGTCGCTGCCACAATCTAGTAAAATATACCTTGTTAATAAAATGTAATATCGTTGTTCTATATGCTCTTATTCAAAATTGTTCTCTATTTCATTCATAATAGTTATGCTTTTTGCTTATTAGCCGACCATATAAGTCCCGTCGATGAAGAACATATGTGCAAGCTGCTGGCACGCGTAAGGTATTACCTTCACAGCCCCAGTTTTTGTGTTCACTCTTATATTAGTGAGGAAGGGGTGTGCTCGTTAAGGCATCTACGTGTTTAATTATTCTGAAAGTTGGCGTGAAGATAGAGCTTATGAAGTATGCGCAAGGAACGTTGAAGTTAGAACACTTAATTAAAATTGACGCCTGGAAAGCTAATAGTTAATATGCATGACTAAGATAGGTGCAAGTCGGTTGAAAAGCTGGTAAATAGGTTTATATACCTTTAAATATCCGTTGTCTAATATTCTATTACACATATACCAATATCTCCGAAGGCGTAGGTAGATCTGTAGGAGGAAAACGTGGTATAATGTCCTTCCAACACAGAGAGAGAATCCTCCCAGCAAGCTAGGTGACCCGACGGTCAATGTAGGGAACTCGTATGTACATATAGTAACTCGCAGTGTGAACATTGCTTGCGCGATACGGGTTTATATGGCGAAGTGTGTTATTGCATACAGCGCCATCTCTTGATATTTGTCGTAACTTCTTCGTACGTGTGAAGTCGCTACAGCAGCGGTATATACTATGTAGATCTTCCAATAAGTAGTAAGAATTTCCGTTCGTTTAAGCGTTTCTGTCGTAAATATTACTGGAGTCAAGTATAGCTCACAATTTGGTCCCTTAATGTTCGTGTCCGTGGTGTATGTTACCTGGTATTTATAAATATTTTGTCACCGATTTTGCTAAGGAGGGAAGTCGAATTATTTGTCCAAATACTTCCAGTTAAATTCGATACGGATCCCGAGTCTCAAATTTTTCCGAGACTTAACAAGTGACAAACTTGGTGTTCTCTATGGTCACCACTGCTACACAGGTGTTAGTCGGCAGCTATGGTTTTAGGAACCACATAATAGATAAAGTGCCAAACTCTATGTTGCTACTTAGAATTTCTTGAGGAAAAATCTGGAGGCCTTATGCACTGCAATCGTACTACCGCTTCGCCACCGAGACAGTCAATATTGAACTAAGTCATTGTTATAATTCTTTATGACATCTCATTGTCTTCAGAATACATCTGAGGATATTAAACTTACAATACGTGTCGCAATGTTCGAGGGGAAGCAACTACTTAAACTACATCCGTATAGAAACTAAGAATTAACTAGAATAGGAATTTTATAGCAGTTTTCCAGCCCAAGATATATTTGGGATATTTAGATAAGGCCTAATTGGTTCCATGGTCACCGAGGAACGACAGCCACTATAAATCAAAATTACAACCAGTATCAACACTAGATGACCTAAAAAAATCTGCTAATAGCAGGTGAACCATACATAAAAAAGAATAAAATTAATCAAACGCTAAATACAATCCATTAACTGTTCTGCTCACCCCATTAACGTTTGATTGAGTCTCAATAGCTACAACCGATGTATTTATGTCACCTAATAATGTTTAGTACGATGTCTCCATTCATATGCCGTGATTGCGGCGGGTTGCACAATCGCGCGTTAGTATTACCTTAACTGACATTCATTAAGGTAACGTTACCGTTAGGACGTGCTGATGCGAATGTTCGTTAGCACGGATTAACTAGGTTTAGGATTTAAATGCATAGCTGCAGCGTCGAGGAAATTGGCGGATTCCCAATTGTTAAACGTGGTTAGAGTTAGAATTAATTGTGTTAAATAAAAATTGGTTCCGTAGTTTAAGCTTAAGTTTACATAAGATCGTGATGATTTTGATAGCCGGTTTGGGCAAAGTGATCTTGAGTTTTTCCATTGAGAAATTTTTAGCAGCAGCACAAAAGATGTCTGGTGGACAGCAATATCTTTCTGTTACTTGTGACACACTACCATAATTAATTACTTACAGGTCTTCTAAAACTTATTTCTTGTATTGCTATAAAGCATAAGGCCTTAAAAGTTAATCATGCTCGTAATATTCTGTACGTTTGCTACAATATTTTGTCTACTTGTATAACGAATCCGTTATTTGGAATTTAGGCAGCTATCTAGGAAAACCAGCCACTAGTTTTTAAGTTTAGTTAGTTTTTTAATTTTCGTTAAAACCATAACTGTACGTTTACAATGCAAATCTGATTAGTGTACAGAAATTATATAAAATTGTGGCATGTAATATTAAATGGTTGCCCTACACAACATACAGAACTTTAAACGCTCTTTAATTTATTAACTACTAGATTTTGCTCGCTGCTTCACTCGCCTAAATATAGGTTAGGTTAGTTATAACACTTTTTAGATGAAAGGTAGCCTATATGATATTCTATTCCCCTGATAACATATATGCGATATTTCATGATGATCGGTCGAGTAGTTCTGACGTGTAAGCATAGCAAACTCACATTTGTAATTATAATATTGGTTAGGATGAACATAAGTTGCAATACAAAGGTAACTCTCTAATGAGAAAACGCTAACAATCTTAATCAACTGATCAACCCGATCAAACTGTTCACGGTGCAACCGCCCTCTACGTCGCTCAATCAAAACCGTAACGCCGCCCACGTCAGTCTAAATCAATATTAATTGGATCATTCGTATTGTCCGAGGTATTGTGTGATCCAACACTGGTCCGCCCGTATCGCAGCAAGGAGAGGTCAGTTATGTGTATGTGTGTGTTAAGTGAAATATAAGTGAAAGAATATGTGAGTGACCGCTAAAATGTCGCTGTGACTTGAAGATTTTTGTTTCTTTTTTATTTATTTAGGTAACTTTTATCAACTTTGAAAGTTACATCTATAAGGCTCGCTTCCTTATAGCATACACGATTAAATTTTGGAGATTATATGTGCGTACTGAATAGTTAATTATGTGCCGTTTCAGCGGAGAAAGATATCAGGATAGATAGTGCTTCGTTAAAGATGTGTAAACTCAGCCAGCTTGAACTTAGATAGCAGAATATATTGTGGACCTACTTATTTTGTTATGAAAGGAGACTAGTGGCCAATAATGGGTCCGCTTATTACCAGGGCTCATCTTACACTGAGGACTCGCATAGCTATCTCTTCTATTCTTTTTCTATTGTAAATATTCCCAGGCTAGGCAAGGCGCGGGTGCTGCCTCTGATATATAAAAAACACTATATAATTTCTTGGATACCAGCTGATACGTATAAAATCTATACTAATATTTTAGATCACGGCTGAATCACTAAACCAGTATTGATATGGATATGAATCAAGTATAAGTTAAAAATGAAATCGTCAGTAACAAATAGTTCTTCATATTATACTATTTAAAAGCGTTGTGCAACTTTAAAATTCTACAAACCAAACAGGAAGCAAAACATAATTATACTAACAACAGTGAACGTCTAAATTTCAATAAAATTAACTTAATAGAGGAACTGTCAAAGTCAATAATCTTTCAAAAATTGTAAACACTTCTTGGACACGTCAATTAACTGAAATTAATATTATTAAAAACTAGCGGTCGTCTAGTGGTCGAAATTCAACTATAATTGATTTAAAAGTAATATTTTGCTGATATATGTAATTATATATTGATATAATATGTAAGCATAGTTATGAAGAATAGTACTACTATATCAGCTGAACTATGCCGACATACTACGAACGCGATTCGACTGCTTGTGTCAAATGCATGGTTTTGTGCGTGTAGTGTTTTTTCATTAATTTAATGTATTTCTAATGCGTATTTAAATAAATATTAGGATTCGCCACTCCTTCTCCATATAAACTTTAACTGTGCCAAATTTCATACTCCTCCGTCCGCGCAATTTTCGTAAAAAGGGGTACAAAGTTTTTGCTTCACGTATTAATATATAGATATTATAATAAAAGGACATAAAAATTTTGCATTGAGGAAAGGTTGTTGGAGAAGTAGAGCTTTCATAAGAAGTAGCAGGCAAGAAAGTCAAGTCAATGTCGAATGTCAATTGGGTAAGTTAGATCCACTTCAGTGCTTGTACTTGACGCAAGTAGCAAACGCATGCTACTTGCGCAAGTTACCTGCTCAGGCTATGTGCAAGATAACCATATGGCTTACTTGCGCCGGTGGCTCATACATAATATTATATTTATACGTGTGAACGATAAAGCACCGTAGATAAGACATATTAGAGAGTTTGGGAGACAGTGAGTTTCTTGCAGGTATCTCCTCATAGGCTCAACCATTTCCCTGAAATGTATTGAATTTACAATTAATGTTAGTTGCTAAATAAACAACGCGATAAAATCCGTATATAGTAGTTTAATTTCAATGAACCTCTGTAACGTTGATAACTGTTACTTTTTGACTTAAATAAATAAATGATTTTTGACTTTGTCTTTCACAATAGATAAAACCATTCACAGCATAGGTGTGTAGTTCGGTGGCAGGAATAACAAAATACCCATTAGTATATTTTATTTAAAATAGATATTTTAATAAACTTTTTTAAGTTAGCGTGAAATCTGAATATTCATATTTCACCAAATGTATTACAAAATGTATGCTAAATATACGTTCTAAAATTAAAACTAGATTAAAAAGAGCATACTTTTTATAATAATAAATACATTCTGTGAAAATGTTATACTTTCTAGAATTAAACGGAGACTATTATTTATGATTATTTTAATTCAGAAAACATAAATTACGAATAAAAAGAACGAATATAAAAAAGGGATATTGATGTACAGCTTATTTATTTAAACAATTTGGTTATGAAACAAAAACAAAAATGTTAAACAGAACTTCGGCTATATTTTTTTAACGATAGTTATGGCGCCATTTCACTGCAAGGTGACTTCAGCGCTGGGCAAAGTCCGCCCTTGACTTCCAAATATTTTGGTATAGAGCCAGCCTCTTTGAAGTTGTTGATAAATATTTCTGTGGCTACCTTACGTTGTCTGCTTTCAGTTTGAGTTGTTAATAATAACTGTCTTTTTGCTCTTTTAACCTATGGTTATGGCTTAGGCCGGATAACAAGTTTCTTTGAGGTATTTTCTCATAGGTTTAACCTTTTCCCTGAACCTTGTAAATTCAATAACATCACTAAATTCACTAACTCATAAAATTTTGACGTACATAAGTGTTACTTTGTGGCCTAAATGAATAAATTATTTTTTATGTTAGGATTTTTCTGTATCGCACGATATCTGGCAATGTGAATGTACCTTTCCCTCCATCTATAGTACATATGTCGAGTATATACAGCTTCGAGCAAAACTACCTTTAGATAAGTAATACTATTTTTAAATTTCAAGGAACAAGTGACAGAATTTCAATCGTTTTCAAAGCTATATAGTACGCCTATAAAATGTATATTGCCCGAATTTAATCTTCTGGTTCCGCAGACATAATATTATAACGTGACGTAGTATATTGTATAACGAGATAATATTGTCTAAATTGTGTTCTTATAGAATAAGAGCTAGCATTTATCCCGTAACGTCGTACGCGTGTAATTTGGAAGTCAGCGATAAAAGTTGATAAACAATTGTGATATTTTGAATATCACACACAATAATGATAATTCCTAATCATAAACAGCAGTGATAGTTAAAAGATTGTTATTTTAATCATCATTAATTAGTAGTACAGGGGTCACCAATTACTTTTATATGAGGTAATTTTTTTAAAATAACGTGTCCTCCTCGGTCCGTAAGGTTTACTTGACAGGACTCCAGGACTTCAGCTCGATAGATAATCCACGCATCTCAGAGGACTTTATAAACATTCAATCAACTTACACAAACGCTAGTTCAGAGAAACATTTGCGGGTGATTGAAGTCCCAGGTTCTTCATATAGAGCCCGTGGTCTCGTATCTGCATGACTGCAGGCACGAGACCACGGGCCTCTATATGCAGAACTTGGGACTTGATCATGGCCTGAGTAACTGGGTTTTTCAGTTAGAAAAGTCTAGTAGCAGCAGCGGATCTCAAAAGTGACTGTGTATATGTGCTTAGAGACCACTCTAAGTACACCGAAAAAAGCTCGTATTATTATAAATAAGACCGTCAAAAAAAAAAAAAAACCTAAAATATCTCTCTAATACTCGATCATTATCGTCAAATTTCGCATAAACGTTGTCAGTGGTACTGAAAATGACATAGGGTACCTTTAATCCAGATAAAAAGTACTGTTCCTGAACGAGCAAACGCCCAAAATTCAGTAAAATAAAAAGAAAAGTTCAAAATCTTATTTCAATGTACGGATCCCCAAACATCCACGATCGATCTTACTGCTCAGTATTCTGTCGACGGTTGAGATTTCGTGTGGTCTCTTATTTTTATTGAAATCGCGTTAAATGAAGCTATTACTCCTGTTTTTGTCCAAACCACTCTCTGAATAATGAATTTTTAATCCTGTTTTGCTCAATACTTGACTGTCCTGTAGCGAAAATATGCGCTTTTATTCACAACTACATTTTGCCCGCGTTTATGCTCGTGTAAAACTAATTTAAGTTAGGTTATGTTTGTAACAGTACGTTTTTTATATATTATGTTACTTGGTGAAACCTTGATGGCGTAATGGTTAGTGTAACCGACTGTCACGTCTGAGGTCGCGGGTTCGACTCCCGCGCAAGTCAAACATTTGTGTGCATGAACATAGATGTTTGTCTTGGTCTGGGTGTTTCTATGTATAATATGTAGGTATGTATCTACAACAAAAAAAAAACTATAAAATATGTATGTTTATCCATCAAAGCTCTGCTTAGTTTGGGCTAGATGGTGTGTGTATGTGATAGAATATTATTTTTATTATATTATTAATGGTAAAAGAATTTTTGAAATCGGTTGAATAGTTTTTGAAATAAATCCTTACAGTCAAACAATCATACAAACAAAACTTTCCTCTTTATAATAGTAATATAAAAGTATAGATTTATAGTGAAGAACTAAGTCAGGAAGAGCTATAAGAATTTATTTACTAATGAACAGTTATAATATCCTAAGAGAACATTTGTTACGTGATTCTTGCTAGTGTGAGTGAGAATTTGCCTGATAGACGTCACAGAGTCTAGAGAATGTGCCTGGAGACAGCAATAGATTTTATGAGAAGTAGAGCCTCGCTGTTTTCAGCATGAATGGGCCGGCTCGAACGGGTAACAACTACCCTCTCACAGAATAT
This sequence comes from Catocala nupta, assembly GCA_963675205.1. Classification (NCBI taxonomy): domain Eukaryota; kingdom Metazoa; phylum Arthropoda; class Insecta; order Lepidoptera; family Erebidae; genus Catocala; species Catocala nupta. The sequence goes on along the minus strand of OY776084.1, from coordinate 7,038,541 downwards.
CGACGTGAAATAGCAGTATTCCTACTGTTGCGTTTCGTTCGATGAGCGAGAGTGCCGGAGGCCCAATCACCCTTTTTCCCCCGCACCCTTTCCTAAAAGATCGGCAACGTGCAAGTGATGCCTCTGGTGTTACAGGCGTCCATAGGCTACAGTAATCAATTTCCATCAGGTGGGCCGTACGCTTGTTTGTCACCTTAGTTGTATAAAAAGAAAAGAAATTGGTTTTATGAGGCACATAAGAACACACAAAACACAGCTGGTGAAATGTGCCGTAACCATGACAATGACCTTATAGCAGTAATAGATCTTGTTATGAAATCATTGCTTAGCCTATGTTTGCTTGCTAGCGAGAGAGTAAAGAAAAGAGATGACGTAGTTGTTGTCTCGTCATTTCTACTGCGCCAAGTGTTGTGGATTCGATGCCCAGACACATAGTTCTTCAGAGTCTGTTTTTTTTATGACTGCGACACAAGAATAATTCCTAGAGCAAGTTTCGTTTTATTTAAATTAAAAAATAATGCGTGGCTGGTTAAGCATCGTTACAAAATTCCTCAGCATGGCTGTCGACTGAAAAAGTGAAGTTGAGTGGCAATGCCGATTCCAAACATTTTGAATATTAAGTTTAATAAAATTACACAGAATATTTATTTTCTAAATATTTATTAAGGAAAATACCACTTTAGTAAAAATAGTCGACAGCTTTTAATTAACCATGCCATGTTAGTGTAGTTACTAAAAATACATTGTTAACTTTGTGCCCTCGGGCTACTCGAGGGCCAGTATCCGACGCCACAAAATTAGCGTTATTATTATTGAACTAGCGGACCCCGCGGTTTGGTGTTGTTTAAATGGTGTTTAAAGCGATAGATGTGCACATGGTATTGGGTTTGATGCCCGTGTGGGCCAAGAAAAAGAAAAGTGCTGTTCTCGAGGGACCGAATATTAACATGGGTAAATCTAGTATTTAATAATCTACATTATGCAACATATAAATACACGTATTGATATTTTGTAACATAATTTTTCATAGCTGCCAAAAGTCAAAGTCCAGTAATTTTTGAGTTTCATTACTAAACACAAGTGCACTCTCTGTTCCCTAATTCTCATGATCCGATGGGACGGTAATCCGATACGACCGGAGAAAGATCAGGCGTAGGACCAACGGCTTTACGTGCTTTCCGAGGCACAGGGGTGTCTAACACCGCCAACTTTCTAACTCCGGGCTGCTATTGAGATTTCTTAACAGAAAAACCCAATAACTTTTTGTTGGTCCGACCCTGGATTCGAACCCGAGACCTCACGCACAACAGTCGCATTCACTACCACTGCGTCACGGAAGCAGTCACTATATTATTAAAGTATATATAAACAAGAATACAAATCTTTCGTATTTATAATATAAGTATGGACTAAGGTGGCGAACTATTGTTTTGAGAAGCAGAGCCTGTTGCCAATTATTTGGTGATGGTATGAATAAGCTGGCTCATTTACGGAAGTAACAACTTCTTACGAATCTAGCATAGTAAGCTTTGGTATCACTCGCGCGTTACTGACTAGTGTAAATTCGAAATAAAAAATAGAAATAGTTATAAAAGAGTTATATATGTGAGCCTTAGAATTCTTTAGCTGGCGAAACGTTACAGCATCTGTTAGTATAAAAAAGAACAAGTATGAAGTCAGAATCAGAAAACTGTTATGGTAGGTCATAGGCCTGTTTCAGGGCTTTCACTTTTATGTTGCCAGACCTGGGAATACTTGTTACTGGACCTTTGAAAATCCCACAACTCTTTGAAAATTGCGCGTTTTTGCGCATTTATATTACTACTCAATTAGCGTAATATTTATGTAAATATATGATATCTGATAGAAGTAATATTATTTATCAGTCAGTAAGTAGTTAGTCTTGTGAATTATATACAATCACCTAAAAGTCCAAAATGGCGGCTTTGTAGGAGCGATTTTCCTCCGCTGGTTCTGTGACTGTGACTACCTTAACCTTTCAAAGGTTGTCCATATAAGACAATCCCTTTTATTAAATTACGTAGTGTTAACCCCGGGCAGTAACAAGAGCCGTTATTTCATTCGAAATGTTTTATAGGTCTATATTTAAATTCCTTGACTTTATACCTGCGATGAAATGAGGATAAACTCGTGACAGGTAAAGATGTTGAGAAATTAAAAGAAAATGGAATTCCAAATCATGGGCATGTTGAAATCTTTGCTTAAATATGGCAGGTTGGCTGTGAAAGTACTACTGGCTTACGCATATTGTAGCAGAAAAACTTGAGTTATGTTTCTGTGATGAGGAGGAGTTTAATCTCTTTTAGACAATGGTTCTTTTCTAACGTTCGCAGTAGAGCGCCACTTTGTTTTTAAGGGTACTGTCCGTCAGATTATTGCGAGTGAGTGATAAAATGAGTGTTGTAGCACGTAACCTTAACCGCTTGCGTTTAGGCGGCCATGTACTTTTCATTTTGGTTGTTAAAAAATCCTATTATGTTTTTAATAACATCAGGTCCATTTCTCTACTTGGCACAAGCTACCTAGTAACGTGAGAGGTGTTAGGTTATTGTCTCGACTTAGTTTTATTTATACCGCAACCATTACAAAAATGATTATCATATTATATTTCTTCCCAGGGTAATGCCACCAGATATGGAAGTGTCGATGAGGCACACGAAACTGAAGGCTGAGGAGGCGGCACTCCTGGCCGGTGAGATCACCAAGCCTACCTGGGAGTCCAGGAACGAGGGAATCCACGAGAGAGTCAGCTTCGAAGACAGCATCTGGGGATTTGACTTAGCCGGCGGAGCGTACTATAAGACACCTTTAAGGGTTACTTTTGTGAGTGTTATATATACGAGTACATACCGTCACCTATGTCTACATCTTGATAGATAGAGATTACACCAACATTATACCAGCTTTCGTCATCAATTCTAAGTAATACGAATAAAGTCTATTGCAGTCTAGCATGCACCTTTTCAAGCGACGTACTTCTACTAAAAGTTCCTAAAAGAAAATCTGAATCGAATTTTGCTCAACTCAGAAGTAGAACATGGAATCTCATGATTACTGGACTTACAAGGCCAGATATGCTCCAGGACAAAAGATGCAGCTAAATTCTCGATAAGTATCCATCGAGAATTTCGTTCTCATTCAAAAATTAAGGCTTTTTATTTGTGTGTAGGTAAAACCCGACAGTCGTGCGGAGAAGGCTGGGATCAGAGCTGGAGACAAGCTGCTGAGGATCAATGACATAGACACCTCCACCCTCACTATACAGCAGGCTCATGAGCTCATCATTGAGTCTGGGATCCATTTGAGGCTAGCAGTTACCTCGTGAGTATTCACTAAGCATATTATAGTAATGTGAACGTCTTAAGGGATCAAAAGGAAACATTTAGTAAGAATGGCAACTAAGAAGCTGACGTAAGCAAAATATGTTTTTTTATTATTTGGTTGTTTTTGTTTCTTCGATATATTTTTGGTTATTACCATTTTTATACCAAATTTCTATTACAATCTATATAAAAAAGGCTATTTGTAGTGTTCAAAATATTTCTATATTTTATCCCTTCAGATACTGATCATCTTTTATTATATGAGGTTAATCGTTTTAACTTCCGCGTAATAGGCGGCGAACCTATTACCTACTGCTAAGAATATCTTAACAGAAAACTCGAGTTTGAGTAGTAGAGCCTCGCTGATTTCAGCATGAATGGGCCGGCTCAATCGGGGAAGGACTACCCTCTCACAGAATGTCGACGTGAAATAGCAGTATTCCTACTGTTATGTTTCGTTCGGTGAGTGAGAGTGCCGGAGGCCCAATCACTCTATTTCCCCTTTCTCGCTCCTTCTCCTTCCTACTGCCTTTCCTAAAGCGTCGGCAACGCGCAAGTGATGCTTCTGGAGTTGCAGGCGTCCATAGGCTACGGTGACCACTTATCATCAGGTATCCGTATGCCAAAAACCCCAAAAACACTTGCCCTTAAACTCTCGATCGAGATCTCGTGGACAGCTATCGCAATCATCAGCACAGAGACCGGAGGTAGATATAAATTTAAATGGATCTGTGTAGTGCTAATGAAGTTGTATACAATGCTCTTAATAATTTCTAAATCCAAGAATCAAAATTGATCCCTTCAGCACGCACTATTGTTAAGGTATTCTTTAGAAGAATGGCAAAATAAGAACTAAGTTGCAAACTTTATTTTCATTTGTAAGCGAACAAGGTTACTAGTAATTTTCAACCTAAATTGCCAGTAATCTTAAAAAATAACAAAATAAGGTCAAACTTTCCGAAGCAACAGCGCATTCTGAAAGGAAAGCCGTACATTTGCCTAAAAAAGTAATTGTCTGGACTTGTTTAGGACTCTGAATTCGTTTATAAAACAAGTGGGAAGCAATCTTCTCCATTGTTTTTTATAATTTCCGCGGGGAATAGATTATTTTTCAATGTTGTATGTTTTAGTCCGTTCTATTATTCAATGTGGCGATAGCCCAATTGTTAAGGCATGGAACGAGCGATGAAGAGGCCGTTTTTTTCGCAAGCATGAGCTTATCTAGAGGGGTTACAAACATATAAATTTATAGGATCTAAATTGCTATTAATGTTAACAATTATTGGTAATGCGTTAAGTGTAAAGTCAAAAACATATATTTCATCTCTAATAATATATGTATATATTTAGCTTAAAGCTGTTTTATTAAAATGTTTTAGAAGCCAAAGTTAATATTCTTGGAGAACATATAGCAAGAACGTATAGTTAGTAACTTTTTTGTTAATGTTTTGGTGGTAGACAGTGGCTTAACTATTGAGGACGGACACAATTGTTTTTAGTTATGTCTGGCATTTCAGCCATTGATAGATTAAATACTTTAATATTATCTTTCATCTATTATATTTTATATGAATGCCAGTGACAAGTAACACTCCGTTAGTGAATGCTATTGCTGTACATCAGATTTAAAAATCGATTCTAGATCGGGGCAAGTGTTATTCAGTTAATCAGTCAAGACTTTTTAGTAGCAGTACGGAGTCTGAAACTGTGCTCGAAAGATGTTAATAGGCTTACACCGGGCCTAAAACTCAAGCAAAATGTGTGTAATGCACTTCTGACTGGTAGGTCTCTTATTACAAAAGCCATCTAGGTGGGTACGGCCAGAGTGCGACATATTATACCACCAAATAGTAGTGTGCAATACAGAATATACCACGGGGAGTACTCTGAAGAGATATTCCACCTTACCCCGCCTTTCCCTTTCCTATCCAGAACAACGCGTGCTGGGCTCAGATGCCATCGTTACACGGTGGAGTCGACTAGAGTGCGTACCAACAAATTTGGTTCCTCATACCTCTGCCGAACGATCAAGGCATGGAATTCTCTGCTAAGGCGCGTGCTTCCTTTTTCCTTCAATCTTGGGTCATTTAAGTGGGGCGTGAAAAAACATCTTCTCAGGCCGTCAAAGTAGAGACCTCAACATCGCCTCGGCTGCTATGAGGACGGTGTGGAGGCCACTGCTCTAAGACCACACGACTGCTTACCATCAGGCGGAGAGTGGTCATTATAACGACCAGAAAAAAGAACTATTATGTTTCGGTTTGAAGCGTACTGTAGCTAGTGAAATTTCTGTGCTTATGAGACTTAAGAACAAATGTCTCGAAGTCAGCAACGCGTGAGTGATGCCTCTGGTGTTGCGAACGTTCATAGGCTGCGGTTGCCGCTTACCATCAAGCAGGCCGTATGCTTTTTTGCCGATTTCATAGCAATTAAAAAAACTCTTCACGAATAGGCGTGATACTATCTATAAACATCTGTTAATGTAGTATTGATGTTTCAGGCCTGAAGATGAAGTGGATGCTTACTACTGCTATGAAGATCCTCTTGTAAGTTTCACTTTATTTTATTTTTTTGCTAAGAGGCACTTGCGCGGTATGCAAGTGACCCGTATAAATAAATCGAGTATGTAGCAATACAATTACCTTGCGCATGTAACTCGTGGTAGCTACTTGTGCTGTGTATAAGCATCATTTTTGTGTTCATTGTTATTATTGTCTTATGTTTACGTGAATGTTATACATTGAAATTAAACACTTTATACGGATTTTGTCGGAGTTTGTTGTTGTGTAAAACCAAGCAGCCGAAACGTCGGGGCAAAGTGTAAACTTAAATATAGTTTTAATTAAAATATATAGCTTAAATAGTAGTAAAGTTCAATAATAGTAGTGTTAGAGTTTTCAAAATTATGTAATAACAGTGTTTTAAAGTAAAATAAACAACGCGACAAAATCCGTATAAAGTGTTTAATTTCAATAATTTTTGTATTTAAAAAAGGAATTACGGCACTTGTACTAATACCTGTATCACGGGGGACTTTACAAATAATCAAAAAAAGATCAAAAGAACAGCCTGACTGAACAACTATTGTGAATTATACATATAGGTATATATCACATACATTTCTATCCCGTGTAAGGGTCGAACACATAACCCTTGGCGTAGTGTTAGTGACGTACGCTGTCCGTGTTCAGTTTTCGAATAAAATTGTTTTTATTACTCTGTAACAACAAAGCCTACATATATTTACGCATATATATAGGCTGTCCCAGAAGTCGACGTTAAGCCGGAGTCAGGCAATAGGCTAAGTTATAATAGCTATCTGAAAAATATAAAAAGCCTAAGGTACATTTTTTAAAAATTCAAGAAATTCTACGTCCTGTGGCGGTCTTTTCACTCCTGTTACTACAGATATTTAACTTATGATTTTTTTTTTTATGTATTCTCGAATTATCGATAGAAATGGAGAGCTTAAAGAAGCATTATTCGAAAATTACATAACAAAAAAATTATTCAAAATGTAAATATCTGTAGTAGCAGGAGTGAATAGACCGTCACAGGGTGTAGATGTATTTGATTTTTCTTGGCTTCTGGGACATAATTGTAGGCAGGATTCACATAATACCGTCGCATTGCCGCATATCGCGCTGCTATTGAAAGTTACCTACCATAAAAATCCAACAACATCGAAACCGTGAACCTTATCAATCATAACCTTAGGTAGGGTGCGTCTATGCTTAAATATCGTCACCCTTACAACGTCTGTAGATGTATAGTTGTCATCTGACACAATATGATATCTGAATTATAAATATAGCATTATTATACTCAATTATATTAAAACTAGCGGACCCGACAGACGTTATCCTATCTTAAAAGAACTGTCAAACTCACGAGGTTACAATAGTCTTTAGATTTTCGAATATTATCCAATTTTCTGCGTAACTTTCTTAACTTTTCTTACTGTAAGAACCCTCTACAAAGTATAAGAAAACTTAAAAAAGTAAATTAAATCGGTAAAGCCATTCTCTAGTTATGACGTGATCAAGGAAAGAAATAAAAATAATTTTATTTGTTCCATATTCTTATAAACTTTCTAGGAAACATAACCGATGGAAACAAGGATTGATTTACTTATATATAGATGGAATACTATCGTGCTCTATCTAGCGTGAGAGCTTACTTTTCTAAGTTTGGACACTTTTGTATGCGATTAAAGTACAGTAAAGACACTTTATGTGTATAATATGATTTAAATTTTGATGATAACCGCGAATTTATGCCATGAGATCAACCAGTTTTGTTAGTAGTCATTACGATATGTTACATTAAAAAACATCTGCAGTAGCTCAAATTTACAACCGCTATAACAAGCAGTGAACACATCAAAAGCCCTTTGGAGTTCCATTCACCCTATTATTGGCAACAAACTCAAAGACAAATAAGTACACTGTGGGGGTACAATTAACCGTAGGCGATACTTCAAACATCACATTCAGCTAATTATAACAAGCAACATTCAACTTTATGACATACGAAATAGGAGACAAAATAGCAGCTACGATTGTAACGTACAATCCCTAACTGAAACGCAGATTGCATCATTATTACAGGTACGTAAAGTAAGTAGATCAGTAAAACAAGTATTACAGAGCTTTGTGGTTTCACCATAAATGGACCGGCTATACCTATTGAATACTATTATCATCTCACAGAACATTGATAGTAAGAGCAGCACAGACCCAGGTGTATTTATTCTATTTTAAATTAATATTATGTACATGGTCTTGGTCTTAATGTTAGGTACATGTGCCAGTGACATGATAGCCATATTATTAACGGACACAAATTACACCCAGCCTTGGAAGAAATATTTATGCATGTCACAAATAATTGTGTCGTGTGGGATCTGAAACTACTACACGTACCTTCTCTCTATAGTCTTCTCTCGATTAAACTATTTGACTTAACAGAGAAAACTATTTAGACTTGGCATTTCACTCAAACAGAAGAAACGCATAGGAAAATACCCTAAACCTGCAGAACTGGCCATAGAACCTTAAATTATATTTCTGTAGCAAGTAGGGTTTCCAGATTTATAACAAGTCGCTGTGCTGTCTATAGGGAGATCAGTAATCTTTACCCCTTAAACTGGTAGCACAATGTCTACTTCTTAAAAGGTTGGCAATGTGCAAAAGAGCCTGGTATTAGAAGTGGCTAGGGAAATCGTATGCTTTAAAGCCAGCGTAGTTTTATAAAAAGCGTATACGACACAGATTACAGTAAAATTTATAACAATTCCATCTCCTAGTCGCGGCCTACGCGACGCCTAGCTGAAGCCCATGTGAATGCATAACGTGATAAAAAGTAAATTCTATATATTAAACTAGGATATAGTTTATCTCTGCGCTAAGTTAGTTTCATCCAAATCTGTTCAAATAATTATGCCTAATGGTCTAACAAACATCTAAAATATGTTATCAAACTTTCACATTTATAATGTGGCGACTCCGCACAGACGAAGAAGTTTATCCTACATCCAACAGATGGCGCTAAATACAATAAGCGCTTAAAATGACGTCATACAATCCTGAATCGCACAAGTGACATTTAGAAAGCGACTTAGTATATATATAAGCGCCCGACATCAACCATTGGACCGCGGCCCACCAGGCACGATCACAGCCTGGTTGGAGAATCCTCCCTTTGTATTAAAGGGACATCACACCATAATAATGTCGGTAATTTCGTCACGGCGGTCAATCTTAACGGAGACTGCCTATCTGCGCAGAAAATATTATAGTGCACAAGTGTGTGTGCAAACACAAGTGTACTCTCTGTTCCTTAACTCACATGACCCGGAAACAGATCCGGATCCGGAACAGTAACGGATTTTAAGACCAACGGCTATACGTGGTTTCCGAGGCACGGCAGTGTCTAATACCGCCATCTTCCTAACTCTGGGCTACTATTGAGGTTGAGATTCTTAACAGGAAACTTCAATAACTTTTTGTTGGCCGGACGCAGAACCCTAGACCTCATGCACAGCAGTCGCATTCACTACTGCTGCGCCATTGAGGAAGTTCATTATTAATAATATTAGTAAAAAGTAGCAAACTTATGTAACCTACTGAATTTCCTCTACATTTGTACAATCATTAATGCGTTATGATGTACACACACTACACACTAAAGCATGCCGGGCTCCAGCTACTAATATTTCTATTACGCGGGACAAAGACAGAGTTACATAACACACTTTCATCTCTGTCTCTCTTAGGAGAATGAGTGGTACAATGCTATGTTTCCGTTTTAACGGTAGTTACTGGCTGTAATTAAGATTCTATTGAAATAATTATCACCTCCCGCTGTTTGCGCTAGTTGGTTGAGTGACAGAAATTTATTGCTTTGCTGATGAATATTGCCATTGTGTTTAGTTATGATTGAGGTAAATCTTTACCTATTGAAAGAAAATGTATTCTATTACTTAATTTAAGTATTGTCTTACGTTTACACTAAATACTGAAATTTTGCCAGCACGGATGGCTTGGTTTAAGTAGCGACACTGTCAATGCGCTGAGAGTTCGATTCTGAAATGGAATAGAATTTGTGTAATCTGCAAATAGTTGTTGCGTGTTGGTGTTCGTTGTTTAAGTATTTGTAAACTGTCGAATGACAGATAAATTATTAACCTCTGAGTCTTCTTCGAAGAGGTTAATGAAAATACTATGTGGGTCTGTGTGTCTGTCTGTTAGTGACAGTTTGTTAGTGACAGGCATAGCTCCGGAACCACTGGACCGATTGACTTGTAACTAGGCGTACAGATACCTTGAGGTCATCCCTCAGTTGAGTTTGAATATGGACCCTGTGGGTCAAAAGACCCCCGAGATACCTATATATATAGCTATAAATATATACACCTATATATACCTTATGATCTTGTGACTGTTGAAGAATGAATGAAGATTTGTCACAAGGTCATAAGGTCAGGGGATATCCACTAACAGAGTGATTTGGAAGTCCAAGGGAGAGGCTTTTGCCCAGCAGTGGGACATTACAAAAAGCTGGTGGAAAAAAATCACATGAAGACGAAGAGCTTGAATACTGGGTTTTTACACCCATCTCGTTTCTAGTGCGGCAGTAGATTTAAAAAAGCATTGTATTGTCTAATATATACAGTAATCACTGAATGTTTGGATGGCGTAGTGGCTTATGTGGTCGCCTCATCACTGCCACTGCGTCGAGTGTTGAGCGTTCGAATCTCAAACGGAGCAAACGTTTTGTGTAATTGTTCCGAGTCTGGGTAGTCTTTGTGACCATTTGCTAAGTCTCCTGCAACACAGGAATTATTCTAAAATCGGGCGATATCAAAAACGGTTACACATTAAACTTAAAATATTTTATACGTATTTTCACCGTAGTTTTTAAACATTGGTGCTTTCGTAAGATGTTTGTATTACATTACAGTTAGATAATATTTCTGTTTAGCTGGATGGCTACGACAGCGAAGAAGAAAGGCGTTTGGAAGAAGAAAGGGCGAAGAAGCGAAGAGTTCATGCTAGAGTGGTATGTATTATTACATATACAGTCTCACGCCTATACCAGAAGGCATAGGTAGATTATATATCGAAAGCGCCCTAGGCTAGCATCTCAAAGGCGACCTAATGGCAGATAATAAAGTTGGCTAGGATTTGTGAACAGTCGTCCCTCGCATCCCTGGGCATAAGAAATTATTTAACGTGGGGAAATGTGTCCATATCTCCTTGCCACAAGGGGAGGCGAGAGGATTATGTCGGGCTCTCCCGAGACTTGGCGTGCTACCTCGCTGCTTTGTATTAAAAAAAAACTCTTATGTGAAGCTGACGAAGTTGCGCGAGTCAACTAGTAGCCTATAAAGGTGGTAGAGGTTTATTATACCGACATATGTAAATCGTACGAATTTTTATTTCAAAGTCTCATTTTGTACTGGGTGAACCTATTGCCGCAAACCGGGCATAGCTCCAAACTCCAGGATATATAATGTCAGCCCTGTATTAAATTTTCCGGCTGCTGGGCACGGGTCTCTTCTCATTGTGAGAAGGGTTACGCCGTAGTCCACCACGCTGGCCTAGTGCCGGTTAGCAGACTTCACATATCTTCGAGAACATTATGGAGAACTCTCAGATATGCAGGTTCTTCACGATGTTTTCCTTCACCGTTAAAGCAAGCGATAATGAACTATTTAATACGCATATACCTTTCGAAAAGTCAGAGATGCGCGCCTTGGGTTCGAACTCGAGACCTCTGCGTGACAGTCCAACGGTTTCCCACTAGGCTATCGCTCCAACTCCTAAAGGCTATAACTCCAGGATATTTCTTGACAAAATTCCCAATAACATACATTCTCACCTCTGTATTCTTGTAGGAGTAGGTAGTCGTGTATAAGACCCACATTTGGCCAAACATGGTTTTAAATTTCTACTACGAAGTAACTATTTTATTATCCAAGCTGCTATAATACTTGGCAGAAAACCCCAAAAACCTTGCCCGGAAACCCTCAATATCATGTATAGCATCCCATTCATTACAAACAAGACAGTCTCGAGGTATACATAAATAATAAGCTTTAAAAGGATCTTTGAAGAACTGATATGGCGTACACAACTGCTCTTAATAAATACTAGATTAAAATATGAAATGAAGTGCGAGAGCGACTCACGCGTTGGGAATGATTAATCAGGAGAAATTATCATACAAATTACGGACGAATTTCGTCTAAGCACTTCATAAATGTAGGGTAACATTTTAGGTCTACTCTGACAAGTTCTCATATATTTATAATGCTTTTGTTATTATGTTACTAGATTTCGCCCGTGGCCTCACTCGCGTAAATGTTAACCTACATTTACGCGTTAGATAGGTTAGGTTAGATTTATAACTTTTTTCTGGACGAAAAATCCTTTTTTGTTGCTCTGACAACATGTATGCGAAATTTCATGATGATCGGTCGAGTAATTAATCTCACCTAACCACCAACATTTACGCGAGTGTACTCGCGTAAATGTTGGTGTTATTTATTTAGTTGAGATTTGTAACAATATTTTTTTCTGGATAAAAGGTACCCTATGTCCTTTCGTTGCCCTGATAACAAGTATGCGAAATTTTATGATGATAAGTCGAGTATTTAAGACATGAAAGCGGTACAAACAAACTCATATTCGCATTTATAATATCAGTTACGATGCCTATATAATTTTGTTATATATGTATAGACTCTCGCTTATGTAACTCTGAATGTGTGAGCAGATGTATTTTACAGCCATATTCACCAGCTTTGTGCTTAGAGCTCGTTTAATATCGTTAATCGGGTCACCCTTAATCAATTTCAAGTTTAAAAAGTCCATTAGCATATTGGCCGACCTGAGAATCCAATCTGGGACGTCTCAAAGGAACGCAGACTTATACAATGTTTTAATAAACTACATATTGTGTGAATGACATATTTGCTTTATATTTCCCAAAGTCAGACGCTAAACATCCTTTTTTAGTATTTCAGTATTGTTATAATATTACTTTACAGTCTTTAGTGAAGCATGGAACGCTATACACATTATATAGCTTTATTTCGTCTTGCCGTTAATACAATATTATTGCGGTTGTACTAATCGCAATAATATTGTATTAATAGATAGTGGCAGGGCGCTGCATTATTCAATCGAAGTTTTAAAATAATGTAACCGCTAAATAAATTTTTAATTACTAAATTAAAAATTTAAAAAAACCCCCGACATAATATTCATTTGATACCCATACAGAAAAATTAAAATTTGTGAAAAATATGTAATTTTGTGGTGGCGGCCACCTTGGATTTGAAATTTATCATAGTGTATAGTATTCTACTAGTCAGGCCCTTTCATTTGATACCCATATTGAAGGAGCTGTGAAAAAATATGTAATCCGCCATTTTGTGGCGGCGGCCATCTTGGGCCGATTTTCATCAAACATAACTAAGAACACTCTCGATTAATTAACCTTTCAAACAAAAAAACAAAATTAAAATCGGTTCATCCGTTCGGGAGTTACGATGCCACAGACAGACACACACAGACACGTCTAACTTATAACACCCCGTCGTTTTTGCGTCGGGGGTTAAAAGGACTTAAATGTTTTCTTTAGTCCAGACCAAAAGAATATGAGTATGTTTCTATCTCAATAATTTCAACATTATAACATACGGCCTGAAAGAGTTGTAATCAACGCTTTGTCGCAGAAAGTTGTGTTTGACATATTAATTTTGCCCTTGCTGATTACAATTTGTATATTCATAGACAAAGAAAGAACTTATTCATCTATTAAATAATATAATATAATATAATATTCTACCACATACACACAACACCATCTAGCCCAAACTAAGCAGAGCTTGTACTATGGGTACTAGACAATGGATAAACATACATATATACTTTTTTTTTGTAAATACATACATATTATACATAGAAACACCCAGACCAAGACAAACATCCATGTTCATGCACACAAATATTTGTCTTGTGCGGGAATCGAACCCGCGACCTCAGGCGTGGCAGTCGGTTACACTAACCACTACGCCAGTTTAATAAGAACGCTAAAATATCTTACATTAGTGAAAAAACTAATAACGAATTTATTTTATAGATTTATGTAATTATTAGCTGTCAGATACGATTGTATTCGTGTTGTTTATGACTTGTATTATATTAGAATTTGCCCGCGGTTTTGCTTGAGTAAATGTAGGTTAAGTTAAGTTCGTAACAGTATTTTTTTCTGTATGAACAGTACCCTATACCCTTTTCTGTACCCCTGACAACGTGTATGCGAAATTTCATGGTGATCGGTCGAGTAGTTAAGATGTGAAGCGTAACAAACAAAGTCACATTTGCATTTATAATATTACTAACGATTAGATATAATACCTATTTAATTTAATAATTAAATTAAATATTAATACCTAATAATACCATAATAATAATACCTATTTAATTTTTATATTTAATTTTTAACGGCAAGACGAAATAAAGCTATATAATGTGTATAGCGTTCCATGCTTCACTAAAGACTATACCTAGGTATATTTATAAATAATTAGTTACAAGATTAATAAATAATGTGCCTTATAACTAAATACGACTCAAAATTAGACCAAAAGAAATATAGCCAAAATGATAGTTATGCCATCTAAACAGTATGCCAAAATATTATCTCGCTCTATTATTATGCCATTAAACTGTCAATTGTTGGAATGCCAAAACAGGAATGCCAGATATAATTGACAACCTATTGAGTCTGGCCATCGGTGTATCGTTACCATTCAATAAGTTATTTATATACAATACATTAAAAAGTTATGCACAACTCGTTATAACAAAATAGTATAGACAAATAAAAATATGTGAGTTTTCTTTCTTTAACATAAAGAAAAAAAAAGAATATACCTTACATGGGGCTCAAAACAGAGTCATCGAAATATATCTATGCAAGGAACAGTAAAAGTTTCAAAGCAAGTCTTGCTTTTCCTTAGAACAACAAACTAAATTTAGTATTCACTAGAAGGATGACGTAATAGCTTCCATAAGCGCAATCACCCCAGTTAACCTTATAAAACTACTTTAGAAAGCTATTTTCAAAGCTACCTGCCTAACTTCTCCGAATAAACCACGGTCCACGAGATGAGTTCTTTTCGCCCACTTACATAAAAGTTCAATAGTTTCATGTGGGTGGGCGAAAAGAACTCATGCACTTGGCATCGATTTAACTAAAGTGATGACAAATAAATTATTTTTGTTTCGAACTCTATTTATAAGTATCAATTGCGAGATTTATTTATTCTTGATTGTAGTTTGGCCAGTGTAGTGAGTTGTTTAGTCACGTAGTCTAAATTGAATTCATTCTTGACGGGTGACCTGTATTTCCTTCTTGCGGTTACGTTAGCTATTACATGCGGTTTTGCTTATTCTAGTCTAATATATCCATTCGTGTAAGCAATTCCTGTAGCAAAGGCATATTTATAGAAGTGCAAAAATCTGACTTATCTTCAATGCCTAATACAGAATATTTAATATCCTTACTCTAGCCTTTAGCAGTACCCTTTACAGTATCTAACAAGCTCGTGTACAATGCAATTTAAAGACTGGAAATAATAAATAATACAAAATATACTACGACCGTGCCATATCATCGACAAGACTATACATTTTAATAGACCAGATGTCACGATACACAACTAATCACAAAACATAGCACACATAATTCACATACCAGTACCGAATACCCATAACCTTTTAAAAACTAAAACTGAAAAAATTAACAAATACACAGAACTAAGAGAAGAAATAACAAGAATTTGGAAAGTCAACAAAGTTTACATTGTGCCGATTGTGATATCCACCACCGGGGTAATCCCAAAATATTTACACCATAGTCTTAAATTGCTCGACCTAACACCAAATACCATTCAAAATTAACAACTAACATTCAAAAAGCAGCTATATTAAACACATGTAGAATAGTACGAAAATTTATGCAGAGTGATGAGACCGAACCGCATCATACAGAACAAAACACTCTTATTATATCTTAGATGGCGGCTCCTTGGTGTCAACCCGTAACAAAATTGATGCTATTAGAATATTCAGGGCAGACGCCGTTTTTCATCCATAGTTAGCAATATAGCGGTCCACCAAACACCCATACCTATAGCCCATATATTAGAATCCATACGAAGCAATAGTCCTACGCCTGCTGCGGCTAGTGCCGCTGTAGGTGTTCCATACCACCTTTAATTAAAACTCTCGATGGGCCTCTTCACGTTGGACCCATGTCTCCGTGTAAGCCTCCTAAAGGGTCAGGTATTTTCTAATATAATATGTTAGAAAGTACCTGTGATAAGAGAAACAATAATAATAATAATATTCTATCACATACACACAACACCATCTAGCCCAAACTAAACAGAGCTTGTACTATGGGTACTAGACAATGGATAAACATACATATACAGTTTTTTTTTATATGTAAATTACATATTATACATATAAACACCCAAGACAAACATTTATGTTCATGCTCACAAATATTTGACTTGTGCGGGAATCGAACCCGTGACCTAGGGCGTTTATTACACTAACCACTATCATTATCTACTTAGAAATAGCCATAGAGGCCAACATTTTACTTTGTGATCTGCTAAAGAAAAGTATAAGCTTGCCTTATTTTTTACCTTCGTTACCATGTCTCAAGCGAATAAAGTTCTAAGTTTACTTTTTATTTCTATTATTTTGAATTACTATTTCTATATATATTCTATATTCGTGCTACTGTTGCCGAATATACTTTCTAAGTAATGCTTGTGATGCGTTTAATAACCTATAAGTTTATGTTTAGTCGATCGAGTAGAATTGGAGTCTTTAGTGACACACAGACTGATATTTGTTGTTATATGCTTATGTGGATTTATTTATTTTTATTCTTGGTCTTGCTCTCATGACCGAAGAATGTGATAACATTGTGTAGCCTGTACTGCTACTTTTTCATGTTCGCCAATCTTCAATCTGAGTGAACTGGGGCAAGAAGGCGAAAATTCATCCAGTAGGTTAACAAGTTAGCTTTAGAGCTTGATCTGTCACGAAATTGTTTACTGTTACTCGGTGTCTGAACTGTGTTCAGATAAAAGATTTATAAAGCGAATGTTAATAACTTATAAATAATTTGAAAATTCCAGAGTCACTACTGGAGTCTCCAGTGGCCGTGGGTCAGTAAAAGAAGAATAATATACAGAGAGAGCAACTGTTTTATGGTAAACAGCAAGTACGAGGAGGCACGAAGGTAGGAAGGTTTTCTTTTCTAGATAGTAATATATCGATAACCATGAATTAGTGTTCCTATCTATCGTGCGTAGAAAGTAGTTATTTTTTAGAATCAGTAGAAGAAAAGGATATTCTATAAATCCCAGAAAATAATAAATTTATCTATCTATCTATATTTATGTCTGCCTAACCATCTCTGTATTCAGCTATGGCTAAAGCCAGAGTTAAAATTCAGATTGACCAATGACGTTAGATACGTAATATTCGGATAATTCATTTTAATTAATAAAAGTATTGAAGAAATGTTTAGCTCCATATAAAAATCAAATATAGACAATGATCCTAGTCCAGTTATACATATATTTTTCTGATAGCTATTATAACATAGCCTGTTACCTGATTCCAGCCTTACGAATGAGATATAAAACATGCATAAAATAAAATTGATCTTTATTTTATTACAGGGACAAATATCCACCCCTCCCTGTAATAAGATACACAAATGATATTCTCCTTTACCAAAGAGATGGAGACAAAAGTGGCAATCAAAATGAAGATAGAACACCAACCTTAAAAGAACTTAAAGAAAAGACACGGCGATCTAGACAGCAAAGGATGACAAATGGTGACGTAGACAGTGATGTGACGTACACTGATGATGAACAGATGAGTTATTTAAGTGAAGACGAACGATCAGTAAACCGTGACTCAAGTATAACGCCAGCTATTGAAGAAATGGATCATGAAGAACAGGTGGAAGAGCAAGAAAGTGCAGTACCTACAATAGAAGAACCTGTAGAAGAAACAAATAAGGATGAAAATATATCAGAAAATGTTGTGGATGAAAATATTCACAATGATATTTTAAGCCCAATACCAGAAAATGTTGAGGAAAATCCAATAACCGAAGTTATTGAAGGCATACCTCAATCTATTGAAGTTCCAATAACTAATGGTATTGAAGAAACCGCCATAGCTGAAATCAATGAAGAGAGTGAAATAACTGAACAAATACTAAATGAGGATGACATGATAAATGAAGTACTCGGCAAAAATAATGACAATGTAGCACGAAATGAAGAAGACAACATACTTGATAGTATTTTAAGTGATGATGGTCAGAACCTTGAAAGCTCTGAGGCTAATAACGAAAGATAAGAAGACTAATTATGTATAAGCTCAAGCTATATCCTATAAGGACAAGCAGTGAGATACGCTAGCAGCTACGTCTGTAGTGTAGATCTCATTAATTTGTGATATTAATACTTTGCTCAATCATCATCACTATTATTTGTTGAGCATTTATCACGCATGATCACGATGCAAATCAATACTATCCATTACATTAGTTTATCATTCCTATATAGAAAATTATTGTTCTGAATTTTATTTTAAGTTCGGTTCATTTGTCATAATATTTTAGATATAATGGCTAGATTTTATGAATCTTTACAATTAAATAAGTTTGGTGTTTCTGATATTAAGATAAATTATTACACCAACATTTAAATTGTCCAAGAAACCTATTGATAAATATAGATATTACTATCTTCACAAAATAATTAAAATAGCATAGATTGTATAAATAAAGTGATGTTATATCAAAACCTATTTGTATACTTATAAATACAAATAAATTTCTTACATATCTTTTGGTATGCAATTCATTGATTTTATATAGAATCTTATATGTGAATAATGTTCCAAATATAAAATTCACACAGATTTAAGCGATTGAACGACAAAATGTTTCCGATATTGCAAATAGACAAGAGAATAAGTATTTTGTAATAAAATTTTATATTTCACAAAGTTCAGAGGTTTCAATTTATCTGCTTTCCACTCGAATGGTTCCGACATTTCGAATCTTTGAAATGGTCACTGTTGTAAATAATATCAAATTCGATGGCAGTTTAATACAACTGCAGTTATTGAAAATGGCAATGAAATTTTGAATATGTAACGTTTATTAATAAAATCAGTGACTACCTTTAGCGTGATCAGTTTTTGCTTATTGTACTTATTTATATTTATTCTATTATTAACCTATTGAGTCGCAGCGACACATCGGCGAGCAGACGCAATAGGTTTTCGACTGTGTCTAGTATTCCAACAATGGACAGAGTAATTAAATATTTTGTCTACATGACTGCATGAGTGTAATGATTTCGATCCTTATACAGTACAATACTTTTTCTGATTCTGAGATAATTGCCCAAGCCTGGATATGATTTGGCTCAGTTCTTGTAAAGTTTTCAGGTTGTACCGTGAGATTGACATAATCCGTAGTGACGGTCTACCAAGAACAGTTCCAGATTCTCAATAGAAAATAGTATAGCATAACCCGGCCCAAACAACTAACCTAAGATCACAAAATCGTCAATTGACTACCGAGACTGCAATACATATATACATTTTATAATTATTCATTGTGTACATTTAAAACGTACTTCTTACATTTTAAAACTTTGACAGTATCAACTAACATCTTTTCTATTTTATCCAACGCTCTTTAGCAGTTTGGATTGTAGATTGTTGTCAGTATTTGTAGGAACAATTTATAAGTAAGTCGCCATTCATTTTACGACATGCGATTTTCTGCGAAAAACTATTGCTACACGTCTGGAACATACCTATATTTCTTTTATTAAAGTGTTGACGAGTTTGTCAACACCTGGAAAAGATGTGTTATTGCGTAATCGTAAGGTGAAGTGGTTGGATATATATTTTCTTGCAATACTTATAAATGGCAATAGTCTAGTGTAGTGTGACGAGCCGTAAGCTCTCTACTTTTCGAATACCGTTTATTGCCTTTTTTACTATGCTTACAAGAATCCTAACTAATATAATAATTGCGAATGTGAGTTTGTTTGTTTATTACGCTTCCACACCGTAACTACTTGACCGATCATCGCGAGATTTTGCATACACGTTTTCAGGGTTACAGAAAAGGATATACCTTTCATCCAGAAAAAATGAGTGATTTCGAGCAACTGAATGCGCGCGCTAAAGCTTTGATATAAAAAATCGTTGTTTGAAAATTTACGTGTAGCCCTTAAAATTCGTAGCAAATGTCTACGGTGAATTATGTCATATGCTACAACGAATTGTAGACGATCTACGACATATGGGCGGTATGTCTTCGTAGAGATATCCACAAGATAAATGGGTTTCTTGACGCTTGCCAAGTGTGGATGACTAGACTTCACACACTCTCGTGAAAATTTTAGACAATTTTCTGATATGAAAAATATACACACATATTGATTATATTGTAGCGTAAAAGAAAGAATTGAAATCTAGCATGAAGTTGGTGTAACTTAAAATTCAAAACGATTAACATGAAAAGGCTATGTAGATATTGATTAAATCAATATAAAGAATAATTACAACCCTCAGATTGCAAGCATCTTACTTACTGTAGCAAGCATGAATTCGTGATTGCGTTTCAAACCGTACAGCGCTTATATAATGCAAGAATCAATTATGTTAAAATCCAAACCTTGCGACTACATATTCAAAGCCATATCTTATTATATTTCAAGCAAACTGTTACCCGCGATTTCGTTAGTTAGTTACTTCTTATATCAGCTATCTGCCAGTGAAAGTCCTAAAATCGGTTCAGCTGTTTCAGTGATTAGCCTGCACAAACAGACAGAAAGACAAAAAATTTATAATTTTTCTTTTTATAATTGACGTATATAGTTTTATATGCATATAGTAAAAAGCTGTTATTTTAACATTACAAATAGACACTTATATTTTAGTTATTTGTATAGTTAAACGGCTGCTTATATTCTCTTCTTTCCTTTTCTGTACCCAGATAACGTTTTTGCGAAATTTCATATAGATCGGTAATTGATACTTTACTGATACAAATCAACAAACTCATATTCACACATTCATATTTATATTATTGCTAGATTTTCCCGCGGCTTTACGCGCATAAATGTAGGTAAGGTTGGGTTAGATTAGTAATAGTACTTAATAGTAGTAATCAGTAACTTTTAATAGTAGTTAAGGTACCCTATTTCCTTTTCTGTTCCCCTGACAACGTGTGCGCGAAATTTCATTATGATTAGTCGAGTAGTTAAGGTGTGAAAGGGAAAAAACAAACACACATTCGCATTTATAATATCGGTTAAGATTAGGAAGTTTGGATTTAGAATAAAAAAACTACGGGGTTTATTTCTATTTAAATAACCTTTACAAGGCGTAATAAACGTGAGGTATACCAACTGTTGATATAATTGTATTACATATTAATTCTAAAACTTATTTCGTAAAGAATAATTGGATACTAGATTTTGCCCATGATTTCACCCGCGTAAGTCCCGTTGCCATAAGAATATCGGGATAAGAAGTAGCCTATGTATGAATCCAGGTCTCCAGCTATCTACATACCAAGTTTCATCGGAATCGGTTTAGTAGATGTTACGTGAAAGAGTAAGAAACATCCATACAGCCTCACAAACTTTCATATTTATAATATTAGTTTAAATAATGTTCGTTTGATCGAAAATAATTTAATATAGAGTCGTTTGAACTATCGTTTAATTTATACATATATTGATACCATCATTAGGCTAGCACCCCGACTCAGAGCAGTCCAATTCGTACTTTATACTAGTATTATAAAGCTGAAGAGTTTGTTTGTTGTTTGGTTGAACGCGCTGATCTCAGGAACTACTAGTTCGAATTGAAAAAATCTTTAGTGGTGTATAGCCTATTTATCTAGGACGAGGCACTATAAACTATATTAGATCACGCTACGATGAATAGGAGCACAGCATCAATGAAAACTGTTGCCAAAACGGGGCAAATTCTCTTATGAGACGTAGACGCAGTTGCGTGGATCAGCTAATTTTTTATAACCAGGCTTTACAAGGATCTTTTTAGATTGTTATTATATACTTTTGGCGTTTTGTAATTACTAAACTAAACTATGTAAATATATTGTTTCTATGTATCATGTGTAGGTATTTAAAAAATATACAGTATATATGTATGTTTATCCATTGTCTAGAACCCATAGTACAAGCTCTGCTTAGTTTAGGCTAGATGGTGTTGTGTGTATGTGATAGAGTGGAATATATTATATAATATACTATTATCTTATTTTTTTTTTTATATATTGTCTGCACGGGTTTAAGTGGTCAACTCTCCACTGCCATTGTGCTGAGTATTGTAAATCCGCAACAAAAAAAAAACAAAAAAACTTTTATCCACATATAGTTGCTTCAAGCTTGGGGTGTTCGTTGTTTGAATATTTTAATGTCCTCCGCTACACAGGAAACAGCGTGCGGTACTGCCTAAAAATAACAAATACATATATATGTAGCCAACATGTCCATTCTTAAGGAACTCAGAATAATTATGATGCTATCCACTATCTGTTTCCAATGAATACTTAGGTATTTCGGACACATAGCTCGCAGGAACCCTGAAAAGCTGGAAAAGCTGATGGTAGTTGGACAGGTCGACGGGAAAAGACCACGCGGCCGCTCCCCTACCCGTTGGTCAGACTTAGTCTCCGGCCTCCCAATACCTGAAGCTTTTAAAACCGCCGAGGATAGGAACAAGCGGAAAATTGTGATGTAAGAAATGATCAAGGATTATACTTCTACTGGACATGACCTTCAGCAATGAAGACAGCGACTAAGAAGAAGATATTTAGCCAGATATCGATCCATTGACTAACAATTTACAAGTAAAACATTGACATTACTTCAAAATACTATAATAGCATTGACTTATATACTACTAGATATTATATTCTGACCTCCGTTTCACAAAATCAATACAACTTTAAATTGATTTTGTAGTCAAAAGCTATTGTAGCAGATGTATTTGAGATTGGCGATAAAGCCCTTTATATTAATATTTCTCTCTATACATCATTCATATAACAATAATGAAAAATTAAATGAATCTATATCAAAGAGAGGATTAGAAACCGTGGCGTCAACTTATTTTGATGTTTCTGTTATGGTTTGACCTTAGAGCTGTTTGGTTGTGAACCTGGTAATACAAGAAACTAAAACATTGGTACTAATAGATTGCATAGTTAGTGGAGCAATTTAAGTGATTATCTGGCAATTGGCAGTGCACCGACTGGTATAAATTTACGATAGACACACGGTACATAAATTGTATGATATCTTAGGTACTCCGTGGGATATGTGAATTAAAGAAGTTTGTATGTAAAAACTAGGCACTGTTTATTCAATATTGTTTACTAAGATTACGATGCGACAGCGTGCGAGAGGGTGCTGCGTTATAATAACGTTGCATTCAGTTATATAGGTTATACAATATAGTTGTGTGCGTGGCTTGTGTGACTACGCTGACCCCTACAACATCATTCCTAATCTGGGAGTTCTTAACATTCGTTCTTTAAATGTTTATGAATGATTAAGAAGAATTAATCCTATATGCGTTACACATAGGATACATTTGTATAGGATATCTGATCAGTTT
This sequence comes from Catocala nupta, assembly GCA_963675205.1. Lineage (NCBI taxonomy): Eukaryota > Metazoa > Arthropoda > Insecta > Lepidoptera > Erebidae > Catocala > Catocala nupta. The sequence continues at coordinate 7,014,897 of OY776084.1, read as the reverse complement.
CATGCCTTTAAAAATGAAATGAAATTGTGTATAACTTTCTGTTATTAGTGAAACGAGTTATTAACCTGTCTATGCATGGAATACCAGACATAGTTAAAAACCGATTGTGTTTAGCCGCCTGTGTGCCTGTACAAACCACACTGAGCCAGTGTGGTGGACTATGGCCTGAGAAGAGGCCCGTGCCGAGCAGTGGTATAGTTTATATACAGGACCGATATTATATTTTTATTATTAACTGCTTACCAGTAAATGGCCCATGACCATATTGATGATAAGGGGTTCCTACTCGATACTAATTTTAATTAAACTAATTTATGCTTGTTTGACTTTGAATACTTATACTTAAAATCTTGTTTTGACATTCAATTTGTGTAACTTTCTTTTTATCCTAGCCTCTCTTTACAAATGCTATCTTTTCTGCCAATGCTGTGCGCAGCCATTATCGGACTGCAAATTCACACTTTTATTAACACCTATTATGTTATTCAATATTATGATTTGTTGTCTGTAGTTGTGCCTAATGAATAAATAAATAAATACGAGAATAGTAACGTTAGCAAATCTTTTTGAGTCACTGAGGCAAAAGAAGGAAGTAATTTGTAAAGGACGGTAAGTATTTTTAAGCCATAACATAAATAGTGCCAGATGTCACCCAGCAACCTTCTTTTGTATTAGGTATGCAATTCTGTTAAATCGCCATATCAAACGCATATCTGAGGCGACTATTATGATTTGAGTTTTCTCCAATAACTATGACAAACAGTTAGTTAATAATAATGTCCTACAAACCGAATTTCGACCACGGCGGCCAATCTTAACGGAGGCTAGCCATCTGTACAGGAGATATTATAGTGCACGAATGTATGTGCAAATACAAGTGCACTCTCTGTGTCGTCCCGTCGAATGATGGTAGCTAGGGCACCCTAACTACCATAATCTGACGGGACGGTAATTAGACACGATCGAAGATTTATCAGGCGCAGAACCAACCGCCAACTTCCAAACTCAGCATTGCTGTTACCCGGGTAGAATACCAAATAACTTTTTGAAGGACTATCTCGGTACTCGAACCCAAGACTTTATGTATAGCAGTCGGATACATTACCACCGCGCGACTGAGGCATGGCAAACAGTTGGTAACTATGGTTACTGACGAAGCGACATTGGAATTCGAGAAGTGTTGTAGATTATCATGCCATGCTATTTTGCTAAAACACATCTCGAATTCCATTAACAGTATACTTGAATACCACCTTCGTAGTATAAAATTTAATAGTTGCTTTGTCTGCAAGTCTTTGACTTAAATGTCGGCGACAAAGGTAACTAAAGTAAATAGTAATAAGGGACGTTTTTAATATATTCTTATTCAAATTTGATCTTGTTCAAAATGAATGTTTCAAAGGACTTAATATTGGAGACAGTCGCAGGTATATTGCGAGCCTAGGAAGGCTTGTAGACGTCAGGTTTGCTTTTAAAGGTAATTTACTGACTTTTTTGTCTGTAATGTAGATCTCAGAAGCATCTATGTTAATATTATAGGTATGATTTGATTGTATTTGTTAGTAATCTTTGCAATAATAATAATAATATTCTATCATACACATCATGTTTTTATAATTTAGTCATAACGTAGTGGTCAGTGTAACCGACTGCCACGCCTGAGATCGCGGGTTCGATTCCCGCACAAGTCAAACATTTGTGTGCATGAAAATGGATGTTTGTTTTGGTCTGGGTGTTTGTATGTATAATATGTATGTATTTACAAAAAAAGAAACATATATGTATGTTTATCCATTTTCTAGTAACCATAGTACAAGCTCTACTTAGTTTGGGCTAGGTGGTGTTGTGTGTACATGTGATAGAATAGAATATGATAATAATAAAGTATAGCGGCTTGCAATTACTACCCGAGCATCTAATTCGAGACCTCATACACAGCAGTGGCGTTCACTATCACTGCGCGACCAAGACAGTATTTATAAATAGCACAAAACTTTTTAACTAGACGTCTAAAAACCATCGGAATACATCTATTTTCACACGATCATCACCTGCAAGGTCACACTTAATTAGCGCCATCTGTGGACAGAACAAATAAAACTTTAATCCGTCGCGTGACGTCACTAGTCAGTAAATATTAGTACTACGTGTTCAATCCATGGACAAACGGAGCACTTGTTTATCTTTTCTTGCGTCAGTCGATACGTAGTGGTCGATAGGGTTAATGGTTATCATATTTGTCTATGTCTAAGGTAAATTACATTATGATTTTGTATAAGGCGTCTATGTTTACTTAGTCAGTTAAACCAGATAAGCTTAGGCAGATTTATAGATCATATAGATTTCATAAGCTATTTATTCATTAGCATTTTTCCGCTTACAATGAGGCGAGCATACTGCAATCTGCGGGGACACAGCCTAATATCCAGTTTTTGAATGTTCTGAACGACATGTTATCAAACTCATATGAAGTTATTTGATAGGCTTCTGTTAATTCAGTCAGCCATTTACAGTAGTTGACATGAGTTGGAACGCCGGTTTTCAATTTTTTTGTGTTAATTTGCCTTTCAGTATCTGTGTATTGGACATCGCATTGCTTTCTGATCGGGAATCATATATGTGGTGTGACTCTGAAAGATAGAATAAGGAATAGTGTGATTAGAGAGAGATGCGGCATAAAAGTGGATATAGTGACGAGAATAGAAAAGGGTATGTTAAGTTGGTTTGGGCATATAGAAAGAATGGACGAGAACAGACTGACTAAGAAAGTTTATAAGACTAGTGTGAATGGAACAGTCGCAAGGGGAAGACCTAGGCGAACGTTTCTTGATCAGATCGGAGACGTTCTGGATAAAGGCCAGGTTAAGAGCACCTTAAACCGGCGAGCGTTTATGAGGAATGTTATGAAAGTGAATGAAGCCAGAGAAGTGTGTCAGGATCGTAGCAAATGGAAATCCGTAGTCTCTGCCTACCCCTCTGGGAAACAGGCGTGAATTTATGTATGTATGTATGTAAATTTCTAGCTAATATTATTAATGCGAATGTAAGTCTGTTTGTTGTTTCGCTTTCATGTCTTGACTACTCAACCGATCATCATAAAATTTCGCATACACGTTGCCAGGGGAACAAAATTAACTAAAAAATAACTGTTAGTTATCTAATCTAACCTACATTTACGCGAGCGAGGAAGAAAAATCTATTATTAATATAAAGTCAAGGAAAATATATTTAGAGAAATCTATAGTTTAGTAATTAAAATTTCAAAACAATTCTCAATTGCAACAAAAACAAAAGTTTAAAAGAAACTGTATATATAAGGCAGGCAGGTGTGCTCGAAAAAACGAGTCGTATGCCATTAATGTAAAGCAATAGCCTAGTGGAAACCATTGTGAAGTAACCTGCATGTCTAAGAGTTCTCAATAATGTTCTCAAAGATATGTGAAGTTTGCCAATCTGCACTGGGCAAGTGTGGTGGACTGTGGCCTAACCCTTCTCACTCTGAGCAGAGGCTCGTGCCTAGCAGTGGGTCAGTTTAATACAGGGCTGATATTAATATATGTATTATATTATTAAAGATGTGGTGGAGTGCCTTATACTGTCGTATACTGTCTCTGCAGTTTCATCCACGTTTATGATTACTGCACCTCTCACGTGGCTCGGAGAGTGATGTTATATCGACTATAAACGAGCTTTAACCTTCCCTTTGATAAAGGCTTGCATACGAGCCGCTACAGTTGTACTGTGTATTTGTTACTGGCTCAGATACGAGCCACCAAGTGCGCGCCACTTTAAACCTTATTCTACTAACTTAACGCTTAAAATTGATTGTTTATCGGCTACGAATGAATTTGTTTCTGGTAAGGGAAATATTAGAAGGTATTATGAAAATAAAAACATATGATAGGTTAAGAATTGGGCTATCAAATGATACAATAATTCTACGAATCCGACCGTCAGTATCAGAGTTTAGCGTACTCGAACAACAAAACAAATAATCTATTCACCTTTATTATATTAAGTACAGATTGCTAGCAATTCGTAGAAAGAACCCCACGCTTCTTTACGTTCGTTTCTATCCATGTATTGTATTGCCATCGGCTTTTGTATATTATTGTGAAATTCTAGATCATTCAGTAATCTGAAATAAGTGGCAATTTAATTTACGTAGTAGTTCATACAATAATAATAATAATATTCTATTACATACAGTTGGTTACACTAACCGCGTGCCAAATTGGATCAACGACGCAAACGTTAACTAATGATATAAATGCAGAGGGTAATGTTATGTTTATGCCTCATTGGCCTCGTAGAAGTATGTATTATAACCCCGTAACCTAAAGTGTCCTCAAAAAAATCTCTGTAGTATCAAGCGCTTTTTCTGAATCTGTTTCGTGCAGACCGACAAAGATCCGTCTTTTATTGTGTTCTAAATCCGTACCTGCGTCTTTTGAATACAAAAATATGTGCTCTAATAGCCAGAAAACCCAGAGCTGGATTTAAGAAGCCAGTCAGAGGACCACCAAGGCAATGGTTTGCACCATTAATCATGTGTTCGCACCATTGAAATGGACGCTCTTTGACCTTTTTGATAAGCAACAGACTCTGGTTGGATGATTGGACAGATGGCGAAGTGGTTTATGAGTTCGTCTCACCATTGTCACTGCCTCAAGTGTTGTGGCTTCGATACCGGCATGGGACCAAAAATTCGTGAACTATAAATTTTCAACACATGTTCTTTGTGTCCATTGTTTGAATATTTGTGAAGTCTCCCGAGATACAGGTTTTATGCCTAGTGCAAGAGTAGTCTTAAAAATAATATGAATATAAATTTCTTTCAGATCTATGCAAGCCAAGCCAGTAGTTTGCACTACGTTAGACGTCATTGTCAGCATTAGCCCTGTCCAAAAATAAAAGAATTCTCTTTTTAATAATTTACAGCGAAGCTTTTTAAAACAGAGCAGTGTTTTATGAGACTTTCTGACGCTTTAGTATTGTATAGCGTGGAGATAAATATGCAATAGCACGCCGCGGCAGTCGTCTCCAGGCTCCCTCACAGCTAGCTCGTAATATATTCTTCATAGCTGGTATCAGACAAACCTTTCATCGTGCTAAAAAGGGCCTATATTCCTGGCAATATTCCGTTGCTTTTGTCTACTTCTTCATGACGAGTAGATATGTATGTCGGTGTGTTATCGAATTAGGAGATGGTTAATATATTGTCTTACGTTTAGGCGAATGGTATACATTGTATGGTATACTTTATAGGTATTGTATCACGTTTTTTATTTCTAAAACACTATTATTACATAATTTTAACTTTAAACTGCTACTGTTAAAATCTGTTTACTAGTAACTGTTTACTTCTATTTAAAGTATAGAAACTGCTAACATTCAATTTTAATTTTACACTTTTCCCGACGTTTAGTTTGCTTTTCAGCAGTCATGTTCACGTTACCATGGCTGTAGTTTAATTTCAAAAAGATAGTACAATACCTGCCATATTGTGTTAATGTCAGATACATGCTTAGCCTATACAGCCGTATGTCTAGTAGCTATGGTTTTGCCTGGCAAAAAACAACAAAAAAACTACCCTATGCCTTTAATTTTATCCTTTGACTACGTACATACAGAATGTGGCGTAAATAATAGATAACCCTCAAACTGTCGACTGGCCTGATCATCTATCATTTACCCCACTTATATCATCATATGCCCATGGATGACCAAACTATTGATGCTTTAAATAAAAATCGTACTTATTCATACAAAATCAGCTGCCATTGCCTGATCAATAAAGAAAGCTGCCATTTCTACAAGTGACGACATTCTCTCGTTCTGTTTTTTTACGTCACTTATGAATACTTGTATCATCAAACCATTATCAAGTTTTTTTGTTACAATCAAAGACAAAAATATTAATCTCAAATTTTAACATGTTTCCTAAGGAACAAAGGATTTTCGGGCAGATGCATCGAAAAAAAAATTTATGGTATCATATGGTGATATAAGTGGGGTAAATGATAAATGATAATCTGGCCAGTCGACAGTTTCAGGGTTTTCCATTATTTTCGCCACAACCTGTATATGCAAAATTGTATGATGTTGTGTATGAATTTAATGATGGGTTGAGTAGTTAAACTCGCTCACAAACTCGCATTCGCATTTATAGTATTAGATAGTATTCACGTCATACCATACATTAAACTTCCAGTAAGCTCTGTAGTTGCTGTAGTCTGCGCAGTTCCAGTATTCCCGCTCTAAGCTTTTACTCCGTACGCCTGTTTTTGTCATTGAGACGCTACTTGAAGCAACTTCAGAGGGAACTAAAAGTTTGGCGCTAGATTTACCTATTATATTAACTCTTGATTCTCTGAGAGCAGCGATAGCTCAGTGGGAGACCAACAGACTGCAATGCAGAGGGTCTCAGGGTCGAACCTACGTCGCGCACCTCTGACTTTCGGAAGTTATATGACTTTTTATGTGCGTATTGATTGACAATTATCGCCTGCTCCGTGCCTCGGAGAGCACATTAAGCCGTCGGTCCCGGCTGCCATGAACATCTATGGCAGTCGTTATTGCGGAAGTTGACACAAAAGATCTCACTGGGTCGACGTGTCGCCGGTCTGTACTGACTGACACCCCCACACAAGATAAGATAAGATAAACTCCTGATTCTCAAAGTGGAGATAAGACTATTTTTGTCTGCTGTGTTATAAATCAAAAACAGGTTCGATTGTTTATTTCTTATATGTATATTTAATTGTTTTGGCACTATAATTTATTAGAATATTTTAATAATTTCAAGGTCATCAGCAATTTATTTTTATTACTTTTGGCGGTATAGGCGTCAAATTAGACCAGATAGTACGCGGTAACTGTTGCTCATGGATATTGGAAATTCAGCAAGACGCAGCGTCATGCTGCATTTCCAATATCCATGAGCAACTGTTAAAACCATTCATAATAGTAGTACATCTTGGTGCAGGTTATCTCTCATGTCGGCTACCTAGATGCGGTTCCGCAATTCACTCATGCTAAAAACGGAGAGAAGGCATACCGTGCGCTTTTAATTGGTGGGCGTTCCATTCAAAACGAGACATTCCGATAGAACCTTTTCGTCTCATCCACGTGGCGGATAGTTATGAAGCTTTACTGCCTGCAAATAAATGAAATGCCAATAAATGTTATGGAGCAAAAGTAAAAAATAAAAGACACGATACAATTTAAAATTCGATTACATTTTAGTCCTATGTGCTATTTGTAATAAGGCTTACCTCATACGTTTCCTTCGCGTGATGAGTAGGTTTATAAAGCATTAAGGTTCAAAAAGGGCTAAGAGCTATCGTTACCGAAAAAAAAATTTACGAAATTAACTTTCTATAATATTTTCACCTTATTTGCAAAACTCGTATCACCGCCTTATCCACGCGGATGTAAATGCGAACAACAGCTAGCTACGTTCTAATTTCAGCCATTCCCAATCAATACGCTTACGAAATCTACATAGTTTCCCAATTCGAGCCTCTCTTCCTACTTGCGACGTTCCCATCAGCAATTCTTTAAACATGGACGTCCATTTCTTATTTTAAGCGCTGCCTGCGTCCCCTGGCGGTTGTTTCGAGCTACATTTAACAGTTTTCAGATCGTCTCGACTCGGTACTGGCCCCATGGGAACTGAATATATTTGAGTGCAAGAAACTTCTGAATGTAGAGGAATAATTTTCTTTAGTAGAATATATATAGGCTTCATTTAAAATTCGCTATAACTACTGATTATTGTAATATAAGTGTTGCCACGTCATATGCCTGTATAGGTATATTTATAAACTTCATATTATTGCACGTATAAAGTTACTAAAGTTAGAACTTGGGTAAAATTAGATAAAAGTAATTTGATTATTATGAAATCTATTTTCATTTCATCTATTTGTAATGAATAAACTCAAAAACTGCCAGACCGATTTTGAAAATTCTTACACTATTAGAAAGCTGTTTTATCCAGAAGTAACATAAGCTATATAGCATTACGCTGCGAGCCACGGGAGCGGAGCAGTAATCATAAACGTTTGGTAAAACCACGGGAGACCGTTTGTTTCTAAAACACGTTTGACAATATTTTTAGAGCAGCTCAGAAACATTTGAATGTGTTTGCCATTCCAAAAATAAGCTATGTATATACAAAATATTTATTTATATTTTATAATATAGCTGCTATTGCCGGCCAGTATATCGCAGTCAGACATTGCCGTAAAATTATTAGCTGTTAAGAAGCCTGTGGAGGAACAGGGTGTGAAGTCCCTCCAACACAAAGGGAGGATCCTCCGACCAGGCTGGTTGATCGTGCCTGGCGGGCCGCGGCCCGACGGTTGATGTCGGGAGCTTGTATATATACTCAGACGCTGTGTAAACTTCACTTGTGCGATGCAGAATAGTATGACGTCATGTGAAGTGCGATTGTATCGCCATCTGTTGAATGTAGGCTGAACTTCTTCGTCTGTGCGGCGTCGCCACAGTATTCCCCCCTAAGACCGAAGGTCGATCAGGTTGATGAGAAGCTGTCGATGCTGCTGAAGAGCGTTGCCAGTGCCAGTGTAGGATGCCGCTAGTTCCAGTGAGTCGGAACTGTATAGCGCTAGTTCCAGTGCGTCGGAACTGTATGCCGCTAAGTTCCAGTGAGTCGGAACTGTATGCCGCTAGTTCCAGTGAGTCGGAACTGTGTGTCGCTAGACCTCAGTGAGTCGGGTCTGAGTGCGATGAGCGGTGCGTGTGCCCCAGTGAGTCGGGGTCGAAGTGCGGTGAGCGGTGCGTGTGCCCCAGTGAGTCGGGGTTGTTGCGTTGCAGTGAGTCCCACAGTGAGTCGGGGTTGATGCTGCGTAGTTGCTGCGTCGTGGCTAGCTGCTGCGTTGACGGCGAGTGAAGTACCCTGCTTGCGTGGACCGTGTGTACAGTGAGTTGAGCCTTGACGCTGGTGAGGCCGTAGGGAAGACCAGGCTGCGCGTTCGCTGCAGGCGTGTGGTGGTGTCCCTGTTGAGGCCGAAGAAGCTGGCTGGCTGCGACTTGATTACTGCTCATCTGGAGAAGTGCTATGTGAAAGAAGTGAAGACGTTGGCGATGGTTGCTGCTGCTGATCTGCTCCCTGAAGGTTGCTTCCAATCACGTCGGGTGCTGAATGATCACGTCGGGTGCTGGATGATCACGTCGGTTGCTGGAATATCACGTCGGGGTCACCAATGTGGAGGAACAGGGTGTGAAGTCCCTCCAACACAAAGGGAGGATCCTCCGACCAGGCTGGTTGATCGTGCCTGGCGGGCCGCGACCCGACGGTTGATGTCGGGAGCTTGTATATATACTCGCGTGGCACTTTACGAACATTCAAACAACGGACACAAAGAACAGCCAGACATGGAACAAGTATATATGAATCTACAACACTCGACGCAGTGTCAGTTTCGAGGAGACTACTGAAATCACTACTTCCATCATCCGTGCAGTCAATTTTAATTCTAATGAAATATTGTGAATGGATTGTATAATTCACAATATTATATTCTTCTTCTTCTTTTCGTGTGGTTAGTGGCCAACCTGTTGTCAAGGGTTGTTCAAGCCGCCTGTAGGCCTCTGACATGGCTTAACGATTGCTGTCAATTTGGCAACAACCTGGACCAACTATTTACGTGCCCTCCGAAGCACGGAGACGCTCTGATGAAATACCACTAAGCGGTCACCCATCTATAGACTGACCGCAACCAACGTTGCTTAACCTCGCTAATCGTTTACCGATCAGTGAGAGGAACTGGATATGAGGGCCTCATTATATTATTTGGTTAGATTCTAGTGTTTCGATGGCCGGCCATTAGTATTGATAAAACAATATGCATTATCCACCAAACACTAAGTACATAGAAATAAAATTAAATAGATAATACAAGAAGCCCAGAAAATCATATGATTGGAACTTTAGATTGTAATTGGGGTACTTACTCTTGATATTTTTTATTTAAGAGCGTTGCGCTTCTTGATGACGAGATTTCTATCTTTTTCGAATTTTTTGCGTCTTTCTGTCATCTTGTTGCAAAATGATCTCCGAATTCTAGGACTACCCTTTCCTATTTTTCTTGTTTTTGTTTAGTATAGGCTTCAAGAAGTTATCGTGTAAGTGACGAATGAAAAAAATTTACTCGCTTAGTGTTTTAGTTTGTCGCCTCGTCACTGCCACTGCACCGAGTGTTGTGGGTTTGAATCCCACACTGGACAAAAAATTGTGTGATCCACAAACGGTTGTTTTGAGCCTGGATGTGCTTTGTGTCCGTTGTTTGAATGTTCATTAAGTCCTCCGCGATACAGGAATTATGCATGGGGCAGAAGCTGTTGTAGCTGCAATAGATAAAGTGTTGTACACGTCCGCACATTGCGGCGCGGAGTGTAGCGGTCATAATAGCATATCTACTTATATATAAATAAAAATCAATTGCCACATGTATGACGGAGCATCACTTAAGAACGGCTCGACCGATTTGGCTGTTTTTTTGTTGTGTTTGTAATTGTCAGGACAAGGTTTGTATGAAGAAAAATTAACGAAAATCACGCGGGAAATATTGAAAATTTAAATGGATTTCTGTATGAAAAAGAATTGTTTGACGATTTGATATTAAATTTAACGTATTTTAATATAGATAGACAGTACAACGACTGTCAGGTCAGCTAGTAATAAATGAATAAATAAAAATCGACATTAGTATTAACGATGTTAAAAGCAATATCCTGTGGCTTCACACTGAGCAAGACAGTCCTGTGAGTACCTGACGGGACAGAATTCTTTTTACATACATTGATAGCTCAGACAGCATCATATACACTCGGGTGGAATGAAATCGCATATGTGAACATATTTTGAAAATATTATTTATTTTTATTTTATTTAAGGAAATACATATATTGTTTAATATGAGATTAAAGGTTATTCCAATACTTATTTATTGATACTACATTATAGGTAATAAGTTTACCTTACAGTCAAGAAAAAGGAAAAAATTAATTTATCTTTATTGAAAGATTTTTGCTTAACTAACAAAAGTTCAAAAATAGGGGATTAATTAAAATAAACACAATTTACTGGAATAAAAAAATATTAATAAGAAGTGTTGCCTCCTCTTGCCCAAATAACAGCTTGATATCGGTTTTCCATAGATTCTATCAAGTGTTTGATAAAGTCTTGTGCCATAGCATCCCATTCCTCCTTGAGCGCGTTTTGTAGGTCTTGAAGATTGGCTGGAGCAATATTTCAGCTTCTTATTCTTCTTTTTAACTCGTCCCACAAGTGCTCGATCGGATTAAGGTCCGTACGCCGAGTTGGCCACTCCATCACGGGAATACCCACCTCTTGCAAGTATTGTCTTACTATAGAAGCGGTATGGTGTCTTGCATTGTCATGTATAAAGAAAAGTTATCTCCAATAAAACTGCCAAATGGTACGACATATCCTTGGAGAATTTCCTCTATGTACCGCTGATATGATAATCCTCTTGCTTGTCCCCCAATATTGGCCCCAGCGATGAAGACAAGCTCAGTCTTAGCTTCGAGTGAGATACCTCCCCAGAATATACACAAACCACCACCGTAAGCCACACGTTCTGTAATGCAACACTGGGAAAATCTCTCTATATGCCTTCCGTAGAGCCTTCCTCGTCCATCATTGGCATGAACACATTCTGCACTTTATCTGAGAACAGGACTTATCACAGTTTATCTGGTATCACTGAATAGGTATTGAAATATCCTTTAATCCCATATTAAAAATACATGTATTTCTTTAAATAAAAATAAATAAACAATATTTTCCAAAAATATTCACATGAGCGAGTTCATTGCACCCAAGTGTAGTATAACTTTGGCTTCTAAATTAAACAATAGTTACAACAATTTTATAATTACTATAACATGCGAAGTTTATAATCTTAACTAATATTATAAATGTAAAAGTGAGTTTGTTTGTTTGTTACGCTTTCACGCCTTAACCACTGCACCGATCGTCATCAAATTTCGCAGACACGTTGCCAGGGGTACAGAAAAGGACATAAAGTACCTTTCATCCAGAAAACAAGTACTGTTCCCGAGAAATACAAAAATAACTTTGAGACGGTCGTCCGGTATAACAACTCGGCCTACTGATATGAATGTATAACAACGTGATGCCTGGAGTACAAAAAACAGATCTACTGTATCCCGGTAGAAATCTGATATCGCAAATAAAATCTGTTCCCGAGTTTGGTTAGATTAGCGACAGCTACCTCAAAATAATTATATTCAGCTAATAATTAAGCTATGTCTGTTCACAAAGTTAAGATCATTGACAAAGTTGTCAAAAGAAGTTAGGTATTATATAAAGTTGAAATCAAATAAAAATATTATTTTATACTAAAGTGCCTTTAACGGCTTCTATCAAGTTATTATAATACTAGAGTATCATAATAACTCGATAGATGGCGCAAAATTGAAATATCGATTTGTGATGTTCAATGTACTAACTAAAATGAATTACTCCAAAATCCGATAGATGGCGTTGAACACAGTGAAGTTTGGAGAAAGGAAGTTGCGGGACCGTATTGATAGACAATAGCGATACATGCTTTCGATTAATTTGTTTATAAATATTGATTTGTAACTGTTTATTTATCTGTTAGTACTATTTTAATAATATTGTTGGTTATGGAAGGAGTCGTAAACAAGTGACGTCACGAATCATCCGATTGAGCGGGTTACAAAAGCGTGTTCAGCGCGCATCGAGTCACTTTGACATCGCGCGGCGGACGGAACGGACGTGCTGTGTGATAGTTGTTGGGTGATATCAATTATTATGTATTTTATTAATTAATGGTACATAACCATCCTGCAAAATTGAATGATTATTTAAGAATGAAAGTACGTTAGTAATTATTTTTTGGTGTTCGACTTCTGATTCCTAACTTCAGAAGTGGGATAAAGATTTCTTTGCTCACAAGTAATGGAACTAGGTTCTAGCGTTTACAAATTAAATGAACATATCACATCGTTCTCTTTTAAGGTTGTTATGTAATAGGCACAATTATGGCAGAAGATCGCCTTTTACGTAAGCCATTCGAGTATGCGGAGTCGGTTTTTGGATACCGTCTGTCAATCGTTTGAGGCTATTGTCTCACTGTTGAAAGTGTTTGAGGACCGTTCACAGGTAATAGTGACACCAGACGCTATGAGTACTGAAGTATCGAGTGCGGCTACTGAGGAGGTGGTAAGAGCGATGCAATCTTCAGGTCTGTAAATAATAATTATTTTTATTTATTTTTATATAAGCGAGCTTTGTGTAATCCATTGGTTCGAAGAGAAGATAGAGGAACCGGCCCAACGGTTACACGTGAATTGAGCAGACCAAGATTAATGTGTCAATGACAACCAACAGCCGCCACGTGTTCATCGGAAGAATGATCTGGTTTTAAATCTGTGTGGTATGCAAACTTTATGCCTATGCCAACAGTCATTGTGAGGTATGCAAACTTTGAGCCTATGCCTACAATGTTTGAATCCTGCAAAATTTTATGATTATTTAACAATGAAAGTACGTATGTTATTTTTTAAGGCTGTTTCACTTCTGATTCCTAACAATATTGTAATTGTTTTACGTTAGCAGTTTATACTGTTCTTTATTCATTGAGCAATAGTTATTCATTTTTAGGTTTCAATTTTCACAGTTCATTTCATTTTCATTTTAATATTAATTAAGCAATAGTTTCTCAGTTTTAATTTTAAGGTTACTTACCTGTATTACTGTTTTTTGTTTTTAATATATTCTTTTCGTTAATAGTTTATTTACTTTTTTCGGCATGCCTCGCAAACGTAATTCTAACTTATCTAGGAGCTCATCGCAGGCACGGGCAGCAGAAATTGCTCGATTCCAAGAATAATCCGTTCATGCTGAATTAAGGAGGCAGCGACAAGCTACTTTAAGTGCTGATGAGACACTTTCTCAAAGCCAGAAAAAACTGGAGGACGAAGCCACCCGCTAGGCTTCGTAAGAGTGGGGAGTTGCTACTTCATACACAATTTTGGCTAGAGGAACAAGCCGAACGCTAAAGACTCTTGAGGCCTAACGAAAAGCTCCTGCAAACGCAGATTCGTTTAGAAGTACAAGCTGAACGCCAAGCAGCTTTAAGAGCAACTGAGATGTCTCGTCAAACGCAACGCTGTTTAAATCAACAAATTCAACCCTAGAGAGCCTTAACCGCTACGAAACGCTCCTTCAAATGCAGTTCCATTTAGAAGAACAAGCCCAGCAGCAGGCAGCTATTAGAGTGGCAGAAACTCTATTAGAGATAATGCATTGACGTATTCCTCTCGCGGGACGAGAGGTTATGTCAGGCTCACCCGGCAAAAGTTGGCGACATTCCGGTCATACCGACTAAACCTACCAAGTTATTCCTAAACATAACCAGAGACTGCCGGGTAAATCACTTTCACATGCCATCGTGACTTCGGCTCGCCATATAAAAAAAAAAAAAAAATATATATATATAATAACCCGTTAGACGCACTGGAACTAAAATATATCGGCAAACATTGTGACCATTTGGCGACCAAATGTTATAATAGCTACACGAAATTTCTAGAAGATAGCCTTGTGAAAAATCCTAGGCTGTTCTGGACCTATGTAAAAGCCAAAAGAGGGGGATCAAGTGCATATCCTAGGTCGATGACTGATGGACTAGTTACTTCAAATGATGGTACCGAGATATGTGAGTTGTTCGCTAGTCACTTTGCCTCCGTCTATAGTGATGATCATAATGTCGGTAATAATTACAGTTCAGAATACTTACAAAACCTGGACAAATATAGCTTATGTTTAAACAGTTACTTTATTGATCACAGGAGTCTACTTACAAAATTAAAAAATATCGATATTAAGAAGGGCGCTGGGCCTGACGGTATACCACCTATCTTTATATCAGCTTGTTCTACTGAATTAGTTTGTCCACTTATCCTCATATATAATAAATCTCTATCTTCTGGTGTATTTCCCATGAAATGGAAAACGGCAAAAGTGGTGCCAATATATAAATCAGACAGCATTGAAAACATTTGTAATTATAGACCAATCTCAATTTTATCGTCATTTGCCAAAATTTTCGAAGCGCTTTTGTGTCCATGTATTCAAAACCACTTAAAACTATATCTGAGTGACTATCAGCATGGATTTGTTGGTCTTAGATCCACAAGTACAAATCTCGTCCCTTTTACAGAATTTTTGATAAAAACTGTAGACTCAGGTCATCAAGCTGATGTCATATACACGGATTTCAGTAAGGCATTTGACAGGGTGCCACATTCTATTCTGATTTCCATACTGCGCGCATATGGCATTGCAGGCACTTTACTCGAATGGTTGGCGTCATACTTACAAGATAGGATTTTCTATGTAGTTGCAACTGGGCATCAGTCATCGATCAAACACATTTCATCGGGCGTTCCTCAGGGCTCTCATTTAGGCCCAATATTGTTTAATTTTTTTATAAACGATGTCTCAAATTGTTTCCAGTTCTCGGATGTTTATATGTATGCTGACGATTTAAAGTTCGTACGTAAAGTTGATTCCAATGAAGATTGCATACTTCTACAAGAAGACCTGAACAGACTTATACTTTGGTGTAGAAACAACTATATGCTTCTAAATTGCAATAAATGTTATCATGTAAAGTTTACGCGAAAGCACAATCGATTAAACTTTGATTATTATATAAACCAGAGTAAAATTAATGAGGTGGAAACAGTTCGGGACCTCGGGGTGTTATTTGATAAAAAATTACCTTTGAGCCTCACCTCGATAACATTAACAAAAAAGCGTCAAAAATGTTGGGTTTCGTTCTGCGATATTGTAAAACGTTGCGAAATAATAACACCAAGGTTCTACTTTATAATACCTTAATCCGTAGCTTATTGGAATACTGTAGCGTAGTCTGGCGACCACATTATGCGATGCACTCATTACGCCTTGAACGTATTCAGAAACGGTTTCTATGGCATTTGGCGTTCTCCAATGGTATATCAAACACAAAACGCTCTTACGATTCTAGATTGAAGCACTTCGGCGTTCATTCTTTAGCAAATCGTAGAAGTATTAATGACGCAATGTTCGCTGTTAAAATTCTCAAGCAGCATATTGACTGCCCACAGCTGTTGGCTCTCTTTAAGTTTCGCGTTCCTGCTAGACTGCCACGCAAATCGATCACACCACTCTGTCCACCGCTAAGAAGAACAGTTCTTGGTGCTAATTCTCCTTACGCCAGAATGTGTAAGGTGTTGAATGGTTTAAGCGACCTTATAGATCTGCATTCTTTTAGTATTAGGAAAATAAAGTCCATATTTCTTAAAACAACAGATTTAGAAACACAATAAATATAAATATATTATTTAAGCAGTGTATGTACAATTACGAGTAAGATTTAGATTTAGATATTTAATTATAAGTTTCAAACAGTTTCTTGTATGCGCAAGCGGTGTTTACCTATAAGTGATTGTTGCATTGTCGCTTGTATTTTAGACTAGTTTAAATTAAGTATTAATGTAAACAATTGTTGGTAAACCATAATAAATAAATAAATAAAAAAAAAAAAAAACGGCAGGCCGCTACACAATATTACCTATCCTTATTAGGAGATAAATGTCATCTCTGCGGCTTAAGACTACACAAGTGAGAGACGCGTGAGAACACGCACGCCGCCTCTCAGACCTGCAACTGATCGGTTGGTGGGTAGGCCCACAAAGCCCACCACCTGTAGGTACAACATTATGATGACTGGAGTTTGTCTATCGCCCTTCGGCGCCCGGTTATGCGGTTGAGGAGAGGATTCAAGCGCTTCCTATCCCGCTCCGCCGTCTCCTTGGTGGAAATTACTTACTGTGAGGATGTAATTTCCATTGATGGCAATTACTTCCTTACAGAAGTAGGCGCCAGCGTTTTACGACCTCTCGCTCCGGATCATAGACTGAACCATGGGCGGGAACGTGACGGCAACCATTCTGACTTCCGCGATCAGCTCACAGCGCTGCGATGCCTAGGCGGAGCAATCTGCTAACGCGTGCAGCGCCGTGTCCACAACAACATCGCGGCAGTCACCGCAGTAATGTTATCTAGGCGTCTCCTGCTAGCTTATGCGACACAGGGAATGACCTGTGTCAGCCGACAGGTGAGGACGCTGTGCCACCTGTCCTGTCACTCTTCAAAAACGGAACCTATCGCCACGATCGTGACGTGCCCGAACATAACATAACCTAACCTACTTTTACGTGGGCGAAGCTGCGGGCAAAAGCTAGTACTAAAATAAGTGCATTAGTCTCGATATAATAACTCAATAAAATACATCATGTGTTAGTGAAATAGTTTAAAAACAAGTTTCGCATAATTATTGGAATAATTATTATAATACTTCGTGAAATATACTAATAATTATCCGAAACTGTAATCCATTATTGACACGTCCATCCAATTCACAAATTCGTTGTTATATTTTAATTCATATAATCGCAAATATTTTGATTGCATTTGTAATTAGTTAATTTATTTTCGGATAATATTATGGCTTTGAAACTGTATACAGGGTGGCCCAAATATCGTGGATCAAACGAACCAGAGTGATAGAGGAGGCGATTTCCAACAAAAAATCTTTCTACAGCATGGTCATAACTTAATTGGATAAAAAGTGATGATCATTTTTGTTTTTTTCAAATAAACTACCGATTTATTTACAATTTCATTAATACAGAAAAAAGTTGATAAAAAACAACAAAACAAAAGGTGTTGTATTATGACTAGATAATGTATCATTACAAAAAAAAATGAATTGCAGCTCTGGGTACCAAATTTAAAAAGCGATTCATTTTTTCCCGTCAATTTTGAAGCATTACAAAAACTTACTACTCACTTTGAGCGCATCCTGTGAAAAAAGAAATGTACTACGGAAAAGTGACCCTGTATTTAATAAACTTGCTGATTTAATGCTGATTTAAATGAGGTATAACACTTTAGTGTCAGACTTTTAGTTCAGGTTTTATGCGAGTTTTTTTCATGTCAAGGAGCAAATTTGTTAGAAAGGAAAATTTGATTAAAAATTATGTAGTACATAATTCAAAAACCATCTTGAAATAAAAGAACAACAATTATGAGTTGATAATTTTATTAAATTATTTACAGTAAGTGTTCAAAATGCCTGCCTCTAACCATTCCTGTATTAAAAAAAAGCTTTTTACACTAACCATTTAAATCCTTTGTCGAAAAAGGTCTGGCGATGCGTTATCAGTTCAGTTCAGGTAGAAGAATGCCGGGCGGAGCGAGGCCGGCGGGGTGGGGCCGGGGGAAGCGCGTAAGCGTCTTTCTTTGTTTGTTAGTAACTCGCTTTCTGCCTGTGACTACGCACACGTATTCTGCACTGTGACCTTGCCTACCTGTGACTTACGCATCGTTATTTGACTTGTCTTAGATTGCCTACCTGTGACCTACGCTGTGTGAACCGGACTTTGTGATCGCTACGGATTGGCTAGATAGACGGAAGATGGCTGCTGCGAGGAGAGAATACACCCAAAGGGAGTATGCAGAAATGCATTACCTTTATGGCTTCTGCGACGGCAATGCTCGGGCGGCTGCCAGGGAATATCAACAACGGTACCCTAACCGAGACCGTTTCCCGGACTACAGGGTCTTTTTGCGCGTGCATAATGCGTACATGGAGGGAGTCTTACCCGGTACGCATGCTCCGAGAGCAGGTAGACCAGTGGTAAGATTTGACAATGAAGAGCAAATACTGCGAGAGTTAAGATTGGACCCCGGTATTAGCCAACGCCAAATATCCCACGATCCCACGTTCGGCGGTGCAGCGTATTATAAAAAGAAAACGATATCATGCCTACCACGTGCAACGAGTTCAAGCTTTGCTGCCAGCTGACTATGAACCTAGAGTGAGATTTTGTAGAGAGATGTTAAGACTACACAGAGAGGATCCGCAGTTTTTCAATAAAGTGTTATGGTCGGATGAGTCAAGTTTTAGAAGAATGGGAATTTTTAACATCCATAACTTACACTACTACTTCAGAGTGAACCCACATATCATCAGAAATGATCGATTCCAGCATCAGTTTGGTATTAATATGTGGGCTGGTATCATTGACCAGAAGCTGGTGCTACACGAAATGCCACCAAGGCTAAACGGTGCTGCGTATTTAAATTTTTTACAAAATGATTTGAACCCAACACTCAACGAAGCTGAAGTTCCGGAAGAAATAAGAGAAGAAATGTGGCTGCAACAGGACGGTGCCCCGCCTCATTACGCTCGATCAGTTCGACAACACTTGAATGAGCGCTTCCCCGACCGGTGGATTGGTAGAGGCGGAGTTATTGCATGGCCACCCCGGTCGCCCGACCTTAATCCATTAGACTTTTTTATTTGGGGCTATTTCAAAGAAGTGGTATATCAAAGAGAGAACAACACTGAACAAGAATTACGACAAAAGCTCGAGTCTGCTAAAGTACAAATTATGAATAACAGACGTGCTTTCCGGCGATTACGTACCAATTTTATTAGGCGGTGCAGATTGTGCATAATGGTTAGAGGCAGGAATTTTGAACATTTACTGTGAAAAATTAATTTAATAAAATTATCAACTCATAATTGCTGTTCTTTTATTTCAAGATGGTTTTTTAATTACTACATATTTTTTATTAAAATTTTCCTTTCTAACAAATTTGCTCCTTGACATGAAAAAAACTCGCATAAAACCTGAACTAAAAGTCTGACATTAAAGTGTTATACCTCATTTAAATCAGCATTAAATCAGCAAGTTTATTAAATACAGGGTCACTTTTCCATAATACTTTTATTTTTCACAGGATGCTCTCAAATTGAGTAGTAATTTTTTGTAATGCTTCAAAATTGACGGGAAAAATTAATTGCTTTTTGAAATTGGTACCCAGAGCTGCAATTCATTTTTTTTTGTAATGATACATTATCTAGTTATAATACAACACCTTTTGTTTTGTTGTTTTTATCAACTTTTTTCTGTATTAATGAAATTGTAAATAAATCGGTAGTTTATTTGATAAAAACAAAAATGATCATCACTTTTTATCCAATTAAGTTATGACCATGCTGTAGAAAAATTTTTTGTTGGAAATCGCCTCCTCTATCACTCTGGTTCGTTTGATCCACGATATTTGGGCCACCCTGTATAGTATTCCCAAATATTAAAGGAATATTTTAAAATAGCTTTTGCCCGCAGCTGCTCTCACATTAATCTAGATTTTGGCAACAGAGAACAACACTATTTGAACACAAAAGTACAAAGTTTACTTTTCAGTTGATATAGTACTATAGGAAATAGAATATATAATATCAGCCCAGCATTAAACTATCCCACTGCTGGGCACGTGCCACATCTCAGTGTGAGATGGATTAGTCCACCACGCTGGCCCAGTGCAAGTTGGTAGATTTAACGTATCTTCGAGAACATAATAGAGACAGACATACAGGTTTCCTCATAATGTTATCCTTTACCGTTACAGCGAGCGATATTTACCTATTTCATAAGTACATAACTTTGAAAAGTCAGAAATGCGTGCCTTGGGATCGAACTCGAGACCTCTGCGTGGCAGTCAAACATTCTTCTACTAGTATTGTCTTATGTTTACGCGAATGTTATACATTGAAATTAAACACTTTATACGGATTTTATCGCGTTGTTTATCTTACTCTAAACACTTTTATTACATAATTTGAAAACTCTAACACTACTATTATTGAACTTTACTACTATTTAAGCTATATATTATCTAATTAAAACTATTTATATTTAAGTTTACACTTTGCCCCGACGTTTCGGTTGCTTTACAGCAGCCAATGGCTGCTATAAAGCAACCGAAACAGTGTTTAAAAATAAAATAGACAACGCGATAAAATCCGTATAAAGTGTTTAATTCTTCCACTAGGATATCGCTGCTTCATATAGGAAACATATAGGACTATAAAATAACGCACTGATTTGTCGTTTCTTTACGTCGTATGATTTAAAGCTGTCAAAAACTAATTATATTGTGAATATTATATCCGTCTATAATGACGTACTCATTACTAAGATTATAAAAAGAGCGAGGTATGCCAATATTTATTTAATAGAATTTTGTTTTACACAATAAAAATATTAATTCTGTCAGAAAGCAAGTAAAATAGGCTAAAACAATGACAGTATTTTGTCATGTCTGTATTCAACATAATCTTTGTATATTTAATTCTTCTGTACGTGTGTTGACAGTGAACTCCTCCTAAACGGCTGGACCGATTTGAATGAATTTTTTTGTGTGTGTTCAAGTGGATTCGTGGATGGTTTAGATTTGGTTTTTTTTTCGCCTGTATAGGACAACGTCTACAGCAACGCTCGGGACAGCTAGTAATGTATATATTATTATGACAGTAAGCCATCTGTCGGCAGGCGAAGTAAAGTAACTAAAATCCTAATGCAGTGGTCGCATCAAGGTCATTCTCCTATGTAGTGTGTGTTTTTTTTATTTATTTCTATTATATTATTTATATATCGTATGCCTACCACCGTCTGTGTAGCACTGCAGGGTGCCAGCTGAAAACCAGCGGTGGGTCTTTGGCACCCAGCACATGCTGAGCTGGTAACATTTTCAGCAATACATGCTTTGTTAACTTGCTGATTAAATGATTTTTCTTTCTTTCTATGTAAACCCTTAACTTAAGTCGCAACTTCATCTAGCCCAAACTAAGCAGAGCTTGTACTATGAGTACTAGACAATGGATAAATATACATATATACTTCTTTTTTTAGTAAATACATACATATTATACATAGAAACACCCAGACCAAGACAAATATCCATGTTTATGCACACAAATGTTTGACTTGTGCGGGAATCGAACCCACGACCTCAGGCGTGGCAGTCGGTTACATTAACCACTCGCAACAAATTTATCTTGTTTTTAGTTTTTCTCCCTACGAGCCGGCACCTTACGTGTCGCAGACGCAAGGCTCGCCAGTCGGCTAATTGGCTCTAAGCGCGACTCTTATAATAATTGTATTCCGAGCGTATACGAATACCTTTACTTTATAATTGTAATTGTGGCAAGGACTTTTGTTGTTAAAATTCTATCCTGTGTTTTCTATTTTCTATTCTACTCCTTCTGACTGTGACTTTCTTGTGCTGTGCTTGTTCTAAACTTTCTAGTGTGTGTGCAATAAAATGTTATGTGTGAAGCCTACCTACTGTCTGTCACTTAACGTCGGCTAGGATAGCTGTTTACGGTAAATCATATCTTTCACTCACTAAGTACGGCCAATAAGTTTAACCATAAAATGTAATATCGCATGTAACATTAGGTGCATCATTCGCGTAACAATCAATATGAATACGACGTCGTTTTTTTTCAAAAAACGGTATTTTGACAGAAAACGTCTTTCAAAATACGGTATTCAAATATTCATTCTAGTCCTAACTATTACTATCACGACATATTATAAAACATACCGTAAAACATACAATAACGCGACGCGTCTGTCTGCTCGGGATAAACTCAAAAACTTCTTAACAGATTTTCTTGCGGCTTTCACCAATAGGCAGAGTGATTCATGAGGAAGGTTAATTATCGTTAAGGTTTTGTGTAAATTGGTTAAAATATGATGATGTTTGTTAAGGATCTCAGGAAAAAACAAGACGACTGGTTGTTGCCATCAAAAACGCAGCCTAATTCCTTTGAGATATATAAAAACAACGTATGGTGGGATTGTTCCTCTTTTATAGATTTACGGAATCCTCGATGATATATTTTTATCTTTAAGCGAGAAATTTTTTTTTTTTTAATTAGGGGAATGTAATGACGAATATCCCTCCGCGGGGGTGGGCGGAGGGATAATGTCGGACTCGCCGGGGTAAAAGAAAGATGGAATAATAGTAAAGTACCTCCCGGAATACCGACTAAACCTACCACGGTGTTCCTCGACACAACCACTATCGACGGGGTCGCGCGAATTGCTTTCGCATGCGGCGAGGTTACGGCCCGCCGTATGAAACGGCAGGCCATTACACAATGAGACCTACCCAAAGGCACTCACTTCTAATAAAACCCTACTGTTTCCCCCCTGGGGGGAGACGGACTCGAAACAGACTGACAGAACACGCCGCCTCTCGGACCTGGTGCTGAACGGGCAGGCAGGCCCACAAAGCCCGCCACCCCCAGGAAGCGAGAGCTAACAATACACATACTAACTTCTAAAAAAATTGTCACATATAATGTGATAATTGAAAAGCTATTTAGACAGAGACCGTATTAATTCTAATCAGATACCGCCAATATCCTAACTTCAGGTTGCCATCTGATGATCATGAATCTATTGATCTCTTGAAACTCGATAACTTCTTGCCCAAATCAGGCATTGTACCCGAGACCTCATGCACAGTAGTTGCTTTTACTACCGCTGCGTCAAAGAGACAGATTTTACTTACTTTTTATATAAATTAATAACTCACCACCGTATTTTACGCATACATAAAAAAACTAATATTGTAAACGCGAAAGTTTGTATGGATGTACGGATGTGTGGATGTTTGTTACTCTTTCACGCAAAAACTAATAAACCGATTGTGATGAAACTTGGTATGTAGATAGCTGGAGACCTGGATTCCCACATAGGCTACTTTTATCCCGATATTCTCACGGGAACGGGACTTATGCGGGTGAAACCGAGGGGAAAACTAGTTTTTATATAAATTAATAACTCACCACCATATTTTACGCATACATAGAAAAATGGGAAACAGGCGGAAATTTATTATTTATTTTAAAAAGGCAACTTCCGCGCTAGCAGTATATTCTTTGTCGCGAGGGACTTTACAAACATTCAAACAACGGATACAAAGAACACCCAGGCTCGGAACAACCATTTGTGGATCACATAAAGTATTGTCCCGTGTGGGATTCGAACCCACAATACTCGGCGCGGTGACAGTGGCGCGGCGAACACTTCGAACACTAAGCTATCTGCGCAGTCAATATGAATCAATATAAATTAGATTAACTTGGTCTCATATAAATTATAACTGTCTACCACATTTTAGGCATACATAGAAAAATGGGAATCAGGCGTAAGTCTATATTTATCTGTATGTTTCAATCCTAGTAAAGAATTCCGATGAACAATCACTTCCGAGCATCGCGCGTAATTAAATTTAAATACTTTTACATTCAAAAGTAACTTGAAGCATAATAATTATTAAATATTAATTTTATGAATATTATCCATGTATATAATTATTTAAAACTAGCTTATACCTGAAATATTATTGAACAGAAATAAAAACGGGAACTAAATCCCTCTAATAGGCGTCATTGAAATCCTCTGCATCACTGTCGATTGATAGTATACCTAGAAGACTGGCAACACTGCCACGGTGAATGGCAATACTTAATCTTTTCGCAAATAAAGACCAGCTCTCTGGTCATGGGAAGCGTCGGTCAACCTTTTTGCTGTTTCTCTTTAAAGAACACCAGCTTTAATAATTAATTATTAAATAAAAATGCTAACTCTAAGCAGCATAATAGTAATAAACCCGACTGATAAGTATACATAAGGTTTTTGATTCAATATCTCGGTCGACCAAAGTGCTTTTGGATGTTCCTCCCAAGAAATTCTCTTATGGGAACTTTGCTTAAGGGTGGGAATAGACTCGTCCCCTAATACATAGCCCTTAAACTATATCTGGCGAGATTTTGATGTAATTCACATCTTACTACACTTTCGAGAATATAATCATGAAAATATAATACTAAAATATTCAACATATACACACAACACCATGTAGCCCAAACTAAGCAGAGCTTGTACTAGATAATGGATAAACACATATACTATTTTTTTTTGTAAATACTCACATGTTATACATAGAAACACCCAAACCAAGTCAAACATTCATGTTCATGCACACAAATGTTTGACTTGTGCGGGAATCGTACCCGTGACCTCAGGCGTGGTAGTCGGTTACACTAACCGCTACGCCATCTAGGCTGATAAATGAATGATGACAACTATAAATGTCCTAATCACTTTTAGAGTTCGAAAAAACTCTTATACAACAGCTTTGTCCGTCTGTCTGTTATACGACTTTCAACTCAAGAACCGTAAGAGCTAGAGACTCGCGGTCAACGCCATTCGACTCACCATAGTCGATATACCCCGACATTACTATGACTTTTGATCTCTGACCTCAAGGTCACGTGATACCATTTTTTCGAACTCTAAGATTTTCGGCAATTCATTGCCGTTTCTCACTTGTTTATAAAACAACTACCTCACTATAGGCAAGGCCTGTGTCGCAGTCACTTTATAAACATTAAAACAACACGAGGGACACCTATTTGGGTCGTACTAATATTTGTCTCATGTAAGCATCGAACCCACATGCGGCGCAGTATAGCGGCGATGTGACCTTGACATTACATTTTTATGTTACCACCAGCTTTTGCCCGCAGTTTAGTAGTTTAGGTTAGGTTGTGTTAGCAACAATTCTTTTTTTTATAAAATAAAGCCTATTTTACTCAGTGATAATATATAGTGAAAGAATTTTTAAAATCGGTTGATTAGTTTTTGATTTAAATCGTTACAAACAAAAAGCAAGAAGCCAAATATTGCCTCTTTGTAATATTAGTATAGATAATTAGCGTCTCATATAAACATTTAATTACTCTAATTATATACAATAGTAGGAAGTAAAAACAAGTCCCATAAAACCGCATTTCTTTGTAACAGAAAATAAAACAACGCTAAATTTTCTATACACATGCAAATCCGAAACGTTTTGCCGGACTTACTAAACAAAACAATCATTCCTTTTAATGCGAAGGTCGTGAACATATGCTAACAAACCTCTTAATATATCGAAAATACATTCAAATGAGGCTGTAGAAAGTAAGGATGTGCGAATCCTACAAAAATTATTCGATTGTTCCTTTTATTTGATCAATTAGTGGACAATTTTCAAGAAAATCTTGACAGGTTTGAATTTCTTCCAAAAAATGTGTTATGAATGCCTCTTCGCAGAATATACAAACATTAGCACTACGTTGCCTTGTGTTACTTTGCAATTGCTCCTAATTTTTACCTGAATCCGGTCTTTGTTACAATTTTCAATAATTATTTGATTCTAATCCCTTATTTGAGCCAAAATTCCAATAATAAACACGTAGATTACATAAGTCTAATCTAAGTAAGTCATAATAGTGCATTATATTATTATGAACTGCATTTATACGAAACGATTATATCGATAGCTTTTTCTAACTGTAGCGCATCACTAGCGTAACGAGACCTTTGCCTGCCGAGATCGTAGAGGCGAGACGGCACAACATGGCGGCCGGATGCAGCCTCTCTTGGACCCTTCATTTCCGGATCGTCCACTGGGACCATTCCGTATCCACCTCGTTTAATTTGTTTCATTCAAGCCACTGTAACGACGTGAAATATTGTAAGACGTTGCGCGATTTGAATATCATTTTGTGCTCACTGAAACTCTTGTAAAATTTTCAACAAGGTTTGAAATAAATAATTTTTTGACTTACGTTTACACGAATGCGAATTAAAATGAAGCTACTCTATACGTATAAAGGATATAAAGATCCATCTTGTGACTTTGATTACTGCAAAGTAACCAAAATTACAACGAAAGTCTATTTATAAAAGTATTCGATTTTTCCGCGTAAATGAAGATTAAGTTAGGCTAGTAACAATACGTTTTGCTAGATAAAAGGTACCCTATGTCCTTTTCTATATCCCTGACAATGTGTATGCGAAATTACATAATGATCGGTTGAGTTGTAAACGCGTAAAAGCGAAACAAACAAACACACATGCACATTTATAATAATACTAGCGTCCCTGCATGGCTTCGCACGGGTAGAAGAGCTTCAGTCGCATCACGTCAGCTTATTGCTTTGAGCATATGGATTAGATTTAAATGTAACATATGCCTACAGTACTTAGCGGTACGGAGATGGTTGCATAAAGCTAGTCTCGCCGGTGTAAGACCGATTGGATTTATTTTTCATGCGTTTGTTTTATTTTGCGATTTTGCTAGTTTTTAAATAGTGTAGTGTAAAGGGTAAAGTGTTTTATAATGTGCATGAAATACTTAAGGTTACTAAGGTATTTAATCTGATTAGAATTAATACGGTCTCTGTCTAAATAGCTTTTCAATTATCACATTATATGTGACAATTTTTTTAGAAGTTAGTATGTGTATTGTTAGCTCTCGCTTCCTGGGGGTGGCGGGCTTTGTGGGCCTGCCTGCCCGTTCAGCACCAGGTCCGAGAGGCGGCGTGTTCTGTCAGTCTGTTTCGAGTCCGTCTCCCCCCAGGGGGGAGACAGTAGGGTTTTATTAGAAGTGAGTGCCTTTGGGTAGGTCTCATTGTGTAGTGGCCTGCCGTTTCATACGGCGGGCCGTAACCTCGCCGCATGCGAAAGCAATTCGCGCGACCCCGTCGATAGTGGTTGTGTCGAGGAACACCGTGGTAGGTTTAGTCGGTATTCCGGGAGGTACTTTACTATTATTCCATCTTTCTTTTACCCCGGCGAGTCCGACATTATCCCTCCGCCCACCCCCGCGGAGGGATATTCGTCATTACATTCCCCTAATTAAAAAAAAAAAAATTTCTCGCTTAAAGATAAAAATATATCATCGAGGATTCCGTAAATCTATAAAAGAGGAACAATCCCACCATACGTTGTTTTTATATATCTCAAAGGAATTAGGCTGCGTTTTTGATGGCAACAACCAGTCGTCTTGTTTTTTCCTGAGATCCTTAACAAACATCATCATATTTTAACCAATTTACACAAAACCTTAACGATAATTAACCTTCCTCATGAATCACTCTGCCTATTGGTGAAAGCCGCAAGAAAATCTGTTAAGAAGTTTTTGAGTTTATCCCGAGCAGACAGACGCGTCGCGTTATTGTATGTTTTACGGTATGTTTTATAATATGTCGTGATAGTAATAGTTAGGACTAGAATGAATATTTGAATACCGTATTTTGAAAGACGTTTTCTGTCAAAATACCGTTTTTTGAAAAAAAACGACGTCGTATTCATATTGATTGTTACGCGAATGATGCACCTAATGTTACATGCGATATTACATTTTATGGTTAAACTTATTGGCCGTACTTAGTGAGTGAAAGATATGATTTACCGTAAACAGCTATCCTAGCCGACGTTAAGTGACAGACAGTAGGTAGGCTTCACACATAACATTTTATTGCACACACACTAGAAAGTTTAGAACAAGCACAGCACAAGAAAGTCACAGTCAGAAGGAGTAGAATAGAAAATAGAAAACACAGGATAGAATTTTAACAACAAAAGTCCTTGCCACAATTACAATTATAAAGTAAAGGTATTCGTATACGCTCGGAATACAATTATTATAAGAGTCGCGCTTAGAGCCAATTAGCCGACTGGCGAGCCTTGCGTCTGCGACACGTAAGGTGCCGGCTCGTAGGGAGAAAAACTAAAAACAAGATAAATTTGTTGCGAGTGGTTAATGTAACCGACTGCCACGCCTGAGGTCGTGGGTTCGATTCCCGCACAAGTCAAACATTTGTGTGCATAAACATGGATATTTGTCTTGGTCTGGGTGTTTCTATGTATAATACGAGGGTGCGTTTTTAAGTTCGCGGAATGGAATAGAAGGGGATGAAATAATATTACAAAATTATTTTTCCTTTTCAATATATTCACCTGAAACCCTAATACATTTCTCAGATCTATGAATTAACTTATGAATACCTTCATAAAAAAATGTTTTGTCTTTCTCTGAAAAATACGCCGAAACTGCATCCTTCACTTCTTCATCGGTTGAAAATTTCTTTCCTCGAAGCTCTTTTTTCAGATTTGGAAAGAGATAATAGTCGCTGGGAGCCAAGTCTGGGCTATAAGGTGGGTGATCAATGATATCGAAGCCCACCTTGTGCAAAGCAGCCAACGCAACTCGACTCTTGTGAACAGGAGCATTGTCGTGCAAGAGCAGGACACCTTTGGTCAATTTTCCTCTTCTTTTTTCTCTGATTGCCTCTTTTAACTGCTCTAAAATTGAAGCGTAGTGTTCTCCGGTTATGGAAACACCTTTTTCTTTGTAATCAACCAACAAAATTCCTTCTGTGTCCCAAAAAACTGTCGCCATGAGCTTTCCCGCCGATTGCGACACCTTGAATTTCTTAGGCGGTGGTGTACCCTTTTTATGCCACTGCATGGAATCTTGTTTAGACTCAGGTTCATAGTGATGAACCCAAGTTTCATCCCCAGTAACAATTCGCTCCAAAAAACCATCCTTGTCTTCATTACACTGGCTCAAAAACGCACGCGAACACTCGACGCGCTTCTGTTTTTGAGGCGGTGTGAGCATTCTAGGCACCCATCTTGCACTGACTTTTGTCATGCCGAGATGATCATGGAGAACCTTGAAAATGGTCGTTTCAGATACTCCAACCATCTCTGCGATTTGTTTTTTCTTCAAACGTGCATCCTCCAATATTAATTTTTCGATTTTTTCGATAAGATCTGGAGTGGTGACCTCAACAGACCGCCCAGGCCGGGAATCGTCTTCAATTGATTCCCTGCCTTGCTTAAAGAGGTTGTGCCACTTGTATACCATGGTTTTTCCTGGACAAGAGTCCCCGTATACAGATGACATCTCTTCCAAAATGGTTTCAACATTTTTTCCTTGCTTGGTAAGGAACTTTATAACGGCGCGGAACTCGATTTTCTCCATACTTCACAATTTCTTCCAGATTGAGTTGCTTGAGGGACGATAGTTCAAAGACTAATGACCTCATTATGATAATACTCGGTATATATACTAATTATTAGTTGCTAAACACGTTAGTGACTAAACAAGCACCCCCACCACCTTCCATACCCTCCATTCCGCGAACTTAAAAACGCACCCTCGTATGTATGTATTTACTAAAAAAAGAAGTATATATGTATATTTATCCATTGTCTAGTACTCATAGTACAAGCTCTGCTTAGTTTGGGCTAGATGAAGTTGCGACTTAACTTAAGGGTTTACATAGAAAGAAAGAAAAATCATTTAATCAGCAAGTTAACAAAGCATGTATTGCTGAAAATGTTACCAGCTCAGCATGTGCTGGGTGCCAAAGACCCACCGCTGGTTTTCAGCTGGCACCCTGCAGTGCTACACAGACGGTGGTAGGCATACGATATATAAATAATATTGTGGCGTACGTACTTCGCCACTTCACTCCGTTACGAAATTCGTATTGTCGAACTTGGACCAAAATCGCTTTTTCATAAATCGCCTACGCTTTTGCATCTTGGTCCACACGACAATACGGGTCTCGCAGCGGTGTACCCCCCGCGCCCGCGCAGGCATCGACCTCTGCGCTGTCCGCCAGTCGCCTACACACCACGATCAGCTGTCTTAGCTTTCGCGCGCGCGTTTATAATATTCATCTGCTTCATTCCATAAATACTATATTTAGCTATTGTATAATATAATTGTAATAAATCTTTCTAATCACTTCTAAAATAATATTCTTCATTTCTTCCGCTTTCGATCTTCTTTCTACCTATCATCTACGATCTATCAATAAATACCTTTTCTGGATGGTAAGGGACGTGTACAGGAGTACAGGAACCATACCACATTGGTGACCCTCAAGTGTTGTGGAATACGTAACGCCCTTGGACGACCTCCGCGGAAAGTTCGAGAGCGCGCAGGTAAAACGAGGAATTTGGTGTGTGGTACAAGTGCTGGGCGGTGAGTAAATTTTCCATACTTTGTCGAAGATGTCAACCTCGGGTGCTAATGATAATTTTGTGGATGCTCAGCCCGCTGTGGGATCTGAAGTATTAAGAGTTGGTGTTAGGATTCCGCCATTCTGGCCAGAAGAACCAGCCTTGTGGTTTGCACAAGTAGAGAGTCAGTTCGTTCTTTCTAAGATAACAACGGATGAGACAAAATTCTGTTATGTGGTTGCTCAACTAGATCACCAATACGCTGCCGAGGTGAAAGACATAATAACGAACCCACCCTCAAATGACAAATATAACAAGCTTAAAACAGAACTCATTAAACGGCTTTCAGCGTCACAGGAAAAGCGCGTAAAGCAGCTGCTGATGCACGAAGAGCTTGGTGACAGGAAGCCCTCGCAGTTCCTTCGCCATCTGCAAAGCCTTGCTGGTCCATCTGTGCCCAAAGATTTCCTGATCACCATCTGGTCAAGCCGACTGCCTGCCAACATCCAGACGGTAATTGCAACACAGGTAGATTTACCATTAGACAAGTTATCTGATTTAGCAGACAAGGTGCATGAGATAGCTCCTACAACTGCTCAAGTGGCAAGTACTTCAAAGACAGAGGCTGCTGCATCATCATCATCATTAAACGATGATCTAGTAAGGCAAGTATATGAACTTACTAAGCAAGTAGCCAAGCTAGCGGACCAGGTGGCCAGCGGTAGACGATCGCGCTCGCAGCACAGAAATAAACGAAACGACGACTACAATCATCGCTCACGCTCACGCCCACGCTTTAAGCAACCACCTGCAAACTGCCCTCTCTGTTTTTATCACTTCAACTACGGAGCCCAAGCTAAGAACTGTAAAGAACCTTGCACATTTTCGTCGTCATCGGGAAACAGCCAGGGCGGTCGCAAGTAGCGGCCAACGACTGCCCTTCTCCCCCAAAAGGCCGTCTCTTCGTGACCGATCGCGCCTCGAGAATGCAGTTCTTGGTGGACACTGGTTCTGACTTGTGCGTTTTCCCGCGGTTGGCTGTTAAAACACCCTGTACTAAGTCAAAGTTTACCTTGACAGCTGCAAACAACTCCGTCATATACACCTACGGCCTGACACAACTGCAACTGGACTTGGGTCTGCGACGATCTTTTCCTTGGAGCTTCACTATCGCCGACGTATCTAAGCCTATAATTGGTATAGACTTTCTTAGCTTCTATGGTCTACTTGTGGACTGCAAAAATCAACGTCTCGTGGACAGCGTTACTTCACTCTTCGTCAATGCTCTTCATTCTAGATTACCTGATGACACTGCATCAATCAAGGCTGTGGCAGGTGAATCAGAACTTCACGAGCTGTTACGAGAGTTCCCGGAAATAACCAGACCTGCAGGTATACCTTCTACTCCTAAACACAGTACTCTACACCATATCAGGACAACACCTGGCCCTCCCGTCTCTTGTAAACCTCGACGACTCGATCCTGTCCGACTCCAGGTTGCAAAGAAGGAGTTCGAGAACATGGTAGCAAGTGGTGTAGCTAGGCGCTCTGAAAGCCCGTGGTCTTCTGCTTTGCATCTAGTAAGGAAGAAAGACGATGGATGGAGACCCTGCGGAGATTACCGTTCACTCAACGCCAGAACTATACCTGATAGGTACCCTATTCGCCACATTCAAGATTTTGCGCAACAGCTTTCAGGGTGTACCATTTTCTCAACGGTAGACCTCGTTAAAGCCTACCATCAAATTAAGGTGAACCCTGACGATGTACCGAAGACAGCTGTTACTACACCTTTTGGACTTTTTGAATTTGAGTTTATGACCTTCGGCCTTCGGAATGCCGCTCAATCTTTTCAGAGGTTCATCGACGAGGTACTCTTGGGTCTGGACTTCTGTTATGGATATATTGACGACATATTAATATCATCCCCCACGCCTGAAATTCATAAAAAGCAACTACGTAAGCTGTTCGAACGTCTAAAGCAGTACGGTGTCCTGATTAATACTTCCAAGTGCGTGCTGGGTAAAGCGGAGGTAAACTTCTTGGGGTATAACGTTTCAGCAAGGGGTTCTCGTCCGCTGGAATCTAAAGTTGAGGCTGTGCAGAACTACCCTCCTCCTAAGACGGTTAAAGAACTCCGACGCTTTCTAGGAATGTTGAATTTTTATCGTCGCTTCATCCCGAACGCAGCAAAAATTCAAGCACCTTTGAACGCAGTACTGTCCGGCCCTATGGTAAAAGGTTCGCATCCCATAGATTTGACTCCAGAGTTGATGCGCGCGTTTGAAGATTGCAAGTCATCACTTTCACAAGCAACACTCCTTGCTCATCCTGATGCTTCAGCAGAGATCGCAATTGTCACAGATGCTTCCGATACCTCCATGGGCGCAGTGTTACAGCAACGTCAGAAAAACTCTACAGACTGGGAACCACTAGGATTCTTCTCACATAAGCTGACTAATTCTCAGATTAAGTATAGTCCTTATGACCGTGAGTTGCTCGCCGTGTATGAAGCTGTGAAGTATTTTAGGCACATGGTTGAAGCAAGAAATTTTACGATCTTTACAGATCACAAGCCACTTACGTTCGCCTTCTCACGCTGCAAGGAAAAATGTTCGCCGCGTCAATTTCGACACCTAGACTTTATATCCCAGTTTACGACAGATATCAAGTTCATACCTGGCAAGCAGAATGTTGTTGCAGATGCTCTTTCTCGTGTGGACGAGATTACAGGAATCGACTATCAAGCCCTCGCACGATTTCAGGATAAAGATCCTGAACTGCAGAACTTGTTAATCAATGGTTGCAGCCTCAAACTCCAGAAGGTAAAACCTATGGATAGCCACATGCCTATCTTCTGTGACATAAGTGCAGAGCGGGCTCGCCCGTACATTACTCCACAGCTTCGCAGGCAAGTCTTCGATATGATGCACACATTACATCATCCCGGAACTGCAGCTACAGTGCGACTGGTCACTCAAAGATTTGTGTGGCCGGGGATTCGTCGAGATTGTAGAGAGTGGTCTAGGCAATGTATACAATGCCAACAAAGCAAAGTTACCCGTCACACTAAATCTCCACTTTCCTCTTTCCTTACCCCTTCCGCGAGGTTCTCCCATATTCACCTAGACCTCGTGGGCCCCTTACCGCTGTCTTCTGATTACAGATTTTGCCTCACTATCATTGACCGCTTTACAAGGTGGCCTGAGGTGGTGCCACTCAAAGACATCTCAGCCGAGACCTGCGCTGCAGCCTTGGTGTCCACCTGGATCTCCAGATTTGGCTGCCCTGCTCGCGTCACCACAGATCACGGCCGCCAATTTGAGAGCCAGCTTTTCAAATCACTTGCCTCGATGATTGGTGCTCGTCACTTCCGCACGACTGCCTATCACCCCGCAGCCAACGGCATCGTGGAACGTCTCCATCGGCAACTGAAGGCAGCCATCATGTGCCACGCTACCTCGCAGTGGACTGAAGCTCTTCCGCTGGTGCTTCTAGGCATGCGTAGTGCCTGGAAAGACGATCTGCAGACGTCGGCAGCCGAGCTTGTCTACGGGGAACCTCTACAGTTACCTGGACAGTTTCTTTCTCCACGAGATGACTGCACCTCAGATGACATCACGCAATACCTAACCCGCCTCCGAGCTCATGTCCAGAGACTTGCACCTAAGCCTACTTCTTGGCACACTTCTTCGCCATTCTACTTTCCACGCGACCTACAGAACTCTTCTCATGTTTTCTTGCGACTAGATCGCGTACGTAGTTCTCTAGAACCCCCATATGCTGGCCCTTATCGTGTCCTTGACAGAAAACCAAAGTTCTTCACCATAGAGATCAAGAGCAAGAAGACCAACGTCAGCGTCGATAGACTCAAACCGGCGTATATGGCAAAAGAAGCTAGAGCATCTGACACGCTGCCAATGAGGAACGACGTACAGCCAGCTCCTGCTCCAGAACCACCTTCTGAAGAGAAAAGGACCCGAAGTGGCAGAAGAGTGCGGTTCCCGGATTTCTATCGACCGTAGTAACGGTCTGGCCGGGGGGAATATGTGGCGTACGTACTTCGCCACTTCACTCCGTTACGAAATTCGTATTGTCGAACTTGGACCAAAATCGCTTTTTCATAAATCGCCTACGCTTTTGCATCTTGGTCCACACGACAATACGGGTCTCGCAGCGGTGTACCCCCCGCGCCCGCGCAGGCATCGACCTCTGCGCTGTCCGCCAGTCGCCTACACACCACGATCAGCTGTCTTAGCTTTCGCGCGCGCGTTTATAATATTCATCTGCTTCATTCCATAAATACTATATTTAGCTATTGTATAATATAATTGTAATAAATCTTTCTAATCACTTCTAAAATAATATTCTTCATTTCTTCCGCTTTCGATCTTCTTTCTACCTATCATCTACGATCTATCAATAAATACCTTTTCTGGATGGTAAGGGACGTGTACAGGAGTACAGGAACCATACCACAATATAATAGAAATAAATAAAAAAAACACACACTACATAGGAGAATGACCTTGATGCGACCACTGCATTAGGATTTTAGTTACTTTACTTCGCCTGCCGACAGATGGCTTACTGTCATAATAATATATACATTACTAGCTGTCCCGAGCGTTGCTGTAGACGTTGTCCTATACAGGCGAAAAAAAAACCAAATCTAAACCATCCACGAATCCACTTGAACACACACAAAAAAATTCATTCAAATCGGTCCAGCCGTTTAGGAGGAGTTCACTGTCAACACACGTACAGAAGAATTAAATATACAAAGATTATGTTGAATACAGACATGACAAAATACTGTCATTGTTTTTGCCTATTTTACTTGCTTTCTGACAGAATTAATATTTTTATTGTGTAAAACAAAATACTCTTAAATAAATATTGGCATACCTCGCTCTTTTTATAATCTTAGTAATGAGTACGTCATTATAGACGGATATAATATTCACAATATAATTAGTTTTTGACAGCTTTAAATCATACGACGTAAAGAAACGACAAATCAGTGCGTTATTTTATAGTCCTATATGTTTCCTATATGAAGCAGCGATATCCTAGTGGAAGAATTAAACACTTTATACGGATTTTATCGCGTTGTCTATTTTATTTTTAAACACTGTTTCGGTTGCTTTATAGCAGCCATTGGCTGCTGTAAAGCAACCGAAACGTCGGGGCAAAGTGTAAACTTAAATATAAATAGTTTTAATTAGATAATATATAGCTTAAATAGTAGTAAAGTTCAATAATAGTAGTGTTAGAGTTTTCAAATTATGTAATAAAAGTGTTTAGAGTAAGATAAACAACGCGATAAAATCCGTATAAAGTGTTTAATTTCAATGTATAACATTCGCGTAAACATAAGACAATACTAGTAGAAGAATACCAGGCCTGAGGTCACGGATTCGACTCCCGCACAAATCAAACATTTGTATGCATGAACATGGATGTTTGATTTGGTCTGGGTGTTTCTATGTATAATATGTACGTATTTACAAAAACAATAGTATATGTGTTTATCCATTGTCTAGTTCCCATAATACAAGCTCTGCTTAGTTTCGGCTAGATGGTGTTGTGTGCATATGTTGAATATTTTTATTATTATATTTTCATGACTATATTCTCGAAAGTGTAGTAAGATGTGAATTACATCGAATTTTTGCCAGATATATGTGGTTTTAGGCCTACGTAATAGGGGACGAGTCTATTCCCACCCTTAAGCAAAGTTCCCATAAGAGAATTTCTTGGGAGGAACATCCAAAAGCACTTTGGTCGACCGAGATATTGAATCAAAAACCTCATGTATACTTATTAGTCGGGTTTATTACTATTATGCTGCTAAGAGTTAGCATTTTTATTTAATAATTAATTATTAAAGCTGGTGTTCTTTAAAGAGGAACAGCAAAAAGGTTGACCGACGCTTCCCGTGACCAGAGAGCTGGTCTTTATTTCGCGAAAAGATTAAGTATTGCCATTCACCGTGGCAGTGTTGCCAGTCTTCTGGGTATACTACAAGTCGACAGTCATGCGGAGGATTTCAATGACGCCTATTAGAGGGATTTAGTTTCCGTTTTTATTTCTGTTCAATAATATTTTAGGTATAAGCTAGTTTTAAATAATTATGTACATTGATAATATTCATAAAATTAATATTTAATAATTATTATGCTTCAAGTTACTTTTGAATGTAAAAGTATTTAAATTTAATTACGCGCGATGCTCGGAAGTGATTGTACATCGGAATTCTTTACTAGGATTGAAACATACAGATAAATATAGACTTACGCCTGATTCCCATTATTCTATGTATGCCTAAAATATGGTAGACAGTTCCCGTGAGAATATCGGAATAAAAGTAGCCTATATGTGAATCCAGGTCTCCAGCTATCTACATACCAAGTTTCATCACAATCGGTTTATTAGTTTTTGCGTGAAAGAGTAACAAACATCCGTACATCCGTACATCCATACAAACTTTCGCGTTTATAATATTAGTTTTTCTATCTATGCGTAAAATACGGTGGTGAGTTATTAATTTATATAAAAAGTAAGTAAAATCTGTCTCTTTGACGCAGCGGTAGTAAAAGCAACTTCTGTGCATGAGGTCTCGAGTACAATGCCTGATTTGGGCAAGAAGTTATCGAGTTTCAAGAGATCAATAGATTCATGATCATCAGATGGCAACCCGAAGTTAGGATATTGGCGGTATTGTACACCAGCTCCCCACAAAAAGTATGTAAAGCCGTTTGTCCTGCGGTCGGAATACTGAGTGCATTTGTGTTTGCGTACACACTTTGCGCTATAATAGCTTATGCGCAGCGGGCTAGTCGCTGTGTAGATAGACCACCGTGACCGAAATTTGCTCTGAAGGACATTAATACTATTTTATAATAATGCCATTCAACGTGGTAATACTGCTAGTTTTCTGGGCACGTTACCAGTTGACAACGGTGCTGACGAATTCTACGATGCTTTAACCATTTTTGTAAATATTATAAATATGTATTAAATATACTAATTATTACTTTGTTTATTAATAATAATAAAATAATATCAGCCCTGTATTAAACTGTCCCACTGCTGGGCACGGGTCTCTTCTCAGTGTGAGAAGGGTTAGGCCATAGTCCAACACGCTGACCCAGTGCGGGTTGGCAGACTTCACATATCTTTGAGAACTCTTAGATATGCAGGTTTCCTCACGATGTTTTCCGTCACCGTTAAAGCAAGCGATAATTAACTATTTAATATGCATATAACTTCGAAAAGTCAGAGATGCGCGCCTTGGGATCGAACTCGAGACCTCTGCGTGGTAGTCCAACGGTTTCCCATTAGGCTATCGCTTTACTTTGTTTATTAATACATTTGTAAATATATATTAGTGCGACATTTAAATAAATACTTAAGTAGTTATGGAGGAGATATTGCTCTAAATCTCATTTTATAATAATAAAATGACATCATTGCCCTCCAGACCGAATCACCATTATTATTTAACAATTGCTTACTCTTTTCATAATTCTTCTTGTGGTATTTCTTTCCTTAATAGCCTTTGGCTTTATTACATTTGTTTTTAATGAAAATTTAATATATTTCAAATCAGCAGGAGAGGACAAAATGCCTTCGGGCAAACACAGATATAAATAGACGGCCAAGTGTAAGTCGGACTTGCGCTCACTAGGGATTCTGTACAAACTATTATTTTTTCATGTTACTAAATAACTACATATTATGTATATTCAAATTAGTTAAACTAAATACTTTATGGGGCCGCATGCGGTGACAAACGTAGTTTTGGTAGATCTTTCTTTGCCCGTAGGTAACAAAGTATTGTTTGTCCCCGCCTGCAGCACCATAAAGTATTTAGTTTAACTAATTTGAATAAACATAATATGTAGTTATTTCATTATTTGATAAAGTAAGCTTACAAAACAATGCATTAGTCAGTCGAATTGTATATAGATATTGTGATACTTGTTTTTCTCTTTTCAGTTCATTACTTTTAAGCAGTCGGGTTTTTTGTGTTTATAATAATAATTTTATTTAAGACATTTTTTTTATTGACCGAGTTTTATTTTAATATATAACTAAGTACAGGCAATGTAATTCCTGAGTTCCTGACTTTAATAGATTCTTGCTAGAAAATGATACTTCGGGCGTCCCGGTATATAATTGGTACGCTTTTTGACAATTTGTGTTAAAACAGTAATATAAACGTGATATGATATATATATTTTTGAAAGGATCTTTTTACGATCTTTCATTTGATATCCATATTGCTAAGGTAAGACAAAAAAGACAAACTCTCCTCCCCCTTTTTTCTTCATCTGCGGGCGCCATTTTGAAAATTGATATAGCCTATGTGATAAATTCAACGACATCTCATATGTCAAAAACCGTCCAGCCGTTTGGCCTGTAGGGCGTGCCAAAGAAATGGACATATATACACACATATATACATACGCTCGAAAAACATTACCCTCCTTCTGACGCAGTCGGGTAAAAACATTACACGCCCTCAACCATGCATTAGACACATGCAGTCCAATCGCGTTCGTAGTATTTAGGCGTAATTTGGTTTATGTCGTACCATTCTTCGTAACTATGGTTACAACCTTAAGTATCAATGCAATTTCGCGGTATATATATTATCGATCAAACTTAAAATTTAAATCAATTATGGTCGAATTTCGACCACTTGGTGCCCGCTAGTATATTTAGATAGTCGACGACCCAGACATTAATTTAATAGCTAATAATGAGATATTCTTTGATTCATTCTCATTATTATCATTAAGATATCTAAGAGACTTTTATTCTTGTACGAGTGGACATTATTAAATCAATTTTGGTACCAAAACATAATTTCACAGGTCTGAGCTAAGCTTTGAAGTTAATTAAATCTTCGTCGTTGTTTTTGGATCCTTCAGGGCGCTGTACTAGAGCCTTAACCTTGTTAGGGATGGAGGCTATAGATGTTATTACAGAAAGTTAATTAAATACCGTAAAACAACGTTACATCACGCCCTTATCTCCTTAAAAGGTAGAGATATATTTGTATATATGGGGATGTTTGCTGTTGCGCGCATAGATGATTTTTATATTTTATATTATATTCACAAATGATCTGCTAGCTGTTATAGCCGTGTAATAATTACAGCAGTATATGGAGACACTGGCTGAGTGTCCATAAACCAGCTGCCAGGATTTTCTCCATATAATATTACTGGCTGTGCCCGCGGATTTGTCCGCGTTGGTGGTTTGCCATGTGTTTGTGTTTGCCATGCCACCCTTGTGGGTTGTTGCCTGCCACGCTTGAGTTGCTAGTTATGGTAAAGTTCTGTGTAATATAGGTAAACTTTACGTATATACTGAAGTTTGAGCACGGTTGTAATTGACTGTTATTGAGAATTAATTTACATAGTTTATCCGCGTTCGAGTGATTCGTGTTACAGGATAAACTGAATACAAATGCACCGTTTCACCGTTTCAGGTAAGTTCAATTACTTACGAACTCGGCTTCGGCTCGGAGCTCGTGTTGATACTGAAATAATATTATTTATTATTTCAGTATCAACTATATTCTAACTGCCATACTGCTGGGTCTTTTCAGTGTGAAGAGTCTAATACTCTTACGTCATAGTCATAGACTTTTTATATCGTTGAGAATATTATGGAGAACTCTTACAGGTTTTCTCACGATGATTTCCTTCACCGTTATAGCAAGAGATAATTTACTAATTTAATACGCACTTAACTACGCAAAAGTTAAAGGTGCGCCTTGGGGTCAATCTCGACACAACTGCGTGGCAGTCCAACAGGTGATACCGAAGATCTTGGAAAAGTACCTTTATTTTGTACTAGATTTGACTAGACTTTGCTTGCGTAAATGTATGTTAATTTTGGGTAGGATTTACTAACGTCACAGTACTTTTTTCAGGTTGAAAGGTACTTTACATTCTTTTTTATTGCCCTGACAACGTGTATGCAAAATTTTATTATGATTGGTCTAGTCATTAATACGTGAAAGCATAACAAATAAACAAACAAACTCACATTCGCCTTTATGATATTACAGAGGATTCTGTCAGTAAATTCATGTATTTAAATGTGTTAGAAGTATCCTATTACTTTTACACTTATATACTTAGCTCAGTGGGGAGACCAACAGACTGCAATGCAGAGGGTCTCGAGTTCGAACCCACGTCGCGCACCTCTGACTTTCGGAAGTTATATGACTTTTCGAAATTACGTGCGTATTGATTGACAATTATCGCCTGCTCCGTGCCTCGGAGAGCACGTTAAGCCGTTGGTCCCGGCTGCCATGAACATCTATGGCAGTCGTTATTGGGAAGTCAGTGCCCTATAATATCCTGACACTGGTCTAGCCTTAGGGTATCGTTAGCCTTCGGGTTGCGGGGGTCAGGTGGCAGCCGCTCCGTGTAAAAACTGATATCCAGTCAAATCCGGTTAGACCAGAAAAGCCGACCCCAAGTGACTTGGGAATAATAAAGGCTAGGGAGAAGATACTTAGTGTAAAACTTTATACATGTCATTGATTAATCAATGACATGTATAAAGTTTTGGTCCTTTTAGGCCACCCGCACATTGAGCCACTAGTCGCAGCGACTAGACGCGACCACAAGCTGCAGACGAGTTTTATCAAACACTTTGTATAGTATCGGCGCAAACCGAACGTTCGAGTGGCCGCGCTCGAGCCACAAGCTGCGGGAGTCGCCCGAGCTCGCTACTTGTGGCCGCGTTTTGTCGCTCGCATCGCGCGCACACTCGGAGCCCGCGTTCCTACCAACACAGATCGTGTCGTCTTTGTCCCCTCCAGGGGGACGGTGGAGGAAGTATTTTTGTGCAGTAGCCTGCCGTTTCACACGGCAGGCCGAAACCAAGGTGGGGTCGCGATTGCACATGAAAGCGATTCGCGCGGCCTCGCCGTCTATGGTTATGCCGAGGAACACCGTGGTAGGTTTATTCGGTATTACCGGGGTACCCTTTCCCCGGTGAGCCCAACATAACCTCTCCGTCGCTCCGCGGAGAGGTATACGTCAAAGAATACCCCCAAGTAAAAAAGAAAAATACATTTTGTGTTTAACACAGCTTATTTATTTACAAATTTTTAGGAATTATTATATTTATAACAGTGCGACTGAGTTG
This sequence comes from Catocala nupta, assembly GCA_963675205.1. Classification (NCBI taxonomy): domain Eukaryota; kingdom Metazoa; phylum Arthropoda; class Insecta; order Lepidoptera; family Erebidae; genus Catocala; species Catocala nupta. The sequence goes on along the minus strand of OY776084.1, from coordinate 6,972,879 downwards.
ATGTTCTCAATGGAAATTTGAGGTTGAAAGCACGCAATCATTGTTTACTTTTACTGTGTTTTGATTTCTGGATTTAAATATTTACTCGAACTCAAAAATACTGACAATTATTTAAGTCAATGGAACTCCATGTGGTACATTCCAACTATCCACTGTACAATCCGTATAAAATCTAAAGGTATTTTTAAGACATTACTCACACTGCGAGATTATAACTATCCAAAGTATTAAATGTTCGTATTAAGTCAAACTTAAAACACAATTTTAATATTTTCTTTGTGCATATAATATGCACATGATTAAAGTTTAAACCGTTATTAACACTACGTAAAGTGCTCTTCCAAGTTTTAAAATTTACATGTTAAGTTTGCTGAAAGCGGTTTCTGAGAGCTGAAATTTCAGTGGCGCTCGCAAATTATGGACACGTGTCTGAAACACGTGTGGTAGGGAGAGAGTGGGATGATAGGTGATGCCAACATTTTATTATTTTTGTTTTCAAATTTGTTATAATATTCATAAGAGAGCTTGTGTTTCAAACAACTGACAAAGTAAAAAATAACACACACTTATTGTTTTTTTATACCAGCTGATACCTTATTTATCCTAACCAGTACATAATAATATAAATGCGAATGTGAGTTTGTTTAGTTCTTGCGTTTTCATGCCTTAACTACTCGACCGATCGTCATGAAATTTGGCACAAAAGTTGTCAGGGGTACAGAAAAATACGTATTGTTTCTTCCAAAAAAAAAGTATTGTTTGCGAGTGAAGCCGAAGGCAAGAGCTAAAACTTAATAATATTCTACTACATACACACAACACCATCTAGCCCAAACTAAGCAGAGCTTGTACTATGGGTACTAGACAATGGATAAACATACATATATACTTTTTTTTGTAAATACATACATATTATACATATAAATAATAATAATTAATAATAATAATTTCGTTTTCGTAATTATAATAAATAAACAAATAAAATGGCCTGCAATTTATGACCCTAAGCTGTCAGTCACATTTATTAACATCTTAGGGACTGTAGGTATCTTAATTGAATTTTTATATTCAAGTATTATAACCATGAATAAATGTAATGAAAATCAACATAAAATAAAAAAGAAATATCGAATTATTCATAGGTACATTGCACAATGCTTAGTATTGTAGAATTCTAATAACGTAAAAGTTTGTGAAGAAGTCTGGTTACTTTAACCTGCCGCTTTTTGGAATGGCAGACATAATAAAATGTGTCTTGGCGGTGTACCGCTGTCACTCAATAGGTTAACCACGCGTAAACTGTGAACGGATTTTGATGAAAATAACTTAACCGCGGGTTCAACGAGGTAGTCGCTCAATAAAGAAGCCAGAATCTGTATTTTAGTCAATGAAAGGTTTTAGTTTATTATAACTGCAATAAAGTTATAGATATGAATAGAGCTTAATGATACACAAGCAAGGCTTAGGGTTGGAACATATCATAACGGCACGGCGCGCGGTGCTTCACTTGCGTTTGGTTGCGTCGCGCTAGCACGTTTTACGGCACCAAAATTACGCACAAAATTATAAAAACTATTTATTAATGTATTTTATTAACAAATGTTACGATTTGACATTGTCTTCTAATAAATACGTGCGTGCCGTGGAGGGCACGGAAACCTTTGTCTTCTATACAAGACCGCGGAGCTCAATAGGTTAAAGACCTCCCTATTATGAATATTGATGGGACTATTTCAAGAAGAATAAAGCGGCAACCATCGTATGATGGCACGATAAAACGCCGCGATACGATGCCGCTTCTTTTCACAATTACCGCGGCGCGCTGTTGTAATGTAGCCGGACCCTTACGTCTTTAAACAATATATATACCCTAAAACCTTGTCAAATCCCAAAATCCCTAATAATGACATTGGCGGGCGCATAATATGTTTAAAACCCGTTCAGACACGGAATATGTCTATTTGATTACAAGGGCTGTCTGTTTCATCGGTCCATTACGTTTGTTTGAACAGTACCTTATACCATAAGAGGATATTATATAGACATTTCGTGTTTAAACTGATATTATCGGATAAACGTATTTCACCGCGACTTTGCTCGCTCTGGAGTTGGAAATAGTGTTATTATATACATTCCTACGGTAGCAAACACGCTTGCAAGCTGCATACCAACACGCTTACGGCCTGCCTTATAGGTAAGCGCATTGGCAATGAATTGGGAGGCACTTTAGCATTTATATATTTTTTTAACATTAGTTCTGTTGAATACATTACCAATCACATTAATTTATATAATCATGTTGTACAATCAATAAATTAGCCTATTGCATTCCACTGATGGACACAAGCCTTTTCTATTTTACCACCATAACATTCGGTCTTCTGATTTTCACTTCCAATACAATCCAGAATATTTCATCTGGACAAAAGCCTCTCCGATTTTACACCATAATGTCCGGTCTTCTGATTTTCGTGTCTAGAACAATCCTGCAGGCATCGTGTGACCAATGCAAGCAACCTATATGACTAACTTGAGTATATAACTTTCGCCAGCTCCTTGCATCATATACAAGTAGGATTAGGGTACCACTAGGGCGTTGCTTAGCTGCTGCTTGATATATACAAGGATCTCAAGTCTACCAAATAACAGGACAGTACTTTCTTAAGAATTTGTAGCAACTCTATTCGTAATAGGAATTTGAAGTGTTGTTTATATGTGGCTCTTTTAGAAATGGAGGCTTGGACCCCAGTCCAAGTTCAGTCTGGGTGGTCTTACCCTAGTGGGTCGTGAGCCGATAATTATAGACGGAAAATTATTTTACAGTAATTGTAGTAAGCCATACACACTAAATAACACAAATTTAAGAAAAACCGAATGTACTCGAGACCTGGGCGTACTACTAGATTCTAAATTACACTTAGATATTCATATCGACAACATTATAAGTAAAGCCTTTCAGATGTATGGTTTTGTCATGCGCTCATGTAAAGACTTCAAAAAGACTACTACTTACCTTTTCTTATTCAAAGCGTTAGTCCGTTCCCAGTTAGAATATGCTGTACCTATTTGGAGCCCCTTTTACACAAAATACATGCATAGGATAGAAATGGTCCAGAAAAAATTTCTTCGTACTACCTATTCCAAAATTTTTTATTCTAGGATTCCTTATACGGATCTTCTTAAACATTTTAAGCTCTTAAGTTTGGAGCAAAGGCGCACATTACTCATGATAATGATGCTGTACGGCATATGCAACAATAGGTATAATTGTACTGAATTATCAAACAAACTATGTTATGTGGTACCCAGGACTGTTCTTCGGAGGGAGGTGCGCGAGCCTCGATTGTTCTACACGGGAAAGTGTAGAACTAACGCCGGAGAGCGTGCACCTCTTAGCCGATTATTAATAACGTACAACACACATTTTATGAATTTAGACATTTTCGGTCTCACTCATTCTAAATTTAAAAAAATAGCTATTGAATTTCTAGCTGATCAAAAATGATAGATACTCTTTAATTATCTTGTTACAATATAATTTTTCCTTTTAGCATAATTCACGTCCGTTATCTTTACTACACCACTTGTAATTTCGTGGACAATAGTGTGGGTTTTACGTTTTTAATATTTAAATGCTAATTTATTTGTAAAAACTGCAATGTATAACTGTTTTTTGTCCCAAATAAATAAAATAAAATAAAATAAAAATAAATCAATAGCAAGATTTAAAATCACTTATTTTAATCCTATATACATATGTATATTTAAACAAGATAAATAAAAACAAGATTAACTAATATATGCGTTTAGATATCCAGGTCAATATAATTTGCACATACCCCCCAGTATTTATGCACAGCTGGCTCTTGCTAATAGGACAACAATTATAGTATGACGCGCGCATGATCTTCTGACTATTCCAGAGAAAATTAATAAAACTCCTTCAAAGTTTAACACCAAACCACATACATAGAATGATACTATTGATATGTATACATAATAACTACAGATTATTCCTGTAAATATTTACATTTATGTAAAAATGTATGTAAAAAATGTATTTATGTAAAAAAAACAATGAAAAATCTTATTTAGCATATTAGTTCAGCTATCAGCCACATTGTCACTAGTTGTACTTTGATATACAACCATCAGGACAGTCTAATAAAAGAGGTCTTTGTAACAAAGAACAGACAAATACTTTTAGCTCCATATTAGCATAGACTATTTAAATCTATATTTTCATTATATGCTTATTTACCTTCAGGACAACCCTTTTAGTCTCTCGTAGGCGGTTTAGTGTACATAATGTGGTCCGAAGCCTAAATAAAATTAATATATATTCTGGTCCAAAAATCTGGGATGGTCTCTGTAATTACCCCGGGGTATAATGGAGGGTTATTTTTCCGTTTGTGTTACATTGTTTGTGTTATATTTTTTTATATTTGTGATACACGGTACGAGTAATCTAAATTTGAACTTTTTGCTGTCGATGTGTATTCCCGTCTGAGGTTTGATGCGCTTAGTTTCGAAAAGTTGTGGTTTTCTACACCATAACCTGCTATAGATATTGCTCTTTTAAAGGTAGACCAGCTATTTCATTCGCTTGAATCGAGAAGACGTGGTTTGCTTCACCATAGCTGATTCTATATATTGGCCCAATAATGGTGGGAGACTAGAACACCTGATTTTAAGCGGTATTCGCTGTATATAGACATGGTTATGTTCTCTTAGCAAGGTATCATAACCGCACCACTAACTACCGCAGAGGAAGGTCCTTTTTTGTACCTCTGACTAAGTGTATGCGAAATTTTATGATGATCAGTCAAGTAGTTAAGGCGTGAAAGCGTAACAAACAAACGCACTTTCACGCATTTATAATATTATTTTGGATTAGGATCCTACGTGGATAGTCACTACACGACAGGCACCGCGGTGTGTTGTAGTCATTATTAATCTCTTCATCAAAATTTATATAAATATGGTCTTTTCCGTAAAAGCTCTTCAAATTAGTTGCGAGTATTTTGGTTGTGTGCCTGTGATATGACGACTTAACAGGCTGTTTATGGAGTCGTGCTGCAATTAGGTCATTTCATAATAGAACGGCTTCTGTTTTGAATAGTTGTCGATGCGTGAGTGACTGCTCTTGCTAGAGATATAGCAAGCCTATTTGCCACCTTGCCTATATAATAACTACCCTAGTCAATTCTGATTTAATCTTTAGAGCGATATGGTTATTTTTAATACAATGTATGGCACAACAGCGAACATAGGAATATGAATTGATAATCTTAAGTCAGATGGTATTATTAACTTATATTGTTATAGTAGAGACTGTAACTTTGGCGTAGCAGTAGTCAATGTAAGTGGTAGGCGATGTGTTAAATTTCTTTGCCTGGAAAAATATTCTCAGCAGAAATACGGATTATTCCACTTTGATCACCCAGGTGATATCACCTAGGTGATCAAATTCCACATGATTTTAATTTATTTATTATGTTTCCTCAATTTACCTGGGTGATCAAATTCCACATGATTTCAATTTATTTATTATTTTTCTTCAAATTATGTGATCAAATTCCACGTGATTTTAATTTATTTATTATGTTTCTTCAAATCACCTGGGTAATCAAATTTCACATGAGTAAAATTTGTTTATTATGTTTCCATAAATCATCTGATTTACAGTATATATCTTAATATTTGATCAAAGTGGAATAATCCAGAAATACAGAGTCTGAAACTGTGCCCGGTATACTGCAATAAGTTTGCCCTGTATAACGGGTGGTCTATAATCAGAGCTGACCTCTTTGATTCTTAAGGTAGTAGAGCCTCACCGACTTCAGCATGAATGGGCCGGCTCGACCGAAGAAGAACTACCCTCTCACAGAATATCGACGTGAAATAGCAGTATTCCTGCTGTTATGCTTCGTTCAGCGAGTGAGAGTGCCGGGGGCCCAATCACCCTTTTTCTCCCTTCCCGCTCCTTCTCCTTTCCACATCTTTTCCTAAACAGTCGGCAACGCGCAAGTGATACATCCGGTGTTGCAGGCGTCCATAGGCTACGGTGACCACTTACCATCAGGTGGGCCGTATGCTTATATGCCACCATAGTTCTGTAAAAATAAAAAATAAATTATAGGAGTCGACTGCGTGGATAGCGTAGTGATAAAAGTGGGCACCCCACCACTGCCGCCGTGCCGAGGGTTTTCTATGATTAGGTGCTATAATTTGTGTGGTCCACTAATAGTTGTTTCGAGTCTAGGTGTTATTTGTGACCTTTGTTTGAATGTTTTGTAAAGTCCCTCGACTTTCTTTGGAAAAAAAAGAAATCCTGCGTGAAATAGACACAATTTTTAGAGAGTGATTTGCTTCTATAAACAAAAGAAAAAGACGGTATATATGTAATAGTAGAGCGATATAGATATGTATATATAGGTAGATTAAAGATGATGGAGAGTTTAATTAGAACTTGTTTTAATATTAACGTATTTAAACTATTTTGAAATAATTGATTGCTTATGAATTATCCTGAACTATTTATTTTAATTAAAATTCTTAATAGGTAATTAGTTTTAGTTAAACATGTTAATACAAACTGTTACCATCTGTATCACAATAATGTATCATTATATTCTCACATGTTTTAGCAAATAAATGTATCTTTATTGGAGTTATATGTTGACTTTGTATATACATACATATACTACATAATATAGTACTGGAGACCCGTAGGAGACAGTAGTCGGCACTGATACAAAGATTAAATAAAAACTATAATGTCTATCCAAATTAATATTATAAATGCGACTATGAGTTTGTTTGTTACGTTTTCACGCCTTAACTACTCGACAGATCATTATATAAATTTGCATACACGTTGCCATGGGTACAGAAAACTACATAAGGTAAGACGACTTAAGCCGCGGGCAAAAACTAGCACTTATATAAAGTTGTAACAAACTATAAAATTATTTTATAAGACTAATTGGGATCGACAGTTTTTATAACAACTTTAAAACTTGCGCGGTGTATGATATATATAACACGTAACAGGAATTAACTCTGCCATCCATATTGATTACCTTTGTGTGCTTGACGTTTCGACATTGTGCCGGTTACCAAGGCCTTGCAATGTGTGTTACTCCAGTAAGCCTAACATAAAAATGTAAATTCAAAACTTCGGGCCGAACGAAATATTAAAGCAAACGCGCCTTCTTTATAAATAAAACTTACTAAATGTAGATAATATACTTAGTGAGTCTAATTAACGTTTTGCAAAAATCAATTAACATTTCTAGCTATTTTAATTCGGATCTGCGGTATCACAGAAATAGTAAAAATCGAACTGTCTATACTTAGGTCAGACGACAGAATTTACTATTAGATTTTGGTATTCCAGATTTAGCTTAGCATCTTCAGTTTACTATTGACTTTCGTTAATTCGAATGTTATACATTGAAACAATTCCTAATTTTACGGTCTCACAGTTTATTTTATTAACACATTTTTATTCAGATTTGTCTAAATATCATAGAAATATTTAGCAGTTAAGGGTAGAACCATGTAGATAGTGCCAAACACTGTTCTGCTGCTAAGAATTTTTTGATAGAATAATCCAATAACACTATTCTTGACAATCAAACCCTAGACTTTACACAAAGTGGGGTCTTCATTATTTACGCTGCAACATTGAGACAGCTCATAACAATAAGTGAATCATTGTTTTAGAAATATTGCCTATAACGCGTGTTTCACAAATGTTCAAACAACAAACATAAAGAACAACTACACTGTACTAACTTCAACTGTTTGACACAAAATCATTATAAAACGGAGATTAAATCATCAACACCTCCTGTCATTCGTGCTATCAAAATAAAACATGGGGCGCATAGCTAATTAAATAAATATTTAAACACTGCGTCACTCGCGCAGCTAACTCTTCGAGGTTAATTCTAGTAATTTATTATGGCATATGGGTTAGTTAAAGATTTATGGCTGACTCGGAGGTGAACGCTATCCATAAACTATGAACTAGTTTATTGGATCTTGGTACACTGTTGCGACAACTTTTCAGCATATTTTATTAGTCTCGGCCTCGGAAAAATAAAGAGCCAAGTTCACACGTTGACCTTGGTTAATACACCTGTGTCTTGCTTAAAAGGATGTATGTATCTTTTTGAAAGTGGTGTAATATACTTATGGATAGCTATGAAGATCCTGCATAAACTATCCTGATGGCTCTGGGGTAGTAAATGTGGCTGCGTAAATGAGGTTTTCGGCTCAGCTTGAGTCAAAAAAAATATTTTTATTTTCGTTCGTGATTTTCCTCATTTGTTCTTAGTAAGATTTGAGTATATCACTTGAGATTATGACTATGTTCGATAGCGGTAATGGAATTTTACGACTCCAGGTTTCACGTCTAAAAGCCATGTGATTTGTTTTTTAAAAAGCCTGGTTGTGCTTAGAAATAAATCTACAATGATTGTTGTTTTACACTTGACAATTGAGTCTTTTTAAAGAACTTTGAAATTTATCATTTAGTGAGACTACTACACAAGGCGGTTCAGCAACTGCATATTTGCATTAACTGCATTACTGCATTTCTATAGAACAGAGATTTTCCTCCTTAAGTTTCTGCAGTGAACAAAATTTCTGGTTAAAACTGTGATCCACATTCCCCTAGACCTCTTATTATATATGTATTTATTTATAACCGTAGAAAGTAAAATCACAGAACACGGAACTATTTCGCTTGTTACTAGAGACGCATATATCATATTCTATATCATTGATGTATGTACATACCATGTTACTATATTTCTATCCAATAAAAGCCTAGGTGATGCAAATATGTTTCATATATTATCAACTTACATGGATGGCACAGCACGCAAGTTGTTGCTTTGACACTGCCTCCACGCTAAGCATGTTGAGTTCGAATTCCTTATTGTTCGAGTTTCTTGCCCGTTCTTCTCATGAGCCCTACACACCCTAGCTTTGCTAAACGTGGCAGTAAATGTAAATTCACAGGAAAAAATTTACGTGTAACTTTGACATTCATAAGTGTTACCTTGTAACCTAATTTGAATAAATTTATTTTGATTTTGATTTTGATTTTCTTACGCCCCGTAATATGTGTGATTCACAAATAATTATTTTGAGTTTAAGTGTACTTTGTTTCCGTTGGCTTGAAGGCTGAATCTCTACTGCAAGAGTTATCTTCTGACGGTGGTAGTAGTGCTTTGCACCATCTGTCCCTTGGCACGAATATTATCATTACTTTTCTATTTAGTTGAAACGACACGTAGTATGACTTGCTCACAGCTCTACAAATTTAAGTGATAGTGTTGGCCTATTTTTATCCCTTTGTTAGTTTATTTGATCTTAAGTACTTGTCATAAAACTCGTATTGAGTTACAAGCGACTAAACGAACACGTGAAGAGTACAATTTCTTTCAAGCAATTGATACACAATACACTTTCCTGTTGAGAAGGAGTATGAAATAAACTGATTTATCTCTCTCAGTGTCAGTGAGTTCAGATGTCACGGAATCATATGTCACTTTGTGCATATTTTCTCTATATATCTTTTTTAAACGATTGTTACGGGTTAGCATTTTATACAATAGTACATAGACAAAGTAGGTACATACATATATAGTAGTAAGACATTATTATTAGAAAATATAACACATAGCCATTCACAGCACTTTTTAGAATCTCTATCGGCAAAAGCCTCGTAGGAGACGTTGGACTATAAAGCAGAGGTCTCGAAATCGAAACTCGACTTTCCATCAAGTTATATGCGTATTAAATAGTAAATTATCGGTCATTTTAACCGTAAAGGAAATCTTATCTTGTGTGGGGGCCAGTCAGTACAGACCGGCGACACTTCGACCCAGTGGGATCTTTTGTGTCTAACCGTGAAAGAAAACATCGTGATGAAACCTGCATGTCTGAGAGTCTCTAATGATCTCAAAGACGTGTAAAGTCTAGCAATCCGTACTGGGCCATCGTGATGGACTAGTTTTTCTCAATCTGAGACGAAGACCGTGCATAGCAGTGAGACAGTTTATTTACAAAGTTTATATTATTATCTTACCCAGAATGCTTTTTTCCGCTACCTTCCAGAAAAATCCAATAACACTCCGCTGACGATTGGCCCTTAGTCTAAGCGTTAACTTATGCTAAGCCATTGGACCAAGGCTGTCTGGTCAAACCGAGACAACTAATGTAATATAGATGAAGTCCAACAGACCTCAATTTTACCAACCCTCCTGGGAAATACACCAGAGATATCACTTTTATGTTGTTTAGTTTTAGACGTATAAAACCATCGTTCTAGTGATTCTTTTAGATAAGTTTGATTTTTAGGAAATTTTTCGATAGCCACCGTATTGGTCCCTGGCGGTTTGTGATAGTGGTTGGCGAGTTGAAGTTTGTGCATATTTAGACTGCATGGTTCAGTGGTTTAAGTGGTCGTCTGGATCGGGTTTTATTTTTTATTAGGTTACTCACACTTGGAGTAAATCCTGTGTCGTGGAAGGCTTTACAAACACTTAAACAGCGGACATGAAGAACACCCAGATTCGGAATAACAATTTGTGAATCACACAAATGTTTGTCCCTTTTGGAGATCAGACCCGCAGCACTCAGTGCAGTGGCAATTGCGGGGCGATCACTTATACCACTCCGACATCCGTGTAGTCTTTAGGTTATAGTGCACACATATCAACTCGGAAACGGATCGGCATCGTATCAACTCGAGCCGTGTACTATTCTTTGTATGAAGCTACCTACTGCAACCGCACACTAATCGAAATCGTAACGTAATCGCCTCGGCATAAGGTTGCAGTCCTCGTGCTTACGGCTCGTCGTCCCCGCGCTTACTTCTCTCCGTGCACTAATGTACTCAAACGTGCTGTCATTCACAAGATAAGTAACAGTCGTGTTGCGCGCGTATTTTATTGAATTTGTAGGTTAGATTGCAAACAAAAATAACGATGAAAAGGGATAATTGAAGAAGTGAGAAAATATTCATATTAATATGATTTAAGTGAGCGAGGCGTAAGTGCGGCGTCGCCTAGCCGTAGTCGAGTCGACGTACCGGCGTTGTTGATCCGCTTTAGTTACGTTAGGTTGACGCCTGTTTGACGATGGCTCTTGATGATGACCTTTAGTGTAATGCAGAAAATGTAGTAAGAAGCTAAATTACTGATATTGACATGAAGGTATAACAAACTGTGGATTGATATCAGCAATTTATCTCTTTATTTTTTCAAACCGGTAATGGAATCGGTAGTTAACCTTCGCGCAAGTTAAGTTACTAGTCTAAGGACGCAATATTAAATATATTTTCATCCGATATTTTACACTATCACACATGTTTTTCTTCGACGACGCTCTAGGCGAACTCACGGAACATCGTTATAAGTTTCATGTTAATAGAATAATAATACTGGTAAAGTGCGAGACAGATGTTCACGAGGATTCCGTATAAAATGTTATTAAATAGCGAAGAAAATATTTATCCATTTAAGTCACAAAGTGACATTTATGAATGTCAAAGGTTATCGGATAGTCAGTTTACTTAATTTTCAGGTTCATTTTATTTTCAGGGTTTCCAGAATTAGCTACTCATTGCACAGATAGCATAATGGTTCAAGCAATTACCTCACTGCTGCAACGAGCGTAGCTGGTGTAAGTCCTATACTAATTCGTGTGACCAACAAATATTTGACTCAATTTAAATGTTCTGTGTCTGGTATTTCTATATTTGTAAATTCTCAGCGGCACAACGAATATTTTTAGTATAGGAGTTGTATTTATAAAAACGTCAATAGATATATTAAAACGTATTGCAACAAACTGACATACTGTCTCTGTGGAATAGTGGTCGATCTCGGGTCGGGAAAGCGTTGTTGGGTTTTTCTGTTAATATTGATATCTATTTTCACATTCTGCCAGACTGATACTGATGTTTCAGAACAGAGTCTGAGCCTGGCAGAGTGCCCGGTAGATGGCAATAAGCTCGTTTCCTATGACATGGGACTTATAACCAAGGCTGGCGAAATAGGGGTGCGATACAACTACGTCTACACTTTTGGTGATATGGGCGTTCATACCTACGTATGACGAACTTAATTCTATGAACGCCAAAACATAAATAATGAGTCATGCCAACGTAGTAGTTATTTTTGTGTGGAAGAGCGCTGTAGAATTGTTAACTATTTGGCATAAAAATGATTTTGCTCGACCGCGAAAGTACTAGCTTTTATAAGCATATGGCGTAACACCGTTATGTAAAATACCATTTTCATAAGCTCGCATCTGTTTTCTCTTCCTTCTTCTAGCCTCTCTTTAATTACTTTTTCTCTCGCCAGCGAAAGTAATTAATTTAAAAAATTCTCACCACAATGTCACAGCAATTACAACAAAACAATGTATACTGTGGGAGACGGATGCCTCAGCTAGGTTTTTGGCCTATACTTCAGGAAACCAGGACTTTCCCTATTAAAATAGATGTGATTGGCACATTGCATTTCTATTAATCAGTTTTAGAGCGTGTTCTTTGCGAGTTTTGCGACTTGTGATATTGGGTTTTGTGGGTGTGCGTATGTGTGGACGTGTGTATGTTTTTGGAATGAAGTTCCTTATCGCGCGTTGTGAAAGGGGGCTAGACGGAAAAAATTCTTACGAAAAGTTGTCACGACACTTTTTGCTATAGTAAGCTATTGTAAGCTGTGCGGCGTGCGTAAGTAGTTACGCTATCTCGCTCGCACTGTTCATTCATGCGCCAGCAGATTACTTCATTATGGAAAAAACGCGTGACCTTGTGGCCAGCTGCGAGCTAACAGACTTCTTATTATTATGCACGCGCCTTGTAGGGTGTGTATCTTTTATGGATTTTTTTAGATTTTCGGAAATTTATAAATTAATTAATTAAAATTTTTTTATTACAATTCCTTCACTAATTAATCGAAAGGAACTTCGTTCCATCCGGGTGTCCCTTGACACCTCTCAAGTTTTTTTGTGTGTGTATATGTGTATGTGAGTATGTAAGTGCGCGCGTGTGATTCTTTTTGTGTGTATGTGTGTGAGTAATTGCTCACCATTAGCGGCTGTTATTTACTAAAATATATCGTGGATTAAAAATTCTCTTTTCAAACTATGTTATCAAATACCTTTGTTTACAAAACAGCAGGGAACCCTAGAACTCTCCAGTATGTGTTGCGGCGTGTTGATCGCTGTAGCCTCAGGGAGACTGCTCTTGAAGGTGCAATTATTTTATGCAACGTTGTTTTAAGGTTAAATATATGTGCCAGGCTTGTGGACAAACTTTGTTGTTTGTCCTTGGTGTGATTTTGCATTTTGTAACTATATCTGTCTATTTATACTAGTATAAAATGAGGCTGTGTCTGAACATTGGAGATTTATTATGAAGAAATAATTAGTATCAAGTCTTAGGATGCGTATGAACTATGTTTTTTAGATTTTTTGTATACCGTTTTGTTTTGATCGAATTGATTCGATTGAACAGACAAAATAGAGTGAACGGGTTTTGATGTGGTTTTATAACTTGTAGGGTTGTTGGGTTAACTTAAAATCTAAATCACGTTTCATTTAATTAGATTAAGTATATCGCGGATGCACTGTTGCAGAAGAATTAAATTCATAGGTATAAAGGGTTTATAATTTTTAGATTATTTTATGAGATTTATAATTGTACTCTAGGTTATGCAAGTAATTGCAAAACGTAGAGTATTATCTTGTATCATCATATCTACCTTATTTTCGTAGCAAGAATACTAATTGGCGAAGCTTACGTATTTCAATTAAGTATGTGTTTCGGGCAGAAACAAGGAGATAAAATAAAATCGTTGATCCTTAAAATACTTGTATTTTCTATAAAATTTATCTGTTTAGTTGGCGTGTTCGAATGCAAGGCGTTAAGTGTTTTTTTTTGTGTGCTGTTACGTATGCGCGTGGCCTGTGAGGAATTATGTCATTGGTTAAAACAAATATGTTGTGATGTGTAAGTGTTTTGATTGGTGGAAGTTATACAAAGCAAATTAGATGTTAATGTAATAGTGTAAGGGTCATGTTTCTATTACTATTTACGGAGCGGCGCGAACATCTTCCCGGCTCTTGAAAGCTACCACAAAGCTTTCAAGTTTAGTTGTCGAGAGGCAGCAAACATAAGCGATTGAGAGCCCGGCGAATGGTTCCGTTGGCGGTTTTTATGTCCGCGACGCGCGGGATTTCATCTGGCCCAGGGAATATTCCGGTGACTCGTCCCAAGCGCCAACATAATGGTGGAGACTCATCCTTGATAAGCACCAAGTCGTCTAGGTTTAAATCTTGACCTTTCAATCGCCATTTGGTGCGATGTTGCAATTCGGATATATATTCGCTTGACCATCGTTTCCACAAATGTTGGCGAATTTGCTCAATGCGCTGGAATCTGTTGCGAAGCGGAGTGCTGTCAGTACTGTAGTTCGCAGTAGGCAGAGATGTAAGGGGTCTGAAAATCAAGAAGTGACCCGGTGTGAGCGGTTGTAGGTCGTTAGATGAAGGACTCAGGGGACATAAGGGTCGGCTATTGAGGATAGCTTCAACTTGTGTAAAAAGGGAAGACAGTTCCTCAAACGTAAAATGAGTCATTCCTAATATGCGTCGGATGTGAAATTTGGCTGATTTGACACCTGCCTCAGCTAGGCCGTTGAAATGAGGAGCGTACGCGGGAGAAAATTTAAATTTAATACTACGTTGAGCTGCAAAGTCACAAATGGAGTCGATATTATTTTTAAAAAAATCCTTTATCTCCCTAGCTGCAGCCACATAATTTTTACCGTTATCGCAGTATATGACTTTAGGTCTACCTCTGCGTGCAATAAAGCGATTAAGGGTTAAAATGAATGCGTCTTTGCTCAACTCACTTACGGCTTCCAGATGCATACACTTAAATCTAAAACAAATAAAGATGCACAAATAACATTTGGTTATTTTGCATCCACGGCCTTTTCGGTCCGTGATAAAAAATGGACCAGCAAAATCAGTAGCACAAGTAATAAAAGGGTAATCCTCTTCGACGCGGTCGGGGGGCAATTGACCCATAATATTAACCATGCCATTGCCTGCCAATCGACGGCATTTGAAGCAGTGCCGATAGACGTCTCGTGCAAGCTTGCGGCCTCCTATAGGCCAATACTGATCACGAATACTGGTGTACAATAATTGGGGCGCAGCGTGTAACAAACGTAAGTGTTCATGCTCAAACAATAATTTGGTTAAGTGATGCTTGCTTCTTAATAAGATAGGGTGCCGTTTATCATAAGGATGATTTGAAGCATCGATTCTACCCCCGACACGAATTAACCCTTCCTTGTCAATAAATATATTAAATTGTATTAAATTAGATTTACTAGGCAATGGTTTCTTATCCTTTAAGCATTCTATTTCTATTGGAAATGATTCCAACTGAGCAGTTCTAATGAGTTGATTTAAAGCCTTTTGAAGCTCATCTACTGATAATATACCGAAAAATTTATTATGCGGATTTTTAAAATTATAAATTGATCTGAGAACCCAAGCTACCACTCTCTGTGCCCTGAGTAGCCTTGAGAACCTGGTAATGTCTATAAATGATACCGTAGGTGAAGGCGCCGCTATCAAGGCAGGCATTGCTTTCAATTCGGGAAGCTCGACAGCCTGAAACTCTGAACTTGGCCATAAACCTTCATCCAGTTCAAGAAAGGCAGGGCCATGCCACCAGAGGCTACACTTACTAACATTTTGGGGATCTACTCCACGCGAACACATGTCAGCTGGATTCTCTGCTGTTGGCACATACCGCCAGCTTTCAGGGTTAGACAGCTCTGTAATAGCGGCTACTCTATTGGCAACAAAAGTCTTGGTCTTGCTAGCTGATTGTATCCAACATAAAGCTACCTTTGAGTCTGACCAGTACACGTGACGATCTACCTTACAGCGTAGAGCTTGAGTGACAACCGCGCTAACTTGACATCCTAACAATGCGCTACAAAGCTCAAGTCGGGGAATAGTTGTGGTTTTAAGGGGTGCAACGCGGGCCTTGGCGCACAATAAACTTACTTGCAATTTCCCGGTAGCATCAATCGACTTGAGGTAAATGCACGCACCGTAAGCACTTTGAGACGCGTCACAAAAGGTATGCATTTCGATGTACTTGGGTTCATTGATAAGAACATGTCTTGGTAATTGAAGTGTAGAAAGTAAATTTAAACCTTTTGTAAATTTAAGCCACGAGTTTTTAATATTTAAAGGTACTTCTTCGTCCCAATCTAAATTTAGTGACCATACATTTTGTAAAAGAATTTTAGGCCTTATTGTAAACAAAGCTAGGAGCCCGAGTGGGTCAAAAATTTTGAAAGTCGAGGATAACATAGACCTCTTAGTTAATTTATCTGTTGGCTTATAGTCTATTTGAAATTGCAACATATCTAATTTTGCGGACCAGTCTATACCTAAAATGCTAGTGGCATTACTTATAATAAGATCATCCTCTGCGGGTGAAGAACAACACTCAATCAGAGAGGACAAGTTTGATCTATATTTTCGGAGATAAAAACCCCCTTTGGCGAGCTCCTCTGATACTTGACGCTGAATGCACTTCAAAGTTTCTTCATCGTCCGCTCCAGTTAATAAATCATCACAATAAAAATCATTTTGGATTATCGATTTTATTTTCTGGTCAGTACATTCATCACCAAGTTGCCAAATACACCTAGTAGCAAGAAAACTAGCACTTGCAAAACCGTAGGTAACCGTGCTCAACCTTAAAGTGCGTAAAGGCTCGTTTTCATTGTCACGCCATAGAATGAGTTGCATGTCCCTATCCGTCTCCCTTATAAGAACTTGGCGGTACATTTTTTCAATGTCTCCTGAGAGTATATATTTATATTGACGAAAACGAATAAGAATATTGAATAAGGAATCCTGTATGACAGGTCCTACCATTTGTAGGTCGTTTATTGAGAATCCAGAGGTAGTGGGAGCGGAAGCATCAAAAACAACACGGAGTTTTGTTGACTCACTTTTAGGCCTGATAACAGGATGGTGAGGAAGAAAATAGGAATTGACAGGTTTGTGAAGTGGAGATTCCGATAGATGGCCGAGTTTACCGTACTCGTGAATGAAATCAACATACAACCTTTTGAGTTCTGGCTGTTTTCTGAAACGTGCTTCGAGGCTCAAAAACCTTTTCTTTGCCAAAGTATAAGAGTCACCTAAGCAGTCCCTCTCAGAATGCAAAGGAAGACCAACGCAGAATCGACCATTTTCCAACCTATAGGTATTTGAGAGATAGTTGTGTTGATGTTCGCAAAGTTTTTCTTCTTTGGATAAAGGATGAACTTGTGGGACATTTTCCAGCTCCCAAAATCTTTGCAGTTCATCCTTGATATTAGATGAGTCAGATTGGTTAAAAAGAAAATTACAGTGTGTAATTTGATTGGATAGTTTTGAATTAGATTGTGGTAAAGTAGGCAGCGGTCCAGCAATGAGCCACCCTAATTTGGAACTCCGAAGAGTAGGCCTATTAGTACCTAAAGAGTGCTGAGAGGAACCTATCAAATCCCAAAATAAATCAGCACCAATAAGCATATCAATAGAAGATGACTCAAAAAATGTAGGGTCCGCTAGTTGAAATTTAGTAAGATCAAACTGACTGACATCTAGTGTGACCTTGGGCAATTTATCTGATATTTTTGGAATTACTAGGCATGTCAAACTGACATTAAATGGGTCGGTTAATGATTGAAAATGAAGTGCACAACGCTTTGTCTTTTTTGCTAATGGAGTGTCTGACAATCCTATTACGTTGATATTTGTAGACCGTGGAGCCAAGTTTAACATACTTTGTACTCGTTCAGTAATAAATGTAGACTGACTGCCGCTGTCAAGCAAGGCTCGTGCTATTATCATTTGATTGTTATCAGGATTCTTTAGCTGAACCTGAGCAGTGCTCAGAAGTACCTCTGAATTAGAACTAGTAGTAATAGCAGCTAAGTTTTGTGATAAAGTTGAGCTAGCACTAGAAGGTTTGTTAGCTTCTGAGACATGCAATAACGTATTGTGCTTTTGCTTGCAAGAACGGCAAGAACCCGGCAGCCTACAGCTTTGAACTTTGTGACCGGGCCTTAAGCAATTTTCACATAAATTTAGTTTCAACACTAGAGCAATCCTTTCCTCAGAAATTTTGTTTTTAAATGAGTTGCATTCATAAAGGCGATGTGTACCTTTACATAACAAACATTGAATATTAGGCGACGACGAGTTGCGCTCAGTCGTCAAGGCAAATGATTTGGTTTGAGCTTTAGATTGGGATGACGTGGCTAACATTCTAGGTTTGTCTTGCCTTTGCCTACTGACAGTCTCTAAGACATTTGCACGATTTTTTAAGAAATCAAAAAAAATTTCTAATGTAGGTATATCTGGTAGAGTATTCCTAGCCTCCTCCCATTTATAACACGTATTGCTATCCAATTTAGCTGTCACCATATAAATTAAAAGGACATCCCATTGCTCGACAGGCAAACCTAAAGTGCGAAGAGCCCGTAAATTTTTATTTACGTGATCAACTATAAAACGAAGCGACTTGTCGGTCTCTCGTACTGTTTCAATGCTGAACAATGCCTTTAGATGATTATTAATTAACTGCCTTTTATCATCAAAACGCTTACAAAGTAGTTGCCAAGCCTCTGAGTAATTAGCCTCAGACACTTCTAAATTGCAAAGAACACGGGCAGCTTCACCCTCTAAATACGAGAGAAGATAATGAAACTTATGAATATTTTTTATTTTTTCGTTTTCATGTACTAGGGAGATAAAAGTTTCCCTAAATTCGAGCCATTTAAAATATGTGCCATCAAAAGTGGGGATTTTTATGACAGGTAATTTAAAACCTAATCCACCACAATTAGCATGATTACATTGAGAAACACTAGAATTTACATTACAAGATGAAAACTGTTCTTTATGGGTCGAATTATATTCTATAAAATTTTGAGCAAGAGAAATGTAGCTATCAAACTCCTGTTCAAAAGTGTCGCGAATGTTTAATTCCTCGGTTTGGTTACATCCTTCACAAATCTCCAATTGACTTTGCACCTCATCGAATTCACTTAGTAAGGCTTGTATTCTCGATAACTTTAACGAAAGCTTACTTATGTCTAACGGTGTAATGTTTTCTAAAACAGAAATATCGTCTAAATAATTCTTAAACTATGCGTAGCAATATAAAAGGCCGTGGATGCAATCACTTAGGGACCTTTTACATCTCTAGGGACTGATGCCCTGTGTATACCTGACGGCTGATGCCGTAGACCTTTGCCAACCAACAACGCTGCCGACGGAACGTGTGGGGGCCCTCGATTCGCATGAATGCATCCACGGCCTTTTATATTGCTACGCTTAGTTTTTAATTGTTTAGGCTCAGCCATAACGCTGAATTATCGAGAAACAAGCAACAAAGATGTGAACAAATAATAAAATTAATAGTTACGATACGCTCCTCACTTCAAGTCGACAGCTGATCGGCGCGGAGTTGCAGCTCGCCTTATCAGCAGACGCAAGCGCAGACAACAAACGTCGCGTCGATGACGTGCGGCCGGTCCGCGATGTATGTATTTCGTTGATTTAGGGCAGGCTTGTAAATGGACTTTGAGAAGTGCTGATGAAGACTGCGGCGTGGATCCGGCGCCGCCTGGCACGACCTGGAGATGCTAGTGAATGGCGGTCTGGCTGCACGTTGTAGGCACCTAGGCGCAGCTGATTGCCGTGGTATTTGCCCAGGAATCTAGGCGCTGCACGGTGTCCTCGTGGCGATGACCCCTTCTTCCACTCGCGTGCACTGGTAACTTGTTGTGTTTGGAGACTTCGGTGTCCTGTCACGGTCGCCAATTTGTTTCGGGCAGAAACAAGGAGATAAAATAAAATCGTTGATCCTTAAAATACTTGTATTTTCTATAAAATTTATCTGTTTAGTTGGCGTGTTCGAATGCAAGGCGTTAAGTGTTTTTTTTTGTGTGCTGTTACGTATGCGCGTGGCCTGTGAGGAATTATGTCATTGGTTAAAACAAATATGTTGTGATGTGTAAGTGTTTTGATTGGTGGAAGTTATACAAAGCAAATTAGATGTTAATGTAATAGTGTAAGGGTCATGTTTCTATTACTATTTACGGAGCGGCGCGAACAGTATGGTTTTATGAATTTTAACGAAATAAATTAGTTTTAACTTTTTATTCAATTGCACGTATGTAATAGTTAGTTCCGTGGCGCAGCGGTAGTGAATGCGATTGCTGTGTATAAGGTCTCGGGTTCGAATCCCGTGTCGGGCCAACAAAAAGTTATTGGGTTTTCCTGTTAAGAAATCTCAACAGCAGCCCGGAGTTAGGAAGTTGGCGGTGTAAGACACCCCCGTGGCTCGGAAAGCACGTAAAGCCGTTGGTCCTGCCCCCGATCTCTCGGTCGTGTTGGGTTACCGTTCCATCAGAACATGAGAGTTTCAGCCTGGCCACGGGAACCGGCGTCGCGAACGGCGGTGCGGCGGGCGAGGTGCAATCCAAGCGGCATAGTTTGCACGCCACGGACAGTTGCTTTTGCTGCCGCGACCAGTATAGACTGAGAGCGAGATGTCTTTATCAACGTTGTCTCGACATTGTTTGGAGAGTAGTCGATTTTTTATTCAAGATATAATATTTGGAAGACATTGTGGAGTTCATGATTTGAATGAAAATCGGAGTATAGACGGCGAATGCCAAGAAATACGAACAATACAGACTATATTCAGAAAACTTCCAAATAGCTGTTCTAGCTATTATTACTGCAATAAAACTTTTCATTCATTTGCAGCGAATACAATTAAACTATTTTGGTTCTCACACTATTCGCCGCGTCTACCGCTCGCGCCGTGGCATGCGCCGTACTATTTCATACATTTGTTTCTGTCATCCGCCGCTCCACCCGACGCTCGGGCGATTCGCTCGGCAAGTTTCACCGGCCCTCCCGCCGATCGCCGCTACGCGTGGCATGCCCTGTACTTAACCTTCCGCCGCCAATACGAGATCTAAAATCATTGCGTTCATTTCGTAACAATTTAAAACAATATTTAATAAATAAACAAAAATCTGTTCCATAAATTTAATATGTACTTACATGAAGTGCAATACGCCACTATTTGTTGTTGTATTATTTCGATATTATTTAGTTTTAATTTGCGCATGCGCATCTTTCTCAATTTTGTAATGAACCATGTGTACTTTTGTATCGTATTAGTATATTCTTTACTCTGTAATTGTGTACTATTAGGTCATTTATAACCCAAGCCGCGTGCAATGTTGATAATTTTAATTATTATGTCTATCGTGGTAACTGTTGACGTTGTTGACATTGACAGATGTCAGTCTGGCATGTATGCTGCGTTCGTAAACCTCGTTTTACAAGATGCGGTAATAAATATTTATAATTATTATCTATATATTATTATTATTTATTCTGTATTTGCATGTTGTTGTTATATTATATTTAAAATTATAATATTATTAGGTATATTTATATATAATTTATAATGTAATCATATAATTTTAAGAAATTTTAATCTTAAGGCTTTTATTTTATGTTAGGCCTGCGAGAATACCAGCGTTGCAGTTAAACTGCAACAATAGCTGACGCAGATGCCTATTTTACCACCTCTATTTAAATAATTTAATTGTTTGTGTACTGTATGTTTATGTTGGTAAATAAACTTTTTCATTTCATTTTTCATTTCATTTCATTTCATTACTTTGCCACACATTTGTTTTAGTCGCAATACGTCTCGCCGTTCGCACCGCGCGAATTTTCGCTGCAGCGAATGTCCCGTGGCCAAGCCGTTAGGGAACAGAGAGTGTACTTGTGTCTGCACACACACTTGTGCACTATAATATCTCCTGCGCAGATGACCAACCATGTCGAAATTCGGTCTGGAGGACATTATATTAGTTTAAAATCTTGAGCATAGTATACTAGTAGTAGACCAGTGGCTGAAATTCGACCGTCATTCATTGAATATTAATCTCTCGGCCGACGCTCGAAAGCCGGCGATCAGACAACTGCTTTTTTGTTGTCTATTTTCTGGGCGATTGAGACAAAAATTTTCTTCCAAATATTTTTTAGATTTATGCGCTCCTTCTCTATATAAACTTTACCTATGCCAAACCATACTTTACTCATTTACGCTTAAAAAGGGAGACAAAGCTATCGCTTTACGTTTTTTATATAGATTAAAAAATGTGAAACCAGTCACACATTTCTTGAAATAGACAATAGATGCCTTAAGTACAAAGAAACAAGAAGTAGATATATAATCACAGAACTTCAGGACGCAATATATACAAAACGGATTACTTCCCCGAAATAAAAAGCTAAATGTGAGTAAAACTCTTAGCTATTCAATTAAAATCTCATAAAATACAGCTTTATATCAACTGCAAATGGTTCATCCAAAGGTTAATACGTAAAACGCTCCTAAAGAGCCTGATTCAAATAAATTATGGGTATTAAAACAGCTATTCTTTATCGCATATATTTTTACCCTAGATTTTGCCCGCGTCGTTGCTTGCGTTTATGAATGTAGATTTTGGCAATATACGAGTATTTATCACAGGGTCAAGTCAAAGTTCCTTGGACAAAGTACCGGCAAAAGTACTTCTTTCTGAATGGAAGGTACCTCGTGTTCTTTTCTGTACCTCTGACAAAGTGTATGCAAAATATCAAGATGATCTGTCAAGTAGTTTAAGCGTGAAAGGGTAACAATCAAACTCACATTCGAATTTATAATACATAGCTTTTGCTCGTAAGTACGCGAGCGAAGCCTGTAGGTTCAGTAGCTTAGGTTAAGTTAAAAACAGTGCTTTTTAAAAATGAATTATGTATATATACTCGCTGATAATATAGCTTTCTTATGGCAAAGGAA
This sequence comes from Catocala nupta, assembly GCA_963675205.1. Classification (NCBI taxonomy): domain Eukaryota; kingdom Metazoa; phylum Arthropoda; class Insecta; order Lepidoptera; family Erebidae; genus Catocala; species Catocala nupta. Next base: position 6,949,880 of record OY776084.1, on the reverse strand, counting down.
CTTTTAAAATTGGTTTAGTAGTTTTCGAGTTAAACCCTTACAAACAAACAAACAAAAATCAAATCTTTCCTTTTAATAATATTAGTATAGATATTTTTACATTCTAAATGAGGCTCACACTCAAAGGGACTCAGAATGTATCATGTTCTAATTTGTGGGTATCTGTATAATCGGGAGACCTTTTAATGTTTTAATGCGCCGTTACACTTTTGTATGCTCTTTAATATAGAGTTTAACATAGCGTGGAGTTTTAAAGGTTAAGTAGAGGTGTATCGTTTTGCCGCCAGCTTTGTTTCGCTCCAACATTTCACATGACCTATTCTAATTATTTGACAATGTAAACGGAAATTGGTTTTCAAATCCTAACGATAACTTAATTATCGATTCATTCGGTTCATTGACATATTAGTGATGAACAATATTATCGATAAAATTCGATTTATTCGCATGTTCAATTAAATCGAAGTATTCGATAGGTACTTTAATGAAAATCCGAATTTGATACTGCTTACGCGTATATTACGCGATTTGTTGTTCACGCGAAAGAAGGTCTTTGTTGTTAATCACCACATATAATGTGAACGGACGTTATTAGAAATATTTAAATATCGAATAAAAAAAAATGCCGTCGCTGTCCTGAACACGATCCACCACGATCAAGACCTATAATTCAAATAGTAATTAGTGATGACGGAATGATAATACAATTGTCAACTAAAGTAACATGGATGGCGTAGTGGCTTAAGTGGTCGCCGCTGCCACTGCGCCGAGTGTAGTGGGTTCGAATCCAAAAGAGGACAAAATAAAATGTTTTTTTTAATTTTTTTTATCTTATACTCCGGCAACCGAACAGACGGATCGCCTGATGGTAAGCGATTGCCACCGCCCATGGACACTCGCAACCCCAAAGGAGCTACAAGTGCGTTGCCAGCCCTTTAAAAAGGATTGAAGGAGGGAAAGGACAAAGGAAAAGGTAGGAAAAGGATCGGGGTAACTGGGCCTCCGGCTCTCTCACTCACCGATACGAAACGCAGCAGTACGGGTACCGTTACTTCACGCCGGTATTCTGTGAGAGGGAAGTACTACCCCGGTCGATCCGGCCCATTCATGCTGTACCAGCGAGGATCTACTACCTTAAAAATACTGTTCCGAGTCTGGGTGTTCTTTGTGTCCGTTATTTGAATGTTTGTAAAGTTGTGACGGTACATGGACAAACAAAAATATGCCAAAAGTGAGGGTGAATCAAGATTCTTCTGCCTCACAAACGTCAAATGTCTCCATGACATCGCAGCACCAGTCAGCTTGTGACCACGGCCCGTGTAACCTGGTTGAAACGTCAAGCATCTAAAAGGTAAACATTATGCATGATCGCGATAATACCCGTTACATATTATATATACATATATATATATATATATATATATATATATATATATATATATATATATATATATATATATATATCATGCAACGCGAAAGTTTAAAAGTTATTATGTTTGTAAAGTCCCCCGCGACACAGGAATATTTCGTAGTGCGTAAAAGTGCGGTAAAGTAACATACTTTATCAAGTTGACAGTTGTATTATCATTTGTCATCAATTAATAAATCAAATTTATATTTAATTGTTGTAATTAGGTCGAATTTGAAAGTTTATATTTGTCTTATCGAATACTTGTCTATAGTAATAGACAAAGTAAATGATATCGTGATAACTAAAAATTACTTAACATGAAAACGCACTTTAGTACGATCCTGGAAAACTTATGTTGACTGCACGGGCTCATGATTTTCAAGGTACTTCATGCGCTGCTTTAATCTGCGCTATGTGTTGTGGATTCGATTCCGAAACGTGGCAAAGATTTAAGCTATTTACAAATAAGTGTTTTTGGAACCGTTGATTTAATATTTGTAAAGTCCCTCGTGACACAGGGTTTGGCCCTCTGTCTTGTAACGATAGCCTAGTAGGAGAGCGTTGGACTGCCACGCAGAGGTCTCGAGTTCAATCCCAAGGCTTGCTTTTCTGAATTTTCCAAGTTGTGTGCGTATTAAATAGTTAATTATCGGTCGCTTTAACGGTTAAGGAAACATTTTTAAGGAAACCTCCATGTCTGAAAGTTCTCCATAATGTTCTCGAAGATATGTGAAGTCTGCCACCCCGCACTAGGCCAGCGTTGTGGATTATGGCCTAACCTTTCTCACGCTGAAAAGAGGCCCATGCCCAGCAGTGGGACAGTTTAATACAGGGCTGCAATTATTACTATTTTCTTACTGACAATTTATTTTAGAGAAACCTCAAGACTTTCTTGTCTGACCAGATGAACATACCTAAGATTTCAGAATCAGCAAAAACCTTGGCACCATTTCACGTAAGGACGTGGTGTGGATAGCTCTGCTCGTGGACTATACGACTGCTTACCATCAGGCGGAGTGTAGTCATTTTGACAAGCAATAATAAAAAAAATATATAAAAGTTTTTAGTTTCTATAGAGCTAGAAGACTAGTACATAGGTCGCAGTCAGGCAGTAAAGTTTTAATATGTGGTGAACATTAATGTTGCTTCTAAACATCTTTACTGTAGAATAAACCGCTTTGAAAGTATTCTAATCCACGTTCCTTGTCTCAGTGGTCGAATATAATGGTCAAACAAACTTAGTGGCGCTCCTGTGTTTGCACATTATGCGCTTACGTTGCGACAATTAGGAAATTAGGTCAAGCCAGCTTATTGGTGTAGCCGGAATCCTTCAAAATTTTAGTCGCGGTAAAAGTTAGGATGAAGAGCAATTTACGACGTACGATACATTATTTATTACGCCTAACTTTAAAGTCAAAGTCAAAAATCATTTAACATTTTTTTTTTTTAATTTTATGAGCACTGCTAACCTCCGGCAAGGTGTACTACATCTTCATACCATTATATATGGTTTCAAGTACAAGGTAATAAAAGGCGAATCTATTGCAGTCCACCGGACACTCTTCCAGACTATGTGTTTCTACTAAGGATTTTTGTGATAGAAATTACTAAAACACTTTATAAATAGGAATCGAATTCGAGAACTCATGCACAGCAGTCGAATAAGCTATCGTTCTTCCACCGTAGCAATCGCGTCAGTCAGAATGCATTTTGCAAACACCATCCAAACTGTGTTCAACTATTTGGTACACGAGTTTTCGTTCGTTGCTATAGTGGCGAGATGAACACATAAACCTTTAGGTACGCCATTCATGCAGTCATACCATCATGTTGTGCTAGATTAACAGTAGCTAAAGGACGTATGTACGTATAATCATAGTTATCAAGTTAGACGTCAAAAACCTTTAAAGTCCAAGTCAACGACGTCATAAACTCGTCACCAACATTCGCTGTATCGTTATTTTTTATTGTCCCGTTGTCTTTTTAACGACAACTTTAACTGTAAAGCGAACTGTAAAGCTTAAAGCGTCGGGTAAGCTTTTATGAGCTGGTTAGACGCCTTTTGCGACGATATTTTGCATTTTATTTCGCGTAAAGGACTAAGGAATTTATTGCTGGCTTTAACTCTAATATTAAACATTATCATGTTATTCAAAATAAATCGAATGTTTTGATTATAGTAGGTATAATGTTTAATATCTTTCATTCGAATGGTAATTTTCTCGTAATTGCTGGAAATTCGAATATTCGAATGCAAACGCGCACTGTGAATTATTTGGTATGCTTAAGAACGCTACGATACGCAAATACTTATTAAGTACATCAGTCGATAAATCGATTTAAGTAAAGTATTCACCATCACCACAAAATTATGTTTAATCGTATTCGAGTACCTAATCTAAACTTATCAACAATATTTTTTGTAACTATGCCGCGTCTCTAGTTAGGAAGGTTTTACGTATACATAAACCTACTTATCTGTCATTTTAGCCATCTCTTTGGAAAAACTAAATGCTTGGTAGAATTTCTTTGAGACATTACCAGATTATTATCATTTAATTATTTTATAATTATAGTTTTATTTACGTTGTAATTAGCGTTAATTGATGAACATATCATATTCTTCGTAATTTATATTATGCGTTTTATAGTTACTTCAAACGCTATACTTCTTAAGCATTCCCAGTTTTAGTGTCAACTCAAAAATAAAATAAAACGCAGCTTTGCTTCAATAAAATACTGTATTTGGCACCTTGTCAGTCATAGTAAAATAAACACTATTTTTATGGGGTTACGATTTAAAATGGCACTTTCTTTTAAGACTTAATTCGATATAAGGTCACATTTCACATCACGTTTCTTTCGTTTCTATATATATAGTATACAAATTAAACAATAGTTTTCTTTCTTACGCTAAGCAACCAAAACTAATTGGCTACGAGTTGCATCATCGTTGCAAACTGTTTTTTTAAGGATTAGTACTATTTTATATGTCGCTTCTTGTACTAAGATTGGCTTTAAAGATACACAAATTACGTATATGTAAACCATTACATTAGATTGAATAAACCATTACAACACTATTATCTGAAAAAACTAAACTTACTCTACAACCAGTTGGATACTGGTATCCAACAATGTAAACACTGGTTAAATCTTATTGCATAAATCTTACATTGCCATTTTGTCTATTAAATTGCTTGCATTCGTCGTAGTTTTTGGTTGCTTAGTATGAGGTAGATCACATACCAAAACTTCGTTGAGACTATTACCGAAATAGAATGTTCTAGAATACTATCTAGAAGGCACGATTGTAGAATAACACAAAAATGAATTTATTTGGACATTCATTACGCTGTAAACACATCACTTATTTCTCTCTCATAACACACGTTACGTAAACACATGTTTGGTACGAAAACACGCCGCTTTGATTGCCATGAATGAAAAATAGCACTGCGGCTCCAATAACACGTCGTTTGACATGACCACACATGTCCGTACCGATCCAATCCTAAAATACGACGTCCCTAAATAATATATGTTAAATTACACTTTCCTGTATAGCTCATGCTATATTTATGTCTCACAACAGGTATATAACTTGAATACTCAACTCAGTAGAGCACTTTTGTAACATTTTTACAGGAAGATGAAATTCATGATACGTAATATTTATAACTTCTGTCAAAATAAATGCGATCCCTTTACTCTCAGCAATATAACATTTTCATTTTAACGACCAAGTACTACTCGAGTTGAATGTGATTTCAATTTCCCAGTACAATATTCCTATAATATTTGAGCTTTGTTTAAAAATGGACTGTATTTCTATAGGCACTAGGTTAAAAGTCGTTAAGGCACGGTCTCTTCATAGGGGTGTCTTCGCGAGGCTCGGTGGTTGAGATGGGATCGCAGCTGTGACGTAGCCGTCTTTGGTACCAGAGGAAGCATATAAGGCAGATTAGGCACAGAAGAATGAAGAAGCACAGCATGAAGATGAGATATATCTGTAACAAAAAAATGACGTGTTTAATTGTTTATTATTTACTACGTAAGATGCTTCTGACTTCCTCGATTGCCTACATTTACTATTAAATATTTATACACAATAAATTAAAAACTACTAATAACTTTTTACTGACTGGCTTAAATAAACCTTATAAAGCAACTTTTGTTCTACCTGTTTCTGAAAAGTTCTAATCATTAATTTATCAGATTCTTCATACAAAATTTCAACAATGAAATTGCTTGTTCTAATCGCGCTACTAATGCTTAAGTTTATTTGCAATTACAAGAAAAAGTAACGGAGTAAACAAAGAACACATCGCTAAGGGAAAAGCGTGCGGGAGGCGAAGCGCAAGAAATTTGAAATTAAAAAAATATGTATTTTGAAAAAAGTATTGTGATTTCTAAAAAGCAGTGGGCCAAAGGTTATTAATTATGATGTAAAGTAGACAGTAGTAGGCACAGATAAAAGTTATTAGAATTTTTCAATTACTACGTATACTGCCTCGGTGTACTGGTAGTAATTGCAACTGCTGTAACATGAAGCATTCATTTTGAGTACAACAGCATCTCTGCTTAATACTGAACCCGCCTAGAAAATTATCTTCGCCATAGAAAATATCTCAGGTATAAAACCTGGTGTAGTATTACTTAGGCGAGTAGTTTTCTAGGCATATTAGGATGCGTTGGAATGTTAGTAGATTTTTCACCTTGCTTTAGCAACGCAGTGACTATTACTTACAATATTGACATCACGCGAGTAGTAGTTTTAGTATTGCTTCGGATTCTAGGTTAAGGTAATTATTTACAAATCAGATTACTACGCAAAGGTGACACTTTTGGTGAATTTATTTATTTATATATTACGCGTAAGTAGAGCATACATAATAATATGCAACACTGGTGAAAATAGAAAATGAGGCAGGTTCAGATATGCATTTCTACTATGGGTAGATAGGTACATACAGCATTAAAAATAATGTCCTCCAGACCGATTTTCGGTCACGGCGGCCAATCTTAACGGAGACTGGCCATCTGCGCAGAAGATATTATAGTGCACAAGTATGTGCGCAAACACAAGTGCACTCTCTGTTCCCTTACCCTCATGATCCTATGGGACGGATAATCTGACACGACCGGAGAGAGATCAGGCGCAGGACCAACGGCTTTACGTGCTTTCCGAGGCACGGGGGTGTCTAACACCGCCAACTTCCTAACTCCGGGCTCGTATTGAGTCAAGTCACTTGGGGTCGGCTTTTCTGGTCTAACCGGATTTGACTAGATATCAGTTTTTACACGGAGCGGCTGCCAACTGACCTCCGCAACCCGAAGGCTAACGATACCGAAAGGCTAGACCAGCGTCAGGATATTATAAAGCACTGACTTCCCAATAACGACTGCCATAGATGTTCATGGCAGAGGGGACCGACGGCTTAACATGCTCTCCTAGACACGGAGCAGGCAATAATTGTCATTGTATATAATTTCGAAAAGTAATATAACTTGCGAAAGTCAGAGGTGCGCGACGTGGGTTTGAACTCGAGACCCTCTGCTTTGCAGTCTGTTGGTCTCCCACTGAGCTATCACATATACAATAAAATTTATTACATATACAATAAAAATACAATGGGCAGTTACAATATCACCAAAATTGCATTGGTTTAAGTAACTAAATATAACAACAAAGTGAACAAAAAAACATTAAATTTACACACTTATGTAAGAGAATCAAGGTTCAAGAGAATCCTGGTTGTGTAAATATATGTATCTAAAGAATTAAAATCTAGGATTTCGGTGTAATAGATCTCTGTCTTCCTCTTTGAGGGTATACAAGCGTGAGTATATACATGAAGGTTTCGTTAGTGTTATCGCAAGACAGTGATCTAATTAGATTAATATAAAGCGCTCAATTCATTTATGCGACATTCGATGTGTTGAATGCATTAAGATTGCCGTGTAATATTATTTTTTACATCTACATATACTAATATTACAAAGACAAAATCTAAGTTTTACTAAAAAGCAGACAAAAAAGATGAAATTACGCAACGGAAATTACTTAGTAGCGCGTCGACCTAGAATGAATTACGGGAAGCGGAATATAGAATACGAGGTTGTTAAAATATATAATAAACTACCGGCTGAAGTTAAAGAAGCGACAAGTATGTACAGTTTTAGAAACATGCTCAGGACACATATATCTATCGCATATAATTAGTGGTATAACTTTAAATTAAAAAACTAAAAAAGAATTTAATAAATAAAACTTAAAAAAGTTGAAAATATCTTAGAATATTTACAGAAAATATATATATATGTATATTTATTTATATGCGTATATATACATACATATGTTATATTATATTGCATACTAGCACTCACATATATGTATATACAATTGAAATATAAATAAAAAAGAAATATATATTATATCTATACCTCCTGCCTTCATTGCCATGATAGCCACATCTAGCTGTATTTGTATTTAGTTACTTTAGATCCGTGTTTGCTTGGTTGGTGATGTTGACAGCGATACGTTTAACATAAAATTATAAGTTTACCCACTTTATTGTTTATATAAAAGTTTATTTTCGTCTTTTTGCTGTACGCTCATTTATTGTAATAAAAATAAAATGGATTCTCAGTAAGTGAATTATTGTAATTCTTATGAGAATAAAGTTCTTCTTAAACCAACAAAATATTTTTATTTTTGTTTAACACTAAATAACAGCTGGATAGGTTTGAAAGTAAATATTGTCAGGAAATTTACATTTTTGAGAGTTTTATACAATATTCTCGAAAATGTGTGTAGTCTGCCAACTCGCACTGAGCCTATTTAACATCATGCTCAAGCTCCGGGAACGGAACAGTAACCATAAACGCGGGAGAAACCGTGACAGCTAGCTAGTTACATATAAAGCAAATGTTTCAGTTTTGATTTTGAACGCGTTGAACGCAGCGTCAGTCACAGCGTGTCATCATGAGCGACGCGACGCGCAACGTAGACGTGCGTAAACGTCTTGCGCGTAAACGGACCAACCCCTTTAAGCTTTATTTCGGCATTAACTATTAACATAGCTGTCCACTTAGATAACGGATAAACGCGTCAATTCGACGTTGCGTCAATGTGACGCGTTACAACAATACCAAACAATATTACAGCCTGCAAGTGACTTGCTGGCGTCACACATGACGTAGAGCGATTCCAATTTGTTATGATAATAAACAATTATCCTCTTTTGACACGTGCCAGTTGTAACATCGCCGGCCCTTGTTACCAGTTCTATAATGAGCCTGTCAGGTGATTAATGCCGGTACGGTCAACACCATAAGTATCGACATATGGTGGAAAATCGTGCAAGTATAAATCGATACACTTGCGAAAAAAGTCAGAGGTACGTGCTTTGGAATCGATTCCAAAACGCGTACCTCGGACTTTCCGAAGTTATGTGCATATTAAATAGTTAACTGGCGCTCGCTTTTACTGTGAACGAAAACATTGCGAGACAACCTATATGTCTGAGATACCTCTATAATGTTTTCGAAGATGTTTAAAGTCTGAAGCCTACCCACCCGAACTGGGCCAGTGTGGCCTAAAAATTTTACATACTAAGAAGATACACACGTAATCAGGGGTACAGGAAAGGACATTATACCTTTTATCCAGGAAAAAGTAATATTCCTAAGCTACAAAAAGGAAAAAGTAGTTTTAATTCATAAAATATTTTCACTTTGTTCAATAATCAGCTACTTATCTTTCTAACTGTACGTGTGTATGCTTGCATATCTGCCATTTAAACACTAGTATATTATAAAAGCAGCTGTTATAGAATTAATTAAAACACAATTAAACTACAATCATATTGGTTTAAATTGTTGACCTGTTAATGGTCCAAATATAGGTTTAATTTATTTATTTAGAAAATCGTCAGTTACAATCGGGTTGATTTGGATTTTTGCAAGTAATAACAACAGTCCTGTATTAAACTGTCCTTCTGCTGGGCACTGGCCTCTTCTCAATGTGAGAAGGGTTAGCCCATAGTCCACACTCAGTTAAACAAAGTCCACATTTCGCAAGTGTTATAAAAATTTAAGTAGGTACTTAAAGATTACACAATATAGGACGACTGTCTCGGTGCCAATGGTACTTAACTCGTTGAGTGTCTTTTGCACCTATGCGGTGCATAAGCGCCAAGGCCTTTCCTTTCACTTTTTAGAGTTCGAAAAACTCTTATATAATAGCTTTGTCTGATAAACAACTTTCAACTCAAGAACCGTAAGAGCTAGAGACTCGCGGTCGACGTCATTCGACTTAGCATAGTCGATATACCCCGAAGTGACTATGATCTTTGACTTCTGACCTCAAGGTCATATAATACTATTTTGCCGAACTCTAAGATTTACGGCAATTCATTGACGTTTCTCACTTGTTTTGAGACTTCTCCAACTGTTGAGCATGAGGTCTCGGGTTCGATTATAAGCGTTATTGAATTTTAATGTAAAGAAATTCTCGGTAGCATCGTGGTATTTTGAATTAATTGAGGTTTATTTTGCTGGAAGTTAAAAGTTAAAAGAGTTTATGTGATCGTCTACTGTCCCTGTACCGAATGTTAGGCTTCAATCTCCACACGGGACAAACATTTGCGTAATTCACAATTAGTTGTTCTTAATCTGGGTATTCTTCGTGTCCGTTGGACATAATACCTTGGGCGAGAGTTGCCTCTATAAAAAGAAGGAAACTAAATATTCGATGCAATACTGCGTGTTAATAAGTACAACAGGGTACTGACCCTTGCTTGAGATTTAAAATACACCGATTTCTATGAAGTATGCACCGCGAGACTATTGAATATTTTGAGATTGAAAATTATTAAAAATTAAAAAAGTAAAAAAAATATGGTTTATAAATGAACCACTATTTTAGTTTCCAATACCAACGTCAAGAACTGCTGTTACCTTACTGATAATATAGCGCCTCCTTAAGCACCTACTCCCTACAGAAACACAACACGTTGCTAGTTGGTAGCGATCGCCTGTATAATAGATGTTTGTGTGTCTTTCTAGCCAAGCTGTTTCAGAATTGATCTGAATAGGGCACTCCACTGTGACCTGAATTCCTCAAAAGCTACTTAATTATTGTTTGACGGAATTTATTTTTATTTATTATTACTCTAATCGCCCAAAACAGACAACAGTATTTCCATAACTCTGTGCGTCACTAATGGTATAAGGGCAGTATTATATTTTAGATAACAAGCACACAATGTAAAACACATCATCAATTGTTTTTCAATCAGTTATATAACCTATAAAAATAAAATATACCTCCAAACTAATCGGCTCTCCTAATTATTTTTCGCTAGTAATTCTCTTATCGACACTGCTATAAGGCTTTTTACACTTTGAAACAAAGCAAGCAGGAATAACACTCAACAACTATTTACTTTTCATCACGTGAAGATCAAACTCAACAAAATGCGAAACTGACGCTCGACACACCACATCAAATAACAACTGACCTATTTCACTTTGCCGTATAAACACTGACGTCACCCATCAAAACAATAAGCACGCATGCGCGGGTTAAATTAAAATAAGAATCCGAATTTAGAAATAGAATTAAACATTCGATTTATTTGATGCGAACGTTGAATTTTGAAATTCGATTTATTAATAACGGATTTTTGGAATTCTTACCCCGAAATAATAGAAGAGAAAATGTGAGGGTGACATGGTGTCTATATAACCACCGATGGGGTACTGACGATGGGGGAACGGCAATCTGCCAAGTGTTTACGTAACTCATTCCCAGGATTTCACATCGATTGTATATTCTGTATAACATTTTGTATTATTTGCGCAAGTCTATAAAACTACTGTAGTCTTAGGAATTAAATAGAGGGGAGAACATTTTATTGAGAAATTTAGAATAAGCGATGGCGATAGAGTAAAGCAATTGGTTGGTCAGAATACAGAGAAGTTGTTTCGATGTAAATAATCATACGTACATAGTGTTACGCCTGTATCTCAGAAGGGGAGGGCAGACGTGTTAGTCAACTTTTCTAGTCTACCGGGCAACGAACAGATACCATTCCATTCCATCTGCTACTGAAAAATCCTGAGACAGAAAAGCCAAATAACATTTCGCACTTGCCAGAAATTGAATCCGAGACCTCATGCATACACTATCACTATCGCTGCTCAGCGCGCATTTAAGGTAATCGAGATTCAATTGCTTATTTCAAACAATCAAATCCAGATAATAAGCTTATTTAATGCACTTGTTTAAACTAAGTTAAAGGATATATCAATAAAATGTTACAGTTTACATATTTTTAAACACCCTGTCAGTATCAAAGTGTATATATTGACTAAGTTATAACTTAATGTAAATATGTTTAAATTTTACTTATAAGCTTGCTTATAAGGCTTATAATTATGATTGTAAAACCTGAAGAAAAAACTTTGTATCCGTCTTAACATTTAACTTTGTTAAAGTATACTAGTAAGCATTACTTGCCTAGTGGACGTTGGACTGCTATGCATAGGTCTCGAGTTCGATCCTGAGGCGCGCAACTCAGAGTTTTCGAAGTCTGAGTTCGAAATTCGAAGAGGAAACCTGCATTTTTGATCTCCACAATGTAATGTAAGATATGTGATGTCTACCAACCCACATTAGGCCAGCGTGGTGGACGTATCCCTTCTAACACTGAGAAGAGGCCCGTGCCCAGCAGTAAGACAGGGCTGGTGTTATTATTATTAATAATTATACATGGACTAAGACTGCAGAAAACTAAATTATAAAAAATATTAATGATTTTTGTTGTTGTCATTGGTTGGGTATGGATTTGAGTTGTAGGGTAAAGTTTTATTGTTTTAAAGAATTCAGAACAACATTCACGCCCAAGGCACGAGTTAATTCAGACGTAATGCTTTTATCATAATGTCTCGATATCAATAATTAAGCTGACATGTTAAACCTGGAACAGATTTTTGTTATAACTATATGTTATGAATAAGAATAAAAAATAATTAAGTTATAAAGACATATCTTATCTTATCTTGTGTGGGGGCCAGTCAGTACAGACCGGCGACACTTCGACCCAGTGGGATCTTTTGTGTCGACTTCCTCAATAACGACTGCCATAGATGTTCATGGCAGTCGGGACCGACGGCTTAACGTACTCTTCGAGGCACGGAGCAGGCGATAATTGTCAATCAATACGCACATCATTTCGAAAAGTCATATAACTTCCGAAAATCAGAGGTGCGTAACGTGGGTTCGAACCCGCGACCCTCTGTATTGCAGTCTGTTGGTCTCCCCACTGAGCTATCGCTGCTCCTTGTAAGGTATAAACTCAAAAACTGCAGAAACCGATTTAAACAATTTCTTTCACCATTAGAAAGCTATATTATCACCGAGTTACATCCTTACTAATATTATAAATGCGAATATGAGTTTGTTTGTTACGCTTTCACGCCTTAACTTCGTCGGGGTTACAGAATAAGACCTTTCATCCAGAAAAAGTACTGTTACAAACCTAACCTGACCTAACATACATTTATACAAGTGAAACCGCGTGCAAATTCTAGTAGGCTATAATTAAATTATTTAAAAAAATACTGTTTCTTAAATACTTTTTTTTACTTGTGCGATGCTGCGGTCTTCCTCGATATAACCATAGATGGTAAGACCGCGCGAATATCTTTTACCTGCAATCACGGCCCCGCCGAGGTTTCGGCCGGCCGTGTGAAATGGCAGGTCACTACATAAAAATACTTCTTCTACTGTCCTCTTTCGATAAAGACACGACAGAGGCGTGCGTGGGAACACGCACGCCATCTCTTGGACCTGATGCTGATTGGGTGGCAAGCAGGCCCACGAAGCCCACCAACCCCAGGTCAAAGCTCAGGGTGGATGGAGGTCATCTCGCGCCCACCGGCGCCCGGCTTCTGCTCCGCCACCTTCAAATCACTTCCTCACAGAAGGAGGAACTCTCATAAAACCCTACTGTCTCCCCTCTAGAGGGAAGACGGACTCGAAACAGAGACGCGCGTGGGAACACGCACGCCGCCTCTCGAACCTGGTGTTGAACGGATGGCGGGCAGGCCCACAAAGCCCGCTACCCCCAGGTCAAACCTCAGGGTGGCTGGAGGTCATCTCGCGCGCTCTTGCGCCCGGCTCTGCGGTTGGTGAGAGAGTTTAAGCGCTCCCTCTCCCGCTCCGCCGCCTCCTTGATGGAAATCACTTCCTCACAGAAGGAGGCGACGGCGTTCCACGACCTGTCACTCCAGACCATAGACTGAACTACGAACTGTTTCTTACATAACCTAACTTAACTTAACCTACGTTTACACAAGTGAAGCCGTGGACAAAAGCTACATTAGAATAAAGCTAGTTATGTGTATATTGCATAATCCCATTTGAAATATACTATATTTGAATGTGTTGACACACTACATAATATAATTATGCGCATTGCCTAACTGGGCAATAAAGAAAATTTATTGTCGACATGTTTATATGGCGTATAAAGACTTTTATGAGTTGTTTGGCTGCGTTTTTCTGTTAGGCAATTCTTTTTAGCAAGACGGACTCTATGTTGAAATGTGTCCGGTAGATGGCAACACCACGATTCTTTACTAATGTGACACCAGGTCTCCATTTCGGACGTAAAACATATCTGGTGAGATGTCGGAGTAATACAACCTCTGCTTACCGCATCTACCTATACACCATACCTTTTAACCTATTAACCTTTTGGACACACAGACAACATTTTCTAAATTTTCTTTTATTTGTTTGTTTTCTTCTTGTTTGGTTTTTCATCTTTTTTTGTTTTAATTTTAGTAATTATTAGAAATAGTAAACGATTGTACTGCTACCATGTTGATATGTTGTGTTTTGGTGTGTCTAATAAATTACTTTTCTTTCTTTTTTTCAAGTTGTTTGTAATGTCAAAATAACAGATTTTTACTAAATGTAAAAGTAAAAGTAAAATTTTCACTAAATGTATAAGTATACACGGTACTTATATCACAAAACGAATTTTTAATCTGTCCGTCTGTTTGTTCCAGCTTATCTCTAAAACGGCTGGACCGATTTTGACGCGACTTTTACAGACAGATAGCTGATGTTATAAGAAGTAACTTCTACTTTTATTTTAGATTTATTTTATTAAATTTCACGTGGACAAAGTCGCGGTTAACAGCTAGGGTAAATAAGTCTACTAAGATAAACAAAAACTAATACCATGAGAGTATTGCTTACAAATGACATTTTTACACAGATTTATGTATATTTTGCCATCGCTGTTACAATTGGGAACTTTAACATCACTGGCGAAATGCTTCTTATTGAGAGCTTTACCTATGCATTTTATAATAATAAATAATAATACAGTCCTTTATTAAACTGTCGCAATGTTGGGCATGGGCCTTTTCTCAGTGTGTCCACCACGCTGGCCCAGTGCGGGTTGGCAGACTTCACATATTTTTGGGAACATTATTTAGAATTCTTAGACAAAGTCTTACAAGTTTTCTCACGATGTTTTCCTTTACCGTTAATGCAAGCGATAATTACCTATTTAATAAGCAAATAACTTTTAAAAGTCAGAGATGCGCGCCTTGGGATCGAACTCGAGACCTCTGCGTGGCAGTCCAACGGATTTCCATTAGGCTATCGCATAATATGTCTCGATAGTCCTGTGCAAGGCGTATTAAATTATTCTGTAGGGAATTCTCAGAATCTGCAACATTTTATTAGTTTTTGTAGCAAATAAACCAGCGCTCATCTAATCATAATAGGTAAGCGCCAATTATGAACATGGTTGTGTTCACTTAACATTACAGAAGCTGGCTTGATTTGGACTGCACAGATAGTGTTGTGCTCGCCTCGTCACAGCCAATGCGCCGGCAGGCCACATGGATGATATTATTATATACGTATTTATATAGTTGACTACATAAATACGTATAGCTCATTAAAATGTAAACTAAAATAAATGGCTATCAGTAAAGGGTCTAATTCTTCGAAAACTATTTCTATATATAAATTAACTGATGAGATAAACTAAAAATATAACGTGGGTTGTTGTGATCCATTCCACTAAATAACCTTTAGTAACAGAGCATTCTGTCATTGCTAAAGAAGCCACGTGCAAAGGTTAAGGTAATATCCTCAATAAAGAGGTTATTAGGGTGGTATTGCAGTGGGTTCCTGCGCATATAGGTCTAAAGGGCAACGAGGAGGCTGATCGTTTGTCAAAACTTGCAGCTGAGAGGGGTGATGAAATAACATTTATACCAGATTATTGGGAATACATAAGGAAATTTAAATTAATTTGTTTCGAGAAATGGAAAACTCATTTTAATGACATTTCTACAGAGAAAGGTATCTGGTATAAAGTAATACAGGATGAGCCTTCTCGTACGCCGTGGTTTGATGATGATAATATTGGCAGAAATTATGTTAAGTTAGCGTTAAGACTTCGTTCTGGGCACTATCCATCAGCAAAGTTTGCTTTTCTGATGCGTAAGGTACCATCACCCAACTGTGACATGTGTGGTAAAATTGAAGACGTGCAGCATTTGCTGATGGATTGTGTCAGGAACAGAAATGAAAGGGAATTATTGATCAGAAAATTCAAATTGAATATATTGGATGTTGGGCTTAGTCAAAGTATTTTGGCGAATCCAAAGTCGGAAATTGCAAGGGGGTTGTGTGCTTTGGTTGAAGTTTGCCGCAATAATCGTCAATAATTCCCTTATTTGGTAAATATTAAGATAATGTTGTGTTGTGTATGATAAGGTACGATGGGGTTGGCGTATCCTTGTGGATAAAAACCCCTTAAAGGAAAATAAAGAATAAAAAAAAAAAAAAAAAAAAAAGGTTAAGGTGAGTGGGCATTTGGATAGGATTCGCTGTGTATGTGTTGTTGGAGTCATAAGAAGTTATTTTCTTGTTTTACCATTAAAGAGCTAAAGGAGGTTTTATAGAGCGTAATCGTACATGGTCGTGGACAGTATAGGCACTCAAATGCTGTTTACCACAGACCATCTATTGGTGTAGTTTTCGTCCACCTTCCACCACCATCACCACCATCTAATCAGAATAATGCAAAATGTGCGACGAAATGTGCCGAACATTCTGCAGTTGATGATACTATTTCTTCTCGTGTCTTTCATAATTGTGTTGGTCGATTAACACATTGACATCCATGTAGCAAACACAATAGAAAATGTATTTTTAGCTGTCATTTATGACCGGCATGGCGTTCAATGTACTAACTATTTTCTGTCCTAATATAATCTCAAAAAATCTTTGGCTATTTTATTAAATTGCCATGAACTTGTTATAGACGATATTTATAATCATGGTTATACATTTTCTATCTACGAAATACTTTATTTATTAGTAGTATAGTACCGAGATATTATAAACTAGCTGACCCGCACAACTTCGTCTGCTTGCCATAAGATAATTTTCTCCGCTTTTCAACATTTTTCATTGATGCACCGCTCCTATTGGACGTAGCGTGGCGTTATATAGCCTATAACCTTCCTCGATAAATATGCTATCCAACACTAAAATAATTTTTCAATACAAACCAAATAAACAAACTCTTCAGCTTTATAATGTTAGTATAGATTAATAGCGCTTATGAAGTCTTGTTTTTAATTCGTAATTAATATTGTATTGTTTTACAAAGCTAAATTGTAAATTCAATGTTCCAATTATATGAGAACATGTAAAAAATTGCTACTTCTTTATTCTTCTTTCTTATTTCTTTATATGCTTATCCGTAGTTCAAGAGCAAGTGCGCTTTCGTCCTAATCCATGCTTTGTTTAGAAAACACCTTTGAAGATATTTCAAGCACTCTATACACAATGGATGCATTAGTTCCATGCTATTACGTGATCCTTATCTGCCGACTAGAGAGCATAAACTTTTATACTTTAACTTTTATAAGGTACCTCTTTTTAGGGCACCGTACTGTGAAAAGGGTAAAATGGAACCCTTGTTAGAACTATTAGACTATCACAAAGTGTAATGAATTCGATTTCTTTATGTAACAAATATCTGGATATTCTTTGAATCCATTGCTTTAGTGTTTATAAAGTCTCCCATGAAATACAGAATTTCGCTTGAGAGACGGATATCTTTTTAACTTTAAAGATATATTATGTTACCATATGAAGGAAGTCGCGAGCTGTTGGTCTAAAATAGATTAATATTATTTAAAAAAATATATTCAGAATATAACTACTATACCTTTAGAATTAATGTAATATTGAGTCAACATATCCGTATCTAGATAAAATTAAAAAGCATTGTGTGTAGAAATCGAATCAGAAATCGACATTACGATAGAATTTTTTAGCGTTTTATATAGGTAAATA
Source organism: Catocala nupta (assembly GCA_963675205.1). Taxonomy (NCBI): domain Eukaryota; kingdom Metazoa; phylum Arthropoda; class Insecta; order Lepidoptera; family Erebidae; genus Catocala; species Catocala nupta. The sequence continues at coordinate 6,932,058 of OY776084.1, read as the reverse complement.
CTTAAAAATATAAATTTTAGTCCCTTTCATGTAAAGATTTGATTTTGAGTCTATCGAGGACCAAGCCAAGTTTTACCAAGCATTGCAAAATATAAATTTAAAATTTAAAAATCCCCCGACACATTATTCATTTGATACCCATATTGAACAATTTTAATTTGTGGAAATATGTAATATTCTGGTGGCGGCTATCTTGGATTTGAAATTTATCATAGTGTATAGTATTCTACTAGTCAAGCCCTTTCATTTGATAGGTACCCATATTGAGGGAGTTGTGAACAAATATGTAATCCGCCATTTTGTGGTGGCGGCCATCTTGGACCGATTTTTATCAAACGTAGCTAAGAACACCTCCGACTAATTCACCTTTCAAACAAAAAAAACAAAATTAAAATCGGTTCATCCGTTCGGGAGCTACGATGCCACAGACAGACACACACACACACACACACACACACGCACACACAGACACGTCAAACTTATAACACCCCGTCGTTTTTGCGTCGGGGGTTAAAAATAATACAGAACTCTCAAGAAGCTTTTTCACGTACCCTTTTCCCATTTTTTACATACAGTTGATATTTAGCCACAGGTGTTACTCCTACGTGTGTTGAATAAGTTGCTTCTGAACTCTAAGGGAATGCGCCATATGCGACGCTTTTAGTAAATTGTAAGACACTGACTTCTTTTATCTAAAATGTACATATATGTGTATATTTTATTCCAAATTTCGGTGACGTCAGCTAATCCTAACGGGACTGGCTTATGATCAGTCTCCATTGGGATGTGTGTAGGAGATATGTTAGTCCAGAAATGTGGTAGCAAATACAAGTGCACTTCTAATTTTAAATGACAACTCCCGCACAATGAATTGTTATTCTTGTATCGCGGAGACTTTACAAACATTTAAACAACGGATGCAAAGAACATCCAGACTCGGGACAACCATTTATGCATCACACCATTTTGTGTCCCGTGTGGGATTCGAACCTACAACACCCGGCGCGGTGGCAGTGGCAAGGCGACCACTTAAACCAATACGCCATCCTTGCACTCTATGTTCTCTCACTCTCATGTTAGATGCGAAGGTTATCTGAATCAAACGCAGAGAGTTCAGGTTTAGGACTAACGTCTTTATTTACTCTTCGAAGCACGGTGGTGTGAATTAAACTATAATTTTGACACATGATTTTAGGTTCTACGTGATAGAGGCCGAGCCTATTGCCGTGCCACGGACAGCTCTAGAATTAGTTCCGCTACTGAGAATTAATTACAGAAAATCCCAACAACTATTTATCCGTACGATCTGGCAATCAAATAGAAGATCTCAAACCTACAAGACAAGCGAATACAAGTTAGTGTAATAATAATAACTAGTGGACGCCTAGTGGTCAAAATTCGACCAAAATTCATAAGCTTGCTTCTTTGTTTATAGATAGATATATAAAGTATAGGTAATCATAGTTACAAAGAATTGTACGACGTCAGACGAACAATGTCGAAATACTACGAACGCGATTCAACTGCGTGTGTCAAATGCATGGTTGTATGCGTGTAGTGCTTTTTCATTAATTTAATGTATTTCTCATGCTTATTATATTATAATATTAGGATTCACCCCTCCTTCTTCATATAAACTTTAAATGTGCCAAATTTCATACTCCTCCGGCCGCGCAATTTTCGTAAAACGGGTACAAGGTTTTTGCTTCACGTATTAATATAAAGATATTTATTTACCAAATAAAGAAATACACATTATCAGATGTAAATTAATAACTGAAGAATATAATGTTTTGTTTTGCCAAAGACTTCCTACTCTAGGCTAAGCCTGTCCCCTAGGTAGTCTTTATATTCACATTTACCATTAATTATTGTTGACTCGACGTAAATGTCTCCCAATCCTTTAAATTAAACCCATAAGATTTAAATCAAATTACAATACATGCATAAACTACTTCTTTATATACCATCGTATATTTCCAAGAGTCCACTAAAATTACCTACGCGTTTCCATAAACATCTAAATGGGAAAACATCTTGTATTTCGTTTTTCATAATGAAAAACCAAGCCGAACAGAGCTATGTCGTAAATCACGAACAAAGCGATATTTACAGCCGACGCTTCCAGAATTTTATGTACTACCCACATACATAAGTAGGGAATAAAATAGGATACCGGCTGATATTGGTGTCTAACGTGCAGAGGGAAAGCAATGGCTGTGTTTTCACCACAAATTAAGCAGTTACAGATGGCCGGTGTTTCACAATGTGATACAATCATAATCTTCTTTTATACAAATAATAAATAATAACAATACAAAACAAAATGGAAATAAGAGATAATTAAAAGAAAATAAAATAAAAATACAGAAGGTTGACATAAATGAGGATGATTGGGCGTGTAAATTTATTGTGTTTGTGTGTATGTGTGTGTGTGTGTGCGCGGGTGTGTGCGTGTGTATGTGTGTGTGTATGTGTATATATATGTGTGTGTATGTGTGTGTGAATGTGGAAGTACGTAAATCTATTAGTTTAATATAATAAAGAGGTAAAATTTATGTGTTTCTAATCGATAACCTCTGAAACCACTCAACCGATTCGAACAGGTGCCCTGTCCGATGTATTACATTAATAATAATAATAATAATAATATTCTACCACATACACACAACACTATCTAGCCCAAACTAAGCAGAGCTTGTACTATGGGTACTAGACAATGGATAAACATACATATATACTTTTTTTTTTTTTTGTAAATACATACTTATTATACATAGAAACACCCAGACCAAGACAAACATCCATGTTCATGCACACAAATATTTGTCTTGTGCGGGAATCGAACCCGCGACCTCAGGCGTGGCAGTCGGTTACACTAACCACTACGCCATCGAGGCCGACATTTGAACATAACAACAGATTTTCTATCACGGGACAAAGAAAGGCTTAACATTATTTTATAATTAGAATGCTGCTTTATCTGGTAGTAACATAAGCTACATTACATCATGGTATGAGCCAAGGAAGCGGAGTAGTAATCATAAATGTTGACGAAATTGAGATGATAGTTAGTTACATTTATATATCTATATAAAAATCTCGTGTGACTGTATTAGTGGTCACACACCTCCGAAACGGCTCGACTGATTTTATGAATTATTTTATGTATTTGGTGGGTATGAGAATATGTTGTAAAGTATATTCATACCGCTATGAAATAATTTATATGGCAGAACAACGTTTCCGGGGTCAGCTAGTATTATATAAAATTGATTTGCCATATGTTTGTGTTCACAAAACTCATAAAGCAGATAAAAGATTTACTTAAAAAAATTTACGCAACGTTGCATATAAGATCTTTTAATGGTCTCTATCTCGAAGTTTCTACGGGAACAGGTAATATTCTTGATTACTTACTTCGCTGGCTCAGCGATCCAAAGTGGATCTTGGCCTCCGACATTAAAGTGCCCCATTCTTTTCTATTTTGTGCCAAGTCAAACCAATCGAGCACATTCATCTCTTTCAGGTCTTTAGCTAGTTCGTCTTCCCAGCGGTGTCTTGGGTGACCCACCGGACGACGCTCGGTGGGTCACCCGAGATATGTTTTTTTGGCAGCTCCATCATCTCCCTTTCATTCCACATGTCCAAGCCAGTGAAATTGGGCAGCTTTTATTTCCCCGATGATATTCGGCTCTGACACTAGATCTTTAATCTCGCTATTAATTCTTTGTCACCACTCCACCTTCTCTCCTCTTGACAGTCCCAGAATCTGACGGCATATCTGTCGCTCAGCGACTAATAGTCTATTTTTCTCCTTCAGTGTCAATGTCCAAGTCTCGCACTCGTACATTCAAATCGGCCTAATTACTGTTTTGTAGACGCGATTTTTTGTGATTCTGCTTATCAACTTAGACACTAACACTTTATGAAGGGCTGCTGTACAACTTAGCGCGTTGACGATGTGGATAGTTATTTCGTCCTCGCTTTGATTTGTATCCGTGATCGTGCACCCGAGATATTTAAATTTGTTGACGCCCCTATAGGTTGTGCCTCTGACTATAAGATTCTTTAATTTGCTCTATGATCTCTGTATCTCTGCATATGGAGATACTCAGTCTTCTCGCGACTGATTCTGACTTACCGGATTATGTGTTCGAGAGCTAAATTAAATTGGACAACTTTGAACTCCTCAGTTAGTTTTCTTCCAACTCTGACTCGCATTTCGCTTATGCTTGTGGCGACATTGATCATTCTCACAAATTTTGCCGGTATTCAGAAAGACCTTATAATCCGGTAAAGTATTTCTCGGTCAATACTATCGTATGCTTTTGTAAAGTCCACAAACAGACAATGAACGTTTTGGGCGAACTCCCACTGTTTCTCCATAATTTGTTTTAGGAGAAACATTTAGTCCACTGTACTGCAATTTTTGCAAAAGCCGCACTCAAAGTCGCAGAGTATTTGCTCTACGTAAGGTTCTAGGCGAGCGAGGAGAACATATGAGAGCACCTGGTATGCTGTCGGAAGTAGCGCAATTCCTCTGTAGTTGCCGCACTTTTTCCTACACCCTTTTTTGTGTATTGTGCAAATAATGCCTACATTCCACTCTTTAGGTTGATGTTCTTCTGACCAGATTCTACAGATTATTTTGTAAAATCGTAATGCTAAATCGTAAATGCTACCCCTCCGTATTTCCATAATTCACCTGGTATATTATCTATTCCTAAGGACTTATGATTCTTAAGCCAATATTCTTATAGAAATATTCTTAGAATACATTTATTTACTTACCTAATATTTAATAGTAGCTATTGCCCGCAGCTTCGCTCGCATTAATGTAGGTTTTTTATCTCTCAGGATCAGTACTTTTTCTGGATAAAAAGTACTCTATGTCCTTTTCTGTACCCCTAACAAGGTGTTTGCGAAATTGAAAATATCTCAAAAATTCTCGATGATTAGTCGAGTAGTTAAGGCGTGAAAGCGTAACAAACAAACAAACTCAAATTTGCAATTATAATATTATCTAAAGATTAGACTGAGATACAGCAAAACGTGGTCGGGTTTAACTAATCATTTATATACAAATTCATTTCTTGCAGGTATTTTTATTCCGATTATTATTTTTATTTTTATTTCCGGCAGAGGTATATTAGACAGGCATTCACCTTTCGCCAACAATGGTTTTAGGCTCAACGAGGGCGTGCCTATTGTCGTTGACCAGGCACAGTTCCAAATTCCATGCTGCTACTAATAATATCTTTATTGACTTATCCAATAACTATAACAAGTATACTAAAATAGTGAACGACGTCCTCCATAGTTGGGTTTGGATGGTTCTGACTCCGGCAGAGGCATCCAAATCTAAACTCATATGTTACTTGCAAGTTACGATCCAGATCTAAACAATGTATTTATGATATAAGATGTATTAATGATAGTAGTGTGTTTTGTGCATTTATAAATAAATGAGAGGTGTCAAGGGACACCCGGATGGAACGAAGTTCCTTTCGATTAATTAGTGAGGATTGTAATAAATTTTTTTTAATGAATTAATTTATAAATTTCCGAAAATCTAAAAAAATCCATAAAAGATACACACCCTATATGGCGCGTGCATAATAATAAGAAGTCTGTTAGCTCGCAGCTGGCCACAAGGTCACGCGTTTTTTCCATAATGAAGTAATCTGCTGGCGCATGAATGATCAGTGCGAGCGAGATAGCGTAACTACTTACGCACGCCGCACAGCTTACAATAGCTTACTATAGCAAAAAGTGTCGTGACAACTTTTCGTAAGAATTTTTCCGTCTAGCCCCCTTTCACAACGCGCGATAAGGAACTTCGTTCCAAAAATGTCACCTTGCCCGGCCGAGACCTTTTGCACAATAATCGTATATAATACTGCTGTACCTTAGAGATAGTTACTTACACACGAACATAAATGTCAAATGTGATGACGATGTTTTTTAAAAATAGTCGTTATATTTTAACCTTTTCATCTCTTTGATATTTTTCGCGTTCTATGGTCATAACGGGGTTTGAGTTTTCAAAGGAATATAGAGTATCAAATGCTGAACTTTATTAAAAATTGTTCGTTAGGAAAGTTGCAACGTTTTATTTATTGGACGCGGTTTGAAAAATAACTTGTGTTACTTGTATTGGATGGTTTTCGCACTCAAAGCTACAAATCTTTGTAGAAAAAAAGTCTGAATGTACAGGGTTGATTAAAAATTACTAATAACCTTTTCTTCATCTCCGCCGGAAGACGTCCACTGCTGGACATAGGCCTCCCCCAAGGTTTTCCAAATAGACCAGTCTTGGGCCACCCGCATCCAACCGCTTCTCGCGACCCTCACCAGGTCGTCGGTCCATCTAGTGGTAGGCCTACCCTGCTGCGTCTTCCGGTGCGTGGCCCCTACTCTAGAAACTTTCTGCCCCAACGGCCATCGGTTCTGCGCGCTATGTGTCCTGCCCACTGCCATTTCAGCTCGGTCATCCGGTGAGCTATGTCGGTAACTTTAGTTTTCTTAACTTATGCAGTAGGCTTGTTTGCTCTTCCAAATGACCACACTCCGCCTGATGGTAAGCAGTCGTGTGGTCTAAGAGCAGTGGCCTCCACATCGTCCTCATAGCAGCCGAGGCGATGTTGAGGTCTCTACTTTGACGGCCTGAGAAGGTGCTTTTCCACGCCCCGCTTAAAGGACCCAGGATTGAAGGAAGAAGGAAACACGTGCCTTGGCAGAGAATTCCATGCCTTGATCGTATCGACAGAAGTATGATTTTCATTTAACCCTGTATAACAGTTTCAATCGAGCTTCGAAACAGACAATATTTTACCACAGTATGTATATTTTTCAACTATACGATCTCAACTTAATTTTAATGCATCGGCCATGCCAATCATAATTCACTGGCCATAGAGCCGAGACACAAAATAATGCCGTACTTTCAACAATGAGGGTGCTATTATTTATTATAGGCGACCTCGATGGCATAGTGGTTAGTGTAACCGACTGCCACGCCTGAGGTCGCGGGTTCGATTCCCGCACAAGTCAAACATTTGTGTGCATGGAAATGGATGTTTCTCTTGGTCTGGGTGTTTCTATGTATAATATGTATTTACAAAAATAAAGTATATGTGTATGTTTATCTATTGTCTAATACCCATAGTACAAGCTCTCGCTTACTTTGGGCTAGATGATGTTGTGTGTATGTGATAGAATACTATATTCATATTATTATTATTATTATATTACTGACAACATTGTTATTATATTGCAACCAAACATTGCAGTTAATTAGAAATCACATAGAACTGTTATGAAACGAAAATATTCTAACTTTAAGTTTAAAATATTTAACGTTATACTTTTCCCATTCTGCTTTTACTGATGACGTTGTGGTTTGAGTGGTCGTGCCAGTATGCCGAATATTATGGGTGTGGAACCGACATGGGACATAAAAAAGAATGGGCAATCGTAGTATCACCCTTCAGAGGTTTCTAAAAATCTCGGAGCTTTTCGTAATTTATTTTTCTTTAAAGTATTTATTGTACCCTATACAATACGGTAATTTTCATCTTGGCACAAAAAATATTTATAGCGATATAAACCGAAACTAGAATCCATACAAGCCAGCGCGTTCTCCTTTCTATCTCGTGTGGCAATAGGCGCACTGGAGTTTTCTAAAAATCTCGGAGCTTTTCGTAAATCATATTTATTTTTCTTTAAAGTATTTATTTTACCCTATACAATGAGGTAATTTTCATCTTGGCACAAAAAATATTTAGAGCAATATAAAGCGATACTGGAATCCATACAAGCCATCGCATTCTCCTTTGTGTGATTGACAAACCGTTCTTTGAGTCATCGTATTTTACAATGGACATAATATGATACGCGAAGCCAGTTGTGCCATAACCTTTATTTAAATGCAGCTGTCCAAGGGAGTAAGCGATTATCCCCAGTACATTTACTATTTACTACATTATTTTGCCACCAACTTATAAACTACTTTTGCATAAAGATTTCTTTTGATTCCTATTCCTTCTTGTGTGTAAAATAACTTACAATATCAAACATAAACAACTACCCTATAAACAAAACAATCTAAAGCTCAGATTAAATCAGTCTTGTTTCTATTTTGGAAATTGTGGGTATTTATAAAACAATGTCTCTTAAATACCCTTTAATATACTTTGAATTACAGACTAGTTATACTCTGGAATTGAAGTACTTATCAAAATTGAATTTGCAGACAAAAACAGACTGTAATAGAAAGGTCACTGCGTGTACCTTCAGAAACATATTTGGTAAGATAATATACTATTGTTTTTATTGCATCAAAGGAAAATTGCTTTAATATTATATTAAACATGATTGCAGACATCACAATCTACAAAGATTTGAGTAGCTTGTATACACAGCACACACTTAATAGTATATAAACAGGTGTAGCGAGTCTATGGAAGTAAGTAGGAATAACAATTCATGTATGAAACACACTTATTTTTGAACACGCTTTTTATTAGCTTCATACTTATGTTACTATGTGTGTAACGGAAACTTTGAACATGATTTTTTTGACCCCCTTCAGAACGTTGATTGACTCGAACGGGATTAACTCGAAATTTGCCATACTTATCAAGGACCGATGACAATACAATAATTTAGAAAAATATAAAAATAATATATAAGAAATTAAAATAAATATTTGTTTAAATAAACTAAAAAACACGCTTTATTAAAAAAACAAACTAAGAATTAGAAAATAATTTAATAATTTTTATGTAAAAAGGCGTGGGGTGCTTTCTAAGATATTTTGATACCAACCCACGATTTTTTACATAAAAATTATTAAATTATTTTCTACCCGCATTCATGTGAAAAGCTATGACTGCATTGACGACGTAGTTGTTAAGGTGGTCGCCGTAACACTGCATCACTAAGTGGGTTCGTATCCCATATGGAACAAAAATATGTGATTAAAAAATGGTTGTTCCGATTCTGGGTGTTCTTTGTGCATGTTGTTCAATTCAAGTGTTTGTGTAGTTCTCTGCGGTACAGGAATTACATGATTGCGTGAGATAAATTTTCAAGCAGTTTAATAATTTTAATAATTTAATAGTTCCAAAACTATCAAAAATAAAAATATAAACTTTTTTTAAATAAACCGCGGTAAAATTTGTTAAATTTTAATGTACAACATTCGCGTAAACTAGACAATATTATAACAAGTGAGAAACGGTAATGAATTGCCGTAAATCTTAGAGTTCGAAAAATGGTTCAAGTAATATGCAAAGGTCACGTAATACCACGTGACCTTGAGGTCAGAGGTCAGAGATAAAAAGTCATAGTCATTTCGGGGGTATATGGACTATGCTGAGTCGAATGGCGTTGACCGCGAGTCTCTAGCTCTTACGGTTCTTGAGTTGAAAGTTGTATAACACACAGAAGGACAAAGCTGCTATATAAGAGTTTTTTTGACCTCTAAAAAACGTCCACAGAGGAAAAAATATGTTCCAGAACTGCATGATCAGTTGTGTCTAATTTTCGCAACTTTACGCGGTCTGTGGGTGAGCATAGAAAGCTTCTAACCCGAAACCTAGTAACTATTCTGGCCATCAAAGGCATATATTGTTTGTATCGTGACTCATGTTAATTCACTGATGCCGCGCACCCTTACTGCACTCAACGTTTTTCTGAGAACAGATTCTAAGCTAATATTTGTTTGCGGATGGATAACCGGATATATTGCGTTTCTGTGAGTAGGATGATTGTGTTTTCTTTGTTTTATTTAGCAATTTTCTTCTTCTATTTAATTCGTTCTGGCAGACCGACGTTCTAAATAGGGTCCGTTGAATAAATATTGGCAAGACCTTAGCCCTAAAAAGAGGCAGGTATAGACTATGAAAAAGGCTTGTTTGTTGTAGTTCAAAACTGTTAGCTGTTCTATAATTATATTCTTGTAGTTTCTCATTTTTGTAATAAATATAATTAAAGTTAATTATAAAATAAATATCGTTAATATGTCTCTTCTGGACGATGGAGTCACATGTCAAATAAGGGACTAAGACGAGTTGTATGTATAGTGGAAAGGAAGTTTGTCTCGCTTGGCGCAGCCGCTGTAGGTGTGACGACTGTGCATGAGGTCTTGGGTATTTCTGGTTTAGGCAAAGTGATATTATGTTTTCCTGACAAGAAATTCTTAGAAGTAGCATGCTTGCCCTCTATTACGTGAGACCTAAAGCATATAAGTGATTCCACTTGGTAGGAACAACTTCAAGAAAGAAATCGACAGTAGAATCCAGTTGAGGTGGGCAGCGTTTCATAAGCTTCGTCAGATTTTCTTATCACTTTTACCGCAATGCCTAAAGACTAAAGTCTTTGGCGAGGGGTCGTTGGGCGTTACACACCGCAAGCGTTACGGACCGCGGTGTCAACTGCCCAAGAGCTGTTTTTGAAGTGGTCGTTTTACACCGCGGTGTGTAACACCCAAGGACTTTTAGCAATTAGTCGATTGGAACCGCACAATAAAGTAGGTACAATTTTCTTATAGTACAACCAGCAACAAAATAAAAATTACATTTGTTAAAAGTAAATCAATTACGAATACTTATCATGTTATACCACTCTCAAATTATTTTTTTTTGCAAAGTTTATACATAGACTAGTCAAAAATATGTTAAATAATGCAAAAAGCTGCCAGTATGCGCGTACATATACCTTCCAAGAATCTCAGGTAAGATTAACCCTTTATTAAAAAGTAGACTTACCGGCCACTTAAACAATAGAACCACCCTGGCGCACGGGCTCGTGCTTCTGATTGGTAGATGCTTCTATAGACAATTAGCTTGCACTGATAGTGACTGGTAGTAAGGGTTACAGTGCCGTAACTACTTTAAGAGTGATAACGTGACGGGATAAATTGTTGTGGTGTGTCCTTCCCACTTCCTTTCCTAAAGGGTCGGCAACGCGCAAGTGACGCCCCTGGTATTGCAGGCGTCCATAGGCTACGGTGACCACTTACCATCAGGTGGGCCGTATGCTTGTTTGCCAAATTAGTAGTATAAAAAAAAAAAAAAAAAAAGTACAAATATATATATTAAACATTTTTTTTTTTATTTAGTTTGGTGCGCACATTATTACAAACATTAAATATTATAAGTTAACTGAACAAAAACCGTAGAAATTTCCCATTATATTATCTTGACTAGGCTGATTGGCATTCCTTTAATATTTTTAGTGTCGTTATTGTAATAACTACTATTATCATTGCTTTACGCATTTCTGTTTATTTTATTTTTTTGGGGAGCTTACAGTTATAGTACACAATAAGCTAGCTTAGTAAATAGTAGTACAACATGTCAAAAGCAAGCTTCCAAATATTGAGTAAAAGCATTTTAATACATTTTAGGTTCTACTCAACCTTATTCACTAGGATATGGTCATTTATAAAGACATGATATTTTTAGGTCGCTGTTATTAACTACAGTAAAAATGTCCGATTACCCGTCAACCTCATATGGGCAACCAAGTACTGTCGACTTTAGAAAAACGAGAAGAGGGGCCCAAATGCTGTGTCGCGCTGGTTATAGCTATGTGTTGAAGAGAACGAACAAAGACGGTTCTGATTTATGGAGATGTACAAAAAAAAACAATAAATGTAATGCCACACTCAAAGTCAGATCTAATCCATTTACAATATTGCATGAGACTGCGCATAATCATCAACCCAGAGACGAAGCAGAGGCAGAAATAGACCAACAGATGCTTTTATGTACTGAAACACTGCGAAAGGACATCAATAAGCCAGTAACACAAATTTTTGGGGATGCTGTACAGAACCTTATCAGTAAGGGAATCGATTTATTGACACCTTTACCTCAATTTGATAACATAAAGAAAAAACTTTACAAAGCTAGGAACGATTCGCAAGGTGCTAAAAACTTAATTTTCATAAAGCTTGTGAAGTTGAAATACCAAAAAAGTATGAAAATTTATTGTTTGCCGAATATAAAGACGAAAAGAAGCGAATTTTTATTTTTGCAAAACAAGAAATGATTAAATATTTGAAAGAATCGACAAGATTTCTTATTGATGGCACATTCAAAATTTGCCCGAAGTGTTTTTGTCAAGTATACACTATTCATGCAGATGTCGGCAGCAATGAACAATATGTCAATGTGGTTCCCGTGCTATACGCATTGCTTCCCGACAAAACAAGGGCTACATATGAAATTTTATTTCAAATTATAAAAAGTCAAGTGAAAGAATGGAAGCCTTCGCAAATTTCAATGGACTTTGAAGTGACTGCGATTTTAGCAATCAAAAATTTATTTCCTGAAGTGAACATAGTTGGGTGTAATTTTCACTTTAGCTGCAGTTTATGGCGTAAAGCTAAGAAACTGGGAGTGCTTAAAACAAAACTGGGTGTAGTTCACGTAAAATTATGCACACAATTATCACATTTACCTCCGAACTTTTTGGATGAAGGGTGGCTATACGTGATGGGAGAAAGTCCATGTAATACTGAAGTCACCAAATTCAATGATTATTTTGTTAAGACATGGCTACAAAATTATATACTCTCTGAAACATGGAATACATTTAATGTAAGTGATAGAACCAACAATATGGTGGAGTCCTGGAATAGCAAAATAAAAAAAATCATTTCAGAAAAACCGAACATAGCACAATTACTTAACGGAATACAAAAAGATGCCAATTTTTACTATTGTAAATTAAACAGACCAGGTGACATACAGATTTCGAAAAGAAAAGCTAGCACCATCGAAAATAATCGAAGAATTCGTAATGCCATACAAGAGTTATTGGCTGGAGAAATAACTGTAGGACATTGCTTAGAAAAATTGAGAATTTAGTTTAAGTTTACATCTAATACGTTATTAAACTATATTAGGTCTTATTTTACCTTCGTTGATTTTTTAAATGTTATGCATGTGATTTTTTAATTTTATTTTTCTTTTTTTACTAGTCTAAAGAAAGTTATAATGTACAACAAAATCTGTGATTAATAAAAGTTAGTTTTAAGTAGAATGAGTAATGTTGATCAAACTGTGATTTAGGACTTGTCTATCTTTATGTAGTAAAAGGCCATTCTTATATTACTCTATCTGTCATTTTATTATTTTTGTATACTGTGATTGTTGATTTTTAAATTATACTATATTTTTACACATTAATTCGTTTTTATTCACTAACCACTTTTCTACTCAACTGTACGAACAAATAATAAGCATCAAAATTTTAATATGAACCTAAATCGTCGTTTCATTCTGTGGTCCGTATCAACCTATTCCAAAACATACCATGGGCGTTTGACACCGCTGTAACCACTGTGGTGTGTATGAACCTATTCAGTATCAGTACTTGGGCGCTACACACCGCGGTCCGTAGCGTTCGTGGTGTCAAAAGCCTAAAGACCCTTGGCGAGTGCGTCCCACCTGTTATAACCTACGTACGGTGCCGAAACGTGGACACTTACGGTAGGGCTGGTCCAAAAATTTAAAGTCACCCAGCGGGCTATGGAGCGAGCTATGCTTAGGGTTTCTTTGAGGGATACTTACTTACTTAGAAATAAGATTATTTGTCAAAGAATCATGGTTACCGACATAGCTTGCAGAATAAGCAAGCTGAAGTAACAATGGGTTGGCCATATCTGTAGAAGGACCGATGGCCGTTGGAGCAAGCGAGTCTTAGAGTGGCGACCGCGACTTGGTAAACGTAAGGTAGGAGCCTCCCCGGCCAGATAGACCGATGACCTAAAAAAGGTAGCTGGGCCAGACTGGATGCGGAAGGCAGAAGACCGGATGTTGTGGCGTAAAATGGGAGAAGCTTATGTCCAGCAGTGGACTGCGGTGGGCTGATTGATTGATTGATTGATTGATAAAGCATATCTGATGAAATGTGAGTATGACACCTCTGCTGACTCCTTCGGGAACATAGACGTGAGATATATTATATAATGTTTTCTATATGAATACTCATAAAATTTAATGTGATCTTGTTGACTCATTTTATTCATAGAGCGAGACCTTTCAATATACCCAGTGACCCCAACTTAATGTTACACACAGTATACATGTTTATTTTTAACCTAATTTTGCAGAATATACATCGACAATCTCCATTTTTATTGGTATCCACAAAATAAGAAGCAGTTGCTTCAAAGAAATTCACAAACAACTTGTTTTCTATTTATTCGTGTGTTTGAACATTAGGTCGCAAAATGACAGTCATGGCTCTATTTTATGAATTAATTGTGTAATAATTGAAATCGAGAAAACTCTTTGGAAAACGTCTCTATATTTTTTGATATTTATATTACCTGTGTCTGAGATTTAATACGCGGGATTATGTTAATGAAATCTAGTTATCGTAACGTAGTTTTTAATTGACTTTTATCTGTAAATATTTACATTGTCTAAAACGTATATATACGTAAGCGTTATAGTGATGCATTAAACTCATATTTCGCTAGATATTGTTTTAGCTCCCACATAATTGGAGCAAGCTTTCAAATTCATTTATTTGCCAATATGTAGCACATACAACAGATGTTAATAATAACAATAATGGTTCCGTACATTCTACTATAACAATGGTGTGCAAAAAGGTCTTATTATATAATTTAATAATTTACAATCCCTTCTAAGATATTTCTATTATTATCGAAGTTCTTTTATTATATAAATAGAAATGTTTGAAATTAGAATTACTAAGATAGAAAATTGTTAATATTATCACCATACCACTTCTACTTATAAAGGTTAATCAAAAAAAATTCTAGACTCCGAGCTGCTACTAAAAATTTTATGATAGATTACTAAGTAACGCTTTGACTATCTCACAAAATAGTCGCAAATACTACCTCTATGTATTATTAATTTCTCAGCTAAATGTAAATAACAATTGCAAATCACAATCAAAGCTGCTCAGCAATTATGGACATAATGATTTTATTTTAATTATGTTACATTTTGAAGATAAGGGCGTACAAACGAACAAACAGACAAAGAAAAGTGTTACGCATATTTTTATAGGGCAAAGCCCGATTAATGAATTTATATAATTATGTGTATTGATGCACATTGTGAAGAGAACCACGTACAAATGTTCAGACAAATAGACAAAAACGTGTCAATGATTTTATTACAAGTATATACACAATCCAAAATAATATAAATTCAATAACAGTCAAGATAAGTCCAAACACTGGACTAATAAACGCCTAAATTTAGGTTGACACAGCGTAGGTATAGTTTGAAGACCATAAATCCTAATTTGAGTCAGCTACCGTCGGTTTCATGCTTCCAATTTATCATATTTCTTGTCGTTACTGTGTCCTTGTTATAGGAAAATGTCTTTGAGAAACTGGTTCACTGTCAGTTGTATCGTGCGAAGGAATAAGAAGGTTGCCTACGTTTGATTTCTGCACACAATTTTATACGCAACAGCAAATGTCATTCAAACGAAATCGTATAGTGAAAACCGCATCTGAATTGGTTGCAAAATGAGAGTGATATTTATATTTTAAATTTGGTTATGTAAAAGGTTGACACGTGGTGCGTATAACATTCGCGTAAACAAAAGAATAGAATGTTTAAAGTTTACTGTATAATATGTATCTATACAAATAAATAAAATTGAAGTGTCTGTTTGTAATGTCAAAAATACCGTTATTTACTAAATGCATATGAAAGTGTATACAGTGACTCATACCGAAAAATCAATTTTAAATTTTTTTGTCTTTCTGTTTGTTACGGCTAATCTCTGAAACGGCTGGACCGATTTTGATGGGACTTTCACTGGTAGATAGATAGCTGATATTATAAGGAGTAACTTAGGGTACTAAAATTAGGGATTCGCTGAAAAAACAAAACGTTTTAATTAAATTCTTGTAATAAGTAAATTAATAATAATATATTTTATTTTGTCGTCAACTTTAGATTACATAATATATGGTCTTTTGCATCATAGTTGTCATCATAATAAATGTGCTGTTGTATTCGTTTTATCTATCGTAATGTCTTAATCCCTTTCATTTTAAACGAAGCAGTTGGTACTTTTGTATCACCATATTTTTAGTTATGTTTGATAAAAGTAAGTGAGCTCACTTATTTTATTCTAACAAGAAATAAAAATTTATAATGGCTTATAAAAAACGTTTATAAGGTAACTCGGTCCAATCCACCACAAAGATCGAGCGCGATGTTTTGTTTAAGTTTATGGAGTTTCGTTTATACAACTTACATATTGCCCGAAATAAAAAATACATTTTTATATACTAGCTTAATAACTAACTATATTAATTAAAATTATATTATTGATTTTCATCTAATCTTATCTTATCTTGTGTGGGGGCCAGTCAGTACAGACCGGCGACACTTCGTCCCAGTGGGATCTTTTGTGTAGACTTTTCCCAATAACGACTGCCATAGATGTTCATGGCAGCCGGGACCGACGGCTTATCGTGCTCTCCGAGGCACGGAGCAGGCGATAATTGTCAATCAATACGCACATAATTTCGAAAAGTCATATAACTTCCGAAAGTCAGACGTGCGTGACGTGGGTTCGAACCCGAGACCCTCTGCATTGCAGTCTGTTGGTCTCCCCACTGAGTTATCGCCGCTTTTCATCTAATAATAATAACATAATTAACAGCGATAGCTTAGTGGTATACCTCTGAAATGCCATGATTGTCTTAAATCCCAAGGCACCTCTGGCTTTTCTTAGTTATATGCGTATTAAATAGTTCATTATCACTTAATAATGGTGACGGTAAGCGTCTCGAGGAAATTTGCATTTCTGAAAGTTCGCTAAAATGTTTTCGAAGATGTGTGAAGTCTGCTAACCCGCACTGGGCCAGCTCCTAGCCCTTTCCATACTATAAAATGTCCCGTGCCCAGCAGTACAACAATTTATATATACCCTATATATAAATTATAATATATTATAATGTAAAATATTAATATATTATATAATAAAATAATAAGAAGTTCTATAAACTAGAACGAATATCAAAAGCGCACTACATTTTCTCGGAGTTATTTACGAGCTGGTCTCTTTCCAATTTGTCGTACTCCTCGCTATCTCCGCCACATAGTTGTGATGTGATATAAACTACCTCCAGTGTCAAGGCAAATCGCCAGTCGCGAATTTGTTGTTTATTAAAATTCATGTAATATTTTCTGCTTTCATGGCGATGCAGACGAGCGTTTAATATTGGTAAAGTGAACATGGCTTTTCATTTAAAAATATGTGTCACTGGCATATTGTAAAACCGTAAGTTTATAATATTTATTTCTTTTTAGAGATAAAGAGTGATTTTATAATTTATGAAGGCAGAACATTTTAGAGCGTTAACACGATTAAATACAGCAACAATAGACTAGTGTAGATTGTGACCTTTGGACTCGCACACTCGCATTACCCTGGCACGTGTGTTCCCTTCCCTGAAGCAGATCAGCTTACCAATGAGTGTCCTTACCTCAGCAAAACGCCGTTCAATCCTGCACTACCGGCCGGGGCGACAGATGTTTGTCGTATAGCAGGGACAAGTGTGGGTAACTTGATGCGCGTTATACGACTTGCCGACACAGTAGCACAGTACAGGATCGAATGAGTATCGGCGAGATAGGTAACCAAGGCAGACGGGGCCGAATCGTAAATTGCATGTACCGGTATTCCTGAATCGCACTTTCCAAAGCATCCTTTGCCTCCTCATTGTCCTAAATGTAATCTTTCAACATGCGCCCATGATTTTTCGAACTAATGAGCGTATTAAATAGTTAAACAATCAAAATGACTAGTTAGGTTGCTTAACTGCCAAAATGCTGTAAATGGATATTAAACGGACTTTTAATTCACAATACATATAAGAATGCGATGTCAAGAAGATGCTAAAAGGGTGATTTCGTGTTTAAAGTTTGTCAGTAATTTGAAGTTTAATTCTCAAGTCGCACTTTTTGGCATTTCTCAATCGCAAGATGGCGTTTAGCAATTAAACTTTTAGGAAGCCGCGGAATCAGGCATACCGTATTACCGATCCTTAACGACGATCATAGGTCTTGCTGCAGTACAATGCTTCCTAAAAACTCTGATAGCAGATATTCATCACAGAAACCCATTTTCTTTAGACTATTATTATTTATGACTATTTTCGTTTGTCTTTCGGTTCACACGGACGCATATAACGCAAGGTTATTAGGCTCGTGCGGTCCATGGCACTTTATGGTTTAAAGGCTATGTGGCCCCGGTTTGGGCTGACAACCTGACGGATCGTAATATTTCGGCGCTTTGTGCGCCACAGCGCGCCTTGGCCGTCAAGTTGATAAGAGGATGCCTCACGATCTCGTTTGAGACAGCGAGCCTTCTCGCTGGATCGATGCCCTGGGACCTGGAAGCGGCGCTTCTGGTGTCACTCTACCGCTGGCGCCGGGAGGCACTGGCTCAGGGCGAAGGACTAGCTCTTCCTACTCTAGAGGCACTATGGTCCGAGCTCCCATAGGTCCTAGTGGAAGAGTGGAGAAATCGACTTGTGCACCTCAGTGCTAGGCACGCCACGATCGTGGCGGTAAAGCCCGTTTTTGAGGAGTGGCTGGATAGGCGGCATGGCGTCCTCACCGTCCGGCTAACACAGGTAATGACTGGGCACTGTTGCTTTGGCCAGTTCCTGTGTCGCATAGGCCGGCAAGAGGTTGTTATCACAGCGGTGACTGCCGCGACGTTGTTGAGGACACGGCGCTGCACACTTTAGCGGATTGCCCGCCTGGGCATTGCAGCGCCGTGAGTTGATCGCGGCAGTCATTATGGTTGGCATCTTGCTCCCGGCCGTGGTTCAATCCATGGTTCGGAGTGAGAGGTCGTGGAACGCCGTCGCCTCCATCTATGAGGAAGTAATTTCCATCAAGGAGGCGGCGGAGCGGGAGAGGGAGCGCTTGAACCCTCTCTCTAATTGCAGATCTGCTTGAGGGCACGGGATGACTGCCAGCCACCCTGAGGTTTGACCTGGGGGTGGTGGGCTTCGTGGGTCTGCACGCCAACCGATCAGCACCAGGTCCGAGAGGCGGCGTGCGTGTTCTCAGGCGCACCTCTGTGTTGTATGCGGAGTGTGGCCGGGTTGCGATTGCATGTGAAAGTGATTCGCGCGGCCCCGCCGATTGCGGTTATGTCGAGGAACACCGTGGTGGGTTTAGTCAGTATTACCGGGATGTCGCTCACCATCTTTCTCCCGATGAGTCCGACATAACCCCTCTGCCCGCCCCTGCCGTAGGGTACGCGTCAATGCATTCAACCACGTAAAAAAAAAGGAAACTTTATTAGGCTGGTATCTTCTTTAGGGTGGCGTCATGTGTAACCTGTCAATTCAAATCTGAACAGGAGCGCCGCTATACCTTTATTTTATACTAGATTTTCCTGCGACTTAGCTCACGTTTTTACTCTTCCCTTTGATTTTTTTATCCCTCGGGATCAGTACATTTTCAGTAAAAGGTATCCTATGTCCTTTTCTGTATCTGACAAAATGTACCTATGCGAAATTTTATGATGATCGGTCAAGTATTTAAGGCGTTATGGCGTAAACAAACAAACTCTCTTTCTCATTTATAATATTAGTTGGAATATATCACATAAAATATTGCTGGATACACCACTAGTTATAAAGCATATAAGTTAAATAGAGTGTTCCCGTTGAAGGTCATAATCCATATAATTTTAAATGATGTGTCTATCAGGGACTTCTTGTATTTTAATGACAGATTTTACTTTTTTCTACAGACAAACAGCGATAGTTCTTTTGTGGGCTGATATCAATTGTTAAATTTAAAAATCTTTATTCTCATATAGTTCACTTACATGATAATAACAGTACAAAAGTAATTAATTGTAAAGAATAATAACATAAAATAAATAATAATAAATGCCTTTAAACACTGGTCTGCACTCAAAGTAATAAGGAATTTTTCTTGGCACTCTTTGCTCGTGAAATATCATTTAAACGCTTCAAAACATATTGAAATATGACTTAAATGTCTTTGAAGCTGCGTTCTCATATTATTGCTATAGTGTTATATTAAAATATGACTTGGACTGCTATCAGAGAGAAAGCATTACTTTCTTAGGCCTCGTCCAAATACATAAGTGTATTAATGTGGAGATATGTATAATATGAATGTTGAGTTATAGTTGTTTATTAATATTAGCAGTCTCCACTTTGATCAAAAATATATTTTTTCATATTTATCTATCTTTAAAAAACTGTGTGCATCTCTGTGTATTAAATTTATTATAGACTAGATATGCCAGCGATTTTGCTCGCGTAAATGTAGGTTAGGTTAGGTTAGATTGATAAGGGGGGAATAAGTTGGGAGTCTAAAAAGATTCATCCATAGCACCTGCTATGGATGAATCTCCCTTCCCCCCCTCCCTTGGGTGAGAGAGGGAACACCCCAGGTTTTTTAGTGGGTATACCAGCACTTCATGCTGGGAGTCCCACACACCCCTCAGTGCCGTCCCCTGGCCGGCGGACAGTGCATAAAGCATTTTTATTGGAAACAAAAAAAAAATGTTTAGCTTGATAATAGTACTTTTTCTGGATGGATTTCCCGACAAAGTGTATTTCATGATGATCGGTCAAATAGATAAGAAGTGAAAGCGTTACAAACAAATAAACTCACATTTGCAATTATATTTTTTTATGTACATTTAAAGTGGCAAGCAAGCATCCGGCCCACCTGTTGGTAAGTGGTCACCGTAGCCTATGGACGCCTGCAACACCAGAGGCATCACTTGCGCGTTGCCGACCATGTAGGAAAGGAAGTGGGAAGGAGAAGGAGCAGGAAGGGGGAAAGAGGGTGATGGGACCTTCGGCACTCTCACTCACCGAACAAAACACAACAGTAGGGATACTGCTATTTCACGTCAATATTTTGTGAGTGAATAGTCCTTCCCCGGTCGAGCCGGCCCATTCATGCTGAAATCAGCGAGGGTCTACTACTCAGCAACCATATTAGTTAGAATAATAAAACACTTTTATTAATTCTGTCTATTTATTGATCTGTTTCTTACGGCATTACGCATGAACAATTAAACATATTTTAATCCAATTTTAGCTTAAAATTCAAGAAGCTTAACAAACTTTTCTTTTTTTGGTATTTGCCTACTTATATTTACATAGATACTAAAGAAATCTGTTTATGAAAATCTCATATTGTAAACAGCTCTGGTAAGCCCTTCAGGCATGAAGAAGCGCGAAAGTTATTTTGTTTAACAAGCTAACTGACAAATTCTTGCTCAAGAAACCTACAACGTTTACAGCTTATATCTCTTTATACCAATTCTGTCGAAGGAAGCCTCGGTTTTATTCAGTTTTCCTACCCTCATTACATTCTACGAGTTGTTGGTTTGATGTTTATGCGTGGTCATACTCGTAAGTATCTGTCTAACGTTTAGTACCAAGTTGTATCGTAAAGTATTGGGTTAGTTACGATTTAAGGCAATTTTGGTGAGATATAGTTTGTTCGCTCTATTAAGTAAAGTCTGTTTGATATAGTTTTGCATAATGATATTGGTGGATGTTCTGACAATTAAACTTATAAATTTTCAATTATTATTTATGCCGTTCTTATTGACGAGAGGTTTTATATTTATTTAGAAGGATAGGAAATACAATGTTTCAATCAATACATTTTATTTATTAAAAAAAGGTCTCTTATTTTCTAAATTACAGAAGATCACAACATGATGAAATTAAAGAAAGTAATGTCATGGGGTATTAACATAAACTTTATACAGTAATAAGTTAACTATTTAAAATATACTAGCGGTCGCCTTGTGGTCAAAACTCGACCAACATTCCTAAGATTGCTACTTTGTTTTCTATTTTAACCATAGTTACAAAGTATTGTACGGCGTCAGACGAACAATGCCGATATGCTACGAATGCGATTCAACTGCTTGTGTCAAATGCATGGTTGTGTGCGTGTAGTATTTTTCCATTAATTTAATGTATTTCTAATGCATATTTTATAAAAATATTAGAATTCGCCTCTCCTTCTCCATATAAACTTTAACTGTGCCAAATTTCATTCTCCTCCGTCCGCTCAATTTTCGTAAAAAGGGCTACAAAGTTTTTGCTTCACGTATTAATATATAGATTTAAAAAGATAAGTGCAGTTTCTTAAATAAAAATAAGGCTGAAAAGTTTATATTTGGTCAAGTACGGATCAAGTTCAATGTGAGCTTTAATAGTAATAGTAATTTTGGGGATTTCGAATATCAATAAATAGAAAACCACCTCTATGGAAAGATGTATATTGAATTGAAATAATTATAAAATATATTGCGCATTGGCGTAAATTACAAACTAAGCATATTATATGATACTTATAAACTAAAGGAGCATACATACTTCATATTCTAAACTAAAGAAACAAATAAGTATATATGTATGTTTATCCATTGTCTAGTACCCATAGTACAAGCTCTACTTAGTTTGGGCTAGATGGTGTTGTGTGTATGTGGTAGAATATTATTATTATTATTCTCTTTATTTAAATCTTTTCAATATATTTTTCATTTTAAAATATACATATTTAAAATATAAAATATATGGTACCCCACCGGCATCGGGAACAGGGTCCAGCTGCCGGTGGTTAGGATTCCAGAGATAGGAACCTCCGACCAATGCGTGCCGTATCTAATAGCACTGCCTTCTGCATTAAACCCTTGATCCAAGCACCCAACGCGAGCCTCTTTAGATGGTGATCGAGGCTCTTGGCTATTAGACCATTGACAGATATGACTACCGGCACAATGATTGCCGAAATCTACATCCCACATGTCGACAACCTCTCGAGCTAAATTGAGATATTTACATACATACATACATACATAAATTCACGCCTGTTTCCCAGAGGGGTAGGCAGAAACTACGGATATATAGAGATATACGAGATATTTAATTTGTTTATATTTATTACTATTATATAGAGTATGATTCATCTATTCATCTATTTGATGACCTTGATGTGCAAATTTAATAAAAATGTATGGAATGTTTATATAATTTTTATATCATTTATATGGAAATATATAGTTATAGTCATATCGTTTTAAAATAATAATTAATGCAAACAAATCGATAGAATGTTGTACGTGTCGGTTTTTTATATTCAGTTTATTCTATTTTGATGGATATTTAAACAGCAGTAAACGAACAAAGAATCCCATATTTACAAGATTATTCTCGTAGCTTACTAGTTCCTAGTAGCACTTGTGAGTACGTGGCAAAATAGAATGATGGTACTCCACATTAGTGGAGCTTCTAGTTAAAGCAAGACATACCATTAAAAGTGTTTCTTTGTCCTATCTACGAATAGAAGAAATGAAATTACATGCTGAAAAATAAGACCCTTTTATGAAAAAGATAAAGTGTCCGGTACTTATATTTTTAAGGTACTTGTATGTCATTTTATATTTAAAACGGTCTAAAGTCTTACGATGGACAACGTCATGTTATGCCATTGACTAGGACCTGACTCCCTCTGGCTAAGGCCCTGTGCTCGTAATAAAGATCTTTAATTAACTTCAATTCGGATTCACCTAAGACTTGTAATTTGCCTGTACCAAAGTCAACACATATGAATCTTCAAATGGTTTCGAAGATTGCATTATTATAAATACTCAGAAAACTATGTTTAATAATGCATACTTTTGTTTAGCAACGATATAAAAATACTGCCTCTTTGGTGATTATCAGTTATGGAAGACGGGCGATCCTAACACAGGTATCATTTTATACTTAAAAGGATACCCCCATCTCAAGATAAAAGTAAGTATGTATGTATGTGATATCGTCATAAAATTTATTTTTTAATTTTTTATTTTGATTGCTTCGGTAGCGCATCGGTATTGGATGCGACTGCCATGCATGAATTCTGTGGATTGATCCGTGGGTTGGGCAATATATTATTAGGATTTTATGACTGGAAATCTAGAACTGATAGACGACAATAGGCTCGTCGTTTATTATGTATGTCCTTAAACCATAACTGGTTTAAAGTGGTTGTAATACACCTTGTCTGCATGCCTACTCGGCTTTAGTCCTGAGACTATGTATATAACATTAGATTAATTATACTTAAAGATTAACATAGCATGTAGACAAAAAAATTTAAATCAAAATAAATCATAAATCACCGAGGTTAAATTGTACGTAAAAGTGTCCACGCTAAAAAAGTGAGGTTAAACATTAGATATAGAACGATAGTAGATATGGGTAAATAATAATACTATTTGTTTTAACATCCTAATCCTAACTAATATTAAAAAATGTGAATGTGATTGTTTGTTACGCTTTCACAAGGCGTGAAGGCGTAACAGCGTAGCGTAGAAGCATAACTACTCAACCTATCAACATTAAATTTTGCATACACGTTGTCAAGGGTGCAGAAAAGGACATAGGATACCTTTCATTCAGAAGAAGGACTGTTACTAACCTAACCTAGGTTGTGGCGTAGTGGTTAGTGTAAGCGACTGCCACGCCTAAGATCACGGGTTCGATTCCCGCACAAGTCAAACATTTGTGTGCACGAACATGGATGATTGTCTTGGTCTGGGTGTTTCTATGTATAATATGTATGTATTTACAAAAAAAAAAGTATATATGTATGTTGATCCATTGTCTAGTTGGAGCAGCGATAGCTCAGTGGGGAGACCAACAGACTGTAATGCAGAGGGTCTCGGGTTCGAACCCACGTCGCGCACCTCTGACTTACGGAAGTTATATGACTTTTCGAAATTATGTGCGTATTGATTGACAATTATCGCCTGCTCCGTGCCTCGGAGAGCACGTTAAGCCGTCGGTCCCGACTGCCATGAACATCTATGGCAATCGTTATTGGGTAAGTCGACACAAAAGATCCCACTGGGTCGAAGTGTCGCCGGTCTGTACTGACTGGCCCCCACATAAGATAAGATAAGATAAGATAAGATTGTCTAGTATCCATAGTACAAGCTCTGCTTAGTTTGGGCTAGATGGTGTTGTGTGTATGTGGTAGAATATTTATAGACAATATCTAATTTTATAGAATTTCGTAACAGATAATTTGTTTTTGTTTTCGATATTCTTAAGATAGAAAAATAAATCAAATATTCTTTATCCTCATATTGTTTAGTTAATATAAACTCAGGCTGAGGTAATTTTGTTTGTTTGTTTGTGTAATTAAATTTGTTTCTGGCATGTTCGCAGTTCGGTATGGTCGCAGTTCTAACCTAATCTAATCTACTATTTACTTTTCTGGTAGCAAGTCGTTTCTGACGGGGTCGCAGTTCTAATTTTTTGTTGTCCAAAAATACATTACCATGTTTGGTCTACAGTTGTTTGAAGATGAGGGGAGGAATCTTAAATGTGCCATCAAGTATCCAGTAATTTGATTAACTTAATACCGAACAAACCACATTATTTAAAAAGTAATTCTACTGTTTGTTTATTTCGTTAAATAAAAAATGAGTTTCAAACTTCATTGAATTGTGTTTCTGTGAAATAAGTTTAATTGAAGTCAATAGTCGTTGAAACAATATTTTTCGAAATATAAAAACAAGGACCAAATATTGTAATATTTACATTTTCTGCGAAACGGAATTCTATGGAATTTCTGTCTGCAATGGAGGGAAAAGCAACAAAGATATCATGTTGGCATTCTGTGTCAAATGAGAACGCCGAGGAAGAAGACCATATTTACAAGTAGTTGGACGCATCTAGGATTAATATTTCTAACTGCTTACTAGAACTGAATCTAACGCAACTCTGACATATTATGCGATGCAATGTTATTTAATGGTTCCATTCAAACGATAATATTGTATTTTATGAGGATTTTCTCTGTTATATGTTAACAATATCTCTCTATAACACTAACGTAACATATTGGTCGTATCGCCATTTTGTTGAAAAGCTTCCACCCGTATCGTCGTACAATGCATTCGAGGCGTGTAATGTGATAACTTACAGACGATATTTTCTGTATATATAAATAAGGATCGACCACATACGCAATATTTTCTGGTATGATGAAACATTATACAGCGTGTAAAAGAAAGGTGTGGACATATTTTAAGACTGTAATATACAGGTTGTCCGGTAATTAATGGATAACCTGGAAATGTCTTATAGTGGAATTAATGGCCATTCAGAAAAAAATATGAAAAGAAATCTATCCTAACTACAACCTGAGATATGTGTTTTTTTTTAATTACCATGTGTAACTTTCTTGTATACTACGACCATAAATGAATGAAATCCATCGGTTTTTTGTTGTTTTATTATTAAACACTAATTATGCTAATAGATAGACAGTCAAAAGTATGCTATGCTTATATAGCTTGCACTTTTTAATATATATAATTTTTTTTTGTTTTTTTTCTGCACTACCTTCATTTCTACTATAAGACATTTCAAGGTTATCCATTAATTACCGGACACCTGTATATCTGAAAAGTAGCCTCTGTGCTTGATCCTCGGATCAGAACAAATTATTGTAAATTCAATGACAAAAATGTAGATTAGGTTAGGTTTGCAACAGTACTTTTTCTGGATAAAAGATAACCTATACCTATTCAGTAACTAGAGCTTAGTAACGAGTATGCAAAATTTAATCTTGATCGCTCGAGTAATTTAGGCGTGAAAGCGTAACAAACAAACAAACAAACAAACTCACATTCTTATTTATAATATTAAGTAAGGATTCATTGAAACCGACGCATTATATTCCTGTTCAAGTTGTACAGTTCATCGAATCAGCTGTTAGTGTTGTTTAAGTATAACTAGAGTGTGCTGATATTGATAAGTTGAAAGCACTATATCTTAGTGAAATAAAAATAATAATACGAGGAAACCAGCTCCGGGTCTCCGTTGTCACGAGACCCGTGATGGTGAAACCGGCGCCGCACCGCTCGACACCCCTAGCCGCTTACACCTGTGTTGCCCTCTGCTGCTGGCTTCTATGACTATGGTGGCTATTTAGGGTGCCCATCTAGTGAGATGGCCTGTCACCGTCTGCTCATCCGATTGATGCTGTTAGAATATTCAGGGCAGACGCCGTTTTTTATCCATAGTTACTAGTATACCGGTCCATCAAACACTCGTCACTATAGTCCAGTAGTATTAGAGTATATGTGTAGCAATACTCCTACGCCTGCTGCGGTTAGTGCCACCGTAGGTGTTCAAAGGACCTCTTCACGTTGGACCCATGTCTCCGTGTAAGCCTCCCAAAGGGCCAGATATTTTTCTAATATGTTAGAAAATATCTGTGATATGAGAAACATAAAAATATTAATCATTAATTCGCAGTCCCGCGTGAACATTTATACCTGGATAAAAATGTGTTGTGTGTTATTATCTGATATTCCAGGATATAGTTGTACATCTAAGTTTGTTCAACGGCACGTAATTGGGTAACAAACATCAAAATATTTTAACAAACTTTTATTTATAATATTATTCCGAATAGGATTAACAGGCATCTTTTATTTATGTTACTTGTTACTAGTTGTTTCAAGTTTATGTTTGCTGTTTATCTTTGTATATCCGCAAGTAAATTCTGGTGAGATGCGAAATAATAGATGCTAAATAGTAGAGTTAATCGACTCACAATTTTTTATTATTTAAGTCGAATAATTACACTGCCCAAACTATAAAACTTGCTTCTGAAATTAACTTAACAATAAATACGCTTCAAGCGTTTCAAATCTGGTATGAGAGGCAAATTTCAAATGATAGGAAAAATATGCACGGTACAAGCTTTTACACACTTCTTCATATATGCAAATATAAATTACTCCCTTATTTTGCAACGAATTTTGAAACAGTTGCACAGAAAGATTTCATTTTATTGCTATTTTCTCTTGCGTGGAAAATAATCAACATAATCAAATACAGCCAACTACCCTATTATATATGATTTGATTTGACTCAACTGATAACGTTTACTTCATTTGTTTATATTGGATAATGTATTATGGCCGCAGCTTTGTATTCTTCCTCGTTGCATGGACTAGAGTTCGCTTATTCGTCACTTCAGTTCTATTGAACGCAATTAAAAGAATTCTTTTAGATTTAAGGTAAAACCAACAAAAAGATTTTTGTAAATGATGAACGAGCAATATGACAATTAATTAAGTAGGAAGTAGGACTGGAAGCTGCGACTTCGACAAACAGTGCCACCAATGCCTCAAAATAAATCGTTATATACTAGGGATAAGATATTTCATTAAGACCTCGATATCGATTCAAAAAGTTTTCATTTGTTAATCTGAGTTAAAATATCCTTAACTAGCTTTTGCCCGCGGCTTCGATCGCTTGGGAACAGTTATTTTCTTCTGGGTGATACCCTATATCCTTTTGTGTATTTAGGGATACACATGCATATAATGTGTATGAGAAATTTCATACTGATGTATCGGGTAGTTAAGGCGTGAAAGCGGAACAAACAAACAAACTCAGATTCGCATTTATAATATGAGTTAGGATACAACCGTAACTCTCTTTAGAAGTAAAGATAATATTGTAATTAATCGCGTTGCTTGTATTAAGTATTGGGTTACGATTTACTATACTTTTTATTGCTTTTATCGGTGACTGACTAGCCAGCAGTCCACCTGATAGTCAGCGAGAACTGTGGCTCATACACATGGTTGTATTTTCTTAGCATTACAGAATCAATGTCAGAAAAACACAACCAAGTCGCTGCCTACCGGAAGGAAAAGAGGAAAGGAGCAGGATGGGGTTTGGGAAGGGAAGGATGATTGGGCCTCCGGCGCTCTAACTCACCGAATGAAACATAACAGATACAGTTATTTTACGTCAATCTTCTGTGAGAGGGTGGTACTTCACCGGTCGAGCCGGCCCATTTATGGTGTAACCAGCGTGGCCCTACCACTCAAAAAATGTTTGACTGATACGGATACTAATGCAAAAACAAAAGGTTGATTACGTATTAAACTGTCTCGTTGATGGAGTTTATGCTTGTGTTATAGCCGGATCATGATCCTCGGATTCGATTTACGAGTCAGAGAGAAGTGTCTGTGTGCATATATTAGGCAATTTGCAGTAATAGTAAACGTTTCTTTCGATTTTAGGGTCGGTCTAAGTAGATGTTAGGCAAGTAGGTAGCTAGTCCGCTATAAAGTGATACATAAAATATGGGTGACGAAATATGAGGGTAATAGCTTTTAACTTAAAAGGAAACTCCTATTGCAATCTTTTATTTATTGTAGGAAATGAAATGAACATTTTTATTTATTATTTTATTTATTTAATACATCATACCTACTCAGGCATATAATGGTATGAGCAGTATAAGCTTTAGCTGCTTCGTAAATTTCTTCTCTTAAAGGGCTTGCTTAAGTGAAATTGCAGGTCTTATTATGAGAGCACTTGCGATTTGTTTGCATGGATTATGCTTGCTATAACTTATGTCGGGGATACCGAATATTATTTTATTTTATTTATTTAATACATCTGTGCCTACCTACTCAGGAGCATAAAGGTATAGTATATTCAGTAGTAGTTCATGGAGAAATGGTTGCAGCACCTTACACTTATGATTTGTAAACGAAATATTATTGTACACTTGGCGATTAAAAAGAGTGGCCATGAGTTTCTTGCCCGTTCTTTTTATGAGCCCTACACCCTTGCTTTGCTGAACGTGGCAGTAAATGTAAATACATAGGAAAATTTACGTGTAACTTTGACATTTGTAAGTGTTACTTTGTAACCTAATTTGAATAAATTTATTTTGATTTTGATTTTGTACGAGCAGTATAAGCTTTAGCTGTCTTGCAGCTTTTAATATCATCGTTAATCGAAGGATTAGGCCATAATTCGCGTTCGACCAGTGTCGTGTCGTGACCTGGTCGAATACGAGTTGGTTGTCTTCAAAAGTCTTCGAGAACATCATGTTAAGCTCTCAGACGTGTAGATTTCCTAACTATATTTACCTTTACTGTTTAAGCGAGAAATAATTAACATTTAAATAGGTATATAACCTCGAAAAGTCGGAGATGCGTCCCTTGAAATCGAACACGAGACCTCTGCATGGTAGTTCAACGAACACCTACTGTTTTTTTTTACCTCGGGGAATGCATTGACGCATACCCCTCCGCGGGGGCGGGCGCAGGGATTATGTCGGACTCGCCGGGGTAAAAGAAAAGATGGAATAAGAAGAATAATGTACCTCCCGGAATACCGACTAAACCTACCACGGGCCGCGCGAATCACTTTCGCATGCTGTCGCGACCCCGCGGAGATTTCGGACCGCCGTATGAAACGGCAGGCCACTACGCGAAGAGACCTACCCAAAGGACTCACTCTCTATTATACCCTACTTTCCCCCCCCCCCCCGGAGGGGAGACGGACTCGACACAGAGGCACGCGTGTGAACGCACGCCGCCTCTCGGACCTGGTGCTGAACGGATAGCGGGCAGGCCCACAAAGCCTACCACCCCCAGGTCAAAACTCAGGGTGGCTGGAGGTTATCTCGCGAACGAACACCTACTAGGCAATAGCTGATAACATCAGGCATCTTAATCAACATTAATATTTCCTAAATATTAATTAACTGTACACAAAACATATTCCTAAAATATAAATCAAAATTAAATTTGAATTCACGCCATGTACCTATAAAATATAGAAATGACATACTCCGAGCTCAAATTAAATTTCATGTTAAGCTCTACCCGGTGTAAATCAAAAGAGGTTGAGTTATAGCCAGCAATGTATGTTGTATGAGCGGTTGTATGTGTGGAAATTGTGATTAAGTGTGCGAGGGCGATTATACAGACGGTACACTTTTTGAGCGTATTAAATAAAGCTTATCTTTGCATCATTTTCTGGCTGACTGTTAAAAAATAGGTAATGATTTGAAGGATAAACATTTTTCTAACCGAAAATTAACTAGCAGAAGCATTTTGTAATTTGTAACGGGAATAAACACGATTATACATATTGTTTACATCAAGGTGCTTTGTGCTATGTTCTTGTTGCTATTTAATACTAATAGAATTGCAAACATCATTGAAGTTCATTATATAAAATATGTCCTTAAAATCATTTGACCACGTTGCACTGATCGTTTTTTCAGTACGTGTCTGTATCTAGAAATGTGCCCTGTGGATATCAATAGACTCACTGCCTATTACATGGGACTAAAAGCATGACTGGTGTAATGTGGCTGTAATACACCTCTGCCTTCGGGGATATAGAGGCATCATACAGATGTAATGTATGTTTAAACGTATTTAGTAGTAGCTCTATATAGTGACAGGAGCGATAAACAAAAAAACATCCTTTAAAACAAAGTTGAGTTTGCCGTGTTGCGACTCAACACACGCAACTGCCGATATCATTAAGTTGTCGTTTGAGTTTGTGGTCGATTGCCAGATCAGGTTTGATTCTTGAATCTAGAAATATATTATTATTGGATTAAATAGATGTTTTCTTCTTAAAAAAGTCACATTAGCAACACGTAGTCTGGTGACTTCATCTGGTAGCTGGCTATTAACACACGATGGTAACTAAAAACTCTTCTGCCGCCAGGTGTTGTAGCTTGCTTATAAAATGAGGATTTAATTCACTGGAAACATTTAAGAATACATTACTTATTCGCGTCGAATATGTTCTATATTCGAATTCCAAGTTTAAAATTTTCATCAAAATGGACACTATTAAGTATTGATTTTATTAAACAGTTTATTTTTCATAGCGAAGTGGCAACTTCATAATTATAAATTGGGCTTTTATTTCCTTTAATGTATCAAACGTACTTCAGGCATTTGCACCCTTGAGTAAAAACCAAAACATAAGAAAATTAATCAGCAAGTAGCTTATCAGCAAGTTACTTTCGCTACTTAGTTGCCCGTCTACAAAATTCTAATCAACTTATAGTAACGTAATGGCGCCGAATTGGTACACATGACTATTGCAAGACCCCGTAGATATTCATTTGAGTAGGGTGTGCCAGCCCTTTCAGTATTAACGCCATATGTTCTGGTCTTGCTTAAGTGAAATTGGAGGTCTTATCTGTATGAGAGCACTAGCAATTTGTCTGCGAGGATTATACTTGCTATAACTTATGTCTAGGGTGCACTTTACTGGAAAATATTTTAACTGCTGGGAATGTCCTTCAGCTTATCACGTCGTAAATTGTGTGTATTAACTATTCTGTTTTCTATATCCTTATATCTTCTTCTCTTATATTATTTTACTCACTTATCTTTTAGATTCGAACCAATAATAATGTTCTAACTATGCGCGATAGCCAAGAAGGAGACCGTTGGACTGCCATCCAAAGGCCTCGAATTCGAGCCCTAGACACGCATCTCTGACTTTTCGATATTATATTTAAATATTTAATTATCACTCGCTCTAACGGTAAAGGAAAACATCGTAAAAAACCCTTGCATGTCTGAGAGTTCTCCATAATGTTTTCAAAGATATGTGAAGTTAACAACCTTCACTGGGCTAGCGTGGTGAAATAATCCATACCGAAAAGAGGCCCGTACCCAGCAGACTGGGCCAGTTTATAAACAGTACTTATATTGTTATTAACCATGAGAAAAATATTTTTCTTTTTATATTATCTCCTTCTAGGTCCTACACATTCGTCTGGTTTAGTCAATTCTTCATTTGTTCTTTAAGCCAATACTCTGCAATTAACTTTTTCTTAAGATCAGCAGGCCTATCATGAAACGTAAATGTACAAGTTTCGAGCTGACTATTCCTATCGTGAATCACATTCATTCCGAAATTCGTCCTAAATTTCGGTACGTGACCTCTTGATTGTCTAACCCCTTTTTATAAAATAGAACAACGAAGTAATGTAATTTTAAAGGGAAGAAATCCGAAGAAACAGCTTTGTAAGTTTTTTCGTTCGGCCCGAATTTATGAATAGATATTATCATAGTAAGTGTAAAGGATGTCCATTAACCGTTTTGTATTCTAGATGAGAGTATGCAGCTCTTTTTGTTGGGTGACTCATCTCACTGTTCTAATCAATAATCTCAAACTTTGTTAGATAGTGATTTTATTAGAATATTATATTTCAATGAATTATTACCCATCCCATTTCGCTCCACCAAAAGGTTGACTTGTAGATAAAACCTATTATCATTAAATCCGCTTAAATACATTACTTCGTACTATGCATAAATCTGAATAAATAAAAAATATCTAAATAATACTTTGCTTTATCAGGAAATTGAACTCGCGACCTCAGGATTGTACACAAACATAAGCGCAATCTTTCGTCATAAGGTCTACGAGGCATTCTATAGCACCTTGCAGTAAATTGTTCTGATTTCCCAAAGCAGCATTATAATGGCTTATTCGTTCATAATTCACTGTCATATGTGATTAAATTGGATTTACCGAGGTGACAAATTACGTAGATAACAAACGCTAGCTTTTATACACGACTCTACGTGTTTTATAAAATGCTGCTTGTGCATACGGCTTAACAAGAAGTCATTATATTCATACTTATAGTATACTAGTTTATTCCCGCGGTTTCACTCACGTAAGTCCCGTTCCCGTTCCCGTGGGAATATCGGGATGAAAAGTATGTGTGAGTCCAAGTCTCCAGCTATCTACATACCAAGTTTCATCGCAATTGGTTTAGTAGTTGTTGCGTAAAAGAGTAACAAACATACATACATACATTCATCCTCACAAACTTTCGCATTTATAATATTAGTAGGATTTAATCAAAATAGATTCAGCGGTTTACACTTCAAACATGGTAAATAAACAGATAAAATTACATTCGCATCTGACTGCAACATCTATGTAGGTATCTATTTGTCCTTTCGCGATTTATAAACATTTATATATACATATTGTTCAGACTTCTCTGTTTGACAATCGATCTTTGTATTTAGTTGCTATTGCCGAAATATAGACAAAACAATTTAAAAAAAAAATTTTGAAAACTGTTTTTATGTGGAAAAGTGAAGACAAAACAAATTATGGTCAAAATGCGACCATTAGGCTTAATGTATGGTAGGTATATAATCGGGCACGCCACGATCGTGGCGGTAAGTCCCGTGTTTGAGGAGTGGCTCGAGAGGCGGCATGGCGCCCTCACCTTCCGGCTGACACAGGTAAGGACTGGCCACGGTTGTTTTGGCCAGTTCCTGTGTCGTATACGCCGGCAAGAGACGCCCGGTTGTCACCACTGCGGCGACTGCCGCGACGTTGTTGAGGACACGGCGCTGCACACTTTGGCGGTTTGCCCCACCTGGGCATCGCAGCGCTGTGAGTTGATCGCGGCAGTCGGATCGATTGCCCTCTCGCTCCCGGCCGTAGTTCAGTATATGGTCCGGAGTGAGAGGTCGTGGAACGCCGTCGCCTCCTTCTGCGAGGAAGTGATTTCCATCAAGGAGGCGGCGAAGCGGGAGATAGAGCGCTTAAACCCTCTCCCCAACCGCAAAGCCGGGTGCTGGAGGGCGCGAGATGACCTCCAGCCACCCTGAGGTTTGACCTGGGGGTGGCGGGCTTTGTGGGCCTGCCCGCCATCCGTTCAGCACCAGGTCCGAGAGGCGGCGTGCGTGTTCCCACGCACGCCTCTGTTTCGAGTCCGTCCCCTAGGGAGGAGACGGACTACATACAGTAGGGTTTTATTAGAAGTGAGTGCCTTTGGGTAGGTCTCTTTGTGTAGTGGCCTGCCGTTTCATACGGCGGGCTGTAAGCTCGGCGGGGTCGCGACCGCATGCGAAAGCGATTCGCGCGGCCCCGTCGATAGTGGTTGTGTCGAGGAACACCGTGGTAGGTTTAGTCGGTATTCCGGGAGGTACTTTACTATTATTCCATCTTTCTTTTACCCCGGCGAGTCCGACATAATCCCTCCGCCCGCCCCCGCGGAGGGATATGAGTCATTTCATTAAACCAAGTAAAAAAAAAAATTGTATGTATATACGAGAAAAGAAAATTGTAGCCTATTCTTAAACTTTCACGCACGCACGGCAGATTGTGATATTTGGCATAGTTAAAGGTTATATAAAGACAGAGTTCAGAACGTTAAAAATTAATTATAATTTTAACAAATTACGGTTGAATTACGATTACTATACTATAATCTAATGCATTTTGTCTTTTCCTATAATTGAAGAACGCAAGCATTTTGTCTTTTCCTATAATTGAAGAACGCAAAGAGTTTATACTATTTTATTTGTTTAATTAAAATTAAACTACTATATACGGATTTTATCGCGTTGTTCATTTGACACTTTATTACATAATTTAGAAACTGTTACACTACTACTACTACTAAATTTTACAAATTTTTAAGCTAATAAAATTATTATTATAACTGTTTATATTTAAGTTTAAACTTTCTCCGACGTTTCGGTTGCTTTTCAGCAGCCATGGTCACGGGGAGACTAAGATAGTAGTTGTCTCAATGTTCCAGTGTAGTTATTTCAAAGTAAATAACTACACTGGTACATTGGGGCAACACAAAGTGTCAAATAAACAACGCGATAAAATACATATACAGATTGCCACACGATGCACATTTATTATGTATGTAATGTTATGTGTCAACACTTTATATGGTGTTGTTTCTGTTAAGAAATTCTCAGAAAGTTAGCAAAGACTCTGATTGTTCAGTTGACAATAGACTTTTGGCATTTTATTAACTCCTAACTTCCAACCCATCGCGCCAACGCGGACGTCCAGAGGCAATGACTTCTGTCATTATATCTATATGGTTTAAATATACACAGCAACATTTCACCAGTGTTGCTTAAAGTCTGCCTGCCCTTTCCAAAACAGGTGTCAGTAATTTCGATTGACATTTTTGTTTAATTCTTTAGGTACCGGAAAGAGTGTTGCACAGAAACTAAAACATGAAAAGGTATTGAAATAGCGAAACCCTTTTGTGTTCCCGTGAAAGGGACGCCAGCTTTCGCAATCTATTTAATGTATATTTTACATACACGAATACATTTGTAACTAACATTTGCCCACGGCTTCACTTGCATAAAAATAGGTTAATTTATGTTAGTAACAGTACTTAGAAATAAAATTACTTTATACGGATTTCAGTTCACGGGGAGACTCTCTCCTCGTAAACATGGCTGTTGTAAATCAACCGAAACGTCGTAACACTTTTCATAAGTGTAAACTTAACTATAAATAGTTTTAATTAATTTAAATAGCTTAAATTGTAGAAAAGTTTCATAATAGTATCTTGTTCAAAATTATGTTATAAAAGTGTTATAAAATAAACAACGTGACAAAATCCGTATAATATATAACATATAGATACTTATAGAACTTATATGTTTTATGTAAGTATCTATAAGTAAAACTTGTAATTGGCCTTCCTTCTTTATTGTTCTATTTATTACTTTAAAAGCTGTAAGTTTTCTTAAAATGTAAAATAAAATAAAATAAAGTAATTTAATTTCAATATTCAATTCGCGTAAACGTAACGCAATATTAATCGGTACTTTTTGAATATAATATATCCTATGTATGTACGTATTATATACGAAAGAATATATGAAAGAATTATTGAAATCGGTTGAGTAGTTTTTAAGTTAAATCATCACAAACGAACAATAAATCAAATCTTTATAATATTAGTATCGATATAGACTAGTATAGACATAATAATAATAATAATGTCCTCCAGACCGAATTTCGGCCACGGCGGCCAGTCTTAACGGAGACTGTCCATCTAAGCAAGAGATATTATAGTGCACAAGTGTGTGCGCAAACAAAGTGCACTCTTTGTTGATATAGACTATTAGACAGTATGGTACTTATTTATTGCCATTCGTGTAGATCATGGATTTTCAAACCAATTTATAACGAAATGGGTGTAAAAACCCAGTATTCAACCTCTTCATCTGCATGTGACCTTTTTATTTTCCATCAGCTTTTTGTAACGCCCCACTGCTGGGCAAAAGCATCTCCTTTGGACGTCCAAATCACTCTGTTGGTGGATATCCGCTGACCTTATGACCTTGTGACCCCTATATCTAGGGGATCTTTTGTTTCCCACTTTTGTTTGTAACCCACTGGGCCCATATTCAAACTCGAAGGATGATCCCATCCTGCACACCAAGTTATAAGTCAATCGTTCCAGTGGTTCCGGAGCTATGCCTAGCACTAACAAACCATTACTAACTGACAGACACACAGACCCACATAGTGTTTTCATTCACCTCTTCGAAGAAGACTCAGAGGTTAATAATACTAGTTTTTGCCCACGGCTTCGCTTGCGTAATTATCGCTCGTTAGGTTATGTTAGTAACAGTACTTTTGCTAAATGAAACCCTATGTCCTTTTCTGTTGCCCTGACAACGTGTATGCAAAACATCTTGATGTTCGGTCGAGTAGTTAAGTCGTTAAAGTGTAACAAACGAACTAACAAATAGCGATATTTAATTTAACGTCACAAGTTTGTAAACGTCTTCTGTCATTGCTTGCTGTCCAATGTTTTTACATACGTGAGTTTGTAAATAAACATTTGATGAGTTATGTATTAGCCCTTACGAATTTTTCCCCGTCGTTTCGACCATTTTGCATCGATTGTCACTCATGATAAAATTTGAATACTTGCTACACAATTAAAACCCTTTGTCCACTTACATAATATGATCTCATCTATAGTTACTCCTTAGCGCAGTGGTAGTGAATGCGACTGCTGCGCGCCTGCAAAAATTTATTGGGTTTTCCTGTTGAGAAATCTCAATAGCAGCCCGGAGTTAGGAAGTTGGCGGTGTGAGACACCCCCGTGTCTCGGAAAGCACGTAAAGCCGTTGGTTCTGCGCCTGATCTTTCTCTGCTCATGTCGGATTACTGTCCCATCGGATTATGACAGTTAGGGAATAGAGAGTGCACTTGTCTTTGCGCACACACTTGTGCACTATAATAACTCCTGCGCAGATGGCCAGTCTCCGTTAAGACTGGCCGCCGTAGCCGAAAAGCCGTTTGTTTGTAAGGGTTTAGCTCCAAAACTACTAAACCGATTTTAAATTCTTACACCATTGGAAATCTTTTTTTTTTTTTTTTTTTTTTTTTTTTTTTACGTGGGGGAATGCAATGACGCATATCCCTCCGCGGGGGCGGGCGGAGGGATTATGTCGGACTCGCCGGGGTAAAGAAAGATGTTGAAAATATAATGTACCTCCCGGGATACCGACTAAACCTACCACGGTGTTCCTCGACACAACCACTATCGACGGGGCCGCGCGAATCGCTTTCGCATGCGGTCGCGACCCCGCCGAGGTTTCGGCCCGCCGTATGAAACGGCAGGCCACTACACAAAATACCTACCCAAACTAGGCACTTCCGACATTATAAAAACCCTACTGTCTCCCCCCTAGAGGGGAGACGGACTCGACACAGAGGCGCGCGTGGGAACACGCACGCCGCCTCTCGGACCTGGTGCTGAACGGATAGCGGGCAGGCCCACAAAGCCCGCTACCCCCAGGTCAAACCTCAGGGTGGCTGGAGGTCATCGCGCGCCCTCCGGCGCCCGGCTCTGCGGTTGGGGAGAGGGTTTAAACGCTCCCTCTCCCGCTCCGCCGCCTCCTTGATGGAAATTACTTCCTCACAGAAGGAGGCGACGGCGTTCCACGTCCTCTCACTCCGGACCATAGACTGAACTACGGCCGGGAGCGAGAGGACAACCGATCCGACTGCCGCGATCAACTTACGGCGCTGCGATGCCCAGGCGGGGCAAATCGCCAAAGTGTGCAGCGCCGTGTCCTCTATAACGTCGCGGCAGTCGCCGCAGTGGTGACAACCGGGCGTCTCTTGCCGGCGTATACGACACAGGAACTGGCCAAAACAACCGTGGCCAGTCAGTACCTGTGTCAGCCGGAAGGTGAGGGCGCCATGCCGCCTCTCCAGCCACTCCTCAAAAACGGGACTTACCGCCACGATCGTGGCGTGCCCAACACCATTGGAAATCTATATTATCTCCAAGTAACATCGGCTATATTTTATTTAAAAAAAAGGAGTACTTACTGTTACTAACATAACCTATACTACTTTTACACGAACGAAGCCGCGATCAAATGCTAGTATTATAATATATATGTGTACAAATCATGACAGCACAATTTTTTTGATAGTGTTATAATACTGTGTACTGGTTAGTGATGTGCAATAGCTTTAAAAATGAAATTCTAATATTCGAATATTATATGATGTCGCATCGGAATGCTAATCATCTCGTTGTCGCTAATTACAAATCGATACATAATCGAATATTCGAAACCTGATTAGATGATGGCACGATTGCTTAGTCATGCTCGGTCGATCATGCTGGACGATGGTTCGTATAGCCTTAGAAGACAGTGAGGCGATTTTTAGATGTTTATCGCAATATTCTTATATCTGCCAGATGGTAGCGCGATTGATAGGTCATGCTCGGTCGATCATGCTGTGTGATGTTTCGTATAGTCTTAGAAGACAGTAATGCGATTTTTAGAGGTTTATCGCAATATTCCTATATCTGCCAGATGGCGGCACGATTGATAAGTCATGCTCGTTCGATCATGCTGTACGATGTTTCGTAGTCTTAGAAGATAGTGAGGCGATTTTTAGATGTTTATCGCAATATTTCATTTTTTTTTTAATTCTGCTCGTCAAAATGACCACACTCCGCCTGATGGTAAGCAGTCGTGTGGTCTAAGAGCAGTGGCATCTGACAGATGTTGGCACAATTGATCGGTCATGCTCGGTCAATCATGCTGTATGATGTTCCGTATGGTCTTAGAAGACAGTGAGTTGCTTTTTAAGTATTTTTCGCAATATTCCTATTTTGTTCTTGCTTGTCACAATGAATGACATTGTTTTTGTAAATGGTTATCTTGTCAATTGTTGGAATGGCAAGCATAATAAAAAACCCTAGTATCTGGCC
This sequence comes from Catocala nupta, assembly GCA_963675205.1. Taxonomy (NCBI): domain Eukaryota; kingdom Metazoa; phylum Arthropoda; class Insecta; order Lepidoptera; family Erebidae; genus Catocala; species Catocala nupta. The sequence continues at coordinate 6,892,096 of OY776084.1, read as the reverse complement.
GCTGCCAAGCAAGAGGTTAACGGCAGTGACATTTTGAAGTTCGGATGTTATTTCTTATATTACCATCGCCGCATACCGCATTAATGTGTTATTAAATATTTCAATATCAAAGATGTACGCATTCGAATATGTTTTGTCAAAGTTCCGAATATTTTGATTCGAATTTTTCCGACGCTCATCGCTACTACTTACATATGTACCGATTGTCTTTTCTATACTTATCTATACTAATATGTATTATAAAGTGTAAAGATTTGATTTTTGTTTATTTTACCAAAAGATTACACAAGTTCTTATATTTAATGCATTTTTCTGATGAAGAATATAATAACATAATATATAATTGTAAGAACATGATAAAGGCAGCATTGACCAAGTCTCTCTACACTAGGCATGGCCTGTCACGTAGGGAAACTACAAAAGTTGTACTAAAATTTTGAATTAATGCCAGTATATGATAGAAATGTACAATAAATATCTACGCATGCAATACAATTAATTATTTTTAATAACAACTACAGTTAAATTATCTAACAACAGTTTTATAATATAATAATGTGTTTAAAAACGTAGTGGAATTGAAGCAATAGCAATCAAAATTATAAACATAAAGGTATTTTATCAAAAATGAAAACACATACAAAAGCAAGCAAGTACAACCAGTTCAAATCAAAAACAATAAAATCAGAGACATTAAATTAGAGGTTTTATGAAGCGCTCAGTGTCATCGTAAGTCCACTTAAGTAGTTCTTTTTTTGTGATTACTTTCGTTTCGCGAAGTGATGCTTTGGCAATATGGCAAATTTTGTTTATTTTATTGTAAACATAAGGTTTCATGAAAGCGCAGAAACGTCTGGCAAAAGTAGAATTAATTTTTGGCAGTGGCAGTTTGAAAACTCGTCTCTTGACCATATCTTCATAATCAGAACTGTTGAGAACTATCTTATGAGTTACCAGTAGGATTTTGTGGATGTACAGTTTTCTAACACTAAGCAGTTGAGTTTCGTTATACAACAGATTCGTCGGATATCGGAACGGCTGTTTGATCATAGTTTTCAGCACTGCACGTTGGGCCCTTTCTAGGCCGATTAGGTGTGATGTGGCAGAACCACCCCAGGCTGTAATGCAATACGTTAATAGCGGTTCACATAGATTATAGATTAGGTTCATATAGATTGTTTCTATGTTTGTTTAATATTGTCTTACGTTGTTTAATTTCAATATATGTTTGTTTGTAAGGATTAACCTTATAAAATAAACAAGCGATTTAAAAAAAAAATTTCATCATTTGGAAGTTTAATTTTTTCTCCCACTAGACTATCACTATATAAGGTTTACTTTATTTAAAACTAGCTTTTGCTCGCGGCTTTACCCGCGTAAAAGTAGGTTAAGTTAGGTTTTGTTAGTACGCGAGATGACCTCCAGCCACCCTGAGGTTTGACCTGGGGGTGGAGGACTTCGTGGGCCTGCTCGCCACTCGATCAGCACCAGGTTCGAGAGGCGGCGTGCGTATTCCCACGCGCGCCTCTGTGTCGTGTCTTCGTCCCCTCAAGGGGGCAGTAGAGGGTCTTTTTTATATAGTGGCCTACCGTTTCACACGGCGCGCCGAAACCTCGGTTGGGTCGCGATTGCATGTGAAAGCGATTCGCGCGGCCCCGCTGTCTATGTTTATGTCGAGGAACACCGTGGTAGGTTTAGTTGGTTTTACCGGGGTATCTTTCCCCCGGTGAGCCCGACATAACTTCTTCGTCGCCCCGTGGAAAGGTAAAAGCACAGGTAAAAGCAAAACAATTTTTTTTTACTTAGACAGTCAAAAAAAATTGTTTATGTTAGTAACAGTAAATTTTAAGTAAAATATAGCCTATGTTACTTGGTAATAATATAGCTTAGTAATGGTAAAAGAATATTTAAAATCGGTTGAGTCCTTTTTGAGTTAAATCATTACAAACAAAAGATCAAACTTTCCTCTTTATAATATTGGTATACATATAAGATTTGAAATTACACTTACCACGTTCAATTAATGAGTAATTAAGATATAACTACATTTGTAACTTGTTAATGTTTCCAGATACTGCCTTAACTAACATAGTATTAAGCATATAAACGTGTTCATTATAAAGTTACCTACCGGTTTATGTCTTACATATTCCGCCATTTTGTCCGTATCTACACAATTTATTGTGTTTTCGTGTGCTTGTTACTTTATAATATTTCGGTTTGATAGTGAGCTGGGTTATATCTATTGATTACTAATGCGATAAGAGATGCTAGTTGCCTCAGTAGTGCAGCAGTGGTGTTTGATTGCTATGCGAGAGGTACCGGGTTCGATTTACTTTTATAATATTATTTACTTATTTAACCACTTTTTTACATCAACGACATTTTACAAAATAATTCTGTGCCTCCTGTGAAAAGTGATACAAGTCAAAAATCAACACTTTACAGGAGAACATAAACAAGATTTTAAAAAATCAAGATTGCTTTCTAAGTGGGCTAGGTTAAACTTAAGTAGTTTTGTAGATAAAAACATTCACTTTCGCTGTTCATTTACAAGTTTGTGGTCGATATTATAGTTTTAAAGTAATTGTTAAAAAACCTGTAAGTTGTACCTTTTTTATTTCTAATACATGCTAAAATTACGTGATAAATGATACAACTACAGTTAAATTATATTGCGCTTATCCGGTTGTCACCACTGCGGCGACTGCCGCGACGTTACTGAGGACACGGCGCTGCACACTTTGGCGGTTTGCCCCGCCTGGGCATCGCAGCGCCGCGATTTGATCGCGGCAGTCGGATCGGTTGCCCTCTCGCTCCCGGCCGTAGTTCAGTCTATGGTCCGGAGTGAGAGGTCGTGGAACGCCGTCGCTTCCTTCTGCGAGGAAGTGATTTCCATCAAGGAGGCGGCGGGGCGGGAGAGGGAGCGTATAAACCCTCTCCCCAACCGCAGAGCCGGGCGCCGGAGGGCGCGGGACGACCTCCAGCCACCCTGAGGTTTGACCTGGGGGTGGCGGGCTTTGTGGGCCTGCCCGCCATCCGTTCAGCACCAGGTCCGAGAGGCGGCGTGCGTGTTCCCACGCGCGCCTCTGTGTCGAGTCCGTCTCCCCTCTAGGGGGGAGACAGTAGGGAATTTTTGAGGGAGTCCTTTGGGTAGGTCTCTTTGGGTAGTGGCCTGCCGTTTCATACGGCGGGCCGAAACCTCGGCGGGGTCGCGACCGCATGCGAAAGCGATTCGCGCGGCCCCGCCGATAGTGGTTTTGTTGAGGAACACCGTGGTAGGTTTAGTCGGTATTCCGGGAGGTACATTATTTCTTTTCCATCTTCTTTTACCCCGGCGAGTCCGACATAATCCCTCCGCCCGCCCCCGCGGAGGGATATGCGTCATTGCATTCCCCCACGTAAAAAAAAAAAAAAAAAAAAAATATTGCGCTTATAAGTTATCTTCATGTAAGAGGAAATATTAAATATGCAAATAATGTACCTATGTCACACTTACACTACAAAACACGAAAAATAATGTGTGCAGCAATTACTTAGAGGTAATAACTTGAAATATATCTATATTCACAATATTTTTGCTAAAATCCATCCAGTTATATCACTTGAAAAATGGAAGCCAACCAAACAAAAAATGGAAGCAATCCCATAAATGGAAGAACATGAGTTAGATCAAAAAAATCGTATAGCACAGAATTAATATTACACGTTCATTAACTGGGATGCAGAATAAAAACATCACTTAAAGGTGTGTATTCGCAGTTTTCATCACATTATTATTTATAAACGCATTTTTAGGCTAATACATGCACACATAGACACTTACACGCTCAGGTTGTGGGATGAACTCCCTGCCGAGGTTTTCCCACAAGACTACAGTATGGGATTCTTCAAAAAGGGTGTTAAAAGGTTTTTAGAGGGTCGGCAACGCGCAAGTGATGCCTCTGGTGTTGCAGGCGTCCATAGGCTACGGTAACCACTTACCATAAGGTTGGCCGTATGCTTGTTTGCCACTTTGGTAATATAAAAAAATATATATTATATTTTTACTTAAACATGTTAATACCAATTAAATAGAACTAAGTAAGTCATTAAAGTCTATACTATTAGCAATAAAATAGTAGAGTAGAGCGCTGTTCTACTTACACTTGAATTATCTCAGTCTAAGCATATACATCGCCTGCAACTAAACTCGGAAATAAACATGAGTAACCTTGAACGTGATATATGCGCCATTGATTTTAACCCAGTTTACAATACCGCTGACATTAACACTTCCATGTCGTACGTTATTGATAAAGTACAATAAGCTATTTTAGCAACACGATAGTAACTAAACTAAGTATAATATCAAACTATGGATAACCCCAGTCCTAGTTCGATGCAGACGACACCGCGACAAACTACATAAGAGAGCCAAGCAGTGTCCCGATAACTCTATCCTACAAATTTCTTATAAGAGATACAGAAATTTCTGTAATAATCAATTGAAAAACTTTGAAATAGAATATGAAATATCACAATTACATCAAGCTTCATATAACAGCAAACCACTGTGGAAATACGTTAAAAAGGTTACTTTTACATCTAACCAAAATAAGACAAATACGAGTTTATTGAAAACACATGGCTCTCCGTGGTCCTCTATTAACAACATAAATAGGTATTTTGTAAACGTTGGCAAAACACTAGTTGAAATAGTTCAAAATTAATGCGGTAGAAACACAAGCGATACTTTCTCACGACCTTATACCCATCTTAAAAGTGGCAAATCCTTTGTCATGTTAGAGCCAGATGAAAGTGAGGTAGAACACCTCATATTAAATTTAAAAATAATTGTGGGTATTGGGGTAATATCTCCACTAATATTCTCAAAGCTTTTAAGCATATTCTGGTGCGTCCATTAACGCATATTTTTCGATATTGCCTCTCGGATGGCATCTTTCCCAAATGTCTTAAGAAAGCAATAGTAATCCGGTAATAAAAATCTCGTGACGAACTACAGGCCGATCTCACTATTACCTTCTTTCTCCAAAATACTGGAAAAATTATTAATAAAAGACTAGTAACATATATTGAAAAGAACTCCCTCTTCTCCGACATGCAATTCGGTTTTAGACCTAAGTTATCAACAGCAGACGCAGTACATCATTTAACCAGCTATATCTCAGAGGAACTTGGGAAGAGTAAGCAGGTAATTGGCATTTTCCTTGATCTGGCAAAGGCATTTTTATATACCGTGTCTGTTCCTATGTTTCTAAAAAATTGGAGGCACTAGGAATTAGGGGAACACAGTTACAGCTTCTCACAGACTATCTACAAGATAGGTACCAATGTATCAAGATAGATAATGTCGTCAGTGCCGATTTGAAATTACCCCAATTCGGTATTCCTCAAGGAAGCGTCCTCGGAGGTACCCTCTTTCTGGTGTACATTAACGAGCTCTGTAATCTAAGTCTACATCATGGAAAAATTGTTTCATACGCAGACGATACTGCGCTCCTTTTTTCCGCTGACACCATTGCGGAAGTCTATGAATATGCACAGTGCGGTTTTAATATAGTAAACAAATGGCTTCAATATAATATGCTCACCTTGTATACTGAAAAAACAAAATTTATTAAATTTTGTATGCGTAGACACCAACCTCATTTAAGTCACATTAATCTTTATGCACATTACTGTAATAACATTACTGCTTGCACATGTCCTGTTATCTCAAACACTACTAATATTAAATATTTCGACACCTCCTACGTATATTATCGTAACTGCATATGACCAACTTTACAGTACGACCAGTCAAAGATTTGGAAACAGATTTTTTAAGGTGGTGGTTACAAATTGCATTCTATAATTATAAAAATTGGCATACAAGTATAAAATTACGAATACAATACTACTCCGTATAAGGTTTTATTTAATTTATCTAGTTTTTTGTAAAAGTCACATACGATATTTGTCGTTGGATTACATCATTCGCTAACTATCGTATGCGTTAGTTACTGTAGTATACGTGGTAAATTATAGGCTGACACATAACGTATGTTACAAATACGATATTTCACTAGGTTGTGTTTCACTAAAATATTATTGTAAGTTATACTTAAAATAATTATCGATGTAAAACTCTTGTAAAATCATATAAGTAGTATCTAACCGATTATAGATTACCGGGAAGGATAGGTTAATGAAAATAAATGGGCATATATGTACATAGACATGTTTTAATAAGTAGATAATTGAAGTAACGCACTCCAGTCCCTGGAGTGTTTAAAAAGAAATTTATACACTTGTAACACAAATAAAAATTATCTACTAGTAACAGTATTTACTAATAAGAAATAATATTACCCAGTATCAAAGTAACAAAAAATAATATGAAACAGTCTCAAAGTAATAAAAAGTAATATTAACCAGTCTCAAAGTATGTAATAAAATTTAGTCTTCGTTTTCCTCTTAATTTAGGTATCTAATTCTTTTATTTTGAACATAATTATTAATCGTAACAAAAATAAACAATCCTCATAGTTAACAATTAAGTAGTAGGTAGGAACTACATAAAAACTTAAACGTTTCAATTTTTCTAATAAAATTACATAATGAGATCCTTAATTATTTAAAATACGTAACTACTTGCTTAAAAACCCTTGGCTCTAGAATGAAAATTATCATTATTATTAATTGCAGGTAGACTATTGAAAAATTCCGGTATGTGCTAGGTATTATTTGTGACTGACACATGCTGGAAATCGTCCATTTTCGCTTTTGGAATTGGCATACTGCTTGGATATAATTATTCAATTGAATCAATATTGTTCGCACGTTGCCTTCTTGTGCAAGTTTTTACTGTCAAAATGTGAGTCCTCAGCATCTAAGTCATATTTATAAAATAATTTATAGGGTTCTTCCGGTTTGACATATATTTCTTTTATCTTGTTCCATTGTACTTAAACTACATTAATACTCTTAGACCAATAACCCTTTAATATCTTCAGGCTAAAATTTAAAAGATCTGTGTAATTCCTCTACAATATATGGCTTTCCATGTTGTTTAGCAAAACGAACTAAACAAGATCACTCAATCGGTGTATAAATGAGCTTGTTCTTAGCAGTTTTCTCTATAAGAGCGTGGACGCTGTCACCCTCATTTTGGGTATGACCAACTTCTAAGAAACAGTGATGTATGGTTATCTGATACAGAGCTGCTGCATAAAAAATAAAAACACGATTTCGAATTTGACCTAAGTATTCAATTGTCAGATAAAAATCGAAATACGTCTCTATTCCTTGGTCTTTACACTTAGAAATGTATCTAAATAGACAACTAGAGACCTCATTTGAACTGCGTCTGCCTTGCCCCTCATGCCACATAAGGCAAGTACCTTCTTGCTCAACTACATAAATTAAAAGTGAAATTAAAAACTGAAAACTTCCGTTTATAATATAAAACACTTATATTGCCATACGGAGCTGTTAAAACTTTCTGAAAATCAAAAGACGCTACTAACATAACTATTTGACATTTTGGCTACTTCTTTATCTAACACCTTTTTTTGACGAGCGACCTTCTTATCTCGCATGTTTTTCATGTAAGTAGGTGTATTTCAGGTAACTAGCGGTCGCCTAGTGCTCGAAATTCGACCAAAGTTTGCCTGTAAGATATTGCTGATATATGTCAATATTATTGATATATGTAACCATAGTTACGCGCTTTGACTGCGTGTGTCAAATGCATGGTTGTGTGCGTGTATTGTTTTTTCATTAATTTAATGTATTTCTAATGCATATTTTATATAAATATTAGGATTCGTCACTCCTTCTCCATATAAACTTAAGCTGTGTCAAGTTTCATACTCCTCCGTCCGCGCAATTTTCGTAAAAAGAGGTACAAAGTTTTTGCTTCACGTATTAATATATAGATGAGGGAGCTGCTAAATTCTTAAAGATGTGACATTTATCGCATTGGTTGTTCTTTGGGACATGGAAAGCTAGTTTAATACTACGGTACTAATACTGCCTCTGTGGTCTGACGGTAGCTTGTTCAACCGCAGGTCGTGAGGACCCGGGTTCGATTCCCAGGTCGTGCAATGGAATTTTCGGTTAGGAAATGCTTAGAAACACGGAGTCTGGTATATACCCGATAAGGCAATAGGCTCGCCTCCTATTAAGTGGGACTCAAATTTTATAGTGGAATGTGGGTGTCCAACACCTTTGCCTACCCGTTTGGGGATAAAAGCGTAAGACTATACATACATACATACATACTTATACCTACCTTACTCTATTTCTATACCTTATATCTTCTATACCTTGCTCTAATTCTAATGATGGTATTTGGCTAAAGGATATTTCCACCGAATCAGATAATAAATCCATTATGACGTTTATTTTTCAAGATCTATAGTAGATGGGAGAGGAGAATCTGCAAAAAAAACATTGAAATTCGTCGTAATAAAATATTTTCTAGAAGAATATTATAGTAACTTCAGGTGGCGCTTATTAAGTAAACACGTAGTAATGTCCATCTCCCAATTTATACCTTGTTAAAAATAGTTATTGTAAAGTATATGTTGTGAATTGTACGTAAAAGTGATTAAGGGCACAGTGACACCAAGTGACAATGTTATCTAACAAAAGTGTGCTAAAATAACGTTACAATATTAGTGTTAAAACTGATACTCAGTTCCAGTAATAATTTTTAAATGAACAGTAAAAACGATATAAATGTTATCTATAGTGAAATTAATTTATCTACGTAAAGTAATTAGAGCCTAATGGTAATAAAACAACCACAATTTGATTCAAGATAAGAAAGTTATATTAGAACACAAATCCACGTCCGTTTTTTATTTAAACTTGGGTGCTGCAGTAGTTCCATCTATGTATAAAGACGTGAAATAAAAACGAACTATCGATTTAAAGGAGTGACAGTAGTAATTAGTTCAATTTCTCGCCGACAGATGTCTGCATTGTGATAAACGCTATAATTATATCCGGGTAGTCCGAGTTAAGAGCCACAGAGGGCGTTACTAATTCTATTCTTTTTGCTATAAGATGGATCCTTATAATGAACAAAATGTTACTGTGCGTCGCAAAAAAGTAATTCATGATTCCCCTAGCAGTTGGTACGAAGATACAATCAACACTTCCGTGATTTTAAATCATTCTATAAGCTCGGCACGGAGTTTACCTGACTTATCCAGAGCGCTTTTGAATGATGAACTTGCAGAGCTAAGGACGGAATTAAGTAAACTCAAACTCGAATTAGAGAGAACACAGGGGGAGGTAGAAACATTAATTTCTGAGAACTATTCTCTCCAAAAAGTTATATCTGGTCAACAAACCAATATAGAACAACTGAAACTTATATGTAACAACTCCACGGACTTCAAAAAGCTTTCAAAACGTAAGAAAAAACAACAAAGATGCCAACAAACTATTCATACCGAAAGCTTCCCAAATCTAAACGAAAGTTACCACAATCTAAACGTCAGCGCGAATGTCGCGGATACGTGTCTGGAGCAACCTGATACCAATCAAATGGACATAGCGGAAACCAAAGGAGATAGTATTATAATACCATGTAGCCAGTCATCTTGTGACCATTCCACAATTCAGCACAGCGAAGAATCTGTCAGAGCCGAAGATAACCATCCCACAATTCAGCACAGCGAAGAATCTGTCAGAGCCGAAGATAACATTGAAGAAAAATATATACCTATAGAAAAACACAGGATTTTGATACTTACCGATAATCATGGCTCACATGTTAGACACCTGCTACAAAGGATCGCGGGGCCCTCTTATTTCGTGTCGTGTTTCAGCAAGCCAGGCGCCACCACTGATAAGCTCCTAGAATCTTGCTTAAGAATGTGTGAAGACTTCAATAAGTTTGACTGTCTGGTACTTATGTGTGGAAACGAAGACAAAAATCCCTTGGTAACTCAGTCTATTCTATATTACTTTATAAGCAAACTATTTCATACTAATGTTCTAATATGTAATGTGAAAAGAAATAGGTTTCTAGGTGAAACAAAACTAAATGACCTGTTGTATCATATCTGTTGCCAATTTACTCACTGCTCTTTTGTATATTCTGATTATAATATTCCTATTAAAATGTATAACCATTCAATGTCAAGATATCTGTTAAGATATATACTTCATATCTGTTATAAATATAGGTATCAGCAGTTTATGAACAAAAAACCCAATACTGACAATTATAACTGCAATACTATTGATTACAATAACGTAAATAATAAATATATTACTCTTGATAAGTGCACTCAAACTGAAGCTTTAACTGCTGATGCTGATTTATCACGTAAGTTTTTTCTCTAATAAGAATAGTTATTGTAAATATAATAAACGTAAGGCAATTTCTCTGCCTCGTCAAATTAAAAATAGGAATAGAAAGAGGCAGCCTCGTCCTAAGAACATTTTATTTTATTACCAGAATGTGAGAGGTCTTCGTACAAAGACATGTACTTTTTTTAACAACGTTGGGGTGTGTTCTGGTGACCTTATTGTTCTAACAGAAACATTTCTTAACAGCTCGGTGAACGATACCGAATTGTTCCCAGCCAATTATACTGTGCTGCGTAAGGATCGTGCAAATGATGCAGGTTGGGGCGGCGTCTTACTAGCAGTTAGGAGTTCTTTTACGATAAAAAGAATCACGGATATAGATGACCTAACTGAGGACAAAGAAGTGTTATTTGTTTTAATTACATGGAAAGGTACTAAACTACTTGTAGGTGTTGTATACTTACCTCCTAGTTACAATGATAAACAATACCTAGATGTCCTAACATGTTTGGAGAATATTATAAATACATACTCGCAGTATACATGTATCATTCTGGGTGACTTTAATTTGGAGTCATGTACTAAGTCTGTTAAAAATCAATTTAATAACTTTTTAGAATATTGTAGGCTCCGGCAATGTAATACTATTACTAATAAATATGGATATATTTTGGATCTTATCCTTACGAACACAAATTCAAAGCATATTAGTGTACTATCTGATGTTGATCCTTTAGTACCGATGGATGCTTATCATCCCCCCTTGGAGGTTTTGTTAGAATTACCATTAAATACTGTTTCTGTAGAACCACTGAGTCCTGTCCAAGTGCTTAATCTCAGTTCTGAGTGGAATTTCCGTAAAGCGGATTTTCAAGGGTTATATTCCGAAATGGCTAGCATCGACTGGACTGAATTATTTAATCAGAGCAGCATTAACCTGGCTGTAGATATTCTTTATGACAAATTGAATGCTACCATTAGTAACCATGTCCCTTTAAAAAGAATTTCATCTTATCGCAAATATAAATATCCGTCGTGGTATAATTCTGAAATAATACGGTATATAAAATTAAAGTATTTTAACTTAAGAATGTTTAAAATGCGTCGTCTGCAATTTAATAGAGACATGTTCAAATATTACAGAAGTAAAGTGAAGAAACTAATTAATGTAGCATATAAAAAATATATTAATTCTATTGAGAGTAACATTCGTTCTGAACCATCTTCATTTTGGAAATACGTAAAAGATAAACAGCAAAATAAGCAGCAACCTAGGGAATTCGTCTATGTAAACAAATCTGTACAAGGACAAGAAGCAGCAGATGCATTTGCAGAATATTTTAGCTCAGTTTTCCATGATAACATCCCTTTGTTAAATCCGGCGGCAGCGGAACATAATGCAACAGACGGAGGTTATGTTTCAACTATAGGTATTAGTAACATTGGTTTAGTAGAATTAAGACACGCATTAAGACGACTTAAGTCATGTTCCGCCTATGGTCCAGATAATATACCACCATTCTTAATTAAGGACTGTTCGTCAGTGCTGGAGGAACCCCTTTTATATTTATTTAATCTCTCTCTTCAAAATAATCTTTATCCCAGTAAATGGAAGCTCACTAGGGTTACCCCAGTACCCAAGAAAGATGCATCGACAGATATCACTGACTTCAGACCAATTGCTGTCTTGTCGGTATTTGGCAAGCTATTTGAGTCTATTCTCAATGAATGTATAGTCCGCCAAATTAGAGGACGTTTTAGCTGCTCACAGCATGGTTTCCGAACAGCACGCTCTACACTTACTAATCATGTTAGTTTTGTTGACTATGTTAGTGCTCATTTAGGGTGTGGCTCACAGGTGGATGCAGCATATCTTGACTTTCGTAAGGCTTTTGATCTGGTCGATAATGATATGCTCTTAACAAAGTTTTCCACGATAGGATTTAGTACGAAGCTCCTTGAATTCATGGCTGACTATCTCAGAGATCGAAAACAGTATGTTAGGGTTGGCAACTATGTATCGCAGGCATACTATACACGTTCAGGCGTGAGTCAGGGTAGTACCCTTGGCCCTACCCAGTTCCTCATCATGATAAACGATCTACCAAGTGTTCTCTCCAAAGCCAAGTGTTTAATGTTTGCTGATGATATTAAATTATTCATACCCGTCACAAACATCAGTGATTGCGCCTCACTACAGTGTGATTTAGACAGCGTTGCTAACTGGAGTCGTGCAAATAGGCTATCGCTTAATGCTGAAAAGTGTAGTACGATAACTTTCTCTCGGTCCCGTTCACCTATCACTGTAAAGTACGAGCTAGCGGGCATGCCTCTAAAACGTGTCATGGCTATCCGTGATCTGGGACTGCTTATTGACCACAAACTTAATTTCCGTGAGCACATACAGCAAGTTTGTAAAAAAGCCAGTAGATCCCTAGGGTTTATAATAAGAACTGCCTCACAGTTCAATAATGTTGAAGTCATAAAGCTTTTATACAATGCCTATGTCCGCAGCAAACTCGAATACAACGCTATAGTTTGGAATCCTCAGGAAAAACTTTACACTCTCATGATAGAAAAAGTTCAACGTAAATTCACCCGGTATTTATACAAACGTACGTATGGCTTTTACCCCTTTCTGTATCCATCATTATTTGTCTCCGGAATGGTAGGTCTTGACACCTTGGAACTAAGGCGGAAACTTGCTTTGTTAATGCATTATTATATGCTTTTACTCAATAGGATAGATAATCCGTCTGTGCGTGAGTCTATTTATTTCTATGTGCCGGATAACTATTTGCGCGGTTGCGGCCGTAGGCAACACAGACTTTTAGCCTATCCTACTTCATGGCGAACAGCACGCGCCAAGAATTGTCCTACGGCTTGTGCAATTAACATGTTAAATAACTTTTTGGAAAGGTTCCCGGACGTGGATATTTATTTCACTCAACCGGGTAATGTAAGAGTAAGTGCAATAATGTATTTAAATAATTTAATATAATGTTACCTGTTTAATTTTAAGTATCTTCTGTTTTTGTAATAATTTTTGTAATGTTTCTTTTTTATGTATTTCATTTGTGTGTACATTATTCTATGTTTTTAATTGTGTTCACCTAACATATAAGTGCCTTGGTCTAGACTGTAAGCTTATATTGTTTTATAAATAAATAAATAAATAAATAACGAAGAAAAAGATTTTAAGTATAACATACTATAAAAAAAAATATCATGATTCCAGTGTAATGTATCGTAAGTTTAAATACAGATCATATTTATGAAATTTTTCCGAAGTAAAATATCTCAAGTAATACATACGACAGCAAAACGATTGCAAAATTCCACGTATAATAAAGTAACTTGTACTTACAATGTTATACTGTGCAATACTTCAAATGCTATTTATATAAATAAATAGCATATTTTTAAATATACTAAGTAATAATAAACAAAATACCTGTATTTTCCTGAGACTTCTCGTCAGCAGGCATAGAGGTAGATGACTTTTCACCACACACACTTTTGAACAAGTAACGGTCGCCGATTTTGTAGAATCAGCATATTATTATCTTTAAATACTGAATCTACCATTTTTCTAGCTCTAGACAAAATTCTTAATAATATTTGAAATACTTAACCTGAACTAATATTATAATAATGCAAAAATAAAACATTGATCTACAATGGCACGCGAGTGCGCCCCTCCCGCGTACTCTATGGTAACTAATAGTTACGCGGCGTTCGCGCAACGCATTGGCCCCTCGCTCCTCTTTGTATATTGCCGTAACTAATATTACGATACTTTACTGTGGATCAATACATACATACGATATTTTACGGATGCAGTAATGAGGTTTCTATTGACAATTTCATAATTTTGATTAGTGCATCCGATAAAATGTATAAAAAGAAGATCATTAATGGAAAAAAGCAAAATACTTAAAATTGTTGGTTACGATAATTTATGTAGGAGGTGTCGATTTAGGTGTTATATTAGACCGACTTGTCAATCCCAGCGCCGGGCACGCCACAATCGTGGCGGTAAGACCCGTTCTTAGAGAGTGGCTGGAGAGGCGTCATGGCACCCTCACGTTTCGTCTGACGCAGGTGCTGACCGACCACGGTTGTTTCGGTCGGTACCTGTGTCGAATAGGCAAACAGGAGACGCCCGGTTGCTATCACTGCGGTGACTGCCACGTCGCTGTCGAAGACACGGCGTTGCACACATCGGTAGGTTGCCCTGCTTGGGCCACGCAACGCCATGTCATGCACGCGGCAGTCGGTAGAGTCGTCCTCTCGCTCGAGGCTATGGTTCTGTCCATGGTTTCGAGCGAGAGGTCTTGGGATGCCGTCGCTTCCTTCTGTGAGGAGGTGATGTTAGTGAAGGAGGCGGCGGAGAGGGAGAGGGAACGGTCAATCCCTCTCCCTAACCGCAGAACCGGGCGCAGGAGGGCGCGAGACGACCTCCAGCCACCTTGAGTAGAAGCCTGCGGGTGGTGGACCTATTGGAGCTGTCCACCGCCCGATCAGCGCAGGTCCGAGCAGGCGGCGTTCATGTTCCGCGCACGCCTCTCGATGTTGCAAGGGGGACTAGGTCCCCCGCTTTGTCTGTGTTTTTGATGGTTGTGTGGGACCCGCCACGTCCATCGGTGGGTCGAACCTTTGGCGGGGTCGCGATTCGAATGCGAGAGCGATCCGCGTGGCCTCGCCATAAAGGTGTGAGGAACACCGCGGTGGTTTTAGTCGGTTCAGCCCAAATCCATCTTAGGGGCTGGATCCCGACATATCCCCATCGCCCGCCCCAAAACCGGCGATGGGGAATGTGACTTGCACATTTCCCCGCGTAAAAAAAAAAAAAAAAAAAAAAAAAAGGTTTTATATTAGACGACACACTCTCCTTTAAAGAACATATAATTGCTTTAACTAACAGTACGCAAATTATAATTTGTTTTCAAATAATTACGCCTTATTGCTGATCACAAACTCATCATACATTGTTTCAGTCTTTAATACAATATTGCATTACTTCATGGGGCGGTAGCGCAAAATCCTTCATGTTAAATATTGAACGAGCACAAAGAGTGCTTTTAAAAGTAGCAACCCGACGACCTTACCGCTTTTCCACACATCTTTTGTATGAAAATTGTAATGTATAAAATGTCCGACAGCTTTTTATAATGTACACCGTACTTAAACAGCACGCAATGCTTACGTATAACATCAACCTTACTAACACTAAAAGATGAAAAGATATTGTCTGTACCACACTTTCAGAATCAAAGTTTGTTTTTACAAATAGATTTATCACATTCTTAGGGCCTTTTCTTTTTAACGAGATAAATAAACAATATATATGACCTAAGTTATATAAGATCTAAGCGGATAGTCTGTCAGTACTTACAAACTTTAAATTAGGAGGATACTGAAGATTTGTTGATTGTTGTTAAATAAGTAATAACAAGTTCCATGATAATAATTATAATCTTGGCCTATTTTTGCATATATTTATATAATAAGTATGGTTAATTGTATATAATTTAGTTCCTAGTAGTATATTGTAAGTGCCCTTAACGCCTGTGGCACAGGTTTACCCTAGTACAGGCACCAATATTATATTACCTATATTAAGTACTTTATGGACTGTATTCATGTTTTACCACTGTAATCAATAAATAAATTATTATTATTATTATTATTATTATTAGTGGATGGGACTGCTGTGCATGAGGTCTCGGGTTCGAATCCCGGGTCGGACCAACAAAAAATTATTGGGATTTTCTGTTAAAAATCAATCTCAATAGCAGCCCGGAGTTTAGAAGTTGGCAGTGTTAGAGACCTCTGTGCCTCGGAAAGCACGTTATTAACCTGTTGGTCCTGCGCCTGATCTCTCTTCAGTCGTGTCGGATTACCGTCCCATCGGATCATGAAAGTTAGGGAACAGAGAGTGCACTTGTGTTTGCGCACACACTTATGCACTATAATATTTCCTGCGCAGATGGCCAATCTGCGTTAAGACTGGCCGCCGTGACCGAAATTAGGTCCGGAGGACATTAGTTTATTATTACAATTAAATAATGTAGGCAGATTAGGCAGATAGTAGATTTCGGGGACATTTATAGATATCACTTTAAAGTTCTCCGAAGTCTGAATCTCCGAAGGGGTAGACAGGAATGTGAACCTAAAACAATGCTAGTGAAATGACTCTATAATATCTACAATCAGCCATCTATGGTTTTAGATACCATGTCATAAAGGGCGAGTCTATTGTTATCAACCAAAGCCAGCCTCCTGTTATTAAAAAACTCCAGACAGAAGAGCCCAATAAGGTTTTGCTAGATCCGGGCATTGAACTCTAGACCTCATGCCAAGCAGTCGCTTTTACTACCGCTGTGCCATCGAGGCATAAGTATGATAAAAGACACAGCTTTTCAACAATCCTGTAATTGTAGATGTATGTACATATAAATATATGAGTGATGTCTGTCCTCCAATCGAACAAGGATTTGTAGTCCCATATGTAAATGGGATCCAAACAGCATTGTTTATATCTAGGTTCCACCTAAATTTACACTAGCCATGTTAGATATTCACAAAACGAACTAACCGAGCTCACTGAAATGTTTGCTTAACCCGACAATCGAACCCGTCACTCGTTAGTCAAACGACACACCGGGATTAATGCCAGTACACTTTATTTCAACGTTTATACTGTGTAGTATGATTTTGATGTCGAAAGAAAATATTTTATTTATTGATTTAAGAAAGACAAAACAGGAATAATGCTTGTGTAGCGGTGGACTTTACGAACGATCTTCTACATTGCAAATGGTAAATGTAAATGTAAATTCATATTAAATTTTAGTTAGTGTAACCTCGCCGTTCATAAGTGTTGTTTTGTGATCTTAATGAATAAATATATTACGAATTTGGTTTCTTTTTTAAACAACGGACAAAAGAAACAGACAGTCTCGGGACAACTATTTTAATAACGCAACTTTTTTTGTCTAGTATGGGGATCAAACCCGCGATATTGGATGAAGTAGCAGTGGCTCCATCCATGCAGTCAATATTATGTCAACCTGATATTATCACTACATATTATTATAAAACAACTCCCGCCGCGTCTGTCTGTCTGTCTTTCTGTTCGCGATAAACTCAAAAACTACTGACCGGGTTTGCATGCGGTTTCGTTAATAGACAGAGTGATTCAGGTGGAAGGTTTAGGTGTATAATTTGTTAAGGTTTTGTATTACCCGTGCGAAGGCGGAGCGGATCGCTAGTTAATATTTTATTACATATCTCAGCGGCACACTGGTGGCCAGACACAATAGATGTTTATTTCTGGTATTCTAAGACTTGACCGATTAATAAAGATGCAATCGAATATCTTTGGTTTTATTATTTGGTATCTGCCTGAATAAGAATCAAGGATAAGATAAATTTTTCAGCCAGGAAAACAGATTAGCTTTTGGCCTGACACGGGGTTTGAATCCTAAAACACAAGTATACATAGTATACTTTACCACGTTACCGCCGATACAGTTGCCCCAAGCTACTAAACTATTAACGCAGCATCTAATATTGTTAAGTATATAACAACCAGATATATCTATATAAATAAAAATCATTTGCCACATCTATGACGGAGCATCACTTAAGAATTGCTTGACCGATTTGGCTGTTTTTTTGTTGTGTTTGTAGTTGTCAGGACAAAGTTTGTGTGAACGAAAATTTGCGAAATATCCGTAGGAAATGCCGAAAATTTAAATGGTAATTTTTATATCAAAAAAATTTATTGACGTTTTGATATAGAATTAAATTACGTGAAATATATTTGTTTATAGATTGACAGGTCGACAACGGCAACCGGGTCTGCTTGTAATAGATAATAATATAATATGCAGAAAGAAATCTGTGTATCTGCATAACATAGACATGGTTGGATTTATCCGTGTTACTATACAGCCAGTAACACGAACACGTGTTACTGGCTGTATAGTAACACGGATAAAAAAAATAAAATAAACAACGCGATAAAATCCGTATAAATTGTTTAATTTCAATAATATGTATATATTTAGAAAAAAATTATATATGTATGTTTATCCATTGTCTAGTACCCATAGTACAAGCTCTGCTACGTTTGGGCTAGATGGTGTTGTGTGTATGTGATAGAATATTATTATTATGTGATCTAGCCAGCGTCTCTACATACTGCTGTTAATATCACCGGCTATAGCGACCAGCAGATTATTTGTGCTGTCCCGCACTCGACGCATCAGAGATGCAGCTCTTTTAATGCAAATAGGCATTATCTACCAGCCAAGCTTTTGGTGCTGCAGAAATACTTAAAGTAGGTGCTTTTAATAGTGTCTAATTTTAATGTAATATACTGATGTAAATTATATCTTAGAAGGAATAATATAATTAGTATATTTCCTATCTATACTAATATTATAAAGCTGATGAGTTTGTTTGTTTTGTTAAACGCGCTAATCTCAGGAACTACTGGTTCGAATTGAAAAATTATTTTAGTGTTGGATAGCCTATTTATCAAGGAAGACTATAGGCTATATAACACCACGCTATGATCCACGGGGGCACATCTAGTCTAATATAAATGTGAATGTTATTTGTTACGCGTTCACGCTTTAACTACTCAACCGATCATGATAAAATTTCGCATACATATTTTCAGAAGTACAGAAAAGAATATAGGGTACCTTTAGTTCAGAAAAACGCAATATACCCGAGAGATAGAAATTTATTGACATCATCATCATCATAAACTGGAGTAAAGCTGCGGGCATAACTTAGTGTGTAATAAACTAATATACATATATTTAATAGAGCTTTGTTATTAGTCTTATTTAGTCCACAAATATAGCGCATTGGTAGCTAGAGACAATAGAGACCCATATAATATAGTTGTTTTTCATTCGACATCTTCATTAATTAGAAAATGAATATAATTTGATCGCTTTTGTAATGAGTTGTGTCTTTGACAAATAACAAAAGTGAGAAGAAATTGTCAATACGTATATAGTTTCTCGCCAGAAGAAGTAAGCGGAGATATGACATTCACTTTTTATCAGTCAGGAGAAGAGTCTATTGTCATCTACTAGATAGTATAATAATATCAATCCTGTATTAAATTGCTGGGCACGGGCTTCTTCTCAGTGTGAGAAGTAGAAGTAAGTAGTAGAAGATAGTTAATTATCGCTTTCTTTAAAGGAAAACATCGTGAGGAAACCTGCATGTCTGAGAGTTCTCTGTAATGTTCTCGAAGATATGTGAATTCTGCCAACACGCACTGGGCCAGCGTGGTGGACTATGGCCTAACCCTTCTCACACTGAGAAGAGGCCCGTGCCCAGCAGTGGAACAGTTTAGTACAGGGCTGATATTAAAAACTTTATGCTTAAGGTACAGGCTAGAGGCGAGAAGCTAAGGTAGTTAATTTATAAACTTACATATAACTCGCTGCTTTCAGCATGAATGCGCCGGCTCGAACAGGGAAGGACTAACCTCTGACAGAATATTGACGTGAAATAGCAGTATTCAAACTGTTGTGTTTCGTTCGGTGACTGAGATTGCCGGAGGCCCAATCACCCTGTTTCCCCTTTCCCGCTCCTTCTCCTTCCCACTACTCTTCTTCCTTTCCTAAAGGGTCGGCAACGTGCAACTGATGCCTCTGGTGTTGCAGGCGTCCATAGGCTACGGTGACCACTTACCATATTCAGGTGAGCCGTACGTTTGTTTGCCACCATAGTTGTATTAAAAATTTATAATTTATGTATATATAAAATTAGCAACCACTATGGTAGTTCCATAACATAATGCATTGGTTTTTGCGGTGGATTATGAGCTCTATAGTTCGGTTTCCGGCTCGTACAAAATGTTATTGTGTTGTATTTGGGGCGCTTCGCTAAAATCGTTCTATCTCTGAGTTGTTGCATACTGCGCGTTGCATCTCTTGTTTTGACCTCTCGTTGCATTATTATAGTGTGCTTACTATTGCAGTTCACTGTATTGTCTTCTTAATTAGGTCTATTAAGTCTATTGGTGCAAGGCCCAAAGAAACCAATGAAGGTATTCTGGCTTCCGTTAGGTCTTCTACCTCAAGACCCCATCGAGTTCTTGTTTATATGAAAGTATGTGTGTATGTATATAATTAGTACTTGCCTCTGTATATAATAAAGTTAAGACCAATATATCTCGACCAGAAAGAAAAACCCACACGGTTAATGAATTAATATCACTTCCAGCTAAATGTGTCTATTTACGTCTTAGTTTATGCCACGGAGTAATGAAACTTGGACACGGCTTCAAACATTCTGAGACAGAAATTGTGTCGGAATATAAGATAGGAATTAAAACGCGTAACATTAAGTGTTTGGGCTTATAATTACTGTGGTCGATCTTAAGATTTCAGGTTTGATTTATTGGTTGGCTACGTTTTATTAAATAATAATATCAGCCCTGTATTAAACTGTCCCACTGCTGGGCACGGGCCTCTTCTCAGTTTGATAAGGGTTAGGTTACAGTCCACCACGCTGGCCTAGTGCGGGTTGGCAGACTTCACATATCTTCGAGAACATTATGGATAACTCTCAGACATGCATGTTCCCTCACGATTTTTTTCCTTCACCGTTAAAGCAAGCGATAATTAACTATTTAATACGCATATAACTTCGAAACGTCAGACATGCTCGCCTTAAATGTGTCTGTTGAACTGCAATAGGTGCAACTAAAATCACTGTAGCGATATTTGAACACAATTAAATTCTATCATGACTGTTGCCTGTAAGTTACCGTAGCTTAAGGTCAACATTGACGTTAAACAAATAAAACCCTGACTGATTACTTATATAATATATTTCGATCTATTGGCCAACGCTCGGATCCTGGGCTACACAAGGATTTCTTCATTTCGTCTGGTTCCTGGCTAATTAGCTTATGGAGAAACGTGGTGTGATGTTCCTCTCACACAAAGGGCCTTTCTTTCGACCAGGCTGGGTGATAGTATTAGGCGAGCCGCGGTCCGATGTTTGATGTCAGAAACTTGTATTATATAAACTCAAACTTCGCTTGAGCGATTTAGGATTTTGCAACGCCATCTCTTTTCGTATGTCGTGACTTCTTGATCTATGTAGAGGTCGCTACAGGTTCATTTATTCCTAATACAATTTTTTGTAACTGATTTGCTTTAGTTCCATCAATGAAGTACACACAGGCAGTCTTTGGCACATGGCAGCTATATGCCACATCTACCGTCCTCATATCTCCTCGTCTAATAGGAAACAATACCGTTGATCGAGTGGGTGTTATATGAACCTCACGGTCCTTACACGTGTAAGACTATATTTATATTATTGTTCCCACGCTTAGGTAAGAAAAATAACAGTTGTGTTAATTCTTTATATTAAGGGCGCCTTTATATAAGCGACTATTCGTCACGTGTCTGTAGCGTTTTGTTCTGCGTCTGTAGCGCAACTATTGCATGATTGTCACTTTGTTCGCAGTTCCAAAGTTCAGGGTCAAGATGGACGTCTTTTTAATCTTTTTTTAAGTATAACACTCAGCATTATGTATCACGGGATTTTATAGATGTTAAACGCTATCGCTGTCCCGTGATAGACACGATAGGAAATCTTTAGTATATCATATGTGATTCATAAGACAGGTGACCGGTTAAACCATTTTAAATAGCATCCAGTCTTGTCAAAATTATTTATGAAAGACATACATGTTTGCTCAGTGTGCGTTTGCGGGATTGAACACAACAAAAATAAACAAAAGACACACTGGTACCCCAAATTGTCTTCACCGACACTTAGCGAGGTATGATTTTAGATAAGGCACAATACGCGATGGTATTTATTAATATAGAGATTCCGCTTTACCCTATCCTGTTAATATTAAAAATGTTAAGCATACAATCTTATAAAATAATAAAATATCGGTTACGGAAATGTGTAACGTTAAACTATAATTACGGTAAAGTCAACGTTATTTATTTTTCGTTCTAACGTCTTCTGCGATAAAGGGATTATTCCTTGGGCGGTAAAGAAAGAAAGAAAATTATTTATTTGACACATACCACAAATACATAATAAAAACTAAAAAGAAATAGATACAAAAATAAACTTAGCGAAACGAAAACAAAACAAAAGAAATAACAAAATACATATAAAGTAAGTGTCAACAGTAGTGTCAAATAGGGCCCAGTTCAGGCATTGCATTAAACGAAGGACGCATTTATGTTCGTCAGTCCTAAGCTCCGCTGAGCAACAAACGACGCATACATCTTTTAAGTAGTTGTCGTTTATATAAAAATCTTTCTTGGTGCATCGATTGATGAATTATCGTGAAGCCGTAGTGCTGCCTTAGGCGCAAGCCACACAGAAATGGGTCAGGCTTTGGCGTGGTCATTTAGTACGTGAATACGCCATAGGAGCGTTTCTGGGATGGCGCCGCAAAATATCAGCTGGAGATTTATCGGCGATGACCAACTGGTCAATGCACGACTCCAAAGCTTGGAGTATCGTCAAATGGTTGCCAGTCTCTCGATTTTCTATCGGATACGTTTCGGAGAGTGTGCAGAGAAAGTGCATTATTTGATTTTCCTTTCCCATTCTACCATCGAACGACCAGACACACAGAACAGCGCCACAGGTACATACACTTTTACATATAATACGTACCGCAAAGGAGTGTAACTCATTACCTAAGTTTGTGTTGCCCGAAGAGTATAATCTGGGCGTCCGCGAGTGAATAGGTATCTTTTAGGCAAGCGTGTTTCATCGTCGATTCCATCATCACTTAACAATAAAAAAAAAACAAGTTTAGTGCCAGCGCCATAGCATGCTACTTCACTTCCTTCCATATACTTAAGAGATTTGCTCTATTCGGTGGAGTATACGCCATCTTTCTCGATTTTCGGCCAATATCTTGACTTCCTTATAAGACATGGCCTTTGCCTTTTCTATTATTTGTTCAATAAATGCCCTTCTGGGTGTAGACCCAGAAGGGCATTTATGTGTATTTAAAGTGGAAGGAAAGCGAGGAAGGGGTAGCCCTTCCTCGCTTTCCTTCCACTTTTCCTTTTATGATTTTTTTTATAAAGTCTTCATGTCCTATTATATGGCCAAACATATTACCTCTTCTGTACTAAATTGTCATCAAAATGTTGCATTCTTCGTGAACAAGGTAAGCCTTGTCCACGAAGAACGCAACATTAAATTAATTCAACGTGGAAATACTAAGGTATTTCCACGTTGATTTTCTATTCTGTCTAGCTGATTCGTCACATCGTTCACGTATATTTTATTCGGAATAAGAAAGGAATAGGCAAATTCCCGCGCTATAACAGCGCCAGACGCCATATTTGTGTGAATTGCGTCTTAGCAGTGACTCTGCGCGACATACAGCGACCAATTTGAAGGCGCCCTAACACATCAGTTCCAGGAAATTGTAGGTGTAAGCCTGTGGAATACTTTTCAACTTTCCTCAAGACGACTTTAGCGAGGTCTTTGTTAATAATTCTCAGAGTTGCGGGTGGTGAGCGGCTTTATTGTTCTGGTAAAATAAGTAAGTATCATAATATTGTGTAACGTTTACGCGAATTTTATATATATTGGAAATCAACTACTTATTACGAATGTTAACGCGGTTTATTACAAAAACACAATTTAAGAAAAAAGAAAAGAAAAGAAAATCAAAATTGTTTATTAGACATAAGAGAATACAATATTTTATTTGAATCTCCAAACATATGTACGTAATTAAAAAAAAATATTATAAATATTGATTATCCCGCGTAAATTCTCATATAATATACACAGAATATATAGTTAAGTTAAAAAAATATACTAACACCACACTGCAAATACTAAAGGCAAAAACATAAATTATCTGCGAGTACTTTAAAAAAACTGCACTACAAGACAATGATGAGAACCATCACATGATTATAAGCTCTCCGTGACCTAGACTGTTGAAAAGCAAGCAACGAAACGTCTTTGAAAGAGAGAATCTGAAATAGTGTTTTTAAATACACATGTATATATTTTGTGTGTATTAAAGTCTGCCTACCCCTTCGGGAAAAGTACAGTCAGCCAAAATGTGGTTTACCACTCTACGGTTGAGGTTCATTCACGTTATGAAACAACAAGGTCGAATTTACCTTGCAATAATATATTGACAGTGACCATTGCTCTCTTTATCATGGAATATATTTACGTCATGATATATGTCAAGTTAAAAAAGTCAACCTTAGCGATAATGATCTCACAGAAACTGTACCGTCAGCCAAGAAAGTGGTCTACCAATTTTGACATAAAATTGGTAGACCACTTTCTTGGCTGACGGTACAGCACAGAGCCTTATTTTAAAACATTATTACAAATTTCATCAGAGGCAACCTTAAATAAAAAAGCAATATATCTTTCAAGCAACTGTAAAAGGATTAAAAAGCAAATAACGGGATAGTATGCAAATAAAGGAAGGTAAAAGGTATTAAAAAGGACCCTTGACTCACCTTTGTTAAAATATAAAAAGGTAAAGGAATATCTGTGTTTCCTTTCTCTCGACGTTTTCATAAGACTTTTAAAGTTGTTAATGAAATTCATGATTCGTTCTCTGCATTTACAGCGTGTAACAGAAAGGTGTGGTCATATTTAAGTGTAACGTGATATTGCCGTATTATTTATTTGTCTCAGTGTACCCTTATAGAGGATAATGGAAAACTGACACAAATAAATCAGTATATTATTTTTATAGACTATACCTAAACAAATAAGTTCAAGAGGCTGCTTCGCCGTTGCCACTGCGACGAGTATTGTGGGTTCGAATCCCACACGGGACAAACATTTGTGCTATCTACAATTAATCGTTGTGCCCAGAATGGGTGTTCTTTGTGACCATTGTTTGAATGTTTGTAAATTCCTCCGCGGAAGTTGTCCTTTCTAACAAAAAAACACTAACAGCTGACTCAGTGACCTCCGTGAACCCAAAAATGACCAGACTAATAAACCCGAAAAAGATATTTTTATAGTGATTTAATGAGTTTGTTTCATATTTAAATAATTAATAAATAAAATGTAAGAAATTGTCATTAATATTAAAATAATTTGTTTTGATTCGGGCTATCAAAAGAAATTATTTAAAATAATATAGACCCAGGTTATTTATCAGTAATACATACTGTCCTTAAATATGACCATACCTATCTGTTACATGCTGTATAATGCTGAAGGACTTTTAGAGATGCCTATCTGTAATATCGAATGGGTAAACGGCAATCGCCTCCTATTACGAGGGACTTAGAACTATGGCGAAAAGTGAGTGTAGTCTAAAATTTTTATCATAGATAGGAAGAAAGAAAGAAGCATTTATTTGCACAGAATACAGGTGGTACCAGGTTTAACAATGGTGAATAGTTCAGGCTATATTTTGCCTGTATTATACATGCAAATATTAATAATTATATAAAACATTAAAATATCACTAACAAAATGGCAATCAATATTATAATTTAGCATATTTATCATTATTATATTACATATTAAAATTTACAAATAATCAGATTCATTATTTTTATGTTGCATGAACTCTTATTATATAAAAGCACTTATCCACAAGCTAGTTTCATAACTTAAGTATAAAACTATTTAAATGAAAGTTCTCTTAGATTCCTAGGCAGTTTATTTAAAAACTGATATGCACATGTGATAAACATTTTTTTTTTAAAGGTGGTTCTACAAAAAGGAATTATTATTTTAGTAGGATCTCTTGGTCTGTATTTAGTTACATAATCTCCTTGAATTTGAAAAATCATTATACTTCCTTAAAAAAACTTATACTTCAAGGACATAAATGCAGGTCAATGACAGCAAATTAAGTTTTTTAAACATAGGTTTACAGATGTCCCCTTACCGTACATAGATCACACGAAAAACTGTCCACATTAAGAAGAGTGAGCTCACACATTACATGTATTTGATAGAGAATGACAGTGTACAATTTCGACTGGACAGATGGCATAGTGGCTTAAGTGGTCGCCTCGCCACTGACGCCGCGCCGGGTGTTTTAGGTTTGATTCCCACACGAAACAAAATTTTTGTGATACACAATTAGTTGTTTCGAGTCTGGATGTTCTTTGCGTCCGTTGTTTAAATGTTTTTTATAGTTTCCCGGAATACAGGATTTATACCTAGTATAGGATTTATACGGGAGATACCTTATAAATAAAACAAACTGTAGGAGAGCCACGAATGGGCCGCCTCGACTGGAGTGATACCACGGCTTCACAGAAAACCGGCGTGAAATAGCGCTTGCGTTGTGTTTCGCCAAGTGAGTGAGGGTACTGAGGCCCAACCGTCCTCCTCCCTCTTCTAGTGGAGGCAAATTTAAATGGAACGCAACGCACTTGTGACTTCTCTGGTGTTGCGGGTGTCTATGGGCGGCGGTAATCGCTTACCATCAGGCGAACCGTGTGCTCGTTTGCGTCCTTACACCATAACAAAAAGAAAAAGAAAGAACAACAATTTTTCAACAAAGTACTGTTTGCGAGGGATAGAAAATTATTGATAAAATCTTTATTACCGCTAGCAAGGCTACGGGAAAAATCTAGAATGTAACATAAAAACGTGGGTACAAAGAGACGTCGTCTAACATATTTTATATACGTACAACATGTTACATAATAAACGCACATCCTGAAAGTAGTTTCTTCAAAATCGGCTACTGAATCAATTCCAGCAATTTTTAATATAGATAATTTTTTATCCCTAAAATAATTAAAACGAATTAAATTATAGGCATCCATTTATTAAACAGCTGAAATAAACGAAAATGTATTATAATTCAAGACAATAAGGTTTTTGATTAAATAATGGCTATGATGTTAAATTTATTCTAATATATCCATACTATCCGCGCACAATAAGGAGAACTAATTCGTTAAATTAAAATATTTAAGTACATAAAAGTAACATATTAATGATTATATTTCTCTTATCACAGGTACTTTCTAACATATTATATTAGAAAATACCTGGTCCTTTGGGAGGCTTACACGGAGACATGGGTCCAACGTGAAGAGGCCCTTCGAGAGTTTTAATCAAAAGTGTGATGGAACACCTACAGCGGCACTAGCCGCAGCAGGCGTAGGAGTATTGCTACGTATGGATTCTAATATATGGGCTATAGGTATGGGTGTTTGGTGGACCGGTATATTGCTAACTATGGATGAAAAACGGCGTCTGCCCTGAATACTCTTATAGCATAATGATTATATTATTATTACGATTTAATAATCTAATTGGGGTGTTTCACAACCTGTGCGTTATACCTGTGACATGTTGTATGATATATCTACCAACACTAGAGCTAACTCACCGATGCCAAGGCTTTCCAAATTAGCAAATAAATATAGTGATGTCGTTGATATACACACAGACTCTGTCCATGTCTGAAGGACATTATTGTATAAATGTGTTTACAATATATGTAACAGTGTCTACGAATGTTGGCATTCTCAAATAAATAAACACTACCGTCATAAAGAAAGCAGAAGCATAAGCAAATATTTTTCAAATATTCTGTCCGACGCGTCTTTTTTTTACGGATTGCGAATATATAAAATCGTAATTTTGAAAAATATTTTAGGTGCGTCTTTTCATTAATCCGCTCCTGAAGTTTAGCTACTATTTAACAATAGTACCAGTCATTTAAACTAAAATTAGTCACAAATTATTTTAAAATAAGTACATTTTATATATTTTTTACATATTATATAAGTGAAGTTATATATGTATATAGATAAATAATGCTAGTGAACAATTCCCTGAGAGTGCAAATATAAATAAAAATCACCAAGTGAGGGTAGTTGCCGAAACCCGCACTTCACGAAGGCGCCGCTGAGCTCACAACAGTCAACCTGTGACCAAGATCGATGCAAGTCGGTGAAAACATCGACGGCCTCTATTGCGTAGTGGTTAGTGTAACTTACTGCCACGCCTGAGGTCGCGGGTACGATTCCCACACAATTCAAAAATTTGTTTGCATGAACATGGATTTTTGTCTTGGTCTTGGTGTTTCTATGTATAATATATATATATTTACAAAAAAGAAGTGTATATGTAAGTTTATCCATTGTCTAGTACCCATAGTACAAGCTCTGCTTAGTTTGGGCTAGATGGTGTTGTGTGTATATGATAGAATATTATATTATACCTTTAAATAATTACCAACGCGATTAAGAACTGTTAACTAATAATATATGTAACTTTTATTATTAAATTATGTAAGTTATGTATGTGTACTAATCGTGAAAGAAAAAAATTTATGAACATCGAATAACACTTTACCCATCTCGGGCAGGGAACCCAGGTGGCCCGATCGGCATTGCATGATTTGTAAGCATACACTTGCTATAGAATCGACGTGGCAGGTAAGGCTTTATTTAAAATTGTCCCATTGTTGGGCACTGGGACTATATAGGTACTTATCTTATATAAAGACTAGATTTTGCCTGCGGCTTCACTCGCGCACAAGTAGGTTAGGTTATGATAGTAGCGGTGCTTTCTTTTTTAAAATAAAATAAAATATTGCCTTCGTTGGTCGGTAATAATATACCTTTCTAATGGAGAAAGAATTTTTAAAATCGATTGAGTCGATTTTAAGTTACAAACAAACAAACAAAACATCATATCTTTCCTCTTTATAATATGCTGTCATATATTGCACACAAAAAATACCTGTTTTATTTTGGAAAGATTACTTGCAGTTTGGATTACAAATTAATCAATCAATCCCTACAGCTAAGCTAAAATGCTTGTGTTAAGAGTGTAAGGTATAGTGTCTATATTTGTTATTCCGTAATGTGGGTATGCGCTCATATTGAATAAACCAGTCAGCTATCCACCTCTGTGTTTGATTGACGTCCCATTTGGCGACGAGTAAAACGAATTCCACGTGCGTGCAAATTGTTATTAATAATGCCGATCGGTCGATTAGAACCCTTTGACATTAATTCGAAGCAGTGGCCGTCGTATATTCGCCGTGTCAAACAGTACATACTACTAAACGAGATTAAAGAAGACTTGTGTGTGCCGTTGTTAATTACGGTAGTGGGTGAAACGACATACTCGTTAATGTGCGATCTTTGTGCTCCGGCGGATCCAGAAACAAAGAAATTCGACGAATTAGTACGTTTGGTGACCGATCATTTAGAACCACAGAGATCGGAGATTGCCGAACGGCACGTGTTTCGTTTGCGTAGACAGCGTGTTGGAGAATCTATGACAGATTACTTACAAGATTTAAAACACCTCGCAACCACGTGTAACTTTGGTGCAATGCTAGAAGAAAACCTTCGTGACCAATTTGTTTCGGGACTATCGAACAGTGCGATGCGATCGCGTATTTTCGCTGAGAGAAATATTAAATACAAGGAGGCTGTGGAGCTGGCTCTGGCGTTAGAGGCTGCAGAGAGGCACGCGGAGGTGAGCGCGGCGACCGCCGCCGCAGTCACGACCTCAGGTGCAGGCGGCGACGCGGGCGAAGGCCTGCATAAGGCGGACACAGGACGACCACGTGGCGGAGGAGCGCGCCGGTCGGGGCGCAACCCAGGCGCTAGGGCTGACGGCGGCGCGGTGTCGAGAGGCGGCCCCTCTGCGGCGGCACCGGCGCAGGCCGCGTCGACTCAACAGTGCTGGCGGTGTGGAAAACCACATCGGCCGGAAAGATGTCGGTACATCAATTACAACTGTGATGAGTGTAACCAACGTGGACATTTGAAAGTGATGTGCAAAGAGGTGCGTAATAGTGGTCGGTATAATAGGCAAAACTACGTAAGTGAAAACGATTCGGAAGACGAGGATTTGTTCAACATCGAACTGACGTCTAAAGGTAACAAGCCTTACTTTGTTAATGTGAACATTGACAGTTACGAAATTAAATGTGAAGTCGATACTGGAAGTCGTATTTCGGCGATTAGTGAAGACTTTTATAAACAGATGTTTCCAAACAAAAAAAATTCAATCCGATAATTTAATGTTACGATGTTATGCAGGAACGCGGATTGAGTCATTAGGATTTATATTAGTCAATGTTAAACTAGGTAATGTTACGGCAAATAATGTGCGTTGTTATGTAATTAAAAATGGTGGATGCCCATTATTGGGCAGGGATTGGTTAAAGTCCCTCCATGTTAAACAAATAAATTTTAATGAGATCACTGCTGATCCATGTATTAGTCAATTAGCTAAAGAATTTCCTGAGGTTTTTACGGACAAACTAGGAAAATGTAAAAAATTGCTCCAATTGCAACTGACGGACCAGGAACCCGTGCACGTGCGGGCGCGACCCGTGTCGCTTGCGCTGCGCGCGCGTGTTGAGCGTGAACTCGAGCGGCTGGAGGCCGAGGGCACCATCTACCGGGTCGAGCACTCGGACTACGGTACACCTATCGTGCCTGTTATTAAGACGAACGGCGATATTCGGATATGTGGCGATTACAAAGTGACTATTAATCCTAAACTTAAGCGTGAATTTTATCCTCTCCCACGAATCGAAGAGTTGTTCGCCACTCTAAGTGGGGGAAGAGAATTTACCAAAATTGACCTAACCCATGCATATCAACAGACGATGTTGACGGATGATTCACAACCGTGTACAGCTATAACTACACACATCGGCACATTTGTTTATCGCCGTACGCCATTCGGATTGTGTTGCATTCCGGAAAAATTTCAAAAATTAATGGAGGAGACATTGCGCGGCGTGCGTGGCACTGTGGTTTTTCTTGACGATATTTGTGTGACGGGGGCTTCGAGAGCAGAACACTTGGGGAATTTAAGACAAGTACTGGTTAGATTAAAAGAGATGGGTTTAACCGTAAAACTAAATAAATGTTGTTTTCTACAAGCAAGCGTTAAATATCTCGGGTTCATTATTGATCAAGATGGTCTGCGCCCGGATCCCCAGAAGGTGGACGCTATTGTAAAGGCACCACCGCCTATCGATGTCACACAATTAAGAAGCTTTCTTGGTTTACTTAACTATTATGGCAAATTTATTCCCAAATTAAGCATTTTATTATATCCGTTGCATGAACTTTTAAAAAAAGGTGTCAGTTGGAACTGGAGTAAGGAGTGCGATGAGGCTTTTAAAGAAGCGAAGCGTATTCTCTCAGGTGATAGGGTACTCGCACATTATGAAGAGGGGCGGCCTTTAGTGCTATCGGTGGACAGCAGCGCTTACGGTCTAGGCGCAGTATTGGCGCATCGTTTCCCAGATGGCAGTGAGCGTCCGGTCAGCTGCGTGTCGCGCACGCTCAATGACGCGGAGCGCAACTACAGCCAGATTGATAAGGAGGCTTTGGCAATATTTTATGGTATCACTCGCCACCATCAATACCTGTACGGTAGGAAATTTGAATTACGTACAGATCACCAGCCTTTAAGCTACATATTCGGAGCGAAAGTGGGTATACCTCAAACTGCCGCCAGTCGCTTACAACGCTGGGCTGCTCGATTGGCCGCGTATGATTTTACCATAAAATACATAACCTCAAAACAAAACGGACCAGCTGACGCGTTGTCACGTTTACCTTTAGCACAGGAGCGCCGTCCCACCGAATCAATGAGTTATGTTAGTTTAGTACAACAATGTATGCCAGTTAATTTCCATGACGTAAGTAAGGAAACTAATAAGGATGCCGTATTATCGCGAATATTGGGATATGTTAAATTTGGATGGCCGTCCGTACCTAGTTGCGAAGAAGAAAAACCATATTTTGCACGAAAAACTGATATTATAATGGATTTTGGTTGTCTCATTTATAAATATCGTATTATAATACCAAAACCCTTGCAAACAAAAATTTTAGAAGAAATCCATCAAGGTCATTTAGGAGTTAGAAAAATGAAAAGCTTATCACGTAATTATGTTTATTGGCCGACCTTAGATAATGACCTTGAAACCTTGTGTCGTACATGTGAGCCATGTCGTATGGTGCGGGATGCAGCGCCTCGGGCTGACATGCATCCGTGGGAATTTCCATTGTTACCATGGCAACGCTTACATGCAGATTTTGCTGAATATTCAGGAAGAAAATATTTTGTTATAGTTGACGCACATTCGAAGTGGATTGAGGCACTTCCCATGGGTCGTACAGACGCACAATCAACAATCACGGCTCTAAGTACAGTTTTTAGTAGGTTTGGGCTACCTTCGCAACTCGTTACGGATAATGGACCACCATTCCAATCGACTGAATTTAAAAATTATTGCATCCAAAATTGTATTGCACATGTGACAACGGCACCATATAGGCCACAGGGTAATGGTGCCGCTGAAAATGCGGTGAAAACGGTAAAGAAAGCCATCAAGAGAGCGGTTCTTAGTGGCGAAAATATATTACAAGCTTTAAACACATTCTTATTCAATTACCGCAATTGTGAACATTCAACTACGGGCGTGCCACCGGCAGTATTGCTAATCGGGCGTCGAATACGGACTAGACTGGATGCGTTACGGCCGGACGTCGCGCAAGTGGCGCGCGCGGCTCAGCAACGTCAGGTGGCACATGCAGGAGGCACGCCCCAACCACGTATCCGTGTAGGAGAACCGGTGCTCGCACGCGATTACTCCGCGAATTCACAAAAATGGTCCACGGGCACAGTGTCTAAAACTACGGGACCGGTGTCATACCGCATTGATATGGGAAACGGGTTCGAGTGGCGCAGACACCGTGACCAAATAGTCCCTTTATCAAACAAACCGCGGTTATCACTGTCGATGTCGCGAGCAAGCATCGGTACTCAGAAGGGGGAAGGTGGTAATAATGACAATGATGCCTTCGAGGATGCATGTGAAGCATCCAGGGAGTTACAGGTGGAGGAGGGTAGGGCGAACCTGGCAAATTCGGCCGCACCAGCAGTGTCGCGCTCCCCACCGCCGCCGCCGCCCCCAGGGGCTTCGGCCCGTGCAATACGAGCGCATGTACGCGCAGTTAATAAAGACAATATTGTGTCTCAATATTAAGATAGTATATAAGATAAGTAGTATTTAAGATAGTATATGAGATAGTTTATGTGGTTTTAGTAGTAAAAATGCTGTGTTTGAATATGTTCTGTTAGTTATTAATTAGTTAACATTTAATCTTAGGGGGGAAAAGTGTAAGGTATAGTGTCTATATTTGTTATTCCGTAATGTGGGTATGCGCTCATATTGAATAAACCAGTCAGCTATCCACCTCTGTGTTTGATTGACGTCCCAAAGAGTACGCACACGTCGGTAATGTACTGAGTGGGATTCGATCCCGCGACCTCTCCATCGCAGGTCCAAAGCCTTGTCCAATAGGCTACGTTTAAAAGCCCCTTAATGGTATGATCGGTGGTGAACAGCTCATACATACATGTAATAATGTCCCCCAAATAGAATTTCAGTCATGGCGGCCAATCTTAACGGACACCTGTCATCTGTGCAGGACATATTACAGTGCATAAGAGTGCGGCAACAAAACCCCTATTCTCTCAGTCTCATAGTCCGATGGGACGGCAATCGACGGCTTCAATGGGCGACCGACACGACCAGAGATAGATTAGGCGCAGGAATAACGGTTTTACGTGCTTTCCGAGGAACGGGGATGAGTTAACTTCCCAACCTATTATTGTGATTCCAGCTTCGCCCTCTAGACCGCATTCAGCGACTCGAATCGTCGACTGCCGGGTTGTTTCAAATCGGCTAGACTCCTTGGCGCTGCGTAGAGATGTGGCCTCGCTATGCATCTTCTATCGCTTTTACTATGGGGAGTGCTCCGCGGAATTGTTCGGACTGATCGCTGCCGCCTCTTTTCGCCATCTTCCTACGCAACAGAATTTCGATTCCCATCATTTAGATGGTTGGCAGTCCACAACTGTGCGCTTTTCCAGAAATTTTCTGCCTCGTACAACTAAACTGTGGAATGAACTGTCGCCTGCGGTATTTCCGGACCAATATGAACAACAACTTTTAAATTAATAGACACACAGTTGTAAATTTAATGTTGTATTGTAGCTTAGCTCAACATCTGTCGATCTAGTACAAAAATAAAAACGGTTATGGGGGGTGTTTTTGAAGTAATTTCCAATAATTTGTTGATTTGCATAATTTTCTAATCTTTTTTATTGAATTTCATATTGTTTTCAAAAATTATGCACATGTGAACACTTTGTTTTGTAATGTAGACGGTAGAGAGTATTGTTGCCCTTCGAATAAGCCTATTTTTATCTCAATAAGACCAAAACTTTGGGAGATTTCAATTTTTTTGTACCCACATAGGGAATAATATCGACGAAAAAACAAAATGGCTGCCACATAGCGGGAAAGTGGATTGGGCCCAAGTGTGAAGTGTATTTGTGTATAAAAATAGTTGTTATATAAGTATTTAGAATTTCGCTAGTCCATTACCGGACACACGTATATAATTGAATTTATACTTGCATAAACTTCGGTATCGAACCGGAAACGAAATTAACAATAGTCGCATTCTCTACAGCAGAACAACATACATTCTATATAAACCTTATAGAGATTACTGGACAACATTAGATTACATATATGTACCAAAAATATTTCCCCATTGGGTAACCTTAAGCTTTGAGCTAACCGAGAACTGGAATTCGGACGTAGCACCGCCGGAATTTAAATGAAAATCCTTCGAAATTCAAGAATACTTTTGATCGAAATTTAAAGACACCAGTGGTTTCTACGTTAGAAAATGGCCAGCGACGTTTAGCTGCTTTTAGTGCATTTAATCTAATATAAAGAAAGAAAGCAAGAAAGATAGAAAAATATTGATTTTGGCACACAAGGGCACACGCAAAACACGAAGAAATCAAAAAATCTAAGAATAAAAACCAAAAGTATACAAAAAAAAAAACAGTATAATAATAAAACGAAAGAAAAAAAACAAATACCAGCTCTATAAATTAAATCTCTACACACTGGTTACACCACACCTTCCGCTTAACCAAACGGAAACTGCCTCCATTCAGGTCAAGGTCACGTCAATTTGTCAGTGTGTAGCGATACAAACAATAATAAAATAAAAGTATTAAAATTATAGTTCAACACAAATTGAAACAATACAAAAATGCGTGTCCCGTCAGTGCCAAACTTTGGACATCGCTCAGCGTACGTTGCGATTGTAAAATCGCAACACTGGTATTCTGCGAAATCCAATTTGGTGACGCCGGCGCCTAGTGTCTAAACATATAAAAATAAAATATACTCAAATAAGTAAATATACGTGTAAATAAGATATAAACATAATTACTAAATAGTGTAAAAAAGTATGGAGTAAGATATATAATATGAATGTAAAGTGTTTTTAAATTTTTCCTGTTTATGGTTCCGACAAAGACCTTTTGTGCTTACGCATAGGCTATGTTAAACAACAATAACTTTTAAAGTAATAGACACACAGTTGTAAATTATAAATTTTGTATAGTAGCTCAGCTCAACATCTGTCGATCTAGTACAAACATGAAAAGGGTTATGAGGGGTGTTTTTGAAGTCATTTCCAATAATTTGTTGATTTGCATAATCTTGACATTTTTATTGCCTCATATTGTTTTTAAAAATTATGGACATGTTAACATATTTTTTTGTAATGTAGACGGTAGACAGTATTGTTGCCATTCGAATAAGCCCATTTTTATCTCAATAAGACCAAAACTTTGGGAGATAGATATTATTTTTATTGTAACCACATAGGGAATATATTGACGAAAAAACAAAATGGCTGCCACTTAGCGGGGAAGTGGATTGGGTTCAAGTGTTAAGTATGTTTGTGTATAAAAATAGTTGTTATATAAGTATTTAGGATATCGCTAGTCCATGACCGGACACACTGTATATATATATATATATGGCGGCCTCGATGGCGTATTGGTTAGTCTAACCGACTGCCACGCCTGAGGTCGCAGGTTTGATTCCCGCACAAATCAAACATTTGTGTCCATGGACATGGATGTTTGTCTTGGTCTAGGTGTTTCTATGTATAATAGGTATGTATTTACAAAATGTATATATGTATGTTTATCTATTGTCTAGTACCCATAGTACAAGCTTTGTTTAGTTTGGGCTAGATGATGTGTTGTGTGTATGTGATAGAATATTATTATTATATTATAAAGTTTTGTGCCTATATTCTCAAAAGAGTAGGTGTGTATTACACCTGTAAATAGGAGCTCTCCAATAAAACTTCCTCGACGTATTGTTCACACTGTACTTTGTTTGATACTGGTATAACTACACACTTTGTTACACGTCCGTTTGCCGCGACGGTCCAATTTAAACTGCCGTGAGTCAACTCGCCGGGCTCTCAATCCCCACTCGGTTGGTGTTGCCAAGTTAAAAAGTATTCCTCGATTAAATCGATTTAAATTATTTTATCTCAACTCGGTTGGTGTTGCCAACATAAAAAGGGTTTCAATTTAAAACTTTTAACCAATAAATCGAATTGAATACTATGTATTTTATTACCAAAACAAAAGAAACTTACACACCTACATTTCATCTGCTGCGCCATCCCATGTGTCCCATGTGTGGTGGCGAGCGTAGTACCGTCTATCGGACACAGTTTTAGGTGCCGCTCTACTATTAAGAATTTTTAAATAGTAAAGTCCTATAACACTTTTCCTGACGCGGGTATCGGATCCGAAACATGCACATTCGCATTTATTACCGCTGCGCCAGTAAGGCAGAATACATTCGATATGTACTTACGCATAATTGTGCATAGGTAATGTTGTTGATCTTAAGTAAATAACACTTCAAAAAGAACAGCTCAAATAAACTAGAAATAATAAATATTATTATTATTATTTTAATAAATCTAAATTTGATTAATAAAGCCGCTAAAATTAAACGAAAAGATTCAAATTTCCAACTCTGTTTTCCAATTAAAACAAAGATTTCATATTAATTTCAAAAATATTAATTTTACCTTGAAAGGCAATAAACCGATATTTACTTCTACTTTGAAAATAGAAAAGAAAAAGCAATTAACTACTGGCTACTTAAAAAATGTTTTTCAGATTGGCAAGATTTTTATTTTTTGTTATAGGTAATGGGAATTAACGTAGTCATATTAAATATATATGAATACGACTAGAGCAGCATGGCCACAACGACAGTTATTTAAAAAGGTATGTAGATAATCTCAATATGTATGCATATTCTATGCGAAAGAATAAAAATTATAATGACAAGAATATTTATTAAGAATTAAGTATTTCAGCACACCATTGCGATATAAATTGCCTTATTATAAACCAGCTTTGTGCACAATAAGCGATTATTGATTTAATTATCGAAAAATTCGTATCTTCATGTATATACGAAACATTCATCATTTTAATCGTATGCATGAAGCTTTAATTTTAGCAGATTTTTAATTACGTATTACCGAACATCGTTATACAGTATAACAAGCAGAGGAACAAATCGTATAGAAACATTATGGAAGAAGATCTAAGAAATAGACCATTGCTGTGGTCTAAGGTCCAGTGTACAACGTCAAGTACAATTGACCGAACTACCTAACCACAACCTATCCATCAATCGCGTAATCATCTAATCAAGTTCCGAATATTCGAATATGATTCGATTATACGAATTGATGAAAACTCGGATGCGGAATCTATTTTCGTATATTCTATTCAATTTTATACACCGATTGCACATCGCAATTTGAAACGTGAGAGTGTATCATATACGTACCCTGACATGGATACTTTAAAAATGTCTTATTTATTTTTGCTGCATGGATGGCATAAAGGTTTAATTGGTCATCTCGCCACTCGCCGCCGCGCCGAGTGTTGTAAGTTCGATCCCCACGCGGGACAAAAATATGTGTGATCCACAAATGGTGGTTCCGACTCTGGGAGTTCTTTGTGTCCGTTGTTTGAATGTTTGTAAGTCCGTGACATAGGAATTATACTTACTGTTGTAGGTGTAAAAAAAAACAGGGCAAGTGCGAGTCGGACTCGCCTCCGAGGGTTCCGTACAAATTTGTAGGTACATATCATAAAAAATTGTTGTCCTTACACAAAGACCCTGTTTTTATGATTTAATTACAAATGTATAGTTTTTAGATTTTCCCTATACTTGTAGTATAAGACGGTATTACTTTCCAAATTTCATAGTTATAGGTCAACGGAAAATACGCTATAAGTTTTAATTCCCTTGGAAGTGTCGAAATATACGTTTTCCGCGGCAAAAACGGCCGTATCCTTTTTTAAGTTAACTTAGAAGTTTGATTTTTTACAGCTTCAAGAGACTTTAGACCTGAGTAGGTATATCGTTTTAATTTCAACTCGATACCCTCCCTCCACGCGTTCCAAAGATAAAGGGTCTTGACAGACAGACGGACGGACAACTAAGTGATCCTATAAGGGTTCCGTTTTTCCTTTACGGAACCCTAAAAAACGAAAAGAAAAAAATATATTTTGATTAATCAACTGATATAAAGAAATCAACATTTTCTATGTCACCTGGACAACTTCACAATCTTGCTCTAAAAAGAACTGAATAGATACTACATCCATATTCAGCTCTTAATGTTCAAAATACTGTGTATATAATATGAAATATCGACATATACTTTCTTTTTTTTTAGAAGTTTTATTGTTTTAATCATTATTATAGTAGTAGATGTTACCCGCGGCTTCGCCTGCGTAAATGTACATTAGGTTAGGCTAGTAACAGTACTTTTTCAGTATAAAATGTGCCCTATATCCTTATTCTGTACCCCTGATAACGTCAATGCGAAATTTCATGAAGATCGGTCGAGTAGTTAAGGAGTGAAAGCGTAACAAACAAACACACTTTCGCATTTATAATATTAGTTAAGATTAGTTTTCACTGATCGGTAAACGATTAGCGAGGTTAAGCAACTTTAGGTGCAGTCAGTCTTTAGATGGGTGACCGCTTAGTGGTATTTCATCTGAGCGTCTCCGTGCTTCGGAGGGCACGTAAAAAGTCGGTCCCGGTTGTTGTCAAATTGACAGCAGTCGTTAAGCCATGTTAGAGGCCAACGGGCGGCTTGAACAACTCTTGACAACAGGTTGGCCATTAACCACACGAAAAGAAAGAAAGATTATTTCATTTATGTGTTTAATCTTAGTTAATTTACACTGCTACTTATCTTAACTTCCTATGTATTCTGTGAATAGCGTTGTCGATTACGCAGTTGTTAGTTTAAGATTACTTATAATGTGTTATCTGCTATGTAATTGTTGGTTGTAAACTAAAGAAAAAAAGGCCATAATAACTTATGAAGCGATTCTCACTCGAGCCCGCATCTGTATTATTTCAATACTCTTGTGACCTCAGTTTTGTTTGAGATTGTAACCGCTGCTGAAACCAGAACGCCTGCAAATTTGGCGAAAGATGATCGATTGGTTGTAAGGTCAAGTACCTATGGGTCTGAGCCTCCTACAGTTTGTAGAACATAAGGGTGACCATGGCATACGCAATACTGCTATTTGCCTATTGGCGCCAGTGCATTCGCGTAAACAGAAGACAACTAGCCTATTGGCGTCAGTGCAACAATACCCGCTAATTACTAGGTATATGCGCCACAAGCATAAATACATAGTTTCATGAAAAAATGTATCGCACTAGATCATAGCCATTTGTACTCACTGATCGGTAATCGATTAGCGAGGTTAAGCAACGTTGGGTGCGGTCAGTCTATAGATGGGTGACCGCTTAGTGGTATTTCATCTGAGCGTCTCCGTGCTTCGGAGGGCACGTAAAAAGTCGGTCCCGGTTGTTGTCAAATTTACAGCAGTCGTTAAGCCATGTCAGAGGCCTACGGGCGGCTTGAACAACTCTTACGACAGGTTGGCCACTAACCACACGAAAAGAAGAAGAAGAATATTTCTTATATAAATATCGTTCCATGAACTCTTAACCTTATATTTATACTAATATAATTTTTTTATTTTAATGGCTAACCAACAATTGTTCACATACATACAATAAAAAAAAAACTTAAGATTAGCAGACTGAGCGAGTGTGACAGTCTTTTATAGGTAAGCACAGCATGCACAACTTAACAATAAATGTTCAGCAAACATAAATAACAACAATAGGGACAAACTTTAAATACAAAACAAAATTAAAACAATTAATACTAATAATTATAAAGAGGAAAGATTTGATTTTTGTTTGTTTTTAAGGATTTAGATACAAAACTACTCCACCGATTTTAAAATTCTTTCACCATTAGAAAGCTATATTATCACCGAGTAACATAGGCTATATTTTATTTTTAAAAAAGTACTGTTACTAACCTAACTTAAACTAACCTACTCCTACGCGAGCGAAGCCGGGAGCAAAAGCTAGTTTAAAAAAATTGTATTGCCTCTCCAAAAACTACATCTCAATTAGTTCAACTGTTGTGATGATTAGCGCAAGCGCATAGATAAACGGATAAGAATCTGTTTACTATTTTAGTGTGTAGACCTTTTACTCAATATACTAACGACTAGTATGAAATGAACTGAAAGAAGAAACCAAATTATTAGGTACATTATAAAACTTAATACTACTTTGAACAGTTAAACATACATATATATTTTACACCCACTATTGAAAACATACTCAGGATTAATCAGATCCCACGTAATCTGTGAATCCCCATCCCACCTGAGTTCTGTTACATGTGCGGTCTACGTAACCGCACTAAACATTTTCAGACAATAAAATCAATAAAATTGCCTAATTTGGCAATCAAACAAAATGATAAAAGTACTAGGCTAAAAAAAATAAAGAATAATACATCATGGGCACATCCAAATACGCTCTTACGATTAACCCTTGAACATTTTACAGATAACCGCATCTTCGAAGATATTATCTTAAGCATTATCTAATTACATAAAAACTATCATTCCTAAACCAAAATAACTCAGATGCTTTCGTATCCACTCCAATCTCAAAACAATTTCTTATGCAGCCACAAATCCCTCGAAAACACGATTGATGTGTGGACCTTCTTCGAATACATCAGCATACATAACTAACCCAATTTTTCTGACCCGTAACCATATCACCGATATATCATACCGAGGGTTTATGTACACACGAATAGCTACATCACATCTATATTGAGAATCTGTCACTCGTAAAAATACTCGCAATATCCCAAAAGGGCGAAAATAGTGAAATTTCCCCCCCGCAGGTATAATTTTCATTTCCCTCAGATTTCCTGTCGTCCAAACAATATTTCATTAGCGACGTATTTCAGTAAATATTTGTCACCAGACTATCCAGAGCGGCTGATTTTCCTCTTGAAATCTCGCAGCGCCAGTCGCTGTTCCGATCTCGATGCGAGCGGTTGTGTGACGCTCAATCAAGTATTTTACGTCCGCGAGATTCGACCGACGAACTCATATTCTTTCCAAAGTTTTAAATATCGAACTCATTTTTCAGTGTTCTTTTCGTTATTTTTGAAAATAAGTGTTCTTTTTTTGAAGTGCGTAGTGTTGTACCTGATTAAAAGTTGTTTTTTTTCTCGAGTGTACGTTGTCTACTCGTTAGCGGGGACTCAACAGCATGTGATGTAAGTAATTAAGCAAGTTTTATGGTAACTTGATACTTTTATATTTGTTCGTCTATTCATCATACGCGTTGACATACATTCCTTGCAGGAAAGTTACCGAATAACATGCGAATTTATTGTTTTGTTTAAGTGTCGTATGTGAGTTTTGAATTTCGAATGAATGTGCAGAAGTATTTGTTTTAAAATAAAAGACGTTTATATGTATAGATGGTAGCCTAAAATAAATTACGAAAGACACATAAATGATAAAGTTTAATATTAATTAATTATTCATCAATTTAATATTCGCTACAAGTTACTTGCTCGCTTTTATTAGTTTCGTCTAAGTCTACGGTATTTTCATTCGTCAATTAATTTTCAATAAATTATATTTGTCCCGACCCTGTAATTGAGCT
This sequence comes from Catocala nupta, assembly GCA_963675205.1. Classification (NCBI taxonomy): domain Eukaryota; kingdom Metazoa; phylum Arthropoda; class Insecta; order Lepidoptera; family Erebidae; genus Catocala; species Catocala nupta. The sequence goes on along the minus strand of OY776084.1, from coordinate 6,849,762 downwards.
GAGGAACCAAATTGATTCCAGAAATTGTTGGAATTAATCTTGTACGAGTATTAAACAATCAAGTATTCTAATTTTGACAAATCCGTTCGAACTAGGTCGAACTTTGTTTAATTAATATACATTTTAAATTCAAATTTCATGTTTCTGAAATTAGGCTTTTAATCAAAAATGTTTTAATGATAAAGAGTTTGTTTTGTAATTAGGGTGAAATTATTTTCTGAGAATTTATTTTTCTGTTACTGTACTTTTGTTGAATATTAATGTTCTGCCATATTTTCTCATTTAGTCATTATCGAAGTGGTTGGAATATGAGATGGAAATACTTTTCCAGTCCTTATTTTTTGTTCTTCTAGTACGTAAAGCATTACTTGTGTAATTACGGATTTCTATGATCGTGACGTAATTACTTGCCTGTTAGTTTGAATTATAAATGTGAATTGTGTTTGTATAAGTAATAACAAGGGTTACTTCTCTATTTAAAATAGTAATAATATATTATATAATACTACCTACAATATCGATTTATTCTAGTTTTTAAATAATATAAATATAGGTGACACTTTCTGATATCTTATTTTTATCTATTTGTCTGCAAGGATGCTCCCGTGTCTTGGTAACCTTTCCACAGCCAGTGCGTCGACTGTAGTACTATAGGTTTGATCACCATCCAAGACAAAAAAATTGCATGGTTCATAAATAGGTATTGTTTTAGGCCTATACGTTATTTGTAGCCGTTGTTTTAAAATTTCTTTTGCTTTTAAAAGCAAATTTTTGAAGTTTTGTCTTATGGAAAATTATTGTAGATCTTTACTCGCTACTACGCAAGATCATGACTGTGATATTTTATGTATATATATCGCGCCATATTATAAAACAGAGTCTTCCGCCGCGTCTGTCTATCTGTTCCCGATAAACTCAAAAACTACTAAACGGATTCTCATGCGGTTTTCACCAATAGTTAGAATGATTCATGAGGAAGGTTTAGGTGTTTAATTTGTTAAGATTTTTTTCTACCCGTGCCAAGCCTAGCCACAATCTTCAATATTAGTACAGGACCGTAAATAGAAGAAAAGGATTCGTTCATGCGTTAGGGACTAAGCTTGAAAAATGCCTTGACTTTTCCGAAAGGTTAACAAGGGTTTTATCCGTAGATACGCTTTCCGGTAGTCTTAAGCTGCTGTAGAGATTGCCTGACTAAAATCAGGCAAGTTGAAGGATCAGACGGAATTTCGGAGAACGGATAAATCTTACTTTCTTAAGTTTTGAATACGTCAAGCAATACCGGTTTTCGAATAATTACGATATATGCAATCATATATATAATATTATAATATATTAGTCCTGTATAAAATCTCTCCGACTGCTGAGCACAGGCCTCAGTGTGAGAAGGATTAGGTCATAGTCTACGCTGGGCCAATGCGGATTGGCTAACTTCACATAACTATGAGAATAATACGGAGAACTCTTAGAGAAGGAGGAATCTGCACGATATTTTCCTTCTCCGTTAAAGAAGCGGTATTTCATATTTAGGCGATTAATCCAAAATTAATGGCAATAAAGAGATATTTTGCGATTGTGTTTCTACTTACAAACCTGGACTAATTTGAATGAGGAAGTAGGTACGTTTTTCGTGAAAATCTTTGCTGAAAAGAGGCGCTATATATAGTACATCATAACTATAACATCTGCTAATAGTAGTATAATTAATTGCAGGATCAGCAAAGCTTTTTATTAGTTTATCTTTACTTATTTGATATCATATCTATTCTAATTTAAACCTAAACAGAGTGCGTATATAAATTACATTGGGGATGTTTGAAAAAGTAAATCGATCGACTATAAGGAGAAGTCTGAAGCTTGATTTTTCGGATTTTTGTCTGTCTGGTTTGTCCGTATGACTGTTGAATGTGAATCGGCAACACGCGAAAATGATTTAACGAATTATGATGCGGTTTTCAAAGCTTAACTACTTAAAATATAATCTACGATTTATATAATTTAACTGCACGTGGTCGCCATGTCGTTATCACTGCGACTTTTCTTTTTTAGAGAACTCTGATCAGTAGAATCGGCAATACGGTGCTTAGTGTGATTCGTGTAAATGACGTTACGTGTTAACTGTAATTCAAGCGAACGTAGCTACAGGCAAAATCTAGTTTATTTACATACATATATGTAGTTGTAGTTTCACACCTCTATGTACAAAAGGATAGGCAGAGACATATAAAAGTCACATTTTGCCATCTATAATTTCAGTCTCACGTCCTAAAAGGAAGCGAGGCTACTACAGTAGGGGGTACACACACGGTACACGGTATGGGGGTACACGTAATACATAGTTCCAACATTTTAATAATTCCATATCAATTTCTTGAGAGAAAATTCTATTAATAGTTTGTACAACCCGTAAATCGACCCCGAGACTCATGCACGGTAATTCCATTTATTACCGCAGTACCACCAAGTAAGTCTATTATATAAAAGTGTAGTATATAAAAGAAATACGGATAACCAATACATATAAAATAACTGAAAATAAATACGGGGCTCTGAAATCAAACCTGATACCTTATAAGCGGACTTCTCTAAGAAATGGATTTTATTTCTGCCGGGCAGCCTACCAAAGAGATTTTATTAGTTTTTAACTTGTAGATAATTAAACAAGTTCCTTGGTATTTAATTTTTATGCTGATTTAATTATATAAAGTTAAGGAATAAATTTTAATTTCACCAGTTCATATAGTCAGACTTAGAAATAGTTTAATTCTGAACATTAAATTATATGATAGCTTTTATATTTTAAGTAAAACTGTTTTAAAATTAAAATAAAATAAATGTGAATTCTTTTATCTAATATTATAAAATGAGAACGTCAGTTTTTTTGGAATGTTTGCTATGTTCTACCGCAATGGACAAATACTCAAGAAATGCTGATCTTATTGCTGTCAACACAGCTTAAAAAGTATAAAACATTTTGCACAATCCAGAAACGTAATAATTTATCATTTCATTTAAAAAAAATTCTAAGTCTTCTAGTATGAGAAGGCTTAGGCCATAGGGCATCAGGCTTAGTGTAGGATGGCAGACTTTACATATTATCTTTGATAACAATATGGAAAATCTATCTACTATACTACGAACCTGACTACTATGGAACCTTCAGGTGTTTTCTTTTTTTTTATGGCATATGTTGGTAAACGAGCAGACGGATCGCCTGATGGTAAGCGATTACCGCCGCCCATGGACACCCGCAACCCCAAAAGAGTTACAAGTGCGTTGCCAGCCCTTTAAAAAGGAATGAAGGAGGGAAAGGACAAAGGAAAGGATAGGAAAAGGATCCGGGTAACTGGGCCTCCGGCTCTCTCACTCACCAATACGAAACGCAACAGTACGGGTGCCGTTACTTCACGCCGGTATTCTGTGAGGGGTAGTACTACCCCGGTCGATCCGGCCCATTCATGCTGAAACCAACGAGGATCTACTACCTTAAATGTGTGATATACTGTTGTCCCGTGTGGGCATCGAAACCGCAACACTCTGCGCGAAGGCAGTGGTGAGACGACTAATTAAACAACTACGCCTTCCATGCAATATATTTGTATGAGGGTAGTGTGTTACTATTATCCAAACTACCATCGCGGCCATTTTGCGCGAATTGACGCATATGTCATGCTACTTCTAGAGTCTCACGTGATAGCGCAGGTGATTAGAACTGGGATATCTCCAAACTTTTGCATAGGAACTGTGTATAAAATTTATATTGTTAGTATCGACATGAAATAAGCAATCTTACTCAACTAGAATAGCAAAGCTTTGCCTTGAAATATATTATTAAATCTAATTTGAAACTAGGGTTAGCTAATTTTGCCCAGATGATTGTACTTAGTAGATATGATTAAATAAATAAATCATTATTTCATATTCTTTTTAATTTATTGTTATATTTCTCGAAAGTCCATCTTTACATAAACAATTAATATTTTTACCTCCCTCTCTAGGATTCTATAATGCCTGTGTCCCGAAGGAATTTACTAACATTCAAACAATGGACACAAGGAACACAGAATCGGCACAACTTTTTATTCATCAACCGAGTTGGTAAACTAGCATACGGGCCCACCTGATGGTAAGTGGTCACCGTAGCCTATGGCTTGCAACACCAGAGGCATCACTTGCGCGTTGCCGACCCTTTAGGAAAGAAAGTGGGAAGGAGAAGGAATGGGAAGGGGAAAAGATGGTGATTGGGCTACCGGCACTCTCACTCACCAAACGAAACACAAAAGTAGGAATACTGCTATGTCACGTCCGTATTCTATAAGAGGGTAGTCATTCTCCAGTCGAGCCAGCCCATTCATGCTGAAATCAGCGAGGCTCTACTACTCACTACTTTTGTTCTATATAGCATTCTTACGCACACAGTGGCAGTGGCGAGGCAGCCAGTTATAGTACACACGGCTACACATCAAGTTAGACACCCTATATACGCATAACTACGCTACATACAAAATAGAGAATTGTCGGAAAGGGACAGTGCATAGTGATGTTGATGTAATGGTAAGGATAGAGCGTAACAAAAATATAACGCACTCTCTCGCACGATTCGCAGCGTTCAACTTCTAATAGTTCAAAGTTCAAACAGTCTAGGTTAATGTGTCGCTGTGTGTACGTAGTCGTCATATTTCTAGGAACTCCAAGATCACATATACAATGAATAAACATCATAGTACCTACCATTCATAATAAATCAACATCTATTTAAGGATTAATTTCTTGTTTTATTAAAACTGACGCGCAGCTAATTAAAAGCCAGACGGTACTTTGTTAGGGATGGCAAAACAAAATTTCTAAGGCATTTAAGGCTATATTTATTTTAGTAAGCTTGCTTTTAATAGCAATTAGCCCATTTAAAGACGTCGGCAAAAAACGGAAAGGCTGCTCGGTTTTACTTGAGGATAATAAAACACAGAGCGTTTATGAATAAGATCTTATTTTTTATTGTTGAGAAGCCTGTAAGAGAGACAACTGTGCAGATAGATAGTCACTGCTAAAATAATTTTAATAGGTAACATTAACACAAAACTTATCTTATTTTAATTCTGGGGCCAGTCAGTTTTGACCGGTGACACTTCAACCCAGTGGGATCTTTTGTGTCGGCCCCGAGGTCTATCCCTGAACTATCTCCCTATGAATGTACTGCATCAGTTGCAGCGTACACTTCAGAGGGAGAAGCCTGAAGTCTTCAGGGTTTGGATATGCCAATCCCATCAGACCCATCCTTAGTCCGGCCAACGCGTCACATTCACATAGCAGGTGTGATATGGACTCGTCCTTTTCACCACAGGCTCTGCAGATCGATTGTTTGACAATCTCAATCTGCACAGGAAGTCGTTGGTGCCAAAATGACCAGTAAATGCTCCTGTGAGCAGGCGTATTTGGCCCTTGTTGTACCCGCAGAACTTCCGGGTGAAGAAACGCAAAACTAACTTAATTATAAATATAAAATCGCGCCTTTTTTGGGACTAATCCCACCTGCACTCCCACTACTGTACTGCCTGTGTATCCAGGTTCAACTGTGGCGACCATAGAAAATACCTGAGTTTTGTGACTGACTTGGAAACGAGGAAAGCTAGACTGACTTGGAAACCGTAAATGATTTAATCTGAAGTATGTCGAAGGAGTTGCAAAAACAATATCACTTCTCTATTTAGTAAAGAAAATAAAATATATATTCATGTTGTTTATTCTTGACGGGTTAGTCAGAAGTGTACAGGATCCATTTTAATCAGATAAGTTAAGCTTCCATTTAATAATGAAGGAGTTTATTGCCAAATGATAGACTGGGAATAACTTTCATACTCTCAACGATTCCAATTGGCTAATAGAGAGTTACAATCTTATTTTGCTTGATAATTTTACCATATATCAGGAGGCCAGTTTCGAACCCACGTCGCGTACCTCTGACTTTCGGAAGTTATATGATTTTTCGAAATTATGTGCGTATTGATTGACAATTATCGCCTGCTCCGTGCCTCGGAGAGCACGTTAAGCCGTCGGTCCCGGCTGCCATGAACATCTATGGCAGTCGTTATTGGGAAGACAGTGCTCTATAATATCCTGACACTAATCTAGCCTTAGGGTATCGCTGGCCTTCGGGTTGCGGAGGCAGCCGCTCCGTGTAAAAAATGATATCCAGTCAAATCCGGTTAGACTAGAAAAGCCGAACCCAAGTGACTTGGGAATAATAAAGGCTAGGGAGAAGAAGTTTAAGAAGTTAGACCACGTCTACTTCGATTATTGAGTCCATAATCGGAACCAATAATTACAACAACAATTATAAGCCGAAAGACTAACGCAGCAGTTGGGTGTTACCAATCGCGCAAAACGGGAGGTGGCACTGCAACTCATTAGGGTTCTCCCTAAAGAAATCTTACCTAGGCTTGCGCATAATGAAAACTTGCGCAAATTGAGGCATTTAAGTGAGTCGCATTCATAGTGAAAGCGACGCATTCCGGTAACCCGTGTGGTAAACACGCTTATACAACCCGCGCTAGTAGCTGGAGCATATTTTCTATGCGAGTTGCTTGCATTATAGTCTACGCAAGTATCACGCGCATATAGCTCGCGCCTGTACACCGCGACAACTATTTGTGTCTTGTACAAGTTCATTAGTCATCCTTATTAACACATTACAAAGTAATTTGGCTGCAATGTTGTTTAATGGATGATTATTTATAAAATGAAACCGCACGTTATTTTGTTCTTACAGGCCATGCCAGGCGACTACGAAGTTACATAGTAGACGAATAACGTGATATCATCTTTCTGCCAATGTAACATGTGTAAATGTTAAGCTTTTGTTACGAGTGTGCTCGGGCGTCAGACACCACGTGCGAAAATGACTATATAAACTATAAAAAGTCTTAGTTATCGTCGACCAGTCAGTGCGTAAGCGATAACGCATGAATAGTGTATTTTGTTGGTAGTGGATCCTCGCTGGTTTCATCATGAATGGCCGGATCGACCGGGGTAGTACTACCCTCTCATAGAATATCGGCGTGAAGTAACGGTACCCGTACTGTTGCGTTTCGTATTGGAGAGTGAGAGAGCCGGAGGCCCAGTAACCCCGATCCCTTTCCTATCCTTTCCTTTGTCCTTTCCCTCCTTCATTCCTTCTTAAAGGGCTGGCAACGCACTTGTAGCTCCTTTGGGATTGCGGGTGTCCATGGGCGGTGGTAATCGCTTACCATCAGGCGATCCGTCTGCTCGTTTGCCAACCAATACAAAAAAAAAAATATTAAAATCATACCAGGGAAAGACAGGTACCGAGCAAGAGACAATTTGGGGTGCCAGTATGTAGGACGCATATTTTAAATTCTTATGTCTGCTCATAGCGCGTAAAATGGGCTAGTGGACACCATTTTTCCTTTTTAAAATGGTATAGTACAATTTTGTTTGAAGTACACTCACAAAACATTTAAGGTAAAGAATTTTTCAATCTCGTACTAGGGATGGTGCCAAGTGAATGTTTATGAAAATAAGGACATACGGTTTGTGATGTGCAGACGTGCAAGGGAAGTAGCGGTATACCCCACAACGCTTCCACTTTTTATCATACCATACCGGAATTTACCTTACAATTTTGATGCTATATTTACAAAAATATTTATTTCGACGGCTATTTGCGATATGTATAAAATATTATACAAAATCAATCATAGGCGTAATGGTCTCTCCAGACCGAATTTCGGTCACGGCCGCCGATCTTAACGGCTATCTGCGCAGGAGATATTATAGTACACAAGCGTATGCGCAAACATAAGTGCACACTCTTTTCCCTCACTCTCATAATCCGATGGGACGGTAATTCGACACGACCGGGGAGAGATCACTTTACGTGCATTCCGAGGCAAAGTGGTATCTAACACCGCCAACTTTCTAACTCCGGGCTGCTATTGAGATTTTTTCAACAGAAAATCCCAATAGCTTTTTGTTGGTTCGACCCGAGTATCGAACCCGGGACCTTATGCACAGCAGTCGCATCCACTACCGCTGCGCCACGGATGCAGTTACATATATACAGGAGTGCTCTGAAGAGCTATTCCACCTTATCCCGCCCTCCCCTTTCCTATCCAGAACAACGCGTGCTGGGCTCAGATGCCATCCTTACACGGTGGAGTCGACTAGAGTGCGTACCAACAAGTTTGGGTCTTCATACCTCTGCCGAACGATAAAGGTATGGAATTCTCTGCCAAGGCACGTGTTTCTTTCTTCCTTCAATCCTGGGTACTTTAAGCGGGGTGTGAAAAAGCACCTTCTCAGGCCGTCAAAGTAGAGACCTCAACATCGCCTCGGCTGCTATGAGGACGATGTGGAGGCCACTGCTCTTAGACCACACGACTGCTTACCATCAGGCGTAGGGTTGTCATTTAGACGAACAAAATAAAAAAAATAAAATAGCAGGCATTACAAAATTAATTGAAATAGTTCTTCAAAATTTTACTGCATGGATAGCATTTCAATGGGCAGCTCGCCACCACCCCCGTACCGAGTGCTGTGAATCTAATCCCCACACGAGACAAATATTTTGTATGATTCACAAATGGTTGTTCCGAGGCTGGGTGTTCTTTGTGCCCGTTGTTTAAATGTCTGTAAGGTTCATCGTGACACGAGAATTATTCCTGGTGTAGAAGTTGTATTTTATAATATAACTAGCTGTCCAGAAAGACGTAGTATTGTACAGGCGAAAAAAAAAAAAACCAAGTCTCCACCACACCCGCCATCCTCGAATTCACTGTCAACACACGTACAGAAGAATTATAGATATAAAGATATATAATATAATATTCTATCACATACACACAATATCATCTAGCCTAAACTAAGCAGAGCTTGTACTATGGGAACTAGACAATGGATAAACATACATATAATATACTTTTTCTTTTTTTATGAACAAAATAATTTGTTTTCTCCGGCACTTACCGGTATGATTTTTAAAGGCATAATATTGTTGCGTAGCTAATTTTATGAAGGTATATTAATATGCAGAAATAAATTATGCAGATTCCGCTTTACCCTACCTCTTTTAATATTAAAAATGCTTCTTATATAAACTCGTAACATAATAAAATATCGGTTACGAAAACGTCTAACATCAAACAATAATTACGGTAAAGTCAACGTTGTTTATTTTTGTAAATAAATGGCACTAATTTACAACCGACAATGTAGCTTGAATGTCGGTGTAATAGTGTATATAAAAGGGCTGTGAGTTTCTGTATTTTTGTTATATTATTATATAACAAATATACAATAAACATAGCGACGTTGTCACGCTAAATGGGTAGGTAGAGGTGAAGCTATTACAATTGACTAATTGGAACCAATGGAAAACACAGCGAGGCTTTCGCTGCTGTATATGCCATATATGAGAATACAGTTGCATATATTAGTTAGTTATATTTAAATAAGTAAACAAGCATATTGACTGTTAATCGTATAGCCTATGATCGTTTATAAACGGTAAGGAAGAGAGTTATTCTGCTACCTGTACAAGGGACTAGAGTACAACGCCAGGTCGAAATCGGTGCCACGTGAAATACGTACAGACTACAGAAGATAGCAGTCGAACCGAATGTGGACTAGGAGGAGACCAGCACAGCGATTTTCCTTTTAAAGGCTGACTAAAGCAAATGTGTCTTAGTGCATATAGCTCTTATATATACGAGTATAATAATCAGATGACTTACCACCCGGGTTGTTCATCACCTTAGTAGTAAACAGTAAATGCACGGCTGATGTAGTGGTTTAAATGGTCACCTTTCCACTATCTCCGCATCGAGTGTTGTGGATTGCATACCCAGGTAGAACAAAAAAATAGTGTGATCCACAAATTGTTGTTTCGTGTCTTTGCCCTTTTTGTTAGTTTTTTGAGTGTTTGCAAAGTCCCCTGACACATAAAAATTAATCCTAGTGCAAAGTAAAATAATAGCATCAAATCTTGCAAAGATTCCATATCTCTTTCACTTTCAGTAATGATGGCGAAACATATTTGCGAATACGAACGCTTTCCGCGAAGAATAGACTACGGAACCGTAGAAAAGAGCATTCATGTATTCAGGGAAATGTGAATTGTGTGATTTTACAGCAATACAAGTTAAAAATAACGATGTCACATATGTTAGAGATGTAACATATGAAACAGCGCTAGACACTGGGAGTTTTCTATATTTATGACATGATTAACGGTAACTCTAAGCGCCACGGCTGAGTTATATTTTAGGCAACGTTACATGGTATATGTACAGTGAGCTGCAAAAACGCATACCCATTTTAAAACTAATACTGAGCCAGTAATTGACGCCATCTAACGGAAATCGATACAAGATATGTTATTGATATCGTAGTAGATGCATTACTATAAAATAAAAAGTTTGAGATTTCTTATCATCTCAATTTTGATAAATTAACTTTAAACAATTTTGTTTATCTCTATTCACAATAGTTTATTTAAAAAAAGAACATATTTCAAGGTAAAACAAGAAGCAAAGAATCACAAATCCTTACTTTCTTACTCATATTATAAACACGAAAGTTTGTATGGATGTTTGTTACTCTTTCACGCAAAAACTACTGGATTGATCGATTGCGAAGAAACTTGATATGTAGATAGCTGGAGACCTATATTCACACATAGGCTACTTTTTATCCCGATATTCCCACGGGAACGGGACTTACACGCGTGAAACCGCGGAGAAAAACTAGTAAATTTATAAATTGATAGTAGGTAGTTTATTTTATAGATACCTTCGATGACTCACTATTCTGTTCATACGCAAACATAATGTCCCTGTGTTCGAGTGTATTTTCGGTTGAGATTATAATTTCTTACGAATCTCACAAAATGAGTACGCGTTGCAATATTTATAAAAAAACGCCATCTAGTTAATTCATATTCATTCTAATTTGAGTGTTCACAGAATTTTGAACCTTAAGGTATCCATGGAATATTACAAGTGACTCTACATAGTTTCACGCTGTCTCCGTGGTAAGCAGGGAAGGTATATATTACTCATAATGATTAAATAGTGTAATTGGCGCAAGTCGTTCTATTTGATGTAAATAAATAAATAAATTCGCCAACTATAAGTATTAGGTTCCAAAGAATAGGAGTGAACTTACTGCTTATACTAGGCATAGTTTCAAACTCCTTGGTGCTAAAGAGAATATCTAAACCTAGTGCCCTAAGAGGTTACCCGAGCTCCGCTTCCGACCTCGTTCACAGTTGTTACATTTATTACGTTGCGCCACTAAGACAGGCCATATTACGTTAGTTTTACATTTTCTGCTTGTTTTAAAAGCACTCTGAACAGGCGCATTAGTTACTTTGCGCTTATACTTTAATGCAATTGGATGGTGCCTGGTTTGATTTTTCAGTCGTAATAAAGCGTTTCTAACGCTACATTTTTAGTTGAAGCGCGGCGTCTGGAACTGTATCTGGAAATAGTTTCCCCAGCAATTACGCGAGGCTTAAAAACATGTCTGTTGACATGGGGATGTAATACACCACTGCCTACCACTTTGGGATAAAAGACAGTCATGCTATGATACGTTCCTAAAAGTTCTGGGCATTTTATTAATTCCAAGTATATGGGTCATTCAAGTCATTTGCTTTTATTAGCACTGTCGTAAAACATGTCCAATCAGCTGATTGCCTTATAGGCAGTGGAATATTAATTTGAGTTCTGAACGAGGTTTAGTGACCGCTAGGCCATCTGCCAATCCTGTGAGCGTAGCGTCTTTATCTAAGCTTAGTGGATACAATTTGTGGATTCATAAATCCATTTATTAGAGCCGGGTTTTATTTATTTTACTTTATGCGCAAGATTTATTTATTTTGCTCACATAACAAGTTACAATCAAAGCCATACAAGGTATTGGATATACAGTATAAAGTCTAAATGTAGTTCCAACTATCTGTGCCCAGAATGTTCTAATTAAGAGATTTAGCTGTGTTAGTAGGAACCTAATAAAATATAAAAAGAAAATCAGAAGGATAAGCTGGACGGAATAAAATTTCTATTACCAGCACCGAGTTCGTTCAGTTTCCAATTGACAGTAGCTGTCAGCTGCTTATTGGGGAAACTGGGTGGTTTTCGTGTCCGTTGTTTAAATATTTTATTTTTCCGGTCGCCATCCTAAGCGAGACTAACGTGGGCGCAAACACACGTGCTCTCCCTATTTTTTCACTCTCATAGAACTACTGACTGGCACGACCGGTGAGAGATCAGTCGCAGGACCAACGGCTTTATGTGCTTTTCAAGGCACAAGGAGTCCGAATTCGAGACCTCATGCACAGCAGTTACAATACCTACCGCTGCCACATCTAGGCACTTGGATACAAATATTTATTTATTTCTATTGCGGATGTTGCTTTCTTCTTTATCTAAGGTATGAATACAAAAGTACAACGCACAATTTTTAACGTCTACTTTGCGCTACTATATTGTGTATCGTAGGAGACTTTTCAAATGAACATCCAGACTCGAAAAACCTATGTATAACTAAAGATTACAAGAAAGTTTGTCCTGTATGGTGATCGAACCCACAACACTCGTTCACCTAAACTATTACGTCATCCAGGCATTCCAATTTTATTTTTTTTATCCTAATAATATTAATGCGTCTGTGACCTTACTGGTTCCTATCCTATAATGCAGGGATTCCAGGCCTGTCAAATCTGATGTATAGGCTTAAGCCTTTGTTCTGATAGTGTGGACGAAGCCTAATGCTTGTAATCCCGATAAAGGGATGATGTAGTGCGCTGCTGACAGTATTAAGCATTTACTGAGATATGGCTGAGCAGTTAATGGAAATTGTATGATAAAAACATTACATATATGTATAGTCTCAAGCTTAAATCTCCGACAGGGTAGGCAGAGGTCTACTACAGCCACATTTTAGTTAGTTTGGTTTTAAATTCCACTTTTTATGGGGCAGTTCATTGTTATTTACTAGGCATACTCCCAAGCTTCATGCTGCTACTGATAACTCGAAACCTTAGAGTGCGTACCAACAAGTTTGGGTCCTCATACCTCTGCCGAACGATCAAGGCATGGAATTCTCTGCCAAGGCACGTGTTTCCTTCTTCCTTCAATCCTGGGTCCTTTAAGCGGGGCGTGAAAAAGCACCTACTCAGGCCGTCAAAGTAGAGACCTCAACATCGCCTCGGCTGCTATGAGGACGATGCGATATAAATCTTGACGATGCGATGTGGAGGCCACTACTCTTAGACCACACAACTGCTTACCATCAGGCGAAGTGTGGTCATATACAAGAGCAAAAAAAAAAAAAACTCGTATTTTGCCAAGTGGGTATAATTTTAGTGCCGGTAATATAGGCGCGATAGCCTAATGAGAGACCGTTGTACTGCTACGCAGAGGTCTCGAGTAAGATCCCAGGGCGCGCATCACTGAGTTTTCGAAGTTATGTGCGTAATAAATAGTAAATTATCGCTCGCTTTAACGGTGAAGGAAAACATCGTGAGGAAATCTGCATGTCTAAGAGTTCTACATAATGTTCTCTAAGATATGTAAAGTTTATAATATTGTCTTCTGTTTACGCGAATGTTATTCATTGAAATTAAACTACTATATACGGATTTTATCGCGTTGTTTATTTAACACTGTACCTATTACATAATTTTTGAAAACTGTTACACTACTACATAACTCAGTCGATCAGCGTATTCAGTGTCTTGAGCACCTAATACATTAACCGAGCATACCTTCTATCACACGAACGACACCTCAATCTTTCTTTATTTTCCGTTTCCATACGATATAAATCTTGTAAATTTTCCATACATCGTCTCGTCAAACAAATTTAATAACACACTTCCAAGAAAACCAATTTCGCCACACGACACAAAACCACCCTCCTAATCTAGTCTAAACATAATCTAATATCGTTTTATACGAGTTATCTTCATAAGTCGAGGTCACCATTGATGGAATATTAATAGGTTTTAAAGGGTAGACGCCATACTGTCGTCTATAGACGTCGTATTACAAGACTTATATTGAACTTGACAGGTATAAACGTCGTGAGGGAAGGTGCTTGCTTCATGACGCACTTTGTCATCCTGGTTATATGAAGACCACGACGTCTTATAATTTGATGGGGGAGTTTGTGGGTTGGCTGCTGTTTTGTATCATAATATAATGATCGGTAGACTGCCTTGCAGAGGTCATGATTTGGAACCCACGGTTCCCTCCTCTGACTTTTCGAAGTTATGTTCTTAGTTGTCACTCGCTTCAACAGTGAAAGAAAACATCGTAAGGAAACTTACATGGTACAGAGTTATCCACAATGTTTTCAAAGATATGTAAGGTCAGTCAAATTGCACTGGGGCAGCGTGGTGGATTAGGGTCGAACTTCTTATACAGCGAATATGTCCATATCCAGTAACGGGACAGTTTATAAAAAGAGCTGATGTTATTATTTTAAAGTAGAAAATGTGCTTACTGTGACTTTGAGAGGAATAGCACGCAGTTATTTAATATTTGATGATGATACGAATGAGTATCCTGCTCCTCTGGGATTACTATCTTGATGCAATGCTTTCTTGAAAAAGAATGCTACTCCATTCTCTTTCAGGGAAACATTGTGAGAGTAGTGAAATAATTTATATTTTCAGTATGTGTAAAGTTATATTCTCAGTATTTGTATATAAATTTCACGTTTGTCATTTCAGCGTCGCTGTACATGAAGTATTTGATACCGAGAGACAAAAAATAAAATTTGATTTATGGTAGGTGCGTGATGTGAATATGTGTCGGTGTGTATTTTCCGGATCAGTGATCTCATTTTTAACATTTTCTTCCTTTATAAATATACTGAATTTATTGAAACAAATTTAATTTTACATGTCCACAATATTCTGACGTATATGAAATAAGTCTTCTGTTGAATGTGAACCTATCTTAAGTAACATTTTAATACTAATTAAATCTACAGTAAAAAACAGACCAACCAGAAAAATGTTATCCTTGCTATCTATACTACGAATCAAATCTATCTTAGAATGAATATGTCGCGTGACCAGAAGGCTGGACTTTTCTTGGCTCAAAGAATCAGCATTGTTATTCAACGTGACAGTGCTGCTAGTCTTCTGGGCACTTTCCCGGTCAACAGCGATGCTGAGGAATTTTACGACGCTACCTAAACCAGCCATTTCCTTTCTTTATATTAAATTTATAGTCCCATATTTTGTTACTTTTCATGTTTTATTTATAAGTGGTTAGGTTTGTTAATATTAGTTAAGTTGTAAATTATAATTGTTGATTTCAAACAAAAATGAAAATGTAGCCCGAAATATATCTAATTTTCAACATTATAAAACCCTTGAATATTAAAATAAAAATAATATCGAATTCGGTAAGCAATGCCGGAAACACAAAATAACACACATATAAAACCATTGAAAACTTTTCCCTTAAAGTCAATTAAACTGAGATAGGAAGATAAAACGGATGTAAATCACTGAAACAGTATTGTTCACAGACAATAGACACTATAGAGCGACGAACTAATCCACACTGAGTGTCAATAAAAGTACTTTGTCTCCATATTTCCACAGCGAAACACAAATACATTTATGTTTCCGACTTCTATTGGTCTGGAGTATGTACTGGACGAGTGTACGTCACCGTATCGAACAACTTGGCAAACATAGCTCCCTAATCAAACGTGGGCGGAATCTGGGACGGTTTCACGTATGAAGATGGATTTTATATTTCAGGATTAAGATTTCCAGAAACGTTGAGTATTTAAGTCAGCAATGAGGGATTATATATCGGAATCATGAGTTATGAAGGATCTTTTAAGTATTTTTTAGCTGTTGTATGTGTGTTTTTAGGAAGATTATGAGATGTGGATTGGCATACGTGCATAGTCAATCATGTGAAACTAAGTCTGATATTTTATTCTGGTGAAGAATTTTCTTTAGCAGTACGGCGTTTAAAACTGAAATCAGTAGACGCCAATAAGCTTATTAGATTTAGTCATAGCTGATTGAATATTGGTATTTCTTATACTTCGAGGATATCCAAGCCTTTATATAGCAAAGGTGAACAAGCATATAACACGTCTAATAAAGCTTGAGACTTTAGCGTTGTCAAAAGACTTAGTTCTCTGCTATCTACAGTCAATCTTAAAGAAGCCTTAAGAAACCTGATAATGTTGGTCCAGTTTAGGCATTATTCGAGACCTTTATGTTATGCAATTAAGCAGACTGCTTTATCCCATCTGTGGGTTTTCCTGAGAATAATAGGGTATCCTTAATTCTCAGAGCAATTACTAGGTTTATTTTAGAAGGTTTTGGAAGTTTGGACTTGAAGATGAAAATAGACCGAACATTATTATTCAAGAGTTAGCTAACATAATAGACGCATGATATGATGTCTGTTCAACACTTTGGAATAGTACGATTTTGTTCGAAAATTAACCAGGGTTAGAAAATACATTTAATTTTATATTTAAATAAGTATCAGTTTCTTTATTTTCTTTGCCTGTTCATTTGTTATGTATATGTTCGTATATAATTACAACTTTGGCAAGATGTTGTGCTCAACAAAACTCGTGAAGTAAAAGGTTTTTGGATCCGAAACGATGTATGTTTTATCGACATGTCTGTTAGATTGTTCGAACAAAATCCACGACAGGCATTTTGATTACTTTGAAAGCTTAGATTTCAACTTAATGTCGCTCTTAATTTCATCAAATAAAACTAGAGTTATATGGAACCAGTTTTAGTCCGCGAATTTGCATTTGAAAATGTAGGTTATGACGATATTTTACCCCTCAGAAATAGTACTTTTCTGGATGAAAGGTAATCTTTGCTCTTATTTGTACCCGTGACAGCGTGTGTGCTAAATTTTATGATGATCAATCGAGTAGTTAAGGCGTTAAAGCGTTTAAAACAAAGTCACATTCGCATTTATAATATTAGTTAGGATATTGCAAAATACATTGAAGACGTCACGTTCGCGTGGACTTATTTTCAGTCCACGCAAACGTAGCCACCAATATGAGCTTCATAATAAAAATTAAGAAATAGGTACTTATATTCATATTTACATAAGCTTTTAACATCATTATTCACCCAGTATCCACCGCAGTAGCTTTCACATTCGCATTTATAACACATATTAGTATGGGGATGTAGTATTAACGCAAGTAGAATTCATCCCATGAGTCCTGCACGTACGTGACGGGGTTCAAACATTAGAAGCCTTAATATTACTATCGTCCAGGTAATTCTGATTTGCATATCACGTCTCCTTCACGCCTCAGCCAGCTGTTGCAATGGCTATTAAACCTATATAGATATAGTTATGAATATTTGGGAGCTTGAAATAATCTGATAAGTAGTTTGATGTTAGGAAAATATCCGCAATGCTTATGCAGAGCTAAGATAAAAGCGGATTTGGAACTATCTAGAACATTTTCGATAGTATTAAGGGGAATAAAGATTGTGCTTCCGTAGCTATATGCTTCGTTATATCCGCCACACCGTTGGTTTTGCTAACTGCACTGTTAATGGCGTAGTTCTTAAACCTAAAGACCATTCCTGCATTATAACTATTCCTGTGTGACGGGCTACTCTATAAACATTCGAATAACGAACACAAAGACCTATCATACTCGGCAATCCTAGTCTTCTCCTCCTTCTTCTTTTCGTGTGGTTAGTGGCCAACCTGTTGTCAAGAGTTGTTCAAGCCACCCATAGGCCTCTGACATGGTTTAACGACTGCTGTCAATTTGGCAACAACCGGGACCGACTTTTTACGTGCTCTCCGAAGCACGGATACGCTCAGATGAAATACCACTAAGTGGTCACCCATCTATAAACTGACCGCACACAACGTTGCTTAACCTCGCTAATCTTTTACCGATCAGTGAGTGCAACTGGCTATGAGCTTACGAATCCTAGTAATTATATTTGGTGAATTTCAATAATTTTGTTACAATTGACGATCATACCTTCAACGCTTAGAGCATAGAAAGCTTTGATAGCCTATGAGTAGAATGATGTACTATCACGCAAATATGTCAACTAGAATTCGCGGCACGCAGTCCTGACTTTTCAAAGTTGTGTTTATTCAGTAGTAAAACACTACTTGCATTTTAACAGTAAAGGAAAACATCGCAACGCCAATATATATAAAGTTTGCCAACTCACACCAGCTGGTGAAAAAATCATATCGTAGGATAGTTTTTTTTTTTTCTGAACGGCCATCAGTTCTACTGTAAGACATTTCAAGGTTATCCATTAATTACCGGACACTCTGTATGTACTATCGACTCCAGTGATGGATGACCACTCCTAAGGTTAAAATCGCATAGCAGGCCACAACTACGACCTTTTTGTTTGAGTTTTTTTACAAAGGTTTTTTTTAAGAGCGGAGTCACTTAAAGTCAACATGTGTAAGCGAAAATTTTTCTGGAATGGTCATTCTTCGCTCAAGTCAATAGTACATATATCTCCGCTGTCTGTTAACAAGCTGAACTGTGTAGTAAACTGGCAAGTAGCGACTTAGTGAAGTTCAACCGTTAATACTGCTAAACTTCCTAAGTTTTCAAGACTTGCATTTAACTAACTATACTAACCTCGTTCACATCGTACTTGTTTACTAGTGAATGACTTGACTTTGGATTATAAACTAAACTTAAATTGTAGTGCAAAGGTTTGTACCATTGCAATCTATGTGTGTTGAAAACTTTCATACTTGTAGTATTTTCTCCTTACCTCTTTTTAGTGTTAAACTCCTGACTTTTCTCTTTCGGGTCCAGTATATTCTATTTTGGTATTAGATGATATCAATAATTATATATTCTTGCCTTCAATTAATGGATGATCGCCGTTGATCGCATCGGCGACGAATCGTTAACATACGTTAAATTAAACTATTGTATCCATAAACACTATCGCAGTTTATTTCAAATGTGTTTTTAAAGTATTTTTAGAATTATATAAATTTTCTATCTTAAAATGCGATTTTTTCTTTCATCAATTGATAACTACCAATATCATGTAAACCATGCTCGTCGTAATGTACATGAATAATTTAATAAAACTCTAAATAGTATTAACTCTTAATCGTAAATTATATTAACCATAGGTATAGAAAGTTCTTAATCTTTTTCCAGAACAATTTTTTTTAATTATTGCATTTTTCTAATCATTGCCACATCAAGTAAAAAGCGCTGAATAGATTTTGATTGTAAATCACGATGCATTCCAAATAAGTTCTTTCATAGAGAAGCGGAAGAGTTTTGCTGTTCGATCTAACCCTCCTGCTGACAGCACAAAAAAGTAAAGATTTTTATAGAATCATCGGGGAATACTCCTAGTATTTTAACCTTGCGTAGACTAGCAGTCTACGCAAGGCTAAAATACTAGGAGTATTCAATTTATAAAAGGCGGAATATATTTTTGTCATAATATATGCTAATAGATAGATAAATCACTGTGAAAAATATGTAATAATGATAATAATCTGTCCCACTGCTAAACACGGGCCTCTTCTCAGTGTGGGCAGGGATAGGCCACCATGCTGGCTTAGTACGACTTGGTAGATTTCACATATCTTTGAGAACACTATAGAGAGCTATCAAACCTGCAGGATTTTCACGATTTTTGTTCACGGTTAAACTAGGTGATAATTAACTATTAAATACGTGCGTATTTAATAGTTAATTATCATTATATGTGCATAAATCCTACTAGTCAGAGATGCGAACCTTAGAGTGAACTTGAGACCGTTGCGTGGCAGTCCAACACTCACACACTTCCACTAGCCTATCATTAAAAGTACAAACATTTCTCTTCAATATTTGAATGATATACGTACTCAACCGTAACTTGGCCTAGGGCTTATCCATCCAATACGTCTTTAATCCAGCTCACTAAGGAAATATCAACGTATCGCGATTAAAGCTCGGTATAAGCATGGAACGATTTCCTCGATCTTGGTAATATCTTGCGGGGATAACTCTAACATTTATTCGTATTGGAAAAATTAAACATGATCTGTGAATAAACTGTTTTGTATTAGAGTCGACGTTGAGTTGAATTTTAAATGGTTTTGTAACTATGTCTCGTCAATAATATCAAAATCTTGTAGACTTTAAGGTTTGCTCCCAGTTACGTGGATTTGAAAATAAGGGTAACTTTGACGTTCATTAGTTTTACTATGTGACCTATATGAATAAACATATTATCTTGATTTTTACAAAATGTGGTTATAATACGATATAAACGATACGAGAGAATATGTTTATATGTAATTAATTAAAATTAAAGCCTCCGTAACTTATCTTCATGATTATTATTTTTTTAATAGTTGATGTATATATTTTTAGCAGTCAGCAAACTCTGTATCGTATTAGACTGCAAATATCGCAACAACTTAAAATATGTCTAAAATATGTGTAAACTTATATTTTACAAATATAATAAATAATGTAGAGAGTGTCCGCTTAGTTATTTTCTAACACTTTGAACTGCCACGCAGAGGTCTCGAGTTCGAACCTGACTTTTCGAAGTTATATGCGTATTAAATAGTTAATTATCGCTTGCTTTAACGGTGAAGGAAAACATCGTGAGGAAACCTGCATGTCTGAGTGTTCTCCATAATGTTCTCGATGATATGTGAAGTCTGCCAACCCGCACTAGGCTAGCGTGGTGGACTATGGCCTTACCCTTCTCACAGTGAGAAGAGGCACGTGCCCAGCAGTGGGACAGTTTAATACAGGGCTGATATTATTATTATTATTATAATAGTATTTGTTCGTCGCTGGCATAATTACAAAATTCCGTGCTATAATTTGGACAACATTATGCATGAATGTTGGCTAAAACAAACCTACCACTAACAACTCACGCCATTATAACAACTAGAGTCACCCACCAGTTCACAACGGTTTTATCATCGGAATTCCTCTGAGTCTCATTGGAGTGGTGGCGGTCATTAGGCTTCCCATTACCGACTAATCGCCTTGCTGTACCTGCATACGCAACAATGGAACGCATTAAACTGAACGCCACCGCTGCACGCGTCTGATCTCTTTGTTGGCTTTAAGCTTTAACCTATTGAGTTACAGTGGCATAACAGCGGCCAGAAACAATAGGCTTTCAATAATAATTAGTCAAATAAAAAAAGTTACGTTACCCAAATTTAAAACACAAAGAATAGGCATGATGACGTTTAAAAATTAGTGATTCATATTAGGAACGTATTATGATTTCTCACGTTTGTAAAATTTGTACCAACAAGTGACGTAATATGAAATTTACGCGTTATATGTTTCTTGTTATTAGTTTGTGGGACAAAAGAAAAATATGTGTCCAATGTTTTTTGCTATAATCATTTTTTTAGCCCGCTTGCCTATTATTGAAATCTACTCAAGAATAAAAAAATATACAAGTGGTTCAAATCGGGCATCGGTAACCGCCTAGTTTTATATCAGTTGCCGTGCTCCCAGTACCCAGTTTATAAAGTTAGTAAACTAAACTAAATTCAAACATATATCTGTCTAATTATGAGGAGACAGTAAATAATACTGAGAATAATCGCTGGGTAAACACATGTTCTGAAATATCATAATCTTGTATAAAACGGAACGTAATTAAATAAAAAAACAAATTTTACAAACAAAGGTTTTATGTCGTATAAATACGAGTCAGGCGGCATGGACATGAAAATATTTGTTGACTTTACTGCAGTTAAAAGGTTAAGCTTTAACCTATAGAGTCGCAGCCGCACTCCGGCGGCTGGGCACAATAGTATTTAATATGTATTCTGTGGCACAAGCACTATTATAAATATTTATTTTTTCCTTTTATAATGTTCCATCTCTGTATCTGTATCATCTTTTGGCAGTAATAAATTATTTTCACTATGTTTTCAATCGGGTAGTTGCCTCACAATGTTTTTATTATTTAATTTAAATAGTCACCCAAATTTAAAGCAAAAGGAATTATTTAATTCTACTCTAAACCAAAAAAAGATACAAGCATTTAAAATTTGTTAGTACCTATTTGGTAATTGTCAAATGACAGAAAATTGATGCGCGATAGAACTTGTGATGGAACCGCTATTTAAATGCAGGTATCTGAGGGAGAAATAATAAATATATATAATACTTTTACTTATATAAAAATTTGAAACATTAATTGTTTCATTATTTTGCAACCAATTTAGACTATTTTTTTTGCTATTTGCTTGTGTATAAAATATTGTACAAATATAAACATAGGCACACAAAATAACAAGGTTCATCAAGTCTTATTTAGCTAAAATTATATTCATACTTCCTGTAGAAATGAGAGCACTGAGAAATATATGTGGTGTGACTCTGAAAGATAGAATAAGTAATAGTGTGATTAGAGAGATATGCGGCATATAAGTGGATATAATGACAAGAATAGAAAAGGGTATGTTAAGCTGGTTTGGGCATGTAGAAAGAATGGATGAGAAAAGACTGACTAAGAAAGTTTATAAGGCTAGTATGAATGGAACAGTCACAAGGGGAAGACCTAGGCGAACGTATCTTGATGAGATCGGAGATGTTCTGGATAAAGGCCAGGTTAAGAGCACCTTAAACTGGCGAGCGTGCATGAGGAGTGTTATGAAAGTGAATGAAGCCAAAGACTTGTGTCAGGATCGTAGCAAATGGAAATCCGTAGTCTCTGCCTACCCCTCTGGAAAACAGGCGTGAATCTATGTATGTATGTAGTTCCTGGTATAACGATGTAACATTGTGTGTGTAACATAGTGAGATCTTCTGCCAGAAAATCATATACCTGACTGTCTTAACCTGAGAATCGAATCAAGCCACAATCGGTAGATGTGTATATAGTTTTACTTGCATTGCTAGACAAACAAAGTGCCAAAGTAAAAATATAGATTCAATAAGAGAATTCATAATGATCAAGAAATTCAATCTGTGGCGTATACCTATTTATGATTGTTGCATGTTATTAAATAAAACTGCACATATTTATTATTACGTTCATTTCGTTTATGATGTGAGAATGTCTTTATTGATCCGCAAGTGTTGTTTGTTTTGACTAGGATTTTAATTTAAACAGTTTACATAGTTTCTGATTACAAACGGAACTATGCCATTTTCCTAAATGCTCAAAAATTGGGTGGAATACTTTATAGTTTTTTCATAGGTATACAATTCTTCTCTGCGTACATAATATGTGTATGACATGTATCACAAAGCTTCTCCTAAGCTACTGGACCGATTTAAATTTTTTTTTGTGTGTTTGTTTGAGTTTTTGGATGGTATACATATACAATTTGACCACGAAGGTGACGCTGTGATCAGACCGTTTGACTAGCACAACGTCTGTCGAATTTGCTAGTAATAATATAATTATTTTGACGTAGCCAATATTTTTCCATCTTAGATATGGAAACATAAAATATTGATGCTTATAGTATCAACATGAAGTGTACAAAAATTTTAAATTGTCTCAAAAATTATTTAATTGTGTATTTCTTATTACATTATCTTCTTATTTTGCGGGTGGTCCAAGACCGGTCTGTGTGGAAAACCTTGGGGAAGGCCTATGTCCAGCAGTGCACGTCTTTCGGGTGAGATGATGTGTATTTCTTCCTGTGTTATTTTAATTTATTTAATTAATAATGTCTTCCAGACCGAATTTCGGTCATGGCGGCCAATCTTAACGGAAACTGGCCATCTGCGCAGGAGATGTTATAGTGCACAAGTATGTGCGCAAACACAAGTGCACGCTCTGTTCCCTAACTCTCATGATCCGGTGGGACGGATAAACTGACGCGACCGGAGTAAGATCAGGCGCAAGACCAACGGCTTTACGTGCTTTCCCAGGCACGCGGTATCTAACACCGCCAATTTCCTAACTCCGGGCTCGTATTGAAATTTCTTAACAGAAAAACCCAATATCTTTTTATTGGCCCCACCCGGGATACGAACCCGAGACCTCATGCACAGCAGTCGCATTCACTACCGCTGCGCCACGGAGGCAGTTTTAATTGTTTTTAATTTAAGAAAGCACGCGGCATTACGTATCCTTCAGATTGTGATTTTCGTTTGCCTTATTCATCTAAATTGAAGTTTTTGCTCTCAATATTGATAAGCAACGTTCAATTTTAAACCCTAATCAAAACAGTCGAGCTATTAAATTTAAAACACTCAAGTCAGTCTGAAACGAGGACACATGTATATAAGTATCCCACTTGTGTTTAACGGAATCTGGTGAGTTGGCAACAAGCTGTAAATGTAAGCTTTTCTTCAGTATATTGACTTAAGGTTTCACAGAATAATATTAATAATGTTCTGTTTAAAATAATCCAAGAATAATATTATTATTGGTTACATAATTAATTTAACTTAAATAACTAAATTGTTCAAAAGATTAAGTATCTTTGTAAAAGGAATTTTGCTGTGCATCCAAGATGAACCGAAATTCGACAGCTTATCACTTTACTTAAAATTCAAGACTTTCAACATGTAAATATATTTTAAACCATATGATCAATATTAATTTAATTGGTTTATTGGCGACATCTAAACACAATGCTTTTATAATGCTCCTACAAACGAGTGCAATTCATTATTGCTACGGTAGGCCACGGCTTGGCGGAGTACATTCTTGTGACTTGGCGGTTAATGATTACCATCAGGTGCGACGCTGACAGCACTGACACCAGAAGCAAGAAAGAAATTTAAATATATCTCGTTATGGTTAAGCTGGCAAGTTAATACCAATTCTTCGATTATAGTTGCCAGTTCTGTGATTTCGCGAACATAAAACACATTTACTTCAAACATTTTCAGTAGTTTTACGAAATCCAAGAAGCGTCTCGAAACGTGACCTCACTTTGGTTAAGTAAGGATAGAACGCGATGTGCATGTGTAAATAGAAACAAACCGATACAACTTCTTGGGAATCTTTGCTGATTTGGCCAAGGCGCGTGTTGCATGTACAAGAACAGTTTTTGGCGCAGTGTAACAGCTTCGAATGCTTACTAAGAATCGTTGATTAGCATCAAGAGATTTGGTAAAACCCTTCGTGAAAAAAGTCCAGTTCATTTTAGATTTCTGTATTCTCTTTGAACGTTCCTAAAGATCCTTTAAAGCTTGCATACAACTGCCTTATGTTTAATAGTTATGATAGTGATATATGAATACATGCGGGGTACGAACCTTTTAAAAAGTTTTTTGCTGTGTTACTTAACGCCAAGGACAAACGGTACTGGTCCCCTGTTGTTTTGCACAGTCAGGTAATTCACAGAAAACGGACATGTCGGCTAGCATACGTAATAGGGATACCGTGAGTGTAGAGTGTGACAGTACATGGACAAACAAAAATATGCGAAAAGTGAGGGTGAATCAAGATTCTTCTGCCTCACAAACGGAGACTTGACTTCGCAGCACCAGTCAGCTTGTGACTACGGCCAGTGTAAACAGTAGGTGCGACCACGGCACTACCTTGACCATTTTTGTTCCTATGCATTTCTGGATTTCTATCTGAATTATTTTCTTGTTACGTCCTTTTTAGAGCCCCTTTTTTACGTAGTCGGTTTATAGTTTATAGGTACTTTCCAAAACTTTATTTTTTTACTGTATAATAATAATTATTCAAATCTTTGAATAACAGACATAATTAGCCGCAGTTTAAAAGGTTAACAAAAAAGATAAATGTTGTAATACAATCTACACGTCAGGCTAAGTGGTTAATATACGTGTATGCTATGTTGGTTCGACTTGATTAGAATGATATAATGCTTTCTTCTTACAATGATTATCGTTGTAATGTTTATGCTTTCAAGATATGATTATACGTACATACATACATATCTATGTTTGTATGTACGTGAATCTTCATACCTGTTTTCCAGAGGGGTAGGCAGAGACTATGGATTCCCATTTGCTACGATCCTGACATAGTTCTCGGGCTTCATTCACTTTCATCACATTCCTCACATACGCTCTTCGGTTTAAGGTGCTCTTAACCTTACATGTATATATGGATACCTATATATCCTGGAAATTGTAGGTAGATCATCATCATCATATTTCACCAGCTTTGCCTTAAATCTCATTTATTTGGACCGATAGACAGCAAAAGCTGTCTATCGGTCCGTACGGGCATATTGCCAGGCACCATGGCGCTATTGCGACATAAACCCAAACCGAAGAACCGAAAAGGGCATTTTGATTTCATATTAATTTATCTACCTACTTCAAAATATTTTGCAAGGAAAACGATTTTCATAAATTATCCAAACTTATAATATACATCTTATCTTATCTTATCTTGTGTGGGGGCCAGTCAGTACAGACCGGCGACACTTCGACCCAGTGGGATCTTTTTGTGTCGACTTCCCCATAACGACTGCCATAGATGTTAATGGCAGCCGGGACCGACAACTTAACGTGCTCTCCGAGGCACGGAGCAGGCGATAATTGTCAATCAATACGCACATAATTTCGAGAAGTCATAACTTCCAAAAGTCAGAGGTGCGCGACGTGGGTTCGAACCCGAGACCCTCTGCATTGCAGTCTGTTGGTCTCCCCATTGAGCTATCGCTGCTATAATATACATGCGAATGTGAATGCGTTTGTTACGCTTTTACGCCTTAACTACTCGACCGATCATTATACATGTTGTCAGAGGAACAGAAAGGGACATAGGGTGCTTTTTATCCAGGAAAATGTACTGTTACTGATGGGTAGGAATTTATTGACATGTGTAATCTAGCTTAGTGAGGAAACCAACAGACTGCAACGCAGGGTTCGAACCCACGTCGCACACCTCTGACTTTTGGAAGTTATATGTGGTTTCGAAATTATATGCGTATTGATTGACAATTATAGCCTGCTCCGTGCCTCGGAGAGCACGTTAAGCCGTCGGTCCCGGCTGCCATGAATATCTGTGGCAGTCGTTATTGGAAAGTCAGTGCCCTATAATATCCTGACACTGGTCTAGCCTTAGGGTATCGTTAGCCTTCGGGTTGCGGAGGTCAGGTGGCAGCCGCTTCGTGTAAAACTGATATCCAGTCAAATCCGGTTAGACCAGAAAAGCCGACCCCAAGACTGACCACTGACTTGGGAATAATAAAGGCTAGGGAGAAAAAGATGTGTAGGGGCACATGTACATGTATGCATTCCATTGTGTTCGTATGCTGAATTAGCAGATTATGTATGTGTGTACTTAGAGGCGGCTGCGCCCGCCATGTAAGAATAGTAGTCGCTAATATATGGAGTCACAGTAACAACGTGTATCATTCCTCTCCTATACTAAACAACTATTAATATAATCTAGATTAACAAGAGCAATACCGTGGGGAAAGTCTAGTATTAAATAAATTTCAAGCACATATTATTACACTTTCAGAGTCGACTGCATAGATATTCCAATTGCAAAAATGAACTATTCATTTATTAAAAAATCATTCTCGTGGCACCCATTTTTTGTCGAAAGCAAGAAATAAAAAGTTTATTCGTTGATTAAATTGCTCAGACGATCGCGATTGTAGACGGATAATCCAAGACTTTCCTTTTATTTATCTGTATCAGTTGTGTTCACGACCGTCTGTGGTTGTTTATTTAACGAATTAAACAAAACTAACTAAAGCGTCAGAGAAGTGTTTATTTACATAATTAATATTATAAAACGGATTTGTATTCTTTGTTGTAATTGTTTTAATTGCAAATAATTTGGTGTTGTTGACTGCCAAGTTTGGTGATTTTGGTCGGAAGTTTTCTGTTGATTCTTGATCAAATAAATACATTAAAATATTATACATTTAAATTAGATATATATTTTTAACAGCCTCCGTGGTTCAGCGGCATAAAACGTGATGGCAGTGCTCGAACACTTGGATTGGAATTCCATGTCAGGTAAAATTTTATTGGCTCATTCTGTGAATTCGCAAAGAATCCTACGCGAAGCTATTGAAATCAAAAAACATCCTAATTTCACTGACTGTTTAATACACGGCTGATATTATCAAAATACATCTTTTTTACGTGAGGGATTGCATTGATGCGAAAAATATTCAGCTTCTCAAGAAAACGAATTAAAAAAATTATGGCTAACATCGCAACGGTATAATAAAAAACCACAAGCTCAGTATTGCCTACAGGCAGCACTGGCAGGGTCACCATGCAATGTTGGCCGTTGGGTGACGAATTAAAAGATGTAAGTTCGTGTAAAGTCGGAGCTACAATGCATCAAATACAATGATCTATCTATACTAATATTATAAAGCTAAAGAGTTTGTTTGGATGAAATCGCTAATCTCAGGAACTACAGGTTGTAATTCAAGAAAATTATCTTATGTGAAGCAGACGAAGTTGCGCGGGTCAGCTAGTTATAATATATATATATATATATATATATATATATCTCTGCTAAGTATATATATATATATATTCTTAGCAGAGAAGGCGCGTCACACACTCTCTCTGCGGGGTAGCGGAAATATTATGTCGGACTCACTGGGAGAAAGATATCCTGGTAATACCGATTAAACCTACCACGGTAATTCTCGATATAACCAGAGTGGGCGGGGCTGCGAGAATCACTTTCACATGCAATCGCGACCCCGCCGAGGTATCTTAATACACCTCTGCCTCACCACAAAGGCGAAAAAAAAAACTGTAATAACCAATTGATTCTTTGAAGACGTATCTTTCTAATGTGAGCCGCAACACCGTTTAAAA
This sequence comes from Catocala nupta, assembly GCA_963675205.1. Classification (NCBI taxonomy): domain Eukaryota; kingdom Metazoa; phylum Arthropoda; class Insecta; order Lepidoptera; family Erebidae; genus Catocala; species Catocala nupta. Next base: position 6,820,971 of record OY776084.1, on the reverse strand, counting down.
TGTTCACTAAAAGTACTATTACAGTAATATTGTACATTTTCTGTATTTTTTAAACTGGAGAGGTTTGTACAAAGAGATTGAGAGGCGATGCGGGTACAGTAAGTACGTTTCACAGTATTTTAACCGCTACAAGCCAAATGTATATTAGTAAAATTGCAGTGCGCCATTTTGGTTCAGTAGTTCTTAAGGAGATTTATGTGTATTTCTATTGGTTTAACAAATGTACCATAGAAATTAAAATCTAATTACATTCTTCTCTTTTGGTTGCATTTTTATCTCGCGATATAACCATTAATTTCTATTATAAAATACGATAAAATGTATCTTTTATACGAAAAAGCACATAAGCGTCGTCGCCATTTTCGAGAATTACTTTTATAATATTTTATATATTTTTTCAGTGTATTGTATATTTACTGTTGGCAAAATAAATGAAATAAAATAATAACGTACAGTTTTACCAGGATTGACAACACTATAATTTTATGTACATCTACAAATTCAAATGAATGGAATCTGTTAGCACATCTTTATAACGTTGCTTAAAATTGCAAAATGTTTTAATTAAAATAAAAACCGACGCTATTTTTGATCCAACTATTCGTTTATTGTTTTTTTTTTATATAATAACCTTAAAGGCATCTTATCGGATAGATATGCAGATAGACAACAATATAATAAATTCACCAACTAACACTAAGCCAGAAAAATAGGCAAACAATTTTATGACACCTTTTTATTTTTCATCAACATCCGTAGAATAATTGACTTAATCCCCAATTGTCCGAATTTTACATCGACGCTGTTTTTAGAACAAAAATAGGCGGTATGTTGTTAAAAACTTTTTATATTGGAAATAAAAGCTAAAAGGGTTGGCTTAGCCTCTTCTTGTCAAACAAACAAATCACGATGTTAAGTGTTTTAGAAATATAACGAAGGTATATTGTTTACTAAGAGAAGGTGAATAAAGACTCATGAATAATATGTCCATATTAAGAGAAAAATAAAGTGGCAGCTCTTAACTTCAAGAGCTTTATTCGCATAATATTTCTAGACTTATGTCCTGTTATATTGTTCATGCAGAAATAATTTATTCATCTTTGGTAAATGGCTTTCTGAGTACGGACTTCCTTTTAAGGGGCGGTAGGATGAACCTAGCTTTTACATTTCTTCATTTTCTTTTTCTATTTTCTCGGTATTCAAGAATTATTATATCGTCTTGAAATTAAGAACCTGTTTTAACAAATATATATATTTATTCAAGTTTTGTTACCAAAACAATCGTACCATACCATAACTAGCTTTTACCCGTGGCCTTGCGCCGGTAAAAGTAAGTTAGATTATGTTAGAAACAGTACCTTTTTTAAAACCTTTTTAATGGTGAAAGAAGGTTTAAAATCGGTTGTATAGTTCTTAAAATAAAATATTAAATGAGCAGCATTTTATAGGACTGAGGTGTGGCTTGTCTGCTTTGTTGTTTTCGACGTTTAATTGCTGCCTCTTGATTACATTTTTAGACTTAATGTTGCTGAGTACTACATAGAAAAGAGAAAAACCAATATCAGTTTACTTGTACTAGATATTGAACCTGAAACCATAACACAAATATACATACTACATATATTTATCAAGCATAAGAGATGGACACTGAAAAATGCCCATATATTTTTACAAAATGTGTCCGAGTCCTTGAATCTTTCCATCTCATTTCATTACAAAATGTGCCATCATTTATTGTAAGCCAAGGGCCAAGGGTTAGGCCCCCTAAGGACCCTCGAAAGGGACTGCGGCTCCTATAATGGTTACGTAATCATAATCATTCAGTTTCAAGTTCTATGGAATGGATATTAAATATTGGAAAATCCATCCTTTATCTTTAGAAGAAAGGGTGAAATGGTACAAGTACGAAGGCAATTGGAAGGAGTTAACCTTAGTTGTTTTTTTATTATATCTTTATCTCATTAAATTGTTAGTCCTGTGCTTTCAGTTTGCACTTCGACGTTGGTCAAGATGACTATAAATTTTTAATTCTGATTCAGCAGATTTCTTTGATTGCATCTTCTTATTACCAGTACTGGGCTTAGAAAATATACTTGGATTTAAAACTTAAGCTAGCAATATGTGGATGAAATACTTAAGTGTATTATTTAAACCTATTTCTTCTTGAAATATTTTTTTACGCGGCATAATGCTCTTGATGATGCCTCCTCACCACAAGGGCAGTTGAGAGGGTTATGGCGGGCTGAAATATGGGCTATCGTGGGTGGGTCTCTGGAACTGATACTACATCAGCGACTAATGTATAAGTACCAGTATTTTCCAGAAAATTATAGGTGAAGGCCAAGAAGTGTTATTAAATCTAGATAGGACTAGCATATACATAATAAGAGATCAACAATCTTAACAAATATTATAAATACGAATGTGAATTTATTTGCTACGCTTTCAGACCTTAACTACTTGACCGATCATCATGAAATTTTGCATAAAAGTTTTCAGGTGTGCAAAAAAGGACATAGGGTGTTGTTCCCGAGAAGCTAGTTGTGGTATTCCTATCTTCTGTAAATGTAAATGATGTCAGCAAACAATGCGTTACTAGTGTTTCAAGTAAAATAGTAAATTTTCTTGTAGTGAATTATACATTCGAATGAAATTTGGAAACAAGCAGAAGTTTCGGTATACTACAGTCAATACTAATGCTCATTTCCTGTTGTTACTTTGGTTTATCCTGTAAAGATATCCAATAATCTATCCAACGTTAACATTTTTACAATTTGATACGGCTTGTCAATAAGGAAAATCCAAAACCTACAATATTCGGTTTACTCGTGTACATATTATCACTTGCATGTGTATATTTTCTTATAAAGCCTATAGTTTTAGGACCGACAAGTGTTTACCCACTTATTTTAGTTTATGCTGCTTCTAAAACTGACTTGACTGGTGGCGTAGTGGTTTATATGTTCTCCTCGCCGCTGCCACTGCGTCGAGGGTAGTGGGTTCGAATCTCACACGGGACAAAAAATTGTGTGGTACACAAATGGTTGTTCCGAGTCTGGGTTTGTGTCCGTTGTTTGAATGTTTGTAAAGTTCCCCGCAATACAGAAATTATTCCTAGTGCGGGAGTTGTCTATAAAAAAGTGCCTTGTCTATTGGACTATTGACGCATACAAAGTTATTTCACGACTTTCTTTGTTCAAATGGTGATTTTGAATGAAATAAAGTTTTCAAACGGCCACTAAAGTCTTATTGAAGCTCTATTACGTACTTAAATAATTGAATAGCTAAATAATAATTATTGTTTATTAAAACAAATACAAGTTTACACTGTTAATTGTAACAAACAGCTGTCTGTAAACTATTTACGCCCACTTCTAAGTGAGGCAAAATAATGTCCTTGAACATAATTATGACTAAATAAATATTTTGAAAGAGCACAGATCAGAAATATTTATATTCAATTCCACTATAACACGTAATGTTCGAAACCAGTAGACCGACACGTTGGTTAAAAGCAATTAATACGTAATCTGTTTTCAAAGTTCGATAACTTTTCATTAAAGTTTCAGTACGAAATATACAGCTTATCATTGTTTTTACGATTAAATCGGTGTTAGGTAGTTGAAGGCCTGGTACTGGATCCATTAGTCCGTCGATAACGACCCCTTACGATAGTTTCAAAATCCGTTACAATAATCATTGAGACGGCAGTCCACGCATATGGGCGCCATTATCCGAAAATGTTGCCAAAAGGTGTAAAAGTACAAAGTTGGGATGGATATGATATTACGAATACGGATTAGAGGTTTTGGGTTTCCGGGTTTGTTTTAATTGAAGTTGTTACTATCGGAATAATCTGTTGGTAACGGTTCTTTAGGCAAATTTTCTGGTTTTGGCAACATTATCCAAAATCTCTTTGAAGTTTGGCTACTTTGACTGAAAAAAGTCGCTATGCGTCTTTGACTAGCTACTTTTAGGATTGCCACAGGTTTCCTGTATAAGTTATTTTTAGTTCATAAACTGTCTTTTGCAAACTTCTAGCGACGGAACAGTCTAGTAGTGCAGAATCGACACCAATATCATGCTGATTTGTATGAAATAATAAATAGCATTTTTAAGCGAATTTGATGATCTAACGTTATTTAACTTTTGAATATTGTAAGTAATTTATATTTTTGAGAAACCTATTGGTATTCTGAGAATACATACGTGTAATGATAACAGTCAAAGAAGGCTATCATGTGGTCATAGATTATTATCCTAAGTCAGAAAAAAGTATCACCATACGAGCAAGCATTATCCATAAACACAATGTGTCTGTATATCGAGGTTAAAACCGTATAGAACTAAAACTTTAACAAAAACGAATGCACATATTTAAATTTCCAAGAATATTCAGCGCAATGAGATTTGCCCATTATACAGTTTGCTCTTTGCTACACAACGAGATGAAATGCAACGCTCACAAATAGATTTCTCCATCGTTTTAAAAATACATCACGTTGAATCTGTCGTAAATTGCGGCTCTCGTCTAGGTACTTCAACTGCTCAGTCTCTAACAATTTACGAACTCAACATCTAAGATATAAATGTTTGTCAACGCTAAAGCGCTTTTTATACTCAACGACACAATGTCGAAACTACTTTTAAATTTGCCTGCACTTTATAGTTTGAACCATGTGTATATATTAATAATACTGTAATAAAATTGGCAAATTATTCGGCCTTCGTGAAAAATTTAAAAAGGTTTGTTAGTATAGGGCGATGCAGGTATTAAAAACATAGCAGTCACATTAAATCTTGTTCCATATTGTTTTGCTATTAACAAAAATCAAGAAAATATTTATGTAAATATTTCCTTGATTTTTGTCTATAATGTGTATGTAGGTACACTTTATATCATTCTATAGATAAGTGATAATATTATTCTAGGGTGATAAACTCAGTCACAAAAATAGATGGAAGTACTACACACAGCGACAAATCAACCAAGACTGTTTGGACTCTGAACTATTAGAAGTTGAACGCTGCGAATCGTGCGAGAGAGAGCGTTATATTTTTGTTACGCTCTATCCTTACCATTACATCGACACCACTATGCACTATCTCTTTCCGACAATTCTTTATTTTGTATGTAGCTTAGTTATGCGTATATAGGGTGTCTTAACTTGATGTGTAGCCGTGTGTACCATCCATCAAAGCTCAGTAGATCGATTTTTCCTAACCACCTGAACCAAAATAGGTATTTGTCTGACCTATAAATAATTAGTTGGTAGTGGACTTAAGATTTCCTGTCGGCTCGTATACGAACGACTGGCAAACGCCAGTCGTTCGTATACGAGCCGCTACCTTGTGTATCTGTATTTACCAGCGGGTCGGCGACCAAGTGCCACGCTACTTTAAACCTTATTTTACTAACCTTAATGCTTAAATTTGATTGTTTTTTGGCTGCGAATAGATTTTTTGGGTAAGGACATATTGTAAAGAATTAGGAAAATATAAACATACGATAGGTTAAGTGGACAATTACTTATTACTCTTTTATATTAAAAAAAACATTTCTAGCATTAGGAGCATAATTAAAACAAACAGAAAATAAACTCAGACTCTGAACAAACATCTGTGGAACACATACATAAATAAATGTCCCATGTAGAATTAAAGTGTGGTGCCAGCGGTAAAGTATTTGGACATTACTATAAATCGTAAATTTAAAAAGAGTTTTCGATTATTCTGCTGGGAAAGTATGTGTTATACGTCTACTGGCGATAGTTAGGATATTTATTTCCCATTTATCCTCAGTGGTGACAAAGCTAGTGGTAACAACTGGGAATAGTCGTGTTAAATAATTTTCAAGTAGCAGCGTGGGGACTGGAGAGTTAACTGTTATTTTCCCAATACATGGGGCTTATAAAAAGCCTGCTAGACATGAATAAAGAAGATATATACCACTTATATAGGCTTATATAGTAATCATGCAACGCATAAATATAACGTTACATAAAAAAACACTCCACTAACGCATATCGTCCCGTTATCGTGTCGTCTTAAGTAAAGACCTCATAAGTATATTCTCTGACAGGTTATATTTTAGACAAATGTACTGAGTACTTGGCGGTGAAAACCACTTGTGTGTACCTATTTACATTTTGTTATTGCTTAATAAATCAAAGATATCTCTAGACGATCTAGGAGCGAAAAAAATGGCAGAGGGTCTTATGAAAATTATATTTCGTGAAGTGTTATTAGGAGCAAGTGTATGGTTTGAATATACAATTCAAATTGTTATGTGTATTATAAATTGGCTTTTATACCCAGCTTTGCTACTATAGTTTATAAGAGAAAGCAACCTCCTCAAATCTTATAGGAACTATACACTTTCTAGAGAAAAGTACTCGGTCACATTTCACCCATAACGAATTCAAAAATTAAAACAACTGCAACCTAATATTACAAATATGAATGTGAGTTTGTTTGTTTATTAAGGCGCAATAGTTAAGGCATGTAAACGTAACAAACAGACAATCTCACATTTACATTTATAATTAATTTTTTAATTGATCAGGATGTGCGAGAGTTTTATGCATTGGTGCAAGCCGATAATGATTAACTCGCACATGTGGCCAGCGCAAGTAGTTTCCGCTAGGTACATATGTAATCTACTCATAATCAAGATATCATATACAAGAACTTTAAAGTATTGCTTCAGCATCAGTCAAATGACGGCAACACAGATGTAAGTACATAGCCAAAGATGTTTTTTAAATCACGACTATAACTCCAGCAATCATTTGAATGTCTTTATCTGCTGTGCATCTTTGACGGATAGGCAAAGTCATATTACACCCAAATATTTTTACTAACAACGTCTTTAGCACGTAATAGAGGGCAAACTTATTGCCGCCTCTGAAACATTTCTAGATTACGTGCGACTACAAAAAAATTCATAACTTATCTTACAACAGTAAACTCTACAATATTGTAATTTGGTTCCCAGATCAGACTCAAAATCTCCCGATCAATGGTGAACATACGCACAACACGTCTATAACATGATATCCTGAATAGGCCTTTTAATTCTAAACACAACGTTGCACAACACCACCCGATATTTCAAATTGATTTCATATACATCAGACTAAAACTATCGGGTGTGACAGTGTTTGAGCATATGTTTTATGATATTGGATCATAAATTGTCGTCAACGCTGAATCTAGTTTTATCAATAAAAACATCAATCTATCATACTGTAACGTGATCTATAGGGAACGTGGTTTTAACATGCCGGTTCGATGACTCACAAGCAATATCGGCTAATGTAATACCGTTGTTTTTATATTTCTGTCGTGATTTCTAGAATGTTCGATAGAAAGATATAGTTATATGAAATGGCTTTAGGAGGACTTATACTGATCTTATCAATATACTAGCTGACCCGTGCAACTCCGTCTGCTTCACATAAGAGAATTTTCCCTGTCTTTGCAACATTTTTCATTGATACTCTGCTCCTATTGGTAGTAGCGTGATGTTATGTAGCCTATAGCCTTCCTTTAATGGACTATCTAACACAAAAATATTTTTTAATTGGAACCAGTAGTTCCTGAGATTAGCACGTTCAACCAAACAAACAAACAAACTCTTCAGCTTTATAATATTAGTATATATGCATATGCATAGAAAGCCTCACGTTTATATTTCCAAAGGAGTAAGTTACACAAATGTATTAACTAGACGGATGGTGGAGTAATTTCAGAAGTCGTCTCGCCACAGCCACTGCGCCAAATGCTCTAGGTTCAAATCCCACTCAAGACAAAGAATTGTGTAATCCAAAAATAGTTTTCCAGGTGTGGATGTCCATTGCATGCGTTGTTTCAATGTTTGTAAAATACCAATACTGCAATACACGAATAATTGATAAGTATTCAGTGGTCTTTTAGTAAAAATCGATATATAGGCTTATATTGCTCCTAATATGGTTTTAGATCCTCAGCTAGACTTCATGATACTTTGAGCTCGTTCTGCGTAAATAGAAACACCAATGATTAAATTATCTTCGGGTACTTTGAAATAACTACACTGGAACATTGAAACAACTACCATCTTAGTCTTCCCGTGAGGCTGCTGAAAAGCAACCGAAACGTCGGGGAAAGTGTAAACTTAAATATAAATAGTTTAATAGTTTTAATAATTTTAGTACCTTATAAATTAGTAAAATTAGTAGTAGTAGTAGTGTAACAGTTTCAAAATTATGTAATACAGTGTTAAATAAATAACGCGATAAAATCCGTATATAATAGTTTAATTTCAATTAATAACATTCGCGTAAACAGAAGACAATATTATATTATTCGATGTTTTCGTTTCTACAATAATTTATAAAAACTGCGTAAGGTACATATATTAACCTTGCAATATCTTGAAGTACGTCCTGTGTCCTATGTCCATCGTTCTTTATTAGTTTATTTACTAAGAATAAGCTTAGAGTATCTGGGCTTCAAGCTGTGTTTTACTTGACCTTGGATTACTGTAACCAAGTATGGTGATACGTTCAAACTATTTTCTTTATTAGGATGTTTGTCTAACTAACAATAGGCTTATATAGACGTCTAACCAATATTATACATACAAAAGTGTGTTATCTTTTTTAAAAATGAGTAGAAGATACATTTTATGATGTTTTAGGCCGTGTTTTCTATTTAGTGTAGCAAATAGTTACAATAATAAAAGTGTGTGTATGAGGTAAATAATAAATAAAACAAGTTTGTTTGCCATTCTTCCTCTCTCCTAATATAACTAACTAGATGTGCTCGCGATTTAACTCGCGTTTATCGCGTGGGTCGTATGGCCTGATGTTATATAGCCTATAGCCTTCCTTGATAAATGGACTATCTAACACAAAAATAATTTTTCAATTCGAACTAGTAGTTCCTGAGATTAGCGCGTTCAACCAAAAGCTTTATAATATAAGTATAGATATGCTGTGCCCGACAGGCTGCACATATAATTCATAGTTATAAGTCTACCAGCAATAAAGATTTGGATTCGACATTGCTGGCATGAAGGAACGTGAGCGGGGCGAGAGCGTGACGTTAGCGGGGCGTAAACGGGCCGTGAGCGAGGCGTGAGCGGTGCGTGAACGGGCGTGAACCGTGACGGGGCCATAACCACTACGTGCTTAGTTCGTAGTAGTCTTCTATGCATAGGCATACTGAATACAACTTACCTAATAGGTATATAGCCGGTTAACACCGACGATGGACACTTACAATATTAGATACTTACATTTATCGTGCGATACCAAACCTGTAAACAGAATCGGTCAGTGTTTGGAACATATATGTATTATCTATACCATTATTATAAAGAGGCAAGATTTGATGTTTTGTTTATTTGCAAGGATTTAACTCAAAAACGAATCAACCGATTTAAAAAAATCTTTCTCCATTAGAAAGCTATATTATCACTGTAATTATTATTATTACCGAGTAACGCTATATTTTATTTAAAAAGAAGTACTTACTAACATAACCTTTTTTTTTTTTTTTTTTTTTTTTTTTTACGTGGGGGAATGCTATGACGCATATCCCTCCGCGGGGGCGGGCGGAGGGATTATGTCGGACTCGCCGGGGTAAAAGAAAGATGCTAAAAGACAATGTACCTCCCGGAATACCGACTAAACCTACCACGGTGTTCCTCGACAAAACCACTATCGACGGGGCCGCGCGAATCGCTTTCGCATGCGGTCGCGACCCCGCCGAGGTTACGGCCCGCCGTATGAAACGGCAGGCCACTACACGAAAGACCTACCCAAAATAGGCACTACGTCAGATAAAACCCTACTGTCTCCCTAGAGGGGAGACGGACTCGACACAGAGGCGCGCGTGGGAACACGCACGCCGCCTCTCGGACCTGGTGCTGAACGGATGGCGGGCAGGCCCACAAAGCCCGCCACCCCCAGGTCAAACCTCAGGGTGGCTGGAGGTCATCGCGCGCCCTCCGGCGCCCGGCTCTGCGGTTGGGGAGAGGGTTTAAACGCTCCCTCTCCCGCTCCGCCGCCTCCTTGATGGAAATTACTTCCTCACAGAAGGAGGCGACGGCGTTCCATGACCTCTCACTCCGGACCATAGACTGAACTACGGCCGGAAGCGAGAGGGCACTTACTAACATAACCTAAACTAACTTACTTTTACGCGAGTGAAGCCGCAGGCAAGAAGCTAGTATATCATACGTATATAGGGTGTCCCAAAATATGTGAATCAAACTGTAACGAGTGATTCCTTAGGTAAGGACCTTTCAAATGTGCTAAATAAAAAGAATAAAAATATGACTGTGTAAAAATAAAAAAATCTAAGTTTTAAAAAAGTACGACATTTTTCACACTCTCAACTACAGGTGCTTCGTTTATGGCAAATTTTCATTTTTCACTATTATTATTTGTGAAGGATTGACTCGTCAAACTACAAATGATTTTTATTTAAAACTGACTTGGTTTTAAAGTCGCTGCATTATTTTGGTGTATTTTTTGCACCAAAGAAAATCTTGTTTGTTTTTTATTTTATCACAAAGGTCATAATTTTTTTTAGTAGAACTGATAGTCCCTTACCTAAGGAATCTCCCGTTACAATTTGATTCACATATTCTGGGACACCCTGTATAGTGGTACAACTATGCGGTCAGCTTGGTGCTTAATGAAGTCGGAAAACCGTTATAGACAATACTGGGAGGATAACAGAAATCAAACAAACAATAATGGCGACGACTGTCGGCTTGTCATCTATTATTAGGAAATTGTTTGTCCACACATAATAAATAAGGTTTACTCGTACAAACAAAGAACAAGAGGGAGGACAACGGCTTATATATTATATGTTTCTATGCCGGTATGTGTGAGGGGTCGAACAAAAATGGCGTCTTGATTATAATATTTTTGGGACATAGCGATAATGTCATTGATCTTTACGTATATGCCGCTTGAGTTTTGTTTGAATTAGGTAATTAATAATAATAATAATAATATTTTATCACATACATACAACACCATCTAGCCCAAACTAAGCAGAGCTTGTACTGTGGGTACTAGACAATGGATAAACATACATTCTATTTATTTTTGTAAATACTTACATATTATACATAGAAACACCCAGACCAAGACAAACATCCATGTTCATGCACACAAACGTTTGACTTGTGCAGTAATCGAACCCGCGACCTCAGGCGTGGCAGTCGGTTACACTAACCACTACGTCGTCGAGGCCGCCAAATTATTTTTAAGTACAAAATTAGTTTTGTAAAGCATTATAGCTACGATGGCATAACGAATGTACGGCGTATTTTCTCTCATTTGTAATATAAACTATGGCTATGACTAGAAGTAAAGACCCAGCCGGCTGCTTAGCATGTTAGTAATCAAACTTATCATTTTGCTTTCTAACTACGCTCTAAAATTATTATACGCAAATGTTTGATAGTATTGCCAATTTCTTATTTAAATAGATTTCATCACAATGACACAACAAACATTTGTATTAACCAAACTTTGTACTACATTGTCGTATTAAAAAAGATTGGACAACCGAATCCAAGGTCGAGTGTATAGTTAAGAATAAGAATAGAATAAGAATAATTTACTTGCAAAAAAAATGTGGTACATTTATGGTTGTTACATATAATATTCGGTCGCACATTTCACCAATGTTGGCATGCAAATTTAAATTTAAAAATAAATATATTAACTATAATTAACAACACAAAAACATTAAGAAATAAATACGCTTAAAGAACGAAGGATGCTCGATATTATTACATTACATTAAAAAGGAAAAACACTATTATTGAATTACATACACGGAAATTATAACTAAATATATTTATGTCACATGCTATAAAATTTTAAATTAATTACAAATCAGGATTAGAATTTTAGATTTCGAACATTCTGATCGAAGAATTCGTTGATGCTATAAAAGATGTGTTGTATAAGCCATTTTTTAAATTCATTCTTCATCTCTATTAGTGGCAATTTGCGAATGTGCTTGGGCACTTTATTAAAAAGTCTTATACACATTACGTAACAGTTGTTTTGGAATATAGAACTTCTACATGAAGGCATCAATAATTTAGTGGAGTCCCTTTTACCTATGATTGAATTGTCACGAGAATTGTTAAATTCATTTGAGAATTTCTTTATATGTTCGCAGATTTCCAGTATATATAAGCCTACAAGAGTAAGTATTTTGTTATGTTTAAACAGTGGTCGGCATGAATGTAGTGGTCCCACGTTACACAAGGCTCGTATGCATTTTTTCTGGCAAATAAAGGCCTTATTTATGTCTGTTGAGTGTCATAATATCAATCCATATCGTAGTATCAATTCTACGTATCCGTAATAAGCAATTTGAACCGCAGGTTTTCCAGCAATGTACTGTAGGTTTCTGAGTGCAAATACAAATTTATTTAGTTTGGTGCATACGTTTTGGATATGTACTTTCCAGTTACAGTGTTGATCTATGTATAAACCTAAAAATTTCGTATCGATTACTCTGGATAGATTTTCACCTTGGTACGTGATATTTAGTGTTTCATGAGGTGTCTTATAATTACTGAATGTAATAAATTTTATGTTGGTTATATTAGCACATAGATTATTGAATTGAAGCCATGTTTATTATTGATTTAACTGCATTATTTAAAATTGTATTAAAATAACTATAAATGTCATTCTTAGGTATAATTACAGAAATGTCATTAGCAAAAAGTATAGATTGATAGGGTGTTATTATTGGAAGATTGTTTATGTATATGATAAACAGAAGCGGACTGAGTATACTGCCCTGCGGCACACCAAATCGGTTTACTAAAAAAAATTGTCTATGCGACTTTACTGTGAAATGTTCACTAACGCGCGACACTTCTAGGCACTGGTGACGAATTTTAATATAACTTTCTATCTATTTTAGAGCCAGATCCCGGGTCCCATATCTTTCACATTTGTCTGAAAGGATTTTGTGATCTACGCAATCAAATGTTTTAGACATGACGAAAAATATAGCAGTGACTGGTATTTTTTCGTCTATATACTCAGTTACTGTTCTTATAGAGAAAACCTGCAAGAGTAGTCCATTTTCCTTTTTGAAAACCGTTCTGTTCTGCTCGAAGTTTTTTTTTTGATAGTTATCTGTATATTACGGTTTAAAAATATTCAAGGATACATTGCAATATTCATTCGCCGTATTTTTTAATAGACAAAATTAAATGGTACTTGAAAAAAATGGTATGACGCCTGGAACACCTTATACATATGAGTTGTAATACTGAAATTATGCTAATTTAAAAAAGTGGCTCTTTGTTTCTTGGAGGTATCATAGGCTTTTAACCCTTTGTCGAAGCCAGCAAATTTCCTAAATGTAAGTTTAGTGACTTCACTAAACTCAAAAACATTAACGTTCATAAGTGTTACTTTGTAACCTAAATGTACAATTGAATTGTTCCTTTGAGTCTAACCGAACTTTACTGTACAAACATGTACGCTCATTATATTTTTCCCGTTAACCAAAACGAACGCTTGTTAAAAATACGCAAAACACTAAATAGAAATAGCTTTAGGCAAACATAAAAAATCAAGTGACTCTTATCGTTTTAAACGCTACATAATATAATAAATGTCTTTGAAAAATAAAATGTTCTTAACGATACCCTCGGGTTACAGGTCAAATAACAATTATGTAAATGAACTACTAAATGTCTTTATAATATTATGTCACTGGGACTTTATTTCCTTAGATCGTTTAATATATTTTATTTTTGTCTTCAGGCAATATAAAACAACTTTATCTGTTCTGCGCAGTTTTATTATAGACAAGGTTTTGCCCGCGGCTTCCCACGTTTCAATGTTAAGGTTAGGTTAGTAACAGTGTTTTTTCTGGATCAATGGTCATTTACAATAAATAAAAAAAAGAAACTACTTTTATACCATAAGATACACATATACATAATTTATCCAGAGTTATACCTAAGAATTTTATTTCTCTGGATAGAAGGAACTCTATGTCCTTTTCTGTTTCCCTGACAACGTGTATGCGAAATTTCATGATGATTGGTCGAGTAGTTAAGGCGTTAAAGCGTGTACAAACAAACTCACATTCGCATTTATAGTATTAGTTAGGATTCGATTGGCACACGGTTCTTTATTGGTTTAATAAATTAGCGATGAATACTTATTACGTTACCACGAGTTTTTAGCGATAGCATTATGGAAATAATGTTATACATATCATTTACATAAATCTGTACTGTGCAGAAGTAATGTAGGTGATTACATCAGCACTCTATATTATATGTCGGTAAAACTACTACCTGAATAAAAATATAAGAATGCTTGCTTATTTTTTTAATCAATTACTAGATTATGTCGGACGCGTCGCTCGCTCTGAAACCGTACTTCTTTTGGATGAATAGGTCACCTATGTATTTTTCTTTACCCCCCTAACATCATAGAGCAGCGATAGCTCAGTGGGGAGACCAACAGACTGCAATGCAGAAGGTCTCGGGTTCGAACCCACGTCGCGCACCTCTGACTTTCGGAAGTTATATGACTTTTCGAAATTATGTGCGTATTGATTGACAATTATCGCCAGCTCCGTGCCTCGGAGAGCACGTTAAGCCGTCGGTCCCGGCTGCCATGAACATCTATGGCAGTCGTTATCGGGGAAGTCGACACAAAAGATCCCACTGGGTTGAAGTGTCGCCGGTCTGTACTGACTGGCCCCCACACAAGATAAGATAAGATACCCCTAACATCATCAATTTCATAATTATTATGAAATACCTGTTGTATTGCATAATGACTGGTCGAATAACTAGTTACTGTGTGAAAGTGTAATAAACAGAAAACTCACATTCGCATTTGTAAAATAAGTTAGGACACATAATTGTACGATTTTCTTATACGTAATCGATTGCATAAATGCATTCGAATAACAAGTCATTCGAATACCATTCGTACATCGCACTGTGGGCTGAAAATCGACCTCCATAGACATAGAAATGAAAGTTGCTAGATGTTCGTTTTGTTGACGGATATGGCTTCTATTAGCTATTATACACATAACAATGTCATCTGAGCTAACTCCGCACAAAAATGAATTTATTATAAGGTTTTTTCGAAAAAAATGTATGGAGCTAGCATGAAAAATCTGAATATCTCTGAACTTGCAAGGAAAACCGTAATATCCTCAGAGATGGTTATAGGACTAATTATTTGTGATTTTTTGACATACTTCATATAACGGTACCTGCTGCAGAATTTTTTTTAAAAATCATCTTAATTTTAATTATTTTTTTTTAACATTAAACGATTTGTTTTGGTGTATAAGTAAAGAAACAACACGTTATATGCATATAATACTAAATCTTCGCCAGTTATTTGTTAAAATATCAAGAAAATTATTTTTGCCTAACATAGTATATATTTTTTAAAACAGTTAATTGGATACCATTACTGAACTTTGCATACAGGTAAACTACTGAATAATAAATTAGCCTTCTAATGAGTTCTGAATAAGAGATTAAGTGATTTGCAATGTCGCACAATGGTAACTACGGATTACACTAATTAAAATCTTACAGGTAAGTACATAAGTAACTTAAATAGTTAATTAGATATGTTACGAGTTCTAAGAAATATTTTCGACAACTGTCTAATGAGGTCGTTAACTAATGTTGGACTGAAATATAAAATGGTTAACATTTTGCATCATAATTTAGTTTATTCTAAGCTTTGTTACCCCTAACATATCACTGTGAAATTTTATAATGGAAAGTTTAAATACCAATTTAGACCTATTCGTTCTTCTAAAATGTAAGAGTACTTCATTTGATCATGAGGTATTGTTTAGTGAAGTTATATCCCGCCTAGACGTTTGTCTTTCCGTTAAAGATCAAGTGACTCTAAAAGAATTTTGTCGGAGATTTGTACGAGCTGCATCACAAAGGTGGCAAAAATCTCACCGAATTCTTGATACTTTTAGAAAACAATACGAAATTTGGCTGCAAGCAACTATCGATTGGCCAAGTTGTATAAATTTAGTCGCTCAAGAACCAACTGTTGCTGAGGGATCAAGATCAATCTCTCCAGAACCCTCAACATCATACTCTGTTGGTACAATGACAAAGAGGTCACGAAAACCATTCGAAGATCTGGAAAGCAAACAGAAGAAGAGAAGATCTGATGAGCATAAAACTGACAATTCCAGTGAATTGGCATATACAGCAGCAGCGCGTTTTAAGGAAGAAGGTTGTGAGGATATCGCATCTGTAATCGAATATATGCTGAAACATCCTGAAGCAGCCTCTAAAATTAAGGAAACGCTTAAGCAACCGGTGAAAACTATCTTATTTACACCAGAAAAAGCACTTGGATTACTCCTTTCATTAAAATTATCAAAGTGGCAATACATCACTTTACGAGAGTCAGCTATTCGGGAAGGTAGAAAGGATATTTATCCATCCTACTATAAAGTGCAACAAACCAAGCTGGCACGCTATCCTCCGAAGCAATCAGTGTTAGTGACCGATTCATCGGCAAGAATAACCCTTCAAGCTTTACTCGACATTACGGTCAAAAGAATCCTCCAAAGTTTTCCTAACGATGATGTGCAAAATAAGGATTTAAAATTGATATCTAAATGGGGTTTCGATGGTGCGTCAAACCAAAGCCGATACAAGCAGAAAATGGATAGCGATCAAGACGATTCAAGTATTTTCATGACTTCCTTGGTGCCACTAAAACTGACTGATGGAGACAATACTTTGTGGATGAACCCAAAACCATGCTCAGCAATGTATTGTCGTCCAGTTCAATTTACTTTTGTGAAGGAAAGCGAAGCAGTAGTCATCGAACACAAACGACGAATGGATGAAGAAATTAAGGCTCTCATTCCTACAGAGTGCAATAATAGAAACAGGGTGAATCATCACCTAATGATGACAATGATCGATGGTAAAGTCTGCACGTATTTGTCTCAAGCCAGATCAAGTTCATCATGCTATTTGTGTCTGGCAAAACCGACAGAAATGAACCGTTTGAGTGTAGTAACAGCAAAGACCGTATCTTCTGATATATACGAGTTTGGATTGTCATCTCTACACGCCCGTATAAATTGTATGGAATGTTTACTACATATTTCGTATAGACTAGATTTTAAAGAGTGGGCTGCGAGAGGTAACGAGCACAAAGAAATGCTAAGTAAGAGAAAAAAGATTATTCAAGACAAATTTAAAGACGAATTAAATCTATTGATTGACATTGTTAAACAAGGTTCCGGAACTACTAATGACGGCAACACTGCAAGAAAGTTTTTCAAATTTCCCCATAAAACTGCAGCCATTACTGGGTTGGACGAAGAACTAATATATAATAATAATAATAATATATTCTACCACATACACACAACACTATCTAGCCCAAACTAAGCAGAAGATTAATAAGAAGATTTGCTGTGATTTTACAGGCAATAACTTCCGGGGAAAAAGTAGATATAATTAAATTTAAAGATTATGCCTTCAAAACAGCAGAGGTACGTGGAATTATATGACTGGTACTATATGTCATCAACCGTCCACAAATAACTTATACACGGGGCAGACATAATCGAGAAGAATGATGTTGTACCCATAGGAAGTCTCTCGGAAGAAGCATCCGAGTCTCGCAATAAAGATTTTAGAAGGTTTCGGGAACATCATTCGCAGAAAAAGAGCAGGCAAGATTCGAATCATGATATCCTTAATATGTTAGTTGTTTCTTCGGATCCTTTTATAAATGTACAAAGGCCCAAGTTAGATGCCAAGAAAAAGGAGGATTTATTTCCTGAAACCCTCAATTTAATTCAGTTTCAAGAAACTGACTTTGAGTTTCTAGGCAATCTAGATTCTGATTCAGAAATCGACGAGAGTGATAAGGAAAACTAGAAACTTTTGTGCTTTTAATTATAATTCTATTCAATGTATTTTTTTCATGATCTTTCGTTATTTAGCTTTGGTACGTAACTATGTTTTGCAATTGATTTATTTTTAAATATTTTATATTACTATTCTTGTACCTATTTATATTTTTGCATACTTTTGTACCTATGTTTTGTTTTATATAAATTTTATCAACTATTAAAAAATACCTTTTTAATTTATTTTTCTTTTTATTTAATGCCTATTATTAGCGTTAATAAAATAACTAACTTATCGATTGATCTTTACTTTGACATTAGTAGAATTTAATGATTTAAAAAAATACCTTCATTTAGACATAATAATAAAATAATTAGACAGTTGTCGAAAATATTTCTTAGAACTCGTAACATGTCTAATTAACTAATTAGTTTACTTATGTACTTACCTGTAAGAATTTAATTAGTGTACTCCGTAGTTACCATTGTGCGATATTGCAAATCACTTAATCTCTTATTCAGAACTCATTAGAAGGCTAATTTAATATTCAGTGGTTTACCTGTATGCAAAGTTTAGTAATGGTATCCAATTACCTGTTTTAAAACATATATACTATGTAAGGCAAAAATAATTTTCTTGATATTTTAACAAATAACTGGCGAAGATTTAGTATTATATGCATATAACGTGTTGTTTCTTTACTTTTACAATAAAACAAATCGTTTAATGTTAAAAAAAATTAATTAAAAAATAGATGATTTTTAAAAAAAAATCTGCAGCAGGTACCGTTATATGAAGTATGTCAAAAAATCACAAATAATTAGTCCTATAACCATCTCTGAGGATATTACGGTTTTCCTTGCAAGTTCAGAGATATTCAGATTTTTCATGCTAGCTCCATACATTTTTTTCGAAAAAACCTTATAATAAATTCATTTCTGTGCGGAATTAGCTCAGACGACATTGTTATGTGTATAATAGCTAATAGAAGCCATATCTGTCAACAAAACGAACATCTAGCAACTTTCATTTCTATGTCTATGGAGGTCGATTTTCAGCCCACAGTGCGTCGCTAACTGCAGAGTAATGCGGCGACTCCATAGAAATGCATAAATATTAAAAAATATTGAAATAAATAGTCTGCGTTATAAAACCTGCTCATTTATGTAATCATGACTGGCTTCAACGTTAGGGCAAAGTTTCCAAACTTCATAATATTCAATTTCACCAGCATAGAAACTTGGATGTAACGATATAGCTACGATAACGCAATCTTAAAAATACACTGCACTATATTTGTGTCCTGCTAGGTACATAAATATGTAGCTTTTTGGATTTTTTAACGAGTCGGTCGGGTCACTGGCCGTAGTCTTAAGCAATCTGTAGGTCTACTATAAAAATATCTATCTGAATCTTTGTGCGGTACGAAAATCTTACAATGAAGTGACTTCAGATTTCTTTATTTTAAAAAGGCATGATTCAGTTGTTTGGACTACTTCATGTAAGAATTTAGAGCAATTAAGGATGTACCGAAATTTAGGACGAATTTTGGAATAAATGTGTTTCATAGTCAGCCCGAAACTTCAGCGTTTACGTTCATGGTAGGCCTGATTACGGCCATGGGTAGTATATACCCAGTATGATTGTGTAAATTCCCAGTAATACTACTAATATTATAAATGTGAAAATTTGATAATATGTTTAGAAGTTTGTTAATCATTAATGCGCAAACCGTTGTACGGATAAGATGATACTTAGCAGAAGGATGAACCATTTCCTGAATTAACACATAGGATCCTTTTAATCCCGGTATACGCTTTCACGGGATACCCGTGAGCGTAGACGCGAGCACCAACTGGAATAAGATAAATCATGCACCTAGAAAGTATAATTACTATATTTGAACTGTTTATAGTTAGATGGGTGATGACTTTAGTTTTACGAGAGAGGTGTAGGATCGGTTTTCTTTTTGGTTCTTTTATTACTGTAAATCTTTTTACATTGCCATGTTGCTGGCTCCTTGATACAGCGGTAGCGAATGGCTACTGTGCATGAGGTCTCGGGTTCAAATCCTTGGTTGGGCCAATAAAAGGTTATTGAGTGCTTTTTTATTTATTTATTTTATTTATTTATTTTCAAGTTTAGAAAACTTACAGCTAGTTAACAGTTTAAATAAGACACTATGATTAAGCTACGGCCAATTACAAGCTTTCACATCAAACAATTGTACAAAAAATTTAATGACAGTAACACGATTACTTAAATTAAGTAACATTATACAATAAGATAACAAACTATAATATTATATGCACACATGCGACAGTAATATAAACTAGAAAAACACTCACATCCATTCGCCACTCCTCAGAAATTGATTTAATTTAGTCACACTCGTTTTAAATAGATCAATATCGACTCTCCGGCACGCTGTATTGAACAGCCCTGATAACTACGAGGGCTATTTAGCATTTTTCGTTATCATTTGGGAAGTTAGTATTACACAATCCTTGGGCCTCAGCAAGCACGTGAAGTCGTTGGTGCTGCACCTGAACTCTCTCCGATCGTGCTGGATTGCCGTCCCATCGAATTATAAGAGTGGGGAAATACAGAGGGCCTTGTGTTTGCGCACTAACTTATGCACTATAATATACGATCTTCTGTATAGATAGCCAGTACCCGCGATTGGCCGCCGTGAAATGCCGTTCGGATGACATTATTATTATACAGGGCGTCCGGTAATTAATGGATAACCTGGAAATGTCTTATAGTGGAACTGACGGCCGTTCAGGAAAAAATATGAAAAAAGATCTATCCTAACTACTACCTGAGATATGTGTTTTTTTTTAATTACCATGTATAACTTTCTTGTATACTACGACCATAAATGAATGAAATCCATCGGTTTTATGTTGTTTTATTATTAAACACTAATTATGCTAATATATAGACAGTCAAAAGTATGCTATGCTAATATAGCTTGTATTTTTTAATATTGTTTTTCTTTTAATTATTTTTTAATTTTTTATTTTTTCTGAACGGCCTTCAGTTCTACTATAAGACATTTCAAGGTTATCCATTAATTACCGGACACCCTGTATACCCATGTTTAGTTAGTATTATTGGTCGGGAGTCGTTCTTATTAAACTAAAACAATGCTACATAGGCAACACTTCACATTTCAATATCAGATTTAGATTCGAAAGTACAGTTTGCTTAACAATTCAAGTGCTTAACTCAAATACATTTTATGGCCTTGCTATTCTATAACGATCAAAGATTCATATCTCAGTGAGACTGTGCCATCGTTGCACATGGTACCGCTAACAGGGCACACCAGACATACTCTCTCGTGACATAGGCTTACGTGATAGTTTGTGCAAATAGTAACAAATCTTATCTCGATCTAGAGTTTCAATTTATATTGAATAATGTGACAGCACTTTGTGGTTCTGCTGCGTATTTATGAAGCTGTCATGTTTTGTTGCATGTTGACATGTAAGGCCGCATTGATGGCGCAGTTGTTCAAGAGTTTGACTCGCTACTATCTTTGGGCCATATTTTGTGGGTTTCATCACCTAACTGGACAAAAATATGTGTGATTCAGAAATAATTGTTATGAGCCTGGGTGGTATTTGAGTTCGTTGTAAAGTTTGTAAAGCTCGCCGCAACACAGTTATTATTTTAGGGTGAGAATTGTATTTTGTAAATAAATATAAAGGCTATGTTTGTCATAAGATCGTCGTGATTGGATATTTCACTAGAGTCTTGTCAAAATCAAGCCGACAATTTTGATAATTTTACTCGCTTATATTCATTTACATAGCGCTTATGACTTAATGTTCAAACTAAACCAGCTTTTAACTTCCTTTTATATACGAATAACAAACTTGCTACCGCATAGGTAGATAATGTGACTGCTGTGTAGGAGGTTGCCGGTTCGATTCACGTATCCGGCAAAGTTAGGTATATGGGGTTTCTCTGTCTAGAAATTCTTGGTTGGAGTATGGAACTGTGCTTTATAGACGATATATTGGTTATTTACTACTTCGAGAATACAGACGTAAGGCCATATATAATATAATAATAATAATATTTTACCACATACACACAACACCATCTAGCTCAAACTAAGCAGAGCTTGTACTATGAGTACTAGACAATGGATAAACATACATATATACGTTTTTTTTTGTAACACCCAGACCAAGACAAACATCCATGTTCATGCAAACAAATGTTTGCCTTGTGCGGGAATCGAACACGCGACCTCAGGCGTGGCAGTCGGTTACACTAACTATATATAATAATATACCTATATATGGCAAGCTTATATCTTATTCAGTATCAAACGACAATAGTGAGCGTATAATTCAATTGCCTAATACATTAGGTTAATTTTATATTTAGGTAGGCTTCCAGACAATATGGCGATATAGGAGGTAAAATACTTAGTTCTGATTAGAACATCGAGATATACATGTGAAATTGACGTTGACGGATTACTCCGTTTTGATCTTAAGCTTTGATGTAATTAAAATGTACCTACATTATATTAATCTTATGAACAGTGCTGCTTTGACTCGCAATATTTATGATTAATTAATTAAATTATTTATTAGAAACATTGGTTTACGAAATAATTTAGGCCTGAATATTGTCGGCTATTGAGAATTCCTTCATCAGAGGAGTCTGATGCAAAAATCTAGTGTAATTCCAGGCCAATCAAAATACTGCTGTAACATTGTCTTACATATACATTTCTTAAAATAACAGAAGTGTTTCTGTTTAATTCTACAAGCGCTTGGCAAAATACTTACATTATTTAAAGTGATAAGTTTTCCAATTTGTTAAACGCTGTAATAAACCTAATTTTAATTTATACGCAAGTCAAATTATACCTTAAAAATAACAGTACATTTACATATATTATACTACTAGATGTGCCCGCGGTTTCACCTGCGTTTATCGTTACTGCGCCGCCTCCGTGTGTCGTAGCGTTATGTTATATAGCTTTCCTCGATAAATAGGTTATTCAACACTTGAAGAATTTTTCAATTCGAATCAGTAGTTCCTGAGATTAGCGCGTTCAACCAAACAAACAAACAAACTCTTCAGCTTTATAATATTTGTATAGATTACTAGCTTTTGCCCGCGAATTCTCTCAGTAACAGTACGTCTTTCCTGGATTAAAGGTACTCTATGTCGTTTTCGTTCCACTGATGTGTATGCGAAATTTCATAATCGGTCGCGTAGTTAAGGCGTGAAAGCGTAACAAACAAACAAACTTACATTCGTAGTTATAATACTAGTTAGGATTAAACTTGTATTTAAATAGATTTTTACACTTCCTCTGACGTGCCGGTTGCTTTTCAGATTCTAATGTCTAAAGTAAGTTTAAGGTAAAACCAAAAAAAGAAAATTCGTATAAATTCGTTTAATTTCAGAATACTACAGTATTCCTGGAATAATACAGCACCTTCTTAAGACTCTTTCTATATACTTCTCTCATCTTAGGAATATTACACAAGGAGTCTTGTATTTCTACAGTTCTACTTGAGTGATAGAATCGCCATTGCGATTTATTTAGTGGTAAAGTCAAAGTCGATGGTCATATATGTGATATAAACATTGTGATAAACAGATGGACAAGCAGACACAGTTGATCTATGGTTTCGTTTTTACCATTACAGTACGGAACCCTCAAGTTCGGCGTGTATCTGTGACAGACGAGGCATTGGCTCCACTGACACTATGATAGACTTTGACTGGACTCTCTTACTCCCTAACTTACAGTATATTATTAAACCTACAGATTCAATAAATCATTTTGTTTATAGCGGACATGGTTGCAATAATATAAATGTAACACCTACAACAATTGTGAATATACCTATTCTCTTCTGCATCTTCCACCAGTAGGTATGCAAATTTTAATACAATGACAAATTATCTTAGAATTATTATAGAAGCAGTAGTAGTAAATTAGTAATATTAGTAGAAAATTAAATAAAAATAAATTATGATAATAATTATAAATAATAATAAATAGGTAATAGGTATGTCAATTGCATCTTTTATTTTAATATTTGGATATTCTTAACATCCAAATATTCTATCACAGTATGATATGCTTTTTAGATTAATATTTTTTTTAAGATTTTGTATAAATATGTGTAGAGTTTTTATTTTGCGCAGTCCAGTTGGCAATTTGTTATATGCTTTTGATACCATACAATACAAATATGCCATATAATAAACGCTTTTATTTAAGAGGTTTTATTCATGCGTGCATTGCCCGAAATGGAAGTGCCCGAAGTGCTATGTAAAACCTTATGAAACATCTTTGAAGTACTTACACTTTGTTTCAACTTACGTAATTGGAACTTATATAAAATTTGCTATATCACTAACCTCGGCTTCCATTTCATCACTAGAACGGTGAACTTTTATTAAAAATGGTAATTTATAAGATTTTTATTTTTACTTAATGGGACTACCCAAATTGTTTATATATTCAAACTTATGTTCAAAGATTTTCCTTAAGGGATGAATTTTAAAAAGGCTACCTCAATAATCAAATATTATTTACCTTCAATTTGGTTTTCACATTACTCTAAACATCTCAAACTAAACTAAATATATTATAAGTGGGTTCACATTAGTAGTGAAATGAGAATTAAACCCATGACATCTTGATTACAAGTCAAATGCCATATCTATTCAGCCACTGCTGCTTTATTTTTAGTTATACTATATCAGATACCAGATGACCCACGCAACTTCGTCTGCGGCTCATAAGAGGATTTTTTCCGTATTTGCAAGATTTTTATTGATGCTTCGCTTCTATTGGTCGTAGTGTGAAGTTATATAGCTTATAGCATGCCTCAATAAATGGGCTATTCATCGTCATCGTTGATCCAGTATTTTCTGAATTTAGCGCGTTCAACCAAATAGACAAACTCTTCAGCTTTATAATATTATTATAGACAAGCTGTGCCCGCGGTTACACCCGCGTTTATGGTAACTGCGCTGCTCCCGAGGGCCGTAGCGGTAACAATATAGCCTATAGCCTTCTTCGATAAATGGGCTATCCAAAATTAAAATAATTTTTCAATTCGAACCAGTAGTTTCTGAGTTTAGCGCGTTCAACCAAACAAACAGACTCTTCAGTTTTGTAATATAAGTATACATTTGGGCAAAATTTTATCATTTTGCTTGACGTTATATAAACTCTAGGTATACATGCCATAATATACTACAATATACCCATCTATCGAACCCAGAAAAAGATTAAACCTACCCCTTTTTCCTTTAGATTAAACAGCTATTGTAGAAGAAAAGATACTTAAAAAGTAATCACTCTTGACTAAGCAAAACAATCCAACGCTAAGAGCAGATTTTCCACAAAAGCTTGAAGGACCGATCGACGTACTAATCTATATAGAGTATCAAACAAAAAGCACCTCTGTATTTGTGAAGACTCACAAGAAAAGTTCCTTATCTTGAGATTGTATACCGTCTAGCAAAACTTTCATTATACTAAGGGCAAGTAGTACAAAAGTGTGATCTAAACATGGCCTAGACTTGGTTTCTCAAAGGCTGCAGTACAGTGTAACTACAGTTAATATCTTAATACTCTTTCAGAAAGTGCTTTGTGTAATTCTGAACACATACGAAATAATTGGGTCCTTTATAAGTATACTCGGTTTTACTCACGGCTGCCCTCGCGTTAATCTAGATTTTGTCAATAAATTTCTATACCTTAGAAACGGTGCTTTTTTCTGGGTGAAAGGTACTATGTCCTTCTATGTATTCCTGATCTCGTGTATGCGAAAATTCATAATGATCAGTCGAGTAGATAAGGCGTGAAAGCGTAATAGACTAACAAACAAACTCATTTTCGCATTTATAATGGATTTTGCTTGTCACCAGTCTGCGTTAACAACATTTTAATTTACATGAAGCCACTACGATATTTATTTATGGAATAGGGTAGTGTACTCAATTTTTTTATTATTTAAGCTAACAAGTTACATAATCCAAACTCTAAACACAAAGAAGTTTCGAAATATTCTCAAAAATAAATAAGATGCAATCGTTTAAATCTGGCAGCATTTATAAAATTTTCAAATGTCGGAAGAAGGATGCACGATACAATCTGTGACGTAAACATAATTTCAGCACAGCTGTGCGAGGGAGACAGTGTGGCATCCTCACTATGACGCCTTTTGCTTATATCCAAATTTAAATTATTAATTACTTCTTTATTTTGCCACCGATTTTGATACTGTTTGCACGAAAAGAGTTATTTTGATTATTACTTGCTCTTGTGTGTAACATAATGTGCAAAATCAAATACAAGAAATCAAACACAAGCAACTACCCTATTAGATGAAACAGCGTGAAATTAAAATACTTAATACGGTTTTTATATAAACTGATAGACAGACAAAAAAAACATTGATTTTTTTATATAAGTACCGTGTATACTTTCCTATGTATTTAGTAAAAAGCTGTTTATTTTAACATTACAAACGGACACTTTAATTTAATTTCATTACATCATTTTGAAATATGACGCTACTATTATTATATTATTATTAACCTTTACTACAATTTAAGCTATTTAAATAATATTTAAGATTTTATTTTCACTTTCCCCGACGTTTCGGTTGCTTTTTCAGCAGCCATGTTTTCGAAGACCCTGCTTATATTTTAGAGTGTTGTTTAAGTTTATAATTTAAGTATATATTCAGCACTGATATTATTATTTCTGTGCATTTTTTTTTTAGCAACTAGGTACTACAAATGCAGTAGTATTCATACATTTGTATGCTAAATATTCCATGTTGATGTTCCATTCCAGAAAACTGTTAGGAATAAAAAGAAGGAAAGGAAAGCGAATAGATCAGTAGTGAAAACAGGGCGAAATAACCAGTTTAGTACGTGCCATTGCTAAAAAAAGTATCTAAATGTGTGGTCGCTCCATCGATACATCGGCCAATACCGTACAAGATCATGTGGCTAGCATTTCTAGCGGTAACAAGAACACCATCATCGTTGAGAAGATAATTCACAAAACTGAACGTGACTACTTCTCATTTAAGATAGGAATAGAGGAATGCCGTTACGAGCTCATAGCAAATTAGAAAGCGTGGCCAGTAAACATGTGATTCAGCGAGTGGATCCTTTTTCGTAGCCCCAGAAAATCAACTAAGGAAAAGCGCTAACCCGGAACTCGAGGTATATTATCAAAATGCTAGGTGACTACGTACAAAATTAAAAACCTTCTACACAAGCATATTAACTCTACGGCTGATTTCTTTGCAATCACGGAAAGTGGCATAAGTGAATCCATATATGATGGAGAACTGCTACCCAATGATTATGCAATGTTTCGTTGTGACCGCATGGACGGACGTAAGCTCGGAGGAGTGTTTCTAGCGACCTCAACATGTCGGCAAGGGCTTGAAGTACGGAGTGTCCCTTTGCCCGGTAATGTGAACTTGGACAGTAGTGAGTTCGAAATGGTTTGTGCTACAGTACATCTAAATAATAAATTACAGTTTTTGTTTTGTGTTGCGTATATACCACCGAAAGCCAGCGAAACAGCGTACATGTGTATGTTTAACTTGTTAGAACAGTTATGTATCGAATATAATGATGTTTTACTTCCGACAGATCTTAACATGTACTCGTCCAATGAAAGTGTACAGTGCTATGAAGAGTACTTTGTTCCCTACTGCGGATTTCGCCAATGTAATCAGGTTTGTAACTGTAATAATCGTACACTAGACGTCGTACTAACTACATTCCCCGTTAGCAAGATAATGGTGTGCGAGGAGCCAGATTATTTGACTACTTTTCTAGGTAGTAGAGCCTAGCTGGTTACAGCAAAAATGGGCCGGCTCGACCGGTGAAGTACTACCCTCTCACAGAAAATCGACGTGAAACAGCAGTGTTTCACTGCTGTGTTTCGTTCGGTGAATTAGAGTGCCGGAGGCCAAAGCATGAAGTGACGATTCTCGCAGCATATGAGGGACCTGCAGAGTATCCGTAGAGTCATTGTGTGGGTGGCACGAGTCGACCCGGCGGCCAGGGAGAGCCGTAGAAACGGTGCTCTGCTGGCCGCCCGCGGTATAGTCCAGAAGCCCAACCGAATCTAACCAACTTGGTTGGCTGCCTCATCATGCCACGCATAATCTCGAGGTGGCTCATCGTGCCGGATGGTGACCCGAGGGTGGATCCCTGCGACCACTTTTGGGAGGGTCCTTCCGTCCGTTGGAACGGCTATCGCCATAGCACACAGTAATATAACGAAACTTACTCTGCGCCTTGCCCCACTTTGCTGCAAGAATGGCCGCCGCTTCTTTTTTTCACGCTTCCCCTTCCTTTCTTTCTATAGCAGTACGAACAAAGCATTGTCGTAAAATAGCAGCCAATCGCCGTAACCCCACCGCTGCTTCCTCTTCCTGTGTCGTTAAGTTTATTAACATCAGAGGACTCCACGCTAACCTTCATGCCGTCCATCACCACCTGGAGGAGGCTCGGCCGGCAATGCATTTTCTAACGGAGACACAAATACGCCGTCCTGCAGACACGACCTACCTGCAATATCCCGGCTACGTGCTAGAGGAGTGTTTCCTCGCTTGTTTGTTAGGGCGGATATTTGCTGTAGCCGTCTACACTGCCTAGAGGACCCTTCCTTCTCTGTCCTTTGGGTACACGTAGATCATGGCTCTTTCAGCCAAATCTACATGTGCCTCTACCGATCCCATTCAGGAGACGCTGAGACAACTCCACTCTTTGATTACCTGAGTCAGGCGGCAGACGACGCGTAGGAGCAGTTTCCGAACGCTAAGTTGGTGTTCTTGGGAGATTTCAATGCCCACCATGAGACCTGGTTGGGTTCTCCCAAAACAGACCATGCGGGATGAATTGCCCATGTGTTCGCTCTCACGCATGACCTGTCTCAACTTGTACTCCAGTCCACCCGGATACCGGACATTGCAGGTCAAGCGCCCTCTCTGCTCGATCTGCTGCTGACGAGTAACCCGAACCGGAACAGTGTGTCGATTCGTGCTCCTCTGGGCACCTCAGAATACTGTCTGGTTTGTGCCACAGCTATTGTTGTTACACACCCACGGAGACCCGAGAAGGAAAGACGATGACTGTGGCACTACTCGTCAGCAGACTGGGATCAAATGCGGGAGTACTTCGCATCCATCCCTTGGGCTCAACGCTGCTTTGAGAACAGGGATCCATCAGAGAGCGCTACTGCTGTCGCTGGTGAAATCATCCTGGGTATGGTATATTATATTCCATACCCAGGATGATGTCACGAGCGGCGGCAGGAAAAGGCCCTAGTTCTGTAGTGTTTTTTTTTAATTTGTTCACGATCTCAAACAGACAGCGTACCGCGCTTGGACTGGGGCTCGCGCTCTCCACGACTCTAAAATGGATCACCTGAAGACAGCGTTTAACCAAGCCACAAAGGTCTGCAAGAGGGCATACTTAAGAGCGGATGCCTAGCGCGTCGCACGGTTCGGCCTGGAACTCATGGCGCATCCTACGGGCAGTCGTAGCTATTGGCACCTGGCCAAAGCCGTGCAGTCTAACTTCTGCCAGACCTCGCTGCCCCTTCTGAGATATCCGAATGGATCACTGGCTCATTGGCCGCAGGAGAAAGCAGATTTGCTTGCAAATCTCTTTGCGGCCAACTTCCGAATCGATGACTGAGGTTCACAGCCGCCTAACATTGCCAACTGCGGCTACACCATGCCTGATATACGTATGAGGCAACGTGACGTTCGTGCAATACGGCAGTCTCTCGATATTCAGAAAGCCAGTGGACCTGACAGCATCCCAGCTGTGGTCCTCAAAAAATGTGCAGCGGAGTTGTCTCCCACACTTACGCGCCTATACTGGACGTCTTACGCCGCAGGCACTGTGCCTGAGGCTTGGAAGGAGGCGAACGACGAGACTGTGCATTGACCAAATACGTGTTTCAAGTATTTCGTGGTAAATTAAGTAATCCCGAAGCATTGTCATCATTGGGGTTGCAGGTTTCAAACACTAGATTACGGCAGCAGCCTAGGGCTAGATTATTTGAGGTGCCGACGAGCCGAACAACTAACGCGAAGTTCTCACCCGTCTTAAGAGCAATTCGGATGTTGAATGACATAGCGGCCAGAAATGATATTTTTACCTGTACATTGGATCGGAATTCGAGAGGATAACACTGGAGCACTTATTATCTAAGACTTAAAATTGATTTTATTTGTGTTTATATTGTAATTAACATAATTATGTATACTTGACTAAATGTATAATACAATTACTATTTATATTTAGAATAATAAAATTATATTGACTATTTGAAATGACATTTGACATTATTATAAAAATAAGTTACATAATGTTGCTTAAAATTTATTTTAATGATTATTAATGTTTAAATTTCTTATTATTGACTAAACTATAAAATTATGATTATATGCTAACTTTGAATTATGAATTTGTGACAATTTGCATTATCGCATTAGGTATATGCCTGTAATAATAATTATATGTGTAATAAATAAATTAATAAATGTTCATACGATATTTAATATCACATATAATCAGGCTACACGGGTGTAAAAAGTATTGTCCAAGTCCATTAGATCAAAGAATTTTGCTTGTCACATAAATGTTTTCCACTCATGCCGCTAACAACATTTCCAGTAAAACCTGTGATAGTATATATGTTTATTAGATTTTTTATCTGAATTAAATTCTTCCATTTTGTGGAAACATCGTTTCTCTTTAAACCTCGGCAACTACTGTGATCTCAAGTTGCCCGGCCAGCTAAGTGTTATTGGCTCTTTCAGTCGAATTACTCAGTAACAGCAGAGTTTAAAACTTTGTAGACAGTAATAGACATTCGACCTAAAGATATATAATAATGTCAGCCCTTTTTTAAACTGTCCCATTGTTGGACAAGGTCCTCATCTCAGTGTGAGAAGGGTTAGGCCATAGTCCACCATGCTTGCCTAGTACAGGTTAGCAAACGTAGCGTCGAGAACATTATGGAGAACTCTCAGACATGTTTCCTTAAGATGTTTTCCTTCACCGTTAAAGCAAGCGATAATTAACTATTAAATACGCATATAATTTTGAAAAGTCAGAGATGCGACCTTGGGTTCGAACTCGAGACCTCTGCCTGGCAGTCCAACGGTTTCCCACTAGGCTATAGCTAGCTGGTGAAATGTAGTCGTAATACACCTTTGCGTACCCCTTCAGGGTAATAGACGTGAGACTATGTTATATTATTGTTAAAAATACATTGTAATTATTTCTTTCACCTTTCTTTCTCTCTTTTTAACACGCTTTTATTAGCATGGTATGTACATATTTATGAATATATGTAACGGAATCTTTGAACGTGATTTTCACCCCTTTCAAACCAACGGATTGATTTGAAACTTTGCACACTTATCGAGGACCGATGACAATATAATAATTTAGAAAAAATATAGAAGAAAAAGTTTAAAAAAGTAAAATTAAATAATAGTCTAAGAAAACTAAAAACACGCTTTATTAAAAAACCAAACTAAAAAAGTAAAAAATAATTTAAAATAATTAAATTAAAATATTTTTACATTAAAAATAATTTTAATGTAAAAAAGCGTGAGTTTTGATAACCCTGTGAAACTATTATTTATTAAAAGACAACTCCCGTACTAGGACTAAATCCTGAGAATTTACAAATATTCAAACAACGGATACAAAGAACATTCAGACTCAGAACAACCATTTGCGGATTACACAAAGTTTTGTTTGTTTTTTTTTTATTCCAACTCACAACACTTGGCGCAAGCGCAGTGGCAAGGCGATCACTTAAACCTCTACGCCATCTATGTAGTGCGGTGAAATTGATCAACCACACTGATTTAATGCCCGAGCTGCAAGCACTCGTACGGATACCCGAGTTTTTTTTCGCTCAATCTGAATTGACTCTAAAAGAGTCTGTCCACTACACTGTCTCATATCATGACCGTGCTAGGAACGTATCAGACACGAAAAGCAACACGATACGCCCTGCTATAGGAACTGCTGGCCGGTGACGGAACGGTCTAGTGGGCATAGTCTTATACATTTCTTAACGAAGAATATTTTTTTGCCTGACGCGTTCCTAGCACGGTCATGGTATGAGACAGGGTAGTGGGCAGACTCCTTAAGGCTACATGTTGCAATTTGATATGGTGATTTCGCCCGATCACTACTTTAAATAAGCAAAAGGTTTTTTCTGTTTATCATTATATTCATATATCATATCTTATTCTGTTTATTATTTTTATCACTGCACGGCTATGTGTGTGTGTATGCAATTCGTAGAATCACATTGACATACGATGATATGATATTTATTTATTACAGTCATACATATTGTGTACAACATTTACTAATATTTATAATAATGTTTTGAAGTGCAATAGTAAATATTTCATTTAAATAAAATGCATGAACATACACACACTATCATTGTATGCGATTGTCATACAATTATAGTGTTTAATGTCGGTTGTTTCATACATACATACATACATATGTATAAGACGTATGGTTGACTATGTCTATATGGTTTGACGAACTGCCTTCGTGGCGCAGCGGTAGTGAATGCGACTGCTGTGCATGAGGTCTTGGGTTCAAATTCCGGGTCGGGCCAACAAAAAGGTATTGGATTTTTCTGTTTACAAATCTCAATACGAGCCCGGAGTTAGGAAGTTGGTGGTGTTAGACACCCCCGTGCCTCGGCAAGTACGTAAAGCCGTTGGTCCTGCGCCTGATTTCTCTCCGGTCGTGTCAGATTACCGTCCCATCGGATCATGAGGGTTAGGGAACAGAGAGTGCACTTGTGTTTGCGCACATACTTGTGCACTATAATATCTCCTGCGCAGATGGCCAGTCTCCGTTAAGATTGGCCGCCGTGGCCGACATTCGGTCCGAAGGAAATTATTATTATTATATATTTATTATGGTTATACCTATATCATAAGCAAGAGTGCATAACACTTAAATTATACCAGCTATTGTTTTAGGTCATAAGTGCAGCAGTAGTGGATAATTCTTAATAAAGTTAAAGTTAAATAGTTTTAGACTTCGAGCTGCTACTGATAATTAATTAATATGAAACATTCACGTAAACGTAAAACCTTACGAAGATGCGAATGTTTTACATTGAAATTAAAAAACTGCTCGGATTTATGAGTGCTGTGTGCTACGGCGCCGAGTGCTGTGGTTTCGAATCCCACACGGTACAAAAATTTGTGTGATCTACAAATGGTTGTACCGAGTCTGGATGTTCTGTGTGTCCGTTGTTTGAATGTATGTAAGGCCTTTCACGATACAGGCTTTATTCTTAGTGCGGAACACGTCCTTTAAAAGAAAAAGAAATGCTTCTTTATATGGATTTCATCGCGTTGCTTTGTTAAAAGTAACATGTCTTCTCTTAGAAACACTGATACAATTTGGAACTGTTTTCTTTTTGGAAGTATCTCAAAACAAACAAAGAAACGTATAATAATAATAATATTCTACCACATACACACAACACCATCTAGCCAGAACTAAGCAGAGCTTGTACTATGGGTACTAGACAATGGATAAACATACATATATACTTTTTTTTTGTAAATACATACATATTATACATAGAAACACCCAGACCAAGACAAACATTCATGTTCATGCACACAAATGTTTGACTTGTGCGGAAATCGAATGAATTCGTATGTATATAACCTACAGTCCACTTGCTGAAATTTAGTAGTTTCTAGTTAGTAGTCATTGTAGAAGCTGTAATTAACCAAATTCAAATAACACAGCCTAACTTTGGTTCCCTATCGTTAACAATTCGGCGTAAATTTCGAACACACGGAAGGTTTAAAGCCAGCCTTTATTAAACATTTCAAATGGAACACGAGTTCAGATTTCCAGATTAAATATAGCTGGTGAAACACAATAGCTGCTTTGTACAGCGGTTATGCTTACTGCGTATATTGGATTCGGTTCCTGAGTTGGGCGAGGAAATCTATTTGAGTTCTTTTAATCGTGGCTCTGGATTTGGAAGTATTATTGGGCCGAGTTGGTCAAAGTATTATTGGGCCGAGTTGGACTTTTATGGGACGAGTAGGGCAAGATATTGTTGGGTTGAGTTAAGCAAAGCATTTTTGGATCGATCTGTACAAAGCATTATTAGGATTTTTCTCGAGAAAATTATCGGTATACTTAAGTGAAATTAGCATTTTCATGCTGGATACAATATATTAAACAAAGTGCGTTACTATAAAAGGGGTATTTAACTGCACAGCAAAAAAATACTTATTGCACAGCAAAATATATTTAAAGAGATCAGTCGAGGGCCTATTTTTGGGTGGGTTTGCGAAGGAACTTAACATAACCTAACGCTTCCGAGACGGAATGCAGTGATTTGAGGCGCATGGGTGGTCGTTATGCTGTGCAATATTTGCTGTGCAATTAGTATTTTTGATGGTCATTATATTTAATCCCCTATAAAAGTTTGAAAAATATAACTTATAGTTTTAGAATTTTAAATATGTCTCATTTGACTGCACGAATGGCGTAGTGGTTTAAGTGGTCGCCTCGCCGCTGCCGACGCGCTAAGTATTGTGGGTTCGATCCCCACACGGGACAAAAATTTGTGTGATACACAAATGCTTGTTCTATGGTTTGATGTTCTTTGTGTCCGTTGTTAGAATGTTTGTAAAGTCCCCCGCGGGCAACTCCTGCACTAGGAATTATTTCTGTGTCGCGACACAAAAATTATTGCTAGTGCAGGAGTTGTCATTTAAAAGAAAAATATGCTATTTGAAACTAAATAAGAACATTTTACAAATAAAATTTCAACTCACCCTTGGTAAAATTTAAATACACCCATATTTAAATATAATTAATTTACATGCCCAGTAAAAATTTTTTATAAGCATTCACCTAATTTTGACCCTCGGACTAAAGGAATTTAATCAACATTAGACCTTAATTTCTCGCATAGATTAACTTACTAAATAGGGTGTCTTAAAAATCTGAATTCTATTAGCTGAATTAAGATCCAAAAATAATATAATAATTATCTAAAGGGCTTAAACTTGGGATTTCGGTCAAAATCGACTGCGCGGATGTATTAGTGATTTAAATGAACGCCTCGTCGTTGCTACTGCGTCAAATGTTTTGGGTTTGATCCCTACACAAGACAAATATTTGTGTAATCCATAAATAGGTTCTGAATTTTAAAATTGTTTATAAATTATGGATAAAATAAGATCCATTTTTACACGCTTTTATTAGCTTGGTATGTGTCTATGTAACGGAATCTTTGAACGTGATTTTCATTCCTTTAAAACCGACGGATTGATTTGAAACTTTGCATACTTATCTAGGACCGATGACAATACAATAATTTAGGGAAAAAAATTATAGATTAAAAATAAAATTAAATAATAGGTTAACAAAATAAAAGGACGCTTTATTTAATAAAATAAAAAACTAAAAATGTAGGCAATAATTAAATAATTTTAATGTAAAAAAGCGTAGGGTTATCAAAATATCTTAGAAAGCACACTTTAAAAATATATTTTTCTTTTTTTTTATATTTTACTCACATTTCGCTATGTTTTATTATGAGCCTATTGTCACTTTCCATAGCTGGAAAATCCATAGTGCTACCAAGAATTCATTGATAGCAAAGCCAATAAATCTTTGCTAGACCCGGAAACAAAATCCGAGACCTCATGCACAGCATACATTTCCGATGTGCCACCGAGTCAGTCGCCTACTATTAGGACAATATATTATTAGCAGTTTTAATAACAATATAAATCAGCTGCCAATCCACAGTGGGCCAGCGTGGTGGACCTTACCCTTCCTTACCCTTTTCACACTGAGAAGAGGCCCGTGCCCAGCAGTGGGACAGTTAAATACAGATTTGATATTATTATATATAAGATTTACTACATATCTATTGGTATAGTCGGTAGGTAGATCTTCTCAGCGTGTGAAGGATAAATCTGTTGGGTAGCTGTAATACCTTCTTCTTAACACCTGTCTTTTAATTGTTATAATGAAATGTACAAACATTTATTTTTGTGAAAGAATATGTCCGCAATTTAAAACAAGAATATTGGATTGTATTTTGCGTCCTCAATAGGTGGTATTTAGATAGTTTAGATTTGGTAGGTATTGTCAGGTCCACTTGTTCTAAATAACTTCTTGTAACGTTTATGCAAATAAAAACGTTATTTCCGTCACGAAATATGAGTCGCGTTAGAATAATTTAGTCCGTGGGAGAGCCACGCTTTGGCACGAATGGGTCAGCTTGACCGTAGTGATACCACGGCCTCACAGACAAACGGCGTGAAATAGTGCTTGCGTTGTGTTTCGTCAAGTGAGTGAGGGTACCGGAGGCCCAACCCTCTCCCCTCCTTCAATTTAAAAAGCTGTCAACGAACTTGTGACTCCTCTGGTGTTGCAGGTGTCCATAGGCAGCGGTAATAGCTTACCATCACGCGATCCACCATCTCGTTAGTCTCCAATACGATAAAAAAAACCTAAGTAATAATATAAATGCGAAAGTGAGTTTGTTTATATGTTTGTTACGTTTTCACGCCTTAACTACACCACTGATCAGCATAAATTTCGCATAGATGTTGTCAGGGGGATAGAATAGAACAAATGGTACCCTTCATCCGGAAAAAAGGACTGTTACTAACTTATCATAACTTACATTTACACGAGCGAGGCCGCGGGCAAAATTGAGCCATCAATAAATCATCATGTGACAGACACAGCTAGACCCAAATATAAATTGACTCACGCTTGGATATTTCCGAAGAGAAATACAGCGGAAAACTATTACGCCATATTTCACTATGTACTTTTTAGAGTCCCACGTAATGGGGGCGAGACTATCCGTGTATATTTTGAAACAGCGTAGTTATACTGATAATATGCTCACAGTAAAATCCAATAACGCCTTGTACGGAAACTTTTACCTGGGAATCGATTCAATCTTTTACTAAGAAAGCTTTTGCTGGTATCCAACGACATCACTAGAATAGACTTGGTACAATATTAATGGATATTTTAGTCCCGATTGATAATCGAATCCGTAGCACTGGGTTCATTGGCAGTGGCGCCATGACTACTGAAACATCTGCAAGTAATTTCAATGTTTATTAGCCGCATTCAGCGATCGAGTGATACTCCATATATTGAATGTGCCCATCAGTAAGCGAGCCGTATGTACTTACGGTAAATTTATTTTATCTTATCTCAGTCATGTCAAAGATAAATTAAATAATTAACTATATTCATTAGTATAGTACTCCATAACTTCTGACCAAATACCATGCTTTTATATAGTATCAAAAGTCTTTCACCGGGCGCAGTTCCAGACTCCGTGCTGCAAGGGAATTTTTTTTGACCCATAATCTAGTTATTAGATTTTTGGATCAAGACATTCTTGCCATGTCGATGATCGAACCCGAGACGTCATACATAACACTCGCATCACCTCTGTGCCATTAAGGTATTCTAAATAAATATAATATCTTAAAATGTAATTGTCTTACGTTTATGTAAATGTTGTACATTGTAGTTAAAGTATATACATACATACATAGATTCACGCCTGTTTCCCAGAGGGGTAGGCAGAGACTACGGATTTCCATTTGCTACGATCCTGACACACTTCTCTGGCTTCATTCACTTTCATAACTTGCCTCATACACGCTCGCCAGTTTAAAGTGCTCATAACCTGGCCTTTATCCAGAACGTCTCCGATCTGATCAAGAAACGTTCGTCTAGGTCTTCCCCTTGCGACTGTGTTTTATTTCATTTTTAAAATTACTCATGATATACAGGTTGTCCCAGAAGTCGACTTCAAGCCGGAATCAGGTAATAGGCTAAGTTATAATAGCTATAAGAAAAATATTTAAAAAATCTGTAAATATGCTTCTTTTTTTATCGTATTGGTTGGCAAAGGAGCAGACGGATCGCCTGATGGTAAGCGATTACCGCCGCCCATGGACACCCGCAACCCCAAAGGAGTTACAAGTGCGTTGCCAGCCCTTTAAAAAGGAATGAAGGAGGGAAAGGGCAAAGGAAAGGATAGGAAGAGGATCGGGGTAACTGGGCCTCCGGCTCTCTCACTCACCAATACGAAACGCAACAGTACGGGTACCGTTACTTCACGCCGGTATTCTGTGAGAGGGTAGTACTACCCCGGTCGATCTGGCCCATTCACGCTGAAAACAGTGAGGATCTACTATCAATAAGCTTCTTAAAGCTCTCGGTTTTTTCGATTACTCGAGATTACATAACAAAAAAAATTCAATAAGTAAATATCTGTAGTAACAGAAGTGAAAAGACCGTCACAAGTGTAGATTTCTTGTATTTATTTAAATGTCTATAATTTTTAAAATACGTAACTAAGATGTTTTTTATTTTTCTGATAGCTATTATAACTTAGCCTGTTACCTGATGCCGGCTTGACGTCGACTTCTGGGACACCCTGTATAATAAAATATAATATATCAGCGCTGCTTATAAACTGTCCCACTTCTCGGCACGGGCCTCTCCTCAGTCATAGGAGCGTTAGACCATAATAGTGCACCATGTTGACCCAGTGCGGGTGTGCAGACTTTACATATCGTCTAGAACATTATGTAGAACTGTCAGATATGTAGGTTTCCTCACGATGTTTCCTTTCCCATTAAAACGATAGAAAATTAACTATTTAATAGGTACGCACGTAAGTTTATAAAGTCAGAGGTGTGTGCCTTGGAATCGAACTCGAAATCTCTGCTTAACAGTCCAGCGGTCACCCAATAGGTTATCTAGGCTTAATAGCTCATAAAGGACTCAACTCATAAAGGAATATAAAAATACAATTTCCTTTACAATAATTATATATAACTAATATTATAAATGTTAGTTTGTTTATTTGTTACGCTTACACGCATTAACTACTCGACCGATCATCATGAAATTTAGCATACACGTTGTCAGGGGTACAGAAAAGTAAATAGGCTACCTTTCATTCAGGTACATACATTTACGCGAGGGAAGGCGTGGTATAAAGCTACTAATTATATAAAAATTAATGATGTGTTAATACATTAACGATATAATAGAAACGTCGGTTCTTAAATCGTAAATG
The DNA here is from genome assembly GCA_963675205.1 of Catocala nupta. NCBI lineage: Eukaryota > Metazoa > Arthropoda > Insecta > Lepidoptera > Erebidae > Catocala > Catocala nupta. The sequence goes on along the minus strand of OY776084.1, from coordinate 6,781,810 downwards.
CTGAATACCTATAGAGTTCAGTTGGCATCGTGCCAACATTAACGTCACGAAGTTTGTGAGTTAGCCGTCCTTAATCCGGTACGCTCGGCTTTATTGTGTGTGACAAGTGTGTATAACGTCTTATAAGACGATCTTTATGGAACTTCGCTAAGAAATGATTGTCTGTAACGCTTTGAAAGTTATGTCAGTCTTTATTTAGTACGACTGTAGCAGTCGCAATAGCTTTAGGTCTTGGATTCGATTCCTCTGGCAAATTGTGACTATAGTTTCCTGTCAAAAAATTCTTGGTAGCAAGCACGGAGTGTAAATTGCCTATTAATTGGGACCTACGTATAATCATTGAAATTAAATGACCAAATACGGATTTTATCGCGTTCTGTATACACTTTATTACATAATTTAGAAACTGTTACACTACTATACTATTAATAAACTTTACTAATTTTAAGCTATTTAAATTATTAAAACTATTTATATTTAAGATTACACTTTCCCCGACGTTTCGGTTGCTTTTCAACAGCCATGGTTACGGGGAGACTAAGATGGTAACTGTCTCAATGTTCCAGTGTAGAACACTAAATAACTAAATATAAATAGTTTTAATAATTTATTTAAAAAAATATATAATACTATTAAACTTTACTAATTTATTTTAAAATTAGTAAAGTTTAATAGTAGTATAGTAGTGTAACAGTTTCTAAATTATGTAATAAAGTGTTAAATAAACAACACGATAAAATCCGTATATAGTAGTTTAATTTCAATGAATAACATTCGCGTAAACAGAAGAAAATATTACCTATAATCATACCTAGCGAATGAAGGCGTAATAGACCTCTGCCTATAGCTTCGGTATTGTAGCTTACTGTGTATGTTTAATTATAGAATTGGGTGATTTAGGTAATAATATATTGCATACAGAGTTACAGCGATAGCCCAGTAGGAGACTGTTGAGTTGCCACGCAGTGGTCTCGAGTTAGATCCAGTTCACGCATCTCTGATTTTTCGAAGCTATGTGCGTATTAAATAGTTAATTATCGCTCGCTTTGACGATGAAGGAAAACATCGTGAGGAAACATACATGCCTGACGGCTTGTACTACCACCTCCAGATAGCATTTATCTTTAAGATAAAAGTCTCGCCAGCTCTCTTCTTTAACCTAACATTAGTGAGACAGCATGCGATTTATCTTTCGGATAACTTTTACTTTTTATTTAGGATTAGATAGGATTTTAGGAGTGGCCATTAGAGTTCTCCATAATGTTCTTGAAGAAATGTAAAGTCTGCATTCCCGCAATGAGCCAGCTTGATGGACTATGGCCTAACCCTTCTCACAAAAAAAACCCGTGCCCAGCAGTGCAGCAGATTAATACAGAGCTTATTTTATTTTATACAAAGTTACAGAACTCTAAAAGTATAATCAGTAATTGTAGTGAACATGTAACTAAGATAATATTGTGAGCAGATAAGTTATATTAACTGCTGCTAATCTGCTGTAATCTAATCTGAGTAGCAACGTTAATAATGACTGGCAATTTTAAGGGGTCACGGATTTGGTACTACAATAGTACATTTTAGTATGTAGCTTGATATAAAGGTACTAGATTTTGATTTCATTTCGTGAACGCAGTGTAGGTCAAGTTAGGTCAGTAACAGTAATTTTTTCGGAATGAAAGGTATCTATGTCTTTTTCTGTACCCCTGACAACGTGTATGCGTTTCTTTTTATTTTCATGACAATCGGTCGTGTAGTTAAGACGTGAAGCGTCACAAATAAATTTATGAATAAACAAACACACATTTGCATATATATATATATATATATGCACATATAAATTGTATGTGCTACGTATGCTACGGGTCCAAAGAGATACAACGTCTACGAAGTAGTCGGCAGCTACGGTATCTACATCGCCTACGCGATATTAAGTAACATTGCGTAGGCCTCGTAGACGAAGAAGCTTACGACCTCTAGTAGCTCTACGAGTTCTACAAGCATTAAATGATGAACCTTGTCACTTAAAACAAACATTTTCAATAAATAATGAACTGTGATAATAACCATTTAACATGAAACGCTTCTACGTAAATTAAATCTTTTTATATAAATCACAGATATTATAGACAAAGGACTACGAACGACCCGCTGTAGGAATAATTCCTGTGTCGCTGGGGATTTTGCAGACATTCAAAGAACACCTCGACTTAGAACAACCAACCAAATCACACCATTTTTTTCTGTATGGGATTCAAAGCCAAAACACTTGGCGGAGTAGCACGGGCGAAGCAACCACTTACATCACTATAACCTCCGTGCTATTGACTATCATTAAATTGAATATCTTTCAGCTATTAATGATATAAAAACAAGAGAACGATGATTACTTTGAATAACAGAATAATTCAAAATCTTAAAATTTTTTGCGTCTTATATCGATGACTGTACTCGTCGGAATTATAAAACTCCATATAAGTCAATTTAGACGTATTCGGAGCGAGTTCCCAGTAGTACACGGTTTTGTTAGCGAGTTGTAGAATTTTATAAGAGTTTCGTTATTAGTTTAGTCAAAGAATTGGTTATGAGAACAAAGTTTAAATTTGTAGTTTTAGTGCAGATTTTAGAATTGACTTATACTATATATATATATATTCCGGCAGACAGGAAACTTTTTCAGTGTCCAATTCTACAGATGATCACGCACGAGCTTGTACATGCGAATCCGTAAAAACACGCACAGTAGGAAGTCACGATGTAGGTCGGCTGCTTCATTGTCACTGCATCGAGAGTTGTGGGTTCGAGCCTCACAAGAGACAAAGAATTTCGTGATCCACTAATAATTTTCTGAGGTAAGATGTTCTTTGTGTCTGTTGTGTAAATGTTTGTAAAGTTTACTACGACATAGGAATTAGGACAAGTATGTGTTTAAAAAATATACAGATGGTATGAGATAAAATAATACTTACTACCATTACAATATAAGGTAATAATATATGCATAACATCCAGCTAGATTTCTTAAATCTTAAAATAAAAGAATAAATACTAGCCTTTTAAATACACACTCATACAATTTCATTTGTTACCTCCAAGACAAAAACTTCATACGGGCTATGTCTTCAAATACAAGTATTATAATGCCTATGCTGCCGAGGAAATAACAAACATTAGAACAACGGACACAAAAAACACAGACTCAGAACAGCGATTTGTGGATTACACAATTATTTGTCCCGTCTGAGTTATTATGTAAATACAAGCTACACCCCACGGTTTCACTCGCTTTGAGTCATAAATAAGAGTCGTAGTGTGATGATAAATAGCCTTACTTAACCTTCCTTAATAAATAGGCTTCAAAATACTTACCTATATATACATACCTATATATATATAACAGAGCTCTCTCGGTTTTCCTGGCTAGGTATCCCACATGGTGGTGGGCTCAGCCTTCTAGCTCTCCACAAAATGCAAATTTTTCTAATTTGTATAGTATTTAGACTGCCTCAGTGGCACATGGGTAGAGAATACGACTGCTGTACATAATGTCTTAGGTTCGATTTCCGGATCGAGAAATATGTTATGGGGTTTTCTGTCAAGAAGTACTTCATAGCAGCACGGAGTCAATCAAAAAATGTGTCGTGCAAACTGCTACATTCCACAAGGGAAAACCTACGCCACCTAGTAGATATAATAAAAGGCCAGTGCTTATTCAACAAACACCTTTTCAATATCGACATCACTGACAGCCTTATGTAGAGGCTGCATGGAGACCAAGGAGACACTGGCTCACGTGCTCTTTCATTGTAAAAGCGTGAGCAACCAACGATCAAAACTACTAAACAGTCCAGAAACGATGAAGAAAGTACTATGCAACACCGGTTCCCTACTGTCATTTTAGTTGGAGCTGAGGTGGTATGAGTAACCGAACATATTTTCGCTTCAGTCACATACGCATAATGGCCCAATTGTGGAGCTAAGTGCGGATAACACACGTCCAACTAAATAACTAACTACCTTTACTAATTATAACCCGGTATACAGCAATAGCTTCCTATAACATGAGTCCTAAAACCATAAGAGATGTGAATCGAATACATCTCTACCTATCCCTTCGAAGAAACTGGCGTGAGATTAGTTAAGATTAACTATGTATCTGTCAATTCTAAAATCTGCACTAAAACTACAAATTTAAACTTTTTTCTTATAACCAATTCTTTGACTGAACTAATAACGAAACTCTTATAAAATTCTACAACTCGCTAACAAAACCGTGTTCTACTGGGAACTCGCTCCGAATACGTCTAAATTGACTTATGAGGAGTTTTATAATGCCGACGAGTACAGTCAGCGATATAAGAAGCGAAAAATTTTAAGATTTTGAATTATTCGTTTATTCAAAGTAATCATCGTTCTCTTGTTTTTATATCATTAATAGCTGAAAGATATTCAATCTAATGATAGTCAATAGCACGGAGGTTATAGTGATGTAAGTGGTTGCTTCGCCCGTGCTACTGCGCCAAGTGTTTTGGCTTTGAATCCCATACAGAAAAAAATGGTGTGATTTGGTTGGTTGTTCTAAGTCTAGGTGTTCTTTGAATGTCTGCATCCCCAGCGACACAGGAATTATTCCTACAGCGGGTCGTTCGTAGTCCTTTGTCTATAATATACCGCAAAATTTAAACATTAATAATCCAATATGTATGGCACCGGTGGCGCTGCAACAGTGAATATAACTGCTGTGATTACGGGTTCGGCTTTCGTGTCGAACATACTTTTTCATTTTGTTTTTCGTTTGCAAATACTTAATAACTGTAACAGAGTCGCCCTCTATTACGTGAGACGTCTGGGTGTGTGGGTGTAAAACACCTTTGCCTTCGGGGATATAAACAAAGGCTGTGTATAAATATGTATATAATAATAATATGTTGTTTATTGAAACTACACATGTGATTTATATAAAATAATAAAAAGATTTAATTTACGTAGGTAAATGGTTATAATCACAGTTCATTATTTATTGAAAATGTTTTAAGTGACAAGGTTTATCATTTAATGCTTGTAGAACTCGTAGAGCTTCTAGAGCTCGTAGGCTTCTCCGTCTACGAGGCCTACGCAATGTTACTTAATATCGCGCAGGCGATGTAGATACTGTAGCTGCAGACTACTTCGTAGACGTTGTATCTCTTTGGACCCGTAGCATACGTAGCACATACGATTTTCAGGTTTAGATTCTGAGATGTCTTTTCAGGTAATTTTCCGTAGCATCAGGAGTTATTAGGAGTATACCGTCCAGTAGATGGCTATAAGCTAGCCCGTGGAAAATGGAAGGAAATCACGACGTAGAGCCGCGGTGTTTTTGCGCTATGTACAGTCAGCTCCTTCATCCTAACTATGTAAAAATATAAATGCGAATGAATGTTTGTTTGTTGCTCTTTCACGTCTTAAAAACTTGATGGATCATCACGAAATTTCAAATACACTTTGTCAGGGGAACAGAAAAGGACATAGGGTACCTTTCATCCAGAAAAAAGGTACTGTTATTAATGTAACCTTTTTCTTTTTTTTACCTGGCTGTCCCCATGGACAAACGATACAGAGGCGCGCACGGGAACAAGCACGCTGCCTCGATCACCCTGATGCTGATCGGGTAGCGAGCCGGCCGTTATAATGTAACCAAACCTAACAGTTAAAGGATATTCATCACAACTCATCACTTAATGATAACAATAAGCAAATTTTCATTCAGAAAATACTATTTCAAATTTGTTTAATGTTCAGCTACTTCGTTGACTGTACTAGTTATATTTAGACTTAAAGTAATATGGGCAACCATACTACTTTAAATACAGTAGGCACAGTAACTTTACAACAATTGTTTCTTGTAGACTAAAATACTTCAAATGTTTCTTGTAAACTTTGCAGACCTCGTAGAAAAAAGTTAAAAGGTTTTTACAAGGTCGACAACGCGCAAGTGATGCCTCTGGTATTGCAGGCGTCGATAGGCTACGGTAACCATTTACCATCAGGTGGGCTGTATGATTGTTTGCCACTTTAGTAGTATAAAAAAAAAGATCGGGTGAACTATGTACGTTATTGTAAATTTGTTAACCCCCTACCACATCCTTATTAGACTGGAGGAGTAAGTGGAGTAAGCACATAAATAAGGAGTGAGCACATAATATGTAACTTGCTTATCAGGTATCTTGATCAATTTCCAGATTAGTTAGTGTTTTAAAATTATTATAAGTTACTACATTTTGCCCACGGCTTTACTCGCGATAATCTAGAATTTGGAAATAAATTTCTATCTCTTCAGGTACCGGAGACCCAATCACGCCCTTTCTTCCTTCCCGCTCCTTCTCCTTTCCACTTCCTTTCCAAAAGGGTCGGCAACGCGCAAGTGATGCCTCTGGTGTTGCAGGCGTCCATTGGCTACATTGACCACTTACCATCAGTTAATTAGTTAGTAGTTAGTTGTATAAAAAAAGTACTTTTTCTGGATAACAGATATGTTCTCTATGTCCTTTAATATACCCCTGACAACATTTATGTGAAATCTTATGAGGATCAGTCGAGTAGTTCAGGCATGAAAATGACACTCACATTCGAATTTATAATATTAGTTAGGTATGTTTAGTATTCTATCTGATAGGCGACAATAAAGGCGCACTTAAACAAAAAGAATAGACAATAGAATTTAAAAGTAATATAATTCTGTCACACCTAAAGTACAGACAAAGTAATTACTTTATTGCCACCTCATTTCTTTTGGACTTGTTGTGCCGCCGTAGCAATTATAAAGAGAATTCAATTAACTCATAATTGTCAAAATACGAATACTAAAGTCCTCAATTTACGAATGCTAAAACGTGAACAAATAAAATATTTAATTAAAGTGCTCCGAGATTCTTTTTCAAGTCGATCAAAGGAGGAAAATCTCTGTCTTTATTTACGAAGGTTTTGGAATACCGAAATCAGAGTAGAGTTTTGTTCCGACTTTTTGACAGGCCAAGAAATGTGTTAGGCCGGGCCCGGACTACCGATAAAACATTCAAAGTTAGTTGCGATTAAACTTTGCTTGAAAGTGAATGAGAATTTACTGTTTTTCGATTTTTATTGAATCGAAGATACTTGAAAGATTTGAAATAAAATGTAATGAGTTTAGTTAAACTGTTTTCGAAGAAGTCAGGTTTGAATTTAAAGATAAAATCCGTGTTGTTTTTTAACTAGTAATATACTGGCTTTATTTCACTTCAAACTTGGAAAAGGTTTTACTTTACGTAATAGTTCAGCACGCATGTTAAGTCCATAAAGCAAACTTAACACAACAAGGAAAGAAATAATGTATTCATTTTATAACTAAATCTTGCCTTTGCTCTCTTGAGGTTTTCTGTACCCCTGACAACGTGTATGCGAAATTTTATGATTATCGGGCACGTGTTTAAGGCATGACAGTATAACGAACAAATAAACAGTTCTATCCGTAATTATAATATTAGTTAGGATTATGATAAAAGGTTGAATACATTTATTTTCTTTTTCTACTTTTTATTATTATTATTAATTTTTTTTATTTTTAAACAGATTGTGTCCACCTAAAAACTTTAAAGTAATAAAGATTTTGTTGTTTATTTTCTTTCCTTTCTTTCTTTTCTTTATTTTCTGTATTTTCTTTCTTTCTTTATTTTCTTTCTTTCTAGAATATAATTATCAGACGAAGTTATCTTATGCTACTACGATGGCCGACTAGTTTACGGCTCCCTTGATGTTGAGCGGTTACTGTAGTCTAACATTATTTGTAACCAAGCGTAACCAACGTTACTGATCCCAGTGAAACCAAAATTTACGATGTATGATGTATCTTTGATGAAAGTTGAAGAATACGAGGGTTATTTCTAAAGTACAGCAGAGTCAACCTTATGCTTGTCTATTAACGGACTATAATAATGTTTTTGCGATATAGTTCGCGTTTAAAGCATCTAGGCTCTCGTAATAATAAAGATAAGGTTTTGAAGTATTCAGCCTAGGCGGTGCAGTGATTATGAATGCAACTGCTGTGCGATCTCGAGCATGATTCTCGAATCGAGCAAAACTTTATTGGAATTTTCTGGCAAGTAATACTTATTACGCTGCCCAAGACCGGAATGTGTGGAAACCTTGGGGGAGGCCTATGTCCAGCAGTGGACGTCTTTCGGCTGAGATGATAAATACACATTTTTAGGGGAAGCCCCTGTCAGGTGCGTTCTAATGTCCTCTAGATCGAATATGAATCTTAATGGAGACTAGCCATCTGCGTTGGCGATATTATGATGCACAAGTGTGTGCGCAAACACAAGTGTACTCTCTGTTCCCTTACTCTCATGATCCGATGATACGGTAATCTGACACGACCGGAGAGAGTTTGGGCGCTGGACCAACGGATTTACGTGCTTTCTAAAGTACGGGGGTGTATGTGCCAACTTTCTAACTATGGGCTGCCATTGAGATTTCTTAACAGAAAAACCCAATTACTTTTTGTTGGCCCGACCCGGGATTCGAACCCGAGGCCTCATGCACAGCAGTCGCATTCAATACCGCTGTGCCACGAAGGCAGTTAAACTAAAATCATTTTCAATATAAAATTATAGGGGTTGATATTTGCTGTAATACACGTCTGCTTACCCTTCAAGGAATATATCCGTAAGACTATTTACTAGTAAATCTTGGCTGCAAATTATATTGCATATGACGACGACGAGTTTATAGATGACGTATTTTGTGAAGGTTTCTCTCGCTACATGCTGTTACGCAAGGTGCCAATATTTGTCCGATCCAATGCTGGTTGATTCGTGTCTGAATGTTTGATTTGTAGGTGTAAAGGTCCGCGAAACAATGTTCATTCCCTAGAGGCAACTGTCGCATCTATCAGAGAATACGTATTTAAACATATTATTGGATATGATCGTATCCACATTAGATGTTGCCGATTCTTAGTTTATAGTAGCAGAGAGAATGAGGGTTTAACCGATCAGAGCAACTCTCTTTAATAAAAGAAGAAGAATCACAAATTAAATCTATAAAACCAAATAAGCGAATATTCAAATTAAGCTGAAACTCTAGATTTAAAACCTTCAACTTCGCATAAAACTTCCACGAAAACCGAATATAAAATCTTGATCAAACCTTTACGACCGATAACATTTCTTTAATTTCCTTTACGCTATAGAAATTGTATCACGTCTATTTGCCCACGACCTTAACTGATACGATAATGCTGCCACCGGTAAAGTAAAATACTATTATTTTATTCCTTATTTCTTGGCTTAACATAAGATACTTTTAAAACTAATCTTGTATTTGAGATTGCAGGAACAATAGTATCATTGCCGATTTTTTTAACAAAGACGGCTTTACTCATTTGTCAGCTTAAGTTAGCCTGCAGAGATAACAATGTTCTTTTAACAAACTTGAAAATTCCTTCAATTCTGTAAATTGCTTAAGAAATCCTAGTTCGCGCAAATGCACTCTCTCGTTCAGATTGATGACTCTAGCTAAACAAGGTTTTGTCCGCTTCAAAGTAATCCCCTAAGTGCCAGTCTGATCGCAGTTGCCCGATTTTTATTATTATTAACGTACAAAGAAACTCCTCTAGCAATTCTTTAGAATTAACATAGATCGTCATGTCATTCGATTATTATTATCTATAGGTACGTTTTGTTCCGGGTCATAAGCTTGTCGGAAGGCTTTATTGTGAATATCTTGACGAGGGTTCTTTATTCCGATATCGTATTGTTTTAGACAGATTTTGAGGAAATTGTGATTTAATTTGTATATTTCTTTGTTACAGGTCCGATTAAAAAACACGAGAGAGAGAGTAATTCAAGGTAAAGATATTGTTTTATACAAATCATATTTTGTTGAACAGGATTGATTTGACGAGTCAGCTGTGCGTGACAGCTGTGAGATTTCTTTGACAGTATTTTACTGATGTTATTGTTTGCTTTTGTCAAGGATATTACTAGTTGTTTTTATAATTTAATAAAGAAAAAGAAAATAAAGAAAGAAATATTTATTCAAGCCAAATTACATAAATCAATATAATTATTATCTCAGTATTATTTTTGGTATCGTTAGTTGATATTTGACGCGCTCGCGCTGTACCATAGATAAGACACTGTACACTGTACTGTAAACAGTGTGACAGTAATTATAGTATTTTCACTGCGGATTTTAAAGTGAGATTTTACAAAATGGGAATGTCTTAATTTAAAATAAATTACTTTTTATTAGTGATAATTTTTATCAATATTAACCTAATAAAGCTAAAGAGGTTGGTCGTCTAAACTTAATAATCTCTAAAACTAACAAGTTTTAAACAAACAACCTTTTTTGCTAAATAATAGCATAGATTCAATCCTAATATCATGCTAGACCCTTAGGAGTAGTTACATGTTTCACTATGTTATAATTTTACACATTTTTGTAAACTTAATTTTCAACTGAAAATAAAACTAATTAAACTGGTAGAATATTATTATTATTATTATTATAACTGCCGTATAATAATTATGATGTGTGTACATGTGTTACGACAAGTGTAATGAAACAGCATAGTTATGCTTTTCTAACTAATTAGCGAAATGCTCATACACATCATATAACATTATGAAGTCTATATAGCATAAAGTATTGCAACCGCGTGTCATACGACGGCTAGAGACGAAAGTAATAAAAAATATTAGTACTGTGGCGGATGGTGTGTGCTGGCAACAACGTCAGCTCGACGATATGAGTGTCATATTTGTGTCGCTTCTGTAGTTGGTCATTGCTAGGTGCTAATATTATGGAAGGAAAATAGAGGAAAGGAGTAAGAGAGGAAGATCAAGAAGAAAGTATACAGATAAATTGAAAGAAAAAGCAAAAGTAGTGACATACCGAGAACTGAAGGATTTGGCTTCGGACCAAGTATGATGCAAATTATTACACCGACAAGAACATAGCACTTAAATATTGGTGTAGTTGCCACTGTTAAAGGAAGACGTCTCAACGTCTAAGAAGCTAATGTATTTTGTAGTTTCATCAGCAGCAGCAATAGTGCATGCGGATGCTGTGGGTTATGTCTCGGGATCGATTTCCGGATCGATTAGTGCATTTTTCTGTCAAAAATTTCTCAGTAGCGCGATGGAGCCATGAACTGTGCTCGATAGATGCAAGAGGCTCGTCCTCTATTACGTGGGACTTAAAAACAAATCTAGAAAATGTGGTTATAGTACACCTCTACTTATTTCTTCAGAGATATTGGCGTAAGGCTATCTATGTATTATATTATATCTCTCTCCCCATTAGCGAAATATTCATACCTGCTTTACCTTACGTCAATAAAAAAATAAAAATTAAAACTGTAACCCGACTACGTAAAAAGGGGTCTAAAAAGGACGAATCAAGAAAATAATTCAGATAGAAATCCAGAAATGCATTGGTACAAAAATGGTCACGGTATAGTCGTGGTCGCACCTACTGTGTACCCACTATAATTATATGGGTGCCAGGAACACCTCCATTAACAGTTTTAAACTTTATTTTTATTTAAAAGTTTTCATCAAAACACAATGATATTATTTTTCGTTTGATACCAAACACGTGATAATTATCTTAGTTAATTTTTTTTCGAGGTGAATATCTCAGGTTTGAATTCCATCATATAAAATTTTGATAAAATTTATATAGCCTATGTCACCCGGGCCATTATTACAAATCTACTGACACCTCATTCATTAATATCGGTTCAGTAATTTATGCGCTACGGTGGTACATACAAACATACATACACAGACTGCCAAAATCATTACCCTGGCTTGGCTTCGCCGTAGTCGGGTAAAAATCATAGAGTGCGCGCAATAACAGTAACCATAGATACGAAATATCAACTGAGAGGATTTCGCTACTGAGCGGCTTACAGGGACCCAATTTGTGCACAGGTCACGGGAATCCAATTGAGATACTTTGTAAAAATATGTTCAGAACCCTCAAATTGCCTACAATACAATATTTCTATGTTTTGCTCCATTGGCTTAAGGGTGTAATAATAATGACCTCTAGCCCGAATTTTGGTCACGGCGACTCTTCTTATTGGAAACTCCAGCTGTGCTGGAGATATTTTAGTGCGCAAGTATGTGCACAGTGCACTCTCTATTCGTACTCTTCTAAGTCTATATCGACGTCAATTTGGATTGAATATAAATGAAATTAAAAACGTAACTGGGATAAGGTATAAGGTAGGAAGTCAGTTACGAAAAGATAAAAAGAGATATTGGAATGTCAATGAAACACAAATTGAATGCCAAATTTTACATATCCTGGAGAACATTATGGAGAACAAAACAAAAAACCTTAAAGTCGTACAAAAAATCACACACACAACAAAATACTGAATTCCTACGGCTTGAAACACAATATGACCGATACTTTGAGCGCTCCCTGTCACTCTTGGGCGCTGTTGTACCTTTATGAGTCCATAAATACTGATCTCAATATTTTGTTTAATTAGACAGACTTGTAATTGATATGAAAACTAATATTGTCGGAAGAAAGAATGGGTTATGTCAGAAAGGAGATGACGGAGTGATTGAAGATATTAAAGCATACGTAAAATACAGACTGACTCACAGTCTTTCTTTTGCGGGGTGGGGCGTTTCTAGTAGGTAGCTAGCGTGGCCACTGCTCTGTAGAGTTTACATAATAGCACAGTATAATATTTCGACTTCAAATACAATTCAAAACGTAACACCTATTAAAATGCAGCCCAAGTCCAGATGCCATGGTAACAATATTTAATATTATCACGTAACCGCTAGGGGCGCTGCTGAATTTGCGATGAAAATATTTTATTCCTCGCCAGCAAAGGTTACGTGAGCAAAACTCATAGAAAAGCTGTAGTACTTTAATATTGCGTAAGGCTTCGCAAAAAAGATTTAGCGTTTATTTGTGCGATGAAACGTATCGGGACGCCAATTTTCACGAGATAAATGGCAAGTAGCCTATAAGTTTTCACGATCACTCAGAAAGCCAGTTTATATGAAAAATACATTGTATGGAACAGTAGTAACTTTTTATTGTTTTAAGCTAGAATCTTGCTTACTTTGCTTTAAGGTAATAATAATAAGGTCTTTGTATTCGTTAGTATCATATTAATGTTTTGAGGTTAATCTATGAGAAACGTGGTGGCCTTGGCCTAGTCTGTCTGTTAAAGACTGATAATAAAATCACTTTGACTTGCTTTACGTTAAATCAATATTATATGTTTTTTATTTCCTTTGTTGGCTGACGAGCAAGTGGCCCACCTGGTGAAAAGTGTTAACCACTGCTCATGGACTTTAGCAATGTCAGGACACAGCAAAGCCGCTGCCTACTGTGAAAGAAGAACTCTCTTTAAACCTCGTTTGAAGGACATATCATAGCGCTCAGGAAACACCGAAGCAGGCAGTTAATTCCAGAGCTTGCATGAGAGAAATGATCGCTGAAATCAATCACTCAGACTGAACTTTCGGTTATGGCGTCATGCATGTAAGAGCATAATTACCTATAATATTCGCGTTAATTATAATAAGTGCGTACCTGAGCCGGGTTTCAAACTTAAGATCTCATTCACAGCAGTTGTAGATGCTCCAGTACTTACACTACTAGAGCTGCATTAGTGATGACAATGCAGTTCTATATTTGAACAAAATTTATAAAGACGCAATAAAATAACCAAATAGTGAAATCAAAATAAACCTTTATAATCTTAAAATCAATTAACTCTATTCAGTATAAATAAAAGGTGCCCGAATCTTAAATATAAACCAATTTTTATTATCCCGATACATCCAGGAACGCAACTGAATTTCTCAAACTATAGTGTTATGAATACTGAACTGACGTCATCGTCTTTCTTCTTTTTCCTAGGATACCTTGAAATCTTTACTAGCTTTCTTGGAAGCAACTAAAATGTAGAAGTTTCACGTTCCAGATATTCAAAAATTATTACTTTATGTTTTCCTACTTCGTATTACATACAATGTAAATAACTTTTGACATGTGAGTTTCAATTTTCTTTACAATGTTTATCTTACAATTTTCGTTCATGATAACTTCTTCTGTATTTGCGTATAAATTAATTTATGTAGGTTATTTTTAGTATTAATTACAAAGTATATATTATATTTTACAATTCAAATTGCTAGCTCTCTATTTATGTTCGTAATATAGACAGGCCTCTTACCATCCACCAGCTCTAGTCCTATAGATAGAAGGCTACTGAGAATTAGCTAAGCTGGAATAAAAGCTAATCACAATCATTTCAGTATGAAGGATTTAAAATATACATAATTATAATTATTACCTTGGCAAGAAAATTTGTATGTGGTACGATTGTAATTACTTAAAACTAAATAAATGATAAAAAATGCTCACATACGCTGGATAAGAATAAAAAACATGCATAAAAAGGACATCCCTATTTTTATTAAAATAATACACGCCCAAGTTGATTTAAACCGTGTTCCTCATACACTAATAGTACGGCATTACTCTGGTATTTGTATAGCGTATATTGCAAAATAAACAAATCTAATAAAACAGGTTCGCAAAACTTTGCCAATAAAGTTACGGTATAAGCAAAAATCAACTTGCTTACACCATGCCACTGGCCTCGATCTGCCAAACTGGCTTACATAGGCCTACGAAAGGTATGCTCCCAAAAAGGGGTTGGAGGCCATTGCTCTCTTATTGGACAGTAAGTACTGCAAAATAAACAAAAATAATAAAACAGCTTCACAAAACTTTTCTAATAAAGTTGAGAAATAAATAAAAAACTGTTGAAACTTACGGGAAGTGTCAGGGGAAAACTTTAGTTTGGTAATAAAACGTCTTTCAGTGATATATTGGCATGTTTTTCGGTAGTTTTAATACTTAGTTAATTCACAGTATATTATCATTATTGACTTTAGTTTTAGAATATGTTAGGAGACGGTCCGGCTGTTATCTGCCAGCCCGATCTTAAAAGATCAACTGGGTGTGCCAACCTTTTTCTATCATTGTGATAGGTCTGCAGATACAAAGCATATGCTTGAAGATTAAGGGCTACACCATTTGGGGGAGTATATACAGTATTGAAAATGCAGCGTTTAACCGAAACGTTCATATTACATACATATTTTCCCTTTTATCCTTCCTTGTCTTATTTGGTTAACAACAAACTTATCATGAATTTATTCAGGTATTGCTTCCATACTATATTCGTTTGTCTTTAAATAGAGTGGACAAACAAAGAAAAGCATGGCATAGATATGAATTTCTATGCATTGTTTCTTATTACGAGTACGCTATACAGGATGTCCCAGAAGTCGACGTCAAGCCGGAATCTGTATATACGCTATATTTCATCAGCTACATTTTAGGTTTGCCGTAATAAGGTTATTACTATATTGCCACGAGATTTTGCCCGTGGCTTCGCTCACGTAAATGTAGATTAGGTTAGGTTAGATTAGAAACAGTACTTTTTTCTGGATGAAAGGTACCTTATGTCCGTTTCTGTTCCCCTGACAAAATGCATGCAGAAACTAATATTACAAATGTGAATATGAGTTTATTTGTTTTTTACGCTTACGGGGTGTAAGCGTAAAAAAACAAATAAACTCATAACCACTCAACTGCTCATTATAAAATTCCACATACACGTAAAAAAGGAAAAATACTGTTACTAACCTATCCTACATTTACGCGAGCGAAGCCGCGGGCAAAACACTAGTACCACATAATGCTTCAAGAAACATGTGAACAAAAGTTACAAAAAGTTACAAATCAATTGACGAACAAGTCCTACTTCGTTATTTCGCACAGATAGGATCGTGCCTTTTCTATTCATATATTATTCTATGACGAGCCTTTATGATATTTTATTTCATATGCAGCAATATACGTAGATTGGTATAGTTTGTTTGACAAACGGAATAGGCACGTTATCATGTTACGCTGTTATAGCGTTTGTAGACGAGCATATATTATGATAATGATCGTTCGATTTGATTGAAATTGTATTACCAGTATAAATGCTACATCAGCTTTGGGAGAATACCTTACAGGCGTAATAGTTGTACTTAAATGATTGAATTCAAGGTTGGCGAAGTGCTTGCGTCGCTGTTGCCATAACGCCGTTCTGAGTTACCACTCCGCCGTTCTGAGTTACCACTACGCCGTTTTGGGTTGCTACTACGCCATTCTGGGCTACCACTACGCCGTTTTGGGTTGCAACTACGCCATTCTGGGTTACCACTACGCCGTTCTGGGTTGTCACTACGCCGTTCTGAGTTGCCACTGTCCGACTGTTCTAAGTTCGATCCCCACTTTTGGATTTCGCAGAATACCAGTGTTGCCATTTAACAATCACAACGTACGCTGAGCGAATTCCAAATTTTGGCTCTGATGGGACACACACTTTCTCATTACTTTTTAAACTTAAGTTAAAGTTAAATAATTGAATCTTTGTAATTGTATCGCTACTCACTGACAATACTAGCCTTCACTTGGATAGAGGCAGTTCTCGACTTCCGTTAAGTCAAACGGAAGGTGTGGTGTTGCTATTGAGCAGAAATTAATTTATAGTGTTAGTATTTGTTTTATTTTCTAGTTCTATTATTGTTTTGTTCTTTGGTTCTGTTTTATTTTGTATCTTTTTAATTTTAATTTATTTCTCCATGTTTTGGGTGCTTTTATGAGCCAAAATAAATATATTTCTTTCTTTCTTTCTTTTGACAAGCTTTTGTGTGATCCAAAAATGGTTTCTCCGAGTCTGTATGATATTTGTATCCGTCGTTTGAATGTTGAATGATGGGAAGAAAGGATTTTGTAGTGTGGCAGTTGGTCTCTGACGCAGTCTGTTATTATAAATTGTAATCAAAATTAGGTTGGTTGTTATTTTACAAGCATAATGCTTGAAATATAATCTGCTTCAGACCGAATTTTGATTACAGACAAAATCTTAACAGAGACTAGCCATCTGCGCGAGGAAAATATGTTCAGGTGGAGATTCACGGACGGTTTTTGTTGTTTGTGCGACGTAACTCAAACATCGTGGCCCTGCGTGTCTCATACTATACGCCGTAAGAATTGATAATTGCCTTCGATAACACTGTTAATGGGACCGCGTTGTTGCTCGGCAACAATATAATTTGTAGTATGATTGCAATGAAAAGCTGGCAAAACAAGTGAATTTTCTAGTGCATAAGTGCACTTTCTTTTTTCTAACTATTATAGTCCGATGGAGCGGCAATTCGATTAAACCAATGCAGCTTTCCCGACCAGCTTTACGCGATTTCCAAAGAACGTGGCTGAAACATTCCCTATCGAAATCCTAAGGAGATACTTTGCTGTCAGCAGAAGATCAGTAATCTGTATTATAACTGGCAGCATATAACTTATTTTTAGAAAAGCTCGAGCCCATACAGTGCTTGAGATCCCGGCTAGAGTTTTCGGATCAAGTAAAGTTTAGCTTTTGTTGTCATAAAATTCTTAGTAGACAACAGTCATCTTGCTCTTTTTACTTCAGACCAAAAAAACCATAGAATGTAGGTGTAATTCACGTCTGCCTTTCCTTTAGGGAAAGAGGTGTAAGACTATATTATATCTAATTTTGCAATAGTCCATTCAAGATAACAACTTACAATCAGACAATACGTATTGTTGTTAGCCATTTTGGATGTATAAATATAAAATTGATGGCACCTAATATATCCTACCATAGAAAGGGGAATGGTGATCACCTCATTCGCACCTTATCACATGCCATCGATCTTTAATCTTTTTATCTCGTTCCCATAAACATCTATCACGACGTCCGTTAATATGACCGGAATTATCGGCTCGACGCAACAAAGTTGAAAGGATGCCATTAAGTTTATGAAGGCTATTATGGCACGTAAGGGTTCATGTATGGGTTATATAGTTTGTGTGTAAATCCACTTATGTGGTAAAGGCAGAAAGAGCTATAGATTGCTCGTCAGATATTTAAAAAAAACTTGTTGAAAGTTTCTCTTGTGGAGCGATATATCAATAATTTTGAAATTCGAAGCATTTATTCTTTTAAGAAAAAACAAATTAAGGTGTTTTGATTGTTTAGTGTTGTGTATATTTTGTAAAAAATGAAATGATGTTTGACATATTATCGCTGCGTTAACTAAACTGATTTCTATATACATGATTAGCGCAATGATTCTGATGATGCTAGGCAGTCTTCTCTTTTTTCTCTACACGGCGAGACATAAACATGATAGCCACTATACATTTTTAATTTAAAAAGTTGGCTCTTGGTCAGAGCAGCAATCGTCACATTTGTCTATCTTCCTCTTTACTCTTCTGCTTTCCTTTAGCCTCTTGATACGATTCGACAATTCCAATCAATCTCCAATTTTCCTTTACTTGTTGGATAAAAGTCTGTCGGGGTACTCTTTGTCTTCCTACCTTAAATTGTCAGTTCTAATGTTGTTTTAACTAATTCATCGTCGGTCACTTAACTAGAATAGTCCTATTTTTACTTGTCTTATTTAGTAAGAAAATCCTTTCTTAAATCACTCAGTTTCTGCTTGAGCCTTTATCCATTCTCCAACGAATCTAGATAGCAAAACACAGAAAAAAATACACAGAATATATATAAATATCTCTAGCTATTATTGTTTACTAAATAAGACTTAATAAGAAAATTTTACAATAGATATAAAGAAAAATATTTTGCACGTTAATCGTTTTATTTTACATAATTATGCACGAAAGCTATTAAACACCGAGTTGTCGGCCGATGAGTGTCTAAAGTGTAAAATGCCGCTTTACAAAAGCTGACGCTAGTAATATTCTATTGTCAGTAATAAAAACCTCACTTACATTTTAAAGTGCTCTTGAATGCTATCGCATTTCACTAGATAGGCAAAATATGTGAATTTTCTTGAGTGTTCAAAATTCATAATTTTACTGCTTTTGATGTCGGTCTAGCCAGCGGTCCATCTGACAATAAGTGACCGCTGTTTATGAGCCTGGGTGAGTTTTATAGATTCTCTAGAAACAATGCCACGCTGTCTAGCAAAATAATTAAAGAGGAATAAGCATAACACGCCTATGTTCCCGAAAGGTTTTACATTTAGTTCTAGGGTTCGGTAATTTAATTGGATTATTGTTTCTTTTGGATTAACCTATAACTTTAATTATAATTTATATAAACGTATAATTGTATTTTTTTTAACTTTAACTTATATAAATTTTATTTTCCCTTTAATTGTAAATAATTTTTCTTCAAATGCTGTGCTCAACCATAATCGGACTTCAAATTAACATGTAAATTATTTCTGTCTCTATTATTATTCGTATTTATAACTAGCTGGGCTGACAGACGTTGTCTTAGACGAACTGCCAAACTCGCGAGGTTAAAATAGTCCTTAAGTTTTTTGTAATTATCCAATTTTCTGCGCAATTTTCTTTCCTTAAGAACCTACTACAAAGTATTACAAAATTCATTGAAATTAAACTACTATATACGGATTTTATCGCGTTCTTTATTAATCACTGTATTGTATAATTTTGAAACTATTACACTACTACTGCTATTGAATTTCACTTATTTATAAGCACTCTTTCCCCGACGTTTCGGTTGCTTTTCAGCAGCCATAGTCATGAGAAGACCAAAATTATGTAATACAGTGATTAATAAACAACGCGATAAAATCCGTATATAGTAGATTAATTTCAATGAATAACATTCGCGTAAACAGAAGACAATATAGAGTATTAGAAAACTTAAAAAGAAAGGTTCAATGAAATTATTGGTAAAGTCGTTCTCTAGTTATGCCGTGACCAAGGGAAACAAGGATTTATTTTTATATATTATATGTATTCGCACCAACAAGCCAGTGCCATACACATCAAAGTCGTACATTACAATAAATATTTTTTTACGCCAAAAACATATAGAACCGAATTAGGTGCTATTTGACGGCAATCCATTGTTATGAATAAATAAAAGCGTCTCTCACTGAGGCGATACACGTGTCGTATTTTCTACAAGTAGAATATTTGACGGGTGGCATGGTGATTTTAATTATCGTATAGCATTGCCATAACGCCGAGTGTTGTGGGTTCGATCTACATGAAACAAAAACTAGTGTGATATACAAATAGATGCTTTGAGTTTAGCCGTTCTTCGTGTCCGTTGTTTGAATGTTTGTAAAGTCCTCCGCAACAAAGGACTTAATCCTTGCCTTTCATAAAAATAAAACAATATTGCAAATTAGGGTACGCTCGGAATCGACGCGATTGTCTATCATCAGAGAAGTTCGGTATTGTCAACCATTTTTTATTGTAAAAGTTGGGGTGGCAATTCAAAGGTGCCTTTCTGCGCAAATATTTAATGTCAAATAAATATTTTTCATTTGATTTTCGAGACTTAATGTAATACATTATACAATTCTAATATAACGTTCCTTTTTAATACATATTTTAGCGAGGATACTGCCATAATATCTAATAAAATATGTACCTTTAGCCAAAGAAAATGATTTCTTTTTTTACTAATATAATCTCTTATTAAAAATTTTTCTTAGATAAATAATTTTCATAATGTAATTGGATGATAATTTTTTTTATGTTATTTTATTCATATTTTTTACATAATATAAATGTTTGGTTAATTGAAATGTATTCTTCTTTTTGTGGTTTATTTTATTTAAATTTTATTTTTAGTTTATCAGCAATAGGTATACGTTATACGCAATATAGTTTCTTTTCGTTTTTAAGCTAATAGCAATTTTTCTATGCATCTGTGAGTATTATTGCGTATTTTTTCATTTTTATTAGCTTTAACATAGTATGTTTCTTTGTGAGGGTTAGGCAATGGTACACCCAAGTTTTGTCAGTTCTTTATACTACTATACCCTACAGCGGCTGCACATATGACGTTAGGATGTAGGTGTTCACCTAGCCTCTGTGACTACGCCGAATGTTGTGGATTCGAATCCCATACGGGACAAAATTTGTGTGATCAATAAATAGTTGTACCGAGTCTGTATTATTAGTCGTTTGAGTATTTGTAAAGTTTATCGCGACACAGGATTTATTTTCAGTGCGGCAATTGTCATATATCTTATCTTATCTTGTGTGGGGGCCAGTCAGTACAGACCGGCGACACTTCGACCCAGTGGGATCTTTTGTGTCGACTTCCCCAATGACGACTGCCATAGATGTTCATAACAGCCGGAACCGACGTCTTAACATGCTTTTCGAGGCACGGGGCAGGCGATAATTGTCAATCAATACGCACATAATTTCGAAAAGTCATATAACTTCCGAAAGTCAGAGGTGCGCGACATGGGTTCGAACCCGAGATCCTCTGCATTGCAGTCTGTTGAGCTATCGCTGCTCTTTTGTCATATAAAGAGACACCAAAACATTTACTTTATTGACAGAAACGCATTTACAAACAGACATAAAGTACCTCCAGAGTCCAGACTCAAAACGTCAGTGGGTTTCCCGTTTGCTATATTAAATATACGCAGTGATATAGATAACAGAGTAATTACTTAAAGCTGAACGTAACACGTGTAACTAATCATCTACACATGTCAGTCATAAGCTTGTACATGTGATGAATCATAGTGTGTAATAAAAATATTATATGTACATACATAGATTCATGCCTGTTTTAATTGGCAGATGTGTATTAACATCCTCATTTTGTTATGTTTTAGGTTCTATGTAATAGAAATCCAGGCTTTAAACATGTAGTGGGCAGATTTCCTGACTCCGTGATGCTACTGAGAGTTTCTTAATAAGAAATCCAGTATCTGAAGTATTTCTCCAGGTACAAGTGGGGATTTCACAATGCACGTCGTCTTTTATACAAACTAGTACACTTCTTCCACTGTAGGAATAAATCTTGTGTCAATAATACCTTCTGGCATTATTTCATTACAGCTGCAATGCCGAGGCAGACTCATAACCTATATCTATACTAACCTCTGAAATGTCCATGACTCATAACGTGGATTCAAGTATACCTTACGCTAGCGTTGCGCGTCCGTGACCCCTACGGGGTCATCAAGAAAATCTTTGTTTTATTTTTCCAATTTACAATGTTAGATGTCGTACAAAAATTTTCTCACCAAACTTTTACGTTTGAGGGCGAGATAGGCTAATTTCTTTTGTTTTAAACCTTTCACTGTCATAGATACTTACAAACTATTTACTTGCATTCATTAATACTACATATGATATGAACTATATTCTTGAAAAAAAAAGGAACGATAACACAGAAGAGAAACAAGGTATTTCGTAGCAATACTAATATATATCTTGATTACCCCGTAGGTGTCACGGACGCGCAACGCTAGCGTTTTACTTGACTCCATGGTATGAGTCATGGACGTTTCAAAGGCTAATGCTATAAAGTGAAAATATTTCTATTGTTGTATGTTTGTATTTTTATTTGTAATTGCGGGCTTCGCTTACTGAATTTTAGGTTAGATCAGGAAAACTTAGTAACTGTACATTTTTCTGGAGGAATGGTACCCTATGTCCTTTTCTCTTCGCCTGACAATGTGTAAGCGAAATTTCATGATGATCGGTAAAGTATTTCAGGCGTGAAAGCATAACAAATATACTTTTGCATTTATAATATTAGTAAGGATTAGAATAAGTTAGGATGAACAAATTCAAAAACAACTAGACTGATTTTTTAAATTATTTTACCATTAGAAAGCTACTTTATCAAAGTCAAAGTCAAAGTCAAAGCGTTTATTGCGTACTAAGTGTATACATAAAGATCTTAAATATACGTACAGTGCTTACAACTCAGCGCCTTCTACAAGCATTGCAATTTTCTAATAATAATAAATGTATTTTTGCTAGTAGTTACAATTTTTTAAAGTATGAGTACATCTAAATTATATTATTAAATTTTTACATGTCTATTTTATTATCATATAATATATTCTGTATTAAGTAAATAAACTAAAGCGTTACTGTGTTGCAGTCGTCATGTTAATTTGTTTGTCTTTCTGTGTGTCATCGAGTTTTATCTTGTGCTCTAGGTATTCTGTCAGTGTATAGTAGCAGTTATGAATTAAATAAGATCTAATTTTTTTGTTGAATTGAGGTAGTGTATTGGCATCTTTAATAAGTTTGGGTAACTTATTATATATTTTTACTGCCATATAGTAAGGACTTTCATTTAACATCTTTATTCGTGATGATGGCAAGTGTAGTCTATCCTTATTTCGAGTGTTTACATTGTGGACATCTTGTTTTTTCGAAAACGTGTGGATATTTTTGTACACAAAGGTGCATATATCAAATATGTATATTGAGGCAAGTGTCAGTATTTTAAGCTTTACAAAGTGTGGTCTGCAACTCTGAGTTTTATCTATTTCAGCAAGTATTCGTACACATTTCTTTTGTAAAATAAACAATTCCTCTACATTTACACTATTGCCCCACAGCGTGATGCCATATCGCAGCCATGAGTATGCATATGCATAATAAGCGGATAACGCTGTTTCTAAATTGGTGCTGTGTTTGATTTGGAAAAGAGCATATGTAAAACTTGACAGTTTTGACTTTATCTGTTCGATATGGGATTTCCAGTTAATATGTGTGTCTATATTTATACCTAATAATCTAAACGAATTTACTTCTTCCAAAACTGTATCTGCATGACTAATTTTTAAATTTAGAGGAGATTTCTTGTATGACCTGAATTGCATGACTTTTGTCTTGTTTGAGTTTATTTCTAAGTTGTGATTGGCAAGCCATTGTGTAATAGTTTGGAGTGTGTCTTGTGTGTAGTGGTTGTAATTTTCTGGGTTGTCACATTTTATTAAAATAGAAACGTCGTCTGCAAATAATACGGGAAGCGTGGTTGTTGGGTCTAATATTTTTGGCAAGTCGTTTATGTACATCAAGAACAATACGCATCCAAGCACACTACCTTGAGGGATGGATTGAGTTAGCTGCCTCACTTGTGACCGCACGGATTTTATTTCTCTTTTGTTACTGTCATAATGTTCAATTTGGACTATTTGCGTTCTATTATTTAAATAAGATTTAAACCACTCATAAGCGGTCCCACGTATACCGCAGCCGTATATTTTCATTAAAAGTATATCATAAAGAACTTTGTCGTAGGCCTTCGTCATATCCAATAAGATACCAACGACGTGTTTTTTATCGTTAATATGTTGCAGTGCCGCTTGTACATATTTGTATACTGCTAATGTAGTTGATTTTGATCTTCTAAATCCATTTTGGCTATCATCTAATATGTTGTATTTTTCTAGAAATGTATACAGGCGGTTACACATGGCTTTTTCAAACACTTTAGCGAAAGTCGGTAGCAAAGCTATGGGCCTATAATTATTTGGAGATAAAACATCTCCTTTTTTATGTATAGGTTTTACTAATGAGGTTTTAAGTAGATCTGGGAATTGACCGTCGCGAAAGCTTTGATTGACTAGTAGCGTTAATGGGATAGACAACTCAGTCGCGCACTGCTTCAGTAATATAGGTGGAATATTATCAACTCTGCAGCTATGCTTATTTTTAATTATACGAATTATTTTTAAAATTTCATATTGATCAACTGGTCGCAAGTATAATGAACACCATAGGATATATGACATTACCGCGGGAGCGGAGCAATATTCATAAACATAGGCAAAACCGCCGGAGAAATACCGACAGTGCGAATATAAATAATAGTGACCAAGTGAGGGTAGTTGTCGAAACCCGCACTTCATGAAGGCGCCGCTGAGCTCACAGTCAATCCGTGACCACGATCGATGCAAGTTGGTCGAAACGTCAGGCAAAAAATAGGTATTTATTAACTTTTAAATACTTTATCGCGAGTAAGACCCGTTATCTAGCATCTGTATATTAATACGCGAAGCAAAAACTTTGTACCACTTTATACGAAAATTGCGCGGCAGGAGGAGTATGAAATTTGGAAAATATGAATCATAATTAAAGTTTATATGGAGAAGGAGAGACGAATCCTAATTGTTTTATAAAATATGCATTAGAAATACATTAAATTAATGATAACACTACACGCACACTACTAAGCATTTGACACAAGCAGTCGAATCGCGTTCGTAGTATTTCGGCATTGTTTGTAACTATGGTTACTTTATGTATGTGGAGTAGGTGACTAAATGAAATGTGAAAGGGTATAGTCATAGACAATAAAACCTTAATAACGATCAAACTTTAAATTGTTATCAATTATGGTCGAATTTCGACCACTTGGCGACCGCTATTTATATTAAGTATGTGTACAAATCGCGATAGTCTAAAAACTTTTATAGTAAAAAATATTGGCAGAAAAATCGTTAAGAAGAAAAACAGACAATGTATCTTCAGAATACCCAGAAACTCCAAATTATTAATTCTATCATAACGAAAAACCTCATATTTCTTTAAGTGTCAGTTTTAGGTGTGTTTTTGTTGTTCCTAGGCGTTGCTTGTAACATGATGTTTTATTAACCGTAAACCGTTTTATTTCTTCAGCTGTTCAGACACACTAAAAACTTCAATACCTTACAAAGAAAAAGTAAATTATGACATAAACTTGTATGAGCAGAGAAAAGAAATGAGTCTGTGATAAAAATAATGTGGAGGTATACTTTTATTTAGATAGGTATATAAAATATAAAACCCTGGGAAAAGCGACTCGTTACACTAGCGTTTCTTTAGCGTAGGTATTCGAAGGCACTAAAAGGCTACCTGTGTCTCGCGCATACGTTTATCGCTTTTTAACGCCTTCATTGGAGGTACTGGTGTGAAGGGGCTCTAAGTACTGCGAGAGATAGTTTGGACGGGCTCATTGGTAACGTAGGAAAATTTTGTGGTTATCATAAGATCCCACTTTCGGTTCCCGAGCCAGTTTAATGTTGTATTTTGTCATGAAATTTTAGAATCAGCATGAAGTCTAGTAATAGGCTCGTCCTCTATTATGGAGGACTTAATAAAGAAAAAGATGAGGTATACATACTTCATCTTATTCATTGTTCTTAGGCGCAATATGCATACTACTCCACATGACTCTACCGCCTATGAGCCTACCATGACATACATGTAGACGCAAAATGGTAACTGACTGGTTATTGATCAGCAATACGTAACTCTTTACACTTGAATAATGAAATCAACATGTAAGTATAGTGATAAAAAACGTTCGGAATTAGTATATTATTAAATAATAAATTAAATATTTAAAAAACCCCCGACACAAAATTCATTTGATACCCATATTGAGAGTTGTGAACAAATATGTAATCCGCCATTTTGTGGCGGCGGCCATCTTGGACCGATTTTCATCAAACATAACTAAGAACACTCCCGACTAATTCACCTTTCAAACAAAAGAAACAAAATTAAAATCGGTTCATCCGTTCGGGAGCTACGATGCCACAGACAGACACATACACACAGACACGTCAAACTTATAACACCCCGTCGTTTTTGCGTCGGGGGTTAAAAAATGGTTACTAGCAATTATTTGGTTCACAAGTTACTAGTATTGTTATAGAGACCTCTTGATAGTAGCCTGACTTATTCCTGGAGCTATTACCGCTTTACTTTACATTGTATAGCAAAGTTAGAAATTTCAGAATTATGACTGCACGAATGGTGTAGTGGTTTTTGTGGTTGCCTCGCCAAGTGTTCTATTTCAGTTCGCATGTAGGTTCGATTCCCTACACGGTCCAAAAATGTGTATTCCTCGAATAGATGTTGCCTCTTAGCGTTTTTTGAGTCCGTTGTTTTAATAGCTGTAAAGTCCCCTGCGACACAGCAATTATTTCTAGAGCGGAAAATGTAATTTAAAAAAAGGAGAATTAAAGTAAAAAATATTGCTCATCCGTCTTTAGCAAAACAATAAATTATCGTAAATTCAACGAATATTCGAAAGTCATTCGAAAGAAATTGTAGGTTAATACAATCGGTATTCGAATGCGACATTCGGTAACACTTCGGTATCAATCGCTCATCACTATACGAAATTACAATCAATTATGTTTATGACTAGATTATGCTCGGCATTTAGTCCGCGTGGTTTACAATTCGCCCAGAATGTCAATTAAGTGGATCACAATAATTACTTCGGAATTCCGCTGAATGGAATTAAATGAAACGTGGCTTAGGTTTTAAACGCAAAACTACCAAACTGTCAGTCATACATATATAGACTCGTGACTCTATCCCCGAAGGGGTTGGCAGACCTCTGCCCACACTGATTTTTAAGGCCACCTTACTATTATCACACGCCTTATTGGCGCAAGCCTACTGCTATACTGGGTATAGTTTCAGACTCCGTGCCGCTACTGATAATATCTTGCCCAAAAAATCTGGTAACAGTATCAGTTTGCCTAACCCAGGATTAGAAACCAAAACCTTAAGCAGGGTACTACCCAGACATGTAAAAATCACATCAAAATTCGTACAAAAGCACACAAAACATTATTTTCGGTTCAAATCTCACTAAATTGTTAATCCCAATTAGTTTTAAAAACATCTTTCCACGTACAAACACAACATAGTTCAAAATGTATAATAGCCTATAATATACCAACTATCTGCATTAAACCATTATCTTTTTCGGCACTCACCATTAAATAAACAGTTCTATTTCGAACTAACCGCATTTCCATTCAAAATGGGGACCTGAAATCCAGATACGGGCTGTATTTGTCACCGTACGTCAATCATGATTATAAGCTTAACCTGGCCGTTGCAACCTATGCTATATCCGAGCCGGCTTAGAGTGAATACATTTGGTATGAATGGGCAATGTGTGGAGAGGTCTGCTGTCACTGGAATGACTCATGGCCGCGTGCTGCGTCAATTAGCTGGGTATTAAAGATAATGCTTGCCATGTGGTTGATTGGATGCATATTCAGATCAGTGACTGCCTCAGTGGCGCAGCTGTGATGCATATCTGTGTTGTACAAAATGTTATTTGGTTTTTCTGTCAATTTTTAATAGCAGCCCAGAGTTAAGAACTTGGCGGTGTTAACAGCTCTGTGTTTCGGAAAGTACGCAAAACACTAATATCATTTACAAGGCCAACTCAAGGGTATGATATGTCTCTGGTTTTCTGCCAGAATCTTAACCTTGGACTCCACAGAATGTAGGTATATTTGTATTCTTGATGTAATTTCAGTGGTTATACTGTTTATTCTTAGCATGAAGCAGAAACAAATACCATATAAACATATTATATATATATTTTAAATTTAATTCAGTCCAATTTATTACGTTTTAATTTATTTGAACATAATATAATTTTAAAATTTTGCATGCCACTTACAGGTAGAAGCATTTAAAACATGTTTTATAAATTAACAACACCAGTGTAACAGTGCTTTCTGCAATAAATTATTTCATTTCTTTTATCGGTATATGCGTTGAAAGCGATGCAAAGCGTCATCTATCACATGGCTTGTAATTGGACTCCCTTTTCCGCATTTGAACTCCAGGTTGGTCCATTATGCGTGATATTACATGGCTTATAAAACTACTAGATTTGAGGTTAGGTTAGTAGCAGTTCTTTCTTTTTATAAAATCTACTCTAATGTCCATTTCTGCTCCCCCGACGACATGTATGCGAAATTGCATGAAAGGGTAACAAATTAATAAACAAACTCACATTCAAATTTATAATATTAGTTAGAACGCAATCAGCAATCACATATAACAATTGCTGTTAAAGGTGAACGTGGTTTTAATATTAAGCATATTAAAAACTATTTTGAAGTAAAAACTTCTGTAGGTGCGTTGAGCACTTTTTGGGTGAACAAAACTCATGGAACTCGCGTCATCGTCACCGAACGCTATCCATGAGCTATATGTTTACTGTACTGTGTATGTTTTGGGTGAACAAAAAGCGTGAAACTCGCGTCATCGTCACCGCACGTTAGTTACTTAGTTTTCACTTCTATCGGCAATCCCCAAAGACTGCCCCGCATGTTTTTTTCTAAGGAAAGCTCAAGTGATTCTTAATATTAAATCTGAACTAATATTATAAATGCGATTGTGAGTGTTTATTTTTTACGCTTTCACTTCTTAACTACTCGACCTATCATTATGGAATTTCGCATACACGTTGTTAGGGGTACCTACAGAAAAGGACATAATAATGCAAAAAAAAATAATGTTACAACCTAACCTCAAATATAGTAGTTTTATAAGCCCCTGCAAAATCTGGTATGAAAATATTTTCTGGAATAAATACTTATAGAGTTTGAGATGAAAGCAACTTTTGAGTTCTACAGTTTACTCCTGTTCTACATCAATCAAAAGTTGTTTGTTTGTTAATCACGTTGTTTATAATATACGTATTGTAACAAATAGCCTTGTATAGTTTTAGGTCGATAGAATTAAAAACAAATAATAGTAGCATAGATTAATGGTATGTTTTAAAAATATTTTTTCACGCCTGCAGATTCGTCAGTTGGACTGCAGTTTTTTCCACTGTTTTGTACATAGTCAGCGATATAAGACGCTGAACATGTGTGATATTTTTAATTATTCTTCGTTTCATGATGCATGATGATCGGTCGAGTAGTTGAGGCGTGATAGCGTCGCGTCACAAACAAACTCACGTTAGCATTTATTATATTACTTATAATAATAATAATAATAATAATAATAATGTCCTCCTGACCAAACTTTGGTCACGACAGCCAATCTTAACGGAGACTGGCCATCGGCGCAGGAGATATTATAGTGCACGACTGTGTGCGCAAACACAAGTGCACTCTCTGTTCCCTAACTCTCATGATCCGATGGGCGCAGGACCAACGGCTTTACGTGCTTTCCGAGGCACGGGGGTGTCTAACACCGCCAACTTTCTAACTCCGGGCTCGTATTGAGATTTCTTAACAGAAAAACCCAATAACTTTTTGTTGGCCCGACCCGGGATTCGAACCCGAGACCTCATGCACTGTAGTTGCATTCACTACCGCTGCGCCACAGAGGCTTAGGATGTGAATATGAGTTTGTTTCTTTGTTACGCTTTCATGCCTTAGCTACTCGACCGGTCATTATATCATTTCGCATACTCGTTGTCTGGGGTACAGAAATGGCCTATACTTTTCATCCAAAAAAATTACCTCCTGTTACCGAGAGATACAAAATTGACATAACTTACATTTTCGCCTGCCAAAAATCTAGTAATTAAAAATAAACAGAATATCATGCCTTCTATTTGTCTAATGGTGACCGCAAAAAAATTTGGCATCTCACCAAAACATTATTGTGACATCTCTTGAAATAATTTTCACGTAGTTTCTATGACATGAATTCATTTCTACATAAGAGCCTTTTCACCGAGAAATTAAATCATTTCTTTTTACTTTTACTGTAATAATATGTATAACGTACATTCATTTATTATTCTTCTGTGTGCCAAATATATTAAATAAAACTGTAATGTTTGTTTGAGGTCTTGAGTTTGATGTCGGGCAGAATGTTTAATTGACAAGCAATTTTCAGTAGCAGGATGTTATCTCGAACCTGTCAAGGTGCACGGTCCTAGGGTCTATGCCTGGTTTACCGAAAAAGGTTTGCCTATTGCCATTTACCGGGCACAGTTTCTTCTACAACGAGGACCTTATCTTATCTTATCTTGTGTAGGGGCCATCCCCCGCTCTACGGCTATCCCAGTTTATGATATAGCGTTCCCCTACACCAACCGTATAGGTTATATTAGGAGAGCCGCTGTACCTTCCAGTGCCCGAGAGCATCTTCTGGGACCAGTTATAGACAGGTCTTGTCCCCAAATCTCAAACTCTCCACCCTAACCTCAGAGATCCGGTTCTCGTAAGTGAGCTACCTCGTGCCCAAGTGACACTACCTATACCGGAGCAATAAAGCCGCTCACCACCTGCAACTCAGGGAGTTGCTAACGAAAACCTCGCTGAAGCCGACGGAGAAGCCGCCTCCCATATCTCCAGTATGTTACCGGAGCTGTGTCAGGCACGCTCACTTCCCGACGTACATCCGTACGCCTACCCAAATAGGCCTATAAGCCGGGTGTGGCCCGAGTCACTCCAGCTATGACTCTTACTTGCTGAGCAGGCAAGCGCCCGAGATGCGTTGCAGCAGTGAAACCACACTGCCACTTCGCTAAAAGCAACTCCGTGCCTCATGCGACCGACTGGTTCGCACTGGCCGCGCCTGAGTCCGACACTCGAACGCAACGTGCTTGCCGAGCAAACGAACATGTCGTCCTCAGCGGCCAACTACATACCCCTGCGAGTCCAACACCAATGTCAGGCACCGCGCACTCTAGTCAGCGGCCGATAGAACACGTCTTTCGAGGCGCAGTGGGCTTCCTGACCCCGCAATACCCTGGTCCAAAGGGGGAGACCCGTAGTTCTCTCCTCGAAACTTCAACCCAGTGGGATCTTTTGTGTCGAGTTCCCCAATAACGACTGCCATAGATGTTCATGGCAGCTGGGACCGACGGCTTAACGTGCTCTCCGAGGCACGGAGCAGGCGATAATTGTTAATCAATACGCACATAATTTCGAAAAGTCATATAACTTCCCAAAGTCAGAGGTGCGCGACATGGGTTCGAACCCGAGACCCTCTACATTGCAGTCTGTTGGTGGAGACGGTGGAGTGTACAAGAGCAGCGATAGCACAGTGAGGAGCCACTGAGCTATTGCTGCTCCTGAACGGGGACCTTAAACCAAAGCTGGCATTGAGGTGTAATACACCATCCTATTTCTACAAGGATATGGGCGTGAGATTATGTAATGTATGTTTGCAATAGGCATCAACTGTTAACAATCTGACAAAATTCAAAATAACGGTTTATAGAAATGTTATGTTTCAATTTATTTGTTTTTTCCCGCGTCACGCAGAAAAAACCTTAATAAACGAATTTTGATTGGATTACCTTGAAGTTCGTTTCATGTTCTAAGCCACGTTTCATGTGATTTTATTCTGTAGAACCGAAGATTTTTATAGTATATAGTGTGATCTACGATAAAAGATTTCGTAAGTATAGTTTACGCGAACGCAGCCACGGCTAAAAGCTAGTTGTTGATATAAAAGCTACGTAATATACTTTATCTATCTCAAATAAAATATGATGTTTTTATAAAATTCACATGTATTTTCCTTACCCTACATAATACGTAAAATTATTGGATATTTTTCTACCAATACTGAATATGGTTTACTTATATCTTGGCAAAACAAAACGTCCCTGGAGATACTGCAAATACTGTTAACATAAAATTGTGTATCTTATCAAATATCACGAGATGTATTCGCTACTGTGTATTTTTATTTGGTAAAGACTACCTTATTGGTGGTATGGTCTTATCTTTGAGTTCCATGCGAAATGTTGTTGGGTTATTCAGTTAAGGAATTCTTAAATGTTTGTAACACCATTGCTTACCTTAGCTCATAAAAGTTTTAAATATTAGCTGAATGATGTGTATAGTTTTAATCGGACTTCAGGTTGGAAACTACGTGTAATACCTAATCTGAAGTCTATGATATTTAATAAAAATAAAATCAAATAAATAAAAACAGATGAATTCGTATTTCGAATTTTATAATTACACTATCAGACGTGATGTTGCAGTAAACGCATGGCTCAGACTAAATGAGTTAGAGAGTATGCACTGTAATGCGTGTTACAAAATAGTACATATAATTCAATCACACCAATCTGTACTAATATTATAAAGAGGAAAGATTTGATTTTTGTTTGTTTGTTCGGATTTCGCTAAAAACAAACTCCATTAGAAAGCTATATTAACAACGAGTAGGTTATATTTTGTGAAAAGTACTGTCAGTATCATAACCTAACCTAATGTACTTTTACGCGAGCGACGCCGCGGGTAAAAGCTAGTATAAAATTAAATGCAATATAAAATACATACATAGATTCACGTCTGTTTCCCAGAGGGGTAGGCAGAAACTACGGATTTCCATTTGCTACGATCCTGACACATTTCTCTGGCTTCATTAACTTCCATCACATTCTTCATACACGCCCGTCGGTTCAAGGTGCTCTTATCCTGGCCTTTGTCTAGAACGCCTGCGATTTGATCGAGAAACATTCGCCTAGGTCTTCCTCTTGCGACTGTTCCATTCACACTAGCCTTATAAACTTTCTTAGTCAGTCTTTCCTCGTCCATTCTTTATATATATTCTTTCTAAACCAGCTTAACATACACTTTTCTTTGAAATTAAACTACTATATACGGATTTTATCGCGTTGTTTATTTATCACTGTATTACAAAATTTTGAAAATATTACACTACTACTACTATTGATTTTATTTAACTAATTTATAAGCTAATGAAATTATTTAAACTATTAAATCTATTTATTTTTGGTTTACACTTTCCCCGACGTTTCGGTTGCTTTTCAGCAGCCATGGTCACGGGGAGACTAAGATGGTAGTTGTCTCAATGTTCCAGTGTAGTTATTTCAAAGTACCCGAACATAATTTAATCATGGGTCATATATATGCCGACATATATATGGAGGACTTCGAGGCTCGAGCTTTACAGACTGCCCCCATCACACCCAGGATTTATAAGAGGTTTGTAGATGATACTTTTACCATATTACCAACAGATAGTGTTAGTGTATTCCTAGAACATCTTAATTCCATTAATAACAACATCCAATTTACTATGGAATTAGAGGCAAATAATTCATTAGCATTCTTAGATGTACTTGTCATCAGGAATCCTGATCATACTTTGAGCCACACTGTATATAGGAAAAAGACCCATACAAATAGGTACTTGAACGGTGAATCTCACCACCATCCTAAACAGTTAGCTACCGTGGGAATGTCTTTGTTTCAGAGAGCCCACGGGATCTGTGACAAGAAACACCTGGACGCCGAGCTTCAACATGTCAAGCAAGTACTGCAAGACAACAAGCTCCAACAGCCGCGCCGCTGTCACAGATCCCAAGAAAAGCCAGCCACAGTCGAGCGCCAGCCTGCTATACTGCCTTATGTAAGGGGTGTCACTGACAAGATTGGCTACATCTTGAAGCGAGCTTCAATCAACACATACTTCAAGCCGCCAACGAAGATAAGTCAATTTTTACCATCCGTCAAGTGCCAGTTACCCTTACAAGATGCAGGGGTCTATAAAATAGATTGTGACTGCGGACTCTCATACATTGGTCAAACCAAGAGAAGCATAGGCACCCGCATAAAAGAACACATAGCTGACGTTAAACACAAACGCTCGTTGAAGTCTGCTGTGTGTGAACATGTACAACAGGGGACCAACCACTACCTGAGATTTGACAAACCACAGATTCTCGCTAAAGAACACCGATTCCTGCCAAGGATGCTTCGCGAGGCTATTGAAATCAAGAAACATCCCAATTTCAATAGAGAAGATGGTTGGAATGTACCACCAGCTTGGGATCCAGTACTTCAAATAGTCAAACCCAAGAAGAAACAAACCACAGCTAGACTTCATGATACTTTGAGCTCATGCTGCGTAAATAGAAACACCCATGATTAAATTATGTTCGGGTACTTTGAAATAACTACACTGGAACATTGAGACAACTACCATCTTAGTCTCCCCGTGACCATGGCTGCTGAAAAGCAACCGAAACGTCGGGGAAAGTGTAAACCAAAAATAAATAGATTTAATAGTTTAAATAATTTCATTAGCTTATAAATTAGTTAAATAAAATCAATAGTAGTAGTAGTGTAATATTTTCAAAATTTTGTAATACAGTGATAAATAAACAACGCGATAAAATCCGTATATAGTAGTTTAATTTCAATGAATAACATTCGCGTAAACAGAAGACAATATTATACACTTTTCTATTCTTGTCACTATATCCACTTTCATGCCGCATCTCTCTCTAATCACATTATTCCTTATTCTATCTTTCAGAGTCACACCGCATATGCTTCTCAGCGCTCTCATTTCTACAGCATTTATTCTGCTCTCAGGCTTCTTTTGCCATACCCAACTTTCACTTCCATACATAAGTGTGGGCACTAATAGTCCTCTATGAAAAGCCAAACGTGCCTTTTCGGATACATTTCGACTGTTCATAAAAGCGCGTAGAGCTTCATTCACTTTGTTGCCAGCAATCGTTCTCCTTTCAATATCTCCCTCATGTTTACCATCCCTTTTAAGCAAAGTACCCAAATATACAAACTCTTTCACTTGATCCACTTTTTCTCCATCAACCATAATATTACACATCGTCACGCACTCTTTTCAAATACCATTACTTTCGTCTTGCTTACATTAATTTTCATTCCTTTACTCTCAAAAGCACCATGCATAATACCATCGCCTGCAACTGTTTCGCTGATGACGGAAGTATTACTTGGTCACTGGCATAAAGAAGACATTTGACAAGTAACTCATTCATTCTTAATCCCCATTCACAATCTTTTAAATCTTTCAAACAATTGTCCACGTATAGGTTAAACAGCCAAGGTGACGCTACACATCTTTCCCTAACACCTTTTTCGGTGCTAAACCATTCTGTGTAGGTCCCATTTATCCTAACACAATTTTATAAAATAAAATTCATCAATGGTTCATAATATAACAAGATGACTTCTAGTCATACTACTTGCCTAGTAATGATAATCTTTTTAAAAGCCGGAACCCAGTTGTGTCTACGCCCTGGAGTCCGAGCGTTGCCCAAGATGTTAAAAGTATGTTTTAAAATATGCAGCATCCTGAAAACAAAGCACTGATTACCTTGGAAGCGTAACGATAGTGAGCGCGTCCCCTCCGCAGTTCTCGAATTAAATTTCCCAATTGAACGAAGTGCTTTTGTTTTTTATGTCAAGCATTCCTTCCTATTCCTATTAAGTATGTCGCGGTCTGATTGATGGCTCAGACCTCCATAATGAGCTTTTTCGAGCCAGAAGTCGCAGACTGGTCTCCGTGCTCATGCGCCACGGGCTACATCACCGGTGCCGTGTGTATTCTTCGCGCTGAATACTCTCGTGGAAGCCAACCCGGCCTGCGACATTTTTCTAACGACTTGAAAGTAGTCATGATTGTATGCAATGCTTTTTGTGAGTACCTAACTTAAATTTATATAATTTATATACGCTAATAATTAGTGTAATTGGTTTATGTAACCGTTCTAATTTAATAAATGAATATATAGATAAGTGGAACCCAAATCCTCAGGTGACTAAGCGTGCAATACACCTCTTCCTACCCCTTCGGGAATATAAACATGAAGTGTATGTGAAAACAGAGTGATAATAATTAACTGCACGGATGACGTAGTGTTTTAAGTGGTCACCTCGCCACTGCCATTGCGCCAAGTGTTGTGGGTTCGAATCCCACACGGGACAAATTTTGTGTGATACACAAACGGTTGTTACGAGTCTGGGTGTTCCGAGTCTGGGTGTTCTTTGCGTCGGTTGTTTGAATGTTTGTAAAGTCCCTCGCGACACATAATTTATTTATAGTGCGGGATGAATGTTTGCGAAGGGACTTTGACGCGATATAGGAATTATTTCTAGTGCGGGAGTTGTCTTTTTTAATCGACTTCAAAAAAAGGTGGAGTTTCTCAATCCGATTTTTTGTGTGTTACCTCATAACTTTTTTCTAGATAAACCGATTTTGATGATTCGTTGTATTATCCTTAATAACAATAATTTAATTATTCACAACAATACGCAATAATTTTTAACTTTTAAGTGCATTTTTTGTTTTAGAATAGTCTTTTTTGGAACCGTTTTTCTTTTTTGATATTTTTTTTATAATAGAGAGAAAATATAGAAATATAATAAACCAGGTGACAGTGTTCACGGTACCATTGATCGTCAATTTACGATGAGGCCTTTCCTCTCAATTGATTTTTATGACTGCAGCAATAGACAATGTATTATTATGATAGTTCGGTTTATTGGTTGGACTATAACAGTAAACTTACTACTACTCACCAGTAACTTACTGTTTAAATCAAAGTGTTTGTCACACACACTGATATTTTTATTGTTCTTGAAATAATTTATAGCAGTTTTTGTCTACGGATTCGCTTGTGTAAATGTAGGTATTATAAATTTTTCATCTCTCGCGAACAGTACTTTTCCTGGATGAAAGGTACCCTATGTCTTTTTATATTCCCCTGAAAACGTATATGCGAAATTTCATGATGATCCGTCTAGTACAACTAACTCACATTCACATTTTATAATACAGGTCATGAAATTCTGCAACAGGATATAACTAGGATCGTAGAGTGGAGTTTGGATAATAAATTATATTTCAACGTAGACAAGTGCTCGGTGATGTCGTTTAGTCGCGCGCGCATTCCTAATCATCATCAATACCAGATGGACAGAACACCGCTGCACTGTGTGTTTGAAGTTGAAGATTTAGGCGTACGATTTACAAAAGATTTAAATTTTAAAAATCATGTCTTGCAAGCTTGTAAAAAAGCATACAGCAACTTAGGAATGGTCTTACGGTTAGCGAACAAATTTACGAACATTGTTGCGTTGAAATCATTATATGAGGCGCTCGTAAGAAGTCATTTAGAATGCAATGCTGTGATTTGGTCACCACACGAAGCCAAATATAAATTAATGTTACAGCGTATCCAAAACAAATTTGTTAGATTTATTTATTTTAAGCAATATAATACATATCCAGGCTATCCATTGTTGTACCCAACATTATTTCTATTAGGAATGACAGGCTATTACAGGCTAGAAGTAAGAAGGGAAGTGGCTCTTGCTATGTACTTATTCAAAGTGCTCCGTGGTAGGGTACATAACCCAAGCGTACTGCAGACAATGGAGTTGTGTGTCCCGGACGAGCGCGTTGGTAGAAAGCGGCGACCGCCGCTGCTGTATGGACCGCGCGCACGCACCAACCTACTGCAACATGCGCCGTCAACGCGCTCGCTGCGTGCGCTTAATAGGATGTCTGAGCATATTGATTAATTTAGCTGTAATTTGAATGAGTTCACAAAGGTAGCCTATTGTAAATTCTCTAGTAGTTTTGTATAAGTTATGTGTCATTTTTCATTTTTATTTTAAGTAACTACACTATTGCATTAGGTAGTAACCTGTAATGATAGTTGAAAGTTTTTAAATAATAAATAAATAAATAAAAATATTAGTTAAGTTTTAGATACAAACGTAAAATATTTACATACCTACATAGGTATGTAGACGTTTATGGTTTTGTATCTACGGTCTCGACTAAATAGTTTCGTATTCATTTGATTATTTTCTATACATAAATGGCATTTCACATTTTACGAATGTAAGGTACTACAAGATCAGTTTTTATTTTATTGTTAGAGTGTACTCTATAGTAAATGGTTTTATATAACATATAACAGTAAGGTTCTATAAAACCATTGACCAAACATATTGACATTTTATATACCTAAAAATAAGGTTCTGAACAAACATATTCTTAGCATTAAGCAAATAAAATATAACAACCGATTCGGATATGAGTTTAGTAGTGAGATTTAACAAAATTACACAGAAGTGGCTTTTAAACACTCGCAACGCGATATATGCGTGACATTATGTATGTAAACTGTTTATCTCCCTCATATTTCTTGCCTTAGTGACTGAAAATAGCAATATATTCGATTTAATATTAGAATTTAGCTTATTAGCAGGAATATCTATCACAGTCCCACGTATTCAAAATAGAATGTTCATTAAAATATATTCATTACAATTTTATTATTTATATATTAATACGTGAAGCAAAAACTTTGTACTCCTTTTTACGAAAATTGAGCGGACGGCGGAGCATGAAATTTCGCACAGTTAAAGTTTATATGGAGAAGGAGGGGTGATTCTTAATATTTTTGTAAAATACGCATTTGAAATACATTAAATTAATGAAAAAACATTACACGCACACAACCATGTATTTGACTTGACACACGCAGTCGAATCGCGTTCTTAGTATTTCGACATTGTTCGTCTGACGTCGTACAATTCTTTATAACTATGGTTATTCTATACCTATAGCTTATTAATATGTAATAGAGACAAACAGAAAACAAAGTAGCAGGCTTAGGAATTTTGGTCGAATTTTGACAGGCACCCGCCAGTTTGTATAAAAACCGATTTGAATGAAATGTGCAGTTTTCTGCAGGCTGAGTATAGTTCTGAAATTCCTACTGCTACTGGAGTTTATTTACAAAATGCCCAATAACAATTAGCTCAATACGGAATTCGCACCCAATACCTCACATATAAAAGTCGCAGCCCACGTCTACTCTACAAAGGCAGTTGTAAAAAGTGATTAAGAAATTACTCCAGTTGGGTGGACAGAAACCTCCTTATGAATATTAATTCCTCTGACATTTAAAAGACAAGAATATTAATTAAGACATTCACTGTACGACCGACGATTTAAGGCGTCAACGTTGATAGAAAATCTTTTATATCCTATATTATATATGAGAATGTGAGTTTGTTTATTGGTTACGCATTCACGCCTTAACTACTCGACCGATCATCATACAATTTCACGTACACGTTGTCAGGGTAACAGGAGTACCTTTCATCTAGAAAAAAGTGTTTCTAACCTTTTTTTTTTACGTAGCTGTATGCTTTGACGCTTACCTCTCCGCGGGGCGACGGAAAGGTTATGTCGGTCTCACCGGGGAAAAGATACCCTGGTAATATCGACTAAACGACTACCACGGTGTTCCTCGACATAACCATAGACGGCGAGGCCGCGTGAATCGCTTTCACATGCAATCGCGACCCCGCCGTGGTTTCGGCCACTACACAAAAATACTTCCTCCACCATTCCTCTGGGGGGGACAAAGACACGACACAGAGGCGCACGTGGGAACACGCACGCCGCCTCTCGGATCTGGTGCTGATCGGGTGGCGAGAAGGCCCACGCAGCTATCACCCCCAGGTCAAACCTCAGGGTGGCTGGAGGTTATTTCGCGCCCTCTGGCTCCCGGTTCTAACCTAACCTACAATTACGCAAGCGAAGTCGCGGGCAACATCTAGTTCTTTATATAGGACCACAGCTATAGTTTACTACAACAAAAGGTATATCACCACCACACTGCACTTTCCGTGCGATTTAACAATTTATAATAAAGGCATAGTATGCGCAACTGTACTGTTCCCAACAATGTTCTGAACTAATATACCGGTTTAATATGCAAGTGACTTTTACATAATGGCATGTTACTATATACTGTACATTTTAGTTGTATATCAATCTCTCAATTGCTGGAATTCCAGACATAGTTGAAATCGAATCGAATTTCACACAAAGATTTGTATGATTCACAAATACCTGGTTGGTCCGGGTCTGTGTCTAGGTATCCATTTCTTTCAGGTTTGTTAAGTCCACCGCGACACTGGAATTACACCTAGTCTACCGCATTACCTCATTTTTAACCGACTTCAAAAAGAGAGCCCGAGGAATACTCTAAAAATAACGGGTTATAAATTACTTTAAAAGCAGAATTACTATTTCCCAAGTGTATTAATGTAACTTGAACTCCAGAACAGAAATATCTAGTTTAATATGTATTTTTGTAAAATGATTGTAATGTGTATTGTGCATCTAAATTAAAAAAAATACCTACTGATATTTAAACTGTAAAATATTGTAAAATAATTGGATAAAGAGAAGAGCTTTTAGCTGAAACGGTTCTCTATTTATTCGCATAAAATTATATGTTATAATTTAACATGGCAAACTTTTACTTATCCTAATAATAGTTACGCACAATATTAATTTGGAATAACTGTTTAGTCATAATTTTTAAGTATACTATTATAAAGCATAAATTTGAATTTGTAAATTTTGTGATTGCTTTTAATAACATACTTTTCGTTTATAAAATAAACATGTGTGTGGCTTAGGGGTGACCCAAGAGCCATCCCCGCCGTACCCTAACCTATTGTTACACTATGGTACCCAAGTTATATATGTATTATAACTTTATGCCAATCAAAGTTAGAGCAAAAAGCATTAGCCTAAATGATATTTATGCGTACTGAAATACATAGTATGCCAAAAACCAAATATGTCAAATTATTATTATAACAAAAAAAAATGCTTAACTCGTTATGCAACATTAAATTAGGACAAAAAAATTAGTCGAAACAAAGGGTTCCCAGCTGAAATTTGGTACCCATGTTCTATAAACGAATAGAATACCATTTATTGCGGTATACGTTCCTGTGATTAAATCAGGCAAAGCCTGAAGCCAGTAACTTCATTAAATTCAAAATAAAAAATAATCTTTAAGCAGCACGTGTAGAGAAACTCTAAAAACGAAATGAAACTTTTGAAACACTGAACTTAGTCCTAGATTCTAAAAGTGGAACATTCCGAGAACAAATGCGAAGTACAAATAACTCGATTTTATGATAACGTAAATAGCTGGCTCTTTAAATAGCTGCAGTTTAAATATATCGTCACATTTATAAAGTGTTGCATTGTTAAATACCTCTGAGGGGCACAACTTTGTTGATGTATTCATCATTTTGTTGACAGTAATACATTTTGATGGCTATTGGATGCTTACAGCTAGTGTCTGCGCGCGGCTTTCACTCGCGTAACTCTCAAGGGGACACCATTACCGATAAAAGGTTTTTGTCCGTACTTAGGATGTCTATCTTCATGCTAAATTGCATCAAAATCGCTTCTGTAGTTTAGCCGTGAAAGCATAACAGATAGATAGTTACTTTTGCATTTCTAATATTATTATAGATTTATTTAAAATCAAATGTTGTGCGTTATATATTTGACCCACATGTAATATTAGAAAGCACACATTTTTATTTCACACAACTAAGGTTGCAGACAACCACATGGCCCACCTGATGGTAACCTTCAAGAACAGAGCGTACTCCTTTTTAGAAGGCCGGCGACGCACTTGTGACTTCTCTGGTGTTGCGGGTGTCCATGGGCGGCGGTAATCGCTTACCATCAGACGATACGTCTGCTCGTTTGCCTCCTAACACATAAAAAAAAGTGGTCACCGTAGCCTATGAACGCTTGCAACACCAGAGGCATCAGTTGCGCGTTGCCGACCCTTTAGGAAAGGAAAAAGAGAAAAACGAAGTGGGAAGGAGAAGGAGTGGGAAAGGGGAAAGAGGGTTAGATACGCCCACATTTCGCTAGCTTTTTCTTTTCCCTGTAGTCCTTCATCAAAGGAGGCGTTTATAGGCGCTTTCACCAGCGCGGTTAGTAAGCATCGCGGGTCACGAGCTTTGAGTGTCTTGGATAGTTACATAGTAACACTAATCCACACGGATGGCTCGCGTTGACTGCAACTAGGCCGCGCGTTTCAGTCGTCATCAGTAATCTAGAGGCATTGTAAGGATGTACTTGTATACGCCGTCGTCATTGCCCTTTTTTCTATAGGTAATATAATATAACAATTAAGAAAATCTGTCATCGCAACTATTGGAGGTGACAAACCGCGCGGCACTAAACTCATTTTATTGTTTCGAGCTGGTCATCCGCGCGTATGCAGATCGCGCTTACCACCCGAGCAGATGGTAAACGTTACTGTTAAACCAGCCTTATTGCTGTCTACCGGGCACGATACCGTTTTCCATAACTTTCACGGGATCTGAACCTGACACCTTATCCAGGGCAGTAGCATTTACTACTGTGTTGCCAAGATGGTCTCTACAAATAATAAAACTAAATAGTAAATATGGTACCAATTTAGCCTTTATCCACCTATAAACCTCCTTACTAACAGGCAACATCTAAAGCAAAATATTTTCCATATCGTACTGATAGTTCATGAGATTAGCAGACTTAAACAAAGTAACTAATCTAACTAACAAATAATGTTAGGTATCCTAGTCTTTGTTTTAAAGATAAGCTGCCGAAACATCGAGAAAACAGATAAAAATATCCAGACTTAAATTGTATAATGGTTTCACGGACCACTTCGAGTGCGTTTAGAGACCACCTGCGGTCCACAGACGACCATTTAAGAACTTGCTTTAGGCAAACTAGCGATCTAACTTAACCAGATTGGGAAAATAGCTTTATTTCCTTCGCGTAAATTAAATAAATAGTGAAGAGTACTGCTTATTATTCTATAAATACAGCAAGCAGTAGTTTTTAAAGATATGTCGACAATAGCAAGGGAAACTTTGCTAATATCCTATAGTTTCTTTCTCATAAAGACTGATATCCCTCAAGATTTTTCTTGTATCCGACGATATATTGGGAAAGTTTCCCATCGGGGTTTATTATGTAACTATAAGTATTTATCAGGCTGTATTTATTTATTTTATACAAGGACGTATAAGGTTAAGTAATAACAAAGTCTTCTCGGCTAATGGGCATTTTCCCATTGGGAATAAGTACAATTCTATTCAATATGCTGTAATACTTTATTAGACTTTATTATTATATCGTATTATTATAAATGTAGAAGTTTGTGAAGAATTATTCAATCACGTGTAAACTGTTTTACGGATGTGAATAAAACTTAATAGACATATGAAACATATTTTGGATTATTACATAGAATACTTTTTATTTCGGTACAGGTTTCCGAGGGAGTCATACGGACCAATCCGTGGGCAACAACTATTGGTAAGTCTATTCAATTAACCTATTTGGATGCGTTAATTAAATAGACTTACCAATAGCGTTTTTCAACTTAAATTTAGATATGTATCACCTACTGCCTCGGTGGTGCATCGGAAATGTATGCAACTGCTGTGCATGAGATCTCAGATTCTCTCCTGAGAATTTTTCGACAGACTCCAGTGCTACTGCAGCAAGGATTCTGAGAGTAAACGTGATAAAAGGTAATAGGCTCGTCCACAACCCTAAAACTTAAGCTGATGAAATCTGGATGTGATATAACTTACCCCTTCGGGGACCCGCTACGTTATGGATGTGGCGGGTCTGTATGGTTTACAAACCAAAATTACGTGGCTACTAAGCTGTCCAAAATGAAAATATATAGCCGAGTAATATAGAGGCCTCAATATATTATTCTGGCGATATTACTTAGACTTCTTGTAGCTCATAATTGAAGTCTACAGTGTATGATGTGTTTTTATCCCACTTTGAATAATAGCCCTTTTGAGACTCGTTAAGACTTGAAATGT
Organism: Catocala nupta; assembly: GCA_963675205.1. NCBI lineage: Eukaryota > Metazoa > Arthropoda > Insecta > Lepidoptera > Erebidae > Catocala > Catocala nupta. The sequence continues at coordinate 6,737,661 of OY776084.1, read as the reverse complement.
TTACAACTCTATATATTTAGAGCCTTTCGACTAAAATTTAATAATTAAAACATACATAATATTATAACATCAGTCATAAAAGTAATGTAAACTATTGTTACATTTAATTTGTAATGTCCTCCAGACTAAAATTCGGCCATGGCAGAATATTTTAACGGAGACTACTCGTGTTAGTAGAAAATGTTAGTACATAGGTGTATGCGCTACCATAAGTGCACTCTCTATTCCCTAACTATTATAGTTCGATGGGAAGGCAATCCGACATGACTGGATAATGATCAGACGTAGGACCAACGGCGCGGCGTTACGTATTTTATGCGAGGTTTGCACAGGCATCGCCTTCCTACTTACTGCCCGAAATTCTATTTCTTATATTACTAGCAATTTCAGTTAAAATTACTATTATTCTTAATAACCCAGCTAAGTCACGTCACTAATGTAATGGCTGAGATTTTAACCTAAACCTCTCGACAACAAGTCAGATACCTCAACTATTGAAATACCACCACACCGTTTCGAATAGTTTTACGTGGATCTACATTAATTTTGTTTATCTGTCAGGAAATTCTCTGTAGTAGTAAGGAATATGAACCCGCTTAACGACCAAAGGTTCACCCTACTGTTACAGGTGATCAAAAAGGCTTATTTCTTAGTGGATATTCATGCGAGAATATACCTATTCAAGAGTAGTGATATTTTGCACGTAAACAATTATTTCTTGATTAAACACTGATTGTACCGATGGCGCAGTGGTAAGCGTCATTGCCACTGCTGGGTGTTGTGGATTCCATCATCACCTGGAACAAAAATTTTTGTTATCCACAAATAGTTTTCCCGAGATATTTATGTCCGTTGTTTGAATATTTGTTAAAACCCCCGCGATATAGGATTTGTTCTTAGTGCAGGCGTTTTATTTTCTTTTGAATTAATTAATCGTTTTCTATATTAAAAGTATTTATTATAACTGTACTCAAAACAATGATCTATTATCGAATTTGCTACATTATTCGTTACGGTAGCAACGAGATGACTTAAGATAACCATACAAGCTTAAATATTATAAAAATACATTATTATATAGAAGGTCAATGGAGTATTTATTTATAAAATTCTAAGTAATGTTCGCTGATATTTACGGCTAAGATATTAATTTTATGAGTTTCGTTGATATTTAGACCCTTGCGGCTAAGAATGGATATATTTTACAGATGCCTAGTTCTTGCTTTTATGTTCATGAATTATGGATGTTCGTCTAATTTACATGTTAAGCGAAACTATATGATAGAGTAGGAGTTAAGAAAAATAAAACTAGAATTCTTAGAGTGTGTTTTTTTTATGTACTTTACTTTTTTTATATACATACAATGTCTAGAAAGGCTACAGAGAAGTACTTATATTATGTATAACACTCGCATGTCCCAAACTATAATAACTTTTAAACTTTGGCGTTGCATGAATTATATATAACTATATTTTGCCCGCAGCTTTGCTTGTGTAAATGTAGATTAAATTAGGTTAAAGTTTTTAAACTTTCGCGATTTGTACACATACTTAATATAATGTTAGACAACGGGTCTTACTCGCGATAAAGTATTTAAAAGGTAATAAATACCTATTGATTACCCGACGTTTCGACCGACTTGCATCGATCGTGGTCACGGGTTGACTGATGTGAGCTCAGCGGCGCCTTCGTGAAGTGCGGGTTTCGGCAACTATTCCACTTGGTCACTATTATTTATATTCGCACTGTCGGTATTTCGACACACAACACTAACGACGTCTACACACTGGCTACCTAAGTCACTACGGCGACGTTTACATTTGCTGATGACTGGATTCCAAGATGTAGACAAACGGTATCCATCCTCCCGGTTGAAGTTACGATATTTCTTAATTTCAACCGCTTCACGTACTATCCTGGAGTAATAGTGACGATCGGTGGATAAAACCTGTGGTTTATGTAACTCGATCCAGTGGTTTGGTCCAGACTCCAGCAAATGCTCGGCTATAGCGGACTTGTTTACTACCCGGTTCTTGACAGCTGTGATATGTTCCTTGACCCTTTCAGCGATTGTACGTTTGGTCTGTCCGATGTAAGAACTACCACAACTGCAATCCACCTTGTAGACGCCGGGTGTTTGAAAAGGGATAAATCTTTTAAATACTTTATCGCGAGTAAGACCCGTTGTCTAACATTATAAATTAGGTTAGGTTAGTTTTTGAGGACTGGCTCTCCAGCCAGTCCTCAAAAACGAACCTCACCTAATTTAATCTATATTACGCCTCTCCAGGCGGCATGGCGCCCTCGCCGTCCACCTGACCCAAGTAATGACTGGCCACGGTTGCTTCGGCCAGTTCCTGTGTCTAAGCCGGCAAGAGATGCCTTGTTGTCACGACTGCGGCGACTGCCGTGATGTTGTTGCAGTCACGGCGCTGCACACGTTGGCGGATTGCCCTGCCTGGGCTTCGTAACGCCGTGAGTTGGTCGCGACAGACGAAATTGTTGCCCTCTCGCTCCCGGCCTTGGTTCAGTCTATGGTCCGGAGTGTGAGGTCGTGAAACGCTGTCGCCTTCTTCTGTGAGGAAGTTATTTCTATCAAGGAGGCGGCGGAACGGGAGTAGGAGCGCTTGAACCCTTTCCCCAACCACATAATCGGGCGCCGGAGGGCGCAAGACGACCTCCAGCCACCCTGAGGTTTTACCTTGGGAAGCCCACCACGGATTTCGTGGGCCTGCCCATCACCCGTTCAGCATCAGGTCTGAGAGGCGGCGTGCGTGTTCCCACGTTCTCTGTGTCGTGTGTCCGTCCCCCTACATGGGGACAATAGGGTTAAGTGACCAAATAGGTCTTTTCGTGTAGTGGCCTGTCGTTTCATACGGCGGGCCGAAACCTCGGCGGGGTCGTGATTGCGTGTAAAAGTGATTCGCGCGACCCCGCCGACTCTGGTTATGTCGAGGAACACCGACACAACAGTGGTAGGTTTAGTCGGTATTACCGGGGTATCTTTCCCCCGGTGAACCCGACATAAACAAGTACAAGTACCTGCACACGTTCGCAAGAAGGGACCAAGTCCCATCTGCCACCACTGCGAGTGTATTCAGGACACGGCGCAGCACATGCTCGAGGCATGTCCTGCCTGGACAATGTAGCGCCGTGATGTTGTGGGAGTCGATCTCTTGCTGCCGGTCATGACCAAAGCCATGGTTGACAGTGAGAGGAACTGAATAGCGGCCGCATCCTTCTGCAAGGGCGTTATCTCGCGGAAGAGGGCAGCGGAGCGGATCTGTGAGAAAAGTATTCCTGTGGATCCGAGCCGATCCGGACTGGGCGGCGCAGCCACGTTTATGCGCGCATAATGCCACCATAGTGAAGGCCGCAGGCGGAAGAACGGGGATCTCCCTTCCACCAGCCATTGAGTCGGAGTGACGCCCTCTGTCGTGCTGGGGCGTCATCTATAGGGATCTTTTACCTGCGTTGAGCACTGCTGGTCGGGTTGCTGATGTAGTTTCAGTTCCAGAGATTCACCCACCATTCAAGGCAGCGAGTTGGCACACCGTGGTAGGTTTAGTCGGTAGTACCCGGGACATTCCATCTTAAACCGGGTGAGCCCGACGTAACTTCTCCGAGAAGAGAGGTATCTCTTCGCGGAAAGGGGAGCGTCAATGAATTCCTTCACGTTATATTTAGATTTCGCCAGTTATCATCTTAGGGCCGCCATAAAAAAGCCAGCTTTGGCATTACAAATACATATTGTCAGACTCGGTGTAGCTGCTGAGAATTTTCTAACAGCACAATCTAATGACTCTTTGCATGAACTGGGCTTCGAACCATAAGATTCCGATGGTACACCAACATATACCGTAGGACTATGCAACTTCACAATTAATTTAAATTTATCCAGACAGAATAGCCAATAAAACGGTTGGGAATAAAAATGCTGTGGAGTACGTAGTAATTATGTTAAATAATGTAATTTGTTAAATTAAATTTGAATTGCAGATATAACGGGCTGTTCATACAAGTAAGTTTTTGATGCTGAATATTTTGACATAAGGGTTTTTCTCTCAGAATATCTCTCTCTAGATTTTGACTTGACTTGACAGATAATGAAGATATTTTGAAGCTACTGAATTCTCCATATTAGTTGTAATTGATTGGTATGGTTTACGTGGTTATCTATTACTTGTGCGCCAGAATATAATGGATTTGCTCTATACATGCAATAAGTTGAAGCTGCTTGAAGTGATCGCCTCGTCAGTGCCACTGCGCCGAGTGATGTGGGTTGAATTCTCACACAGGACAAAAAATATGTGAGCTACATATAGTTGTTCTGTTCTTCGTATCCACTTTAAGAATGTTTTTAAAGTTCCCCGTGTCACAGTAAATTAATATATTTGAAGATAAGAGCGCTGGAGCTATAATCTAAACAAAAAAGAAACTGAGATTCGGCAATAGTTATTATACAATTTACTTCTTTCTTGACCCGGAAATTACAACTACTGTGGCGTTGAGTTCTTTCATATCTGATAAGAGTTATTATGGCATACGGTCAATCGATCGATGTCAATATTATCAAAGACGGCTGTGTAATATAATCGATATATATTTCAAACCTGGCTGTCAAAAAATATATGAGCGTATTGTTTTAACGTGTTGTCCGAGGTACGGAACAGTGTCAGGCCTACCATGAAACGTACATAAATGCAATGAAGCTTCGGGCCGACCGTTCGTACCGAGAAACACATTATTTTCGAAATTCGTTCTGAATATTGGTAGGTAACTTCTTTTTTGTTCTAAACCTTTTTATGAAGCGGTCCGAACAGCGGGGCATTGTCATTTTGAAAGAAATAATTCGGTAGGAACTTCTTCGTAAGCCTTTTTCGTTCGGTCTGAACTTAGAAGATACATACAAAGTGCTGCTACTCTAGAATTCTTAAGAAAAACCACGATAACACAGACTTAAGTGATGCCTTCGGAATATCGTTGAACTCCTAACCATATAATTGAAAGATAAGAATTGTAGATATAAATTGTAAATATATTATCCAGCGGAATGTTCAACTTCAAGAATATCTGTTCTTTCTCTTTAACAAAACTAATCTCTATAGATCGTGTTGAGATTTCGGCATATCATCGTGGCAATGTCTATAGAGTACTTTTACAGATACCAAGCTTGTAAGCTTCTTATAGATAGAGCTCTGTCATAGAAATTATTTTATAGAAATTATTTATTACTAGTAGAGTTTGCCTGCGGTTAGCTCGCATGAATATATATTCTATCAATAAATTTATATCCCTCGGGCACTTTACTTTTTTTTGGATGGTACCCTGTGTTCTTTTCTGACAATATGTATGTGAAATTTCGTGATGATCGATCTAGTAGTTAAGGCGTGAAAGCGTAACAAACAAACGAACTCACATTCGCATTTGTTATATTAGTTAGGATCCTAATAATGACCAATATAAGAATGCAACAGTAACAAAAATGATAGAACTTCATTTTAATTTCAAGTACATGTTTTCTAATAACTAATAGCTACCATTTCACTAATGCTGCTAAATCTTCTCTGTCTGCTAACGCCCTTGCTGTATTAATGGACGCTCAAAAAACAAATCAAATTACATATTGTTTAATTTAATAAAACGTCGAGTTTCAATCATAATATATTTTGTTAAACAAATATTTTCGAACTGGGAATTAAAATGTTTATTTCTATTTAGTGCGTCGGGTATTTTTAATATAAGAAGAAAAAGTTTGTATATTGGAAAATTAATCTGTAATTTCGTGATGAATTTGAAAATATATTTATTTTGTAAATTCATAATGTTTTAATTTCGTGCGTCAATCAAAATTAATCTAACTCAATTTGATATATTAAGGTTGAATTAATAATTGTTTTTGTTTTCATGGCGCCATTGTTAGCGAGTGCACCAGACACATTGTAATGAAATATTTATATACATATATTAATATGAAAGTTAGCATTTTAAATTCACTTATTTTATAAAATACTAGCTTTTGCTAGCGGCTTCACTCGGTAAAATATTTTTTTAAGTCGGATGAGTAGTTTTTGTTTTAGATCCTTACAAACAAACAAAGAATCAAATCTTTCCTATTTATTGTATTAGTATAGACTAGTTGACTCGATCGACGTCCTAACCGAAAGAACCGAATACAGCATTATCTCGGAAGAAAGCGATGGTATAGATTTACAATTGGACCACAGGATACCGGATCTAATTGTGAATTTAAACCATATAGGTACCCATTCAAACACACACAATAGGTCATCAAAATCGGTCCAGCCAGACGGAGTTCAGTGACATACACATGTACAAAAAACAACATAGACTTAATATGAAGGTAATTGTTTTCCATGCCCAAATGTTAATCAACATTTTCTCAAGGTTTTCTAGTAAATTGGGCTACAAATTCTAGTACTTGATGGATGACGGTAGTATCATTTCGTCAATATTTTGATCTGCTAACGGTCGAAGGCCGCCGTCCAGACAATTGTGTCTTTGCCATTATCATTATCTCTCAATATGGTTGAGGCAGAAAGGTTTACAACGCCACCCCAGGTGGCGGCTACGCATCGGATGACGCAGCAGGGGCAAGCACAAGGTGGACAGACTATCTGGTAACTGTCGCGAGAAGCAGCTGGATGCGGGTGGCCCAATACCAGTCTGAGTGGAAAACCTTGAGGGTGGTCTAGGACGTCTTTCAGGTGAGATGGTGATGATGATAGTGAAACTGACAGTTTAAATATTTGAATGACTTAACTTTAAAATTGAACGATTTTAATTTTAGCATAATAATTGTCTTATGCACTAATGATGTGCGATCACGTGCATCGAAGATTGTCGTTAGCCACAGCGCATAATCATTTCTACCTGCGTTTCCCATACACTATAACGGAATGTATCTCTGCTCATAGTACTTGCATAGTTTTTGATAACAATAGACCATTACCGCATCAATTAATAATATAACAATACTTCTTTTCCTAGACTCATGATACTTTGAGCTCATTCTGCGTAAATAGAAACACTAATAATGGAGTTATTTACGAGTACCTTGACATAACTGCACTTGAGAATATTGAGACAATCACCATCTTAGTCTCCCTCTGAACATGGCTGCTGAAAATCAACCGAAACTTCGGGGAAAGTGTTAATTTAAATATAAATAGTTGTAATAATTTTAAATAATATTATAGGTTCTTAGTAGTATAATAATTACAAAATTATTTCATAAAAGTGTTGATAAACAACGCGATAAAATCCGTATAAAGCAGTTTAATTTCAACGTAATATAATAATATTCTATCACATACACACAACACCATATAGTCCAAACTAAGCAGAGCTTGTACATGAGTACTAGACAATAGATAAACATACATATACATTTCTTTTTTTGTAAATACATACATATTATACCTACATAGGAATACCCATATCAAGACACATCCATGTTCATGCACGCAAATGTTTGACTTGTGCGGGAATCGCACCCGAGACCTCAGGCGTGGCAGTCGGTTACACTGACCACTACGCCATCGAGGACGACTAAGAGATAATATTATTTGATTGAATAATCAAAGTATATAGAACGACTAATACACTAGCTGTAAGCCAAGCTCACATACATTACACATGTAATCATCAGCTATTCAAATTCATCTTATGATTCTCGGAACACCACCGCTATATGCGATGTAATAATTTCAAATTCTAATTAAGCCTGGCATACACTTTGCAGCATATTTCTTCGCCAAGACATGTCGCTTCTAAACGCGACGTAATCTTTTGTTATTCTAATGAAGCCTGTCATACGCCATGCAGCATATTGCCACGCTTACAAAATTCCTTGTAGAAGAAGTATGAACATAATTTTAGGTTAAGCTTCACGTGTAATATAATTCAACGCATAGTTGTCTGTGTCGGTATGTGTTATATGAGTTTGAGAACTACGAGTAGTGTTTAACATTGTGAAGAGGGTGGGTGTTAAGGTTTCTGGTACAGGTGTGTTTGTGAAAATGAGTGCTTTGTAGATATAACTACGAAATTTAGGTTAAGGAATGAATGAGTTAAATTTTCTAGATGATTCTGAAATTTAGCCATTCGATATTATGTCTTTGCCGTATTATTAGAGTATTAACAATGTCAGGGTATTTTTATTTTTATGCATACATACATAATGTTGTAGAAGCATACGACTTTCCTGGTAATAAGCAGTATCTGTAGCCTTTAATCTCTTGCTATACCAGGAATATACATTGCGCGCTTTTGACCCTGAAAAAGGAATTAAACGGGATGAAAAGAGGTAAACTTCCAAAGTCTTATGTACCAAGTGTAACATTTTGACAGTGTTACTATTATACCGAAATCCTGTAAGAAGGTGCAATGTTACCAACGCCGGGTGAGCCTCCATCCACGATTCCTCATTAAATTAAACTGCGGACACTTCCATCATTTTTAGAAAATACATCTCAACTTCGGAATAAAATGCGTCATACACCGCCAGATCATAAGATTTGGACAGTAATTATGCTCGCTCTATAGCAAACCTTACTTGTCATAAGAGGCAACAAAAAGAAGCCATTGGCGCAGGCAAGCAGAATCGGCAATACAGGTCATTCATATATCACCAGTACGACTCAAAGGAGAAAAAAACTATCTGAGGTCAATATCTATGTAATATGTAAGATAGCAAGGCAGCTTCTATTTGACTTGTTTTCATCTCTCTGCGCACCAAGATTACCATCAGGATGGTATTACATATAAATAATCTCATATGTCCCAAGCACCACACACTGGTGACTGCGTACTTGCCGAACATTTCTTCCTATCCCCCTAAAGAAAGAAGGAAAGTCTAGGCTATCGTAACTATATACTTACTGTCCTGGGCTACGAGCTTGTTTTTCACATGATAGAAAAATATAAGAAAATGAGGCTCACCAAATTTTCATGCTAAGCACTGGTGATGTCTGCCTTGTATTTCTTTGATTATATTTCTTTAATCTGGACCCAATATCGGCAAACAATAAAACTAGGTTAGACTAAAAAAATAAGCTGGCTTTCACATTTTTATTTACTTGTTTTGCTTTTATTTCCGTCATCGTCGTTGGAATTAATGACCAAAGTTGACCTAGAAGTTTCTTGTCTGTCACCAGACGATTGATGATCCAACAACTTAATAATTAGTTATACAATAATATTCCACTGATACAGTTCCTAAGAATAGTTCATTAAGACCAGAAAGTTCGTGTATTAATTCATGACGCGTGAGAAACTTTTATTGCTTCTCTGAAGGTTAATTTGGAGCTTTGGCTAATGAATGTGTTGACTAAGTTTAGTAATAGAAATACGTAGAATAGAAGAGAAAATATGTTTTGCTGAATAGAATATTTCTGTTCTTGGAACTAAAATCTTACTAATATTATTAAGGTGAAACTGAAGAAGTTTGGATGTTAGTTACTCAATTATGCGAGAGCCATTGCCCGAATTTCCATGAAACTTGGTATACAGATAGTACTTAAGCGGTGCCTATCTTTCAAGAAAATATTTGCAATGCTGCCAGGGGACCAATATTATTAGTTCTGTTTCTATAGCGAGGTCCTTCTAAAGTTGCTGAATTTTTAGGAGTCCGAATACTTTACTCCCTACGCATATATAACAGAAGGCTGTTTATCTGCATTGTCTTCTGTAAAATAGTGGTACTTACTAAGCCTAGCTTCTGATATTCGAGAGAAAACTCGGACAGTAAGAAGCTAATTCGTCTTAAGGGTAAACAAAATTGTAAATTTGCATGATGGCATACAATAATTTTATGTATTTAAATTTTTACACTAAGTATCATACGTCATAAAATATAATAGAACAATTTATTTGCTTTGTATCGCTAATTATAATTTGTAATCAAGTTTATCGGCAACATTTTACTTAAATATGCTAATCGTAGCTTGTCTATGCAGAATAATTATCCACGTTGTGCATAACTGTATTCGAATAAAATCATTCGAAGGCAATTATACGCATCCAAAATAAATTGCGCTTTAGTCTCATAAAAATTCAGAACCTTTTACCGGCTTTTATCTGCTTAAGAAGCTGTTATCTTTTAGAACAACGAATATAAGCAAGATATTTTAAAATATTCAACAGCACCAGCTCGCAATATTTCTAAAGTTTGTAACCAATATTTCAGTTGCCTCCGTAGTCTGGTGCTGAACTTAAGACATACAAACTTGCAGCTGATAGCTACTGGGGTATTAAACTTTGCCCCGTGCTGAAAGTGTTTTACACGTGACGATATTGATACGATATTCGTACGATAAGGTTAAGGCATAAGTAATGGTATACTTTATCGGATGCTGTATGACATATAAAATATAAAATAAATCAAAATCAAGTGTTATTTTATTGACTCTTATAGTATTGATTTGTATGTTGACCAATGCTCAAAATAATTTCTTAAACAAGCTAGTAGAATCTTTACTGTCGTGATCACTGAACTATTTTCAACGCGAAGCCGAGAGCAAAATATAATATAAAGTTTTAGCCCAGAAAGAATGTTTTGCGAGAACTATGTATACATAATATACATATATAGTAGCACATAGAATACTTTATATCTCGGTCAATATATATCGGCCGATTACAGAAACTATACAATAATAAAGACATAAACCGATTTCAATTGGTAAGACACGCAACGTGTTATGTTTATAAATATATTTTAAAAAGCTTAAAATAATTATTACGAGAAGTAAGTCACTGTTTTTTAATCCAAATTTTTAAGGACAAAATAATAAAACATCCAATTTAAAGTTGTTAAACAATTTTTGTAGACTTTCGGTCTACGGTATTAATGTAAAACTTTAGATTGCATAGTTTTATTTTTATACTGCTTGGCTGGAAACAAACTGTTCCAGTTGTGACTTGCGAGTTACAATTTTTAGAATACCTGTTAAGAAAAATTCTAGTTATAACAACATACCATTGGAACAGTTCTCTTTTCATGTTTGTCTTTATTCTTATTTTTATAAATACCACACGATGGATTAAAATAGTGGGCAGTAAGGATGGCGCTTGAGGTGATGCCGAGAGTCACTAAATATTTAAAGAAGGGATTGCAAAGGATAGAGAAAAGAGTAGACCGAGAAAATGGATGTGAGGCATTTCCAACAAACACAGTAGGATCGTCACCAATATATACAGTATCAACGGAACCCCACTAAAGTGTAAGGATAAAGTTAGAGATTTAGGTATAACATTAGACACTCATTTGAAATTCGACACCCACATCTTGAATACTGTCTCAAAAGGCTTTAAAACCTTAGGTTTTGTTACCCGGACCTGTAAAGAATTCAAGCAGTCAAGCACTAAAATTAAGTTATTTAATACTATTGTGCGGCCTATTCTAGAATATAATACCATCGTTTGGAATCCTCACTACGAAGTATATAACAAGCGCATAGAAAGTGTACAAAAACGCTTTCTCTACCACCTATCCTATCAAGACCACATAGCAAAAAAGCTTCCCAGTTACACAGAGAGGCTGAAACACTACAATATGTGTACACTAAGCAGTCGCAGGAAGTATTTAGATGCCTTGTTCTTATATAAACTATACAATGGGTATTTGGATTGTAATGAACTTACCAGTGCTCTAACAATAACGATACCGTCGCGTCTACCACGAAAAACAACTTACAATCTCTTCTCAATCCTAGCTGCTAAGTCCAATCTTGGTCACTTTGCCCCTATACCGAGACTCTGTAGGCAATATAACTTTCTTTCTAAAAGAAACGATCTTGATCTCAGTGCACCTCTACATAAATTTAAAACCAGTCTTAAAAACATAATTGATGTAAATTATTTTTGATATTTTATGTTTTATGTTTTACCTTAGATGTTTATCTTTGATTTTAAATATTTTATTCTGATTGTTTAATTTGATGCTTTGTTTTTAATTATTATTGTTTATCTTTTATTGTAAATTCTAATTTTATCTCTTAATTCCTAACTAGTACCTAAGTTTTCTGTTTTTTAAATTTTTAATATTTTTGATCTGTGTTAAGTCTGTGTTTGTCACAATAATATTTTACTTGCATGCTGTGGTCTCCTATAATTGAAGGAGTACACGATATGATATGTGGACTGTCTTAAATGTCAAGTAATTGTGTATGTCCCTTGTTGGAGACCCTTATTTTAATAAATAAATAAATAAATAAGGGTTACGATCATAATAATAATTCGGTTGTAGCTAAGGACTAATAAAGAGAAGAATTTGCGCGACTCAAGTAATGAAAATTTAAAAAATCTGTTGTGTTTCCAGCAATTTTCTAGAAAGCGGGTTATAAACCCTAGCTACTGGAAAATATGAAACTGTGAGTTTCTAATTCATTAACAGGGTGCTACTAAGGTGCTAAGTGCATGACTTGGGAAATAAATAAGGACGATTAACCACGTGGTTTCTGAAAGGCAAATCAACATAAAAAAATCTGCAGATACAGTCTAACGCATATCAACTGCTGTGATTGGCTCACAAAATCACCAAATGTCAATGAAATCACTTGACAAAAGTTTAATTTTGTTACGTCATGGAGTAGCCTCACAAAAATAGGTGTAACTGTCGTATCCTATAGTATAAATATCTTTTATACGTCATCGATGCGATAAAAAAACTTAGTTGAATCTCTGTGCGACGAAGTTTAGTGTACGTGACTTGGTGCTCTGTTTTCCCCCATTCACCCCTAAGGGGATGCACTTTGTTTGTTGTGGGATTCTTTATAAGTTTAGTGTTGATGTTATGTTCTCAAAGAAGAGTTGATCTTCTTTGAAAATATATTAAAGCTGCGTTTGCTGTTGCATAATGTTGGTGTTGTATAAATTGTTGTTACTTATGTCGAAGTGACTCATTTTTGACTGCACAGATGCAGTAGTTTATATGATCATCACTTTATTGTGATAGGTACGGGGGATAATGGAAATTCCAAAGATATAAACTTTTCTTGAAAAAGATTACACCAGAAGAAATAAATCCTGTATTCCGGGTGACTTTACGAACATTTAAACAACCGACCCAAAGGACACCCAGATTCGAAGTAACAATTTGTGGATCATATAAATTTTTGTGTGGTATGGTTATCGAGGGCTCTATACTAGGCGTAGAGGCAGTGGCAAATATTTTACTGCACAGTTAGTGTAGCGTTAGATGGTACTTTGTCCATAGTCCTACGCCGAGTGTGTGATGGAATTCCACACTGGAAAAAATTTGTGTTATCAACAAATTGTGTTCCAAAACTGAATCTTACATAATTGTTTTCGTTGTTTCAATGATTATAACGTCGTACTAGTGCAGTGCCTAAAGGATTAAATAGGCATTTTTTTCTGTCGTGACATGATACTAATTATAAATAGTACTTAATATAAGAGAAAACCAGAGTTCTTGTGGTAAACATCATTCTAGATGCAAGCTTGTACGTTATTTAGAAACGTAATAGAAATACTGTTACTGCGTACAACAGTTCTGTATTGACATTCCTTAGATAATAGCGTTTGACTAAGAGCTAGGAATGTCAATATGAGACCGGTTCTGGGTTTTGGTTCACCGAGATATTTACTCAACCGGAACGACAGGGAATTGCAAGCTGAAAACAAATTGTAAATGGAAAATGAAGCTACTTTAAATGTTGAAGTTAAGCTACTTCCGATTATTTGTGCGTCTTAGGAAATACAGAATTATACTTCTCTCTCTTCTTAATTGCGACTTGAACAAGGATAGCGCGTTAATTTTGGTAGAGCGGCAATTTTGGTTAATAAAATTACTTTAGCTCTCCAAGATAAAATGAGAAAGTATCTCCACCATAATGAATGTTGTAGCCAAATAACTGTTTGTTGTATTCCTGAGTCTGATAACTGTGTTTGTAATAGGGTTTTCAGGGTTCTTAACAACTCCTGCACTAGAAATAAAACCTATGTCACGGGGGCCCTTAAAAACATTCAAACAACGGATACAAGGAATACCTAGATTTAGAGCAACTACTTGTGAATCATAAAAAAATTGTGGGTTTCGAGCCCACAGCACTTGCTGCAATGGTAGTGGCTATATGATCGCTTAAACCACTACACCAATCATTGGTTGTCTTGATTTAGCAGAGAAACTTCTCCTTTTCTACTGATATGTGACTGATACCAGGTAGACCGTTAAAAATGGCAGTTCTATCACAAAATACACATTACTACCTACTAAGGTTTTATGCAGAATTAAAATTACAACTCGTATAACTTTAAGATTGCTAACATGACATAAATTACCGCCCCACTACGCAGTAAAATTTCATGTTTGTAAGGCGTTCCGCAGACGACGATCTTATTTTCCGGACTACAAAATCCGGCCATGTCCGTTGTTGTCCTCGGCTGTCCACACTTATAGTTGACACAGCAGACAGCCGCGTTCTTAGTTTAGTTTGCTGACCTCCGCCCGTGAAGGCCGGACACCAATGGCATTCTTGTATTTGTCCTTCATGTGCGTTGTTATATGCAACAACGCCATTTCGTATGTTCTATAATGCAGGTCAAATTGCCTGCTGCCGCTGTCCGTCGTCTGCGAAACGCCTAAAGTGTCTAGCCAGAGAGGGAGATAAAAATGCACCACTTAACTGATAAAACAAATATTGTCGTGGTACTTTTATTTTCTCCAGGCAGAAGGCTCTCCAAAGAAATTACCACTAATGAGAAAAGGGATAATGTCACTTAAAGTAGATACACGTGTAAGCTTTCTAGAGACAAGCGAATGCTATTTATACAAGCAGACTTGTTAATGGTTGAGTGTAAGGCATCATCATAAATGTGATAGATGGAATATTACAACAACATTATTAAATCAGTAGAGACATGGTAAAGCCAATAGTTAAAAATCATTTATTCATTTAGGTCAAAAAGTAACATTTATAAAAGGCAAAATATATGGGTTAGTGATTTTTCTAAGTTATTGAATTAAATAAGTGATATAATAGTTGCAGCTACAAATATAATTAATTGAAGTTATCATTGGATTAAAACGAGTGCCGTGAGTTTATTGCCCGTTCTTCATATTGGTTCTACGTCCTTGCTTTGCTGAATGTAGCAACAGGCAAATGTAAATGTTTATTCATATTATAGTTTAGTAGTCGAAATAAATATAAAAAGGAATGGAAAGAGTACCTACTTTATTGAAAGATCATTAACTAAAGGCATGTGATATACCTATAACTGTACAAAGTGAACCTCCTCATAATCCTAGATTTGTAATAGCCTGACTTTATTCTGGACATGCCCCACTCAACAAGTTTCGACATCTCACGGGGAAAAGTGCCAGCCCGAATCGCATAGAGTGCGGCACTCTTGATGACGTTCATCACCTGTTGGTGGAGTGCGTCAAAACCCAGGAGCTAAGAACTATTAAGCTAAATCTCTTAAAATTCGTATGATGGATGTTGGTGCCTTCATAAATATTTGCTGAACCTCTGTCTAAAGTAGCTATTTTAGTTTATAAGATAATAGGTAAGGTTTACTTAAGGTAGAATACGAATAATTATTAAGTTTAGGGTATGATGGAGCTGACATGGCTGTGTGTGGCTGAAAGCTCCCAAACAAGATAAGAATAATTTAAAAAAAAGATATTAATAGTGACACTTATAAACGTCAATATTAGTTGACGTTAATAAGTGTTACTTTGTGATAAATGAATAAAGATACTATCGTTTTGATTTTAGAACAAATTTTGGATGCAATAGAAGAGATAAATACGATGTCAATATTTTAGGTGTATATAGGATGGACGTAATATATAATCGCGTAAGCATATGATCTTGAGCTCATCAGGTCAGAGCGAATGTCGCATGAATGTCAGTTAGGACACATGATCGTAAGACAAACATACAAGGTTAATAGCGGGTTCATAACGACGCTGAAGCATCGCCACACTTAAATTACGCACATATGTGAAATCACAGGCTAGTGAAAATTAATTATATTTATATATATAGTTCCATATAGTATTTATACCGTGCGCTGGAAGCACTACTATTAGTATCCATTACTTAATTTGCAAGTCTTGCAAAGTTAGTAAGTATAGATTTCATTACCCGTATATATATCGTGTAGTTTACATACGTTCCACTTGATTGCAAGTACCATATAGGTGAACAAATATAAGCGATGGGGAATTGCTAAGAGAAAATAAATTTGAAAATTACTAATATCGATTAATTCGTCATCACTTATGATTATAATTCGAATCATAGTCGATTATTCAATATATGAAAACTTGATTTAAAATATCTGTTTAGTTTTTTTTATAGTTTTTGACATAGCTTTTTATTTACTTATTTATTTATTTGCATTGGGCAACTATAAATGCAGTGACCCATAATACATAATATTATTATTATTATTTGTAACTTAAAAATAGTGAACAGTATCCAACATATGTATAAATTTTATCAAAAAATATGTCAACCTCTGGATATTGAGCAACCAGAGAGTTGAGAACTCTCATAGCCTAATTGGTTGGAGCAAACTAAGCAGGACAAGTACGCATCCTCAGCACCGCCAGCAGTTGACGCGGTCGCAGTCTCGTGTACTGGTCGGGCACGGAAAGGGCACAGCGACACAGCGCGGGTGGGTTGTCAACCCTATTGTGCAAGAACAAATAGAAATGTACCATTAGGTCACATTTACGTCGCAGTTCAAGCGTATCTATTTCTACCATACATGATACGAAGAGGAAAGTATATAAATACGGATAATACCCATACATTTTCGAGATCAGATATCTAGCGAACTTACGCTGCACACGTTCTAACATCAGGGTATACTTTTGTTCGTGCGGATCCCAGGCAATAGAGTTAAACTCTAAAATACTGCGAACAAATGAAAAGTATGGTACCACAATAGCACTTTTGTCCTGAAATCGTGCTGATTGTCTCATGAGGAAACCTAGCGATTTAAAACCCCTGCTGCACAGATTCGTTATATGGTCGTTGAACGTCAGCCCAACATTCATACTCAAACCTAAATCGCGTATATGCGTTACGCGCTTCAAGGTTTCACCCGCCATTTTGTAGGTGCATACATTATGATGATCGTGATCGAGTGAAGATGACAATTTTGCACTTTGCTATATTAAACTCCAGCTGGTTATGGACACCCCAGGCAACAACATTCTCGATGTCTTGTTGGAGCGTGTCACTGTCTTTGATACATCCTATACCCAAGAACAATATCAAATCATCGTCTAACATGACACACCGTGCCATCTTAACGACATTCGGCAAGTCGTTCACCATAGTTAAAAACAAAGTCGGTCCTATTATGTACCCTCTGATCCCGTTATACTGCATGATGATATAAAAGAACATCGTCTGTCATCATGGTTGCTTCAGCCAGCTGCTTCAGAAGTCGTCAACTTTGTTTTAGGTGCTTCTCCTTATATTTCCAAGCCCTCTATGAATAACCCAATGGCGCTATGGCATTTTTATTGGCGTAGAGCGAAAGATTATTGCATTCGAATATTCAACAAAGTTTTGAATATTTTGATTTATTTGAAGTATCCAAATTTAATTCATAATGGCTCATGGCTAACTTGTTTTATTGCGCCCTTGGTTGACCACAAAAAGACTCAGGGAATTCTCCACTATGTCATGCAGAGTTAGTTTTGTAACCGATCGCCAATTAATAAAGTTAACAGGTTCTCCGTCCGATGTATCACATATTATACGAACAGCATAACAGTTAATATTAATGTCACTGATTTAATATTCAAAACAGATAATAAATGGCGTGGCTAATAAAATCGATGGTTGGAAGCCAATTGAGAGTTTTGTGGTTATGCATGGCATGGCAACTGAGTACATTGATTGATGTTTTGTGGTTCAATTAAGCTTTGTGGTTTGACCCAGTGTGACCTCTTTTTACACGCACAATGAAGTATTCATAGACACGCCCGTCAAAAATATTTCTGGCAGGATATGTGCGATATTTGAATACGTTTCCTATTAATAATAGGCGTTTAAATATAAAGTAGCCGCTTTGTATGAAGGCAATCGATAACGTTGTGAATTTTCGTACTAACTATTTCATCAATATTTTTTCAATGGCCAATTTGAATTTTATGTTTTTTTGTATATTGCTAAACAAACTAGAGTGGTCTGAATACAGCCACTATTGTTTGTTTTTAATGAACAAAATCATCAACCATCATGTAAATATGGCGAATTGAAACAACAAATACATTCTGACACTAAGCGATATAATTATAAATACCAATTGTATAAAAGGTTTGGCATACCCATAGACCATCTCCTGGATTAACAAACAGGATTTGAAATCCTGATATGCCTTTAAATGGGATTCATGAAGGCGAAGTCAGTTTTTAGAAGGCAAGAACTCATTTTTAATCAATTCTTAGTCTTCTTTCCTTCTGTCGTAAACATTTCCTAGCTTAGTGCTGTTAGCATTACGATAGAAAATGTTCACAATAGAAGGAATCTAAATAAATAGCTGACAATATGTGTAACATTTCTCTGCCACCCAAAGAGGTCATACTTAGGTGTTAAACTATGCGTGTGTAATTATAAACATCTAAATTCACTAGACCACTTTTAAATAGTAGATAATGAAGGAGCAGAATCTTGGTAAACAGCCATCATTTCTTTGTGAATAACTTTATGAGTATTTCTTTGTTTTGTAAGGAATTTTATCACACGCGATGCTCGATTTTTCCCAACATTGTCGCATCGGTCATCGTAGTTGCCTTTTCGTAATGATTTCTTGAATACTAATGGTGACAATTAAATAAAATTTTATATTTATGTAAAATAAATGCCCTCAAAGAGTGTCTTTAACTAATGAGATAATTTAATTACCCTCATTATTAGTATATCACCCCGATACCGAGAATACATTGAACGCCCCTCGTAAAAGTGCAAACATTCCTTATTTATGAAGTTATTTTTATATAATTAATATTCTCTGACTCGATCAAAAGATAAAGATAGGATATCTTGAATAACGAATAGATTTTAAAACCACTAATTTTTAAAAATGGCATTATGCGCTCTGGTAATAATTTCTATGTTGTCTGGGACTTTACGAACATTCCAAGAATGGACATACTGTGTCATTGGTTGCGGCTTTATAATCCTGTGGTATAACTTTGTTTATGTTTTTTATTGTACATGTTACTTGTGTCTTAATATGTAATTACTAACACCAGCTTATAAGTTATAAGTAATACTAACACAATGGATCTTAGTCTAAAATAAATTATTAATATTATTTTGAAATTAAACACTTTATACGGATTTTGTCGCGTTGTTTACTTTAAAACACTGTTATTACATAATTTTGAAAACTCTAACACTACTATTATTGAACTTTACTATTATTTAAGCTAAATATTTTTTAATTAAAACTATTTATATTAATTATTATTATTATATAAATAGTTTACACTTTGCACCGACGTTTCAGTTGCTTTACAGCAGCCATGTTCACGGGGAGACTAAGATGGTAGTTGTCCCAACGTTCTGTAGTGTACCTAGTTATTTCAAAGTACCCGAACATAATTTAATCTTTGTTGTTTCTATTTACGCAGAATGAGCTCAAAGTACCATGAAGTCTAGCTGTGTTTTGCTTCTTCTTGGGTTTGACTATTTGAATGACTGGATCCCAAACTGGTGGTATATTCCAACCATCCTCTATATTGAAATTAGCATGTTTTTTAATTTCAATAGCCTCGCGAAGCATCCCTTGTAGGAATCGGTGTTCTTTTGCGAGTATTGGTCCCCTGTTGCACGTGTTCACACACAGCAGAGTTCAACGAGCGTTGGTGTTTAACATCAGCTATAATATAGTGTTTAATTTTAATGTATAAGATTCGCGTAAACATAAGACAATATTATATTATTATTATTTAACGAGGCTACCACTGATACCACTACCCCTAAATGTGTTTTTTTATATTAATACCATTTTATTTTCGTGTTCTCTTTGACACGTGTCTGAAAGACATCACAAATAATAACGAGTGGCGCCAAAGTAATGACGTAGTAGGAAGTGTCTGCGATTTTTGTAAATGGTGTTTATCGTGATATTGACAGTTCTTTTGTGTTGTAAACAAACAAACAAAATATAAGTAGCTGTAGAGATATAAGCCATTGGACGTTTTAGGCGAATAACATCCAATATTTTGAAAGGTTATATGTGTAGACATATTGTAGGATCATGGCTACATATCGCTGAAGGAAAGAAGCGTATTGAAATCACATTTTGCAAACTATGTTTAAATCAGTCGTATTAGCCATAGGCCTGTGTTTCTCGGAGGGGGTAGGCAGAGATCTAGCTACACCTTCAGACGTCTTTAAAGACGAGATACCGATATTACGTATTGTTACATAGAATTTCTTAATACAATAACAACATATTGCCCGCTGCGAGAACTCAACCTGGAACTTCATGATTACATGTAAACAAAAGTACAACATATTAGAAAGCAGCAAGAGCAACGAGTTGTATAGAATCATACTTACTTATCCCACAAGGCTTGGGTTGAGAAATTTTAGTTTTGTAGTTGCAGTTACATTTTGCGAGCTATGTTGCGACACAGTGCACACATAAAAAAGGTTGATTTCAAATATACATATATTATCATTGAAAGGACTCTATTATGGCCTTAATGTGTCTAGAATAAAATATTATCTTAGAGGAAACCTACTAACACTTTCTTAAGGATCGAACTCAAAATCAAAAAGTCAAATTCAAATACAAAACTTTTATTTTCTTAAAATGTACAATCATTTCCTGGTCATGTCACGTCGACGGTCCGAATTAATTTCAGTATTACTGTTATATAAATAAGTAATCGTTTATAAATAAAAGCGCAATGCCACTTATGTGATGATGTTTATAAAGTATCTAAAGTTTTCAAGGAAGGCTAAAATTACGACAATTAAGGCTCATGTTCGCTAAGTTCCAATGTGTATTAGCAATCAACCATAAAAGTCAATGATGATAAATTTCTGATACCAACACACCGCCCGCCAATCTCAATATAACTTGTATGTTGATCCGTGGCGCGGATTTCGTTAGGACGCGGTTTTGGATAGACGGTAGAGGAAATATATTATTATTTTTTAAATGGGTGATTATTCTTAGGTTTTGAAGAGGATAGGGGCAGGGTCTTGGTGTAATAGTGCCTGTGAATGCGTTTGCGGCGTATGAAGTTTTCGTTTCGGTTACCGGGACCGTCAAAGTATTTTTGGGTTTTTCTGTCAAGAAATTTAGGTAAAGGTTTACTTCGTGTATTAAATGCACCCAAGAGTATTTTGGCCGGTAATTAAGATAATTTATTAGACTATCGATTTTAGGTCCCTTATCGACAGTTCCGTAACTATCCTTTTTCATTTAAGAATAATATATGAAATCTCGATACGAGCCCGAAGTTAGGATTTGCCGGTGTTAGACAGTGCCTCAGAAAGCACGCCTTGCCGTCGGTCCTGCGCCTGATCTTTCTCCAGTCGTGTCGAATTATACATCGCATCGTATCATGAGGGTTAGAGAACAGAGAGCGCACTTGTGTTTACGCACATACATGTGCACTATAATAACTTCTACGCATATGGCCAGTCTACGTTAAGATTGCCGCCGTGACTGAAATTCGGTCTGGAGGACATTATGTTATAAATTTGTCATCAGATTCCTAACTAGGTTACGGCGCCAACGCAGTAAAAAAAAATGTAATGTAATGCACAAATGGCGCAGTGAGTTCTCACTAGATGATGAGAACTCTCGTTCTCATCGTCTAGTTTTAAACTATAGATCGAACTCATAGTGCCCACCTATGAATACAAGCGAGTTTAGTGTAATCCACAAATAGCTGTTACGGGTCTTGTTGTTCTTTGTATCAGTTATAAATTTCAATTTCAATATTATTTATTAAGATTCTCGTGACATCGGACCTTCCCTAGTGCTGAAGTTGCCTCTTGAAATCAAAGAACGCATGGAATAAGTTCTATTTACGTATATTGCATGTATTTTTTTATACAAGTAGTCGAGGAGAAAATATGCGATATTTACTCATTAAAGAAAAATAATACTTTCTTCATTCTCCATATAGGTATACTAAATATCACACTCCTCCAAAATGCTTAAAAAGGGTACAATATTTATTGTTCATGTATTAATTTATATATTATAATCAGCAATCATAATCATAATCATAATCATAGGTCTATTGATGGAGCGCAAATATATAAAACCCCCGACACAAAATTCATTTGATCCCATATTGAGGGAGTTGTGAAAAAAAAATGTTATTCGCCATTTTGTGGCGGCGGCCATCTTGGACCGATTTTCATTAAACATCTAAGAACACTCCAGAGTAATGAACTTTAAAAAAAAGAAAACAAAATTAAAATCGGTTCATCTGTTCGTGAGCTACGATACCACAGACAGACACATACACGTCAAACTTATAACACCCCGTCGTTTTTGCGTCGGGGGTTAAAAAGTATACTAGAATCTCAGTGATGGAGCGTGACTCCTCAATCGCTCTGCTAATCGCTCCGTACTGTTATATAGCTGCAGCGTTATCGTATGACGTTAGAGCTATATCCAACTGTTGACAATGCTAGTATTTTAAGATGGATTACGATTGTTTAAAGAGGGCGCACTGTTTGTGGCGCGGTTCTATTTTCTGGTGGAATTTTACTAATGGTTCAAAATATGACGGGTGTGTATCGAGATCAAGGCTAACACAGTATTTCAAACTGACTGCTTGTTATAATAAAAGTGTTTTGTGAAATCTCTATTGATATTACATACGAATATATTCCAGAAGAGGTAGGCAGCGATGTTTTACATAGACAATTCGCTAACTATAGGTTTTAGTTCTAGGGAATAAAACGCGAAGTGCCGGACACACTTCCAGGCTATATGCTGCTACTAAGATTCCTTGACAAACACTTTGATTAACCCGGGGATCTAACCCGAGACCACGTGCATCGCAAATGCATTTACGATCTCTACACCATCAAGGCCAGAGTCCCTTATGCTATGATATCACCTAACTCCTACAAACTCTCCGTGGCGCTACTTAAAATTTATTGAAAGCAAAATCTCAAAACAATTTATCCACAACTTTAACGGATACGGAAATTGAACTCTTGACGTCACGATCGATCGAAAATATAACCATAAACTAATATCCCAGGACTGAGAAGACATACCGATTGTTATTTTAAAGACGATGACAGCGAAAACCTCTTATTATATACGATTATCTGTCTACAAATGTTTCTGTCTGCAAATGTTTGTATAAACGCCTCCATCACATACATTCCCGGACGGAACAAATACGATTGTGTGAGTATGTCCCGTGCGGAAATTGAATCGGTGACCCTCAGTATAGAAGGCGATTGTACGTGTAAGTTATTTGCGGTCCTGCATTCTAAAATATGACACGATTTTCTTACTATATTATAACTGCTTTAGCCCGCAACTGCGTATGCGTGAAATTTAAACAAGCCACCTATGTATATTTTCTTTTCTGCAATTTAAACGAAGCTGATTTGGGTACAAATATAATACTTAAATTATATATAGACGTATTAAAGGGAAACACGATATTTTAAGTTAGGCTTCCAGCAATAAGACTGTGAAAATGGTATTAAATTTTGTGCAGCAGTTTTTGCGTATAGCGCGTATAAATATATAGACAGATAGACAAACATTTATAATTATTTTGGTTTTATAGGTCTTTTGAAGGCCACTCACATAATTTTTCTTAAATGAGATATTTTTCTATCGAATTTTATTAGTCTATTGAAACATCAATCAGTTACAATTTTAAAATAAGTATAGAAACGAAAGTCTAAACTATAAACGAAAGTGTTGTAAATTATAAATGCTGGAAAAGAAAATCTATGAAGCAAGACTTGAACTATGACCATTGTGCCATGCCGTTCTCACTATGCTAACAGAAAAGACAAGAAAATTTAAATTATGCAATAAATAAGTGAAAATCTTAATAATAGCGATATGCAATAGGGTAATAATGAAGAATTAAGTGCCAAAGAGATTAATTTCACCTGCCATTTAACCATCCTTTTTGCCATTTATTACGCGATTGTTATACAGGTTTACGCAAACCTGTGTTTCTGTGACAACGTAATTATTGGACATTGTCAAGGGGACGTGGGCGAGAGCTCGTTCTGTCTCATTAAATTTATGCAGCTCGCGCCGTCAGCGGCATTTGTAAGGTTTTATGATTTCATTGAGGACTCTTTTCAATTTACCTTTTAGTTAATTAAAAAGTTAACATGCACGTAAAACCAGCATTTGCTTTTTTATTGTTTAATTTAGTTGAACGTAGGTAAGAATTGACTATGAAAATATTTTTGACGTTTTGTTTTTTAATGATTATTATCAAGTTGTATTGTTAGTCCGCTATGTCCCATTCATTCTCTGAGATTATGTACGTTTTTTTTTAGTTGTTAGTTGTCTGTAAAAGGTAAGCATCATTAGGAGACTTGCATAGAACTCAATTCCTCAAAGACGTATGTATTTCAGTTTAAGCGTTTAAAAAGGAGGTTGGTAACAGACACCACTTCATTTAAACTTGGTATTTCTCTCAATCCTGGCAGCAGAAAGCTTCCACCTTTTAGAAGATCACCAAATAATCTTGTATTATTTAAACCCTTCACGTGTAAGATTTTAGGCTCCTTATAGAAATACCATACCATCAGCAAGAGATTTGTATTCTGGGTTCCCTTTGCTGATAGCGTAGCAATTCCTTTTTCAAAATGAATGTTATGTTTGTCCCGGAGGTATACTAAAAATATACCCAGCTATTGTAATCATTAGTATTGCGAGCTAGACACCAGTAGTCTTTCTTGAAAAATTCACACAAGAACATGTCAGAAACTGACATCATTACGAGCAGTATTCTCTAGAATTTTGCATTAGCGTGTTCATAAACAATTTACATGACATTCACTGAATTGGGCCATGAAGATAATACTCGTAATATGTAGTAAGTTCTCTGCAAAAGTACGCATCTAACGACTTGCGCTGACGACTTGCAGCCCCTTTGTGTAGAGATACCAAACGTTACGTAAACTGAGAGACAGAACAAACACTTTTATGGTGATACCCTGAATAAAGAACATGTTTTTATTACTCCATAAGGTGAGAAGAGCACTCACATTTATTAAGCAATATTTATTCCATGGTTAGGTTTGTAAAATCTTGACTCTTAAGTCATAGAAGTATTTTATAATATTTCTGACTATGACTGTCAGTGTGCAGCGTAAAAAATAACAATGGTTTTTATAACCGAGGATTGGTTTAACAAAAACTAAAATAATCATTATGTATATATCATATTAACAAAGAAACAAAAATATCTCACCGCAACCAATTGAGTTCTGATTTATGAATTATTATTTTGTTTTTATAATACTGTTAAACTTTACTTATTTTGATAATAACTTAAGCCCAAGTTAACCTACCAGTCATACATATATTTTTAAACGTCCTTTAGATAATGTTAACCCTGGAAGAAATAATATGTAACGATAGGCACCCAAGCGAGAACAAAGGTTTAGTTCAACTACCAAACCGACAAGAACTTAGGAGTGGAGCTCAGAACGTTTTAACAAAGTGCACAGAACAAGTCTGTCTGCGAAAACAGTAATCTAAAACTCTAAAGATACTAATTTATACAACAGAATTCAAATACAACGAAACTCAACAAACTTTTAGCCACCCTAGTCACGATTTAACGTTTCAGCCATTCAAACTCACTCAAGCAAAAATGAACCATATCGTAAATGAATACCGTATAGTTTTGGCTGCAGAGATAGTATTTTATGAAACTATATAAAAGTAACTTGTAAACAGTACTCAGTACGATGCATAGTTTCGACAAAGTTGGTAATGATGTACATATGTAGCTACGATGTCTGCTTTTTGTCATTCCTTTTAGTCTTTCAGACGAAATGAGACAAAACTTTCTTTAGAAGTCTCATTGTTTCATGCTGCGTCAAATAATATAACGTCGTAATTGGTATTCTTTGTCAGTTTTATATTATACGTGACATTATTGAAGTAACATCATATTTGGCTTCTACAAGAATGTATTTCACTAATAGTGCTGTTTTAAATATTTTAATGGGAGAAGCAACAGTTCACTTCGGTATTCGAAACTGACTGAATACAATACAAAATTTGTTTATTCAATTCAGGTGGAAAATCATTAATTAATTTTAAAGTTTCATTAGTGAAATTTTTACTGTGGAGTTAAAATGACTTGTTTGTAATTACAGATAAATTTGTATTTGTTATTTAAAATTTCGTGGATATCCTAACTCATGAATTTCAGTGACAATAGAATTATCTCTCGAGCATTTTTTTTCAGGGACAAAATATGATATGCAGCGCTGCCCACAATTTGTCCTTCTTCTGACTGTATAGTATGTCTTAGAGGTACTCTAACAATACTTCTTTATGTATACAATAGGGAGCTGTTTGGACGCCATTAGACTGCCTTCTTCTAAAGGATACTGGTCCAATCAGGATGTCCAAAGTTTAAGAGTCGCAAGTTATAGTGCAGATTCTGCTGAGCCTTACTTTTTTGAAAGCTTTTATTATTGTTTTGTCTTAAATAGAGGTTCATCATTATATTTTTAGCTATCTGTGTATGGTCATGATTATGTTAAAATGAATGCAGTTTATAATTTAATTGTGTTCCAATTTCGCAGTTGAATGGTCTTCAACAATCACTATTAAATTTTGGCTTTTCTATAATAACTCGAAATAAATTTAACTAATACGAATTGTTTTGTTCACCATGTATTGATCTCAGTGTTAGTTAATTGTAGAATAATAGACGTTACGTGACTTTAGACTCATTGCGTTTATTCTGATATTTCAGGGCGTCCTAGAAACTTATGATTTTATTGATTGTGTAAGATGTTGTTTTACCTCAAAAACTGATAAATTTCGTAACCGAAATATAACATAGTATTACTTTTAATTCGAAATAGCACTCCTCGACAGTTAATAATAATAATAATAATATTCTACCACATACATCTAACACCGTCTAGTCCAAACTAAGCAGAGCTTGTACTATGGGTACTAGACAATGGATAAACATACATATATACTTTTTTTTTGTAAATACATACATATTATACATAGAAACACCCAGACCAAGACGAACATCCATGTTCATGCACACAAAAATGTTTGACTTGTGCGGGAATCGAACCCGCGACCTCAGGTGTGGCAGTCGGTTGCACTAACCACTACGCCATCGAGGCCGAGTTGAGTAAATATTTAAACGTATATTCATAAATATAGTGATATTCATTAGCGTCAGCCAACAGCAACAACGGTCACTTGCTCTCTTAAGATTAGTCGAGATGAGTACTACCGTCAGGAGAAGGTCGCTCACTCTCTTTTTCTCTTTCAATCTTCTTAAAAATCTTTTAACTTTGGCCAGCTACGAATTAGAACTACCTGCTTAATAAATTTTACTATACCACTCGGTACCTACATATGCGAGTAATTTAAGCGGCGACAAAACAATGGATAAGCCTTTGAACTGGCAATCAAAAGGTCGAGGGTTCGATTGCACTTATTGCACTATCGACGTGATCACCATTAACCTAAGCATTATACTTTAACTAAAAAAGTTAACAAGAAAACAAGTAAAATATAAATCGAATAGCTAGTAAACTTCAAAAAAATATCAACATGGTAGACGAGCAAATGATTTAAGTAACTCAAAACTTCTTCACATTACATCGAACATATTGCCAGCTTGAATACTTCAATGTTTGGGTATCCACTACAAACCTAGCAATAACAAAAAAGGAACGTAAATCAGCAGTAATATTTCACTCAAAAGTTTGACGACAAAAACCATTATCCTAACATTTTCCAAACATGTTATGACTTCCAGACTTACGTTATACACCTAATTGCAAAATAAACGGTAAACCACTCAAATTAAAAGTTACATAACGATATTAAAACCGCACGGTACTCCGTAATGTTCATTAACAACATTATTAGCTATAAGTGTGCCTTCTTGATCGAGTTAACACAAATTGAATTACTTCACTACTAGTCGCGCTAGGACCCAGCCAATTTTATTATAAGTGAGTTCTTTTAAGGCTAGAATAATTGCAGCTGACTTTAAAATGAATTATGGAGGGAGAAAATTGATCTGGGACCAGTGTGATGCCTTTGCTCATTTTTCTGCTGTCCCTAACCGAGGGTACTTCTAATTTAATTGAATATTGTGTACACTTTGATATATTACTTCTTAGTGAACAATTTTGTTTCTTGTCTTATCAAAGTCTTTAAGTATAATCATGTTAAGCAGTTTGTTTTCTATAGGAAAGCTAATTATTTTACCGTTTAAGTGCATTCACATGCAATTAAGCTCGTTTACAAGTAAACTTAATGTGTACATATTACGGCTGTAAGTGCGTGAACTCGACTACTTGTCAACGCATTTATTGTTGTAATGCGCTTTTGTTGTTATTCTAGTTAATGCGTCCGGAAATGGTGTTCGTCCAGTTGGTCGAATATATTATTGGAAGTTATAAAAGTAAAGGAGACCGTCCATATTCGGCTTGAACGTGGACAATGGTCTTATAAACAAAGTGAAATAAAAAATATCCCCGTGACGTTTCGGTTGCTTTTCAGCAGCCATGGTGGCTGCTGAAAAGCAACCGAAACGTCGGGGAAAGTGTAAACTTAAATACAAATAGATTTGATAGTTTTAATAATTTAATAAGCTTAAAATTAGTAAAGTTTAATAGTATAGTATAGTAGTGTAACAGTTTCTAAATTATGTAATAGAGTGTTAAATAAACAACGCGATAAAATCCGTATATAGTAGTTTAATTTCAATGAAATATTAAGAGTTTTGTTTTAATAATAATAAATATTGGTTACTATCCAGTCGTATGAAATTGACGTATAATAAAAATGATTCTAAAATATTTTCATTTGGTTTAAAACGTGGAACTCAAATGGACAATCCAAATGGCTTGTTTGTGTTGCCTAGTAAAAAAACAGTGCGCAAAAACCGGAAGAAAATGTTTAAAAAAATCACATTTAGAAATATTAACGAAATCTGGAACTAAGTTGATATTTTTTCATTATTTACTATATTCATATTTCGAATTCGACAACAATAATTAATGTAAAAATAATATGATATTTGATAAAATATAACAAAATTGTAAAGTGTGTTGGGTAATTTATTTTCATATTCAAGCAACACTTGACTTATCTGTCAATTCCGATGAATTCTGTTTTCATCATTCGCTTTGCGTTTGTTCGCTCGTATAGTGGATATTTTGACGTAATTTTGTGTTTTATTTTATTATTTAACGAACTTGATACTAAACTTCATAGAATAATGTTTTCTACTTAGTTTAGGCTACTGAAAATTAATATTGTTATTACAATATAAAATTGTCCACGCCTAGGCCAGGGTCCCATACAAGGTGGTCGGTCTCCTTTATAAGTTGCAGCATTAAGTGCGTTGAATGAGACATACCAATCAAACCTAAGTTTGTAAACTATTAAAACCAAAATTAAAATACAAAATACAGACTAAATTATGTTTAATATGATCCAATTTGCAGACAAATACATGCGAAATTGTACAGTCTCAAATGCTCTGGCATTTAAGATTGTACAATTTGATGTACCACACTACCATTGATAACCAAATATTGCTACCATTTGTAATTATTAAACTTTGTGCATTATTACTTAAAGTGTGTTTGGACAACAATACGTTCGTGTATAAGGGCAAAAATTTAAAATTTCAACCTTTTCATTTAAATGTTTTAGACAATCTCGTTGTCATAAGTCAGTTCTCTCTAAGGAAAGCCGGTCCATTATACGAATTTGAAGTTAACATTGTACTTTAGACTTAAAAATAGTACAAGAATGACATGTTCTCCAAATTGAACACAGTTTTGTGTAAATTTCCTATCACCGTTGTATAAAGCCTGCTGTTTGCTCTATTGTGATAGCCAACAGGCATATTGTCATGGTATATGCCTACTGATGCAGACCGCAGACGTTAACAATATTACGATGAAACACGCGCGTTGCGCCTCTTTATAAAGAAGAAATACTTTACAGCCAGTATGGTCATACCCTCAGTATTGCAAGCATCCATAGACTCTGCAGTATTACTCTTCTTGTTAAGCGGTTACTGTTTACCGCTTACCATCACAAAGGCATAAGCTTGTTTGTCACTTTGATGGTATAAAAAAAACCAAAATAATCAAATAGAAAGCCCAATACTAAACAAAGTGATAACCTTTTATAGCTCTGTTTATCTTCCTCGGCAATAAAACCTTTTACAATTGCGATGATAAATTTATGTTTGTTTCAGCAGTATTTTACACTGTCCTTAATTGGATACAGATGGAACAAATTTTCTGTTAGACGTAAAGTTGGTTTCACTAAAACTTTTTCACACTGCTCAAGTTTTGGGACCAAAAACCTACGCGTTTTAAAAATATACTACTATTTATTTTAGTTGGTGTATAACAAATTTAAATTTGTATTTTATAGCAAAACTTGTATTTGGATTTTGTTGTGTTATTAAAATGCAAAATGCAAATATAAGTTCTGGTGTTAACTGGCACTGCTGAATTTTAGATCCCAAATTCTAACTAATATTATCAATGCGAATGTGAGGTTGTTTGTTGGTTTGGTACGTTTCAACGCCTTAACTAGTCTACCGATCATCCTGCAATTTCGCATACACATTGTATGGGGTACAGAAAAGGACATAGGTTACTTATTAATAATAATAATAAAGACCACTAGCCGCCTGCTGCAGCTAGTGCCACTGTAGGTGTTCCATCCCATCTTTGATTAAAACTCTCGAAGGACCTCTTCACGTTGTACCCAAAAGTAAGCTTCCCAAAGGGCCAGGTATTTTTCTAATATAATATGTTAGAAAATACCTGTGATAGGAGAAACATATTAATAAAGATATTTATTTCATCTTTCACAAAGGTATATACTTATTATATCTAATACAATACATGTTGAAATAATTCTCATACCTTTGTGAGAGGCTGGTGTCTATAGTAGTTAAAACCTATTAACCAGATAAAAGTTCTATTCACGCTGATAGAAATTTACTTTATTAAACTTTCATTACATGCCCCTGTTATGCTTATACTATATATGTAGTTAAAACTATTACAAGCCATTCCTTTATGAAATACTAAAATTAAATTAAAAAATCTAATTTAAGAAGCCCGCCTGCTGCTGGCGTTCCTTTGTTGTAGTAATAGGCAAAGGGAAGGTGACGGGAGTGGAACCGCTCGGAATAAATGATAACTTAGATTAATTGGATATGATAATATTAAGCTGTGAACTGAGCTTTGTGTTGGCAAAAGACTAATATAGAAGAACATAATACTGTCTTCTGTTTACGCGAATGTTATTCATTGAAATTAAACTCAACGCCATGGTCACGGGGAGACTCCCCGTGACCATGGCTGCTGAAACCCCGTTACCATGGCTGCTGAAAAGCAATTTTATTAGCTTAAAAATTAGTAAAGTTCAATAGACTACTACTATTGAATTTTACTAATTTTAGTGTAACAGTTTATAAATTATTTAAAACAGTGTTAAATAAAAAACGTGATAAAATCCGTATAAATGAGTTTAATTTCAATGAATAAAGAAGTACTAGACTACGTAGTCCTGTACAGGCGAAAAAAAAAATAACAAATCTAAACCATCCTCGAATCCACTTGAACACACACAAAAAAAATCATTCAAATTGGTCCAGCCGTTTAGGAGGAGTTCACTGTCAACACACGTACAGAAGAATTATATATATAAAGATATTTATTTTGTACAAGATAATGTCCGCTCGCGTAAAATATGTATGTTAGGTTTAGTTTGTAACAGATTTTTTTTCTGGATAATAGGTACCATATCTCTTTTTCATTTCTTCTGACAACGTGTATGTGGAATTGCATGCTGATGGGTAGAGTAGTTAAGGCTTGAAAGCGTAACAAACTAACTCACACTCGCATTTATAAAATTAGATAGAATACAAATTAACATCAAATGTAAGCGTATAAATAAAATAGCACTTCAACCATATTATGCAATGTCTTTAACATAAGTAAATTCTCACTAATATTATAAACGCGAAAGTTTGTATGAATGTATGGATGTTTGTTACTCTTTCACGCAAATACTACTGGACCGATTGCGATGAAACTTGGTATGTAGATAGCTGAAGACCTGAATTCACACATTTTATCCCGATATACCCACAGAAACGGGACTTACCGACAAACAGTGATTTATCAAAGTTTCACGTTATTGATATTAGTCAACCCTTACCAAAATATAAAACACACTTAAAACAGGTTATTTAAGTTTTTCATTAAGTTTCACATTGTTTATTTCTTTTGTTAATTTAATTCCTAATGTGTAATTTATTTTAATTAATTAATTTGAAATTTTCTATTTTGTGCTTTGTTATATGTATGTGCATGCTGTGGTCTCCTATAACTAAAGGAGTACCCCATACAAAACTAATGTTCATTTGTCTGTGCAATTTTGTGTATATTTTTTGTTGGAGATCCTTAATAAATAAATAAATAAATAAACAGTTCCAGCCGTTACGCAGCTACTAAGAATTTCTCGACGGAAAATACAATGGCACTATACTCGACTCTAAAATCGAACTGGAAACCTCATATACAACAACAGTTGCATTCACCACCACTACAACTTTAAGATATATCTTATGGACTATTATAATAAAAACGGATCGTAATACGTCACAATCGAATAAACGCTAAAACGTGAACGAGCCCATTGAGAATAGTCAATATATGAATGACTCTAGCGTACCATGACCGTAATAAAATACTTTTAAAACATACATAAACACATAGTCTCATGCGAATATTCCTGATGGGGTAGGCAGATGTACATAATATATTAAAACCATATTTCGCCTACTTAGTTCTTAGGTCCCATATAATAGAAGGCAAACCTATTGCCGTTTAATGCGCAAATATACAGAAACGCGCTGATATTAAAAAAACGACAAAAAATCGTGTGGTCGAACCCGAGACCTCATGCATAGCAGAAACATACACCAACACTTCGTCACCGCGGCAATCTTTAAAATGATCATCCAAATAAATGAACTTAGAAAAGACTTGTGTTAAATGCTTTATAACTTGGGATCAAAATAGGATCTAGATTATCTGATAGTAAAAAACAGTGATCGTAAAAATTGAATGGACATTATTATCGTCCCAAAATACGTCTGGCACCAAAACATCGCACTTATTCCTACCAGGATTGAAATTATGATTATATTATCTATATTTTACGCTTTTCCATACCTATCATAAAAAATCACGACTTAAAAAATAGCCTCATGAACTTCTAGATTGCTATCTCAAAAACTCAATGTGAACCTTAAATAAAAGACATAAAGTACAAATTACAACGGATTTAGTTTAATGTTGTACGATTTATCACGAGTAACTTTTCTTGTAATTTTGGTGAAAATATTTTAGGCAAGTTACAGGTTTAGAAGATCGCAATTTAATGACTTACTGTGTTTATGTAATAGTGTAATACATATAATATTAGTTTTTTTATGTCATCCAATATAAACAATTTATTTGGACGGCAAAATAAGTGGCATTTACTTTTTCAAGACAAGTTTAGGGTTAAAAGCCTGTGTCGCCTTAAAAATAATATGACGGACATAAAAACACCCATAGTAAAAAAAGATAAGAGAAGAGAATAATGAATAATGGATTACACACATAATTTTTACTCCGTGTGGAATTTGAACTGACAACATTTTATGTACTAGCAATGGCATGGCGACCGCTTGCTTGCTCCGCCATTCGAATAAATCTTCATTTGTTTATATGCAAGTATTATAAAGAAAATAGGTAGACTAATTTAAATATTTTGCTTCATAGTATCACCTCACTGTTTAAAGTTACTATGATAGGAGATGAACATGCTACGTGCCGCCATTTATATGCGACAGAGAATAATATGGCAGATGGTTTCATTTTTAATCTCATTACGGTTAAGCACTAAATAACCCATCCAAAGGAAATTACAACAAATGTAGTGACTGATAACCGCAATTTGCAAGCAAGATTGGCTTGCTCTGCATGACTTTAGAACGAATTAAAAAGAGATGGCTCTAAAAGAAAAATAACATCTAGTTATGCTAAACAAGCTTGACGGAGATTAAGCGAAAATAACAAAGGTCGTGCAGAACGTGAAATCATATTCATATCAAATCTTTATAACTAAAGGCTTCAAGAATTGATTAAAATAAACCGAAACGCCAAGAAAAGTTTAAGTATAAATATAAATTATTTGATAAGTATAAAAGAAATGGTTTTAAAATCTTAAGAAAGTAGTTTTATTTCAAGTAAAACATTTGTGTAAATGTAGGTCACGTTACTTAAGAATCGAATCAAAGCCAAGTCATGCAAATTGTAGCCTTGATTTCGTAGCATGCTGTACGCAATTAAGGCTACTATCTGTATGTGCACCACACAGATCGTATTGCTCTATCTTTCAGGTATAGATGGGGCATTTATAGAATTGCTGTAACCGAACACAGTTACTGAGAACAAACACTGTCATCGGACCAAGAACATGTAGATAAAGTCAAAGTGGCCGCGGATGAAACAGCAATAGTTTTAGTATTATTCTGCAATATATGGCAGATTGCAGTATATTATCTACTAATTACTGTTTGGTGGTACCATGTAAACTAAATACATAACTTATGAAATCTATTTCTTATAAATACTCTAAACGCATCACAATAGTTATATTGTATATGTTCATAATAGTGACACTTTTATAAGAAACATCTTGGAAGGAAAAATAGAAGACAGAAGGGGAAGAGGAAGCACACAAACGCTCGTTGAAGTCTGCTGTGTGTGAACATGTACAACAGGGGACCAACCACTACCTGAGATTTGACAAACCACAGATTCTCGCTAAAGAACACCGATTCCTACCAAGGATGCTTCGCGAGGCTATTGAAATCAAAAAACATCCCAATTTCAATAGAGAAGATGGTTGGAATGTACCACCAGCTTGGGATCCAGTACTTCAAATAGTCAAACCCAAGAAGAAACAAACCACAGCTAGACTTCATGATACTTTGAGCTCATTCTGCGTAAATAGAAACACCCATGACTAAATTATGTTCGGGTACTTTGAAATAACTACACTGGAACATTGAGACAACTACCATCTTAGTCTCCCCGTGACCATGGCTGCTGAAAAGCAACCGAAACGTCGGGGAAAGTGTAAACCAAAAATAAATAGATTTAATAGTTTAAATAATTTTATTAGCTTATAAATTAGTAAAATAAAATCAATAGTAGTAGTAGTGTAATATTTTCAAAATTTTGTAATACAGTGATAAATAAACAACGCGATAAAATCCGTATATAGTAGTTTAATTTCAATGAATAACATTCGCGTAAACAGAAGACAATATTCTCTGGAATGCTTATTACAAGTGAATGCTCAAGTCTATCAGCACCCTAGTACATTTCAATGACCGCGAACATAAGAGCTTATTCCAGGAGATTAGCGAAACAGTTAAAATACTAACATGAGTCTCGCAAAATTCTAAATCTGCGTATGTAATAAACAATATTGTTCTTATCATTCTGTTCAAACAAGTTCAGCATTAATATTTAAAGAGCTAAATCTCTCAAATTTACCTCGCGTATTAAGCCAGTAATCTGATTGTTGCGGTGTGATTCCACAAAATACTCAGAATGTAATGCGAGGAATTTATGTACTGAGTAGATAAAAATACGGCTTGCATATGGAGATAGGGGACTTATGTAGGGATACGTGGTATCACTGTATATTGTTTAATAACTATTCAACGAATGCACGGATGGTGTAGTGGTCGCCTCGCCTCTGCTACTTCGTCGAGTGTTATGGATACGAACCCACATGGGACAAAAATTTGTGTCATCCACAAATGGTTGTTTCGAGTCTGGGTGTTCTTTGTGTCCGTTGTTTGAATGTTTGTAAAGTCCCCCGCGATACAGGAAATATTCCAAGTGCGGGAATTATATCATATTACGTATGGAGGACGCTGTGTGATTCTTAAAATAATTTCCTTTATATATTCCCAAAAGGGTAGGCAGTAGTGTGCTATACGCATGTTTTGTTAACTATGTTTTAAGCCTTATGTAATAGGGAGTGAGCCTATAATCGTTTACTGGGCACCACGTCAGATGCCGCACGTTTCCCTGATAAAAAATCCAAGATGGGTCATATGCTTATCGTAACCTTACTCGTATATAAAATTGAAATGCAAAATTTACTACCAAATATAAGTAGAAATCGTAATATTTGAAATTCTATTTATAGAGAAAATAATGATATTAATTAAACACAAGCTGGTCGAGATAATAGAGGCAAGAAGATTTCATCTAAAACCTCAAACGCTATAGCTTTAACCCTATTATCCTTAAATGGGTAAGTACGGGTAAATCGCGACCTGTTTCAAACTCGATGTTATACCTTATAAGATCGACCTATTACCTGTTATCCACCGGATATATTTTCAGACTTCTCTTGTTAGTAAGAATATTCTAACAGAAAAAGTGAAGTAGCACTACCTTATTAAATCGAAACCTGAAGTTTATGATCAGTCATAAACATAAGCACAAATTGCCCGGGTCCTACGCCCAATTAAATATATTTTTACTACCGGATTATTAATCCAAACCTCAACCAATTGTAAATCTAAACCATCCAGGGGTCTAGGTACACAAATAATTTGATTAAATTTGGTCCAGGCGTTTATAAGGAGTTCAGTTACATACACACGTACTACAGAAGAATTATATGTGCAACGTGTCTCAAAAAGGTATGGTCATATTTACGCGTCGCATAACACAGTCCACTTATAATGGAATACCGTATAAATAAATCTGTAAGTATACATTAATTTCATATTCTAGCCAATACTTTAACAAATCTAATAGCTTATTCGGTATAACCTCCGTAGAACTGAAAATGACCAGGCGCAATTTTGATAGCGATGTAATGCATTTGTTAAGATGTTTTAATAATAAATAAATAAAATTTGGAGATGATTATAAAATTTTAAGTAATTTATTTTGATTTGGGATAGGGCACAAATGTAAGTTTTTAGATACACATACATACATTACGGTCCAAAAATAAGATCAGAAGAATCAGAATCAAATGAAAGCAGTTACACGCTTTATAAAGAAAATAGAAACAAAGGAACCACAACGTGATATACCGAATTCTAATTTAATTATCACAGCCAACAAAAAACAAAATGACTCTCCAAAATGCTTTCAAGAAAAATAACAAAATAATATATTGGCAAATTCAATTATGGGCAAGTGCGACGCCCAATTTTTTATAGAGACACCCAAAGATCAAATACTGAAACTCAATTTCCATCAGAAACTCCTAAAACCTTGTACAAACAAACCGCATTGATAACACCCACGAAAATAATATACACAAATATAAGTTGTTTATTTTTCCGTCCGCCACACCGAATCTCGGGTATTCGCGATAAGTCTTCGTGAACGATGAAAATACACGTATTCGCATTGACGA
Source organism: Catocala nupta (assembly GCA_963675205.1). Lineage (NCBI taxonomy): Eukaryota > Metazoa > Arthropoda > Insecta > Lepidoptera > Erebidae > Catocala > Catocala nupta. The sequence goes on along the minus strand of OY776084.1, from coordinate 6,699,893 downwards.
CGTGGCTTATTGAAATACACCTTGGCGAGAGTAGATTTGCCATAATTTAGAATATATATAGTGTGGGTGTCTGTAAAATATGTACGCATAGTATTAAATTCGGTGAAACTAAATAATATTTTAAGGACGTGGAAAATTCTCAGATTTCCTACGATTTAACTACTGCGCGGCGTAATGATCAAAGTGGTCACCTCACTACTGCCTCTGTGTTGAGTGTTGTGGATTGGATCTCCACACGAGACAAACATTTGTGTGATCCATGAACGGTAACCACGGGTAACCACCTCTACCGAGGCATTCAAGCGATGGACGGAGTTAATAGGGTTGACGATGTCTAAACTTAATAATAATCCGAATAGCAATACGGTGCCGCCACTATGGCTGAACAAACGAAATACTCCTCCAGTGTTTGGCATAATGATTATTGTGCCGCGTGGCAGTGGTTCAGGCTGCACTCCAAAACGGTTTCGGAGAGAAAGAATTTTAGGGCTCTATTGTCTAAAATTTGCCTAGAAGAATGGTCTAATATGACCATGCCCCTTCTAAAACTAAGAAGAAACCGGTGCCCAGTAGTAGGACAGTCTGTATACAGGGCTGATATTATTCTAATTGCCGCCCTCGCTGGACAATGAATGCAGGACCAGTCTTGCATTGGCCTGATCACCTCCAGGTGATGCAACTTGGTAGCTGCAGAAACAACGCCTTCCTTGCGTCTTTTTAGAGAGAGATTAGAAGCCATCTAGATCTTACCTAAGGTTATATAATGTAAGCATCATGGTACAGCAAATGTTAAATAAATGAATTTGGAACCTTTATTAAAAAAAACCCAAGCATTCACCATTTTTATTCGTTTAAGTGGCCGACCCTCTTTGTATTACGAATGGCTGGATACTATACGTTGGACAGTACACTTTAGCTTTGGGTAAAATATTTTGGGATGCCTTGGAAAATTATGTAATCCTCAGATATTAGAATCAATAAAACTTCTAGACCCTAACATCAGGTTATGTCATGCAGCAAGGAGCCCTTTGAGGTTCAAGTAGTTGGTATTAACATACTAATTATAAATAATTTATTTCGAACAGGTACAGATTCCCAACAACTATTTGCGGATAACACAAAATTTTGTCATGTGCGGGAATCTAACTTACAATACTCAATACAATAACACTGAATTGTCAGCCAGGTTGTCTTGTGGTTAGTGTAACCGACTGCCACGCCTGAGGTCGCTTCCCGCACAAGTCAAACATTTGTGTGCATGAACGTATATATATATGTATAATATGTATGTAATTATAAAAAAAAGTATATATGTATGTGTATCCATTGGCTAGTACTCATAGTAAAAGCTCTGCTTAGTTTGGGTGAGATGGTGTTGTGTGTATGTGATAGAATATTATTATATTATATTAATAATAATAATAATGTCTTCCTGACTGAATTTCGGTCACGGCGGCCAATCTTAACTGAGACTGGCCATCGTTGCAGGAGATATTATAGTGCACAAGTGTGTGCGCAAACACAAGTGCACTCTCTATTCCCTAACTCTCATGATCCGATGGGACGAATAATCCGACACGACCGGAGAGAGATCAGGCGCAGGACCAACGGCTTTACGTGCTTTCGGAGGCACGGGTGTATCTAACACCGCCAACTTCCTAACTCCGGGCTCGTATTGAGATTTCTTAATAGGAAAACCCAATAACTTTTTGTTGGCCAGACCCGGGATTCGAACCCGAGACCTCATGCACAGCAGTCATGTTCACTACCGCTGCGCCACGGAGGTGAACACCTAGTCGGTAATGTGATGAAAGTAAAATTTTTACTGGTGGTATTCCAAAAGCTACATTATTTCTTAACTGTTCAACTTCATAAAATTTTCATTATAAAAATAAATAAACGTTACGAAAGCATAAATATGCTCAATATAATTTGCGGGAATAACAATAATATAATATGTATACTCGCAATTCAATCTAAAATATTAGATAATATATTAGTGTAACAGCGATATAAGTATTGTACCTTGTCACACATTTCTGACAAACTGGTGTGACGATAACTCGATCGCTGTAAAAATGTGTATCTATTATATTTAAGAATAGAACGAATATTTTTGTATTCGTACGAAGTCACACATACACACATTCACACACACATTTACAGTGACATAGTTTTATTGAAATTCGTCGCGCGAAAATGTTTCAGATGAATGCCGACGTCAAATACTAGGCTGATCTAGACACCTATACCCGGGATCAGTCGCGATATTCTGAGCTAATAATATTGCTACATATTCTATTATTCATACTGGACTTTTATTTAAAAGATATATATTGATTTAATACAGGTATCACGAGGGATATATAGAGATTATTTACCTACAAGACGTGAATACGTGTAGCCATATTTACTGTTTTGACGAAGGTTATTGTCTTATGTTTACGCGAATGTTATACATTGAAATTAAACACTTTATACGGATTTTATCGCGTTGTTTATTTTACTTTAAACACTGTTATTACATAATTTTGAAAACTCTAACACTACTATTATTGAATTTTACTACTATTTGTATTTAAGTTTACACTTTGCCCCGACGTTTCGGTTGCTTTACAGCAGCCATGTTCACGGGGAGTTATGTTAATTTCTTTATTCGTTTTCTGAAAGAAATCTCTCGCACTAGGAATAATTCTTTTGTCACGGACGACTCAGCAAATATTCAGAAAAGGACGCAGAATACCAAAACTCGGCACCACTAATTGTGGATTACACTAATTTTTGTCCCGTATGTGAATGGATCCCACTTTTCCGGCGCAATGGCAGTGGCGAAGCGACCACGCCATTCGTGCAATCAAAATATAAAGACTTTCTAGATAAGTTTCTTCATGATATAGCCCATTAGATCCAGGTATACTAAGTATTGCAATCGTTTTAGTGACTAGCTATCCTTCGGAAACAGCTTTTTCTTCTGGATGAAAGGTACCCTAAACCATTTTCTGTTCTCCTGACAACGGGTATACGCAATTTCATCATGATCGCTCGAGTTGTTAAGGGGTAAAATTAAACAAACGCACATTCGTATATTAGTTATGGTAACTGAAAAACGCAACTTCTACGCCCTCCCCTACCTTCTAAGCTATGTACCAAATTAAATTAAAACCGATTTAGTCGATTAATCCTAAAACGATCGTAGACTATTTAACTAGCCCTGAAACTTGGATTATATCATCCCTCATAGTTAGCAGTACTAGAATAGGCGGCAGAGAACAGATTAGGTGGTTGATCGCCATCAAGATAGAGTGATCTCATTAATTACGAGACAAGGTGCTCTGTCACGGCTTGTATTCACGTTGCTACTCTGACGGCAACCAATCTTAAGTACTGCGGTCACAGTAAAGGCAATCACAGTTGAAACACATTAATCCTTCTATGTGTATATACCCACGTATGGTGTAGTGGTTTAAGTGCTCGCCTCGGCACTGCCGTCGCGCTAAGTGCTATGGGTTCGATCTCCACACGGGATAATAATTTGTGTGATCCACAAATGATTGTCCTGAATCTAGGTGTTCTTTGTATCGGTTGTTTGAATGTTTGTAAAGTCTCCCGCGACACAGGATAAAGCTGACGTTTCGTAATCAGCAAGCGTACCGTGATTTATTATTATAATCTTACTCCACGATAGATAGAAACGGAGTTATATTCAACTTATGTATCAACATATTTTTCTGGTTAAGTAAGATATTTCTAGTAATAATCATTACGCCTCACAAACTACAGTAACTAGCTCAAACGATCTTTGCTTTCTTGGTAAAAATAGTCGTATAATATACATATACATATTTAATCAAATCAAGTAAAGTGAAAAGTATAGCGCGGGAGGCGTTACAGGAATTATTACTAGTTCAGTTTTAGTTATATTTAAAAAAAAGAACAAAGGAATTCTTACTCGTATCAGTTAGATATACATATATAGCTTACAAGCTAAGATCTTAATGCTTTAGTCAGTGGTGATAATCTTTTCTACAGACCAGTATATCTCTAAAGAGGGTGTATGTATGTACATATATACTATCCATAAATTAGCTCGTTGTAGTTGGACAGTGGACAAAGCCCTTTCAAATTTAACGTGCGGTCTGTCGTATTTCATCCAGTCCAGAGTATATACTCCTAACTAACTTCGTTATAAATTTCTTCTAAGAATTAACATGCAAACACAGTCACTCATTTATATAACCGTAAAATCGGATGTCAGTTTCGCAAAGCTTTTAAGTCTCACGTATTTGAGAGCAAGCATATGCACGTCTAATGTGTAAATGTATTTTAATCCCATGCCACTCTCCGGCACGAATGTGTCGGCTCGACCGGAGATACCACGGTCTCCCAGAAAACGCACGTGAAATAGCGCTTGCGTTGTGTTTTGTCAAGTACCGGAGGCCCAACCCTCCCTCCCCACTCTTCTGGTGGGGCAAATTTAAAAGTCTGGCAACGCACTTGTGACTCCTCTGGTGTTGCGGATGTCCATGGGTAAATAAAAAAATATTGCTACTTTAGTCTGAGAAGTTACATACTAACATAAATACTCTCACGTCTATCTATATTAATATACCTTCGAGAATTCGAAGGTATATTAATATTACATCCAAATTTCGCCAACTGAGTCTTTAGGTCATAATATGGAGCAAAATCAATTCTGTTACACGAGACCATTTTAAAACTACGTGGTACTACAAAGAATTAACTAAAAGAAAAACCTAATAACAAAAGTGTTATTAGGTTTTCTTGCATAACTTGACCTCAAACTTAAAACCGCAAGCGAACTTATGCTACGGGGCTTGAGCAGTTGTTTTCAAAGAGCACTTATTACGTCAACATCTATCGAAGGTTTACCACTAAAAGTCGTTATCACGCCAGAGCCATAAAACGTGGCAGAAGGAAATAAAAAGGCTTAAACCAGACATGTGCGAGTTCCCAGTAATCTATTTAACATACGATCGCTTCTACGTGACTGCCTGTCTTTAAACTACTGGATTGCAGAGTAGATACTATAAAATCTTTCTACTGGTTTCGAAGCAATTCGTGAAGTTAACTTGTAGTTAAGTTGGATAATGGAAAAGTGGTTGTTTATAAACAATCTTTGGAAAAGTTATTTTGGCTTTATTTAGTAATTTTGGCTTTTTGGGTTAGGTGGATTGATGAATAGTGGTAAGTAGTCTTTTTGCCACTGCGCCTGCAATGGGTGTTAAAGGTTCTACCCGCATACAAGTTCTTCCTTCTAGCGTATAATGGAACGGAGCAAGGATTTAACATGATTTAAATCTAGAGTTTTTGGATCGGCGAGTGTCCTAGGCTACTTTTATTCCGGAAAACGCGAGCGAAGGCTCGGCTATGTGCTAGAGGGTTAAAGCGAAAATATCTTTCGGCCTTGGGTTTTCTAAACATAGTGTTTGGTTATTATACTAGATTTCTGATATAAGAAATGTAATCGTGGACTTACTTGGCTTATCAAAACTAAAGAAATTGAATTTATTTATGATCACCAATAGTTACAATACAAACTTAGATTAATAAATAGAATAATAATATAAAAACAATATGGATTTCTTATAATTTTATGTGTTATTAAAGACAAATAAAATAAGATTGTTAAGTATTTAATATAATAGGTAACGGGTCTCACTCGCGATAAAGTATTTAAAAGGTAATAAATAAATAAGATTATTACGGTGGTCACGATGTCTGTATTTATCGCTAATGTTATATTTTTATTCATACTTTTGTACTTTTGTAGTATGCCGCCCAAAATAATCGGTTATAGATAAAGAACATTACAGAATAAGGAAGGCGGTGCCACTAAATAAACTAATTTTAAACCAGTTGAAAATTAGTGCACCTAGCGCTAATTTGAAACTGGCGGCGTGGAGTGGTACTGGCAGGTAACAAAATCTAATTACTAAGTCGCAGCCAGATTCAGTAGGTACCTATAAGAAAACATCGTGCAAGAAACTTACGGCCAATCTTTAGAACAGCCAGACAGTTGCAATTTAGTTGAGTGTTTGGTAAATTATATTAGCATGTAAGTTGCTGCACCTATAATACATTTAATAATAAAATAAGATATTGGTAAGGTTATTTTATTTTACGATCAGCTATCTATAATACTTGTACACACGGCTACACATCAAGTTAGACACCCTATATACGCATAACTACGCTACATACAAAATAGAGAATTGTCGGAAAGGGACAGTGCATAGTGGTGTTGATGTAAATGGTAAGGATAGAGCGTAACAAAAATATAACGCACTCTCTCGCACGATTCGCAGCGTTCAACTTTTAATAGTTCAAAGTCCAAACAGTCTAGGTTGATGTGTCGCTGTGTGTACATGCAAATTGGTAACGCAGTAGAACTGAATAAGTAATCGATATGTAATTGTCACCGAATGACTATTCGAATGGTCCGATTCGAATTTATTTGATTGCATTCGAGTTGATCGGATGACGTAGTGATAGCACTACTTTAGTCACTTCACCGCCAAATTGCACCGAATTTTTCTTAGATTTAAATATACTACATATTGTGTGATTGGCAAGTAGTTCTTTGTCTGGGTGTCCTTTGCGCCTGTTGTACAATATTTATTAAGTAGTTTTTATTCAATCTCATTGATTAAGTGACGATAAGGACATTGATTTCATTTCGTTTATACGTTTCGTTTATATGCGTAGGCATGAGTATATGCGTTTTTAGTGACATATGTATGTAAAATACACTACCTATAATATTATGTAGTCATATATTATGCAGCAAAAATGATTAATTCAATTGATTTCAAAACTACAACAAATTAATTACTTTAACATAAAATTTGCTTTTTAATTTAAGTTAAAATAAAATTGCGAATCTAACTTCTTTGTTAAATAATTCGATTGCAGCCGTTAGCTTATAACAGAATTAAACGCAAAAGTTAAAGCGGGTGCTTACTAAGTATTGGAGAGCTCGCGCCGAGAGGCTTTGAACAAACCCTTTTTGTTTTAGTTTTAAATACAAAACAATTATTGTTTGGGTTTGTTTTAAACACAGAATAAATGATTAGAATGAATAACTACTATAAAAACTTTGAATCGTGACGTTATAAACGTATACTTTACAAGAAAAATGCTGTTATGAAAGCAAACATGCATAATTTATAGTAGACTAGCTTTAACGCGCGGCTCCGCCTGCTTGGTGCTTACATCAATAAAAAGTAGCCAATGTCCTTTTCCAGGTTTTAACCTACCTCTGCACTGAATTTCGTCCAAATCGGTTGTGAGGATTAGCCATGAATAGGTAAGAGACAGACAGACAGATAGTCCGACAGACCGACAGATCGACAGACCGACAGACAGACAGAGTTACTTTCAAATTTATAATATTAAAATATTACTAAGGGTTAAAAAAACAACTTCCGCACTAGGAATGCACACAACGAGCACAAAGAAAACCCAGACTCGGAACAACAATTTGTGGATCACACAAATGTTTGTCACGTGTGGAATTTGAACCCGCAAAACAAACTTGGGTCACACATTTATCGTGAATGTCTGTCTAGATGTATATCATACCTCTATTTCACCAGCTTTCTTATTTAGGTCTAACATAATACAGAGCAAGCCTATTGCTGTTTTCCGGGCACATCTTTGTACTTCACGCTGCTAATAAGACTTTCTTAAAACCAAGACTAAGAAAGAAAATGGCAGAAACAATGCGCTTAACGCATTTTTTAGACATAATTACATACTTAGAACGTTAAAGGATAGTAAAACATTAATATGTGACAGCCAGGTGCTTACAGCTAACAAATTGCACCGCAGTTTAACAGATATATTGTTATGATATCGGTAACATATTGCACCAAAATTCTGCGCCTAAAATGCTCCAGGTTCGGCCTATGCAGTACCGATAGTCAGCTAAAACTTACGAAGAATCGCCTAATGACCGATGAATGTACGATTTTAACAAAATATAACCTAAAATATGAATATTAATTGAAGATAAGTTTGCTTTTAACTACATTCTCATATAGTGTATAAAACTGAATAAATTAAAATATCACTCTATGCTAAGTAATAATAATACGAATGTACAATTTATGATCCATTTTCATAATATTGTCCTTAGTTTATACGAATTGTGTTGCGTTTAATTTAAAACTTTGATAACATAATTTTGAACTATGACACTACTTTAGTACAATTTAAGCTGTTTAAATTAGTTAAAACTATTTATATTTAAGTTCACACTTTCCCTGACGTTCCGGTTGCTTTTCAGCAGCCATGTTCACGGGAGACTAAGATGATGGTTGACTCAATGTCCTGAAGATTACTAGATTTTTCCCGCAGCATCGCTCACGTAAAATGTAGTTCTGGATAAAAGGAAATTTATGTCTTTTTCTGTACCTCTGACAACGTGTATACACAATCTTATGATGATCGGTCGAGTAGTTAATGGGTGAAAGCGTAACAAACAAACAAACAACTTTCGCATTTATAATATTAGTTAGGATTCCGCCACCCTGTTATGGCGATCTTATAATAATACTTGCCCTTATACAAATAATATGTACTTTTCTAACAAGTGTATTCGCTTGTTTTTAACATACCAATCCTAAAAATACTGAAACTTCGGAAGTGCACTTTCGTGAAACACATCCGTAACTTTGTTTCCGTAGAATTAAGGGTACGCGGCCAGCTAATCCAAAACTCCCTAGTAACAAAAGGCTGTCTAAAATTTTTAAATCCCTGCCATAGAGAACATCGAAACGGAAGTAAATAAAACACGAGTGCAACTTTCAAATAGAGAGATTCTTTTGTTGTGGAGATTTTTTGATGACTGAGTGGTTTTTCGCTTTTGTAAGAGCACACACATTGTATAGATTTACAAATACAAAACTCATGCTTTATTTAAATTAGGAGCAATATTTCCATCTGAAGAACAGCGGATGCGTGGAGATTGGCTTACAGCACCATATAACTCATGCGTAACCGATCTAAAAGGAAATTATTATGCTATTGCAAGGGCTAAAAACAAAGCAAGAAAAACCAGTTTCCAGTAGAGATGTGAGTAATAGAAATGTTTGTGTGCAATGTTCAAATGCTATACACCAAGTGACAGTACTGAGACGTTTATTAAGAACATGCTTGGTTTGTAAAGAATATGACAAGAAGGCGACTCTAAAGTGAAGCTACCGGGTTCTGAACTCTATCCTAACTAACATTAAAATGAAAATATAAATTTGTTACGCTTTTTCTACTACTAGTCTGGTCATCATGCAATTTTGCAGGCACTTTGTCAGAGGTTAAGAAAAGGAGATAGGTTGCCTTTCATCCAGAAAAAAGTAATGTTCCTAAGCGAGGAAAGCCGCAGGCAAAAGCTAGTAGATAATACAGCGCAGCTCATGGCTCATCTATACAGAGATAAAAAAAGGCACAAATAGCTTGATACATACATTAGTTCTGGAATATATGTTTTCGTTACGACATTTCAATATTCTGATTGCCAGTGGAAGCGGTTCGACAACTCCCAAGGGTCCTCATGGCTTTAAACATTCGTAGCGCTGTCATGCGTGACATGTATTGTCTGGAAAACCCTTCAACGAAAACCCACTCGATATATCGAATACGGAACTGTGACATCAAACAGCACACGTTCACTATTCACATTTGTAAACCAAATGCTTGCACATGTCACGCGATTCACCGACGACAGGAGGAAATGATTGCTGAATTTTAAGAGGATTTTGAATAGATCGCTTCGAACTTCAAATGCTTGGGATATTTTTTCTATTTGTACGAAAAATTTGTTAGTTTTCGTTTGCTTTAACGGTAAAGGCAAACATCGGAAAGAAAGTTCGTCATAATGTTATTGAAGAAATGTGGAATCTGCCAACCTGCATTGGACCAGTGTGTGCACTATGTCCTAATCCTTGTCACACTGAGAAGAGGCCCATGCCCAGCAGTGAGACAGTTCATATACCAAATATTCTTGTTTTACGATAACAGTATAACGAAGCCGTGACATAAAGTTATCAAACATGAACGAGTCTTAGTAACTTCAGAAATTTGAGTGTCCCATCTTCGCTCGTTCGAGTTAACGTCTGCTTAAATTATTCTAAAATTAAAATGTAATCTAAATTCAGAACTGTATAGTACACTGGAATTGAGTGTCCAAGTAATCAAACTGCACATCCATAAATTTTAGCTTGGACTTCGTTCATATCACGAGTATTTGATGAAGTGTCAGCAAATCACTTAGATGTTTAATTTTCTTTGGATTTTATTGTCTAAGTTTATACTTGCCTATATATATGCCTTTATATACCGGGTCTAGTAAAAAAGTTATTAGGTTTATCATTCAGGTTGTTTTGTACAACACTATGAATCATCAGTGATAAACCTGCCAAGCAGAGGTCTCCAGTACGATACCAATGCATCTATGACGTTTCGAGATAATGTGCGTATTAAATAGTTAATTATCGCTTGCTTAAATAGTGAAGGAAAACATTGGAAGGAAACTAGCATGTCTAAGAGTTCTCCATAATTTTCTCGAAGGTATGTGAAATCTGCCAACCTGCACTGGGTCAGCGTGGTTATGGCCTAACTATTCTCGCACTGAGAAGGGGCCCGTGCCCAGCAGTGACACAGTTTAATACAGCGCTGATATTATTATTTATGAATCTTTCGGTTCGATTACACAACATTGGTTGACAACTTGAATTATGGTCTTGAAAGATTTCACGAGCTGATGTTATTTGGGTGTGTTAGATCTCTACTTATTGATTTATAGATGAACAGGCAAGGCGTTATGTTCTGTTGTCCAAAATTATATAACGATCAGATCTTTAATATTGCAACCCAAATGGTTGATTAATTTTCTGGAAACACTCTGCCGCCTACAATTACTACTTATGTAGCTACCAATCGCCCTGAGCCATTAAAGTTCATTGAACTCAACGCCTACATTATTATTTGCTTATCACAGAATCGATTGGCGAGAAAATTCTAAGATATAGGTACTTAATATTGTCTTCTGTTTACGCGAATGTTATTCATTGAAATTAAACTACTATATACGGATTTTATCGCGTTGTTTATTTATCACTGTACTACAAAATTTTTAAAATATTACACTACTACTACTATTGATTTTATTTTACTAATTTAAAAGCTAATAAAATTATTTAAACTATTAAATCTATTTATTTTTGGTTTACACATTCCCCGACGTTTCGGTTGCTTTTCAGCAGGCTTGGTCACGCTCCCCGTGATCCATTGTTTCAATATTTCAATGAATAAATAATAAATATTTTAAAATTTCAATGGTTAGTTTTGATGTGCAGTCATTATTTCCATGCATACCTGTTCGTGACTGTATTGATATAACTAAAAGAAAGCTAATAGAGAACAATATGCCTGAGGAATATGCAGAAATACTAAACCATTGCTTAACAACTGGCTATCTGTTGTGGGACACTAAATTCTACATACAAGTGGATGGTGTGGCAATGGGCTCCCCAGTATCGCCTGTTGTTGCCGACATATATATATGGAGGACTTCGAGGCTCGAGCTTTGCAGACTACCACCATCATTTCCAGGATATATAAGAGGTATGCAGACGATACTTTCACAATATTACCAACAGATAGTGTAAATGCATTCCTAAAACATCTTAATTCCGTTAATAATAACATCCAATTTACTATGGAATTAGAGGCAAATAATTCATTAGCTTTCTTAGATACTATAGTAGATAGTACTTGTCATCAGGAATCCTGATCATACTTTGAGCCACACTGTATATAGGAAAAAGACCCATACAAATAGGTACTTGAACGGTGAATCTCACCACCATCCTAAACAGTTAGCTACCGTGGGAATGTCTTTGTTTCAGAGAGCCCACGGTATCTGTGACAAGAAACACCTGGACGCCGAGCTTCAACATGTCAAGCAAGTACTGCAAGACAACAAGCTCCAACAACCGCGCCGCCGTCACAGATCCCGAGAAAAGCCAGCTACAGTCGAGCGCCAGCCTGCCATACTACCATGTGTAAAGGGTGTCACTGACAAGATTGGCTACATCTTGAAGCGAGCTTCAATCAACACATACTTCAAGCCGCCAACGAAGATAAGTCAATTTTTACCATCCGTCAAGTGCCAATTACCTTTACAAGATGCAGGGGTCTATAAAATAGATTGTGACTGTGGACTCTCATACATTGGTCAAACCAAGAGAAGCATAGGCACTCGCATAAAAGAACATATAGCTGACGTTAAACACCAACGCTCGTTGAAGTCTGCTGTGTGTGAATATGTGCAACAGGGTACCAACCACTACCTACGATTTGACAAACCTAAGCTCTCTACTCGCAAAAGGACACCGATTCCTACCAAGGATGCTTCGCGAGGCTATTGAAATTAAAAAACATCCTAATTTCAATAGAGAGGATGGTTGGAATGTACCACCAGCTTGGGATCCAGTCATTCAAATTGTCAAACCCAAGAAGAAGCAAAACACAGCTAGACTTCATGATACTTTGAGCTCATTCTCCGTAAATAGGAACACCAAAGATTAAATTATGTTCGGGTACTTTGAAATAACTAGGTACACTTGAGAACGTTGGGACAACTACCATCTTAGTCTCCCCGTGAACATGGCTGCTGTAAAGCAATCGAAACGTCGGGGCAAAGTGTTAACTCAAATATAAATAATTTTAATTAAAAAATATATAGCTTAAATAGTAGTAAAGTTCAATAATAGTAGTGTTAGAGTTTTTCAAAATTATGTAATATCAGTGTTATAAAGTAAAATAAACAACGCGACAAAATCCGTATAAAGTGTTTAATTTCAATGTATAACATTCGCGTAAACATAAGACAATATTATATTAAGACAGATTATAGAGAATTAATAAATTTTACACTCATAGACATAGGACAGTAGATAATCTCCTGCTCACTTCAGTTTAACTGTTATCTTGGTCTGCTCTAAGTTTAAACCTGGACTAGACTGCCTAAACCATATACATACATATATATTCACCAAAATATTTACAAAAACTTACTCTCGATAATTATGGCCCTGTTATCGTAGGATCACAGGTGCTCTGCTATCAACAATGATTATAGGTCTTCATGCTTAGCACTGGAAATCCAGTGATACCATCAGGCGGTCTATAATATGTTATATGTTAGTCATATAAAGAATAAAGCTATACGATTATACTAGTAATCTAACTATTACATACCTAGCCTGTAATTTTCCGCAGTAATTTTCTTCATATTTACCGGTAAAAAACCGAACATTTTTATCGTTTAAAAATAGAATTTAAATTGTAGTAGAAAGATGGCAGGGATGCCATCTGAATGCTCAAGCATCAGAATATCGCCCACGTAGTAATTTGCGCATCAATAAATATAGTAGGATTAGTGCGAGGCATTGCTTCAGACGTAAGTTCAGACGGACTGATTTATTACGATTTAGAAGAGACCTTAGACTGATGTCTATTTCACCCTTCTATGAACATAACACGTTTATACATTGACATACGATCGACCAGAACAACCAACTAAATTATTTGTTATAATATTAGGAGGGCCTTCAATGTTTTCCCGGTATCGTTCTGATATACTAATGATGAGGGTAATTAAATTATCTCATTACTTAAAGACACTCTTTGAAGGTATATATATAAAAAGAAATTTAATTGTCAATATTAGTATTTATTTATTTATTATAAGTATTTAAGATATCATTGCGAAAAGGCAACTACGATGATCGATGCGACAATGTTGGAAAAAGTCGAGCATCGAGTATTGAAAAGTTACTTGCCCGCTCTAATAAGTGTATTGAGGTGATGGGGGACTACATTGATGATTTCATGCTTATACCGAGAATACATTGAACTTCCCTCATATTTCAGTCAACGTCAAAAATTATTTATTCATTTAAATCACAAAGTTAAACTTATAAATGTCAAAATCTATTGATTAGAGTGTTTACTAAGTTACTACGCCTACGACAAAATATTCGATATCTGATTAATATTAGAGATGCGAATTTGAGTTTGTTTGTTTGTTACGCTTTCGCGCTACTCGATCAACCATCATGAAATATCGCGTAAACGTTATCAGGGATACAGAAAAGGCTATAGGGTACCTTTCTTCCAGAAAAGGTACTGTTCTCGAGAAATAAAATTTGACATAACCTACATTTACGCGAACAAAACCGTAGACATTATCTTTATGTCTATATTTATAGGTATAAAGATATTGGTTAGGTGTATAATATATTAAATAAATTATATTTAACAAGTCAGTTGTTGGCTTTAGGGTGCTATTAGGGTTGCCTGCTTTTGTAGCGCCTCGAAAATGTTTGCAGAAACGAGATTCGATGGCTTCCATGCTATACTCCGCAAACGGGTGGCTTCCTTACGTACAACAGTGAGGAGTAGTGCTAATGGTATCCTGAAGGTTATTTCGGAAAAGTATGACTCCGACATAATGAAGGGGTTCATTGATCTGTTATAAATATATACTAACATAGCGTAAGAAAAATTGTTACTAACATTATGGACTCTATCCAAATAAATAAATATATTATTATTATTTTCTATAAAGGTCACAGTATATAATTATTGTTTCGGAATACACAAAGGGTTATGCACAATCAATCGTTATAGAACCTCTGGCGTATAAGATTATTGTAAAATAATTCAGTATTCTTCAGATAAATTGAATATTGCTCGCATATAAAGTGTTTTTTAACTTTGAAGAACTTTCAAAATCTCATTATCAAATTACTAATAAAATACACCCGCCGTTCAATAATGAAGAATTTACGAAACGCGATGATAGATAGCCAATATTCGTTTATTAAAACAACTTAAGTATTATTAATTTGTTCAAAATCCTGCGGAGGACTCGAGTACGCTTATAATACTTTTAAAGAACCCTTTGTAACATAACGGCTTGCTCTATCAATATTATTTCGTGGTAATCATCACTGAAGCAAATTAATCTTTTGAAATGTTGTTTAATTATAAATTAACTACTTTCCTAATAAAATTTTGATACTATATCAAGCAGTCTAATATATGTACATTTAGTTACTAAAAGAGATGATTCAAGTGTTATACAGATTGAAATAAAAATATTAATAGCAAATGCTTATTGTAAGAAGACACCTTCAAGTTCGTTTCCTTCAGGCTGAGGCACTTCGGGTAGTCTTGGTACTAGCCTGTACTTAAAGGTCAATGAATCAATCAATTCGTTTATTGTGAATAAGTATCACTATCTTCAATGCATGCAAATGTATGAAATTATTTATACTTAAAATTATTACAGTAGCATAATATCATATACAAATTAGTAGTGTTAGTCGAAAATTAAATGTTCTGGCAATTAAAAGATTGGTTTGGTTTTATGGATAGTTGGTTTCTTGAATTGTTACTATGTTATGAAAATCTCTTTTTCCTATCCAGAACAACGCGCGCTGGGCTCAGATGCCATCCTGACACGGTAGAGTCGAATAGAGTGCGTACCAACAAGTTTGGGTCCTCATACCTCTGCCAAACGATCAAGGCATGGAATTCTCTGCCAAGGCACGTGTTTCCTTCTTCCTTAAATCCTGGGTCCTTTAAGCGGGGCGTGAAAAAGCACGTTCTCAGGTCGTCAAAGTAGAGACTTCAACATCGCCTGGGCTGCTAAGAGGACGATGTGGATGCCAGTGCTTTTAGACCACACGACTGCTTACCATCAGGCGGAGTGTGGTCATTTTGACGAGCAATACAAAAAAAAAAAAGAAAAGAAGCTTCGTTGGTCTTTATATTTGCAATGCTATTGCACCGACTCTTGTTTAGGGATTTGCAACAAGCGATGCCGCTAATGTTGCTAGCGTCCATACTATAGTAACGGATCGTCAAGTGGACCGTATGCATGTATATCACTTTTAGTTAGATATATAAAACTATTCAGATGCAACTGTCAATACATTTTATACATCGCACAACAATGATAATACGAACATTTTATACGAATATATTTAAAGAATTGCCACGAAAAGCAGTTAACACGTTGTGCCCAATTCGAATATTTTACATGTAATTCAAATAATAACAATAATTTAATAACACCTACGAAACCGCAGATGCTTATTTAAATGCTAATCATAGATGCTAAAAAGATGATTATACAAGAACGTAATAAACTTCGTATTCGATTACCGATCGTTTGACTATGAAGATACTATAGTCCTCAAAAGAATTCAATAATACTTATCCCGTTTGTATAAATTGAATCAGTCTTGTAGGGCTCTTTTACGATTTGTTCCAACCAACCTGACCTTATTAAAATAAATAGTATAGGGATGGTGCGATCACTCATCGAATACGATTCGAAAAATTATATTCTGAAAGCAGTTTGTTCATAAAAAGAGTGTGGATGGTTATTCGATATCCCTCAAGAGTAATTGGGGAGATTTGTATGCTAACTGTCTTAACCTGAGCCTTTTATGCTCCTTTTATTTCAATTTGAAGTTATTCATACTGAATACACCAGTGGTTATAGGTTATAGGGGTTTTTATTGAATGGCTTCCTAATGCTTTTTTTCTAAGACATTTTTTGTCCTAAGGAATGTGAGAAGAAGAAAGGCTTTAAGAAATTCATACACGGTGTCAATTTAATCATCTGCAATAATGAAATAAGTGAATCAGACTACGATGTACTACCGATTTCAGTATTAAAATGGATCATGTATATTTACAGCACATCAATAATAATATAATAATATTTTAATCCCGATAAAGCGCAGACAACCTACGAGCTTACGGTATCGCGACAATGTACAATTTGTGATTAATACTAATAACACTATTCTGTGGTTTTAGCAATATAATAACTAAATTTTGCCCGTGGCTTTGCCCGTGTAAATGTAGGTTGGGCAAGATTAGATTAGTAACTTACTTTTTTCTGGATGAGATGTACCCTATGTCTTTTTTTGTATCCCTGACAACGTGTACGTCAAATTCATGACGATCGGTTGAGTAGGTACTTAATGCGTAAAAGAGTAACACAAACCCACACACACACACACACACACACACAAACACATACACACACACACACACACACACACACACACTCTCTCTCTCATTCGCATTTATAATATTCGTTAAGATAAGGATAATTATTACCATAACATGCTGATGGGTGGCTTAAATTACCTGCTATACGCAGGTGTATAATAAATAGCCAGTAAAATGCGCCTACTTTCTAAATATAAAAGTACATTTTTCCCATTGCAGTGATCAAATGTTCTTCATTTGGTCAATGAGTAGAGATTACTGAGATTACTTAGACTATTCATTCAAGATCCTTGAAGATTTATAAAAATCTTCTAGACTCTTTTAGGATTATGACTATCAATTCTTACAGAATTATTCATGTACATTCACTCTATAGGTAATAATATTAAAAAAACGGATTTTAATTTTTATATCGTAACTGTAGGGCTACTAGAGATATTTGTTGATTTTAAGTTTAGCCATGCCAATGAGCATTTTTCTTGTTAATAAACATTTATTTTTGTATTCTTATTACTCTTTGCTCAGTTTTGTAACTATTTTAAGTTTAATATCTTTTTAATGCATGTATATATGTCCAATTCTTCGTTTATTATTGGCATAAATGTGTGTAACCGATAAAATGGGGAAAACACTGGCTTTTGCAATACAGTTTTTAGTAGTGCGGTATCCAGGGATTTCACGGACTGGTATGAATGAAACTATGTCAATAAATATTATTATATCCTTAACGGTCTTCTTATAGTCTTCTAGGATACTAGCCCAAGGTATAAATATCACTGGTCTACCTCCAGATAGCAACACTTCTTATGGACCCTATTTTTACGCTTACTCAGCCTGTATGTCCGACCTTTAAAGAGCTTTATCATTCCAGTCGTAATAGTAAATTAGCTGAAATTTTCACAGAAGGACTACCCTCTTACCGAATATCGACGTGAAATAGCAGTATTCCTACTGTTGTGTTTCGTTCGGTGAATGAAAGTGTTGGAGTCCCAATAACCCTTTTTCCCGGTCCCCACTCCTTCTCCTTCCCACTTCCTTTTTCTCTTCTTCCATCCCTAAAGGGTCGGCAACGCACAAGTGATGCCTCTGGTATTGCAGGCGTCCATAGGCTACAGTGACCATTTACCATCAGGTGAACCGAATGCTTGTGTGCCACATCAGATGAATAAAAAAATAAACAAAAAAAATTGTTCCTGGTCTGGGTGTCTTTTGTGTCCATTGTTTGGATGTTTATAAAGTCCCCTGTAGCTCAGGAATTATTTCAAGTGTGGGACTGCGAGATGACTTTTTAAAAAGAAAAAGAAAATGTTTGTAAAATTCAAAAGTAAAACTGCTTCTAAGAATGGTTACGCCATAGTAATCGTTAACTATAAATAACAAAAATATCTTGGCCATCTTTCAATATCTTAATAATCCTCTCCTGTTAATAATAACGAGAGGTCGCTGTAGGTACCTTTTAAGCACCACGACGTTAAATTTACTCCTAAATCTTAATATGGATCCCTTTAAGCCGAGATTTAGGTATTGATAGCATCCTTTGTAAGCGTATTAAGGCTAATGGAATTATTTTAAAGTATACCTCTGTAAAACTGATATTGTTATTAAATTTTCAACGATATTGCATTGCTTATTAATATATAATTAATGCTTGTCTTTGTGAATATAATTTATTTGTGTATTATTAATTCCATTACTTTGTTAATAAAGATATTATTTTTGATACGACAACGGTGGCGAATAAGCTTTTTATCGTACGCGTTATGATTCAAAGTCATAACAAATACACGTATATACAATAACTAGCCTTGACACAGCGGTAGTCAATACGGCTACTGCGTGATGTCTCAGGTTTGGTTCCCGGATTGTGCTTTATAACACTTTGTCATAAATAAAACATGAAAAGTATCAAAATGTGGGACTATAAATTTAAAATAAAGAAAGGAAATGGCTGCTTTAGGCAGCGTCGTAAAACTCCTCAGCATCGCTGTCGACTGGGAAAGTGCCCAGAAGACTGGCAGCATTGCCACGTTGAATGGCAATGCTGATTCTTTGAGTCTTTTTTGATTTGTACTTAAGAGAAAGTGTGAATTTTGTAAGTTTTCTTGAATGTGGAGTGTAATCGTTAAAACTAATACAACTATTTCAAATATTCTTACACTATTAAAAAGGGTTAAAAGAAATAAAAATTACTAGATCGAGCAATGCTGGCGAATATAAAACGGCTATAAAACTAGCTTTTGCCCGCGGCTTTACCCGCGTAAAAGTATGTTAGTAACAGTATTAAAGATAAAAATAATACCTATGTAATTCAGTGATAATATATCTTTCTAATATTAGATAAGAAAAATATTTTTGATTTAATCAAAGTAAGTAGACGAAGCAGGTAAAATAAATGTCACGACTTAGTATGTAATTTCTTTCTACCCACAAAAAAGGTATAAACCACATGTACATAATAAATGTGAGTGTGAAGTAACTAAATTATGCCTGCGAGTTTCTTCATATGGACGTTTATCCAACCATTCCATTTACGCACAACATACTTTGCAGCATAACTGGGGTTTACAAAACGTGACTAATATTTTAAGTAAAACACTAATCTGCCACAGTATAAAAGTACTTTGTTCATCTAGATTAGTTTTTTTTTAAGTGAAATCTTCTTTAGGCGCGTTGTGCACTTTTTGAGTGAACAAATATCATGGAACTCGCGTCATCGTCACCGAACGCTTTCCATGAGCTATCAGGGTGTCAGGTAATTAATGGATAACCTTGAAATTTCTTATAGTAGAACTGAACGCCGTTCAGAAAAATGAAAAAAATAAATAATAAAAGAATTAAAAAGTGCAAGCTATATTAGCATAGCATACTTTTGACTGTCTATCTATTAGCATAATTAGTGTTTAATAATAAAACAACAAAAAACCGATGGATTTCATTCATTTATGGTCGTAGTATTCAAGAAAGTTCTACATGGTAATTTAAAAAAAAACTCATATCTCAGGTAGTAGTTAGGATAGATTATTTTTCATATTTTTTCTAAACGGCCATCAATTCCACTATAAGACATTTCCAGGTTATCCATTAATTACCGGACACCCTGTATATATACTGTGTATATGTATATGTGTACTTTTTGGGTGAAGAAAAAGCGTGAAACTTATCATCGTCACCGCACGCTAGTTACTTAGTTTTACTTCTATCGGCAGTCCCCAAAGACTGCACCGCATGTTTTTTTTTATTTTTTGTTGGTCGTCAAAATGACTACACTCCGCTTGATGGTATGCAGTCATGTTGTCTAAGAGCAGTGGCCTCCACACCGTCCTTGTAGCAGCTGAGGCGATGCTGAGGTTTTATTAATATATCCTTAGGACTAGAAATTCTAAAATAGTTCCAACGCGAGCTCCAGTCATGCCCGCCAATCATCATTACGTGAGTTAAACGCTAAGACTCGTAATAAAGTTGAGTTGTGTGCACTTTTTGGTCGTATTCTCGCATGGAACTAAACAGTTTAAGTATCAAATCATATTTTGTTTATAAGCAAAGTTAAAATTTACTAGATTTTGAACGTGGCATCACTCGCGTAAAAGGAGGTTAGGTGAGTTTATGTTAACAGTAATTTTTTTTAAATAATATTTTGCCTGTGTTACTTGGGTATCACCAAGTTTCACCGTTGAAATTTGTTGAATTATTAAAATCGATCAAGTAGTTTTTGAGATAAATCGTTACAAACAAACATACAAACAAAAAATAATATATTTCCTTTTTGTAATATTAGTATGAGACTGGATGATAAACTAAATTTTATGTTAGTTTTCACTTTGGAGTTAAAATTTTCTTTAATTAAAAAAATAATGACCTGCTTATTATTTTATAATTAAAGAAACGCACAATTTGTGTATAAAAATGTCTCAAGTTAGATAATTGTCTTGTATAAAGTAAGAAATGGATATAATAAATCATGTGTTCCAGTTCCACTTTGATTGTATGTGAGCTGTTTTAGAAAATTTTGAAAATTAAAACAAAATTTCAGGGTTTTATATATAATAATATATGTAGATACTAACT
Source organism: Catocala nupta (assembly GCA_963675205.1). Lineage (NCBI taxonomy): Eukaryota > Metazoa > Arthropoda > Insecta > Lepidoptera > Erebidae > Catocala > Catocala nupta. The sequence goes on along the minus strand of OY776084.1, from coordinate 6,678,710 downwards.
ATAACAACGTAAATTGGGAAGTGGAAAGGCTAGCTATAGTGTACGATGTGTGTACAAGCATTTATCTACACTTTGTATTTGACTTATTACTTAGTTAGATTGAAAACAATCTCAAGACCCCTGGGGAAAACAGCGATAAGAAGAGAAGAGATTATTACATACATTATGTATAAGATTTTCATTTTTCTTACTTCCTTATGTTCTTACTACAATATGTACAATGCATACCGCAAATCATACAAATTCTGTTGATCCACTCTTTTGATTTACTGCTATATTTTCAAAGTTATGATGTATATCTAATACTTGAATATTATTTAATCAATAAATGATACTGTATTAAAATATTTATATAATAATGTATGTAGTACAATTTTGTCAACACAGCATATCTTTCGGAAAATGATTTACATGAATGAATATATAACAACATATCTTTAGAATTATGAGTTCTAAAAAAATCAAGAATGTTGTAAATTTTTGTATAATCATATGTTTAAAAAAATAACTATGAAAGATGTACTGGCAGAAGAAAAAGTTAACAATAAAGAAATAGCTCGAATTAAAACATTAGCACGTTATTGATTTTAACATTAATATCTTTCAATATGGCTTCTATTTTGTTACATACTGGATATTTCTATATCAATATAATAATAAAAGTTTCTCTTGGTTTCAGATCAGTATGGGAACAACCGGTAAGTTCTAGATTAGTTTCATCAAATATTACTCTAAGGCCTCATTTATATTAATGCTGAGACTAAGGCGTTATATAATTTTGAGATAATAATCCGAGCCCAGCTAATGGTTTTCCTAAAGGTATGTAAACTTAACATTCCAAAGTTGTCTCATTACCAAAACCGAAGGACTATTTGAAATTTGAAATCAGCACTTAAGGTTCCCCAACTTCAAATTCATAGAATGTCGTGCAAACAAACTCAATTTAAGGCGATGTCGTTGAAATGGAAGTGATACTTTGCTAGTTTTTAATAAGGTGTACCTTTGACACGCTGCATCCAGCCGTCAATGGAAATCGAGGCATGAATAATGAATGATTTCGCAGCTCAGTTCTCCATGATATAACATTTCGCCTCGTTATGTAAATTTATTCAATAGCCTCCAGCAATTTTCTTGTGATTCTCTTCTTTTTACGACAGCAATATCAATTTGCCGAGATCTAAGATCGACGTTGGTGAGTTTAATACTGTTCGCATGCCTGTATGTAAACGTCTGTAATAAAAGGTTATTGTATATTTTATTTATAACATATGTCGGGCTTGCGCTGTGGTTTTCCAAGCGAAATTCAGATGTAGGGTGTCGAGACGTAATATTGGATAGTGGAAAGTTCTAGACAGTTTTTATGAATTGTTGCTGGAAATAGTGAGAAGGAAAATACTTTTTTATGCCAATAAAATATACATATAAGAATTTCTAGGTAAAATAATTTAATAGATTCCTTTTTAATATCACTTGTATTTTATTTGCCTTTGCTACGTAGGAATTTCCTGTGTTATATCATTTATAGAGATATCACTATCAAATCTTTTGCAAGTGTAATAGCAATTCTGCGTTGACGATTTATTACACGAATAATAATAATATATAAAGAAAAGTGAAATATTGTACGGCACTTGAAATCTTTAAATTTTACTTTTTAAGCCCGTTATGACTATCATGTAAAATTAATTTAATAATAACAGATTGAAACTATTTTTCTAGTTACTTATGGCTGCTGAATACCACTTTTTGTGTTTGTTGAGATTGATATTTTGCAACCGATAGTTATGGCTATTTATTCTACAATACAAAGTTACATATGTCTCATGGTTAAATTAAACCAGAACTGGTCTCAAGTAATGCCTTGCGAGACAATATGCCAATTAAAATAAAGTGCTGTCTTCGAAAACGGTAATGGTGAAATCGGTGAAGTCCTGAAATATGTAAGTAAATTGTGTTCAGAAGATAGTAATTTCGAAGTTGAAGTACGTTTATTTAAGAATACTTTAAAGTTAATAGTTTTAATATAATTGAGTTTAATTTATAATTGCAACTAGAAAACAACTTTACCTTACATACAAGTAAGAGATTTTTTACAATATTATGGCAACTTTATATAGATACAGATACAAATAATTGGTTAAAATTTTCCAAAAAAATATAATAAATCTGGACAGTACATGAGGGTACACAGCAGTCACAGTACACAAGGCTCTCTTTAAAACATTTAGTTATGTAGTAACAATTGATTAAATTACTAGAAATTAAAATTAAGGTTAGCAATTTTCAAAAGTACACCCAGCTTTTATTTTCCATTAGTATATTAATATCCCTTAAATTTTTTCTTAATCATTTATTTTTTTAAAGATAGCCTTTGTTAATCCAGTAATCTAATGTCATATGTTAGGAATTGATGTCTATTTTTATTAATATTTTTTGAAGACTACTAGGCACTAGGAATCATAAAAGGAAATGAGGATTCCTGTGTCGCGAGGGAGTTTACAAGCATTCAAACAAAGAACTCAACAACGAACTCACAAAACTCGTCGCTGCCACTGCCCACTGGTGACAACTTAAACCGCTAAGCCATCCGAGCAGTCACTGTTGTTTTTGCACTTGTACCTAAGACCTCATTGTATTACCTTTATCCATTCAACTAGCACCTGTTCATTAATTACTGCCAAGCTTTGAGAAATTGCTAATAGATGGAAATTACAAAATTTAGGTTTGGATGCTTAATAAGCTGTATATGACGACTGTAAATGGAACGAACGCAAACGGATATTGACACAACCGAGTTCATTTCCTCAAGCCAATCTATGTTGTCAAAGTCAAAATCTATTTCCAGAAATCCCTTACGACTGACACTATTATGGTAGAATGTGTTTTGTAACAGACATAAATCGCGATTATTGTTATCTGACGTCACTCCCACGAACGGTTTGAACTACTCTGGCACAAACCAATACAATATAAGAGGGATAAGTTTAAGCAGTTATGCGAGCAAAGGAAAATTTGGTCAGGAGCAAATTTTGCGAATTCTTATTTAATTTGTTTACTTGTTTATTTATTTTATTAAGAATACCAACAGCGATCTCTACTCTTTTTAAAGTTAACATAAGTTTCTTAAAGGTTCTAAGGTCAAGTTGAATTTTATAGGTTTTTTGTTTAATGTGTTGTTTTTTACGTGTTTAATATTTATGTCATTGCTCGGCAGCTTCGAATATTTGACTCAACACGTATAGACGCCCGCAAAAGTCGTCTTATGAGAATACTGTTTCTAAATTTGAAGGTACGAACCCCTAAAACAGTTAAGCTCCATCAAACGCTGACTACAGCGCAAATCGACCCACACTGAATATTATAAATTAGCCAGCTATGAATATGAAATAGGATTTCATCTAATATAAACTACCCTCATACATAAAACTCTACCTTCAAGGTAAAACCTGTATACGTGATATAATCTTGCAGTTCCCGAGTGACGGTTGTGCGATATGTAGGACGAACTCATTCAAACTGCGTCCATATTGAAACGAGGACCAAACACGTACATATGTAGGTGGAGTTAGTTTTCACGTTGTTGCTGCGAAGTTGGGTTGGCTAGTAGGCATTGTATGCAAGATATATGATTTCATGTATTCCACATTCTTTACAGCAATAAATGCAATTAAAATGTTGTCTTTCTTATTATAAGCATTCTTGTAAATTGACTCTTACAAAAGGAATGTAGATTGGTCAATTACTAAAAAGTCTGTACACACACAGGATACGTAGATATCGTTTAGCTTTTAAAAATTGGTTTAATTTTTATATGTCGCTGTGGTCACCGAATTAGAAATAATTTGTCTTCTACTGTGTTTACTGTCATTGTTTGTACTTACACTATTTTCAAGACAATTTATTGTACCAATATTGATTCTAAATTTAATTTCAGTTTTTTAAGTAGGACGAATCCCGCTTTTGGACCTCAGTATCTCTTATGTACTTTACAGACGTTGCTGCTGGCGTATTGACAGTCGATTACAGATGTGAGATTCTGTAAAGTTCATCTCAAATTCAAATATCACTTCACTTCGGTCACAAAAGTGACTTTGATAGTGACAACTTATAGTAGGTATAGCCTTGCTGGTGACGTAGGACACAAGTTTTGCAAACTTTTACCTTTATTGTCGTAGATCCATTATATCACTAGGTTCATGCGAAATATTGTACGTGCCTATCTATGATATTTTCTGAACAAATCTTCTTTTAACAACTGACATCCTTTTTATTCCTGCTGATGTGTGTAAGATATATCAATACTTTGACAGAGTCAAACCAATACCGAAATCAGGAGACCTCCAGATAAAAGACAGGATATAAACAATGGTATCTGTGACCGCCTTGTCAGCCCAGTGTTATAAGTTTGTACTTACATTTATGAAAGATTGAGAATAGTTGGGTTGAATTATCGAACAGTGTTATTGGGTTTCTCTGGTAGGACATTTTCGTAAGCAGCATCTGCCCAAACTGCCCCAATTACCATGTCATATATTAAATAGAACCTATATCATAACTAGCGTTATATGTCTGATAATATACTTGCCTACCTTTTGAGATATATACAGGCGTGAGTCTCCTTAGGCATTCAAGGTATATTTATATAAGTTTCCTATTAATCGTTTCTTCCCTTTATGTGTTGATAGACAAGAGGTCATCGTTATTCGTCGATATTAATACATTCATCTCTTTGTTCTCACGGCCTTGTCATTTACACCATACACGTCATATTATAACCGCAAATAATACCTCACATATGTATTCCTGACCGAATATGAAAAGATATCAAATAATACGAACTCCGTTTGTTTGAAGCTATAAAAATGCCAATATAATCGCGATGAATATTTGTTATGAATTGACTAACGTTTCAAGCAATATTGGGTGAAATTTCAATTACGTATTTGGGCTTCAATTTATAAGTTAATAATAGCTCCGTTTGTTACATTAAGGTTCATTTCAATATGTATTTTCGAAAAATTACAACCTAATTTTGGGATATTATATATACAGTTCTAGTTAATAAAAAAATTAGTAGTAGATAAGGCTTTTATTTAATCGAAATCGAATACATCCAAGGCAATTATATACTTTAAATTTAGTTAATGTTGTGAAAATGTTTAATATGCGTCAATACTGTTAAAACTAGCTGCACCTACTACTATAGAGATTCTTGTTGAGAAACTAAATGCATTATCTAAGTAAATTAGAACGAGACTTTCAGTAAAAGCATCAAGTTTCTACTACCTTCGTTATCTTATCCATTTCAGCTCTTAAAACTTGGCAAATTTAGATAGAAACCGATATTCTACGAATTGCTCACATGTCTTGCAGTTATGCTACTAGACATTAAGCCTGCCAGCCATGTGAAGGGATTTATGGATAGGTAACTAGAAATGCTGTATTTGATCATTGTCTATACCACGTGGAAAAGCAGAACAGACCAAGTTTCTAGGAGATCACCAAGTACGTGTTAGCTCTGGTGGTCTACCTGCCGTGAAGTTCCATGTGCGCTATAACCTGCCTTTCTTTAAATGAAGGCTAAGAAGAGCATTATTATTACATAATATAAAAAGTGCATTGATTTGCTATACATTTGGCATTACCAAAGTACAGAAGCGGTATAAAGAGGGCTGCTCGCTTGTGTTTGTCTTAAAGAGAAATAAAAATAGTCGCTCAAGCTAGTCAGATATAATATAAATAAATAGATACGCTATGCCAAAGAACTAGACCAAAATGTTACTTTTTTGCACCAATATTGCTTCAAAGGATCTACTACACTTCTTTGAATGAGTAAAAATCACCAGTATTTTCGCTAACACTATTTCCTTTTTGAAGATTCGGAAACATAATTCCATAAAAATATTCAAAAAAAATATACTAGCTTAGAATTCGTTGCCAGCACACGCAAAAGACATCAAAGTAGGACCACCATACTATTTCTCAATATCTGCAAATGCAATGGTAGTATTAATTATTGGACTTTTTTAGTTGCTTACGATCAAGCTTCTTCTTCTTTCTTCAGCAATTTCCACCCCATTCGTCACCTTGGATGGAGGTGGCGTGGATATTATATGATGGTTAAATATTTAAAATTCTATACTATTACATATATGTTCAAACATATATACATACGGTGTATGTATATATGTTTGTTTGTACATATATGTCCTTGAAGGGGTAGGCAGAGATATTTAAAAAAGGCATCTTTAAAAAGACAACTTCCGCACTAGGAATAATTCCTGTAGCGCGGGGTCTTTACACACATTTAAACAATGGACACAAAAAACTCCCAGACTTGGAGACTGGACTGCCAGATTTAACGATATATTATATTTATTGTTGGCCTCGATGGCGTAGTGGTTAGTGTAACCGACTGCCACGCCTGAGGTCACGGGTTCGATTCCCGCACAAGACAAATATTTGTGTGCATGAACATGGATGTTTGTCTTGGTCTGGGTGTTTCTATGTATAATATGTATGTATTTACATAAAAAAAAAGTATATATGTATGTTTATCCATTGTCTAGTACCCATAGTACAAGCTCTGCTTAGTTTGGGCTAGATAATGTTGTGTGTATGTGGTAGAATATTATATATTATATATATATATATATATATTATTATTTGTTCTACCTTTATTCATAATACGATTTTTAAACAAACATACAAATATTAAAATTGATTGCTGTAATAGCACGGGTAAGACTACATGAGAATGTAAAAAAGCAGCGGGGTATCCAAACAAAACATCGTGAGGGAGGACGCGTCGTTTGAGAGACGACGTCAATGTTTTAACACGCTTTTATTAGCTTGGTATGTGTCTATGAATCTATGAATGTATGTATCTATGTACATATCTATGAATCTATGTAACGGAATCTTTGAACGTGATCTTCATTTTGATTATTGAATTATATATTTTTTTTTTAAGGCGTGTTTTTAGTTTTTAAACTGATGTTTTTTTATGTAAATGGCTACGCCCGCGCTATGAATAATTCTTATGTCACGGGGGACTTTACAAACATTGAAACAACGGACACAAATAACTCGAAAAATTATTTTTGGATCTTACAAACTATTGTCTTGTATGGGGATCGAACCCACAATACTCAACGCGGCGGTAATGGCGAGGCGACCATTAAAGCCACTCCATTTCATCCATGCAGGCAAACCAGTTAAAATATATTTTTGATGAGAATTTGTAAACAATCGTACTTGTTCAGCACGATGTAAAGCCGGTAAATGATTATTAGTATTTTCATTTAACCTTGTATAAAATATACTTGATACTCCGTAATTATGTTCCTGTTAAATTATTCACTAATTACCCTAACAATAGCAATTATGTAAAGTTTAGAGTTTCAATCTGTAATTATATTGGTGCAATTAAACCATCTATTGTTATGTATATCTCAAATGCTAAAGGCATTGTCTTTTGTTATAGAGATGAAAAGTTAAACTATTCAATTTAGGATATAGGTTACAGTGAAATATTTGCTTAATACAATAAACACATTTTGAGACTCCGTACTGCTATTCAGATATATTCAACAAAAAAAGAAATAACGATATACCTAATCGGAGATACCAGGACGATTTGGATGCTTTTGAAAGGCCAGTCACTTTCAAAGGATATTTACGAATAGAGTGATTTGAATCTCCAAGGAAGAGGCTTTTGCTCAGCAGTGGAATATTTTTTATTTTTTGATATTGTATGTCAAAAGGAATCGTGATGGTAAACAGTCATGTAGTCCATGAGCAGTGATACAGCATACTGTGATGACCGTAGGAGGTGTTTATTCACGCCCCGCTTAGAACACCAAGAAATCAGGAAATATTAAAAAGTTGATAAATAAAAACAATATGCCGATCCGGCAATCTAGTCCTCACGATAGCCACATACTTTATCGAAAAGCTATGAGTGTGACCAACGTGGTTATATTACTAGCCTGATGAACCGCGAGAAAGAATGAAAAGCAAATTCTGTTACCTTTTTTAATTTTCCGTCGCCTCTCTGGCCATTTCCTTTCAAACTTGCTAAGCCGTTATTTCCAATTTAAGGTCCATTATGCGGTTCATTTCGCTAGCAGCTCTACAGCCGCATGAGAGACACTCAGCCAGATTCATTTTAACATGGCCTTTGACTGGCCAGTAATTTGTGCTTTAAAACTTTCGAGTTCCGTAAATGATCATTTATGACTTTAGATGGATCGGATGGATATTGTGGAGGCACAGTATACTATTTATCTTTACGAAAGAGGTGCCAAACAACCATACGACTAGCGTCACAACGCTAGTTGAGTGGTTGTTTGCTACCTTTACACGATTATAGGCTACAGTAACCGTTTACGAAAGAGTGGAAAAGGAATAGAAGTAGATATGTGAACTTCTTGTAATTCAAAATGGGTGAAATGCAGTTAAAGTGTACTCGAGTAAGAGTAAAATCTTGCGGTTTTCTGTGAAATCTACTTTCGTACTTATCTGGATCAATCATTGATCAATCAATACGTAGTACAATTACGAAAGTGTTGGTAACGGTAAACTTCAAACCTTAATATGAGGTAAAGTCCGACAATGAGGCACCGGCGAAATTATACTCACCTGCTATGAGCTTTAGATCCTACATAATAGAAGACGAGATTATTGTCTTCGATCGAGCATATTTCTAGATATGGCAACCGAGAATTTCATAACAAAAAAATTCATCAACACATCAACTTTTCCCAATCCTGATATCGAACCCACAACTTCACAACCAAAAGCAAATTAATGCTATTTATGCTACCGGGGCAAGGAGACTGTCTTGAGACACCTTAACTAAATTGCATGTACCATTAAACATACTGATGGAAAGCAATTTGGTAGCATCCAGTAATATTACGTATTCCCTCGGGGTTTTTGCCATCAGAAAAACATTAGTGAGAAACTTTTCTTCAGATAAAGTACGAAGAATTTATTGTCTGAGATTTAGAACGTGATATGTTTTTGGCTTTTATTCGCAAACATTTGACTTTGTAAGTAAACTTTTGTTTTAATCATTATATCAGCTTATAAAAGATTTATAATAAAACATCTAATATCAGTCTTCTATTTACGCGAATGTTATTCATTGAAATTAAACTACTATATACGGATTTTATCGCGTTGTTTATATAGCACTGTATTACAAAATTTTGAAAATATTACACTACTACTACTATTGATTTTATTTTACTAATTTATAAGCTAATAAAATTATTTAAACTATTAAATCTATTTATTTTTGGTTTACACTTTTCCCGACGTTTCGGTTGCTTTCCAGCAGCCATGGTCACGGGGAGACTAAGATGGTATTTGTCTCAATGTTCCAGTGTAGTTATTTCAAAGTACCCGAACATAATTTAATTATTGGTGTTTCTATTTACGCAGAATGAGCTCAAAGTATCATGAAGTCTAGCTGTGGTTTGTTTCTTCTTGGGTTTGACTATTTGAAATACTGGATCCCAAGCTGGTGGTACATTCTAACCATCTTCTCTATTGAAATTGGAATGTTTTTTGGTTTCAATAGCCTCGCGAAGCTATTATTTTAGCTTATAAATTAGTAAAATAAAATCAATAGTAGTAGTAGCGTAATATTTTCAAAATTTTGTAATACAGTGCTAAATAAATAACGCGATAAAATCCGTATATAGTAGTTTAATTTCAATCTAATATCAGTATTTAATCAGATTGTCTGTCAAACTTAACAACATATTGCTTTCAACTACAGAGAAGCGATTAAGTTGATTGAACATTCAAATTACTTAATTGTTCAAATGATTCGAATATCGAATCGAATATGCAATCATAGATATAAGCAACATATAAGCGAATGTATAAATGAACTGTGATTAAAAAATAATACATTAGCGAGTGATGATCATGATTCGAATATGAATATTACTCGTCTAATCGTTTGTTATATTTATGTGAAATCACACATCATTAACGTGAAGTAAATTCAATGGTAGCAACTGGAATAAGCTCTCATTAATACAAATAAAATTTTCCATAGGTAGATATACCCAATCGTAGAAGTTCAGAAGCGAGTATTGAGTACGGGAATGTGTGTGGGGCAGCACTAGCTTAGACTAATTTTGTTTATAATCATAGAATTTCACTATGGCGTGGACACCCTTTGACGTTCATAAGTGTTACTTTGTGACCTAAGTGAATAAATTATTTTTGACTTTGACTTTGACTTTGACATTGCTCTTAAGACACCGGTAAAACAAGACAGTCCAGGCCTAAAACCCTAAAGATCTACTTTTCCCAAATGATTTTCAAAGAATTCGTTACATAAGTCAGCAACTTGGATGTATATGCATAAGTATATCCCTGAAATTTCCAAATCCCATAAGTAGCGGTTACCACTTTCCATCAGGTGGACCGCGTACTTATATACCATAAAGGCAACAAGTTCCTTTAGTTCAATAATTACATTCGACTCTACAAAATACACTTCAACATTGACGACAACTTCCCGCTAAGTGCAATAGAACTCAAATAAAACGCTTAGGAGAACATGAAACTTGGCAACAACAGTTAAAGTTCGTACTGAGTTTGTAACACAATCACACCCGAGGAGCCACGGTCTAGAAAGTCGTATGGATATTTTGGCATATATACAATAATATTCTCTGAATGTAGCAGCTTTTGGAAAATGTTTGGAACTAGTGCCTTAATCTGTAAAGTCTTGTAATGCCAGACATAATCAAAACCTATTGTGTCCCATGTGCCGTTGCGACTTAATAAGTTGAATTAATAGTGGCTTAATTGGATTGGAATGTGAAAAAAAAATGGATTTAGTTTGTAAGGCAACACTCGCACTAGGAATACGACGTCGTAAGTCGCGGGCGACTTAACAACCAAAGGACACGAAGAACAATTAGACTTCGGACAACCATTTGTGGATTAAATGTTTTTTTGTTCAGTGTGGTATTCCAATCCACACTCGGTGCAGGGGCAGTGGCGAAGCGACCACTTAAAGCAGAACGCCATCCGTGTAGTTAGTATTAATAATAGTAAAAGAGAAGTTTTTAAGTTTTGGTTAAAGGATTTAGTTTAAATACAGGGTGCCAAATATATCACTACAAGTTTCAGTATTACCACGATTTGATTCCTTGCTCAATGTGTGTTTATCAATTGCACCTATACAGCGTGTAGCAGAAAGGTGTGGTTATATTTTAAGGCCGTGATATATGTATATCTGATAAATAACCTATGTGCCCTATTCCCTGGTAAATAAAACTATTTTAAATTATGTGACAATTTATTTAATTTTTATTTAAACATCGACACAAACGTTTTATATCTCTATTCAAATAGCGCATGATCATTTCCGGGATCACAGAGAACCTCCGAGTCAGCTGTCTGTGTTGTTTAAGTATCGACTAGAATTGTGATATTGATAAGTCGATAAAAAGAAAATGTTGTATCTTAGTGAAAATAATGTATGTATGTATATGGATATGGTTGTCGTGGTTTTCCATTGTACTGGGGCTATATTATGAGATGCTTATGTATGACCACACCTTTCTGTTACACGCTGTATATCACTGATAGTGCCGTCAACTAAATTATCTACTGGGCATTGACCAACGGCAAAAAGCCATAAAACTTCGCCTGAACTGGGAATCTGGACCTCACGAATGCACGCAAATGTAAGCGCAAGCTTACTCCCTGACTTTGACGAGGACTCAGTCTATTATTCCAATGGAACAGAATTTCTATAATGTTATCAAATAACTAACACTAAAATAACAAACAACTGTCTAGTTTCCAACTGTATTAATGTCATTGTGTATGTGGCTTTCACTTTGGAAACTCGAAACTGAGTTTTGAAACATAATAGACTGCTGTGCAATGCATTTCGAATTCTGTCAGATTCCGTCTGATGAAACAGTTTAGTAATAAAAGCTTTTAAAAATATGAACGTATTTTCACGTGGAAATATGAACCCATGACATAAATCTTTTTACCTGATCCTGTCATATCGGAGATTTTCTGACAAAAGGTCATGTTAAGAGTCAACCATGGAGTGTGCAATATAATGAAACCGAATGAAGCAAGGGATATATTTAAGGATCGTAGCAATTCAAGTCTCCGCCTACCCTTTCAGGAAACAGGCGTGACTCTATATATTTATGTATGATCACAATGCAGTTGAGTTCAGTGAAGTATATCTTTTTCCAAATATCCTCTAGTCTTCCTCTAGTCTTCATCCCATCACTGTCTCCTTTTTCATTCATATAATTCCTCACACATTCCACCCATCTTTGTTTTGGCCTTTATCCGAAAATAGGTGGCACGTGGTATTTATTTCAGGAAAGCAATAATAAGTTATCATTACGTCTGCATTTCTCCAATGTTTCCTATCAGATACAATACCAGAAACTGAGGACCTTCGATTCTTTAATTAATAATAGTAGCCCTGTATATAAACTATCCTATTGCTGGAGACAGGTTTATTCTCAGTAGAAGAAGGGTAAGGCCATATTCCACAACGCAAGACTAGCATGCTAGCAGTGCGGGTTGGCAGACTTTATATCTTTGAAATTAAACTACTATGTACGGATTCAAAAAAATATACGGATAAAATCATCCTAATTTCAATAAAGAAGATGGTTGGAATGTACTACCAGCTTGGGATCCAGTAATTCAAACAGTAAACATGTTTGGGTCCTCATACCTCTATCGAACTATCAAGGCATGGAATTCTCTGCCATGGCACGCGTTTCCATCTTTCTTCAATCCTGGATCCTCTAAGCGGGGCGTGAAAAAGCACCTTCTCAGGCCGTCAAAGTAGAGACCTCAACATCGCCTAGGCTGCTATGAGGACGGTGTAGAGGCCACTGCTCTTATACCACACGACTGCTTACCATCAGGCGGAGTGTGGTCATTTAGAGGAGCAAAATAAAAAAAAGAACTCAAGAAGAAGCAAATCACAGCTAGACTTCATGATACTTTGAGCTCATTCTGCGTAAATAGAAACACCAATGATAAAATTATGTTCGGGTACTTTGAAATAACTACACTGGAACATTGAGACAACTACCATCTTAGTCTCCCCGTGACCATGGCTGCTGAAAAGCAACCGAAACGTCGGGGAAAGTGTAAACTTAAATATTAAATATAAATAGTTTTAATAATTTAATTAGCTTAAAAATTAGTAAAGTTTAATAGTAGTAGACTACTACTACTATTAAACTATGTTACACTAGTAACAGTTTCTAAATTATCTAATAAAGTGTCAAACAAACAACGCGATAAAATCAATATATAGGAGTATAATTAATTTGAGTAATTTTCTTTTTAATTTCAATGTATAACATTCGCGTAAACAGAAGACAATATTAAAGACTTTATATCTCTTAGAGAATATATGGAACAGATAACTCCCACAGTAGATATAATCTCTTTTTCGCAGAAGACTACGATATTAGAATACTTACTCTAAAAAGACCCAGATACGAAAAAATAGTACTATACTATTCATGAAGACTTAAATATAGAATAATTATGTACAAGTGTTATACTGTAGTTCAAAAATAAACATTATTATTATTAATATGACATGACACTGAAGCAAAATGTATGGGTTTATTAAACAACGTATCGCCAATGTAAAAGCTATATCGATGCTTTTACTGGTAGATAACTCTGATTGATGACTCAATCAAGCATACATCCTATAAATATATAGAAAGTAATAAAAAGATAGCCTGCAGTGAAATCACCATGAAAAAGAGTAATGATCTATCAGAGAACATTTTCATGGGAAAAGAATTTGTAGGACAAAAACTTTTCTTACATTATCGGAGAACATCTTTTTATCGCGTTAAGAAAATCTGGGTGATGTAAAACACCATTGTTAAAAGTCGAGTCCATTAGGAAAATGTGTTGTAATAAATTTTATTTTTTACACTGCTTTCTCCCTGTTGCTTCCCCCGCATAAATTTCACAAAACACTGCACAACATATTGTTTTATGTTAAGCAAAAAAGTTTTCATAGAATTTCTTTTTAAATCTAGTAACTAGAATTTTGCCTGAACTTTTACCCTATAGTTGAACTGTTAGAGGTCTAGGATAACAAATGATATTTTAGACGAACTTTTTAGAAGCGATTTTGATGTCAGAATTCTATCTAATACTACCTAAATGTGATTGTATGTTTGTAAGTTTATTACGCTTTCACGCCTTAACTACTCGTCCGATTATTATGCAATTTCGCATACACGTTGTCAGGGACACAAAAATGAACATAGGGTACCTTTCATTCAGAAAAAAAAGAATAGATTATTAATATAACTTACATTTACGCGTGCAGAGTCGCGGACAATCTAGTTGTATAAGTTTATATTTAGACACTTCTTTCCAAATAACATGTTTATAGTACCAATAGTCTTCGAATAAAATGGCTGTGATGGACTGACAGATGGACAGAGAGAAATTACATTATGCTATTTTAACATCGGCACTTTAAAAATATCTTACGATTTTGAAATCGGTATAAGTGCCCATTAAAACATTAATAGTTTCCAATTTATCGCACATCGCTTTTATTTTTAGTGTCTCATAAACGTCATGGGACGAATAATGCTAGATACGGTTTTCTAATTGCTACATTGTGTGCTTGTAGTCTCTGTGTCCTGGTGCAATAAATTCATAATTTATAAAGTTTCTATATTTCAAATATTATTGATACCATGTTTATAAGGATGACAAGATTATGGTACAGTGCATTAATAAAGAGGTCTGTAGCTGTGGCATAGCGTTGAAATGACTCTGGTAGTGCAGACCCGAGCTTTCACGAATAGTCCCGAATATATACGACAAATCTATATATTAATACGTGAAGCAAAAACTTTGTACCCCTTATTACGAAAATTCCGCGGACGGAGGATATGATATGAAATTTGGCACAGTTAAAGTTTATATGGAGAAAAAGTGGCGCATCCTAATATTTTTATAAAATGTGCATGAGAAATACATTAAATTAATGAAAAACACTACACTCACACAACCATGCATTTGACACACGAAGTCGAAGCGCGTAACTATGGTTATATATATCAATTATAATGACATATATCAGCAATATCTTACAGGCAAACTTTGGTCGAATTTCGAGCACTAGGCGACCGCTAGTTATTATAAATACGCTATACTCGATTTGGTTCCTTAGCTTAACTTGGCTTAGAGGGTATGTAAAGCACGCGTCTCTGTGTGCGTGCGTATTTTTATGAAGTCAACTTACTGCTTGTCTTTATATTATGTATACTAGATTATGACCGCGGCTTCGCTCGCCTAAATGTAGGTTAGGTTAGTAACAGCACTTTTTTCGAGATGAAAGGTACCTTGTGTCCTATTCTGTGCCCCTGACAAAGTGTATACGAAATTTCATGATGATCAGTCAAGTAATTAATAATAATAACAATTTTTATTTTCACCACTGTATAACACTTGTACATAATTATTCTATACTAGCTGTCCCGACAGACGTCCTGTACACACGAAAAAGAAGCCAAATCTAAACCATTCTCGAATCCACTTGAACACACACAAAAAATTTCATCAAAATTGGTCCAGCCGTTTAGAAGGATTTAATTACAAATAAACGCACAGAAGATTAATATATATAAAGATTTACGAGTACACAGACATAATGACGTAATAAATAAAATAAAAGTTAAGGTGTAAAAGCGTAACAAACGAACAAAATCACATTCGCATTTATAATATTAGTTAGGAAGGATAATATAATAATATTCTAATAATATAATAATATTCTACTACATACACACAACACCATCTAGCCCAAACTAAACAGAGCTTGTACTATGTATACTAGACAATGGATAAACATACATATATACTTTCTTTTTTTGTAAATACATACATATTATACATAGAAATACCCAGACCAAGACAAACATCCATGTTCATGCACACAAATGTTTGACTTGAGCGGGAATCGAACCCGCGACCTCAGGCGTCGCAGTCGGTTACACTAACCACTACGCCACCGAGGCCGATACTGTGATTATGATTTAAGCTCAAATGATGTTGACGTAAATATGCGGATCACACTAACCACCATATCATTAGACGAAATATTATTTAAATTTAATTGGAACTCCATGCTACCAAATAATTGTGGCGTAGTAGCGATATGACCACTTACGACGCCATTTGTGCAATTTAAATTAATATAAACAAACCGCGCATTTATTGAACAATTTAGCCGAGTACATGGAAAATAACGCTTAATTTAAATGGTGCAAATTGATACCATGACATAACGTTAAAGCGACGCATTTTTACTTCCATCAAATATTAACGATGAATAAAATTATCGTTCAGTCCCAACGTTTACAGACGTCGTAAAAACAATGAAAATATAACGACCGACACGATTTTGTTATTTACTTTCTATGGAGATTAATTTAGGCAGATTTTGTATTTAGATCTGGGTTAAGTTAGAATAATCTGTTAAAGGGTAGATCCCTTTAGAGAGAAAACTCAAAAAAGAGGGTATTAGATGTGATACTATAGGATCCACTTATTTTTATATTATAATCACGGACAGGACTGTTGTTGCCAACAAGCCTGATATTGTGGTAATAGATCGAAAAGAGCGCCGTGCAATGATTGTTGATATCACCATCTCTCATGATGGCAACCTCGTGAAAGCTGAGAAGGAAAAACAGTTGAAATACCTGGACTTAGCACACGAGGTCGACGATATATGGGATGTGGACTCGGCAATCATTGTACCGATAGTCGTTACAGTGAACGGTCTAATAGGCAAGAGCCTCGACCAACATCTTAAGAGGCTCGCGTTAGGTGCTTGAGTCAAGGGTCAGATGCAGAAGTCCTCCTCGATACAGCACGCATAGTGAGGAGATTCCTCTCTCTGGACCCCTAACCACTGACAGCTTGAACTTCGTCTCGATGCCGGTTGGTCTCCATATTTTTTATATTTTAAATGTGTTATTTTATAAATGATGCCGTATCGTACCTTTCGAGAGGCTCAAATGATTAACGATAGGTCTGCCCGCTTACAATGATCTTATATACCAATTGGTAAGTAAAATAATATATAAAATTTAGACTATAAAGTGATGCTCAAATGACTACGTGTTCATTATGACAATTTTATGTGCTCTAAAATTTGGCATTAATGGCCATTAGGTCTGAGGTATTATTTATGAACGCAAAACCTGAAATTATTATTCTATACGTAAATGCTTTTTGAAGAAATATTTGCAGTATCCTATTCTTTAGGTTTTTCTTCCTGGCACAGCGTGAAGTGATTTATTTTCAAGTACTTTTTCTTGGCGGCAAGCGAAAAACTACAACTATTTTTTGTCGCTCAAATTTGTATTTAAATTTATTTCTTTTTGCATTGTCTTATACTGGTCGTCTTGCCAAGTATTAATGTACTTGATGCAGTAAGAACCATTTATTTGAAATAGTTTTATTACACATATTTGCTTAAAGAAAGTATGTGGTTAAGCAATATTTCTTTGCGTTGTTAATCATAAATTGTCACAGCTTTAGAAATTTATGGGAAAGTCTTTAAAATACATCTCACACTCGGAATTTTCTCTGAATATTAAAGAATATTATAGTATTTGTTATATTTGTTTATATAAGCACTAGGTGCATAAACTGTGACTGGACGGATGACACAGGAGTTTAAAAGTTTACCTATGCGCGCATCGTTCGATCTTCACACGGAATAAAAATGTAGGTGATCCATTAATAGTAGTTACGAGCCCGAGTACTCTTTGTTTTAATGTTTGTAAGAGCCTCCGCGTTACAGAAATAATTTTTATGTATGAAAACTACATGTATACTTCAAGAGCATTATAAGGGCACTCTGGAACATACCTTTCCTTTCGACATTTTAGGCTTACACTGAAAGCAAGTGTTTGTAGTACGCCAATTAAAATTGTACACGTTCAAGCTCACTATATTGGACAACAATATAATCAAATTAAAACTAAAAGGCCAGTTTAAAATGCTTAAAAGTTCTTTTATTAATAGCGGACCCTACAGATGTTGTCCTATCCAATCGCAGTGCCACCTACCGGGTCCAATTATGAATCTAAACCATCCAGTAAACCAATTATAGACCAAAACATATCATTCAAATCAGTCCCGCCGTTGACTGTGAACTAAATAATTATATATCTATATATTAATACGTGAAGCAAAAACCTTGTATCCCTTTTTACGAAAATTGCGTGGATGGAGGAGTATGAAATTTAGCACAGTTAAAGTTTATATGGAGAAGGAGAGGCGATACGTAATATTTATATAAAATATGCATTAGAAATACATTAAATTAATGGGAAAACACTACATGCACACAACCATGCACTTGACACACGCAGTCGAAGCGCGTAACTATGGTTACATACATCAATATATAATGACATATATCACATAGATAAGACATTATAATTATATATCAGCAATATCTTACTGGTAAACTTTGGTCAAATTTCGAGCACTCGACGACCGTACCTACTGTGCCTGAAATACCTTAACCAAATAAAATAGAACTTGTCTCCTAATAGCATCCTATAATTACTTTAACAGCCAGTGTAATGGCCATTCCATACCTGCAAATACCGCGTACTTTAATTATCACCGATACAACCGTCCACTGCGGTGTCTCGTACGTGCTTCTGCGGCGTTTATACGTTATTTGTTTGTATACAACCTTGTCCCTTTAGTAAAAGCCTTCTAGAGTCCTTGAAATGGATAGCGCCCTTGAATAAGATTCAGCTTGGTTATCAAATTATGTTTAGGTGGTTTAATATAGCGAGAAATTCTAGTTTGAAAGATATGTGATTTTAATGGCTGCACCAATGGCGTTGTGGTTTAAGTAGAGGCATATCAATATTGCCAGTGCGCTATGTGTTGTGGGTTCTAGTCTCCCACACTAGACAAAAAATTATGATCGTAGTATATTTTATGAAGCGATAGCCTAGTGGGAAACCGTTGGACTGCCACGCAGAGGTCTCGAGTTCGATCCCAAGGCGCGCATCTCTGACTTTTCGAAGTTATGTACGTATTAAATAGTTAATTATCTCTTGCTTTAACGGTGAAGGAAAACATCGTGAGGAAACCTGCATGTCTAAGAGTTCTCCATTATGTTCTCGAAGATATGTGAAATCTGCCAACCCGCACTGGGCCAGCGTGGTGGACTATGGCCTAACCCTTCTCACACTGAGAAGAGGTCCGTACCCAGCAGTAGGACAGTTTTAATTCAGGGCTGATATTTTTATATATATTATGTGAAAAAAAAAATCTGTAGCCTTGTTATCTAACCATACGTCAATGAGAAGCATTTTGCTCTTATTCATACGTTCACTAAATTATAAAGCATCAAATTTGCTTTTGGTTTATGACTTCAACCAGAGTCATATATCCATATATATGAGTTTGCTACAAACGTGACACCTTTGGAGTCATTGGACAGGGAACATGTTAATATTAGCTCTTCACGCACTGCCCGCTTGGCGGTACGCCGCTTAATATCGCAACGATAACTCTAAAGGGTACTAAAGATTTATGTATTTCAGATATATTTATGAGAAGATACCATCAAAATAATGGTGATTACCTAAAATGAGGAATGCACTAAAATACATGATATAATGCTGTTTCAACTAAATGGTGCTTGCTTATATGTGCAGTTTAATACATTGGTTTATGATATGAGGGTATTGGATTGATATGAAGTCATATAGTTAAGAAGATTAATTTCAAAAGTTATTGAGGAGAATTTGCACTAAGTGCAACTAATCAAAATTGAACTCAAAACATTAATAGCCATGGTCATACACAAATCTTAAATATTTAAGAGTAGCTTATTAACTAGCAATGAATCAGAAAAAATACCTTTAAACATGATGTAATATTGAGTCTTAGCTGAATAAAAGTTAAGTAACAGCAGCAGACCGTTGAACTAAGGCTTATCATTGATCAATGACTTAAAAGCTATTCAGTTGACAAGTAGCTAAACACTAATTATCTTATAAATAGTTTAGTAATAAAATATTGTGTCAATGGTGCAGCGGTTGCGAATGCGATTGCTGTGTATGAGGTTTCGGATTCGATTTTCTGGGCAAGCAAAGTTGGATTTTCCTCTCAAGATATCCTGAGTAGTCTGTCTGCGACTGTGCCAAGCAGACGATTATAAGCTCAACTTTAATTACGTAGGACCTAAAACAATTACACAGCTATGACTACACGAATCTCGTAGTGGTTTACATGGTCGCCTCGCCAATTCCACTGTGCCAAGTGTTGTGAGTCCGAATCCCACACGGGACAAAAATTTGTGTGATCCACAAATGGTTGTTTCGAGTCTAGGTATTCTTTGTGTCCATTGTTTGAATGTTTGTAAAGACCTAAGACAGGAATTACACCTCGGGCGGGAGTTGTCTAAAAAAAGCTATTCAAATGTGGCTGCCTCTTCTAGATACCTCTGCCTAACCATTAGAGATACAGGCGTGGCTATAAATGTAAATTTATTTATTAAAATTAACGTCGAAATTGACAATAACGTCACTATAACCATATTGGTTTTACATTAACATTGTTATAAGTGACATTTTATTGTTACAAATGCCGTAAATGACGAGCTATAAACGAAATAACATTGTTTTATTTTATTATTCGCTGTATCTCAACTGTTTGTTGGGGTAATGAAAAGTTTTGCTGACGATTGTGTTCCATACATGTCTTCCTCTGAATTTATGTACAGATGCTTTTATATTTAACTATCTTCTTCCTAGCCTTTATTATTCCCAAGTCACTTGGGGTCGGCTTTTCTGGTCTAACCGGATTTGACTGGATATCAGTTTTAACACAGAGCGGCTGCCACCTGACCTCCGCAACCCAAAAGCTAACGATACCCTAAGGCTAGACCAGTGTCAGGATATTATAGGGCACTGACTTCCCAATAACGACTGTCATAGATGTTCATGGCAGCCGGGACCGACGGCTGAACGTGCTCTCCGAGGCACGGAGCAGGCGATAATTGTCAATCAATACGCACATAATTTCGAAAACTCAGAGGTGCGCGACGTGGGTTCGAACCTGAGACCCTCTGCATTGCAGTCTGTTGTGGTCAGTGGGGAGACACCACTGAGCTATCGCTTTTATATTTATACTAATATGTAGAGCAAAATTTGTACGTTCGTATTTTTTTGTAATGATTACACAGAAAAACGCCTAGAAAGATTTAAAAAAACTAGCGGCCGCTTAGTGGTCACATTTCGATCATAATTGATTTAAATTTTAAGTTTGATCATTATTAAAGTTTTATTGTCTATA
Source organism: Catocala nupta (assembly GCA_963675205.1). Lineage (NCBI taxonomy): Eukaryota > Metazoa > Arthropoda > Insecta > Lepidoptera > Erebidae > Catocala > Catocala nupta. Next base: position 6,657,293 of record OY776084.1, on the reverse strand, counting down.
ACTTTACCCTTATAATCACATTATATTTAGATTTCGCCAAGGCTATACAGGTTAAATTTACCTATCATTTTCAAACAAATTATTATTTACTTGTTTATATTCTTTCATTGACGATATTCCTAAGCTTGCTACTTTGTTTTCTTTTTTTTTTTTATTACATGTAAATAAGGTATAGGTAACCATAGTTACAAAGAATTGTACGACGTTAGACGAACAACGCCGAAATACTACGAACGCGATTCGACTGCGTGTGTCAAATGCATGGTTGTGTGCCTGTAGTGTTTTTTCATTAATTTAATGAATTTCTGATGCATATTTAATAAAAATATTAGAATTTGCTATTCCTTCTCCATGTACACTTTAACTGTGCCAAATTTCATATTCCTTTGACCGCGCAATTTCCGTAAAAAGGGATACAAAGTATTTGCTTCACGTATTAATATATAGATATTTCTCCTTTAGAATTTTACTTTATTCACATACAAACATACATACATCAATTTATGGTTGTTTCCCGATCGGGTAGGCAGAGACTACGGATTTGCATTTGCTACGATCCTGACACACTTCTCTGGCTTCAAACACTTTCATCACATTCCTCATACACGCTACGATGCTACCTACGGTGGTACCTGGCCTTTATCCAGAACGTCTCCGATCTGATCAAGAAACGTTTGCTTAGGTCTTTCTCTTGCGACTGTTCCATTCACATAGCCTTATAAACTTTCTTAGTCAGTCTTTTGTCGTCCATTCTTTCTACATGCCCAAACCAGCTTAACATACCCTTTTCTATTCTTATCACTATATCCACTTTCATGCCGCATCTCTCTCTAATCATAATATTCCTTATTCAATCTTTCAGAGTCACACCACATATGTCACTCAGCGCTATCATTTCTACAGCATTTATTCTGCTCTCATGCTTCTTTTGCCATACCCAACTTTCACTTCCATGCATAAGTGTAGGCACTAATAGTCCTCCATGAATAGCCAATAGTGCCTTTTCGGATACAAAGCTTTATAACATGACGCTATGAGCCACATGATCAGTAATCACTATTGCGGGAGAAACCACCAGACATCTAGTACGATTACAATCCTGCAACAAGGTTGTTTCTACATCACTGCATACTATAAAACAAGGTCACCCGCCGCGTCTGTCTGTTTGTCTATTCGCGATAAACTCAAAAACTACTAAACGGATTTACATGCAGTTTTCATCAATAGACAGAGTGTATCATAAGAAAGGTTAAAATGTATAGTTTGTTAAGGTTTTGTACTACCCGGGCGAAGCGCGCATCGCTAGTTAGTTATATTTTTGATCCTCGACGCAAACAGGAACATGTTATAAGTTTAAGATGTATGCCTGTGGCATTGTGTGTCTCGGATAAACCGATTTTCATTCACCTTGACTGGAAGTGTTTTCAACTATTATCGATTAGACACTTTGATACATATCCTGTTTTTGGTCGTTTAATAAATTAATATTGCTATAAAATGATAACATTGACTTGAGAGGGATTTTATCTGCCGAGTGTATTTTAATATTCGGCTTTGGTCGCTGTCTTTAGATGATAGGTATCCTACGTATATCCTTGTATGTACCCCTGACAGGATGTATGCGAAATTTTATGATAATCGGTCGAGCAGTTAAGGCGTGAAAGCGTAAAAAACAAACAAACACACATTCGAATTATAGCATTAATTAGGATTATTTAACAAGTAATTGTTGTCAACTTGTTATCATCGTCATAGACACATCGTCTGAACCCAAAGCAATATTCATTTTTATATTTTTTAGCCACGTTTCATGTCATTTCGTTCAACTGAATTCAACTTGAAACTTCATGCCGACTGAAAAAAACTTACAGTGAAGTTCTTTCGGATTTCTATCTTCCAAAATAGCATTACTCCGTTATTCGGACAATTTCATGAAAAGGTTTAGGACAATCAAGAGGTTACGTACCAAAATTCAGGACGAATTTCGGAACAAATATGTTTCACGGTATGAGCATAAGGCTCGAAACTTCGGTATCTACGTTTCGTGGTAGAGGCCTACCATGAAACGTACATACCGAAGTTACGGGATTGATTTTTCCTACGTTTATATAAAACCTAACTAAAAATGTGTATGTACAATACGCTTGTATATTCTGTATCGTTAATTAAAATAATATTGGAACATCAAACGTCCTCTCGTTTAACGATCAAACCGTTTAATTTAATTAGCACAGCTTTTAAATACATTTTATAACCCTTAACAGGCGTGCCAATTAAGGTTACTAAAATTTATAGTAAAAATAATTAAGTACATATTATAAACGCAAATCAAACTATATTAATATTATAAAGCTGAAGAGTTTGTTTGGTTAAACGCGCTAATCTCAGGAACTACTTGCTCGTATTGAAAATTATTTTATTGTTGTATAGCTTATTTATCGAGGAAGGTTATAGGCTATTTAACAACACGCTGCAACCCACGGGGGCAGCGCAGTAATCGTAAACGTGTGTAAAACCGCGGTGACTTCTGGGACATCTACTAACTACTTTATACGAATTTTATAGCATTGTTTATTTATTTTACTTCGTCAAACAGTTTAGTTTCATTTAAATGTATAACACTCACGTAAACGTGAGACAATATTGTACAAGTAAACTATAAATAATATAACTAACTCAAAAAACAAAAATGTTTTTAAATAAGTATCTCATTGCCAGATGGGAATCGGATGGGAAAATCTCCAAAATGTATGATTTTTACGAGAAATATTTTATATATAAATTTTAAAGCAGATTTTTTAGCTTATATTAGAAGTGTTTTTACATATGTATTTTAAATTAGAACCTATAAAAAATGGTTAACTATAAAAGGCGTTACTTGAACATTATGAAATATATTGAAATTAAACTACTTTACTAATATGCATTTTGTCGCGTTGTTTACTTTAAAACACTTTTATTACATAATGAACTCTACCACTACTATTATTGAACTTTACTTCAATTTAAGCTATTTAAATTAATTAAAACTATTTATATTTAAGTTCACACTTTTTCCGACGTTTCAGTTGCATCGGGGAGACATTTATAAAATACTAGCTGACCCGTACCACTTTGTCTGCTTCACATAAGAGAATTTTCAATTTGAACCAGTAGTTCCTGAGATTAGCGCGTTCAACCAACTAAACCAAAAATCAAACTCTTCAGCTTTATAATTAGTATAGATATTATTGTTTTTTTTACACCATTTTGACTTATGTTACAAAATGTCCATAAACGTGACTTTTAATTCCTTATCTCTGGAGCTAGTAAGAAATTAAACAATAAAAATTGACAAAAGTTTATGATGTCCAGATAACAGTGTCTGGTTTTAGTCCTAGAAAATAATTGCGTACAAAGACAGTCTTAAAAATATAAAAAGTTAACGTTAATGACTTCCTTTAGACGTTTATTTTATAACTGCAAAGCTTCGTTTTAATTATGTCGGATCCCTTTTGAATTCTAGAACAGGACGACGAGAAGTTAGTTGAGAGAGTTTATTTAATTGTTTTGAATTTTTGAGGCTGTTCATTCGTTTGTAACTACTCGTTCAGTTTAACCATCTATTGGACAGCAGTTTATATTGTGTCAATAGCGTAACTGAGAGAACGATCATAGATAAAAAATGGAGTATGGCATAATTACTAAATGGCAATACATTGACTGCATCGATGGCTCGATGGTATACAGGGTGTAAGGGGCGGCGTACCGAAAACGTTAGCAAGACGTCTTTCTATAGGTACTTATCTCGACGCAAACTTCTATTAATCATAAAAACGCAAGATTAATATTTTATATTGATTGACATTATTACGCGGTACGCAATGGATTGCTACAGAATTTATTGCGTACCGTAGCACAACGCACCGCTCGTGTCGCGCGCCGGTACGATATACTTCTGCGCTCCGCGCGCATAAACAGCTGATTTGTTTAAATCACGACGATTTAATTACATTGCTGTACTTTTAGTAAAATGTGGTATAATTAAAAAAAAGAAAAATTGCTGGAAAAGGATAGTGATTTTTCGTGAAGATAATTTCTAACTACTTTCAACTCGAAATAATGGTCTAAATCTAATATTTCAGTTTTCAGTACGCACCATCCAGTATATAATTGGTCGTGTTGCCACTCTTTGTGTATACACACAGAGAGTTACAGCAGTACCATGTACGACAGTCAGTGCATACTTTCAATCCCATACGGTATACAAAATTGGTATAATCGTCAAACTATTATTTTCTATGCCCACTGTTTCAGTGTTAGTAAAGTCCTCCATGATACAAGAATTATGCATTATGAGGCAGTCTTTTTCAAATATCATTATAAGTTTCACCGCGAAGTACTACTACTACGATCGATATTCAAATAAGGTAAAATATGCTTAAAAGAAAATTGTCGGTAATGCAAAAACCTTGTATCTTGGCCAAGCTTATATAATTGGAAAATTAACAACTTAACCAGATGAGAACTAACTATTAAATGAATATAATACTAATATATTCATAACATAATAATATACTAAACATCAACACAGTAAAATATGTAGCTCATAAATACACAGTACAAATTAAATAGAGAATGCGGTAAAATATAGCTACATATGTATGTTTATTATTTTAACCCACCCCCCAACAATACTCAACATTCTTCCGGAAGTGTCCGCAAGCACCCCGTAAACATATTTTATGTGAATAGTTTGGGGTAAGGGCTAAACGTTCCGAGGCCTGTGCACTTTTAAACAATGGTCCCGACGGATCGTTGATTGTCTGTCCTTAAGAGTAGGGATGGGATGCTGCGAATTGCTGAAGTTGATGATATTTATATTTATTTGATATAGTGACGTAACGGCTGGTGGAGCCTTTTGTTTTGATCTTTGCTGTATTGTGGAAGTGCTGTAAAATAATATAGTTGATTGACTGCAATAAGATTGATAAAATTATTTTAAGTTGATTATGTGAATTGAAATTAAACTATTATAAACGGATTTTGTCGCATTGTTTATTTAACACTCTATTACATAATTTAGAAACTGTAACACTACTATACTATACTATTAAACTTTACTCATTTTAAGCTAATTAAATTAGGTATTAAAACTATTTGTATTTAAGTTTAAACTTTCCCCGACGTTTTTAATAGTTTTAATACCTAATTTAATTAGCTTTAGTAGAATACATATGTATGTTTAATTCAACAGGGAAGTAAAAGCATTTGATCACACAATATATAAAACATACAATATTTTATATAGCACCCTAATAAAAATAAACATATCGTATATTGCCAACTTTGAGAACCTTATCTCTATAAACGTCGGGGAAAGTTTAAACTTAAATACAAATAGTTTTAATAGTTTTAATATCTAATTTAATTAGCTTAAAATTAGTATAGTATAGTATTATAACAGTTTCTAAATTATGTAATAGAGTGTTAAATAAACAACGCGATAAAATCCGTATATACTCGTAGTAGTTTAATTTCAATGAATAACATTCGCGTAAACAGAAGACAATATTGATTATGTAAAATTATTCGAAAATGTTTTTGAATTATTCGAACGTCAAAGTTTTCAAATGTATTTGTAAGAAATAAATTGTTATTTTAATAACATTGATTGCTATTGAAATGCCTAATTATCTGGTGTTGATTGATTATCGATTAGCGATATGTAAACAACTATAATATATTTGTTCATGTTTGTCCAATTTCAATACGTGATTATAATTTTATTTTTTATATGTGACGGTAAAAGCAAAAAATAACTATAACATATAAGTTCGTCATAAGAACAGCGTCAAAAGATTCGAGTGACAACTGAAACAAAAAAGAGATTCGATTGATTACAGGAAAACCAAAGGAGGTATCAAGTTCTTATCAATATGTCATCAAATCATGCGTTAAAATATATGACTTATATTCGAAAAAAAAATAGTAACAAATAAATAGACATTCGAATGCGGTGTTATTTTTATTATTATTAAAACATCCGTATTTTTCTGCATGGCTTACCTCTCCGTGAAATAGTATTATATGCTAACTCAGTAAATTCACAGTAATGTAAAAATGCTGTAAGGCAGCACGCTGTATGCTAAATTGTATACGTTATGCTTCTAGCATATTTTTACATTATATGCTGTCTACTTATTTAAACAAGCAAGGTCGCAGCAACCTTAATAATACTGAAAACTCTCTACTTTACATTTTTATACAGCACTAGCTTTTGCCAGTGGTTCTACTCTCTCAGCAACAGTGCCTTTTTGGATGAAAAGATGTACCCCATGTCCTTTTTTGTACTCCTGACAACATTAATGCATAATTTCATGATGATCGGTCGGGTAAATAAGGCGTGGGAGCGTAACAAACAAACTTACATTCCTATTAATAATATTAATTAGGATTCGAATGTGAGTTATTTGATACATAAAAAGTATTGTTATTAATCTCCTACTTTTGCGCGATCGAAGCCGCCAGCAAAATCTAGTCAATAATATTACTTAGGATGTATTAATAAAGAATATTTTCACGATAACAGTTTTTTAAAGAAGATGAATTTGGTGAAATAGACAGATATAGCTTTAAATTTGTTTTACGAAACTCGCTTGCGGAAATGGACATTTAAAATCATGATAAAATTTGACTCATTAAAAATTTAATAATTTTTTCGAACCATACGTGTCACATCACTAAATGTTTGAAAGTATTCCGAAAGACTGAACAATAATGATTTAATATAGCCGCAATTCAGCCGAGATTTCATTTGAAAGAAACCCTCCCTACTTCGAAGGCTTCTATTCAATTATAGAGATAAGGTTCTCAAAGTTGGCAATATACGATATGTTTATTTTTATGAGGGTGGTATATAGCATATTGTATGTTTTATATATTGTGTGATCAAATGCTTTTACTTCCCTGTTGAATTAAACATACATATGTATTCTACTAAAGCAGATACGTTATTACTAGCGTATGCGAACAGAAGAAACATAAAAATCCCAATTGTGACGTTTTTGTATTCAAACCAAATCGGTCAAACAAATTCCCTTGAAAAATACTAAAATCGCAATTATTCGAATGATAGCTATCTTTATCTAATAAGCTCCTTCCATGTCTGTAGCTCTACTTATTAGTTCAAATTGTCATCACTTATGAGGTTAATTATAACAAAATAATCTAGGCGTCAAGTTTTTGACGTACACACATACAGGGTGTCCGGTAATTAATGGATACCTGGAAATGTCTTATAGTGGAAATGATCGCCGTTCAGAAAAAATATGAAAAAAAATCTATCCTAACTACTACCTGAGATATGTGTTTTTTTTTCTAATTACCATGTATAACTTTCTTGTATACTACGACCATAAATGAATGAAATCCATCGGATTTTTGTTGTTTTATTTCTAAACACTAATTATGCTAATAGATAGACAGTCAAAAGTATGCTATGCTAATATAGCTTGCACTTATTAATATATATTTTTTTAATTTTTCTGAACGGTCTTAATTTCTTCTATAAGACATTTCAAGGTTATCCATTAATTACCAGACAACCTGTATATTTATATATGGAAATAATGTAATTATCTGGTGTAAAAATATAATTGGATATAAAATATTCAATCATATTATACACTAGATATACACATTTGTATTTTATATCGACATTGCTGTAAGTATCGTGCTGAACATGATTTACGAATTATCTTTCTTTAAAAGCCATATGGTAAATCGTTACTGTGGCTTATGGACGCTTGAAGATCGTGACCAAATATATAATATGTCCAAACATTAAATAATAATAATCATATTAGCCCTAAATATAAAGTTTTCCACTGCTGGGTACGAGACTCTTTTGAGTGTCGGAGGGATTGGGCTATAGTCTCCAACACTGGCCCATTGCGGCAAGCTCTCAGACATGCGCATTTCCTCACGAAGATTTCCTTCACTGTTAAAGCAAGCGATAAACGAATATTTAATACCCATATAATTTTTATAAAGTTAGAGGTGCTGTGGGATAAATCTCGAAACCTCTGCGTCCAGTCCAACAGTCCCAGTAGGCTATCGCTACTAAATATAAACATAAAAAACTAGAAGCAGAAAAAGCCTAGTGGGAAACCACCAGAGGACCACGTACACGCCACGCAGAGGTCTCAAGTTCGATCCCAAGGTGCACATATCTGGCTTTTCGAAGTTATATGCGTATAAAATAGTTATCGTTTGCTTTAACGGTGAATGAAAATATCGTGAGGAAACTTGCATGACTCAGAGTTCTCCATGATGTTTTCGAAGACATGTTACTACCAACGCGCACTGGGCCAGCGTGGGAGACTATGGCCTAATGCCACATTGAAAAGAGGCCAGTGCCCAGCAGTGGAACAGTTTAAAACAGGGCTGATATTATATAAAATAACTTCAGTGAAAACACACAAGCTAAATAAACCGTAGTAAAATTTGATGTGTGAAATTAATGTCAACGTGAGGCGATTACAAGTAGTTTAGCCGTTAATGGTTTTAATGGTATGGAAAATGGGTGTTCGATCGGCCTAGTGCTTTATATTACTCGCCCAAAATTAATTGATAGCGTTGAACACAGCGATAATGACCACTAGTTTGCGTAACAAAAGCTTTAAGGTCCCTGCAATTTCATTCCTATAATGTATATAGAAGGCAAACTGCGTTATATGAGCGCTTTGTGAATAATTATGTAATTTTACACGTTAGAAGTGTGTATTTTAAAATGCTAAGGGTTTGTACTACGACCTCCTGATAGAATTTATCTATAAGATAAAAGTCTCGCCCACTCTCTTCTTTAACCTCACATGAGTGAGACAGCATGCGATTTATCTTTCGGATAACTTTTACTTGTTAGTGGTAGGAGTGGCCGTAAGACTTTACCACATTGTTTAGTTAAGTCAATATATGTATTAAGCGCTCGTGCATTTGCATAATGCTTATAAAATCCCAGTGTGAACAGACATAGGGTGTAGTTCAGAATGTTAGTATTGTAAAGTGATATTATGGTTCTGTAGATATTTTAGTATTAGATTGGAGTCAATCGACCGTATTTGTTTTGCTGTGTATCTCCTTATCTTGCAGATAAAAATGGCTCTGGATAAAAAGGGGTTGCTTTTGTTTGCCTTCTGCTGCACTTTGTTGGGAATATCGACGCCATTAGTAAAATTATTATTAGCAGTATTATTGTAATATTTGGAATAAGAGCTAGTAAAAGACCCTAGACCACCAGTCACCTTCCCACGCAATCTGAAGTGTATTGTGTGGAAGAGACACCCACTTAATATTAAGTTATTTATGTCACTAACTGTACTTGTTACTAACACTATCTGTACTGTGTCTTGTATTTGTTATAAAACTCATTAAACTGTAATCACGACAGTAATCACTCGATACCTCGCCGCAACAGTACAATCTTTACGTCCATTCTAAAAACTTCATTTAAAAAGTAATCATAACAAAAAACAACATTTTCGGGGTTTTCTTTAAGATATGAAAAGAATGTTCAAAGAAAAGTATTGTGATGAATAAATTTTGAGATGTCTGTGAAAGAACTAGAGTTGTTAGATTTTATTAAGCGAGGCTTCTTTGCGAGGTTTTTGACCTCACGTTTGTAGCAACTTTTGAGATATTTTACTTGTAAAGTATGTAGAAAAAATATTGCTTACATTGTTGTGAATATTATGACTCTTTATAGCTACTAACTACTACTCTTAGTATTTTCGTTTCGTATTCTTTATACCACGGATGGGCCAAATTATCAAAACCATAGGCTATGATGACTTACAATAGTAAAGGCGTCACTCACACGATACCGACACTAGGAAAAAAGCAGACATTTAAAGGTGAGTACGGAATTGGAAAGGTACATAGGTATTTGAGCCACCTTAAGTGCTACTTACCGGGTGAAACGCTGAAACAAATACTGATAGATGAGCCATCTCATTTGTACCATCGCCAAATAATTAGCAGCGAATCAGCCGGCTCTTTAACTAACAAATATACAATAGCATAATGGTTAAGCCATTGGATTTAGAACTGAAACGTTACAGGAACGAATCTTATCCACTGCACTATTGGCGTGAACCCAATCCCAATACAAGCATTCAACCTACCTAAAGTGTTTAATAAAAAAAATGCACCTACTTTACTCAAAACTAGCAAAAGCTTATAATCGGCTCATTATTATTTGAAAATCAGGCAGTTTTATTTTGTTTCAGTCATAATTACTAACCATCTCCAAACTAATTCAAAATGTTTTTTAGTAACCTAAAAAATATTTTCGTCTTCGGAATACATTTTTAATCTTACATCTAAAGATTTTGAGACAGATTGATTATTATCAATTCCGACCATTAGTCAACATTCAATACCTTTAAAAATATATGGGTAGCTTATTACAAGAATCTTTTGACAGACATCTCTTTGAAGCATAAAACTACGTCTGATCTCATCTGGTGACATTTACTGTCTACTGAAGTAAGTTATATCTACCTATAATAATAATACTAATAATGTCCTCCAGACCGATTTCGGTCACGGCGGCCAATCTTAACGAAGACTGGCAATCTGCGCAGGAATATTATAGTGCACAAGCGTGTGCGCAAACACAAGTGCACTCTCTGTTCCCTAACTCTCATGATCTGATGGGACGGTAATCCGACACGATCGGAGAGAGATCAGGCCCAGGACCAACGGCTTTACGTGCTACCTATAATTAGCGTCCATTCGGTTTCATTTCACTTCATTTCATTTATTTATTCATTTGCGAATATGGGTATACATTTGCAGATCTTATTAGCTAACAATTATTGGTCTTTCACCATATTCAACCATTAAGGCATGAAAAAAAAAAGAAATAAAGAGAAAAGATATTGTAATTAACATTGAAAATAATACTACATATCTAAAATAGCAATAAATTAATACTTAAGTCAGGCCGTATTAATAATTTCTTAAAATTTCAAAATAATGTCAGTTCTTAATAATAAAATGATAAAATGTCATACAATTATAAAATAAAGTTATATTCTGTCAAACAATTATAATAAAATGTCATAGCATGTAAATAAAAAATAAATATGTAGGCAGACTTCTTCCATATGGTCTTAAACATAACAAGTGTACGCTTCCGTAGGGACAGGTAGGTGTGTATACCATAAGGGCCACATTCTACCAGCTAGTCTAGCCATTTTTCTAGGACATTATAAGGGGTGAACCTATTGGCTATGAGGCACAGTACCACAATCCATGCTATAACAGACAAACCCAATAACGCTGCCAACTTGGGCATCGAACCTTACCATTCACGCCAACTTCCATGGGACCAACGAGGTTATTCTTAACATAATTGAATAAGTTTACCTTTCCAGCCACACAGCCCTTACGTCACAGCACATCTTTATTATATAAAAAAGTGACCCGCAGAACCCTTATCACGATATGCCGACGTTTTTCCGACATAATCTTTCACCGCTTTTACTTCAATATGGCCAGTTTTAATGAAAACTGTAAAAACATTACTACAACGCGGTCCAAATGAAAATTCGCTTATAAAAATAGCTGTAATGGAATACCAGAGGCTTTTTGTTTCGTTGTTCCTAGAGTCTGAGCGCTCTGAAGTGTCAAAATGGTTTATTAAGTCATTTATTAAAATGGCGTATTGCTTTAGTTCGTGGAAATCGCTCCTCAGAGCTGGATCCAATTACGCTGAAGGAAGTCTAGACGCTGAAAATGGATAAGGAAAAATAAGTAGTGGAAAAATTGCCATCGTAAAATGGACGGATAGTCTCAATGGGTAAATAAAAATAATGCTTCTAACCACTCGTTAAGTTCTGGTCTCTTGACAATCGTGAGTAGCTAAAGCAATCTCAATTGGGTTCTAAATGGTTTTACCATTATTTTATGTCTTGCCGATTTACATCAAATATTTGAGAAAATATTATTATATCTTAAATATAATATTATCCAAAAATTATGCCTAGAAGCTTTGATTGTATATTATTTCATTGAAAGGCATAACTTGGAGGGCGACGGAATATATTCACACGTATGGATGGCAACTAGCCTCATTCATTTGTATGAGATGATGATCCCTGCGTGCATGGGCATGCATCAGACGGACGGACGATCCCACCACTGATTTTTTATGGTATAGGAGGCAAACGAGCAGATGGATCGCCTGATGGTAAGTGATTACTGTCGCCCATGGATACCCGCAACACCAAAGGAGTCACAAGTGCGTTGTAAATTTAAAAGACTGGCTTTTAAATTTGCCTCTCTCCTCCCGGAGGGAAGGAGAGGGTTGGGCTTCTGGTACTCACCGGTCACTTGACGAAACACAACGCAAACGCTATTTCACGGCAGTTTTCTGTGTGGCCGTGGTATCACTCCGATCGAGCCCATTCGTGCTGAAGCGTGGCTCTCAAACCGAATAGAACCACTATCTGCCATTGTGTGCGGGTGGTGCTGATTGATGTTTGCAAAGCCCTGCATCACACAGGAATTACAGTTAGAGCGGAATATGCTTTTTTAAAAATAGAACGTGTAAAAAAAATGGACTGGACACAACTCTTTCGCACAGTGCACGCACAGCCCGGTCAGATTCCAAGATGTATAAATTCCATACAAATACATACCTATGCACTTTAACTGTATTGACAACTCAATTTTCCTTACCGCATTTTAAAATCATAGTCATACGGAGTCATAATTATGATATATTCGTGGCGCAGCTGTAGTGAATACGACTGCTGTGCACGAGGTCTCGGGTTCGAATCCAATTCCGGCCAAAAAAAAGTTATAGAGTTTCCTGTTCAGAAATCTCAATAGCAGACCGGAGTTAGGAAGTTTGTGGTTTTAGACGCCCCTGTGCCTCGGAAAGCACGTACAGCCCTAAAGTGCTGCGCCTGACCTCACTCCGGTCGTGTCGGATTACCGTCCCATTGGACCATAAGAGTTAGGGAACAGAGAGTGTACTTGTGTTTGCGCATACACTTGTGCACTATAATATCTCCTGCGTAGTTGACCAGTCTCCGTTAAGACCGGTTGCCGTGGCCGAAATTCGGTCTGGAGGACATTATATTTATTCTTACACGTAATGTTGGGTCGTATCCTCATCTGCCATTATCATACATGAAAGATACGCCCGCAACTCCACACATTTACTCATTTCAGTCTACATCATGGTTTAAAGCATGTAAATAAGCTGCAAGCCGCTGTTCAATCCACTACATGTCGGCTGTCAGACGCAACCCAAAAACCGCGCAGCTATTTATTAGTACAAACTCCGACAAATTTCACGGAGTTAGTAACAAATATTCGTGTTAGTAGCAAATTTAAATGGAAATTAATTCTTGTATTGTGCAAATGCGGGTACTGCAGATGTACAATGTATTCACTGGCTCAGCAAATATTAAATAAGGCTTAAGCTCACTGTAGGTGAAAGAACGGTAGACGGTTTCCATCAATTTAGGACTCGACAAAGTGGTGCTTAGTACTGTCTTACTTAAAACAAATATAAAATAATAGGTTTTGCCCTCAACTTCCCCTGCGTTAATGCAGATTTCGTAAATCTTTATATATATAAATCTTCTGTGCGTGTGTTTCTAATTAAACTCCTCCTAAACGGCTGGACTGATTTTGATGAAATTTTTATGTGTGTTCAAATGGATTCCAGAATGGTTAAGAAAGTTTTTTTTTCTTTTTGTGTGGGACAACATCTTTTGGGTCCGCTAGTAAATTATATTATAATTTTGGAACAGCATTTTACTGGATCCATCAGGATCACTTTCCTTTAATAGTAAAAGACATACGGTACAGATACAGAAAAATTTTGGGTATAAATCCCTAATAACATGTATGCGAAATTTCATGATGTTTGATCAAGTAAGGTAAAGTTAAGACGTAAAAGCGTAACAAACAAACTTACATTGCCATTTATAATATTAGTTAAGATTAAAATTAAACTGCTTAACATGGATTTTATTACAGTTAATTTTAACCTATTGAGTGGCAGCGGCACACCGGCGGCCAGATACAATAGTTAATTAGAAATAACATATATGCAGCCTCAAGCCTATATGATCAAAGTTAAAGGCCGAGATATATAACAACATTTTGCCAGTTATGGTTTAAGATTCCATGTAAATGGGAGCGAGCCTATTCCCAGATTCCCTCCGTCCGTCCTAAGACAGAAAAACCCAGTAATACTTTGCCCGCACCGGGATTATATAGACGACAGGCAGTCGCATACGCCACCAAGTAAATTATTAAAAATCAAATATTGTCTTATGTTTACGCGAATGTTATACATTGAATTTAAACACTTTATGCGGATTTTATCACGTTGTTTATTTTACTTTAAACACTGTTATTACATAATTTTGAAAAATCTTAGTCTCCCCGTGAACATGGCTGCTGTAAAGCAACCGAAACGTCGGAGCAAAGTGTAAACTTAAATATAAATAGTTTTAATTAGAAAATATATATTAAATAGTAGTAAAATTCAATAATAGTAGTGTAAGAGTTTTCAAAATTATGTGTAACAGTGTTTAAAGTAAAATAAACAACGCGATAAAATCCGTATAAAGAGTTTAATTTCAATTATTAAAAATCTCTTTAATGTAGTGTAATGTAATAATGGCGCTTTTTCGACTCCCTTCTTCAGCAATGTAAGACCGTACTACATTGATAAGACCTGCGTTTTTGGTCCGGTGCCGTAAATGATAACTTGTTAGCATATTTGAACATGCAATCGCAGTTGTAAATATTTTACACTAAAATCTATTTTGATTGTGAATTAGGTACGTAAAATCTTTTTATAACACTTTATTGCTCGTGTAAATGGATGCATACATAAGTAAGTTATGGCCCGGTCGCAAAATTAGTAGAATACAAGTATTGTACGGTCATATCTTTTTATTGCATCATAGGCATGATGGCGTAGTGGATTTAGATTGCTTTGTTTGTAAAGTACATCCTGATACAGAAATCAAATCCCAGTGTTTACGCCCAGTTCTCTTAAAAAGAACGTAATGCAGCACTAGTGAATGTAGGGGCTCGATCTCGCAGTCGCCCAACCTAAGAATGAATACCGAGACCACAGACAAGTGAACAATAATTATAAGTTTATTCAATAAGTTAGAGTTCAGGAAATCTACGATTAAGACCTTCTACATTTTGAAGAAAAGGGTTTCAAACATTATATTTGCAACATTATACGACAGCTGCACAGAATTTGCAGTTATGTGCGAAAGACATACTACTAATTAATTAATACCAATATGTAATTTCAATAATTTGCATGTATTTATTTAAAATTGTATTAATGTCATTAAATAAATTTTGCACGCCACATATGGCAGAATATAGTACATATTTAAAAAATGACTACCTGTATACCTGAACCATATTCTAGAAAATAAAGATTAATAATATAAAAAAATGCTCGTCCTCTATTACATAGCTAGCAAACTGTTTGTGTAATAGAAAAGAAAGAAAGAAAATAATTTATTTGACATATACCACATACACATAATAACAATTATAGAATAAAAAGAAACAAGTACAAAAATAAACATAACGAAACAAAGCCAAAACAAAAAACAAAATAAATATAAAGTAAGTGTCAACAATAGTGTCAAATAGGGCCCAGTTCAGCATTTGTCAGACGAAAGCCTAACGCTGGTTGTCACCTGGGCCCTTCAGTAACTCATTCACTCAAACTATTTATAATATAAACAAAGAAAATAAAATTTGCCTACCCCTTCGACAGGCCTGAGATATGTAGTCTCATATAGGTACAACTTCATTTTGACGAAATTATAAGTCGCATATTAAATGACAATACAAACAAAGAGTTGACAACAACAAGACGTCTCCAAACATCTAAAAATATAAACTAGTTCTAAAATATTTTATTAATTTTAGTTCCATAAATTCTCTGATTACAATCTCCCAAGTCGTATACGTGGTTGGATACCTATAGCAGCATCTGATACCAAAACTCTTATGGAGAGGTACTTGAGAAGTAAGAGTACTTCACTCAGTACAGTTTCACCTTAAGGAGGTGTTCTCAGGGTTCAAGAGCCTAGAAGGTTTCCAACAAGTGTAATAACGTGGAAAGAATTTACATCAAAATGACTTCGGTTGTGTATTTATTTTTGTTACTGTAAGAAATATTAGACATGATCCTTTTTTAATATAATTTAGAAATGGAAAAGTTTTTAGATATTTATATAATCTTTGAAAGTTAACCCACTTGGTTTATTGACTGGTTTGATTGCCTCAGCGGCGGAGCGATAAATCTCAGCCGTCGAAATGTGGATGCAGTGCACCTTTGCCTATTTCTTCAGGTATATACGCCTGAGATTTTATGAAAAGACATAAAGAAAAACCACAAATTAATAAAATATTTAGCAATCGTATTGATGAAAAACATTAAATTAAAGAGTAAATAATACAAATGCAAAACTTCGTTGATAAAATCATATTTAAGGGTCTTAAAAATTTTAAATCTCATATTCGAATTTCGAGTTGATAAGGCATCATATTCGATTTAACAATAAAAAAATATCAATTGTTATTCGAATGCACGCAAATAACTGAAATACAAGTAATTATTATAAAATAATTTGTTTGTATATCAATAGTTTGTTATCTGAAATAAATACAGAATAAATACTCTTGATAAAATATAAAGAGCAAACGCAATTACTTCTAATATTAAGCCCTAGCCCAGAGGTCTCGTAAAATGAATTGTCATAAATATGTATCCAATGTAACTGCTATTGTTGGACCTCTAAATATCAGCAATGTGGGTGGCAGCCACAATATTGTTGAAATAATAATATTGTATATTAACTCGTATGACAAAGGTAAAGGTTGGGGTTCGACGTCTGCGTCTTTTGTATTGATATAACAAACTTGTTGGACAAGTTGTTTAAACGTGAACGCGTGCCTTACCATTAGAATATGGTTCTTGGTATGAATAAATGTGTAAGCAATCATTATAACGTTATATGCTTATACCTTGTGACGTATGAGCTAGAGTGTCCATGTCGTGTGTTCTATTAAGCGAAGTGCCGGCAATAATTCGCTAACTTGACACAACACTACTTTTCTGTAACTACACGGGAGTCGAGAACTGCATCTTCTATGTTGTAGCATGCTTACCACTTATTCCGTATAAGCAACTGGCAACTGTAAACGTCAGACGTCGAAATCGTGCCTTAAGAACTTATTTTACTTTTAAATTAGTTTTATTTAATAATAAATATATTTAGTACAATAAAATAGTATATTTGTGACCAAAGAAGTGTTTTATGCTGTGTCCTAAGTCGGATCCACGAATCTACATAAATTACTGGTCGTAAGAGCTCATCACTGTGACAACGGACGAAATTTGAACATTCATCGTGTAAACCCGGGGGAGTATTCTACTTTTTAAAGCCCTTACAGACACTCCACAACACTTGTTTACTCTGCTCATTATACTGTGAGCTTCGTCCACCACACACCGGCACAATTTTGTCTCCTTTTGCTTGACAATAGGTGGAAGCAAAATTGACGACTAAACACTCGCCCCACGCATGCATACACTCATATTTCTACTTCACATCAAGCTACTAATATTACTTAAATGCTTTTGCGTGCATTATTATGTAAATTCTCTTTATAATTTCGCCTTTTCCCTTAAATTTATTTTTTAGCTTGACCCTCCATGTAGAAAACAAAAAAAAACGAACTTCATCAATACTTATCTTTTACAACTTAATAATATAACATTTCTTATCAATTTCTCAACTAATACTAGTTAAAGCTTTTCTTTTTAATTTTTTTACATCACTGTATGTTCATAGTTAATTTTCATTAATTTAGGTGTATAAAGCTAACTGTCCAATCCCACTTTTCTTTTTCTATCACTCATTTGTTTCTTACTCTAAATTTTTAGGTGCTTGGTGATTTGTTCATCCCAGGACCAACAATGAGCACACAAATGATGACCCGTAAAGCGACAGCCAAGGATACTGAAAATAAGTTAAAGTTAGCACTACTAGAATTGAAGAAATATAAGGATGACAACCATATGTTGTTGAAGGAACGTAGCGACTGTGAAGATGAAATGCAAGCAGTCAATAATAAGGTATTCGAGCTTAAAAGGCAACTGACAGAACTCCATATAGAATATATGGATGTCTTGGACCAGCGGGACCGATTAGAAGATGAAGTTAGATCCTTCAGTAATTGTAGTGATATTTTTCTAGGTCACTGAGCCGCAGTACTGAGCTTGAAGCAAACCTGAATGAAGCTCACACTAAAATTATTACTTTAGAACAAACTATTCAGATGCTCAACAGTACTGCGACTTAGAACCTCTACTCAGAACTCCTGGGGGAAAAAACTAGTATATTAAATAGTAATAAAAATAAACTTAGTAATGTTTTTATTAAAAGTACTAAGAAATTGAGAAAATACCTTAAGTTAAATAAGTTAATTAAAAATTTAAATATTAATCTTAATAAGTTAAACAAGGTTAGGAAGGTGACACGGCATAACAGTGAATTGGTGAAGGAGAATGAGGCTTTATTAATAAGTTTAGAAAAAAGCAATGATCAAATAGTTGCCAGTAGGTTACAGTATGAAGCACATACAGCTGAATTAAATCGTCAAATTAATAATTTAGAGGAACGGCTTACTAGAATCAGTCTTAAGCACCATAAAGAAACATCAGAATATATTTTGAAGTATGAGGAAATTGCCAGAGTTGGTAGGGAGAACATAGAACAGGTTCTCTCACTAACAAATAACAATCTTTGCGGTAAGTGCTTATAGGCTACACCTAATAACAACCTGTCACCTGTTTGTGATTTGGATTCAGTAAACAGTGGTATCACCTCCTTTTCTGATCATGAAGATATGTCTGTGTCTTCTTTGATGAATAACATTAATAAAAATATATTCATGTTTTCTGACCAAATAGGGGTAGGTTTTAGTAGGCTAATTAATTCTTATACAGAGTCGCCTTGCATAAATGTTTGTTCCCCTGGGGCTAGGTTAAGTTCTTTAATTGATAAGTTAAAAACTACAAAATTAAATGCAGAGTCAACAGTCATATTTCTTTATGGTGACAGCTTATCTGTCACTAAAAAAGAGGCAATTCATTTGACAGAGGTAACAGAATCATTACATTATAGAGTAGGGTGTAACTTTATTCTTTGTGCATTACCATATTCCTATGTACTAACAAATGAACAAAATAGAAACATTGAAAAACTTAATTTACTTTTTTACAACAGTACATGTTACAACAATTATAGTTTATTCTTTGACACTAATAAGTTTATTAGTAAATTTTTATTAACTAAAGATACAATGTATCTATCTTTTTATTATAAAAAGCAACTTGCTAAATTATTAGCATTTAATATATGTAGTGACTCAGGTACCAGTAGGGTAGTGAAGGTTTTAGGACATAGTAGTATTACTACTACAAATTTTCATATTGACACTTCTAGTAGTTTAAACTGTTAGATGAGACAAAGGATAGGCAGACACGCAGTATTAGACTAATTCATCAGAATATTCAGGGTCTATCCGGCAAGGAGTTAGAATTAGATTTATTTTTTAAACAACATAACATTAAAATATGTTGCATAACGGAACATTGGTTAAAACCTAATCAATTAATATTTAATAACGAATATTATTCAATTGTAAGTGCGTTTGCAAGAAAGAATTCTATACATGGTGGCTCTCTAGTATATGTATGTAACAATCTAAAATGTAAAGAACGTAAAGATATAGTAAATCTTTCTATCGAGCGCACTGTAGAATTATCCTGTGTGGAATTAAAGCAACATGTCATAGTTTGTGTGTACCGACCACCGCAGAGTGACTTTAGTGCATTTGAAATCGTAATAGAGGATATTTTAAAACACTTGAGTTTTAGTAATAGGCATATAGTAGTGTGTGGTGATTTTAATGTTAATTTACTTGAGCAGTCAGCTCTCTCTTTGAGACTTATTAGTTTATTTGGATCATTTAACTTAAGGCATTTATTTTTTGAACCCACTAGGATTACTTCACATTCTGCGACTTGCTTAGATAATGTATTTTGCGACTGCCAATTTCTTAATAGGGCCATATTAAGTGAACTGACATCTGACCACTGTGGGCAAAAGGTAGTATTTCCTGTGAGTACAATTCATAAAGAGAATAAGGTCACGTGTAGACCGATGGCATCCGATCGCTTAAAGGAATTTAATGATAACATATGTGCCAAAGTTGTCAATATGGACCTTTCTCTGAATAATCCAGACGAACTATATGAGTCTTTACTTAACATAATTACTTTAGAATATAATAATATTTTTAAATGTAAGACCTTTAGTCAGAATAATAAGATTAAGTTTTGTGATTGAGCAACATCTGAGATATATAGAAGTAGAGCAAAACTATACGAATTATATGGTATGAAACAATACAATTTCGATCCAAATTTTATTCAATATGTTAAAAGTTATTCAAAATTATTTAAAAAGACTTGTGCCACTGCCAAGTCCCTTTACCTAAAAACTAAAATTGAAAATTCTAATAATAAAATTAAAACTACATGGAACATTATAAACAATGAAACAGGTCGCAGCAAGGTGCGTGATAATAAATTTAAACTGAATGTAAATAATAGCGTAATTTCAAATAATTTGGAAGTAGCCGATACATTCAATAACTACTTCACAAAAATACCTTTAAATACAACTAGTACCCTTAGGTCTTGCCCAGCTCGAGCAGAATACTTGGTTAGGGGCAGCGTGGAAGAGTGCAAGACACAATTTAGTTTTGAATGTGTACATCCGTATGATATAATAAAAGTATTTAAGTCGCTCAATTCAAAAAAATCAGCCGACTTCTGGGGTATATCTGTAAAATTAGTTGCAAGTATTATTGTTAATATAGCGCCACACCTAGCCGCAATATTCAACGGATGCATTGATGTGGGCATTTCTCCAAATTTAATGAAATGTAGTAAAATAATACCTTTATTTAAAAATGGATGCAAAAGTGACCCTAGTAATTTTAGGTCAATTTCAATATTACCTGCTATTAGTAAAACATTTAAGAAAATTATATTACAGCAATTAGAGAGCCACTTTAGTGTAAATAATTTATTTCATGCAGATCAATATGGTTTTAGAAAAGGCCGTTCTACGATAGATGCCGGTGTTACGCTTTTAAGACATACATTCAGTGCCTGGGAAAATTCGCAAGATGTCATTGGCGTATTCTGTGATCTCTCTAAAGCCTTTGACTGCGTTGACCATCATACGCTGTTGCGAAAACTCGAGCATTATGGCATCAGAGATACTGCACTTGACTTAGTTGGTTCCTACCTAAGCAATAGACTACAATACGTTGATATCAACGGAAGTAGATCTTCTGGATTACCAGTCACAATGGGCGTGCCACAGGGCTCAATTTTAGGACCCTTTCTGTTTTTAGTGTACGTAAATGATTTGCCGTTCTTCGTGCAAGATTTGTGTGACATTGTTTTATTTGCAGGTGACACATCTCTTATTTTTAAAGTAGACAGAAGAGCAACAAATTTAAATAGTGTTAATGATTCGCTCGCGCACATCCTGAACTGGTTTACGTCGAATAATTTACTACTAAACTTTAAAAAAACAAAATGTATCAAGTTTATATTGCCAAATGTAAAGAGTCCTAACATAAATATAAATTTAAATAATGAAATTATTGCTTTCGTACAATCAACAGTTTTTCTAGGTTTGACTTTAGATCATAAAGTTCAGTGGGGCGCTCATATATCGTGTCTTGCAGGGAAACTTAGCTCAACCGCATATGCAGTTCGGAAAGTAAGACAGCTTACTGATGTAGATACCGCGAGACTAGTATACTTCAGTTACTTTCACAGTGTCATGTCCTATGGTATATTATTGTGGGGCAAGGCAGCTGATATCGAGACAATTTTTATTCTTCAAAAGCGTGCAGTACGTAGCATTTATAATTTAGGACCACGATTTTCCCTGAAAGATCGATTTAAAGAAATAGGCATACTTACTGTTGCGTCGCAATATATATTTGCTAACATTATGTTTATTAAACATAATATTCACTTATATAATAAAAATAGTGATATCCATAACGTAAATACTAGAAATAAACATAAGTTAGTAGGCCCATATCATCGTTTACATAAAGTTCACAATACATTTGCGGGACTCGGTATACGTTTTTTTTAATAAACTACCTATTAATATAATAAATTTGCCATTACTTAAATTTAAAAGCGCCGTTAAAATACAACTTATTCGGAAGGGTTATTATTCAGTCAATGACTACTTAAATGACAAAAACTCATGGAACTAGTTGCTTGTTGCATACAGGATTTAAAGATCTGTATTACTTTTAAGTCAATTTAGTAATGTAGTGGTACCTCGTGATTATTTGTGATGTTAACAAGTAACTTGTTTCTTAATTTGATTATTATTGAAGAATATAAATGCACAACCACATTTAGTCACGGACTGCCTTTGCATTGTCACAAAGTGTAAGTGTATGCGCCATTATGCCATCTTACTGCCTATTTTAGATTTATATTAAAACATATACCTTAGCCGAAATTATTTAATCTCTATAATATTATTAAGTTATTACTGTTTTTATTTTTAGTTTTTTTATAGTCTGTAGTATATGGCATAATGGCTGCAACACCTTGTTAATCTGAGTTGTAAAATACTGAAATTATATTTAATTGGCGATTTAAAGAGTGGCCGTGAGTTTCTTGCAGGTTTCTTCTCATAGGCTCAACCCTTTGCCTGAACCTAGCAACTAACCTAAATGTAGCTTCAGTAACTTAGTAAACTCACTAACCCGTATATTTTGACGTTCATAAGTGTTACTTTGTGACCTAAATGAATAAATGATTTTTGACTTTGACTTTGCCAGTCAAATGAAGATGCCGATGTGATGTCTGTAGTGAGGTCAGCGTATACAGTAGTAAAATAAAATATTAGCAACTAAGTAGTGTTTCAATTTTATTTTTGTTTGTCTATTCTTTTTGTAGTATTTTCTTAATTAATACTATGTTCGTTTTACGAGTACTACTCACGTAATGTGTTTATAGTGTGCGCGAGAACGCTGATACCCTAAACACAAGTTAAATCTTATTCTGGTTACCAGAATTTATCGTAAATAGTAAATATCGTGTTTGTGACGCTGTTATTGTATTTTTGTGTCCCACTGCTGGGCAAAGGCCTCCCCTCTCAATCTCCACTGCTCTCGCTCCTGAGCTACGTCTTGCCACCTCTCCATAAACGTTTCTATGTCGCCCCGCCATCTCCTTCGTGGTCTGCCCCATCACCTACGGCCACCAACACGCACTGGACTAGCGTGATGGGTTAAAGGTCCAAACCCCCCTGTTAATATATGCCAAATTAAGAAAATTAATCTTATAATTATTTGTTTCTCTTTCACGGGTATTTCCTTAATACGTTAGGAAAATACCTGGCCCTTTGGGAGGCTTACACGGAGACATGGATCCAACGTGAAGAGGCCCTTCGAGAGTTTTAATCAAAGGTGGGATGGAACACCTTTAACGGCACTAGCCGCAGCAGGCGTAGGACTATTGCTACGTATGGATTCTAATATATGGGCTATGGGCAAGCCAGCAGTAGAGGGCAACATCGGTGTGAGCGGCTAGGGATTTCGAGCAGTGCGGCGCCGGTTTCACCATCACGGGTATCGTGACAACAGAGACCCGGAGCGGGTTTCCCCGTAGTTATGCCCTTGAAAATGACACTTCCATCCCCAACCTTATTTTTATTATACTGACTTCCTGTTCTGCAGAGTTTAGAGGCACGAATGTTATTCCTAGTGCTGTAAGAGTACTACGCCTGTTTCCCTAAGAGTTAAGCAGAGATGTATTAGTCATATTTCAGCAGCTATCGTTTTAGGTTCAACGTAAATAGTGGCCAACCTATTGTCGTCTTCTGGGCAAAGTTCCAGACTCCGTGCTGCCCTTAAGAATCTCTTGATACCTATTGCTTCATATGTAGTTATTTAAGAATAGCCTGAATAATTCAGTTAAAGCCTTTACTTCAATACTACTTATCGATAAAATATCCGTCACTACCGGCTGATATCGGGTTGTATCCGGATAGGCTCTTTGTTCACTCGATTTATTCACGAGCCGGATATCCGGCAGGGTCAAACGACCTCCGAAGAGGATTTTTTTACCTTTAGGTATAAAATTTACGGCGAGCCAGGTAAAATAGATAGATCATGATGTTTACTTAGCTATCAATATAAGATGGTATACTTGGAAAGAAAATGGAATTTGTTTTTGCTTGAATACTTTCCTTTTATTATTTTCTCTTCCTCTCTTTAAATGTGTTTCCTTGACAATGGTTTATTTTTTAGACTGCCGTGGTGGTGTAGCCATAATGTATGTGAGTGCTGTGAGGTCTAGGGTTCGAATCCCGGGTCAGGTCCAAAGAGTTATTGGGTTTTTCTGACATGGAATTCTCAGCAGCAGCTCGGAGTTAGGAACTTGACGGTTATATACCTCGTGCCTCGGAAAGCACGTGAAGCCGTTGATTCTGCGCCAAATCTCGGTGTTGTCGTGTTGATTTTCCGTCTTATTGGATTTAAGAGTGCTGTCACAGAGAGGGCACTTGTGTTTGCGCTCACACTTGTGTACTATAATATTTCGTATGCAGTTGGCAAGTTCGCGTTGAGATTAGCCACCGTGACCGAAATTTGGCCTGAAGGACCTTATTTTAACTAAAGATTTCGAGTCACGTCTTTTTCATTTGGAGTACCTACTGTAATATTAGTGGAATTACTCCGTCGGTGGCAAAGCGGTACTAAATGCAACTGCTTCGGATAAGGTCTATGGTTTAAATGCCTGATCGGGAATATTTATGATTTTCTGTTAAAAATATCTGATCGTACTATATTTATAATTCACATTTCATGTTGGCACTCTGTATTATATGTCAACTTAACGCCTAGAACGGTGACCATTCATAAACATAGTAGAGCGCATTTACGATTGATCTCTCGACCTAATGAAAATCTATAATTCTTGCTTGTCAGAGATTTTTAGAATCGAGCCAAGCGAAGCTTGCCTTGTAAACAACAGCTTGTGTTCAGTAGCACTTTTCCCTCTATCTTGCATCATCTTGCTTTATGTTGTACATATAATACAGTTCTGTTAGTCTTGAGGAATATAGCGGCATGATCTTATCTTATCTGGATCCGGGGGCCAGTCATTGTAGACCGGCGACACTTCGACCCAGTGGGATCTTTTGTGTAGGCCTCGAGGTTTATCCCTGAGCTATCTCCCTATGAATGTACTACATCAGTCGCAGCGTACACTTCAGAGGGAGAAGCCTGAAGTCTTCAGGGTTCGGATATGCCAATCCCATCAGACCCATCCTTAATCCGGCCAACGCGTCACATTCACACAGTAGGTGTAATATGGACTCGTCTTGGTCATCACAGGCTCTGCAGATAGAATTGTTTGACAATCTCAATCTGCACAGGAAGTCGTTGGTGCCAAAATGACCAGCAAACGCTCCTGTGAGTAGGCGTATTTGGCCCTTGTTGTACCCGTAGAACTTCCGGGTAAAGCCTGTGGCTCTGTTTGCAATGAATTTCTCGGAGTGTTCCAGACCCCTAAGGGCCATCCACTCTAGCCTGTGTTTATCATTGCCATGTGCATTCAAAGCTGCCTTGATGGTACTCTCAGAGAGACCTACGAATGGCTCGAGGCCTACAAATAGTTGCTCCGAGCTCTTCTTGGCTAATACATCAGCCTCCTCATTACCCTGCACCCCTGCATGTCCCGGAACCTACACCAGCCTGACTGTGTTTTCCTTGCCAAGTTTGTTAAGGGCTTTAACACAGTTCAGGACCAGTGCTGAGTCCACCCTACAGGAGTTCAGAGCCTTAATTCTTGATTGTTTATAATCTCAGTGACAGTCAAGCTGCTCAGCTTGACTGTCACTGAGAATATTAACAATCTTGTCAGTGACATTGTTGTTAATATTCTCCTGCGCACAGGCAATTATAACATAGGTTTTCGCCTGGAAGACCGTTGCATATTTGCCCATGCTTTGGTTCACCTTGCAGTCGTTGGCATAAATACCAGCGCCTGATCCTGTTTCCATTTTGGAACCATCGGTGTACCAGATGAGACAACCCTTCTCAGGGGATTGTAGACCTCGTCTCCATTCGTTCCTTGTGGGGACCTTTATTTTAAAATTCTTTTTGAATATGTGCATTGGTTGCATTTTGTCACATCCCATGCTCATAATCTCTTTAAGATCCTTCGAGATCTCCAGTTTTGTGTGTCGAGTTACTGGCATGTTGACGCTCCACAGCCCATGTATAGAAAGTCTATGTAGCGCCTTCATCGCCTCTTACTCCACAACAATGTGTAGCGGCGTTAGGTCCAGTAGGATCTCTAACGCAGCCGTTGGCGTAGTAGGGAACGTCCCTGTTATAGCCATGCAGGCTAATCGGTGCACCTTCGACAGCGCTTTCCTGCATGTTGCTAGTTTGGTTCTTGGCCACCAGACAACGCTTCCATATGTGATTATGAGTCTTATCATCATCGTGTATAGTCACTTGATGACCTTGGGCTTCAGGCTCCAGGTATTGCCATACGTAGAACGAATCATACCGAAGACTCGCGGGGCCTTTATTATGGCTTTGTCTACATGAGGTTTCCACGTTAGCTTGTTATCTAAGGTCATGCCTAGGTACTTCACCTCCGTGGACCATTGTAGCTGTGTACCATACATGGATAGAGTTCTCAAGCCAGTCAGATCTCTCATCCTAGTAAACGGCACGACAGTAGTTTTCCCTGGGTTGATCGATAAATGGTTACTACTGCACCATTTTTCTACCATACCCAGGGCCCTCTGCATGAGACTGGATACTGTGCTCGGAAATTTTCCATTGACAAGTATCACCAAGCCATCCGCATATCCGACCGTTAAGTACGGACCTTTGTTGAGTTGTTCTAAGAGTGAATTAACCACCAAGCACCATAAAAGTGGTGAGAGTACTCCACCCTGAGGGCAGCCTTTGGTGGTCATTGCAATCATTTCATCCCCTAACAACTCAGACCTAATAATTGTTCCGCTGAGCATACAATCGATCCACTGGAAAATGGTTGGCTCTATGCCATGATTTGCCGATGCCACACTAATGGCATCAAAGGTGGTCCGATCGAAAGCTCCCTCAATATCCAGGAATGCAGCAATCCATACTTCCCGGTTATCTAATGCATGTTCTGCCTTATTTACCACAAAATGCAGTGCCGTCTCAGTGGATTATCCCGACTGGTAGGCACATTGTAGCCCGTGGAGTGGAAATTTACTCAATGCTCCCTCCCTGACATGTCTATCTACTAACTTTTCCAGGGCTTTCAAGAAGATCGACTCAAGACTAATAGGTCGGTAAGCGGCATGATAAATGTATATTAAAATATTATTTATGAAACATGAGATGTGGGCAAGCAGACGTGAGTATCTCTTAAAAAACGATCCCGTCGCAGCGTATAAGATCCTTTCTGTATAACATTTTCTGAAATATAGTGCACTTTCCTTGTCTTGTTAGCAACATAAGCCTTGAATTTTTACGGCTTTCGTGTTATTTTCTTCCATGTTATTGTATAACGAAGTAACTATGGTATGCGTATATTTACTGTCTCAGTGGTAGTGAATGCGAATGCTGTGCATGACTACTTGGGTTTGATTTCTAGGTTGGGCAAAGTATTATCGGGTATTTTGGGAAGAAATTTTCAGTAGCTATACCGAGTCTGGACCTGTGCCCGGCCAATATTACATAGGACCTAAAAACATTGGCAAAATGTTGGTGTAATACATGATTCCTATTTTTTTGGGGATATAGGCGTATAGCTATATATATTTATTATCAATAAGTAAACAACGGTATTAAAAATAAAGACACTCGTCGAATATAGAACCTTCTTCCACTTAAATACGGTATTACTAAAATACTCAGTCGTTTCGAATGCCTAGAGCTATAGATTTGAATCAATGTTCCAGAGAAAATCCTAAGCGACCCACTCGAACCCTTCCTGACAATTATCCAAGTCTTAATGTGACAGACCCAATTTTTTAGCGACATCCCACATTCACTCTAATTGATACAACGTCAAATTGTTACAAACCATACCACTCGAAATTGAACGTTATTACCTTCAAATAAGGTTGTATTTTTAAAGCAGTCCTTTGAACCCTCGTGTGTTTAATGGACAATGAATTGATTGATGACCCACATAATTGTGTATAGGTAAATTGGTAATGTTGTTTAGCTTGCCTTCTTTATGCTTTATTGACTTGTTAGATTGGATGAGGAGTTTCAAGACTGGTTCCTAATGTTAAAAGGTCGTATAGATTAATAAAATGTTTGTAAACTTGTCATTCTATGACCTTATGAGTCTAAGAATCGCTCTTTATAACAACAGCTTATTATATAATAAAACTGTGCATTAACTACATATACTAATAGACGGACAAACGTATATGAACTGCTGGGATTGGCTGACTGAATTAGCAAC
This sequence comes from Catocala nupta, assembly GCA_963675205.1. Taxonomy (NCBI): domain Eukaryota; kingdom Metazoa; phylum Arthropoda; class Insecta; order Lepidoptera; family Erebidae; genus Catocala; species Catocala nupta. The sequence continues at coordinate 6,628,627 of OY776084.1, read as the reverse complement.
GGCTAATCAATTCCCTTGGCATGAGTTTTATTTCAACGTGTCGTTCAAGAAACTGGTTTTTAAATGCCTTTTTATTATGTCTGTTTTCCGTTAATTGACCAGTTAAACTAAAAGCACAAAATATGTGCTTTTAAATAAAAGTGCAAGATTTTACTGGTTACTGATTACACGTTTTTGAGAAGCTTGTCTCAGATAACAAAAAAGCCGTTTATTGGCCTGCTTATGAAGGATCACTAGACTGAGTATTTCATATTGTGAAACAAAAATTGGATTGCGAGAGACTGAGAAAGTTTCCATAACGTAGAACTAATTTTAAAGATAAGGCACGCTCTTTAAACGGTGTGCAAGTATGAGTAATGCTTCTAAAGTTTCGATTTCTTTAAGTATATCTCTGTTTTTCATCAAACCAGCTCTACAATAAGGTCGTGTTCTGTTCTATAAAAGTTATGTTCTACAGAAGCAAAAACTGCCTGAACAGATTTATGATCCACTAGAATTTGTCCGTGGCTTAGGTTTGGTTAGTAAAAGTACTTTTTTCTGGATGAAAGGTACCCTATGTCCTTTTCTGTTCCCCTGGCAACGTGTATGCGAAATTTCATAACGATCGGTCGAGTACTTAAGGCTTGAAAGCATAACAAACAAGCAAACTCAAATTCGTATAAAAAAAATAGGGTCGATTTTCTTCCCTTGTCAGGAATGGGTTCATTAACAATACAAAAAGATAGATATATAGATTTAGCAAGTAATCTGAACAAAACTGTCGAAGTGAAACTGAAGTGACATGATCACAGATATTGAGTTAAGAAGGTAACTTGTGTCAACCTCATTGGGACTTGTTTAAGTGGAAAAACTACAAAAGTAGTTGGATATTTGTTGGCCATCACTAACTTGTTCTGATAACGAGGAACAAAAATGTGACACTAGTTTTCACACAAATTGGCGGAGTTATGAAACTTAGCGAAACTATACTTTTTGTATTACTTTCTTGACATTTAAGATGACATGTCTGTAAATTATTTTTGGATAGGCGGTAGTGATTTTCGGTCTCACTTTGCTAGATATTTTTGAGATCTTACATTATAAGGCTCTCTTCCGGCTCTCCCGTACTTCGAGCCTACCGACCTAAACCCTACGGTGTGTCAACTCGCTGCCTTGTTTAGTGGAATAAGGGTCAGTCCAATTGCAACCCGCCGGGTAACTTGTCTGACTTCGTAATGCAAGTAATCAATTTTGCTAACTGAAAATCCTAAAAGCAATGCTTGATGATGAAAGTAAGATCTCGTACCTACGTGTTAGCGTCATTATATTACGGGATCAATAAGACAATCAAATATATTAGGGTCATACTGTTCAAGATATGACAAGCTTAACGCAAAGATGGATGCGCGATACCGGCTTCAAACTTAGCTATGTTGACAACATCTATTTTTTAAGACTTCTTTAGCAGTCGCAGTCATTCTTGTATCGCGAGATACTCTTTTACTATTCACTCTTAATTCTGTTACCCATAATATAAGTTAGATCTTACTTTGGTTACCAGGGTTCAACAAAAACACTTACTTTGTTTGTTGTTATTTTTTCTATTATTACTCTACAAACATTTCAAACAGTGTTCACAAAACCTATCCAGACATTGAAAATCAGTACGGGAATCGAACCTATAAATGGTACAGTGGGTGATGCGACCACTTAAACTATTAAGTCACAGCGACACACTGGCGCCCAGACACAACCGATTTTTAATTATGTCGTGCATTCCAACAATTAACAGGTATTTTTATTCTTATTTTGTTTCGGAGCTTTTAGCCACACACGGCCATGTCAGCTCCATCGTACCCTGAACTTAATAACTGTTCTTATTCTACCTTTAGTCAACCTTATCTATTATCTTATAAACTATAACAGGTGCTTTAGACAGGGGCTCAGCTAAAATACTTATGAGGCACCAATATCCATCATACGCATTTCATGAGATTGAAGCAGCTTAGCTTCTGGGTTTTACCACTTTATTAACAGGTTGTACCACTTAGCCATCTGTGATATCACAATGATTCAAATGATAATATTATTCTATAGCAATTTTAAATATTCGTGAAAGGTATTTACACAAACATTTGTATAAACAAGATCTTTTACAAACAACATCTATGCATTTTCGGGCATCACAACAATTATTGTGGCTTCGCATACAATCGTCACAAATATGGAGAGCAGATATGCTAACAGCTGTGCGGTCACTTCACAAAATATGCAATAATGACACTCGACACGTTGATTACACGCCACATGTGATGAATACTCCACCGATAGCAGAGGGTTAATAATATAACATCACATCAATAATATCACTGTTCTAGTTATCGTCTATGCGCAATGAGTTTCTGTTTTCGATGTTTAGAACTTATATGTTTTTATACGACTACTAGCTGATCCATTAGTCGACGTCCTTTTTTTTATGTATCGGAATACATTGACGCATGCCCCTCCGCGGCGGCGGGCGGAGGGGTTATGTCGGACGCACCGGGGTAAAAGAAAAGATGGAATAAGAATAATGTACCTCCTGGAATACCGACTAAACCTACCACGGTGTTCCTCGACAAAACCGCTATCGACGGGGCCGCGCGAATCACTGGCGCATACGGTCGCGATCCCGCCAAGGTTTCGCCACTACGCAACAAGACCTACCCAATAGGCACTACGCAATTTAAAGCCCTACTACACTTTACAAGGGACCGCGGATAGTCATCGCGTAGCAGTTTAAGCGGGCACCACTCCCAGTGCGCCAAGTGCTGTGGGTTTGATCTTCATACGGGTCAAACATTTGTGTGATCCACATATAATAGAACAGAGCCTGCGTTCCTTGTGTCGTCAAAATTTTTATAAAGCCCTTCCGCGCAGTAATCCTAATGCAGGTGTAGTCTTTTTTCTAGTTATAATTTATTGAATTAATATCCAATAACAAAGTGCCAGTGCTGCTGCTGTAGCGGCGGAAAACCTCAAACGGTGCAAATACAGTAATTTAATTGGTAATTACGTTTTTGAGCCGTTTGGGGTGGAGACGCTAGGTTCAGGGGGTCTGGGCGCTCGTGCGCTTTTAGAAATATATCTAACCGGCTAATCGACGCTTCGCGTGACCAGAAGGCTGGACTTTTCTTGGCTCAAAGAATCAGCATTGCCATTCAACGTGGCAATGCTGCCAGTCTTTTGGGCACTTTCCCGGTCGACAGCGATGCTGAGGAATTTTACGCTGCCTAAACCAGCCATTTCCTTTCTTTATATTAAATTTATAGTCCCACATTTTGTTACTTTTCATGTTTTATTTATAACAAAGTGTTATAAAGCACAATCCAGGAACCAAACCTGAGACATCACGCAGTAGCCGCATTGACTTGTGTCAAGGCTAGTTATTATCATACATACATTCATTCACGCCTGTTTCCCAGAGGGGTAGGCAGAGACTACGGATTTCCATTTGCTACGATTCTGACACACTTCTCTGGCTTCATTCACTTTCATAACATTCCTCATACACGCTCGCCGGTTTAAGGTAGTCTTAACTTGGCCTTTATCCAGAACGTCTCCGATCTGATCATCAAGTTCCATTAATTTTGAGTTTAAAGTAAAACGTAGCTTTAAATTCGATTATTTTATTGTATACCGCTCTTTTGCTTTTCCTTTAATATCATTATATTTTCGGCACTGGAATAGACGAAATTTCACGTTCTATTCGAGCATAAGGCCTGCCATAGCATTATTGCACAGATGGTACGCAATATCAACGTCGTGTATTGAAGCTGCAGATACAGCTAGCGGATATTAAAGCATAGTATGATTTTAAATTATTTGTTTTATTGACTGACCTCACTAGCATTAAAAAGGGTAATTTAATAATTGGCAATTATAATGGGCGCAGATACTTAAATAAGTTTACAGTTTATAAGTTGTATGAAATTAAATTATAGAGTTAGTTTAATTTTTCTAGTTTTATTATGCTTTTTTATTTTTTTTATTTTATTTCTTCATGTTTTGAGTATGCCCTATTGTGTGCCAAAATTATTATTTGATAAATGAAATAAAAATAAATATGATTAATTTTACAGGTGATCATTAGTCACTAAAATGTCGCCTTTGTTCACCAGGTGATCGAAATGGAATAGATTTGTTGTTTATTACGTGCGACTATAAACTCCACTGCTATTGAAATGTACAAATTAAAATGGATTACATTACAAAAATGTGCAAAAGTTTTATTAAACCCAATCAATCGCCAATTGGCACAAACTATTTACATAGCATAGTTGATGTGAGAAATGTATTGAATTGTGTTACTGCGCGCTTGATTGCCTCTCGCGCTTGCTCCTATATACACGAACGCACAATTCGATTGGTAATCACAGTCAGTGGATATCTGTAGTGTTTATATTGGAATACATTCACATACCTCTTGAAAGGGTAGGCAGAGTTCTGTAAATTTTTCCTCCCGATTTCACCCTAAAAATAATATAAATTAAATACTATAATTGTATATATAATTGTATAAATTAAATACTTATAAAGTGTAAATATTAGGCCCTTAAAGTAGGATCATAGCATAGTTGTCGATTTTTTTAGGTCGAAGGTTCAGTTCGTTAATTATCAAGAGGAAATGTGGACATCAAAACATTTAAAGATAAGATCAAAACTTTGTGTGATTTACAAATGGTTGTTCCCAGTCTGGATGGGCTTTGTGTCCGTTTTTAGAATGTTTGTAAAGTCCCTCGCGATACAGTAATTATTCCTAAGGCGAGAGTTGTACTACTTATTTAAAAAAAAAGATAAATTGCCATTGCGCCAAGCTTGAAAGTAAAATCAGTCTGCAAAAAAAATATCTGGTGCTCGGATTTATTATAACCTGGAATCGTCTTCCCGTATTCGCCTGTTTCGATAATCAAAACTGATTTTAATAATTTGTCATTAACAATATGAGAAAGATTTAGGCTATATCTGTATGCTTTGATTTATTTCATTAGCTTCCTAAATTTGGTTTCTGTACATTTAAATACAACAGTATAAACGACATTTTTGTACAGAAGAGGCTTAGCTCGTATAATAAATTTAAAATTACAACATTAGAAAATACGGAAATAGCTGATTTATTTGATATTAATTTGAGAGCAATCTTTTGCTGTATATAGATGACATTTCTTGTTCGATTTCCGTATCGGGGAAGGTATCTTATCTTATCTTGTGTGGGGTCAGTCAGTACAGACCGGCGACACTTCGACCCAGTGGGATCTTTTGTGTCGACTTCCCCAATAATGACTGCCATAGATGTTCATGGCAGTTGGGACCGACGGCTTAACGTGCTCTTCGAGGCACGGAGCAGGCGATCATTGTCAATCAATATGCACATAATTTCGAAAAGTCATATAACTTCCGAAATTTAGAGGTGCGCGACGTGGGTTCGAACCCGAGACCCTCTGCATTGCAGTCTGTTGTTCTCCCCACTGACTTATCGCTGCTCATCGGGGAAGGTATGAAGTAAAGAATTTCTCAGTATCAACTCAGTATTTGACACTGTAACTATAAAAAAGCAATATATTTACTTTCTATTACGTCAGAGTTCAACCTTTAACGGACAATTTCAACTTCGGAAAAAAGGTGGAGGGCTATGTCCGAGAATTTATGTTTTAGTCTCAGTACTAAGAAAACAATCTTTTACAACTATACCAGAAAAGCCAGGATGCATGGATACCGAAAATTGAACTTGGTGGTAAAGTAAGCAATAGGAAACCTGTGCAACTCATCTGATGTAACAAGGCAAGTTAATAACGATAGTGTGAAGTGAATCCTGTTCTCAGAATAGCTGAAGATACTCAATACGCTTTTCGCGTGCAGTTCTTCCAAGACCTCCTATATAACCTCCTACCCTTTGGCTTGCACGGATGACGTAGTTGTTTAATTAAGTGGTCATCTCGCCGTTGCCATTGCGCCGAGTGTTGTGGGTTCGAATCCCAAACAGGACAAATCTTTGTGTGTTGTTTGAATGTTTGTAAACTCCCCCGCGAAACAGGAATTACCCTTAGTGTAGGAGTCATCTTTTTTAAATTAATAAAAATAAGAGGAAGCTTCATCCCCTTTTACACACAACAGTTTCTTGTAGCAAGTGCAGTGTTATCTTTTCTGACTTATCGAATAAAACAGCGATAGCATGATAGTTGCTTAAATAAACTGTCTCACTGCTGGGCAAGGGTCGTTTCAGTATGAGATGGGTTAGGCCATAGTCCACCACACTGGCCCAATGTGGTTCGGCAGAGTACACACATCTTTGAGAACATTATCTAGGAAGAGATATGAACATCGTGACGCAACCTACATGTCTCAGAAGACATATAGGTTGCGTCACAATGTATTTCTTCACCGTTAAAGTAAGAGATAATTAACTATTCAATAAGCACATAACTTCAAAAAATCCGAGGTGCTTGCTTTGGGATCGAACTCGAAATCCCTGCGTAGCATGCCAACGGTTTCCTAGTAAGTTTCATTTGTGTAAATTGGGCTTTATATATTGCTCGTAATTTTTTATTCGTTTATATCTATAGCATCCTAATAATGTCCTCTAGACCGAATTTTGCTCACGGCGGCCAATCTTAACGGAGACTGACTCTATCTGCGCAGGAGATATTAAAGTGCTCAAGGGTGTGCGCAAATACAGGTGCACTCTATGCTTCCATAACTCTCATGATCCGATGGGATGGCAATCCGACACGACCGGAGAGAGACCAATAGCAACCTACTCGATGTTTAAATCATAAGATATGATTGTCATCTTTATGGACTAGTATTCAAACAAATGAATTGCCGTAATATTGTCTTCTGTCTACGCGAATGTTATTCATTGAAATTAAACTACTATATACGAATTTAATCGCGTTGTTTATTTGACACTTTATTACATAATTTAGAAACTGTTGAACTAGGTACTACTACTATTAAACTTTACAAATTATAAGCATATTAAATTATTAAAACTATTTATACTTAAATTTACACTTTCCCCGACGTTTCGGTTGCTTTTCAGCAGCCATGGGCATGGGGAGACTAAGATGGTAGTTGTCTCAATATTCCAGTGTAGTGATTTTAAAGTACCTGAACGTAATTTAATCATTAGTGTTTCTATTTACGCAGAATGAGCTTAAAGTATCATGAAGTTCAAGTATCAGTTTCTAAATTATATAATCAAGTGTCAAATAAACAACGCGATAAAATCTGTATATAGTAGTTTAATTTCAATAAATGAATTGAGGATGTGTCTTTTTTTTTAAAGTAGGTACTCAAATCCTGGAATTCTTTATTTTTCCAGTGTACTACAGTCTACACTTTGGAGGATATAGGTGTGAGATTATGTAATGTATGAATATATATTGATTTGGTATTATTATTATTTGATTTGCTATTTAATTCGAAGCTAAATACAGTAAAAAAATCATATAATATATAAATTCTAAATATAATGTACTAGATTTTGCCCACGGCTTCGCTCATGTAAATGTAGGTTAGGTCGGGTTAGTAACGTATGTCCTATTCTGTACAAGGGTGTCGCGACCGCATGTGCAAGTGATTCGCGCGGCCCCGTCGATAGCGGTTTTGTCAAAGAACACCGTGGTAGGTTTAGTCGGTATTCCGGGAGGTACATTATTGTCATTCTTATTCCATCTTTCTCTTTTACCCCGGTGAGTCCGACATAACCCTTCCGTCCGCCCCCGCGGAGGGGTAAGCGTAAAAGCATGCCACTACATAAAAATTAAAAATCTGTACAAGGATACTGATCATCATACAATTTTGCATACACGTTTTCAGGGGAAAATTTCATGATGATCGGTTGTATCGTTAAGGCGCGAAAGCGTAACTAATAAACAAACAACCTCACAATTATTGCATTTATAATACTTATTAGTTTGGATTCTTGGATTTTGCATATTTGTCGTATTTCCTTTTTCTAGTTTACGACTCCGTCTCTAGAAACAATTCAAGTGCCAAAGGAGACTTTAGATTTAGATTTCTTTTTGTGAGTCCTAAATTTTTTGGTCCGTTGTATAGATCGAGCCACCAACACAGCGCAGAGATGGTAGCGAGGCGACCACTGCACCGTCTAATAGAGAATAACAAACAATTGAACAAAAAAGGTTCCTCATAATACTCGTATTGCAGTTCTACGTACGTGGTACTCGTAGTTACTTACATATTTTATTACTCTTGATTAAAATATTTAATACCAGCTGCCTTCATTTATATCACTCATCCCAGCTCAGAGCATATGATAATTATTAAGTCGCATGCTCATTTGTGTAGTAGAATAAAAATAATGTCAACATTATATACTTTTGTTTTGTCTCAAAAGCCTATTTTATTAAAAAACGCAATAAAATCGTATAAGCAGAAGCTGATATCTTGTTAAATATAAGAGCCTATACCGTGGACGGTATGGGCCCCTATGTTTAACATGGTAATACTAATTTTAGCGCTTCAATTCAATAAAGTCACACTCGTTTTGGTGCCTTAAAAAATTATGTACCTATCTGTGAATTCTTTATGAAATTTATAGTAACAGTTACAAGTCTTGATTATTATAATTCCTATGCCCAGTAGACGGCCATTTGATCATTAAGTACAACCTAAAACTAAAACTGGCGAATGGCGAAATGTGGGTATCTGCCTACCCCTTTGCGGATATCAGCGTGAGAATATGTAATGTATGTGTAGATTTTTAGGTTATGCCTGTTAAACTATTAAGTCGCAGGGCATACGCGCGGCCAGTCACAATATGTTTTTAATGATGTCTTGCTTTACAAGATTTAACAGGTTAATTACAAACCTGTTAAAATGGTCATGACATTCGTTAACTGCATATAAAGATTTACTTATATTCAGTACCCTTAGTACTTCAACGATTATGCGTAAGTCTTAAAAGTACCTATATTCATTAGTTTGATCACCAATGTAAGCAAGTATGCATCAGAACTGAACACGAGCTATAAAAGTTTTATTTAATCAACAAACACACTGCTCTCTCAGTCGCTTGTACTTGAACGTTTGTATTAATCCTGTTAAATCAATATAGTAAAATCAATAATGGAGTTTAAACTTCTGTTCTAATACATATCTACATTTAATCTTAATTTGACCACACACAGCATAGATTTGTATTGTTTTGAATGCACGGATGTCGTCTCGCCTCATCCACTACGCCGAAGGTTCGAATAACGCAGGAGACAAACAATTTGTTATTCGCAAATGATTGTGTTCCTTGTGTCCGGTGTTCAAATGTTTGTAAAGTCCCCCACGACATAGCAATTATTCTTAGTGCGGGAGTTGCCTTAAAAAGAATAATAAATTCTTATCCTTACTAATAATATTCTAAATTCGAAAGTAACTCTAGAGAGAGTTACTTTCGAATTCTTCTGTCTGTTACTTATTCACGGCTGAACCACTCAACCGATTTGGAGGAAATTTGATACAGAGGTATTATTTCCCAGATTTAAAACTATTAAAACCTGTGAAATAATAGGCTACTTTTTATTGATGTAGGTACCATGCGAGCCTAGCCATGCGCAAAAGCTAGTAAAGAATGAAAAAAAATATTTGTAAGTATTTGCCGATTAAAAAGAGTGGCCATGAGTCTCTTGCTTATTCCTCCAGGCTTTATTTAAAGCAAAATGATAATTGCCGTACATTTTTTTTATACATAGTTTAAAGCAATCTAGTACGAAATTAATATATAATACTTTCATTCAAAAAGGTAGTATATAGTAAACCAACATTACGCTTCGTCGTTGAAGTGTCACTAGATGGCGCTGTTATAAATTTCGTCGTGATAAACGGTTGGAGTCCGAGCTGAAATGAATCTAAAATAAATCTAGAAGCTTCTATGGAACAAACAAGATGAATTTACAGCATATATTGTCAATCACTACTGTGATAGGCGGCATGCTGATTGATTGGTTACTTGACAAGCGACGTTTGTAATGGACGAATACCTAGTAGACTATAAGTAATTTCTTAGACTATAGTTTTAATATGGTTACTGACCTTTAGGCAATAGATTTAGACGCACTAATTTTGATGAGTCGATTACAACACATAAAACATACCATAAAAGCCTGAATGTTTTAGAAAAGTTATACAGTATTCATTAAGTGCACATATGAAAATAAGTGAAACTAGACATCATTTTATCGCTAGGAAAAATAATAAAAGGAAATAAAAATAATATTCTTCGATTTATACCTATTTATATTTTTCTTTAGTAGTTATGGACCTTGTACCACGAAAACCTTGTAACTTTTGAACCAGTTGGTTAATCGCGTTGAAACAAAAACAGTAATAATACGCAATGTGTAGACAATAACGACGGTATACTATTCACATCCAAAAAAATACCGGTGGCAACAAAAATAAGGAACATTTTAGACCAAAACTGAGTTTCGTACAATATTTTTAAAAATATTTTAACTTCTCAAGAAAACGTCGCCCCTCGTTTTTATTAATTGACGTTAATCTGTATCTAATGAGCTTTAAAACAACATAAAAACCACACCTGTATCCCAAACAAAACAGTTTTTATGAAGAGCTAAACAAAGACCTAGCCGCCACCACGAGCATCTGGGTATAATTCCTGTGTCGCGGGGGACTTTACAAACATTCAAACAACGGACACAAAGAATACCCAGACTCGGAATAACCATTTGTGCATCATACATAGTTTTATGCCCTGTGGGATTCGAACTCACAACTTTCGGAGCAATGGAAGTGGCGAGGTGACCACCTAAATCACTACTTTATAATTAAAATATAATTATAGACATAATTACGTATATCAACATATATAGTTTGCAATAAGAAACTGCTTCCTTTACAGAAATTAACGTAATAATATGTGTATGAGGTCTCGGGTTAGCTTCTCTGGTCTGGTAAAGTGTTATAGAGATTTTCTGTCAAAGTGATCTCAAAGTAACAGCACAGAGTATGGGATAACTGTGTTATAGGCTCGCCCCCTATTACGTGAGACATATTTTTTTTTTTGGTGAATTGTGCATGTAATGAACCCTACCTACCAACCCCTTCGGGGATATAGTAGGCGTGTCACTATACAGGGTGTCCGGTAATTAATGGATAACCTTGAAATGTCTTACAGTAGAACTGAAGGACGTTCAGAAAAATGAAAAAAAAAATTACTAAAATATTTAAAAAAAATATATATTAAAAAGTGCAAGCTATATTAGCATAGCATACTTTTGGCTGTCTATCTATTAGAATAATTAGTGTTTAATAATAAAACAACAAAAAACCGATGGATTTCATTCATTTATGGTCGTAGTATACAAGAAAGTTACACATGGTAATTAAAAAAAAAACATATATGTAACTCAGGTAGTAGTTAGGACAGATTTATCTTCATATTTTTTTCTGAACGGCCATCAGTTCCACTATAAGACATTTCCAGGTTATCCATTAATTACCGGACAGCCTGTATATGATGTTTAAAAAAGTATTAATATTTCTATTACTTTGAGCTGTTATTAGGTCCATTCAATAGAAAGCGACTCTGTTACCGTCAACCTAACCCAGTTCCAAATTTAGTGATATCACCGAGAATTAAATAAAACAACGGCCGTTTCGCTGAACAACACAATTCGACCGAGTTTTTAACACGTGTCTAAAACTGGGGTCTGGCAACGTCAATAAACTCTCCTTCTAAAATATAGAAGTAAACATCGAGTGAAATATGAATACAGTTAATCTTTTTCTAACCCTTAGCGAATACAAAAGTCACATTATTTTATATCACTAGCAAGAGCTTTGAAAATGTATTTAAAAATATATTCTGGTCATATAATTATATTAAAATCTTTTGTTTGAAATGTTGAATAGAAAAACAAATGACTTATGATATAAAAATAAAATTATAATGTTATCATTATGAAAATATTAAATATGTATATTGTCATTATGAGGACAAGTACAGATAGACTATATGTACAACTAGTGACATTTTTCTTCGTGTCTATATTACTCGTCTAGAGAGACCCAGCTTTTTATACTACCAACCGGTGCAGACAAGTATCAGATGCCTTTTAAAGCACGGCTATAAAAGACGGTGGCACCGCTCGGGCCTAGCCATCTAAAGAAATACCATCTGCCTCCAAAAAATAGTTTAAAGCAATTTACATATTTTAAAGAGTGAGCAGGGTTGCCAGAAAATCGTACAAATGCATCTGTGATTCAACATGAGAATAAGTATATGACGGATATACCCTTCTCTGGCAAAGTTTGCATGGTACCCGGTTGCATGGTACTATTTTTACCACCAAAGCCGTAAAAATGCAATATGAATTTGACATTGTAATCTCCATCCAGACATAATTTTAATGGTGATGTAACTGACTCCCTGACACAATATTAATTTAGCTGAACGTAGATCTTAATACAACAGTAACTTTTACATAACCGAGATTCTAACAGAATTTTTACCTAAAAATTGTTGATCATACATCACTACACGTAAGGTCACCCTTGACCTCATACAGAAAGTGCTATTATGCCACTGAAAGGGTGATTGCACATTACACATTTGAAAAGAAATCAAAATGAACAGCTTTTACAGTGATAAAATATAGATATTATTGATTGAAAATACCCCTTGTCTGGCTATTGCCACTGAATACGAGTAAAATTACATTTGTAACAATTATTCTTTTTATCTATTGAATATTGATATTTTTGATGTAGGTACGTAGGTACGCGTCAAACTTTCAAAAGCATCGTTTCACATAATAGCTCTCCATTTTATACGTAATGTTGCGTCAGCATGTGTTAAAGAATGATGAAGAACGAATGCATTTTAATTTAGCTAATTGCTACTAATCAGCTGTGAGCTGCGAGTGTAAACAAATAAATGAGTGGAATGGCTAATAGGTTAAGAGGAAACAGAAAATAGCGCATCTATGTTTTAGCAACAATAATTTTAGTAAGTGTGATTATGAGTTTGTTTGTCTGTTTGTTACGCTTTAACTACCATCGATGGAACTTTGCATACACGTATTCAAGAAATAGAAAAGGAATTTTTTCATCCTTCATCACCTTTCATCCAAAAAATAGTACCTACTGTTCCCGAGAGAAATAACTTTATTTAAAAAATCTATATCAATAACAGCGGCGCTGCGAGCAAAATCTAATAATAAATAATATAACTAAATTGTCAATAAAATTCTTGCACTACGATACAAGCGTCTACTTCAGTAAATTTCCGAGTATAAACATTACTTAAATTGGTTAATCAAATATCCGAATAATTTATAAGAGGTCTCCTTGACCTTGGGAGCATTTTGAAAAGTTCAAAATGTTCCTAAAGACAAAGAGACCTCAATTGCTCAATCAATGATGACCTTAACACGATGATAACCTTAAACTGAGGTAGGCCTTGACCTTGACCTTGAACAAATTGATACCACAAACGCATGAATGGACAATACAAATTGGGCTCAGTAGCGAGACCAATTGGCCTATTTTGTATGTACCCTAATTACTGGTAAATTAGTTTCCTAAGTGTCCCAACTGAATGGTTAAGTAGTAAGAACATTACAAAGTCCGTTTTGTAGCCATAGGCAGTTAGAGAACAATTTATGTAGTAAACATTCTCCTTGATGATACACTCGCTTCACAACAGTATATATTTACTACACTGCGCGAAATTTTAATGTCTGTTTTAGACTCAGGACTTAATTTTAATGATAGTAGGGCCTTCACCTGGAGTGTTTTCATCGCGTCTGAATAAGTGATGTTAGCGACCGCCACTTCGCACGTCTAATTGAACATAATACTTAACACAAATATTAGCTCAAAGTTAGAATATTAGAATTCAGGTCTGCAAACTTTGATATTTTAAGTAAAGTCATTGTTTTAGTTAGCGTGCCTTGTGTAATATGCTCATTGTTAGAAAATTTTAAGTTGTGTTTACGCATGCTTGTGTTCTTAAATGCCTTTCATTATATTTTACGAACTTAATTTGGTAGTTTTAATTTATTAATTTAATTAATTTGTTGCTAGTAATATCGCGTCACATGTGCATGATCAATTTCAACCTGTTGTTTTATTTTTATTACGCTCAAAATTTATCCCAAAAATCCAATAAGAGCCATGCAACAAAAATAAATTGCTACTATTATTCATGTGAAAATTTTGTAAAATTGTTCTCAACCAAGCGTAAGTTATTGAACTGATTTAGGTAACACTTGCAACACAGATTCATTATATCCTGGATCCCACAGGGACCGGTTGAAAAGTTGTGTAAACATAGGCTATATTTCAACCGGTCCCTGTTTGATTCTGCAGGCAGCAGAATCTAGTTACGTTATACATCTTTTGCCCGACACTTCATAGATATATGGATACTAAAAAACATACAAGGTAGTTGATATATCTACGACTATAAAGAAGCATTGCTGTATCTCTATGTAAAAAAAAATAACTTTGCATAAGGAATTAATACTGTGTCGCGGAGAATTAACAAACATTCAAACAACGATCACCTACACACGAAACAACTATTAATTGCGGATCACACAAATTTTTGTTCCGTGTGGGATACTCTCCCTTTTCCCATCATTATATTTTAAGTAATAAATAAATTGATATAAGTCGATCACTAATACCAGTAGCGATAGCCTAGTGGATGTTACTGCGTGATCCTCCTCGTGTTCGATCCCAAGGCACACCTCTGACTTTTCGAAATTATGTGCGTATTAATTACTTAATTATCGCTCACATTACCGGTGAAGAAAAACATCGTAAGCAAAAGCCACATGTTGAGTTCTCCATAATGTCTTCGAAGATGCGTCAAGTCTGTCAACCCGCACAGGGCCAACGTGGTGGACTATGGCCTAACCCTGCTTACACTGAGAAAAGGTTCGTGTCCAGAAGTAGTATAGAACTGGGCTGATATAATCAATATATTAAAAAGCTCATTACATTGACTTCAAACAAATAAAATATAATTAAAAGATAGAAAAAAATTAAAACAATGAAGAAGACAATTTTATATCATCAGCTTCAAGTTAATTTTCTTTGACACGACTCATTCACAAGAACCCTTAGGAAAATTACAAGCAAAATAAATTACTTTTGTACATGACGTTCTTTGTGTAAAATTAAACTTTGTGCGATAAAAATGTTGATAAAATCTCAATGGCTTGATGCTAATGGCTCTTGTACACGACGGAGTAACATACGTAAATTGAGGCACTTGCAACGCGAGCGATCCGAGAAAGAAATGCATACGATAAAGTCGCGCAAGAAGCTTGCGCCAGTAACTTGCATTTAGCTAGCCTACGCGAGTAGCTTGCATGTGTAGATCGCGCCAGCTACCTGTGTCGCGTAAAAGGATCACCAATAAATTACAGCTGCAGCAGTTAAATAGTTTGAAGTTGTGTTAAAATATCAAAAAAGTATATGTTTTTAAGTTCCTATATCAAGTGAGGAAGAGTGCGAGATAGATCTAGCTGCCTTAGGCAACATTGGAGCATGATGTTATTAATTAAAATATATTTAGTTAAGCATTAACTTAAGTACCACTCTCTAGTCCTATACAATTTTAAGTGCCAATCAACGAAGAACATTATTTTAATGTTAGGCAAGTATTTTATATAACAATTGTCTCGCAAACTAAGCAATGATATAGAAAACATTAAGCTCTAGAGGAAATGGAAATTTCCTCGGGAATTAAATGTAATGCGGAAATGCTACAATTTTATACGAGTTTCTTGACTGTTATTACGCTTTTGCCATTTGGAAGGTAGCTGACTGTTGCATTAACAATCGTCGTCAAGTCGTGGAAAATATATGTTGACTGAGGTATAGAGTAAGTAGTTATTTCCAGTTGGAAAGTTACATTTTGGGGACATTTTTTATATATATTTACAATTATAATGTACTGTCCTTAAAATCATTTTACATATACATATATAGTAGTACTTTTTCCATAAATTTACCAGTAGAAGAATCGGTTGTGCCGATTATTTTACGACATAACTTTTTTTAAATGCGCTTTAAATCACAAACACACACAGTTAATTGATAATTGGCCCGACGACTATTTTTCAATGACAACCTTTGACAAAAAAGGAGTATCTCCTTCAAGAAGTCCGATATCCAAGTTCAGTGTAAATTATAATCCTAGCTCTAGGAATAAGGGAGTTTGAGTCTATAAAAGTGTCTATCCAGATTATTTTATAGATTACTTATTAATTCACCGGTTCCTCCATAGCCTCGTGCCCGATGTGAATGGTTAATGCAAGAAGATCTCTGATAGACCATTTTCGGTACCATCCATATTATTGGCCTCTTAACATTTTATTGCGGTGTTGCCCATTAAAAACCAATAAGACGTTACTAAGAGATCAAATCTCTATGATATATTTTCGTCACAGAAGTCATTGGTCGGCAATTTCAAGTCAATGACCCCGCACAGTCAGCGATTTAATCAAATAATCACGTAATACCCGCCGGCTCGTTCCACTTTCAGAAAAACGAATACTTCGAATATAAAAACTCCAATTACATTTGTCCAGATTATATTTTGTATTTAATTTTTTCCTCTTCCCTCTTAATAACGTTTGAGGTTATAAGGTAAAAAGAGAAAATCCAAATAATGCATAACGATTTTCTAGCAATTATTATTGAAAATTCGGCATTTATAAACTCTGCCTGATTGCAGTAACATGGATGCTGTTGAAAAAGTGTGGATATAGTCAATTACGATGTTACTTTAAATAGTACAAAAGCCTTATAAATATCAAAATAACAATAATTTGGACCCAGACTCAAAAAATATTGTAACTCACGGCAAGTAATGTTCTGCTGTCACCAGATGTCCCTTGCTACTACGTATATTACTACAACCAGTGATCTGAGGGTAAGAGATAGAAGGAGAATAACAACATAGTTTTTCTCATGTTCGTAATGTAGAGAAACACGGAAATCTATAAAACGAGTTAAAACGCAGATTCAACAATTGGTAGCTTAGTGCCCAATTCCAAAATTCTATCTTATTCAGCTAAGTAGAATCGTAGTATGATCCGTGTAAATGACGTTACAGCCAAACTGTTGCCGACACATACATAATCAAACTGTCAGTCAGACATTATAGATAACATCGTAATATGCTATATCGGTTGATAAATTGCTCAGTTTACCAGCTTTAGTAAATGGCTATTATACAAATATTTAATGTACTTAAACATATAGAAAAATTATGTCATGTACGAAATCGGAACAAATTCTCGAAAAATGTGTCACAAATATCTTTTAGCACATAATATAATACCGACATTATATGATTTATATCATGCAAGACATAAAATATTTGAGATTATCTCGAATATTCATATTTCTTGCCGGAAGCGTCGAATAGACAACATGGTGGAATACAGAATATACTGACGCATTACACTCAACTCTGAACACATTATGTATATGTAATATTTATTACTATGTTTACCATTTTCTGGCGTTTTTCGTAACTTCCCTCTATATTTTTTCTATCGTTATCAACTAACTTCTTAAGATTGTTCAATCATAATCTCTGCACGTATTTAATGTGGCTATCTCAGTGTGGTATAGCTTACTAGTATATCTGAGCGAAATGTTATGTAATTTTTGATTTAATTTTACACTTGCATGAGAACATTTGTTTTTATTAGAACGGCTTCTTAAATGTTTATATCAAAATGTTTAATTTAGAATCTTAGGCTCGCTTTTCATATTTCTTATGGGTGGCCTCTGGTTGACCTAGAAACCAATTTCAATACCGTCGATTTGTTTTCTATGTGATGGATAGCTAGACAATGCTGGGGTCTTATCTACAGATAAGTTGGCTCAGCACACTTCATTGTGATATTTTTGCAAACTTTTCATGACAATGATTGAGAGCGGCGGGCAAGTTTGAGGCTGTATGATAAGTTTGATAAAGTCTCAGTTTGGTATTATCTATATTATATTAGGTTAGGATTCAGTAGCCTTGTTGACTAGTTGTGGGCGAGTTAGAAAAAAATATAATTTAGTTTCATTTAGGAAATTATTTTTAGAAATAAATTTACTTCACCGTTAAATGGATATCATATAAAAGCACTTACAAGAAACTTGTTTTTGTATTTATGCTTTTCAATGTTTATTTGATGTTCATTAGAATAACCTGCTGTCTCCGATTATGAATTTTAATCCGACACTTTATAATTGTGTCCTGGTCAAGAAGGTGAGAATGGTATTTTTGGTTTTGTATCATAGGCTGAACTAACTGCTTACATTCAAACGGGCCGTATGTGTTTGCCACATTGCTGGTACAAAAATCAAGGTTATTATTTTGACGGTCCAAACATCTCCCTAAGCTATCGCTGATATATGTTCTTTTTAAAAACAAAATAACCACATAATATTTAGAGACTCAATATTATTAACAATATTCAAACAAACATTTTCATTTAATACTGTCAGAATTCACGTATCTCTTCACTACATTCCACTTTACGCACGCCGTAAACAGCCTCTTGCGTCTAAACGAATTATTTTGTTAGCACAGCAAAATAATTTTGTATTTCCACACAACAATTTTGTGGTATAGCGGGTTCAACCCTTAACATAAAACGTTGATAGTGATATTCTTCATTGACAACTATACATTTTTACGCTATTTTAGGGCTAGACTTCTCGGCCTACGACGTGTCTTGAATAGGATATGAATACGTAGGTTTGGGCTTAACTGTACATGGGTAAGTCGGCCTCAAATTATAAAAGTATAGCGTCACAGTATTTCTCAGTGAGAATTAGCAGCATGCCTATTTTATTTAAAAAAATTGTAGCAATTTAGATTACAAATTATCAAATATGTAAAATGTCAACTTGATAGAAATGGTTACTATGATATATCAACTTTAGTCAATAAAATAAAGAATATGACCATATATAATAGATGAATACTACCGGTCGCCAAGTGGTCGAAATTCACCCATAATTTATTTAAATTTCAAACTTTATCGTATTAAGGTTTTATTGTCTATAACTATACCCTTATAATCAAGAAAGAACGAAAGGAAACAGTTTATTTTGACCTCTACACTGGCATAAAACAAAACAAAGAAAATTAGAAATACAAAAATAAAAACAGAGAAAACATATGAATACGCAATTTAAGTAATTACATCATACCGCCAGTGCGAGACTAAAAATGGGACTTATCTCAGCATAATGCTGCAGCACCGTGGTAAGTAGTGCAGCGCTGATTTTCGGATAAGTCCCATTCCATTCCCAGTCCCACGGACAGCTACGCTTGCTAAATAACATAATAAACATAAATTTAATGTAAAATAAAGTAAATATATGAAAGTATACTATAAATGTGAAAATACTAAAATATATTTTAGCGATAAAAAATTAAAATATGTGTAATAAAAAATTTGTCATGTTTCTAATAATAATTGGCAGTTTACGAACGCTCCAGCATTCTACATCATTTGTCTATGGCGACAAGCGAAGGGACGCCAAGCCGTCGATATAACAATATGGCGGATGCGCCTTAACTTAAATAAACATTGTGATTCCGTAAATAGGTAGATGTAAATAATTCTAAATTGTGAAAAAAGTTGTATATAATGCCAATTAAGTGTGTTTTGGGTGTACTGTGCATGTTATACTCATATATACATACATAGCTATCTTGTGAAAACTTTCGAGATGTATTTATTAGTTTAATAATGGTATTGTGTGCTGTGTTATGACCAAGCACCTACGAGAAAAACTACGCATATTGTACGTCCAATTTTTTTTATCTGAGAGATATATCAGACTGGATTTGCTGCTCAGATTAAATCACAACTGGTTATTTGCATGACGCTGGTAAGCTATTATCTTGCTGCTTCTGCTGTATAAGCAAATATTGCTTATATTTTGCCTTAAAAGTGCTCAGCGTTTTAACACAGCGTATTGGATGCGGCAGATCATTCCAGTAGCGACTAGCAGCGAATCTAAAACTGCCACGGAATGCCATAGTTCGATGTCTTGGGGTAACCAGAAGATATGCTGACGCTGTGGTCTTAATTTTATTATAGTCACGACACCAGCGTAATTTATCATGTAGGTAGATAGGCTTCTTTGTTGTGATGATGTCAAAGAGCATTGTGGCAAGGTGTAGTTTTCTGCGCGCCTGCATCTTTATCAAATTGCCACTATTCAGATAGGGGGTGACGTGTGGTACATGAAAACAGAAGCGTGTGCAAGCATTTTGTACACTTTGGATCAGCCTCTGCGTTCTGCCAAAAATGCACGTCCCATATACTGTATCAGCGTAGTTCAGCTTAGACAGAACAAGAGATTTGCACAGCATGAACCGCGTGTCAACACTAATGTAAGGACGTACTCTGTACAGAAGTTTAAGACTATAAAAGCAGTTGCGCACAGTCTCTATAACATGGTCTTCAAATGAGAGCTGCCCATCGAACATTACTCACATTTCATTTAGTCACCTACTCACAATAACATCACATTTCATTTAGTCACCTACTCTATATACATATGTATGTAACCATAGTTACGAAGCATTCTACAAAGTCAAACGAACAATGCCGAAATACTACGAACGCGCTTCGACTGCTTGTGTCAAATGCATGGTTATGTGCGTGTAGTGTTTTTTCATTAATTTAATGTATTTCTAATTTATATATTATAAAAATATTAGGATTGGCCCCTTCTTCTCCATATAAACTTTAACTGTGCCAAATTTCATACTCCTCTATCCATGTATTATTATATTGCTTCATGTATAGATAATTGACAAAATATAATAGATCATTAAGAGAGATAGATAGATTTTTAGAAAGGAATACCATGCTTTTTTATATTTTCATAATGATATATTCTGCGTCTGAAATGTGGAATTTAAGCCATAAACATAGGAAATGACTGCTGGTTAGCAGTTTATTTGTAATTGAAAACGTAACGTAACTACGTTACCTTTTTTAATTACAATCAAGAAGAAGCTCAAGAGACTAGAACGGAGATTTATAGATATGCTTTAGACTTCTGTACTACTATCAATTCAGTATTATATCTAGTTCGTTTCTGTGATTAGCTTATAATAAAATATTGGAGTCAAACTTCTGATCAGAATTAGATAAAAAATAAAAGAACAATGGAATGTTACAAATACAAGGCCCAATGTATTTTATTGCACCTTAAACGGTCCGCTTCAATAATTGAGTGTACATCATGATCTTCCTAAAAATACACAAATCTATATGTTTATCTTCAATACCAATAATTAAACCACCTATGATCTCATCGTCGACTGTTTCTATCAAATGTATTTTCTTCCCACTCTTTACAAACTTCTGTAGAACTACCATAAGCGCTTCGCGTTCACTACTTTCTAGTGGTGTAGCAGTTATCACTTCACATTCTGCTTCTTGTCTGTGTGCTGCCATCACAGTAAGAAACATTGTAATCATTTTCTTCAACATCTTCAGCCGTCCATTCTCAGCTACAAGAGCGAGAAAATTTGACGCTGTTGATGGCATATTAACTGCATTTCCAACATCTTTAAGCAATTTAGATTTAGCCGCTCGCGATATCATGCTTGTCCCTATGAAGTCTTTTACAGTAGGTTTCTTTAACTCCTTTTCGAAATCTTTTAGATGTCTTTCTACTCCATCAAGTTCATTTTTTTGTGATGCTGCACTGAACAGTGCTTGAACGTATCGACCTTCAATACCAAACACTGGAATAGGAGTTTTTATTCTTTTATATTGGACTGCGCTCACTGATATGTTTCTGATAAACGGGCGAAACATTTTTCAAATATGTGACGTGTTTATTTATAAAATGTAAGTTTTTGAATGAACGTGAAATGTCAAACGTCATGATGACATACATACAATTTTTATTACTCTTTGGTTAAATTGATATTTGTTATATGTCTATCAACAAGAAATAAGTTTTTATATTGGGAACCTTTTTTCTGTTGCACTCGTACGAGTTTAAATTTTTGCAATCGATGGCCGCCAAACGTCTCTAAAACCTTGATCTTTATTTATCGTTTCACTTCTGCTCATAGCTTCACCCGCGTAAATCTATATCTATATACCAAAATAATAGTACCTCACGTGTTAATTTTGAAAAACGATCTGTATGTCAAGTATTACTAAAGTCCTTTCAAAAGTTTTACGTGATTCAGTAACAAACATCCAACCCACTACGCAAGCGAAGCCATGAAGATAATCTAGTGAAATAATAAAGTAGAAACACTTGATTCAACTTCTTTCACTATTTTGCTTACACTGAGCTCAAAGTAAAATCTTTCTTTGGTACTGAGAAACAATTTCATAAATACCTTTCTCCAAAAAGAGGGTAATGTTTACCTACATATTCTGGGGGTTATACTCTAAATGATTTTAATATACGAGATGGAAATCATCTCAGTCAGCGTATCAGTTTATAAAATTACTTAGCATTCTGTTCTTTTTAGCCAATTTCATCCAACTTTATCTGATTCAGAGATACGTACAGTGAAGGAAGTTATCCTAA
Organism: Catocala nupta; assembly: GCA_963675205.1. Classification (NCBI taxonomy): domain Eukaryota; kingdom Metazoa; phylum Arthropoda; class Insecta; order Lepidoptera; family Erebidae; genus Catocala; species Catocala nupta. Next base: position 6,606,022 of record OY776084.1, on the reverse strand, counting down.
ACGAGCATCCAATTATTTTTTAAACTATCCTGTATGACTATCATTAAATAAAAATGCGCTAGAATCAACACTCATATTGCCGTAAAATTTACAAACATTCAGACAGCAAACTCAAAGAACATTCTGGATTGGAACAACTGTTTGTAGCTACAGAAACTCTTGTTCCGTGAGATGTTCAAACCTACACCATTCGACGCTCTGACAGTGGCGTAGTGATCAATAAAACTACTGCATAGTGATAAAACATTAGCTGTCTCCCACAGTTTTACTCATGCTTATGATTACTGCTACGCTCACGTGGCTTGTAGCCTATGTTGCTTGTGAATAAAGTAGCTGTCAATGAAATTTTTGAATTCAGTCCATTTGATTTTAAGTTTACTCACACAAACATAATTACAAATCTTTTCTGTTTATAGTATTAGTATAGATATCGATAACTTTTATATACGTAATCAGAAAGTCATACCTATTTAGGCTCAATGATATTTAGAGCTATAAACAACAATATATATATATATATATATATATATATATTATATATTTTATATATATTAGGTATGTGACAGAATTAATCCTTATTGCCATCAGTCTAAATTCAAGATCTTTGTTGGAGATATTACATCCTTTGTATAGAGAACCCGTTGCTTCTAGCACCTATATCTTACGTATACATATAAACTAGAGAAAACAGCTGGTACTCATGAAATATTCGTCTCGAGCGCTTCAAGGTACGAGGTAGTACATATTATGTCGATACATGTTTGAATAGAGTGACAACGTATTATTTACACGACATGGCTTTAGCCGAATTGTTTTTTTACACTAACTTATTCACGCGGATTCGCTTGAAAACAGTATTTTTCTGGATGTTGCACAGCAGCTGCAATAGTACATGCATTTTTACTATACTAATATTATAAAGCTAAAGAGTTTGTTTGTTTGATTGAACGTGCTAATCTCAGGAACTACTAGTCTGAATTGAAAAAGTATTTTAGTGTTGGATAGCCCATTTATCGAGGAAGGCTATAGGCTATATAACATCACGCTACGACCAATAGGAGCGGAACATAAATGAAAAATGTTGCAAAATGCAGACGAAGTTGTGCAGATCAGCTAGTGTGTATATATATAATAATAATGTCAGCCCTGTATTAAACTGTCCCACTGCTGGGCACGGGCCTCTTCTCTGTGTGAAAATGTTTAAGCCATTGTCCACCACGCTGGCCCAGTGCCGGTTGGCAGACTTCACATATCTTTGAGAACATCATTGAGTGTTCTCAATGATGTTCTCAAAGATGAAGAAAGGCAATGTTTTGCCTTAGACATGCAGGTTTCCTCACGATGTTTTCCTTCACCGTTAAAGCGAGCGATAATTAACTATTTAAGACGCACATAACTTCGAAAAGTCAGAGATGCGCGCCTTGGGATCGAACTTAAGACCTCTGCGTGGCAGTCCAGCGGTTTCCCACTAATCGCTATCGCTACTGTATATAACATAATAAATTAAACCGTCGGTAGGTGTTGTGAATACGATTGCTGTGTATTAGGTTTCGCGTTCGATTTCCAAGGCGGGTAAAGTATTACTGAGTTTTCTATCAATACATCTTTAGTAGCAACACCGAGCCACCAAGAATAATAAATAAAAGAGTAATTGTTGGCTCAGCCCAGGATTCGAACTTGAGATCACATGCATGGCAGTCGCATTAATTACCGCTTCACCATCTAGGTAGTTAGGAGTTCATATATCTAAGTAACGTATATTGCAAATGCACAGATCTCAATAAAGATAATCGTTGAACTGTAAATCCTTACCTTCAGGTTATCTTTTTAAGCTAGAAAAGTACTTCCCGCCGTTCAACTGATAAAATTGCTTCAACGGTTAGTTTCTTAAACGCTTCAAGTAACGAAAAGGTTTACACTTCTTTTAAACTCCGTAGATTCTGCATTTACCTATTATTGTATAAAATACTTACCGTCACTTCCTTTAGTCGCATAATCTATAAGTTACGTACTCACTCATAAATTATTTTCTAATAATGTCAGCCCTGTAAAAAGAAACAATCGCGTGCCTTGGGATCGAGCGAGGTCTCAGTTTGACCCCAAGGCACGCATCTCTGATTTTTCGATATTATATGCGTATTAAATAGTTAATTATCGCTCGCTTTACGGTGAAGGAAAACATCATGAGGAAACCTGCATGTCTGAGATTTCTTCAAAATGTTCTTGAAGATATGTGAAGTCTGCCAACCAGCACTGGGCCAGCATAGTGGACTACGGCCTAAACCTTTTAACATTGAGAAGAGGCTCGTGCCCACCAGTAGGACGGCTTAATACAGGGCTGATATTATTATTATATATATACACTAGCTGATCTGCACAACTTCGTCTGCATTTTGCAACATTTTTCATTTATGTTCCGCTCCTATTGGTCGTAGCGTGATGTTATATAGCCTATAGCCTTCCTCGATAAATGGGCTATCCAACACTAAAATACTTTTTCAACTGACTTGCAGGGTATCTCATATTTTTTTCCTCCACCGTTAAAAGAAAGTGATAATTTACTCTTTAAAACACACATAACTTCACAAGGCAGAAGTCCACGCCTTAGGCTTGAACTCAAGACCTATGTGGCTGTCCATCGGTCCCACACTATGCTATTGCTTCTCACTAGATTATTTAAAACATTTTCTGACAAGAGAAAATGACGTCGAATAGTTCCATCTCTTTCCCTCACACAGTAAGATTACAATAAAACGTCTCGCCTTTCATATACTAACAAATCCCGTTCACATCTGTGATTCAATTTCTGCCTACTCTCAACACGATACGAATACAAAATATTCCAACAAAAGTTAAATTAAATCCGAATATTATACAAAAGTTATATAAAACAGTATCTATTTTTGAAGAGCACGCGGCAATTCCTAGATTTAATGAATACTCAACCTTCATTCACAAAGGAACCAATTTCAGTATTTGAATAAACACGCCCACAAGTACGCACACAGCTAAACCATAATTGTATACCTACACAACTCTACAAAGAGATAGTTCGTATATGTGTGTGTGTGTGTTTGTATGTAACAATATACCTCATTTTCCCCACTATGCTCTGTTTAGTCTTGCACAAGTACTCCAAACTAGCTCAGATTACTGTAATTATAACTGTAGGTCGCTTCTCCTTAGCTTTTGTTATTGAACCAGCTTTCTTATCTAGCGTAACCAAATAGTGCTGAATGTACGGAAAAGTGGGAACTACCCGATATAGTCTAAACTTAGCTTTCAACTTAAATATTAGCAACCGGTGTCGGAAAAATATGGATTGAGCAATTTTGAATCTTTAGTGGTGAACATTGAGTCGATTTTTCTTTAGCATGGAAAAAGCTATCTGCTTCCCCCCATTTGTAATATTATATACAATCCAAGCGTGTCCATGACATCTGCTAGGCGATACAAATATGACAGTTCCATACATACGTAGTACCTCGTCTGTATGTCACAGGAGGTAGGCAGAGACGTTTTACGTTCACATTTCACCAGCCATGTTTTAAAAGCCAACTGCCGCACTGGGAATAATTTTTCTGTGGCGGGGGAATTTACAAAGATACAAACAACGGACACAAAAACCACCCAGAATTTGCACAACGTTTTTTGAATCACACAAATTTTTATCTAGTCTGGGTATTGACCCCATAACACTCGGCAGTGGCAGTAACGAGCCGACCACTTAAACCATTATGCCATGCGTTATATAAATTGCATAAACATACTCTGGGCATGCATAGTAGCTTGTTTATGTTCACTGAGCATGCCCAGAGTATGTTATGTGACTTTCTTATTTTGCAATAGCTCGATAAAATTATTTGTAATTTTTATTAAACAGTTAATGCCAATTTATTTATATATATTATTATACTTCAAACAGATATAGGCATGGAATTCTCTGCTAAGGCAGGTGTTTCCTTCTTCCTTCAATCCTGGGACTTTTAAGCGGGGCGTGACAAAGCACCTTCTTAGGCTGTCACGGTATGGACCTCAACATCGCCTCAGCTGCTAGGAGGATTGTGTGGAGGCCACTGCTCTTAGACCAGATGATCACTTACCATCAGGTGGAGCGTGATCATGTTGACGAGCAAAGTAAGAAAAATATAAAGAAAGATATAATACTCCAAAACAGACACAATATCGCAAGCCAAATATTTAAAATTAGTAGGTATTCATTTTAATTTTTCATATTGAACTGTCAGTAAAGAAACCTAAAACCTGTTAGTAGCTTACAATATGTAATTTGACTAAAATTTTACGACTGTAGCGTAATAGGCAATAATTAAAGGGCTCTCTATATCACATTAAACTTGTCTTACCTCATGGTAACAACACATATACTTTTTAATGTAGCAATATAAACAATAGAAGTAGTGTGTGAGCATGTATATATATATATGTAGCAGACATAAGCTTAATTGAATTCGAAAAAGACACAAGAAAACAGTATACAATATGTTCTTTAATAATGGCATATAAATAGGCAGACTAAGGGCCAATTTTTCAATCGTCAGATAACTTTTATCTGGGGAATATATTTGACGTTTTGAGAGCTTTCGTAAAGAAAATATTATGTTATGATAAAAATAAGTATTCATTTTTCCGATAAATTTTATCTGACGACTGAAAAATTTACCCTTATAGAAAGAGAGAGAGGTATGTCAGAATCTTAGCAAATATAAGTCATGGTCTCTGTTCGCCTTGGCATATAACTCTGTTTATAATAAAATAAATAAATTTTCATGCTAAATGGTGTATTTATAACATGTTTTACTGCCGGTAAATACTAAGCAATGGCATAAAATAGATTTTGGTGAAAGACATACAAAATACCAATTAGTATATTGTATTTAATCACTGATAATTATAACCAATGAATCTCACAACAAAAATAGTTAACAACAGTGACAGGGTACCTATAAGGATCCTTATCACTTTGAAAGCCACGCAGCAGACACAAAAGAAAATAGTTATACCTATAGTTCGCGGACACCTGGTAACCGCGGGATTTAAAGACTACCACAGAACCCTAAACTTTTTAGCTTAAAATCTATCGCACTCGACGTTTGAAGACAAATGGCGCTCATAGTCTCACTTTAAGCTGTTTTGTCCAACTCTCGAGAGCCCAACAAGTTTATCAATTTTACCGGGTCAGTCAAGTTCTGTGCTGCCAAGATTAATGTTCTTCATTCCATTGCAATAAATGGGGTGCTTTGATAACATTGTAGGTAACATTACAATTGTTAACGATAGTTGGTCACGGTATTTTATAACTTGTGATATGCGTCCCTTCTGCAGTGTGGCTTTTCTTCTTATCTAAAGTTTTTATTAGTTTGGACGCTTGCGTTCAGACACAATTTTTCAAGTTTATTTTATATGTTAAAAGGTGGTTTATGTTATTTGTCATTAAGTGTGAGAATTATTTTGTGAACACATTCTTTCACTTGATGACTGTGAACATAGACTGAAAATTTGAAATGTATACGTAACGTAAAAATAGGCAAGAGATTTTCTTCTAATTCCGAGAAATTTAACTGCAGCTTGATATTTTTGCCGCAAGGCCAATAAAGTAACCCTTACTTTGCCATACCATGCCAGTAATTAATGAACATTGAATATCTCTATAGTATAAATTACCAGGTCTGTATGATTAGATATCGTTATTGCTTACCACCAGTTAAAGTTGGTTTGGGTGAACAGAGATTAATTATAGATTTCGCCATCGTCTATTGCCATCTACTCGATACAGTTTCAGACCCGCTGCGGACCCGGGACGCGAACCTACAGCCTCATGCAAAGCAACAGAATTGACTGTCGCTGCACCACTTAGGCAATACATCTTTGTCGTATGTATATTAAACCATAAGCTACTTAATATTCAATTTCAACAATTCATCCATTACGTCAATATTTACAATTCTAAAGATATCCGATAGGACCATCATTATTCAAGCGTCAAGATGTTACAAAGAAATACGTTCGAAGACAGCTTACTCTTCTCCTAGAATGAATGATGGAACCATGGAGTCGTGTGAACTGGGGCATGCAAATTTCATGTAACATCGCTGACGATATCTCCCTTGCGATGTCAGCAAAAACTGGAGCGCTCGTAACACGAGTTTAGAGGGACTTGGAGCGTGTTCCCAGTCGGTATTACGCCTGATTTCTGAAGTTAGTATATGTATGTATATTTATTTATTTTGACTGCATGGATAGCGTAATGTCGTGTTTAAATGGTCGCAACTGCCGTTACGCCGAGTGATGTGGATTTGAATCCTACACGGGACGTAACTTTGTGTGATTCACAAATAATTGTTCAGTCTGGATGTCCTTTAAGTGCTTTGTTTGAATGTTTGTAAAGTCCCCTGCGCCACAGGATTTATGACTAGCGCGACAATTGTCTTTCTAAAATAAATCTATTTAATAATACGTGAAGCAAAATCTTTGTACCCTTTTTTACGAAAATTGCGCGGATAGAGGAGTATGAAATTTGTCACAGTTAAAGTTTATATGGAGAAGTAGGGGCGAATCTTAATATTTTTATAAAATATGCTTCAGAAATACATGCAATTAATGAAAAAACACTACACGCACACATGCATGCATTTGACACACGCAGTCGAATGAGTCTAATCGCGTTCGTAGTATTTCGACATTGTTCGGCTGACGTCGTACAATTCTTTGTAACTATGGTTACCTATATCTTATTTATATAATAAAGAAAAACAGAAAACAAAGTAGCAAGCTTAGGAATTTTGGTCGAATTTTGACCACTAGGCGCCCGCTAGTAACAATAAATAACCTTATTTTTGCCTAGACTTGAACATTATTTATACTATTACTCCAATTTATACTGGTTTTAAGCTTGTATCATCCATTGACATCCTGTAACTTTGACTATATCTATACTGTCGGTCTCGATAGCGTAGTAGTTAGTGTAACCGGCTGCCACACCTGAGGTCGCGGGTTCGATTCCCGCACAAGTCAAAAATTTGTGTGCATGAACATGGATGTTTGTCTTGATCTGGGTGTTTCTATGTATAATATGTAGGTATTTATTTACAAAAAAGAAGTATATATGTATGTTTATCTTTTGTCTAGAACCCATAGTACAAGCTCTGCTTAGTTTGGGCTAGATGGTGTTTTGTGTATGTGGTAGAATATTATTATTATATTGTTTGGTTATCGGATAGGGCGCACAAAATTACAGATCGCATAATTGATATACCGAGGTTCGTTTCGAGGTCAATAGAAGCTTTTGAGAGGCAGATTGTGCTTTGATTAGTGAGTGAAGTGGCTTAAATGCAATCCCAATTCTACTGCGTTGAAACAGTCTCTTGACATGGTCGGATTTGGTTTATTTCCGCCTATGTAAAATAGAAAATCTTTACAAAACTATTTTTGTTATATGTCTTCATTTCATTTAAAGTCTTTGCCTTTTATCACAAATTAGGACCTAATCTTAAAATTTAGGATATATTCAGTTTAATAATGTTATTCGATCATTGAAGAATAAACGCGCTGAAGACAATATTATTCATTCGTTTAATCGTACAGTGTATAAAGACATATATAATAAGTGGATTAGTTTGTCAACAGAACTAAGACTTCGTAGAAACGCGGTGATCATAATATATTCTGGGTTACCTAGGACCGCTGAGCGCAATCTCATGAATCTTCAGTCAAACTGTTACAAGCAAACCGCCTACTGAATGATTTACAAAGCAATTCTATCGCTAACCACAAACCATTTATGCAATGAGAATGCGGTGAGAGCAAAATGATTTTGCTGACCATATATGGCGAGTAGCAAATGTTAAAACATTTCGACGTTTGTGGATGTAAAATTTAAGTGATATTATTAATATTGATCAACAAGATTATTGTTCGAATTATTTCGGTTCATTGGTTGCGTAGCATGTCAATATTTATAGCGACTGGAAGTAAATCCAAACTTATTATAAATGCTAATGTGAGTATGCTTGTTTTTTATGCTTTCACGCCTGAATTACTCGACCGATCATCATGAAATTTTGCATACACGTTGTCAGGATTACAGAAAAGGATAATAATTACCTTTCAGACAAACAAAAAATATTGTTTTCGGAGGATAGAAATTTATTGACTAAATCCATATTAATGCGAGCAAAGCCGCGGGAAAAATCTAGTAGTGATATATGTTACGTTCTATAACAAAATAAATTGGTACTTGGTAAAAGAGGTTTATCCAATGGGAACGGATCTTTAATTCAACTTTAGTCGCCTTGCGTGAAGTTAAAATATTCAGCTTGAATAATGCAATGTTGCAAGGAACTTGGAATCGAGTGAGCGATTCTCAAGAGCCTCTTCGACTACGGTTTTCGTTTTTAAATGAGATCCACTTGGTATCTTTTTACATGACGTCTAGGAACGTCTTTTAGTACTTCAAGTATCTTTATACTCTAAAAGTCTAGACTTTTGCAGAAATTAACCTAATTTAAAGTTTTAGAAAGTGTTTTATTGAAGGCAAAATTAATATAAGGAATATTTGTGTGCATGTGCGTATTAAATATTTAATTATCGTTTGCTTTAACGGTGAAGGAAACATCTGTAAGGAAACTTGCACATCTAAGAGTTCTCCATAATATTTTTAAGGATTTGTGAAGTCTGCCAACCCGCAGTAGGCCCGCATAGTGGGCTATAGTCTAACACTTCTCACACTGAGGAAAAATCCGTGCCCAGCATAGGCACAGTTCAATACAGTGCCGATATTTATTATTATATATAAATAATTGATCCAAATGTTGACTTGCACCCAGGTCGTAGCGCCACTAATTGTGAATCTAAACCATCTAGGGACCCACCCAAATACACACAAAAATATCACCAAAAGTGGTCCAGCCGTTTAGGATGACTTCAATGACATACACGTACAGAAAAATTATATAAATAAGAGTGTGAAGAAATTGAACGTGAACTTGACAGGGCTCATGAAATTGGGCAGCATATACTGAAACAGACTGAACGTGTCGTCCAAGACTACACGTGCCGGATATACATTTACATATCTATCCAATCGAACTTATACGACACATGTATCCAATCGTGTTACCAATTCTCACGAACAAATCAGCTGATACAAGAATTTGCTACATGAGAAATTTTATAGAAGGGCTCATATCTCGAAACGTGTCCAGAGTGCTAACTGTAGACTTGGAACTAAGAATAGAACGATAGGATCTATTGTCAACTTGATAAAATAGAAATGCTTAACGTAATATTTTTTCTGAAGGCATAAATTGTTTTATACAACTACGTGGGATGATAATTAATGAATAAGCAATCGCCCGAAGCTCGATAACTGGCTTATGTAGTGCCGATAATTTACAAGTTCTGGTTTTAACGAAATTGTATTAGGCCCGGTTCTTATATTAGGAAACTGGTCGTTTTACCTATGGTAAGTTAATTTTTGACACATATTCTATGAATGATAGGTCAAAATTTTGCTGTCCGTAGCTTCGACGATTTTAATTATTGGCCAGCAATTGAATTATCCAAGAATTACGGCACTATGGTAAGGATGGCTACTTTTCTGTATATTATATATTACATACATATATATAAGCTACATTCTAGTGTAAAGATCTAGTGCCACGTAGAGTTCCCCATGTACGCACGTGGGTATTTGCTAAACTATGTATCTATTAAATATCGTTCGCTATTTCGGTAAAATAAAACATTATTAGAAAACCAGAGTGTTTCAGTGTTTTACATTTGTTTTTTAATTACCTAATATTTAGAGACTCTAAATATTAATTGATATAATATAATAAAATCTTAACTACAATCAATCTGTAAAAAATTGGTTAGATCATATAGCGCTACCTTCCAGCCACCAACCAACCAAAATGGTGGACTAAGCCCTAAACTATTTTTAAATGGTTCATGCGTAGCAGTTACGTAGCAATAAGAGCAAGAATTAAATGAATTTGCATGGTAATTGGAAAAAGAAAAGCTGAAAATATGTTTATAATTGATGATATCATCTACGAAGACTGTATAACACTTTTCTTTAGTATAGCGTCGTTTGTTGGCTCAACCACGCAAATAGGTCGCACGAGGAGTAAACTCGCTGTATAATCAGACAGCAAAGTGCATTTATTTCAGTCAATGTTTATCGATTACTTAGCTTTAAAGTATCCTATATTTTCTCTGCATTAAATAGGTCATTTGAGAACTTATACTATTTATATAAATGGCAGCGATAGCTCAGTGGGGAGACCAACAGACTGCAATGCAGAGGGTCTCGGGTTCGAACTCACGTTGCGCACCTCTGACTTTCTTTCTGAGTTATATGACTTTTCGAAATTATGTGCGTATTGATTGACAATTATCGCCTGCTCCGTGCCTCAGAGAGCACGTTAAGCCATCGGTGCCGGCTGCCATGAACATCTATGGCTGTCGTTATTGGGAAGTCACTGCCCTATAATATCCTGACACTGGTCTAGCCTTAGGGTATCGTAAGCCTTCGGGTTGCGGAGGTCAGGTGGCAGCCGCTCCGTGTAAAAACTGATATCCAGTCAAATCCGGTTAGACTAGAAAAGCCGACCCCAAGTAACTTGGGAATAATAAAGGCTAGGGAGAAGAAGGCAGCAATGGACGGAAATGTTTTAGCACTACAACTAACTGACAGTATGATCTATTTGCATCTTTCAGTCTCTTGTTAAAGGGAACATCTCTTCAAATGCGACGTCATCTGTCCAGAGAATCATATTCGTGAGCTATACTCTGCCAATTACCCCAGGTCATTTATTCACGACGATCTGAAAAATTGCTTCGGCCAGATTGAATTCTGAAGATGAAAGACCAAGAGCTGTAAAAGCAATTTGGAGATGCATATTTCACTAGTGGACGGCAACCGGCTTTTGATTGATTCGTGTGATTTATAGCTTCAGAGAACCTATTCCTATAGCCTATTGAGAGCGTAAGTATAGCCATTCATTTGCAGTGAGATCATTTATATTAGATTCCTTGTAAATAGATAGGCATTATGATATGTGATATTGATAAAACTATCAATTTCAATTCATATATTCATCATCTGCCATGCCTGAGGTCGCGGGTTCGATTCCCGCACAAGTCAGACATTTGTGTGCATGAACATGGATGTTTGTCTTGGTCTGGGTGTTTCTATATATAATGTGTATGTATTTACAAAAAAAAAAGTATATATGTATGATTATCCATTATCTAGTACACATAGTACAAGCTCTGCTTAGTTTGGGCTAGATGGTGTTGTGTGTATGTGGTAGAAAATATGGTAGAAAATTATAACAACACATATCAAAATTTCTGATTTTATTGGTCATGGTGGCAAATTAATGAGCTGCTCACATGAAGTTTATATGTACCCTTCACGGATTTTGCCTATGCCAGGAATACACCCGAGCTGCTGCCTATCAAGATAGTAATATCTTGGTCGCTCTTTAAATATCTCTTACACCAGAACAAGACAACAAAACAAGACAAAAAACTATACGTGTTTAAAAAAAACCGTAACACAACTACTGCTCAGATCGGAAAACTGTAACTGGAGGCGTATCTTGCGCATAGATAGGTCCAGTGTATAGCTATTCTTTGGTATCATGTAATACGATTATGGTGATTATTGCAAACATGTGCACCCTCGCCGTAGAATAGAAGTACATACTAAAAGTTACTGTTCCAAAGACTCCAACGTGCCTAGGATTGATAAGGCTTAAACACAATAAAAAATCAACCTATGTAATATATTTCATAACAGTATTAACCCTGTATATATAGCTGCAATATTACTGTCAATTGCCAGAATACTCGATCACTATCAGCAAACTTCGAACTTAATCGAAGTTTGCATATATTTTTGTGGCATCCGCTTCGACAGCGTTAAGCCGCTAGAAATATAATAACAAGGAGATAAATTATAATTTGAAAGCGCTGTAAACGCTGTTTTGCCAATCTAATCTCGGACGATCATCGATCAAACAATGAAGGATTACCAAAATTTATTCGGTCGACGCAGAAGTTAGAAGCGGCCGCGGAATTAAGAATTACTATTTTTGAACCGAATATAATGTGTGCCATAATTTCAAAGCTTAAATTTCTTCGGTAACTACGTGGATCTTAGGTTCTTACAATAGTATTGGGTTCTTTTGATGAAAATCCTCAGTAGCAGCAAAGTTTCTGGGTATAAGTTCGATTCTATTACATTCCCTTGTAATAAAATCGAAAACTTAAATTGCTGGCAAAATGTGATACGCCTCGACACGGGTTTATGTATGGATATTATGTGCAAAGAACAAATGCATTAACACAGGAAGGTGCATTGCATTATTTTGACAAGACTAAAATTAATTCGTGTTGCCTAAAACCGGTCAGAAAAACCTAGGCCTATGTCCAGCAGTAGACGTCTTTCGGCTGAAATTATGAAAATTAACTAGCCAGAAATCATGGAATTACTAATTATATGATGAAATATTTTTAATCAGCTAGCTTGAAACATATGTTGAGTTTGTAACTCAAGTTAGATTAAATATAATCACACTCGACCCATATTTTACGTACCGTAAAAATATGCAAAACTCATGCAAAATTCCAGAGTCTGAAATGTTAGCTCAACTTTCAGCAAAGGCTTGGTTCATAGCGGCATATGGCCGCTAGAGTTTATGTAAATCCATAAATTAAACATCTACATAGATTTTAAGGGCTAACGATATTAAAATCACAGTCACAATTAAAATATTTTCCATGTTACGAAACTTTTAGCGAACCGCGGTTTTAATTTAAATTCTGACGAGTCAATACAGCTTTTGTTTTGACTGCCCACCACATAACCTACACTGTCCGTAAATTACAACATGTTTGGGAAAGGGTAAGGTAGATATATATAACCTTCACATAATTATGGTTCTCAGAAAGCATAGTCATGGTAACCTTCCTATTTCGACTCCACTGACTGCTTTTTGTCTAACGAAATCAAATTTATAACAGGTGACCATGGGACCATATTGCGCACTATAGAGCATAAGCTCAGAAGCTTCAGAAGACTGAGGTGCTCGAATTACTTTTTTTTTATGGCCTATTGTGGCAGACGAGCAGACGGATCGCCCGATGGTAAGCGATTACCGCCGCCCATGGACACCCGCAACCCCAAAGGAGATACAAGTGCGTTGCCAGCCCTTTAAAAAGGAATGAAGGAGGGAAAGGACAAAGGAAAGGATAGGAAAAGGATCGTGGTAACTGGGCCTCCGGCTCTCTCACTCACCGATACGAAACGCAACAGTACGGGTACCGTTACTTCACGCCGGTATTCTGTGAGAGGTTAGTACTACCCCGGTCGATCCGGCCCATTCATGCTGAAACCAGCAAGGATCTACTACCTAAACACTTTGTTCGATCTGAGTATTAAACCTGAAATGTTACGTGTGCAAATTTATAACTCTGCATTAATGAGGCAGTTTTTTATCCTAGTAATATTACAGATGTAAAAAAGGAGAGGCTTTTAGCCAGTAGTAGGACATAATAACAAGCTAAGAAAAAGTGTTGTGAATATATTTGGGTGACTAATAAGGACGTTCATTCATCATTCAGGTGTGAACCGTTGGACGAATTTGAATGAAATTTGGCGCAAGAATATACTATGTATAATACGTAAAACATTGTCTGTCCTAGTAATACGTTTTCGTGAGATTCATGTGGATGAAACAGTGGGTACTCATAATATCTATAAATATGACAATGTTCTGATTATGTCAATAATAGTATAACAAAAGTACACATTCTGTCTTTTGTTCTTCACAATCTATCTTAATTTTCAGATGACCCAATTTTTAATATGTAGTATCAACTAAGTTTTAACCTAAGGGCAAGGCACATAGTATTTTAAATACAAAAGCACATAATCTGCCTGTATGGTAGCTTTTCCACATTCTTTTTTACTTTAAACTACTCTCCCAACTTAAAATAGAATCAAAATAATTTTAAGCTAATAGCAAAATATAAACATCGCACTATATGTACAGTCAGCCTCATAAGTCATTTAACACTCCCGAGATTTTGAAGTGGTCTATCATTCACAATAGTGGTAATTTATCAACCCTTACAGCATTAACAGTTAAAGAATAGTTATTTTAGTCACAATTTATTACTATTGGAGAATAATAAGTAGATTTTAATTCATAAAATACTGTTACAAAATTCTGTAATGTTTAGCGACTTATGTAGCTGACCGTACAATGCAATCACGAGTACTGCTATATTTTTTACAATCTTTTTCCCACGGCTTCGCTTGCGTAAAAGTAGATTAGGTTATATTAGTAACAATACTTTTAAAAATAAAATATTGCATATGTTACTCGGCGATAACAGAGCTTTCTAATGGTAAATTTAAAATCGGTTGAGTAGTTTTCGAGTTAAATTCTTACAAACAAACGAACAAAAATCTAATCTTTGGTCTTTATAATTTTAGTATAGACAATCGCTTCAGCCTCTAGTTTAATCTCTTACTTCATAACCCATTTTCATCAAAGTACAATAACAATTAACTAAACCGTTTTGTATACATGTGTCTATATTTAAACTCTTTGATGTTAACGAGAATTATGAATTTTGTAAGCTACGGCCGTTTAGTGTCCAGTTATTTATTTTTACATCAAACATTTTAACTTCAAGCCTATGTTGGGCAAATTACAAAATATTTAGATTCGACTACACGGATAGTTTCTGTGGTTGCATCGCCACAGCCACTGTGCCTGGTGTTATGGGTTCAAATCCTATAAAACTTTGTGGGATCCACAAATTGTTATTCCAAGTTTGGATGTTCTTTTTGTCCGTTGTTTGAGTGTTTGAAAAGTTCACCGTGACATTGGATTATTCCTATGTGACTGCTAGCACGTAGTTTTAGTGCCTATTTGCGAGTCGAAAAAATTGTAATTGGATTTTTATTATAATAAATTGTTGAGTAAATATTCGGTTCGCCAAACCGTAATGTAACGTAAAATAATAGGTTTCGATGGCAGGCGGTGTATTTCTGGTATATAACCGCGATACTATGTATGTATGCTCCTTATATACTTGCCTGAATATTTTGAATATTTGTAAGCTGGAAAAAGCTGGGATCATTCGTACCGTCGCCAAATAAATGGCGCATAGCTATTCCAAAATTAACAAATATATTACTAGATAATAGATTTTTCAATTTTGTTGTTGTCTGTCCTTCGGGCACGGTCATTTTTCTGGATGAAGGTGCATAAGAATACCCTATCTTATCTTATCTTGTGTATGGGGGCCAGTCAGCACAGACTGGCGACACTTCGACCCATTAGGATCTTTTGTGTCGGCCCCAAGAATACCCTATGTTCTATTATGTACACCTGACAACGTGTATGTGAGTAGCGATCGCTCGAATAAGTAAACTGTGAAAGCTCAAACAAACTCACATTTGCATTTATAATATTTGTTAGGATTATGTATTTCAATGCACATTTTCTTTATTAGCTTGTTGTTTGTAAAAACAAATTATATTATTTATATACCTATGATAAACAGATTTCTTTTGCCACTAACTTGTTTCCTGTATTCATTTTTATTTGTGTTATTATTTTTTATCTACAAAATACAGAATACTGTGCGCTGCCTTGTTACTAACGTTATTTAGTTTTACTATCTATGTTATTACCATCTCACTCACTCTCATTAAATCCAACCAGAATTTATTATTCCAGTGAATTCTAGTTTTACGTAGTGATTTAATTCCAGGACCATGACATAAGATTGCCGTGATTATGTGTATTATATAGAATACTAGGTAGTTTCTGTTCGCTATTTTGTCCGTACGAAACTCACGAGCACTTATGCCAGGGTAAAACGTATATGTAAATCAAGAATATGGTTTATCTCCGTGCCAAGATTAATTAAAATCCATTTAAAAGTTTATGCGTGAATGAGTAAAAAGGATCTGAAAATCTTCACAATCTTTAACATTTATTTCGTTAATAGGACTGACATTCACGATTAAGTACCTTACTGATGTTTCTGTACCCTTGTCAGATTCAGGCAAATTAAAATGTTGAGAAGATATTTATGTATTCGTTTTGGTAATCTCAATATTTTTCTGTTCTTTGTTGTTTCGATTAATGTCATCTTCTCTTTTAACTGATAGAAAAGTAATATCTAAATAAAAGAGCCGTACCACCACATCTTATAGCAGTCTCATTGTAATCTTACCAAATTAAGGTACTCCAGACCGAATTTCACTCAAGGTGGCCAATATTAACGGAGACTGTACAGAAGTGCACAAGTGTGTGTTTGCAAACACAAGTGCACTCTCTGTTCCCTAACTCTCATAA
Organism: Catocala nupta; assembly: GCA_963675205.1. Classification (NCBI taxonomy): domain Eukaryota; kingdom Metazoa; phylum Arthropoda; class Insecta; order Lepidoptera; family Erebidae; genus Catocala; species Catocala nupta. The sequence goes on along the minus strand of OY776084.1, from coordinate 6,589,613 downwards.
TGCGATTGGACGGCAATCCGATACAATCGATGAGAGATCAGCTATTATCCGAAATGTTAGTCACGATTCGAAACCAAAACCGTAAGCACAGCAACTGCATGCACTATTATATGTAGCAGACCTCCTCTGTGTGCAATTCCGATTAGTTCTTTAATAAAGTAATATTACAATAATACTGTTAAGGAATGTTAGCACGGTTCTTATTCTAGTGATGTTTCATTGAGCACTACCGCTCTACACTGGCATTCATGTTGAGGGTACAACATTACAAGTGACTGAGTGCGTGGTGCTTACGGAAAGATTTGTATTTTTGTTTGTAATGAATAAACTCCAAAACTAATGGACCGGCTTGAATTTTTTCACTCTTAGGAAGTGATAGCCTTGTTGAAGACCATTGTACTGCCATGCAGGGGTCTAGAATTTGATCCCAAGACACGCATCACTGACCTTTCGAAGTTATATGCGTATTAAATAGTTAATTATCACTCAGTTTAACGGTAAAGGAATACATTGTGAGGAATCCTGCATATCTGAGAGTTCTCGATAATGTTCTCGAAGAAGTTTTAAGTCTGCCAATCCACACTGGGCACTGCTGGGCACAGGTCTCTTCTCACTGTGAGAAGTGTTAGACCATAGTCCACCACGCTGGCACAGTGCGGGTTGACAGACTAATATATATATTGTGATATAAATTGTAATATCAAAAAATTCGTTAGTTTCTTGTAGGCATCTTTTAATAGGCCTTTTGCCTGAACCTAGCAACTAACCGAAATGTAGCTTAGGTAAAATAACTATCCACAAAACTTTGATGTTCATAAATTAATATTTATAAACGATAAATTAATAAACGATTTTTGATTGTTTGAAATAGTAATAATAATATTCTACCACATACACACAACACCATCTAGCTCAAACTAAGCAGAGCTTGTACTATGGGTACTAGACAATGGATAAACATACATATACATTTTTTTTGTAAATACGTACATATTATACATAGAAACACCCAGACCAAGACAAACATCCATGTTCATGCACACAAAATATTTGACTTGTGCCATATGATCATCATAATAAACTTCTGCTCTCGTTTAACTTTGTGCCAGAATATTTCTGGCCGCTCCGCCAGTCTGTATTAACAAGTGACAACTTCCTTTTGAAACTGTACAGCGTACAAAGTTTCTATCCTATCCCAGTTCCTAAGTAGCGCCAAGTTTTAAAGGCACGTACTTGGTAAGTTTATTTACAACAAACTGTCTTTGACTGCCGCTTCTTGCTGCCGATCGTGAGGTCTAGGATTCGTATCAAGAGTTTGATAACTCGTTATTAAGTTTTTGTTAGGAAATTCTCAAGAGTAGCATTATGTACGGAATTGTGCTTGACAGATATATTGGCTAACTAGCGAATTTATTTATACAGATTTATTGAATACATGTAAGTGAAGCTAGTGTTTGACTTCTAGCCAAGGTAGTCCTTGGCTATACGAGTATAGGCTGCCTTGTTGGCCATATCTGTCGCATGTCTGAAGAGAAATGGGCACAAATCACCACAGACTGGGCACCAAATAACAATCGGCCCCGTGGCAGGTCCAGATTGAGATGGCGGGATGAATTGGATGCATTCAACCAAGATTGGAGACTATTGGCGCTGGACAGAAAGGAGTGGAAAGATCGAAGGGAGGCCTTTGCCCTGCAGTGGGACGGTACAGGCTAAAAATAAATAAATAAATCTTGACCATATCGGAGACGTTCTGGACAAAGGCCAGGTTAAGAGCACCTTAAACCGGCGAGTGTGTAGAGGAATGTGATGAAAGTAAATGAAGCCAGGGAAGTGTGTCAGGATCGTAGCAAATGGAAATCCGTAGTATTTGCCTACCCCTCTGGGAAACAGGCGTGAATCTATGTATGTATATATGTTGGTTCCGCAGTATTAGTTTATGTTTAAGTGCATGCGTGAATGTGGCAAGTGATTATTCTGTTAGGCAGTTGTTGGTAGTAGTGCACAGCTTTGGTAACGCAACGGTGGTGAAAGTGACTGCTGGGGATTTAGTCTCACAGTTAATTTTCGGGCTAGGCATAGTCTTATTGACTTCTCTTTTCTATTATTCTGGTATGGTACTGGACTCGCCCCCTATAACGTGGGACTTTAAATCATAGTTGACGAAATGTGGATATACAAAAAACAAAAACTCTTTGCCCACCCCTTTGGTGATAATGGCGTGAGTTAAAGTATGTAGTTTTATGAGAAGACTACTAACTTGTTATTCATATATTTACAGTTTGTAGTTAACATTGGTAAAGTTGTCCCTGTGTTGATCGATCACAGAGTGATTTAGGTCCCAGCTTAAAGGCAAATTCTCGATGGCCAGCTAAAATTGATTTGTCCAAGGCAATCCTTTTGTTAGTGATTAATCACTGACAACTTAGTCAACTTATGAAGTTACAGACACAACTATAAATCAAAGACAGAAATTAAGTTTACTTTGTTGTAATATCTAAATCATTTCCAGCAGCTTTCAATTAGCCGAAATGGACACCAAAAATAAAGTTGATGAGAAAATTTAGTTGTATTAATATAAGCTATCTTCTATTATATATCTTCTATCCATCGCATCGGTCACTTACGCACAATGGCCCAATTGTGTGGCTAAGTGCGGATAACACACGTCCAACTAACTAACTAAGCTATCTTCTATAATTGTCATTGTCGCACTGGTCCTCTTGCACCCTGGGCGTTCTGCAGCGGTCTATTATCGTTCGTGGCTATCCATGAGTTCCATCACCTCAGCAGGCAGCCGCAATCTTGGCTCTTTTGTTGCATGCAGCCAACGTCCATTAGTCTCAACTGTGCATTTTATCGTCCTTCGTGTGTCTTGTTGCATAGAATTTAATATGCTCTGTAATGCCAGGCAAATTGCTCGTACGGTCTCTGTCCATCATCTATGGAATGCCCTAAAGAGCCTCGAAACCCTTCTCACTGCAGAAAACATAAGATTGCCTTTCATTGACGATCTTCGGTGCGGTATTACTTCTACAGTCAGAAGAAGGTTCGACTATAACCTGTCAAAGTAATGTTTTATGTAATGTAATTCTCAAAACTACGTTCTATTTACCTAATAAAACAACTACGTCATCTTTCTGAAAATTGTTCATAACAAGGTCACACTGAACGACAAAACAGTCAACACTCATAACATTAAGGAGTTACTGAAGCTAGTTACATAAGAATACTATTTGTGCCGCAAAACTTTCGTCGCGAATAAACAGGTTTACGTTTATCAAACGAGATTCAAAAGCCTTACGATAACGCACGAGATAAACAAGGTAACCTGACCTTTAATTATTATTTGAGTTTCGTAGGTAATATTATGCATGAAATTTTATGAACGTTAAATATTTCCATGGCGAAAAATGCCTGGCAATGTTATGCAAATTAACAGTAAAAACAAATCTCTTTCAGACCCTAATGTAATTATTTGTTTTATTTTTCATTTATTTGTATTCTTTAGATTAAAATTCAAAGTGAAACCAGTTCGAATTTTAATATTTAATGCATAAGTCATAAGACTTCCTACTAAGATGTGATATGATGTGAATTTCATTTCTACTTATTGTACTATTGACGGGACCTAGACTATTTGGGGGAGTGCTATAAAAATAGTTAATTGCAATTCAAATTGCTATTGAATCTGTAAAAAGTGCTGAAACAGAATATACTGATTATCATTCATGTTTATAAATATTAGAAATATGTAATAGAAGTCGTTTAAAAATACTGAATTGGCAATTTTGGCTAGTTCCAATACATCATTATAATTGCACTTTGATTTGGCTTAATCGTGTGTCGGCCTAAGTGTCATTGGGTTTCTTGTTAGTGAAATACCCTGTAGCAGTCCGGAGTGAGGCTAAGTGCCAGGAGGAAAATATAGCTAGTGAAATGTAGTATATTATAAATCTCTGCCTACCCTTTTGAGATATATAAGCTTGAGCGTTTTATTGAGCTATGTGTTAACACAAAATCCATTTAAACTCCTATCAGCAGATCCATTCAGGGTCAACATCCTAATGGGTTGAAGATAAAAACATTATACCGCTCTATGGTTTAATTCCTAGAACTTTTCACCTAGTTTGTGGTTGGGCACCAAATTGGTATACGTTCAAATATATTTGAGTCATCTAGAAAAGCTTTAAGTACCTTTCCATGCCCTTCCAAAACAGTCCTGAACTCAATTAACATCTTAACATACCTTTGAAAAAGTTCTTAGTCACTTTCGCAGAAAATCGAACCTTATCACTTTGAAAATAAAGTTTATAATACCATGAAAGCTCAGACTAGTCAGTTTTGTCACATCAAACTAATTTGAAACTTACTGCTTTGAAAATAAAATCGAATCTATAGTGACAAAATGTTCCAATACTATTCTAATTTGACCTTTATTGCTCAAAAGATAGGGTTGGTTTTTGTGATGGTAGAGTTACCTTCTGAGATCCCAGCCTAGGTCAATTAAGGCTTTGGAAACTGGAAACAGAATTAAATGCCTTCAAGGGCCGTGATGCATGAAGTTTCAACAAAGTTTTTATTCAATGTCTCATTTGTTATTGAATGAATAACTAGCTCTGAAAGTCTCAAGTCTCGTGAAAATTTCACGCAAATGATAACTTACTCTATTATTCAGAGCTAACGAATCGTAAAATATTAGCTTCTATTGAAATCTGTTTAGATATTTTTTTGTGAAATCTTTTTTATTACTGCGGACATGGATTTTATGAAGTGGATTCGTATTATTTAATATTTTTATTAGTTACTAGCTGTGCCCACGACTTCGTTCGCGTGGTTGTCGAAAACTAAAACGCGTCGCTTAGATAAGAGTACAGTCAATATCCGTGTTACCTGACCGCTATAGAAAATAAGAAAAGGAACAGAGGAAATTAATTGCTGCTGTAAGGTAACATAATAACACAGGCTCTCAACTAAAATTACTTTACCACTTTCATGACTGGGATATGTGCCGTCACCAATTGTTTGCAGTAAATTTGAGAAATTCTGTTTGGGTTGCCTCCTAAATGTGCTCGCATATTAAAACTTAAATGAGTCAAGTCGATATAATACTACGCCATAAAAAAGAGCTTTTTAGACAGGCACCTATTTCATCGGTTTCCTAGTTCCTCGGGGTAACTGCCTATCTACAGGGACTGTCTGCCTGAAGTCACCACAGAAAAGCACCGTAACACCTCCCATCGACCAGTCATTTTACCTTATGTCTCGCAAAGTTCTATCTAAAGCTTCTACAGCTTTGTGGTTTGCCATCGTAAACTCGTCCCAAATAATAAGGAAGCAATCTCGTAAAACCCTTGCTTTATCACTATTGCGAGACACGTTGTAAACAGGGCTTTCTGTGTGCTTCAACTCAATGGGTATTTTAAACGTTGTATGCGCGGTTCTTCCTCCAAACAATAATGTGACTGCTATTCTCGAGGAGTCGACGGCAATAGCAATTTTATTTCGGCTCAGAATTCGAGCTAAAGTAACTTTAGTGAAAAAGATTTTCCCTGTTCCACCACGTGCATCTAAAAACAGTATTTCTCCCAGTACATTTTCTACACTACAGCACACTCTATCAAATATTTGACACTGCTCTGGCGTTAAATTTGAATAGCTGTTATGCATTGTTTCTGCTAACTCCCCAGAATCGTATTTTATTTCTGATGCATATTCTATATTAATTTGTTCCACATCAACTGTCGGCGCAGGCAAGCCGTATTGAGTGAGCGGATGCCCTACTATACTTGTAACTAGGTATATCTTTTATAGCCAACAGAGACCTATTATGAAAATTTTCATGCAATTGGTCAGAAATTTCACCATCTCTGTTTTGTTGTCTCATAAAATCTTCGGCAAACGCATCTTCATACTTTTGCCATAGCTGCCCAGCGTCCGATAGTTCACAAAATGTCAATAAAATGGCAAACAAATGACGCAAACGATGCGGACTATCGCTAACGTATGCCTCGGCTAAAGCATCATCCCAATGCTGATTGCCGTGAAATAAATGTCGTACGCGGCAAGCAGCCTAATATGTGGGTGCGATATATTCTATATCGTCCACTATGCGGAGCTCAGCAAAAGAAGTAGGCCCTTGCACGGTGTGAAGACCAAGGCGTAAATGCACTCTGCATTATTTGGGTGCACAGTGTACACTCTTCCAATCACGTGTTCCTTAAGAATGCCGGGCTCACCATTGACAGCAGTTCCACGCCTCCTACGATTAAACATACCTTATTGTTTATTGTAAGTATAATAATGTGGCACTTCATTGTACAACAGAGACTTCGCGAAATTATCTCTTTCGCAAAGGCGAAAGAATGCGAGCAAGGTGTTTTGTCTCGTGTTGTCTATCCTTTCTGGCTGAAAGTATAATCGCTGCCCACCTTCCAGATGCACGTGAAGATGGATGACCGGCAGATGCCTTTCATGTATTGGAAAACTCAAAATGCGGCAAACTGCCTCTGAAGAGCTTATGTATCGGCCAGATTGGTATCTTGTGACTTCGTCATTTTCGTTGCGATTTCTGAGTGCTATCATGGCTTGATCACTACCTTTATTATCTTATCTATTATTATATGCGAGTGTCATTCGTCAATCGTAACATCGCGATTCAGAAAATCATCTGTTGAATATGGAGTTCTACTGTCAACATTAGTTCTATTTTTAATCGTAAGATGGCGTTGCAAGGACCTGAATTGCGTGTGTTATTTTACTTCTTGAATACTTTAAATTCATATTATCTAATATCTCTTGATAGAGTGAACCGATTGCGATGAAACAAAAACTAAGTAATACTTCAAGTTGCGTATAATTTTTACGTAAAAAAGTTATCTACATTGGTTTGGTACATTTTACTTGATGCGTGCACAGTCAAACAGATAAAAATTCCAAAAATGCTGGAAATGGGTTCTTTTGGTTATCCTTTAACACACGGGCTATTTTTTTGGAAATATATTCGATGAATGAATTATATTCAAAAACGACTTTTCTACAGATTTATTATATGTATAGAATAAAGTAGAATACTTTGTATGATTGGACTAAAATTTTCCCGTAAGTATTATTTACGTGGGTTACATTAAAGAGTCCAGTTTTACTAACCAGAATTAAATGAAACGGAGTTCATATTTTAAGTTGTTAAGCCTCAAGCATAACAATTTAAGCAAGCGCAGTTTCACAAGCTACCTCGCTGGAAAACAGTATCAAAATATATTCGCTGGTTTTCGAGTAAAACTCGAACATACAAACAATAATAATAATAAAAGCGCACAAACCGCAGGGCAGCTTGTGGCGAGCTGAATGTGAGTGGTGACACTGCGGTCCTGAATGTCTCAGAGAGTCGATTAGGGTCTCGTCCCTAGCTTGCCATTACTGGTTGGCTGGGGTGGAACTTTAAGAGCGCCCGTAGGACGCTCAACTCTGGCTTACCTTGGTCGGCCAGTCAGAAAGAGGCTGCTAGAACTATATGCTTGGGAGAGGAAGTTTCAAACCCGCTCCGGGTCTCCATTGTCACGAGACCCGTGATGGTGAAACCGGCGCCGCACCATTCGACACCCCTAACCACTCGCACTGGTATTGCCTTCTGCTGTTGACTTGTATGCCTATGGTGGCTATTCAGGGGGCCCATCTGGTGAGTTGGCGAGTCACCGTCTGCCCATTGCATTGATGCTATTAGAGTATTTAGGGTAGACGCCATTTTTCATCCATAGTTACCAATATACCGGTCTACTAAACACCCATACCCATAGCCCATATTAGAATCCATACGTAGCAATAGTCCTACGCCTGCTGCGGCTAGTGCCGCTGTCGGTGTTCCATCCCACCTTTGATAAAAACTCTCGAAGGACCCCTTCATGTTGGACCCATGTCTCCGTGTAAGCCTCCCAAAGGACCAAGTATTTTCTAAAATTATATGTTAGAAAATACCTGTCATAATAATAATAATATATTTATTTAAATAATAATATTCTATCACATACACACAACATCATCTAGCCCAAACTAAGCAGAGCTTGTACAATGGGTACTAGACAATGGATAAACATACATATATACTTTTTTTTTGTATATACATCAAATTATATATAGTAACACCCAGACCAAGACAAATATCCATGTTCATGCACACAAATGTTTGACTTGTGTGGGAATCAAACCCGCGACCTCAGGCGTGGCAGTCGGTTACACTAACCACTACGCCATCGAGGTCGTCAATTTGTAGGTACAATAATTTATAGTAAATGATTAATTAATTTATAAAATAAATTTTTTGTTGTTTTTTACAATTATGTATATATTTTTCTAATATTATAGGCAGATATGAAGCGATACTATCAAAGTTTCAGCATGAGCTTACAGATGTTGTAGAGGACACGGCGCTGCACACTTTGGTGGTTTGCCCCACTTGGGCATCGCAGCGCCGTGAGTTGATCGCGGCAGTCGGATCGGTTGCCCTCTCGCTCCCGGCCGTAGTTCAGTCTATGGTCCGGAGTGAGAAGTCGTGGAACGCCGTCGCATCCTTTTGCGAGGAAGTGATTTCCATTAAAAAGGCGGTGGAGCGGGAGAGTGAGCGGGTAAATCCTTTCCTCAACTGAAGAGCCGAGCGCCGGAGGGCGCGAGATGAGCTCCAGCCACCCTGAGGTTTGACCTGGGGGTGGCGGGCTTTGTGGGCCTGCCCGCCATCCGGTGAGCACCAGGTCTGAGAGGCGGCGTGCGTGTTCCCACGCGTGCCTCTGTGTCGAATCCGTCTCCTTTCTAGGGGGAAGACAGTAGGGTTTATTAGTGAGTGAGTACCTTTGGGTAGGTCTCTTCGCGTAGTGGCCTGCCGTTTCACACGGCGGGCCGAAACCTCAGCGGGGTCGCGACCGTATGCGAAAGTGATTCGCGCGGCCCCGTCGATAGTGGTTTTGTCGAGGAACACCGTGGTAGGTTTAGTTGGTATTACGGGAGGTACATTATTCTTATTCCATCTTTCTTTTACCCCGGCGAGTCCGACATAATCCCTCCACCCGCCCCCGCGGAGGGGCATGCGTCAATGCATCCACCCAAGTAAAAAAAAAACAATGAGCTTACCGATATTGATGAGCATTCCAAGCAAATATCGGTGTTTGACACTTAGAATTCTGTATCCACAGAGTGCCAACTGGTTCTGCTAAGCATTCACTGTTTGTCTGTATGGCCGTGCTGGATTTTCCATTTTTTCTTTTTGCCTTATTTATTTGGCAAAAGCAAACACTCTGCAAATATAGAATACGCAGATATAAACCTGGACTTAGCGATCAATGTGAGGCGAAAACATTTTTCGTAATTAAGTTCTGCAAATAAAAAGAAAACAGTCACTAACCAAAATAAGGGTATTTAGAAGCTTTAGGTCCAATCTCCGTTTTACTTTTAAGACCTTACGTTTGAGCAAAAACTCCAATTAAACGTTAGTTGCCTTCAGCATAAAATCCTGTGGATTCCGACTACAGGAATGAGGGCAATACTGCAGATCTTATTAACAATTTGCGCAAGTTTTTCTGTTGAAAGAAATGACGTTGCTCAGGTGTACTGACAATAAGGGTCGCGATTCTATCCAAAATTAAACTGTGTTATATAATCTGATAAAATATATATGTACATACATTACTATGTATTACATACTTCATGCCTGGATCTCCAATAAGGTTGACAGAGGTACATTACGTTACGCTAGCTATGATTCTAGATCTCAAGATGAGGTGAGCCTTTTCTACCTATCGAACACAGTAACAGACTAAGTGATTTTAGGTTCCCAGGAAAATATTCTAATAAAAAAACCTTTAGTTTATAAAAACAAAAACTGACTTTGCTAGGCGCAGTACCTGATTACGGAATCGATTACTATGACTTTCATCTCCAGAAATAACAGCACAGGCTGTTATTGAGAATGTTTGGACATAAAAGTATAATAATAGTTTGTCAGACCCGGGTATAAAATTCCTTTTTTTTTTTTTTTTTTTTACGTGGCGGAATGCAATGACGCATATCCCTCCGCGGGGGCGGGCGGAGGGATTATGTCGGACTCGCCGGGGTAAAAGAAGATGGAAAAGAAATAATGTACCTCCCGGAATACCGACTAAACCTACCACGGTGTTCCTCAACAAAACCACTATCGGCGGGGCCGCGCGAATCGCTTTCGCATGCGGTCGCGACCCCGCCGAGGTTTCGGCCCGCCGTATGAAACGGCAGGCCACTACCCAAAGAGACCTACCCAAAGGACTCCCTCAAAAAGTCCGTCTCCCCCCTAGAGGGGAGACGGACTCGACACAGAGGCGCGCGTGGGAACACGCACGCCGCCTCTCGGACCTGGTGCTGAACGGATGGCGGGCAGGCCCACAAAGCCCGCCACCCCCAGGTCAAGGGTATAAAACCCTACACTACCGCTAGGCAACAAAGGATAAAAATATTTTAACTAAATATCCCTTTGAATCACTAACCAACTCTCCAATAAACTATGGACAAAGTTATAGATAGAATAACCAAAAATAATATTAAGCAATTTTATACCTTAGTGCTTTTAATGTAAGTCATAAAATCACTGAACAATTTTTTTTATTTATGCTACATTTAAATTTATTATTCGTTTATTGGTAGAGTAATCCGCTTAAAAATGGATACTACCGATAATAAACGACTATAATCTGAATTATATTCTACTTCGACGCATTGCTGACTATTCATAACATATGTATTGGCTGCCAAGCATTGCAAAGGTACAAGTTGATTTTAATTAAATTTATCATTAACTAGCTTCTGCCTGCATCTTCGTACGCCAGGACAAACCCGCCAATTATTTCTCGTTGTAACAGCTTATAGGCGGTGTATGAAAAATCTATTTATTAATACTACACTTCTAGGCAGCGCATCATAATAAAACATGCACCAGCTTTTAAGTTAGACCTCCAGCAATACAACTATGAAAACCACATTAAATTTCATGCAGTAGTTTCTACATATTGCGCATACAAACAGACAGTCAAGCAGTTTTTTTTTTAAACAAATTGCTTTCGCTCCTATGGCTCCTAGAAAGGCTACACGCATTACCTTCTTTAATATCTCCTATGCACAGAAATTGACCAGTTACAATTTTTGTTATAACAAAACATTTTTATATCGGGCTTGGAACAGTAGGTACCCGATTGAGATCAGTCGTGCTGAAAATATTCAATTCATCAAACACTCAGACGTAACTTTCAAAGAAAGAATATACTTTTTTTTTGTCTGGTCCATCATTAAAGTGACTATGCGAAGTAATTAGCTGTAGGCTTTCGAATAAAACGACTTAAGAGGTAATTACTCATTGAGCTTCGACAGATTGGATATTAAGAAGAATAAGATGATTGATGGAATATTGGATATTGTGAACGCTATGGATTATAATTATTTTTCCACAAGCGCGTATTGAAGAAACCAATATTACAAGTCATCAATACAAATGTTCTACTAAAAAAATGAATGTCTTAACTTTAATGTGTTATCTTTTGCCTGCGGATTCGCGTAGAAACATTACCTTTATTTTGGATGATAGATTGAATATCTATTGTATATTAAAAGAACAGCTTTTTGCAGTGTATTGCGTGAACCTACTGAGCACTGCGACAGCTACCTAACTAATATAACAAATGCAAATGTGAGTTTTTTTATTTGTTTGTTTTTGCCTAAACTACTTGACTGATCATATTAAAATCTCATATACACGTTGTCAGAGATACAGAGAAGAACCTGTCATCCAAGAAAAGAAGTATAGAAAATTGACATAACCTTATTTTTAAGCAAGCGAAGCTGCGGGCAAATTCTAGTATTTTAATATATTTCATTATACCTAACTCGGTAATCAAACCAGGAAATTCACAATAATATGTTAAAGCCAGAGACGGAAATTACATCTCGTTTTAATACTAAAACAATATTTTAAAAAGACACGCATTTGAATACATCAAAAGAATTTCAATTACTTTGCCAAAAAATATAAAACTATAATGGTGAGACATATTTATAACGTTATAAAGTGTCAAAACATCAATTTTATTAGAATATATTATGATTATATTGTGTTTTAGGCACATTGAAGCATATTTTTTTGTGAGTTATTACTGTTGAGTTGTCGAGAATATATTTCATATGATGAATATGAAGTAGATGCTTCAGAATTGAATAGATATTCTAGGTACAAAATACAATCATATTACTATGAAAATGTATTTGACTTTAGCTTCTGCTTATAGCATCGTGCGTATGCAATGTATATAATTATAATATCAGCGCTGTATTAAACTGTCCTACTGCTGGGCACAGGTCTCTTCTCAGCGTAAGAAGGGTAAGGCCACCACGCTGGCCTTACGGGTTGGCCTTATTGTCCTCGAGAACATTATGGAAAACTCTTAAACATGCAGATTTCCTTACGATGTATTCTTTTACAGTTAAAGCGACCGATAATTTATTATTTAACTTCAAAAAGTCAGACCTTGGTCTTGGTCTCGAGATCTCTGCGTGACAGTCCAACGGTTTCTCACTAGGTTGTCACTGTTTATATAATATATAGTATTTGTTGTTAAAGCGCCAATAGAAATGCAAACTCTGTGAAGACTTGAAATCTCTACCCATCACGGTTCATGTGATATAGAGCTCTGACAGAAAGAGACGGCTTTGTCCAAGAGTCCCGTTGGAAACCATGGCGTACGAAACCCTAAGCATTAAGCCTATGTGGTATCCAGGACGTGCCTATAAGCTATATGCCATTTTTTATCCAAATTCGGTCAACGGCTCATGCTTGAAAAAAAACGAACGTCCAAACACGCTCATAAAGTATCCTTTTTATGGTTTAAGTGCAATGCGGTACTAAGGATAATGAAAATAAAATCATAACGGTACATTTTGCCTGACTACAATTAAGGTCGCATATATCACATTATTAAATTTCGTAGAAAGACCAGGTCATACCAACATGTATGAAAAATGTTATGAGGAAGCAAAAATAAACAATAAAGATTTGATCTACAGTGCCTTTCTGGAAAACAGGCGTGCGAATTTGATATATGGATGGCATTTGCTCAGCGTATGTGTTTGCTTAAATCAGATCAATTTGATAAAAAGTATCAACATTTTCTATAGCAAAATTGATGATGTCAGTTTATTTATTAAACACTAGTTGTTCCCGTGGATTCAGGTACGTTTATGACTACTGCTCTGTTCTCGTGGTACGTAGTTTGACGACTTACGTAACTTCAAGATAATGCAGTTTTCTAATGGTAAAAGAATTCATCAGTTTGATAGTTTTAGTGTTTTTCGTTTACGAACAAACAAATCTTTCCTTTGTGTAATATTAGCAAACAGGCAATAGATTGAAAGTAAATTGCTTTAAACTAAAGAAAACTGGAAAAGCAGAAAATACTTTTTTGGTGAGGTCAAGGATTTAATTAAAACTTCTACAAAGGCTTTCGAGAGAACATGTTGCTCTTCCAGCATTAGGGACAAATATTATACTAACCCGCTTGATGGAGGCACAACTCAAGGAGTCTCAAACTCTACTCACTGCAGAAATATAACAGAAGGTTCTTTGGTTGTTATCTTCCTTTAGATGGAGGTATTTCTCTAGACTGCTTGTATTGCCTCGAACTGCTTTGGTTTAGATAAAATCCTAGGGTTAAGTGAAATATGGCATTCATAGATTGTAATAGTGTTTCAAGAAACGGAAGGATTTAGCTCTGTGCAATTCGATCAGGAAAGTGCCTCCAATTTACTGCGGAGTTATTTAAATTGAAGATTAAGTTACAAAATATTATTTACTTTTTATTCTAATAGGCTTGCGTTTGACCATGATCTCACCTGATGTTAATTTAACTTTGTATCATAATTAATCCACCTAGTCTCTCTCCTGTCATGTCACGTGTCATCCCTTCGTACTATAAGAGAGCGCAAGTAGAAGCGACTGCTTTGCATGAGGCCAGGGGTTCGATCTTGAATTGGACAGAAGGTCATTGGGTTTTTTTGACAAAACACTTTTAGTAATAGCACGGGGTCGCGAACTATGTTCACGACCTGGGACTAGGCCCGCCAGCTATTACGTAGAACCTAAAACCATGGCTAGAAAAATGTAGACGAAATACAGCTTTCCGTATCCCTTCAGTAATATTCACATATGTTTAGGTTATACGCTACATTAAACGCATAATTTCCCTAGCCGTTTGTGATTTCTCCTAACAACAAGCGTTGTAAATCTATTTTAGACAGAACTCAGAACGCAACACGTTTCAATTAACTTTAACGTACGCCCACATTGCTTTGTCCAAAATAAGTATTTAATATACTCTAAGTAATAAGAAACCGAATCTTTAGAGAGTAAAAGAAATCTTATTGGAATGGCTAATTACATGATATAAAAATAAAGACGGATTACTTTAGCTTTGAGTTAGGGGCAAAACAGATTTGCGAATTTAATTTTGTTGGTGATCCGCAATTTTGTGACTTTTTTGAACAGCATCGCATTTTAGCGGCGAAGAACATTGTTGTTGAATCGCATTTTAGCGGTTTTCTGCGTTCGATTGCGATGCTACAATCATGGGTATTAGCGACTGTATTATATACAAGCTCTGCTTAGTTTGGGCTAGATAGTGTTGTGTGTATGTGGTAGAATATTATTATTATTATATACGATTTTGATATTGCAACACTACGAAATAATGATTGTCTGCAATGATGAATAAGTAAAGATTGTTTGCAAATTCTACGTCCGATAGTCAAATTTTAGCGCCGTGGAGCATTGTTTTAAATGGCATGTTAGTGTTTTGCGTTATATTGCGATATAACAATTGTGGGTTTTAGTGCCTTTTTGTTATTGCAATACTACGAAGATATGATAGTTTGCCAAGTCAGATTTCCAACGTCCGGTAGTCAATCATTTAAAACATTCTAGAGCCTTTCTGTATTCAATCGCGATATTGATATTTACACTTTTAGCGATTGAATCACATTTTTGCAACTATCTACAGTGCATTTTAATTTAGTTTAAGGGACGTATTGAAGAACTTAAAATAGTTTAAAATACTAAAGAAGAGAGCATTAGTAATACTACTACTAAATAGTTAAGACCTATACGTATTATTATCGCAAGGATCGTCCTTTTGCAACTAATTGCAATAAAGTTTAATGTTGCTATTATTTGGTATTTACGTTGGATTATAAAAACCACGCGATATACCAACCGCATCGAAAAGCAGCTTTCTGTCCTTTTTGTAAAGTGTCCCAATTTCCGTGATTGGTGTTTGAGAATGAGTAGAGGGATGCATTTGATTGCTGTATTCAGCTTATAAAAGAAAATTGCTGGTCGCTCATATTAAAAGTTGTAAAGTCTGGATTAGCCCTTACCCAAGTACACAATATGCTATATAATTAATTAATTAGATTCTACTAAATCTACTTATCTGTCTGGTCAGCTCATAGTATTAGGCTTTTATATACTCAATATGATAGGCTGATATTGTATCTATAATTTTACTTTGCTAGTGAAATTTATGACCTAGTTTTGGGTAATGCCCTGGTCTGCCTTACGTAATTAATATGTTACATTCAAAAAAAGTAATAGATTATATTTATTTGGTTATTTCCCTTGGCAGTGAATGCTATTATTGTGTGTGTGGTGTCTGGCTCAGGCAGTTCCCTGGCAAAGGGACATTGGGTTTTATAAAAAAAAAAACTTAGTGGCACCTCATGCTGGTTTGAATCTGCTTGGTTGTCGGAAATAGCCTCGCCCTTTGTTACGTGGGCCTTACAACTATGGCTGCTGAAATATGAGTGTAATAAAACTCTGCCTAGCGTATTGAGGATAGACAAACACAAAGATATGGACTACGTAGTGCATTCGGGCGAAAGGATACCATAGGTGAATAAAGTAACCACAAAAATGTCTATTTAAAATTATTTATTCAGAATTAATATTTTAGAGGTAAACTATATATATATATTTTCCAGTCCACTTTTATGACTAATAACTGCCAAAAAGCGAGCATATAAAACGTAAACAAGATAAAACGCAATAATATTCGTTTAAAGTTTTTTATTTATATATTTTTGCTAATTATATTACTCAGTAGGTATTCATTTCTCCTTAATATCGAAAATGTTTCCTCAAAGCTTGCTTATTGCGCTCTCGTCTCGCGATGCTAACATGAGAGAAATTTAAGATTCTAATATTGCCTTGCGTCTCTTACATCTGTGTAATTTGCTTTTGTGCTTCAAAGGCCGTATAAAGCGTCGGTTAAATGAATGACATGAAAATCGCTTTTTGAACACATGACAAAGTAAAAATGTGATGTGAATTACGTAAATTGAACATATCGTATCATTATTTTCTTTTTTATTTGAGCCTTTAGTGCATTTAGAGATGAGTCAAGTGATAATCTAACAAGAAGTTGCGATGATTATTTGATAGTTTTGAAGTCTGTAGGGGCACTGTATGTTAATGTGTGCATAGGAAACAGCGTTGTCAGCTAATGTAGTATGCGCTAGTGCGGACTGCGGGGACAGGCGAGCAGTTCACTCCCCGACGCGGCAATACCCGGTACTCTGTATATTATTAGAACATAAGTATAACTATTGTGAAGTAAAATATACTTCGTTATTTAGACTGTATACCATCTTTTATTTTACATATCCAAAGTAGGCAATCCCTACAAGTCCTATGGTTGGTAGTACATTAAATTTATCATCGATCAAAGCGAGAACAGTTCTTAATATCACTCTAAATATTCGGCGATAGGCCATAACAGGAACGGCATACATTAAAAAGATGACTGTAATAATCTTTTTTAATATATCTACTTTTAGACCTTGACTCGTACCACATGCACATCTTGTACCTGATACATTTATACATGAAATAACAAATCAATATCAACGATCGAATACATATTTAAATAGATATAATTTACAAAATATTCGAATGTGCTTCGATTTTTGTCAATTATCGCACGTCGTTACATATTAGGGGTTAAGGTATGAAATTGGCGATTTGTACTGAAAAATTGTAACTCGTTTTTATGTAAGATGTACCCAAATTTTATATAATCGAAATATTTACCCTCATTATCTACACATTGCTGCCATTTAAACGGAAGTTCATTTATGCCTTTACGATAGAACTCCGGGGATTTAGATTCGACAAACTGTGTAAAAGCATTTTGTACTGCCTCCTGGGAAGATATTTTTTTATCACGTAGATTATTGTCCAAATCACGAAAAAAATTATAGTCCGTTGGAGCAAGCTTTGGCGAGTACGGAAGATAACGTATGGTTTCTAACTGCAGCTCCTGTAGAGTTACAACGGTTTCTCGTGCAGTGTGACGTCTTGCGTTATCATGGAGCAATAATGGCGAAGATCGATTCACGAGTTGGGGCTGTATCATTGCCAGTTTCGCCATCATTGTTCGAAGTTCGGCACAGTAAACATCTGCTGTTATTGCTAGACTAGACCCGAGAAAGCTGTAGTGAATAACACCATGAAGATACCACCAAACAGCTACCATTACCTTTTTATTGGTAAGCATTGCATTAGGGTACTGTTGCGGCGTTTGAACTGGGGTCAGCCATTGCATTTTTACATGTCACAATTCACTTATCGTCACATGTCACAATTCGATGCAATATTCCTTCATTTCTGTACCGATTCAACAAGGCAACACAAGTTTCAACACGCATTTCTTTCTGCAGATAAGTCAAATCATGAGTCACCCATGTAACGTTAAACCATCCCGCTAATTACTGACTCGGATCGACTGCCACCATCTCCTTCAATTTAGCGTTATCCACCTGTGTGGGTGGTCTTTCACGTGGTTCGTTCTTCAAGTCGCAGCTTCCATAACGAAAGCGTTTAAACCAAAAACGCACGGTGCGTTCATTAGCAGTCTCCTCTCCAAACGCAGCATTGATATTGCGAGCCGTTTCTGCCGCGTTAGTTCCGCGTCGGAACTCGTATTCAAAAATGACTCGGATTTTCGAAGTATCCATCTTTCCCGTCTAAGCTGAATAAAAAAACAATTGAAAATCGAAAATCAAATGTTGCACATTTTTTAAAAGGAGATTCTTATTAGTATCGTGTGAAAAAAGTTTCACTCGAAAATCTTACACCATGAAGGTTTTATGTCAATTCAAAGTATCTATTACTATACAACGGCAACTTCATACTTTAACCTCTATTATTATTAAAATCCTATTTACAATGATAAATTATTAGCTTAAACTTAAAAAAGAAAAAGAAAGCAATATTTCTTACTAATTGTAAGATATATTGCCTTTTTTTTATTAAGCTATTTCGATACTTCTCTAAAATAACACTTTTATGTATGAAGACAGAGAAAAGAATCATCTCTCTCTCTAAATCTAAAGTCTTCTTTCACACAATTAAATAAAGTTTATAATTAATATAACACTAATTTAAAAAAAAAAATACCCGCTCCACTCTCACGTCAAAGTATGTCTACGTTGATCCTAGGTAATTAATAATTTATTTCAACAAACATCTTAAAATATTACTATGATAATATACATTCACTCCACTAAAGCATTACCAAGACCACAGCTGAATATATCTCATGCCTGGTACTTGATACATATGTTATCCACTTAAGGAGGATACTACTAAGTACCACTAAGTACCGAGACGACAATTCAGTCGATCTACGTTATGTATTCAACCCTCTATATTCACATTTATCCCTCCTTCAAAATAAACCTTAGGCTACTTTCAAATTAGGCCAACTATTTGTAGCTTATCGTGTGCTGGCTGAACTCGACTCTACTATTCTGATAAAATAAAACCAAGAAGAGACTGAATGATCGTAAAGGTTGACTAGTGAGACAATTTTATATTTTATTTATAAATTTTTTTCTTATGTTATTTCAAGCTTTTGGTGTTATAAATTTATATTTTAGTGACATTTGTCATTTATTCTAGCAGTATATTAAAAAAAGTGGTCGTTAGTTACACGCCAGTTCTTTTCAAAAGTTCTACACCCATTTAATACTGAATATGGCAACATATAACTTTACTAGTTAGAGTAAGTAAATTTACATAAATAAATGTAACTTTAACGTTCATTAGTTTCACTTTGTGACCTATATGAACAAACATACTTTTATTCCAACTGCCTCTGTTTACTATTTGTTTTTGCAGTAGTTTACATGAAACAGATCAACAAAGATGAACAAATGGCAAACTGTATGTGGCTTATTTTTAATGCTAAGTGCATTAAAAATAAGCCACAACAGTTTGGCCAACTAACGCACAGCCTAAACTTACAAAGGCGTTAAATTTTAACTACGATATCACAAGTAACAGGTGGTTCCACACTTAAGACCAAGGTGAAGCATTAAAGTAAATCCAGTGCTGACATAAAGTGTGTATGAAATACGTGGACATGTGGGATCTTCACATTAGACAACATTGTTAGTCATCTGGTTCTGACTCTGCGTATATATGTACATTCATAGACTTACTGCCATTGTAAATGGATGGGTTATGTTTAAAAGACTGTCTTTAATCATGTCGCGATAGTGTACGTAGAGCACCATCACACACAGCAGTGACTAAGTATGAGGTCTTGGATTCCACTGCCGGACAGAGTATCATTTTTCGGTTAAGGAATTGTCAGTAGTAGCACAGGTTTTAGAATCGTTCCAGAAAGATGACAATAGGTTCCTCTCGCTGGACATATGCAACCTGACTAACACCCGCATTAAGCCAGCTATGGTATAAGCTTCACACAATAGAGGACTATTCTATTACCATACACCATATACCATGTACATTTTACGACAAAAAATCTCAGTATCATTTTGCTCGACACAGTAATCAAACACAAGTATATACGGTCTTGTGGTAGTAAATACGACTGCTATGGTTACCCGTAGCAGTCTTATATAATAACTATCATTACCCCATTCAAACATTTCATCAATAAAATAGCTTGAAACATCAAGAGTACTTTGCAAAACCTTAATGGTTAAACCATTAGCGTATCACATATTTTTTATCACTTCACACTTTATTAAGAACACGTCTACACATTCCAGCGATCATCTATTTCGGTACAATAATAAACATTCGATTTTTACGGCTGGAGCTATTTGTTTCGTCATTACTATTCCGGATGATGTTGAGTAATACATAAATCTTATATAGCAATACTAAAATATTACGTCCAACTTTTATAGATAGATTTGCGTCAAGAAGTGTAACAGCAATCCATCTTCTATTTTTGCGATAGCTAGTCAATCACGTGTAGATTCCTTTTATTTTAAACAAATTTTTTTATATAGTCTTACTCGGTTACGGCCTAAACGAATAACAGGATGACCTGGAGACCTTAAATAGGAAATGGCAGGGGATATCCACCACGTGATTGACGTGATTTGGAAGTCCTAGGGAAAGGCTTTTGCCTTGCAATAGGACATACCGATAAGTTGATGAAAAACATTCTGCATTTTAAGTAATGTCCTTGTCGGAGAACTTTACAAATATTCAAACAACGGGCACAAAGAACCCAAATTCGGAACATTTATTCGTAAACGCAAATGTTTGTCTCATGTGCAGATCGAACCGACAGCACTCGCACGCAAAGGCGGTTGCAATGCGACAACCTAAACTACTACGTTACCTACGCAGCCATCTTTTATTTAACATGATAATTACCTGAGAGGCTTCAAAATGCCAATTAACGAGTGAATATCTCTTCGTTGCCAATTATTTTTCCATCATATTAATAAGTAGCGCCTGAAGACTGACACACTACGACATACCTTAAAAAAACCGCATTTTAACGATACATTTAATTATAAAATATTTGGTACACAAAACATTGATCGATATAATAGAATAAAAACGTTACATTGTATGTTAAATATGACGACTACCGTTTACTTAAATTTTATGCATTTCTATAAGTGTCAATGTGAGCAAAAAACTAATATCATTAATTGTATGGGTTTGCTCGTTTTGCAGAAATAATACTAATATCTCATTCGGAAATCAAATTATCTTTATTTATTTAGGTCTCAAATTAACACTTATGAACGCCATTGTTACACTAACTAAACTTTACCATAAATTTACATTTACCTGTTGCCTCGTTCAGCAGGGTGTAGAACCAACAGGAAGAATGGGCAAGAAACTCCCAGCCACTCTTTTAATGGCCAAGAATGCAAACAAAAGTAAAGTAAGAGAGCGGAATTTTACTTGATTCACTGTCAAAAACAGATATCGTTCTTATCTCGTATGAAACCATAGGCACGTCACCATTCACATTTAATCCCAAGGAGACGTATGAAATGAAAGACAAAGTTTTATAATTAGGCGAGGAAGCCTTATATGTTCTCGTGTACCTAATTAATTAACTATGGAGAAACTTGCGAGAATTGGAACATGCGAGCTTGTATAAACTTATCTAAGTTGTAACGTGATATATACGAAACTCAACACATTATATTGAATATGATTTTAATATTGGATATATTTTGAGAAAATCTATGTATTAGAATGTTTGGAATACATTGAAAACTAACTTTCCTCCGAACAATACTTTTTAACTCTGTGAAACGTACCGTATGTTTTTGTACCTCTGAAAACGTCCATTATATGTGAAATGTCATGATTATCAGTCAAGTAATTAAGGCGTAATAGCGTAACAACAAAGTCACATTCGCATTTATAAGTTAGGATTGTAACGGGGTTTTGTACATCCTAATCCTAATGTTATAGACATTAATGTGTGTTTGTTTGTAACGCTTTCACGCCTTAACTACTAAACCGATCATTTATTTATTTATTTTTATTTATTTTATTTATTTAATTTTACGGAAGGCTTACGGACTAATTAAAACTATGAAATATAACAATTATTAACATTTTCAGTTTGCCAATTAAAAGCCCTCACAAGTATATAAAAAAAAAGAATGACGATTTTTGTATTCGTTTTAAATATAACAAAAAAAAAGAATATATTATTTTCATTCAGTCAATCCTGTGCTGATTCGGTACCAGTGCTCACATTATCAAAGTATGAGTTGGCCAATTGCCGCCTCATGGTGGCAACACTAGTGCAAAAAAGATCGATATTCAGGTCCCGTGCAAGCGCATTGAAACTTACAGCACTTCTTCTGGAAAAGGCATTACCCCTATAGTTTGTTGAACTAAACGGAACATTCAATATTGGCCGTTGACGGAAGCTTATCAAATTTGTGCGAATTGAGATATTAGCTAGTAAATCAGGACAGTCAATTTGACCATTAGCAATTTTTAACAGGAAACTAATATCCCCAATACGTCGCCTAATTTCCAAAGGTAGGAAGTGAAACCTTTTACATCTGTGCTCGTAATCAACTGAACATTGCTGTGCCTTGTAGTCAAGGTATCGTAGAAACTTTTTTTGGACGCCCTCAATGCGAGATTTATAAATTTCGTACTGAGGGTTCCAAACCTGGGACGCGTATTCTAAGTGGCTGCGTACGAACGAACAGTACAGCACTTTGACTGGTTTCAAAGTGCGGAAGCAGGATGTGTTACGCAGTATAAATCCCAGTGCTTTTGATGCTTTTTTCACGATACTATCTATATGTTGATCAAATAATAGCTTACTGTCCTGTATGATTCCCAGATCTCTAATGCTGTTAGCTTTATTTATTACTACATTGTTTAATGTGTAGCTATTATTTATAAAAGATGTTCGCCGTGAAAATGTTACATGAAAGCATTTATTAACATTAAGTTGGAGCTTGTTTCGGTTGCAGTATACCTCAAACCTATATAAGTCATCTTGTAATTTACTTGCGTCAGACGCATCCTGTACGACTTTGTGTATTTTCGTATCGTCAGCGTAGAGTAGGATGTACGAATGACGGAAGCAATCTTTGATGTCGAGAATAAACAACGCAAACAACAAGGGCCCGAGAATTGAGCCTTGAGGGACTCCAGATGGGACAGGACTCCAACCTGAGACATAACCCTGAAGAGCAACAGCCTGTGTTCGGTTCTCTATATAAGATGATAACCATCGGTACAGGTCTCCGTGTATTCCGGCAAGCGATAGCTTCTCCAGCAGCACGCGATGGTCTATCCTGTCAAAACATTTACAGTAATCCGTATAGATTACGTCGACCTGCCCTCGTACCATTCCGTTACTTATAAATTCATGTGACAGAAGTAGGTTAGACGTTGTTGAGCGATTCCTAACAAATCCATGCTGCTCCTCACCGAGACCAGCCTTGAAAGCTGTGTAAACATCAGTGTAGACGACGCGTTCCAAAATTTTTGAAAATAGGCATGTTTTTGATATGGGACGGTAATTTTCAATATCAGCTTTATCTCCTTTTTTTCATCATAAAATTGTTATACACGTTATCAGTGGTACAGAAAAAGACATAAGGCGCTTCGTACAGAAAAAACGTACTGTTCCTAGGGATAGAAATTTATTGACAAAATTTATATTAACGCGGGCAGAGTTGTAAAACTAACCGGAGTCGTTTATTTAAACACAAAAGTGACCGCTTCAGTGGCGCAGTGCTAATGAATACGAATGCTGTGCATGAAGTCACGGGATTGATTACCGGGTCGGTAAGATGATATTAGGTTCTTCTTTAAAGTAATTCTTAGATTTAGTACAAAGTCTGTAATTAAGCCCAATAGGCGGTTAATGTCATGCTTATCTGGGAATAATCGTGATACGCTAATCAAATAGCTATCATATAAGCATCAACTAAAATGTGATAACCGCATCATAATACATGAATGTAGTATTCATGTATTATCATTATAATAATAAATGCCCTCCAGACCGAATTTCAGTCACGGTGGCTAATCCAAAAGGAGACTGCCGTCTACGTAGGAGATATTATAGTAAATAAGTTGTATTTGTGCGCAATCACAAGAATCAATCATAATCCGATGGGACGGCAATCCGACAAGACCGGAGTTAGATCAGGCGTGGGGTCAATGGCTTTATACCACCAACTTCCTAAATCGGGGCTAATATAGAGATTTCTTAACAGAAAAATTCAATAACTTGTTTGCCTGACCCAGAATTCGAACCCGAGATCTCATGCATTTTCTACCGCTGCGTCACTAAGACATCATAATATCGTATAACGCACCTAAAATTTAAATTAAGTGAATATTAAATAAAACTAACAAAATCTAAGTTCTCTCTCATTTAATTTTATTTAGTATAACTGAAACTATGATGGATAGTATGGTCTGCACAAATGACTTTACGAGCAAACAGTGGTCCAAGCAGACAAAGTTCCGGAAATAATCAAGTTGATAATATATTCGTAGCTGAATAGACTTATCGGTCGTTCGATTATTCGGGTTTCCAAGTTCCTCAGAAACCGCTGTGATGTTAGCAAAACATTTGGGTTACCCACTAACAATTGTAGGTACTGAGAGTAGCCTCTCAAAATTTTTGTAGTCTCTCGCAAAACGTTTTATCTACTACAATGTATGGATTATCACAGACGAGCTCTTGTGCGTGTGGGTCCGTAAAATATGCACCGTGGGAAGCTACGAAGTCCAAAGTGCATGCGAGCCAGTTATCAATGCATTTGCGCTACCGCGGACAATCCATTTCCTATTAAGCATGTCAATGCGAGCTCGTGCGTATTTGTGTTCCTTCAGTGATTTGTGATTTAAAAATACAACCCTCGCACTAGCATAAATTCCTATGCCACCAAATATTCGAACAAAGGACACAAAGAACACTCAGACTAGAAACAACCATTTTTGGATTACACTAATTTGCTGTTCTGTTTAGGTTCGATACACAACACTTGGTGTAAATAGTAGCGAAGCGACCATTTAAATCAATACATCCGTGCATCCGTGTATTTTAGTTTTTATTTATTTACTATAAGGTACACTTACAGCAATACATACAAATGTTAAAATTATAAGCACTATGGATAAAATCGTGGGTATAATTTTCTTGTATACTACGACCATAAATGAAACTGAAAATATCCAAACCATAAAATTTACTAAAATTTGTCTGACCCTGGAAAGCAAACCTCGGACTTAGGCAAAGCAAAAAGGTGGTCCATATACAGGGTGTCCGGTAATTAATGGATAACCTGGAAATGTCTTATAGTGGAACTGACGGCCGTTCAGAAAAAATATGAAAAAAATCTCGTGTATAACTTTCTTGTATACTAGGACCATAAATGAATGAAATTCATCGGTTTTTTGTTGTTTTATTATTAAACACTAATTATGCTAATAGATAGACAGTCAAAAGTATGCTATGCTATAATAACTTGCACTTTTTAATATTATTATTTTTTTTTTTTTCATTTTTCTGAACGGCCTTCAGTTCTACTATAAGACATTTCAAGGTTATCCACTAATTACCGGACACCCTGTATGTTTGCCTATTAAAAGTATACACAGCATTCACATTATATAGGCAATATTAAGAGTAAACTTAAACTAAATGAAAATATGAAAAATAAATTTTATATAAAAGTAAGAGTAATAAAATTGAGCAATATTAATAGTAGTCAACAATCGAGCAGTTTTAGCAAATCATTTCTAAATTTATTTTCTTACGTGTTAAATATATTTAAGTTAAACTTCGCGTTAAAACAATTGTAGGTTTTGCACATTCTAGACAAGGGATAATGGAGACCAAGATAGATTAGATTAGTAGTGCAGAGCAGTTAGTTAAGTAATCTACATTTGTTCGTTTCACTTTTATTTACTCCCAGCGTAGGTGTCCCACGCTACTGAACTAAAAGCAAAACTAGATCCGTTAATCCATTTATCCGTTCTGTTTTACTCACTAAGTCGCGATTTAGCCCCGTGGTCGGTGAAAGAGTTTATTTATTAACCTCTGATTATCTTCGAAGAGGTTAATGAAAACACTATTTGGGTCTGTGTGTCTGTCTGTTAGTGACAGTTTATAGCTCCTTGACTTGTTGATTGACTTGTAACTTGGTGTACAGACACCTTGAGGTCATCCCTCGGTCTTGGAAGTCCAAGGGAGAAGCTTCTGCCCAGAAAAAAAAAAAGGTCACATGAGGCGAATAGGTTGAATTCTGAGTGTGAGTGTAAAGACTCATCTTGTTTAACACGGACTAACAACAGCTGTTACCAAATTACTATTTATTGTCACATTTTTCATATAATAAGTTAACACTTGTAATTGGTTTACTAATTACTAAAATAAGAAACCCAAGTTTATACTTATAAATTACTTAGTAATTAAGGGTGTGAGTAGAAAGACCCGAAAGAACTGATATTGATGTATTGTGACTGTAATTTACATTTACAAATAAAATAATATTACTGGATTTTGTAGTATCTGAACAAAATCTCGTGTGATGGTGTTTGTGTTCGCACTCCTCCGAAAGGACTCGATCGTTTTTTATGTATATTTGGTAAATATGAGAATAACTGCCTCCGTGGTGCAGCGGTAGTGAATATGACTGCTGTGCATGAGGTTTCGGGTTCGAATCCCAGGTCGGGATAACAAAAAGTTATTAGGTTTTTCAGTTAAGAAATCTCAATAGCAGCCCGGAGTTAGAAAGATGGCGGTGTAAGACACCCCCGTGCCTCGGAAAGCACGTAAAGCCGTTGGCCCTGTGCCTGATCTCTCTCCGGTCGTGTCGGATTACCGTCCCATTGGATCATGAGAGTTAGGGAACGGAGAGTGCACTTGTGTTTGCGCACACACTTGTGCACTATAATATCACTATAGTCTCTAAGACTGGCCGCCGTGGCCGAAATTCGGTCTGGAGGATATAATACATTATGAGAATAGGTCGTAAAGTATATTTCATACCGCTACGGAATAATTTATATGACAGAACAACGTTTCGTTTGTTCAGCTGTTAAATAAAATAAAAGTAGTGACTTGCAATTGCTATAAAGAAAATTAGTTGGAATATTTGACATTAATTGATTTATTCGCACTTTATAATTATTCGAATCATAATCGCATATCCGAAACTTTTGCTTTTGTAATGGGACGATTGATATGGGTCGTATTTGATCGATCCTGCTCTGCTATGTATCATATCGACTCAGATGACAATAATGTCCATAATTTTTTTTCTGTTTTAAGTCGTCTTCCTAATATTTTATATACCATAACCTCATTCCACGTGGGTAACCGTAATCCGATATTGACAATTCATATTTGCGTAGCGTTACAACGTCATCACACGATCAATCAATGTTAATGTTTCGGGATATCAATTTGCTTTAAGATTCGTATAATTATATTTTCTTCGATAAATCGCTTATGGCTAATAAAAAGTCTAGGCTTAAGCACATCTTTGCTACAGTCAACGACGTTAGTAGCGAAGCATTGAATTATTTTGTAATGTAAAGAAAAATATTAAATCTAAAATATTCTTTATTTATAACTTGTGCTTAAAACAACAATGTTTTACTATACCTGCTGTAAAAATCTATTTTATCATTATTGTGTATAATAAAGCAGTTCAAAATCTAACAAATACCTATTGTTTGCCTGACGTGACGATCGACTTGCATCGATTGTGGTCACCAGTAATCACTCATCATCATGCAATTTCGCATACAGGTTGACAGGGGAACAGAAAAGGATATAGGACCTTTCATATAGCAAAAACGCAAACAAAAGCTAGTATCATATATGTTTTTATAAAAGATACCGTGGCTTATAATAACATATTTTAATAAAGGCAATGTAAAATCATTACAAAGGTATATGATAAAATTATGTTTGCTTATTGACAGATGATATTGTTGATTAAATAAAGTCTGCCTGTCGAAATTAATCTTTTGTTGTAATTAAATAATTAATGCATGCAGTGAAATTGAATGATAATAATAATTATGTAGATTTAAACCTATATATTCCTGAAGGAACAGTAGAAGTGTGTTGTCCTGCTATGTTAATAAGTATCAACGGAGATTCTTGAAGTTCGCTGGCGAGCTATAGAGCATAGCATCCGAGAGGCACAGACGACACAAATTGTAAAAGTAACTCTAAAGCTGCCAAACTTAAATGGCTTTAGACTGGACTTGACGAATAACATTTGCCACATACCGAAGGAGTTTTAGGTTAGAATTAGCACAATCTGGTTACTAGAATGATAAGCAGCAACGTGGTAGACTGGGGCGAAGATAGAGGGACGAATCAGACAGTTATTAAAGACTTGTACAAAATAGCACGTAAAAGAGAATCGACTTCACTAGTTGTAGTGATTAAAGTGGTCGCCTCACTGCCACTATGCCGGGTATAAATTAGATAAATAAAGCCTAGGTGTTCTTTGTGTCTGTTGTTCGAAAGTTTGTTGAATCACCCGCTACATAGGGACTATACCTATTGCGGGAGTACTCTTCTAAAAAGAGAAATGTTTACCACAAAATGTGACAATTCAAATCAAAGTACCATGAGTGTTATCTAAATGTAGAATTGAGTTTACATTCTCGAAATCTCTGACAGCAAACCATTAATATATCTACGTGTTAGCATTTCATTAAAGGAAGTCGACAACGTAACCGGGTGTTCAAAGACATAATTGTCGAATAAATCTTACAAAACGTCTTGTATACACGGCACAGGAAGAAATATGGACGAGTTTCAGTGAAAGACCTTGGAGATTTACACGTCAAGATTAGAATAAAATAAAATAATATTTACGTTATATTTATTCAAATTTACGACAAGGCCTGTAGAATATTTTTTTATTTATTGATTAATCGGTTTATACGTAGCTGACATTACATTTAGATGATTTATAATTTTGAGTAAATAAATAAAATATGTTAAGTGGGTTCTTCACAAGACATGACACGACAGAATAAAATGCGATGCTGACTCGGAGACCCATAAATTCGTTAAACCATTTGTTGCTTGAACGACAATACACATTTCGCAAACTACTAATTAGCTATATTGATAATTGATCTAATGATAGAGAAAAGAAAAGAGAGAACGAGTCCTCAATAGATCAACTTTAAAAACATTTTATTTTCAAAAAGTTTTCTACCTACAACCATTATGGATCTTGAAGATGAATCTAACGAGTCACACGGTAGATGGCCATTGCTTGCCCCATATCCAGGGGATCAAAAAAATGTTGCTGATGTAATATGAGTGTTATTAATCTTTGGCTTCCCATTCGGGGAATTAGCAGACTCTACGTCGCCGAAGTCCAACAAATTTCACAGTTGGATATTCTAAACTAAAATAGGACGGACAATGTATCATTGCTGCTCTTAAAGAATCGGATCTAAACTTTAAAATGTATCGATGTTACTTTGTTTTAAGCAATGAATTTGGGATGAATGAGGTTTCAAGTGAACTGTCGCATTACTCTAAGGCAGTGTAGTTGGTGTTCATTGATGCAAGTGAGTGACAGTTTGTAAATAATATTTGGAACTTTATTTTTAAAACGTTCAAGATTTTATAACATGTAAACTTTCGCGATGCGTGAAATGTATTATACGTTGTATGTTGAATTCGTCAGGATTTGTTTTATTAGGTACGGAATATCGATGAAGCAATGAAAATCACAAGTGTTACAAATACTGCATTTAATCTTACTCAGCAACACAAGTAATCCGTAAGGTCTTGATTCCATGGCGTTACGTCTCTGTATTACCGTTATCATCGTGAAAACTTCACGATACTGTGTCACAAGTTCGACGAAGTATTTATGTGTTTCTACACTATGGTTCTCCGCCACTAGATGTCGCACTTGCAATTCGTTTTATGTTTGTACTAATTACCCTTAACGAAGGATTTCGAGCTTGTCGTTGCGTACAGCAGCAAAGTTGTATTTGGGATAATAGCAAAGCTCAACGGATTTTGATGTGGTTTCATATCTACATATGTATATATTAATACGTGAACCAAAAACTTAGTACCCCATTTTACGAAAATTGCGCGGACGGAGGAGTATGAAATTTAGCACAGTTAAAGTTTATATGGAGAAGGAGTGGCGAAATCTTAATATTTTTATAAAATATGCGTTAGAAATACATTAAATAAATGAAAAAAACACTACACATACAACCATGCATTTGACACACGCACTTGCACACACACATATATAGAGAACTTTCATGACGAACTTGCACGACGAAGGATCCCTTGGTGACTACTCTACTCTTGGTGTAGACTTGGTGGCGCAAATCCAAATCTTTTACGCAAATAATCCTTGACAGTAATACTTAATGTTATAAAATAATTACAAGAAAGACTTGAAAAATAACATGTAACTAAGTAAAAATGTATTTTAGTATTCCTGGGTGCTCGAACCCATCATAAAAAAATTAAATTATATCAAATGGTGTAAAATTCTATATCTTTCCAACGAATAGTATTCTTAATACCTAGTGGTTGTGTGATAAACGACAAAAGTGGATAAATGCAGTAAAGAACATTATGTAATTGTGAGTTTAAAAACATTTAGAAATTACTAATAATTATGTATAAAAAATAGCTAAGTTTTGTATATTGTATTACGATTCAATACAAACAAATTTGTGAGTAAACATAAACTTAAATCATTTTATTTCAGAAAACATCAAAATACTTGCATGAAAACGAGTTCAGAAAAACACTACAGTTATTTTGACATCATATACTTTAGAAATCTTCGTTTAATTTTGTCGGTTATCTTTTACTTCTCAGTCATGCCCGAAGAGATTTGGCCTTTTCAGATAATATTTATTGCAAAAAGAAAATTGTGGGTCGTCATCTGAATTGTCTAACAATACCATATAGATCCAAAAATATTTTTTTTTTGTACCTATATGGTATTTTTTATTTTTTTGTATATCATGATGATGGTTACAGTAATAATAGGTATAATAAAAATAATTATATCCATTTATTGCTGTATTTAGATGGGATACAGATATGTTACAAAATAATTCGGTAGAGCCACCTGTTATATTCAGCCATATAAACTATGATTATGCGATTTTTTAATAATTTGTTCTAATTTTAAACTTTATTTATGGTATCTTAATTATTATTAGTTATTAGAATAGATTTAAATACAATTTATTGTACAAATTATTACAATACAAGTTGAGTAGATTGAAAAATAAGTAGATGCATAAAAAGGCCTTATTGCTTAAAGTAATATCTTACAGGAAACCTATGGGCGGACTGAAATGATATAGACTATTTATATTATAATATATTTACATTTTTTTATTTGTTTGTTATATAATTTGTTTGAAAAAAGAAAAGGTAAATTGACTGTAGCCAATGTTCGCCTTGGTGAAATCTAAATGAAATGTGGTTATAAGGGTATAGTTATAGATAAACGATCAAACTTAAAATTTATATCAATTGTGGTCGAATTTCTACAATTGAGTAGTATAAGTAAGTAGGCTCAATTAAAAATCAAAGCTATATAAATTCATAAATTCAACTCATATGACTTCATTGATTAAAACCAGTGATGTATATTGTAGGTTCAACGTATGTAAAATTGCAAACTTATCATAGTGCCGAACAAATCCAAACGCTAGAACTTTATAATAAAACATATTCTGAATCCTATCGCCTTTTTGTCACAATCAAACTGAATCGCAGAATGTCTGTAACAGTAATACAATCAGCCCATTTTGTGTTCCGTGCTCAAAAGGCGATCATTATATCGGATATTCCGTAGTGTCGTACGCTTTATACGAAAAAATGCAATTTCGGCAAAGTGCAAGTGCTATGTCAGTGCTTTCGACTTTCATATGAGCTTTATGTTTTTTATCGGAGGATTTGGAAAACATGTATTACATCATAGGTATTCCAAGTATATCCTGACGTTTGCTTCTTCGAATTTTTTTCGATTTGATGTTTGGTTTATATATTATGATTTTATTCTTAGTAGCGCAGTATTCTTCTACTATTAGAAATGTGAAAGATTGTAAAGATTTTCAGTTGTTTGCTATTCAATCACGCGTTATCTATTCCACAAATGTGGATGAACAATAGCATAAAGATAGATCATGTCCTGGATTAGTGGTTTAGATAGGTTACTTTTATCTAGGTATTTTTTTCAGGTAATCGTTTTTTATCGACATTCCCTTTTTATTTTTTTAATATGAGTATTTTGCCCTTATAAATTTATAAGGGCAATATATTGTGAAAGTAGCACTCAATTTTAATTTAATTGGTCGAGAGAAACCACATCTTCGGCAGCGAAGCGCTTCATTATTTTCGAATAATATTCCAATGTAACAGTAGTATGTACACTACATATTATGTATGATATATATGATGACACAACATTATACAAAAATGCGAATGTTGGCGCTTGAGCATGTAAACAAATTTACCTAAATGTTACACGAAACACCAAGAATAGAAAACAAACATTAGATAGTGAACAATAGTATATAATTTTCAATATAAGCGATAATACTATGTACAGTAAGCTGCAAAAATGCATACCCATTTCCAAACTAAAATGGTATAGGCTGGTAACTGACGCCATCTAACGGAAATCGATACAAGAACTGTTAAATAGTTTATTTATATCGTAATAGATGGCAGTGCACTACTTTATTTATTATAAAAGTAGTGCACCACCATCTATTACGATACGAGAACTAGATTTCTTAATAACTTAATTTTGATTAAATTACTTTAAACAACTTTCTGATCTCTATTCACAATAGCTTACTAAAAAAAAACATTTCGGTGTAAATAAGAAGCAAAGAATTACAAATTAGTTTATAAATTTACTGTGGGTAGTTTTTTTATAGACACTATCGATGACTCGCTATTCAGTTCGTACGCAAACATTATTTTGTCCCTGTATTTGAGTGTCTTTTCGGTTGAGATTATAATTTCTTATAAATTTCACTAAACCATTGGCTAAAATGAGTACGTGTTGCAATATTTATAAAACAATGCCATCTAGTTCATTCAAATTCGAGTGTTCACAGGATTTTTGACCTTAAGGTACCCATGCACTATTACAGGTGACCGTACATTATTATATTTAAAATTCAGATGTTATATTGATATCGTATTTCAGATGACAACTTATTGTCCACAAAAGTGAATATATTGCTTTTCTGTGATATGGTTATGGCCATATCATACACATTTACTTTTATGCATTTAAAGCTGGTCTCGCATTATACAAAATTGTATTCGATATCGTTCAAATACTATTATACGCACCACTAAACTATCTAAGGTTCAACAGCTGTCAAGCCTTTATAGTGCTAGCCACTTATTTACATATTCAACCCTTTCTCACCACAAAGACGTAAAGTTGATAATGCGTACAGATCGGTAGCCATTGAAACATGTAAAAGACGATACGGGTAGCTGAAGGTTAAAGACAAAAATGTTCAGCGAGTTCTTAAGAGCGTGTAAGCCTTGTAGCCTGTTGTGAATGGTTTTTAAATGTAATCAATTTATTAAAGCTTATTTTTTTAAATGTTTTTTTTATACTATTTAATGTAAGGTAAAAGTGTATCATAGATAGAATATAATTAAAATTGTAGACCTTTTACTATGCACTGCATCGAAAACTTTCGACCTAATGTTTACATAATAACAAGACTATAATTATATTTCATACTAGCTGTGCCCGTGACTTCGTTCGCGTGGTTGTCGAAAACTAAAACGCGTCGCTTAGATAAGAGTTCAATATCCGTGTTACCTGACCACTATAGAAAATAAGAAGCAAGTAATGCAAGCCACAGACTAATAAAGAATTTGCGAATAAATAACTTATAACTTTATTCAATAAGACACTTGATAAATAACTCTTGACAATTCGTTGGAGATTGTTACTTTCAGCCGAGTGCTGTTGCATAGTTTTGGAGGACTTAAATTTCTAAGTAAAATTATTAGTACTGCCACTTTTAAATAAATTTTGTGTGCTGGAAAACCTGGTGTATTAAGGGAATCTTTAAACTCTACCGGATATTGGGTGGCATCTTCTTTTTCCATAACCGTGTTAATAGATATAATATATTCCCGACTTTCCCCAGAAACATGTATCAATATTTGAGAATTCTAAATCTGCTCGGTCGTTTCGAGGGGCCAAAATAGCTCGCTTGTAAGTATATTAATGTGGCACTTCATTGTACAACAGAGACTTCACGAAATTATCTCTTTCGCAAAGGCGAAAGAATGCGAGCAAGGTAGTTTGGCGAGAAAGAATGACGAGAAAGAATGGACAACCCGAGGGTTGGACATTTTCTGGCTGAAAATATAATCGCTGCCCAAGGTGGGCAGCGATTATATTTTCAGCCAGGTGCACGTCGAGATGGATGACCGGCGGATTTCTTTCATGTATTAGAAAACTCAAAATGCGCCCAAACTGCCTCCGAAGAGCTTATGTATCGGCCAGATTGGTATCTAATACTTCGTCATAGTCATTGCGATGTCTCAGTGCAATCATGGCTTGATCACTAACTTTATTAACATATCTGCTTTATGTATATAATTCTTCTGTACGTGTGTTGACAGTGAACTCCTCCTAAAGGGCTGGACCGATTTGAATGAATTTTTTGTGTGTATTCAGGTGGATTCGAGGATGGTACAGATTTTTTATGTTTTTCACCAGTGCAGGACAACGTCAGTCGGGACAGCTAGTTTACATATATATTTTATGGACTCGACGCTATTACATATTTCAACATTAATATGTGCTTAAAATGTTTTTGATAAAACTGGAGAAAATGGTACCATCCGTCTATTGTCTAAAATAATTTCTTGTCCATGGAATTTAATAGTAGCCGTGAAACCACCTTGTGAGGTTGATCATCGCCGGTACAGCGGATACCCATTTTCCTCCGCCATAGATTGTTCTTTACGTGCTCTAGGATATATCATATAATATCATAAAACTCTAAACGTTTTTAACTATAAAATTATACAACTTAAAAATATATTGAGGCATATACAGGGTGATTTTGATATCGTATAATTCCTTTTAACCACGCATTCTACTGGTGATATAGAATAACCCTGACCATATTTTTTCTCTATATCACCAGTAGAATGCGTGGTTAAAAGGAATTACACGATTTCAAAATCACCCTGTATTGTCTTTATTTCCATAGTATAAATAAGCATCTTAACATACCTACATATATTATTAAAAACGTGTAATTTACTTAGTAAGATTAAGTCAGTTATTATTATTTGTGTATTTCTAATTAGAGCTTTGTAGCGTCATCTTGTACTGATCTACATATTTCTAATAATCATGATGTGTACACATAGTTAAAACCATAGTTTAGATCAAAACTGTTTAATAATTTATAAGTTTTATACTGTATGCACTTTGTTTTATTTTGTGTGCCTTATTAAATAAATATCTTTTTGAACATTGACCATCTTTCATGTACGGTGATTCCCTATTTAAAACGCCACGTGGCCCGTGAACCATGTGTGTTTTAATGATGTCATGCAAAATCGGATCTGCACTATGCTCTGGAAATTCAGCACTTATGACATTGTCTATAGCGGAAATTAACAGATGAATGTGCGTGTGGGATCAACCACGCTTTTGCCACACAACAAAGAGTTCAACCGAAAACTTTCTCCTTTGTAAGAAGATTCATCATAACTTTAAGTTTTAAATGAAAAACCCAAGCAATAATGTCATGCCTATCGTATGACGCCTGTCCTGTGAGAAGTGCCTGACAAATCTCAGTCCACTTTGAGTTCGTTGTGAACGTTATAAAAAGGTCCGGTCGGCCGTATTTACGGAAATAACAAAAGGCATGTTGCGTTCTTATGTGCTTATACCGCGGACTGCCTGTAAAACTGGATGGTAAAATGATTAACCGCCCCAAGTTTTCGATGTTATTATCTGATTGCAAGGCGTCCCGCAAGTGCACGTATTCTTCAGCGCGTAAACGTCGCTGGTTAGTGCGAATGTACACAAAACGTTCAGTTACTATTATTGCATACATGTCCACAAAAAATTGGCTGAACAATCCTCGAAATTGTTGCAAATTTACGAAACGGTTATGCCTTATTTGTAAAAGGTAGGAATAATATTGCCATGTCGATATTTTTTATGAAAATTGGTGATTCTCGTTGTAGGGTTAATTTGGTACAGCCCAAAATTGTACCAATCTTCACCATGATAATAAATTAATGGATATTGCAGTGCGTCGTAAGCTCGGCGGGTTTTGTAAATGCGTTTCAGGCAATCGTTAATATCTCTTGATAGAGTGAACCGATTACGATGAAACAAAAACTAAGTAATATCTACTTCAAGTTGCGTACAATTTTTACGTATAAAAGTTATCTACATTGGTTTTGCATATTTTTCGTGATGCGTGCAAAGACAAACAGACAAAAAATCCAAAAATGCTAGAAATGTGTTCTGTTTATTAGCCTTTAACGCACTGGCAATTTTTTTTGGAAATATTTTTTATTATTTTTCTACAGATTTATTATATGTATAGATATGAACACTTACCTCAGTCTAAATATTCTATTAAAACATATTAATGGTGAAAGACCAATAATTGTATTAGCTTATTAGTTAATACAATTATCTTATTAGATCTGCAAATGTATACCAATATTCGCAAATGAATAAATGAATGAATGAATATTTTGGAAATAAAGCCCAATTAGATATATTTATTAAATGTATTAGTAATATAACATTTAACATATTTTAAATAATAATATACAATAATTTTAAATAGCAAAAAGTTTCATCGACGCTTCTCGTGACTAGAGGGCTGGCCTTTATTTCGCGGAAAGAATAAGCATTTCTGGGCTCACTACCAGTCGACTGTGATGCGGAGGAATTCTATGACGCCTATTAGGGGGTCTTAGTTTTCTTTTTTATTTTTGTTACATTAATTAGTTTTAAGCCCAATTAAATTAATTTAATTTAAAAACCTCAATGTATGACACTTATTTTCAACGTTGCTGTTCGTAACTGGCCACTAAAATATAAATATGTATATAATATATGCCAATGGTTGAAATTTGACAATATTCATTATTAAAATTTGCAAAAGTATATGGAAGAACATAAAATAAATTAACTGTTTTCTATTGGTAACTCTGAAGCTCGTCAATAGCAATTAAACAAAATGAAAAAAAGAAAATTGTTTAACACACAGAAAAAAATACTGAACTGCTTTGTCTTTACTTACACATATATAGATTTCTACATGAATATAATATGTTGCTACATAGAATACGCATATATCTCCCCAGAGGGGTGGCTCAGATGTATCACACACATTCTGTAGCATAAGTTTTATTTTTCTCGTAATAGAAGCTGAGCCTAATGCATGTTACTTGATACCATCCCAACATATCGAATGCCGTGGGACCAAAGAGATAGCCTTTCTCTCACTAAAGAGTAACTACAAAATATTTTACTGTGTCTTTAAAAAACATTGCCTTAATTCTTAATTTTTCGACTGCCCAGATCACGTAGTAATCGCCTTTCCACTGCTAATGTGCTGAGTGCTGTGAGTTCGATACCCATACAAAACAAAAATGTATGAGATACACAAATAGTTGTTTAGAGTTTGGGTATACTTTGTGTTCATTGTGTGAATGTTTGTTAAGTGCCCCGTGGCAAAGGAGGCATCATAAGTATCGTGGAAGTTGTCTTTAAAAAAAGAGGAGGTAAAATTTCTATATAAAAACCCTCTTATTTAAACAAATCCAAAAATAATTAGTTTGTTATTTTTTTTGAAAGCCACAATTACATAAAAATTTGTCACTAGTCTAAAATAAGTGTATTATTCCTACAATTCACCTGCGGTTTTACTCCACCGTAAAAACAGGCTATTACTCTCTCCTTACTCACAAAAGTTCACAGTTCTACTGAGAGTTCCCTACCAGAACATCTCAATAATACCTTCCCCGATCCGAGAATCGAATCGACTTCACGGCTGCACGCAAATATATTATTATGACGAGACAGCCCGAATTGTAGTCTTCACCGAACTTTGTTAGCAACAATGGCTACCAAATGCGTTTCCACGAAACACTGTTTGTGACTAAACAATAGATACTAGTTGGTTTCCCAGAATGGGCTTCGATTATATAGAACCGAACTCAATATTGTAAATAAGCCATAATGTTTCGAGGAATGCAGGGTTATACGCATGGAAACTTCAAAACTAGAACATTTGATAGGGAGAAACATCGTATCATTCTATATATCGACTGTCAACTAGCAAAATATCCTATGTCAATGTTTGAGGGTTTTGCTTTTTGCTTAGTATTGTCATAAACAGTTTCGTACGCTAGAGTAACAAAAATCTCGTGCTCAGAATTACATATAATTTATATTATACAGGATGTCCGGTAATTAATGGATAACCTTGAAATGTCTTATACATAGTAGAACTGAAGGCCGTTCAGAAAAATTAAAAAAATAAAAAATAATTAAAAGAAAAAACAATATTAAAAAGTGCAAGCTATATTAGCATAGCATACTTTTGACTGTCTATCTATTAGCATAATTAGTGTTTAATAATAAAACAACAAAAAACCGATGGATTTCATTCATTTATGGTCGTAGTATACAAGAAAGTTATACATGGTAATTAAAAAAAAACACATATCTCAGGTAGTAGTTAGGATAGTTTTTTTTCATATTTTTTTCTGAACGGCCATCAGTTTCGCTATAAGACATTTCCAGGTTATCCATTAATTACCGGACACCCTGTATAAGCTGACCCGCGCAACTTCGTCTACGTCACATAAGATAATTTCCCCGTTTTTGTAACATTTTTAATTGGTGCCCCGCTCCTATTGGTCGTAGCGTGATGTTTTATAGCTTATAGCATCCCTCGTTATATCGGATATCCAACACTAAAATAATTTTTCAATTCAAACCAGTAGTTTCTGAAATTAGCGCGTTCAACCAAACAAACAAACTCTTAAGCTTTATAATATTAGTACCTATAGATTTGAACTGTAACTTCTATAAAATAGTGCATTATGCTAATTAGTGTAAAATTATATTGAAAAGCATTTTGCTTTATAAAATTAGACACAATCTTGTCAGGTCACAAGACCTGCTGAATGGGAAGGTAGAAGTGTGCTATATACCCACATTTTGATTGTTTATATCTTTTAGTACTTTGTGTACTTTGGAGGTGCTTTTATCCAATAAGTACATGTCAACCATAACTATGATTTTAAATCCACGGGATATAACCTACTGCGGTCTACTGGCCACATTTTCAGACAGTGTGCTACTGCTGATAACTTCCTAAACGTAATAATAGGTGAGTCTTTTGACTTCTAATAGTAGTAACCAGACACCATGCTGGTACTGAAAATATCCTAACCATAAAATTTACTAAAATTTGTCTGACTCTGGAAAGAAAACCTCGGACTCAGGCAAAGCAAAAAGGTGGTCCATATACAGGTTGTCCAGTAATTAATGGATAACCTTGAAATGTCTTATACTAGAACTGAAGGTCGATCAGAAAAATTAAAAATAAAAGTGCAGTGGCTTGTCATATTTTTGACTATCTATTAGCATAATTAGAATATTAACAAAAAAACCGATGGAATTTATTCATTTATGTTCGTAGTGTACAAGAAAGTTAAATAAGATAGTTTAAAAAAAAAACATGTCTCAGGTAGTACTTAGGATAGATTTTTATTCATATATTTTTCTGAACGGCCATCTGTTCTACTGTAAGATATTTCAAGGTCATCCATCAATTACCGGACATCCTGTATACCAATGTAACGCGGACCGCTCGCACCATGGCGGCTGCGCGCGAGTCGGAGTGGAGGTGGCGCCTCTCTTCCCCTCCTGCCGGTGGTAGCCGCTATAAAAACGTGATCGTGCCTGGTTCCAGCTTCCACCTACTGTGCTGCCCTAACGAAGTTAAGTGGTCCATATCGCTGGATCACGTAGCGAGCCTTTTAGAACCATGCCCTGTACCTATTGTCAACGCTTAGATAATATTTATTGTTGATACTGTGCCAAGATTGATAAATTATTAATTACAAAAATTTTATTCCCGAATTTTCTTTTAATTTCTCTCCGCTACACAACTGTCCTGGTCAATCTAGTCCCTAAAGCTGGATTGACTATCTATAACGTTACACCAGTGTTACATAACGATATGCATAACAAAACAAACGTCTTGCAATAACAATTTATACGTACTGCTATTGTTTAATATATAAAACAAACACACCCTCGCCCGTTTTAAACAGAACCTTTTAATACAAACAAGCAATAATATTTGCTTAGGAACGAGTTTATTTGGTTCTATGTTGTGATTATTCACCTTTTTACCATTATTCTTGTAAATTTATACATGATTCACGCCAGGTTCCCGGAGGAGTAAGCAGAGACTATGGATATCCATTGACTATGATCCGTACATGCCTGTCGTGTTCCATTTGTTTAGATTATATGCTTCATGAACGCTTGTCGATTTAGGGTACTCTTGTCTTGGCATTCCTCCAGTACATCTTTTTATTTTGTAGCCTATAAACGCTTCTAATAATAGGATTATAATTTGGTCATTTGCACGTCGCCGAACCTAGATGAAGGAATTTAAGACGTGTTGAAAGAAAAGGCATTGGTGAACTTTCAGAACAGAATCATAATATATATATTGTTGATCTTAAAAAAGGACTTACCTATATGGCGTGCATGTGAAACTGTCCCGTTTCAAAAACGGAGAGTATAAATGCTTTGATATCATTAATATATGATGGTTGAGAATCTTCCCAGGCAACGACATTCTGCCAGCAAAACATACATCCATAATTATTTTGCAGACTAATTCGGTAAAGCTATCGGGAAACCTTCTACCCCGCGATAACATTAAGGCACACGATAAATACATTTATAAGCCCGTAATCATGGCTGCTTTATTTGATTTAAGCGATGGAAAGTAGGATCATTTATATCAATTCTATTACAACTGTGATCCGTCAATATAAAGGTCAAAACAGCTTATTTTGGCTACCAACAGGGTAGCCAAAATGAGCTGTATGACAGTTATAATAATAATACTTTTTCCGTAGCATGTATATTTTGCTATAAAGCACGTAACGTATTTATCTTAATCGTCAGCGATTTTAGCAATAAAGAATAATTAACTAAATGTGTAAACCTAACTGTAAAAATGGAATACTAGATTCTGGCCGCGTCTTCGATCGCGTGATTCCTACAGGAGCGCATTCCGGGGTGCAGGATAGTCTATGTGTTCTCCAGTTTATAGTCTAGGTGTGTGCCTAGGTTTATACAAATCTATCTAACGATCGTCGCGTGATTAATTGACATGCATCCAACCTCCAAACATTATTACTACGGACAAGCTTATTTACGTATATCAGGAACATATCTTATTACATTTTGCTTTTAAAATAATTTCTTTACAGAAATACCCAATAACACTTTGTCCGCCCCGGCCATTGAACCTAGATCTTTACGATCAATCAAAGAGATTATCCATTTCCACCATATATTTATTTTATTTTCTAACAAATGCACTATAATCAATTTCATACCGTGTTCTTTTGTTTATTTATATTATAACGTATTCTTAGCCCTGTTCAACATTGTGAATGTAACTTTCAACATTCATTACTGTTACTTTGAGGGCACAAAGAATAAACGGTAGTCAGGAAACTTTTAAAAAACCGATTTAACATCGTCATTTGTCAAAGCTAGTCATGACTTGTTCTTAATTCCAATAATGTTGTGAAAACTTTAAATGCTGAATATACGCATTCAAGAAGTAAAGTTATGCTAATGAATGTCAGAAGTATATTTTTTATTGTATTTTTAAGGATAGCAGGATTTTAATAGCTTATTTAATATGTTATCTTAAATGTTTTTATATGTAACCTGAACGACCAAGTAATACAGGCATACATTTATAAAGATTATATACTACCTCATTATTGCAGCAGTAGTATAAGTACGCATGCTATTTCTCGAGTTCGATGCCTGGGTCGGTCAAAATGTTTATATTAAAGAATTCTCAGTTGCTACTGAGAGTAGAAACAGTCAGGATCTGCGTCCAGTAGAGCACAATGAGCGCGTTTCCGAAATGGCAGAGGTGTATACCCTGTACACCTCTGCCCA
Organism: Catocala nupta; assembly: GCA_963675205.1. Classification (NCBI taxonomy): domain Eukaryota; kingdom Metazoa; phylum Arthropoda; class Insecta; order Lepidoptera; family Erebidae; genus Catocala; species Catocala nupta. The sequence goes on along the minus strand of OY776084.1, from coordinate 6,547,466 downwards.
CCTCACATGGATAGATATAAGAATAATTATGTTGTACATATGCATGGATAAAGGTTAAAATAGCGTCATAGATCCTTTGGTAGAGAAGGTTTCTGGTAGAGAATTGACTTACCACGATGAAATATAAAAATGTGCTCGGTAGATGTTAATAAGTTTCTTCTTGTAACGTCAGATCTAAAACATATTTGGCATAATATAGTTGTAATACACGTCTGACTAACCTTTCAAGGATATAAGTACGTCACGCACGTACTTATATCCTTGAAAGGTGTTCACATCTGGAAATATTTAAACCAAATCGAGCTTTAACATTCTGAATATGGTAGTACTTATATTTGCTACGGTCAGCCTCTTGCCACAGCCCACAAACGTTCCACTACCACATTAGCCCGTATTGTTGATAAGTAAGTATTATTGCGTTGTTCGATGTCCATCGGCAAGCTCTGTTTATTTATTTAGCTCGTCTATTGGAAGCGCTTGCAGCAATGGATTATGAACTGTTTATGCGATAGAATTAGATGTAGTGTTGATTTTATTGTACGTTTGATGGTCTATAACTGGTGAGTTGTTATTATCCGGTTTTCTGTGAAGACTGATTCATAGTGGAGTGAAGTTTTATTGACTCTTTCTTCTGTTATAGTTTTTTTTGGTTGTTGATGTAATCGCTTTTCTTTTCACGTCTCTTTTATCACCCTCTTTGAATAACAATGATTTTTCTGTAAAAAACTTAGTTGTCCAGAATAACTTTACAATTTGAGGCCGCCATGGCTATTGATCTAAGTGGTCGCCTAACCTCGCCACTGCGCTGAGATCGATCCTGCACTGGATAAAAAATTGTATGATCCACATATCTAATAGTTGTTCCGAGTCTGGATGTTTATTGTGTGACAGGATTTATTAGTAGTGCAGGAGTTGTCTATATTTGAATTTAAAAATTAAAATATTCTGTACAGTTAAGATGACTTATAAGGCAAGCCGTCTGAAGGTAAACGGTAATTATGGCCTATACTTGTTGCCTTTGGGATCGGGCTGAGTGACATCCCGGATGATAGTGATGATAGTCACTCACGCGTTGCTAACCTTTCGAATTTGATTGGTAGATTCATTTAATTAACGACCTCTACTATCAAAATAAAAAGAGGGTGTCACTGATGAGCTGTCAGTTGGCAGCCCTAAGGTGCTGATAGACTCTGGCATTCACTTGTAATAAGCATTCTAGCGAATGTAACATTACAGAAAAATAAATGGGAGCATTTTAGCGAGCGTTCTAGCAAAAGGACACCAAATTTGCTTCGAATTTACATTGTTCGCTAGAATTATCGTGAAAATGCTTATAGTGATGTTTGGCTCTGTTCGTTGTTCAGGTCAAAAATTTTGAAACAGCGAAGACTCGATGTTCTTTTACAAGTCTATCAGCACCATTACGTTACGTTGCTGGTCAATGACCTTATGGTTATTTACAGGGTTGACTGTTCTTTACAAAGATGTTAATTTTTATTCCTGGGTTTTTTCTAGTTTATGCAACTATGAATATTGCCTACCATTGTCTGTAGGTGGTCTAATAGCACTTCTGGTAGCTAAAATCAAAAAGTAAAATGTTCTATTTCAGTGTGTGCTATTTCCACTTCATATGGCGTCTTAAACACCATCTTAGCCATAGCTAATGAAATCATCGTTTAATTTGTGTTTGTCATAGCAAACTTAGCTTAGCTTGTCATCTTCAATCTATGTATAATATCACTTCCTTACGGTTTTTCATAGACGACTTTCCTGATCATCGTCTCATTTCCATATTGCAGCTACATTTTATTCAAAAGTGCACGAGATGTCTTATAAACGCCTTAATAGCTCAAAGCCTTTGTATTGAGACTACTCTTTAGAATACTGACTCGCTGTATCGTCTGTCTTAAGTATCCATTATAGCTGGCACGCCTTTATATCATAATAGCTTTCCCGGCGTTAGCTCTTACGGGATTTCTTTTCAGGCTTTATAGCACAGGAACCGAGCATTTCGGAACAAAAAGCCTATGTCACACTTTTCTCATTTTATACTGCGAGGAAGACGGAAGATTCAAAAAACACACTTTTACATTTAGCATGTTTAACGAAGAACACCAGATTTATAAGTTGCTACTAAAAGTTGACTGTAACCAAGCACATTAAACTTTTCATTGCCTGAGAATTGAATAGGAATAAATAATTTGATTTGATTTGAGCACAAAACAGCAAATCGTTACAAGTCATGCAACTGCCCCGTACAAGGATAAAGCATTTCTTTGCTTTAAAACTGAAGACGATAAATTTTCCTTAGCAGTTAACAGTCGTAAAAAGCAGGGCTAGGACCGGTTAAATAATAGCGGTTAGTATTGCTCTTAACCGTTATAATTCCGTTAATTGATTAACCGGTTAGTAAAAATAACGGTTGTACTCAAATTAATAATTTTTTGGATGAGGAATAACTTAAATTGATAAAAAAGCAGGTAAAGGGAACGTTTTTTTTAAGACATTTTACATTTATTATTAATATTGTTGAAAAATGCAGAATTTTGTTTAAAGCTATCGTAATTTTCAATTGAGTACAGTTTATTCCCTAATTTTCATTTTATACACGCCCAATTGCTTGTCACCACACTGTATATATTGTCTTAAGGAAAATTATGATAAAAAGTTGTCTAGTTTTATAATCAAGTTTCATACATTCTAGACTTTCAAACATCCGAACATCATCCTATATTGAAAGATAAGCTTTTCTGTTATTTACAAGGTAAACTTAGACATATTTTGTCAGAAAATATCCAATAGAACAAATATAACTCATATTGTTTTTCGTCCATTGATCAAATATTCACAAAGAAAATAAACGCTGAACGGATGTAAAAATAAAGTATTAAGTAGACCAATCGATTATGAGTTGTGTGGATTTTAGGTCACTGATATTTCAGGCGATCTAATAATATCAGCCGTGTTAATTGTTGTACTAATAAAGACGAGTTTTTACGAGTTGGGACTGATTGTTTTTTTATGTGTGTTACCTAGTAACTTTTTTCTAGGTGAACCACCGATTTTGACTTGTACTTATCTTTTTTCTTTGGAAATCTGTTCCTTTCCATTTGGTCTTATTCAAATTTGATCAAGATCTGACCAGTAGTTTTTGAGTTATCTTTATTAATACGTATTTAGTTGACTTCGGCTACATTGATGATGTTCTCATTTTATTATTTGTCGATGTAAAATGAACAAAATACAACCGTATGATATGGTTGGGAAGCATATCATAGTATTTCGAGTTGATGTTGATAATTTGGTGATGTTCTGATGAAGATCTTCGGTAAACAATGGCATCTTTTTAATTATTTAACAGAAAATCTGCTGTCTTTGCTGCAATCACATAATATATACATACTTATATGCATAGTTTACAGAATTCCAAATTGGTTTTTAATAGCATTTGATAGTATAGGGCAACTGTAAAACTCAACACTCAACAAAAAAACTTTTGATATGACGCTGAAGTCATTACCCACAGGAACTCTGGCATTAAACATAGCATCCTAGTTGTATTTGGAATTATCATGCACTATAGCCATAAATTATTTCCTTGTTCTAAACATTTTTCATGTAAGCCCACATTTTCGAAAGCCTATTCTTGCGCTCGTCACAAGTCTCTTTTGAAATGGCCCTGGAGGTGGCTTTGCTATTTTGATATGGGCATTTCTCCCTTTTTTCGTTTGTCTCATTTAAATGGCGCTGTCTCATAAGATCAGTGCGTTTAGTAGGTCTACCTATATTCAGACAAATATCAGTTATGGAACTTCAGATTTACTAAAAATAGAGAAATAAACAAAAATTCAACAAAAAGACGCCGACTCCAAAAATAACAATAATTTTACATTATATTATCCCAATAATTTTGTTGTAGACACTTTTGTGCCTTTTATGTTTTAGAATTTTCTGTTTTAAAGTCAGTTTTGTTTTTGTTACAATTTTTGTTTTTAATTGACCCTGTTTATGTTAATCAAATAAAATTCAAAAACCGCTGTGTACCGAACATGATAATTTTGATATACTATGAACAGACTCCCTTCTGGTTTTATTGTTATTCCCTATCGACTAACAAAATGTTAGCGCGCAGATCTGCTAATAAAATTTAGAAAACTACAGGAATACATTTTATTTACGTAGATTGAAAATGGAAAATGTTGCTTTTTCATCAATCTTAACTGTTTAAATCTAATCAAATCATTTATTGCTATTCAATTCCCAGGCAAGGAAAAGTTTAATGTACTATGGGTACAGTAAGGTGAATGTAAACAAAATTGTGAAAATTTTCAATAGCAACTTATAAATCTTATGCTTTTCCAATAACCATATTAAATAAGAAAGTATGTATAAATAATAATGTCTTACGTTTACGCGAATGTTATACATTGAAATTAAAACTACTTTATATAGATTTTGTCGTTGTTTATTTTAGAAAACTTTTATTACACAATTTTGAACTATAAATACTAGTATTATTGAACTCTACTACAATTTAAGTTATTTAAATTAATTAAAACTATTTATATTTAAGTTTATACTTTTCCCCGACGACTCGGTTGCTTTACAGCAGCCATATTTCTTGGATTTTCTATTTTTCTCGCAGTAGAAAATGTGAAAAATTTGACATAGTTTGACATACACAAAATGCGATACAGCCTGCAAAGAAAACCCGTAACAGCTACAAAGCCGGGCAAGCTATAATGGATACTTATGACAGACGATACAGTTAGTCAGTATTCGAAAGTGTAGTCTGAGCACAAAGGCTTTGAACTATCAAGGCGTTTATAGACACCTTGTTCACTTTTGAATAAAAGGTCGCTGCATATACGAAAAATGAGCCAACGATAAAAACCGTTTATAAGCAACCGCAAGGAATTGAATTTAATACATAAATATATTATGAAAAGTAGTATAATAAAAGTTGATAAATAAGATATAAATAGGTCATCAGTAAAGGGTAATTAGTGTATTTCAATTGAACCTGTGTATTTTATTCAAATGAACTATGTAAACCACCGTGTACCGTAGCAAAATAATTTTGATATACTTTGAACAGAACTATTTACAGTTTTATTGTTATTCCCTATAGACTAGAAAATGTTAGCGCGAAGGTCTGCTGTTAAAATGTGAAAATTACTGGAATACATTTTTATTTACGTAGATTAAAAATGGAGAATATTCCTTTTTACTGCTAGTTGCTAGCAAGGATCGTGATAGAGAAATAGCGTGAAGTTCGATTGTTTGCTTATAGGCTATAGCTCTTATATACAACGCTGATAAAATGGCACTGCACGGCGCTGGTTGTGTGCATCATGTAAACGACTGATACGAGCCCACCACGATTAACTTGCGCATGTAGGTTATATGAGTAGGTTGCGCATGAACCCGGCGCGAGTGGTTCACGCATTACTTGCGTCGTACCTAAACACAGGGAATTACAATAATCTTGCTGCGATTAAGAAAAAACAACTCACCTCACATGGTTTTTTACCGAAGCTTTGTTCGCCTGCAATACGGAGCAGTTCACTCGCGATGCAAAGCAAAGGGTATATAAGGACGGATAAAAGGTAAGAACATTAAGATGGGACCTTAACATAGTCAATAATTTTATTTTGTAACTATAAAACAATTCCAAAGTTAAACCCAGAACGTTATATAACATCGTTGATTTTTCTAATAAAAACATTTCACTCGAAAGACGAAACTCAACGGGCCTCTAAATCGGCAGCTGTAAGTCATTTTTGTTTCAAGGACAAAGTTGGACTAAGAACTATTAAATTGGAGGAATAAATAAAGTACCTACAATTGAGGCCGACTTCCCAAGGGACTTTGTACAAAATAAGGCTCCAGAATTACAAAAGTACCGTCAGAAACTTCAAACATTCAGAGCTTTATTTGTCGCGTAGGCGTTAAATGAAATTAGCCTCATTCGAATTATAAGCTCCCCAAATTAACTGGTAATTCGAGCTTGATATTTTTCCGATGCTACTTTTAGAATCACTGACCTTTCGTTCAGAGAACTGGCGAAAACTTAAGAGCATGTAACATTCAGGCTTATCTAGAATACTGTAAAAGATAATTGCTATCGTTGACTGGATGAGTGCTTGAAACGCTGCTAGTAAAACTTAAATAGCAGTTAAAAATATGATTCATAAAACAGCTTTCATTTAAGTGGTACTTATGGAGTCAATTGTAAAAAGCCGATAGACAGAAAAATATTACTTGCAAGGTTAAAACATTACCTTTCTGTTCGAAGTAAGAGATTTTCGTTTTTCATAGAACCTTACCCATTCTATGAAAAACTTTCTTACTTCTTGTTCTTACTCTTTAATGATTACTAATTATCGTTAAAATCTTTAGTTGGGGACTAGAGGCTTATTTTACTTGAACATGAACTGATTTTCCTTAAGTTTTATGTCTATCCTCGCTTTGTCTGCCATGAGGGATGATTTCACGTCCTGCCTTAAGGACTCAAAATTAAATAAAGAAAAATACGCATGCGCTATGAACCGGCTTTTCGCCAACTATGTGGCCGACAGGAATACAGCTGGTCCGATGCTAAGCTGTTTTCATAGTCTACGATCGAGTGCAATATTATAGGTACCACTCTCCTGTTGATATCATTTCACAAAAGAAGTCACTGTGCTGCAAACTGGTATCTTGATGATACCAGAGCTTCTCTTCAATGAGCCCTAGAAGCAGGAACGTTACGCAGGGAGTATGTTTGGCAGCGATCTTTTGTAACTGCTTCAGTTCAGGTCTAAACTCAAAAGGTTCGCCATGCCTCTCTTATTTTCTTGTAGTACAGCAACAATTTAAAAGAGGCTGTAGTAGAAAATAGTACATTTTAAATGATAGTAACGTTGAACTGATAACGTTAAAAAAACAGCCACGCAAAGATATCCAGTCCGATCCTAAGGCTCATTTCAAAGATATGTACGTATAAAATGGTTAATTATCGCTCGTTTTGATGGTGAAGGAAAATATGTTAAGATATCTTGAATGTCTGATAGCCTTCCATAATATTCTCGGACATGCGTGAAGTCTATCAACCCATGGGGCTAGAGTGTTGGATCACTAACCACAATGAGAAGGGAGCCCGTGCTTAGCAGAGGGATAGCTTATAAACAGGCCTGATATCATAATTATAAGCTATGTCTTAACTTCCCACTAGAAAATATTATATTAGCATCCAAAGAATACAATTTTCTATCTACGCCCTGTAATCGTTCAGTTAGCTCACACAGTGTGTGGAATAATTAATCTATACTAGCGGTCTCCTAGTGGTCTAAATCGACTATAATTGACTTAAATTTTAAGTTTGATAGTTAATAAGGTTTTATTGTCTGGAACTATACCCTTATAATTAAATTTGATTTAGATTACGATCTATACAGGTTAATTTACCTATATTTGTGAAACAAATTATTATATTGATATATAACCATAGTTACGAAGAATAGTAGGACTGCGTGTGTCAAATACATGTTTGTGTGCGTGTAGTGTTTTTTCATTAATTTAATGTATTTCTAATGCATATTTTATATAAATATTAGGATTCGCCCCCCTATCCATATAAACTTTAACTGTGCCAAATTTCATACTCCTCCGTTCATGCAATATTCGTGAAAAGGGGTACAAAGCTTTTGCTTCACGTATTAATATATAGATTTACCCGAATTTTGCGCGTGTTGCGTCATGTGATAGGAGTTTGTGTACTCTCGTAATTACTCTCCGTATACAAGAATTAAAAGTTGGATACAAACACGGATAATTCCTGGAAACTTCAGGTATATTTCTGAGTGGATAAATTAGAATGATACAAGCGTTTCTTTCGAAGTTTGTGGGGAAATGGAAGTTTATTTCTAATTAGCCATCATGTATTCGTAGACGGTAATATACGGCTTTGAATATTATTATAATATAAATATATATATATATAGATATTTATTTATATTATATCAGATTTTAGAATATACCGCTGGCCATGTACTGATTATTACACATCTTCAACTACAAAAAAGTTCTTGGTACTATTTGACCTGGTTTGATGGCGCATTGATAGTGAATGGGTCTCTTGTGCATGAGGTCTTGCAGCACTCGATGCATATGGCTAGATAAACGTGAACCAAATTTTTCTTACATATAATTAGAACAAGACAGTCAAAGCCGAGCTCCTGCAAAATAAATCTTGTCTTCGAAGTAAAAAACAAATAAAATTGTTCAGTGTCCGTTAACGCTTCGGCACTTTTAAGTCCAAGTTTTTTAACTTATCGAAGTCTCGGCATACTTAGAGTTAGTTTAGGCGTAGACTCGAGAGACCTCTAAGTTGGATAAGCAAAACGTTTTACGTGCCATTACAAACTATATTCAAATAAGGGTCTGGAAAATAACGAATTATTTTAAAGATTAAAGTTCTTTGTTAAATGATGTGTTAAACTAAAGCAAGAAAATAAAAGGAGATTGTTCCTCGTCCATACATCGTTTGCTCCAGAACCAACAGCGAAGAAAAATTATTTACATGTTCTATAATTCTCCAATATGCTCACGAAAACAACATTTTATGACAGACACTTCAGAAAATAGATTTGTTTAAAATTAAAACTGAGATTTTGAGGTTATTTCTCTTAAGCGGCGCAGGCATGGCGGCGCGCGGTTGTCAAATAGTATGCTTTATTATTGTTGCCTGACCAATTAGGTACTTAGAAGTAATCCTACCAAAGGATGGGAGGCCTATGTCCAGCAGTGGACTGCAGTGTGCTGAATTGACTGATTAGTTGAATTTTACAATCGTGCTGAAGACATTGTTTTCCTAACTAGACTAAACAAGCATGGAGATTCTTTAAAATATTTACGTAGGTGCTTAAATATCAACATCAACCAAAGTTGATGTTAAGATTATGTAAATAATAATAAAATAATGCATTGCGCGACGATCGGTATCGCCCAAGATGGCGGCATCTTCGACGTTTTTTGTTTCGGTACTTTTAAATATCAAATAAGGAACACAAAGTGTCCGTTTGATACATAAAGCGGTAATAAGCATATTAAAATATAATAATATTTATTATCTAAATTAAATGCTTGTTGGTCTTGGGGCAAATAAGAACAATCTCCTTTGTTTGTTATATAGCTCAGAATAATAAAGACAAAGTTATAATTGCTATCCTTCAATTATATTAACATGAAATGTGTCACTAAACGACATTTTAAATTAATGTCACTCGATGTCACAGTTAAATAAATTTTCTACATATATCTGTTAATAATGTACCTAGTTCTTATTTTGTTCTGTACTTATTTAGGTACGTGTTATAATAGGGTCGGCATATCCAAATCCATTCAAACAAAGTCTTAATTATAAAATTTTTTTTTTTTTTTACTGAATAATATTTACTACGCTTATTTGATTCGAACTACATAATATGTTCTTATAGTATTCAAAGCTTAGTCGTTTGATAGTGGTTTTAATTCCTTATTAGATTGTGCCTGCGGCTTCACTTGCATAAATGTAGGTTATGTCATTTGTTTCACATAAACACAAATTCACATTCGCATTTATAATATTAGTATAGGGGTCTCAACCGAAAACAATATTACATTGTTATATTTTCTGTATGTCTGTTTATTGCACTTTTTAAAACACAATTTAGCAAGTGTTGTATTTAGGTATGTGTTACAATAGGGTGAGCATCACGGATTTGGCATATCCTACCTGGATAAAAACATAAATTAATGAAATATACATTATTTTCTTTCATTTCGTTGCTTAGAAATTATAATATTCGAGAGAAGTGATTGATCCGAGCTACGTATATTCTAAATGGTATCCTCAAAATATAGTCATTCGTTAGTAGTCTTTATTCCTTATGCTAGGAACATAGCGACAACATTTTGAATAGGTTGGCAACCCGCGAATGATGTACTGTACTGATGAATTTGTACGTATATTCGTACACATGCCATACCTTAGCTGTTGGTTGCCTTAGGGATTTCGCACATGTGTTCCCGCGCGCCTTCTTACGTCGAAAGGGGAGAGCAGTGAAATGCTCTCCCCCGGGGACGAGAGGAGGTCGGGTCCAATTGACCCGGCCGGCACCCACACGGGGGGGCCTGCTATGGATGAATCTTTTTAGACTCCCAACTGGCCCCCCCATTGGGTGAGAGAGGGAACACCCCATGTTTTTTTAGTGGGTATACCAGCACTCGGCTGGTGAGTCCCACACGCCCCGCCGGTGCCGTCCCCTAGCCAGCGGGTAGTGCATCAAGCATTTATTCCTGGGTATCAAAAAAAAAAAAACAAAAAGGATTTCGCACATATGACGTAATAGGGACGTATTGATAAGCGGTGGCATATTCAGCAGACTGTGCGAGAGTATTACGAGCACATATGTATCGGAACATGTTACCTATAATATGGTGTTGTAAAATCGTCTACGTGCCGTGGTCATACCGCGTCGTGTGTGAACCTTCGTGTAAAAACAAAATAAAGCTATGTGTGTCGTTGTTTTGTATGATGTAATATACATCGTGTTGTTTTTCAAAATTATATTTAGCGGTGTATGAAAAGATATGAGCGTTTATACGTGAAAGCCTGACGTAGTACGCAGTTGTTTTTTCTGATACCTACCTACGGCTAAATACCTGAAAATCGATTTCTGAAACCGAGAGTTAACGTGTACAGATTATCCTGCCTCTTCTGTATCGTAGCGTTAAATTTTTCTCTAGGTTCGTTTTCCGGATTGAGCATTGTGATTAGGATTTCTTGTTACGAAATTCTTATCAATACCCCGAATCTGAAAAGGGTCTGGTAGATGGTAAAGATGCAAGATGGCAAGATGAGCTAGACTTCCTTAGTAAATATTGGTCTTTAGAGACTCTATATACAGATGGAAGGAGAGCTGGTCTTAGCTTGAAGTAAATAATAATAAATTACCTGTATATATATATATAATATAAATATATAATAACATAGACAGAAATGAAAGGTAAACTAATCCAAACTAACCAAAATACATCCGACGTTAATTTACCACAATCAAATGTGGTTTGAAATAATAATAATTATAAGCTGTGCAGTGTATACTGTATTAGATTAATAGTGATTTCAGCATACATTTGCCTATTATTACAGGCTTAGAGGAATCCTATTATCCTGTAAACTTTGCATTGCAAATATACACGGCAATACGATTCGGGAACAAACGCGGTCTGTTTATAATTACGTAGGTATGCATTGTTATCATGTTCGCTTATTAATTGGGTAGAAATTAGAGATGAACTATAGATAATGACCACTGGCATGTTATGCAATGCTGCAGTATAACATTAATTGGTTTATAAATACATATTAATTGTTAAGCTGCAAAGTTTATTTGGTAGTTCGAACCCGCTAATCAATGAAACTACCAGTCTGATTTGAACGGTTATTTTTGTATTTGGTAGCAATTTTACTGTGGTAGAGAATGTATAAAACCAAAATTGAGTGAATCAACAGCGGAGAACTAGCTTTCGTTATGTATTGATTACCAGTTTATTGCCTTTAACCGTTTGAATGGCCTTATCAAGGAAACGAGAGCGAAACTTAATAAAATATTACTGTAATGAAAACATACACAGCTATTTTTCACGTATGTATGTTTTTGTAACCTAGAAACAAATATTGGGGATATACGCGTTTAAACGCTGTCTCACAAAATACAAATTGATAGTGAATCGAAAGTTTTGCAATGTTCTTTTACCGAACAGCATGACCCATCACGACTCTGCCTAACGGTGTCTACTTTACATTGCAATAATCAATTAACAAGTAATGATTTTTAATTTTACATTATATTATCACGCTAAATTAAACAATCACCACGTCAGAAATATAAATGAATTAGTCATCAATTAATATATTTATTTATTTGTTATCGAGCCGATACTTACTCGTTACGGTGTTGGCTGGTGATTAGTCAATCGTGCTTTGTATCATATCTTTTGCATTTGTATGATTACGGCCATAGTATATTACATGTCATAGACACTAATGCAGAAAATTTGTAATTTATAATTTATACAAGTGGGTACTACAAAAAGTACGTTCTTCATTTAAACAAAATCTTTTATCACGAATATCATAAATTATCACAAAATAGATCAAACAAATTATTAAAACATGACGAGAGTAAAATTTCTTCTTTAGAAGAAATGGAATATATTATTACACGTACTGAAAGCGCAAAAAGCAAATCATAAGAAATCATGTTGTTTGTAGATACGCCTCTGGTTATAACGAATGGGAAATAAAATTGTGGATCGTTTCATTTGGAGTTGTATCTGAATATTACATTTGTAAGACACAAAGAAAGTTCTTGAAACTTAATAGTAGAGACGGAAGACAAAATCGAAAACATAAAGTTATTAAAGTTATAAAATATGAAATTACGTCTGGTTTCCCAAAGGAGTTAGGTACCGGTCTAGAACACGCAGTTTTTATATAGGTCCAACATAATAGACGTCTAGGCTATCATTGTCTAATTAGCACAATTCTAGACGTCAAGCTGTTACTCAGCTAACCTAATTAGTCTTTCATAAAACACAATAAATATTATTAGGAACTATTCAGGGAACTTCATCATGATAGGAATTATACAAAATACTTCAGTATAGCTTTGTTTAATCCTAGCTTTTGCCCACGGTTTCGCTCATTCGGAAACAGTACTCTTTTTGGATAAAGGTACCCTATGACCTTCTCTCTACCACTGACGAAGTGTATGCGAGATATCATAATAATCGGTCGATTAGTTAAGGCTCGAAAGCATTACAAACCAATAAACAAACAAACTCACATTCCAATTTATAATACTAGTGAGGATTTGTCACTAAGGACATTCTCCTTCAATCAAGTGATGCGGTCAATACTACATCATACCGTTTTATATATCTAAAACAAAGCCTCATACAAGTGATAATTTTTGCTCAAAAGATTTTTCTTTGTTCCAGATAACTTTCAAGACATGAAGAATTGAAGACAAAAATACCAAAATGGAGTCCACAGAAGATGAATTCATGAGTATATGCCTCAACCTGACCAGCGAGGAGGCTTTACTTGGCGGCTGCAATGACCCTGGCGATATGGAAAACGGAGAACTACTCGAGAAGGTCGTCTCAAGAGTTGTGCCAATATTCTTCGGTTTTATTGGCATTGTTGGACTAGTTGGCAATGCTTTGGTCGTCCTCGTCGTTGCTGCCAACCCTGGCATGAGATCCACAACCAATCTACTTATTATCAACCTGGCAGTTGCTGATTTACTCTTTGTCATATTCTGCGTCCCCTTTACTGCAACCGACTATGTTATGCCCCGATGGCCATTCGGTGATTGGTGGTGTAAAGTCGTCCAATACTTTATTGTAGTCACAGCCCATGCTTCAGTTTACACTCTCGTTCTTATGTCTTTAGACAGATTCATGGCTGTAGTCCATCCTATAGCATCCATGTCTATAAGGACAGAGAAGAACGCCCTCTTAGCTATAGCTTGCATTTGGGTGGTCATATTAACAACTGCCATCCCCGTAGGTATTTGCCATGGGGAAAGAGAGTACTCATATTTCCATAGAAACCACTCTTCTTGTGTGTTTTTGGAGGAGCAGGGGTATAGCAAGTTGGGTTTCCAGATGTCTTTCTTTCTGTCTTCTTATGTGATTCCCTTAGCTTTGATTAGTGTGTTGTATATGTGTATGTTGACGAGGTTGTGGAAGAGCGCTCCGGGGGGCAGAGTATCCGCGGAGAGTAGGAGGGGGAGGAAGAAGGTGACAAGAATGGTTGTGGTAGTAGTCGTCGTGTTCGCCGTTTGCTGGTGTCCTATACAGGTCAGTGGAAATTAAAATAGGAAATCCTACTTTAGTATTATTTTATAATAATTACATACTCAGCCTATTTATTGTGATGGGTAATAAATATGCAGATTTTCTCAAAATGTTTATATATTGAAAAAAATAAACAATAAAAGAAGTTCAGTTCTGCTGTTGGGCAAGGTCTGCGAAGGGCGTATATAAGAACTTTCTTAAGAAACATACGAATTACATTTATGGCACACCTCAGCTTATATCGTAAATAATTCGGAGAAATGACCAAATTCCATATTTTAATCCTCATTCGTTTGATAATCGTTATTGATTATACATAACACATAATTTTGAGGCAAGATAAATAATACATAATAATATCTATGTATATTAAATTAGATTACCCATACGAAATTGCGAATGTGATTCTTCTAAACATTTTACTTGCCCAAAATTTGATCTCTTGTCAACCTACAGAAAGCTTAGTTGCCTAACCTTTCATGGTTCAACAACCAAATTTTCATTGCCATCTTTAGAGTCAGTGTTGCGTATCAATATAGTAGCAGGCAAATAATATCATGACGTCATGTCAACGCGGTAAGAAGGGTTTTTGGAGCTCCATAAGAAGGCATGATGAAGGTTTGCTATCTGGAAAGTATCCGTGGATACAGCAGTTACTTAAAGACATATCAATATAAAAATTAGTTTGCAGACGGTCAAATGCATGCCAACTGCTGTGATTGGCTGACTAAATTAGTAAAAGCCAATCATATCACTTGAAATAAGTTTCATCTTAAGATGTTAGCTTTTTATCGTATCCAGTCAAACTGATTTTACTCCATAAATGATAGGTGAATGATAGGCAGCCGTGTAGTCTTCGAGCAGAGCCCTTCACACAACGTCCTCATGTGAAGTGGTGCCTAGATCTCTACTTTCACGGTCTGATGAGCAGCTTTTCACGCCCCGTTTGATAGGCTTTTTAGAAACCAGGTGTTAGTCACTTAGTCTGGGAGAACAAGAACGCTATTTTGCAGAGATGACAATACGGGGGAGTCTTTGGTATTGTGGGTTAGATGGTTATTACGATAGGATATGGCAACTTCTTATTATCAGACTAATTGCAAGAATAAAAGCCTCCGTGGTCCACAAAAAATCCGTGGATATAAATAACGTAGATATGATTAAAAAAGAATTGGTAGACCAATTTTTATTTACGATCAAAAGTCATATATTGGATCCCTACACATTGCACTACAACCATAAACTCTCTCGGAACACAAGCATATTTTATCTGAGCCCGAGATTTTAACAAGAGTAGTAGTATATTGCAGTCAAAAATGCTATCTCAAAAAAATATTTCTATGGAAGTTTGTAAGAACATAAATTTGAATTGTATTTCTGGTACAAGTACGCTTTCCAAAGCATTGTTTGCAATTTGTTTCTCATGTTGGTATTGTTGCTCCTACATATTGTAATGTTGGCAACGTACATAATTTATATCTTTGTTGTTTAATTGGACAAGCTTCTAATACCATTATATATAATTGTGTTTCTTATGAAGGCTCAGTCCCCACGTTAATTTTAACTAATATTATAAATGCGTATCTGAGTTTCCTTGTTAGTTCGCTTTCACGACTTGAGTATTTGGCCGATGTTCATAAAATTTCGCAAACACGTGTCAGCGCGCAGCGGTTCAAAAAAAAAGTACTGTTTCCGAATAAATTTATTGACTAAATCTGAATAATCGCGAGCGAAGCAACGGGCAAAATCTAGTAATCCTTACTTCCTTACTAATATTATAAATGCAAATGTGAGCCTGTTAGTATGTTTGTTTATTTGTTAAGCTTTCACGCATAAGCTACTCTACCGATCATCATGAAACTTTGCATACATGTTATCAAGGTTACAGAAAAGGACTTATGGTACCTTCCATCTAGAAAAAAGTACTGTTTCCGCGCAAGCGAAGCCGCGGTCAAAAGCTAGTAGTATATAATAAAAGCTTATAAAGAGATACATCATGCTGACTATATCAAAAAGAATACAAAATCAATACATACGCAAGTCCTTTCTCCAATTTCGTGCCCAATTCACTGAACACAATATTAGGTAGAAGCCGATTAAATGAAACTCACTTGTAATGGTCTAGTTAGATATTTATTTATAAGGCGATTTCAGAAAATGAAGCGTCTTTTAAGATATTGTTTGGTAGAGCTGTCTTAATTGGCAATTACGCTAATTTATTGTATAAATCAATGTTCGGCCTTTTATTGAATTATTTGGAAAGGTTCATTGGTGTGGATAGTTGTCACGAGTTGCTTACAATAATTAAATCTCTTAGTATTTCATTAGAATTCGAATATTTCACCAGTTTTTTGACAGTATATATACAACAAAGTATTGTACAACACAAATTATAATGCCACGCTTCTATTAGAGATGAAAGTAATGCAGGCACTACTATCAGTTCCTCTTTTTTTAAGTCTGTGAGAATAGTCACATTATCTCAGAAACGGAAAACAAAATTTTTAGTTAATTTATATGCTCAAAAACACATTACAATCGTCAATATATCACTCATTCTCTTATTTTTTGTTATATCGTTAGTTGTTATTATGATTTAATTATATGATCATCACTTAAAATAGATATACTATTTAAATGCTTTATAAAAAATACGTACATATAGGCTATAATATTCCAGACCTTGTTTTGTTTTGCTTTTGCAGAGGTGCTCCCTTAAAGATTGATCTATATTTCGATTCCAACTAATAGGCATAACCAACCAACCACACTGTCAACTACCCACGATACTGTGTGTAATAAAACTTTTCCGGGTACAATCCTGGGACCACAACTTAGGCACATTTGCAAACTTTGCATGTTATCAAATGCAAATTTCCTATACTAGTAATGAAACAGCCGACACTCAAAATCCGAAATTCTGACAACTTACAAAGCCTCAAACGCCAGCCAATTTAAAGACTCTTCTGATTTCGTGAATCGTAAAGACGTAGCGATAAGAGAATAGTGGAAGTGACTGATCATCCCAAGATAGCGTAAAGCCAAAAACTTCCTAAAATTAGGCAACTCACAAATGCTGCCAGATAAGACGCTAGATAAAAGACCCTTGGAAAAGGTTGTCTTGTAATAAATATAACTAATAACAACGGCAATGGCGACAGTCTATTTACACAGAGTTAAAGTAACAAATTATCTTGTTCAAGTCTAAGTGGGAAAGTACAAGGACAATGAATCTAGGCAACATTTGGGCTAGTTTTGTTTATAGCGGGCAATATATTTTGCTGGCTCTCGAAAATAAATAACAGGATTGTTGTAGTGCCCGGGTGTATTGGGTGATGGACAGTTTGATCCTTGATTTGTGTGCTAGATAAAGTACCAAGATTTTGTTTTTAGAACACTAGCTGTAGCTTTTTGATTACTCGATTATTCAGTTTTATTTTATGAATTGTAAGCTGTATTAGGTTGACTACTAGAGATTTATCTCTCTTGAATATTATAACGGGGCAATATCTGATGTTTCTTTGTTTTTTTTGCAAGGATTTAACTCATAAACTAATCGGATTTTAAAAATCTTTTACTATTAGAAAGCCATATTATCACTGAGTAACATAGGCAATATTGAATTAAAAAGTATTGTTACTAACATAACCTAACCTATTTAAACGCGAGCGAAGCAGGTAAAAGCTAGTATTCAATATAATTTAAGCGTGTCTGTGACAAACAAATATGGCACATATATTGGTGAACTGATTGACGGGCTGTGTTTAACGCCAGTCATAATTGAACACGTTTATTATTAACTTTCGTGTCTAACACAAGAGCAATGCGCTGTACTTTGTGATTTGTGGAAATTGACATGAGATATAGCACTTAAATATTAAGATTTGATAAAAGATGCTTTTTAAGCGAAATGTCTATAGATTATTATTAGGTGCGTTTGACTGGTTACCTTGTCAATATATTTTACTGCACGGGTGGTATATTCGACTGGCGGTCACCTAGCTGCGGCCACGCTGATTGTTGTGAGTTCGAATCCCAAACGGGACAAATAAAGGTGTGATCCAAAATTAATTGTTCTGAGTCGGAAGGTACTTTGTGCAATACAGGGTCTAAAACTTAGCGCAGGAACTGGCTTTTAAAAAAAGGAAAAATATGTTTCGTGCTTTAGGCTTGTTCCCTGCCCAACACAAAATAAAATTTTAAGTAGAAATCCTGTTTTCTTTAACATCATATTAACTCCAGGAGAGAGTCATGCCCCTCTCCTGGAGTTAATATTCCTATATCATAAGGGACCTTCGAAACAATTAAATGACGAACACGAAGAACGTCAAACTCGGGATAACCATTAATGGATCATCCAAATTTTTGTCCCGTGTGGAATTTGAATACTTGGTGCGGTGGCAGTGGTGGCGACGACTTAAACGACAACGCAATCCGTGAAGTCGAATGACAATTATTATATTATTTGACTCTGCCTCATAATATACGCCTGCCTTGTTTTTTAGCACAATTCCAAATTCTTTGTTGAGAATAATATAACACAAAAATATAATAACACTCTGCCCTGTCTGTGAAATTGATCCCAGAATACGATTTGCTGAAAACATATCACAATAGTTGCTATATCTATGAGGCAACAAGGTACTCTAAAATTTACAATTATCCGAGACTAAATGAAAGTAATATCAATAACAATTTGAACAATCCTCGAATTTAATTTGATTATATTCCCATCGAAACTTTTAGTTTTTATCGCTAACTAAAGTTAAAATCACTTTATTTCGTTCAACATTTTGTCCACGATCTCATTTTAACCTCGCGTGGGACTAAAGTGGAATATATTAGTTTGTACGAAACGAACTAAAGTACTTGTTTTGTTGGTCTGTTGTTTAATTTACTTTATATTGCGTGGACGCAATCGTTCTGTTATTTCACTGAGGGTTAACCCTACAAGTAACCCTTCAAATACGTTTGATTAGCTTCAAGCTATTTGCTGAAGGGTAAACAAAATTCCAAATTAGGTGGAAATGTTTATAGAAAAATAATATTGTGGGGAAAACATATGTATTTATAGTACTTGTGTAGCGTGTTACGAAAAGGTTAGTTATATTTAAAGGTATAAATAAACATAACATAACAATTATTAAAAATATGTAATGTCAGCACTGTTTTATTAACTGTCTCACTGCTGAGTATGGGCGTTTTAAGGTCAGGCCATAGTCCACTAGTTTGGGAGCATTTTAGAGAACTCACAGATATACAGATTTCCAAACGATATTTTTTGTACATTCAAAGCAAGTGATAATTAATTATCATTTGCTTATATTTAACAATCGGTCGCCTGATAGTAAGCTGGTACGACATTTTATGATCGCTTGCAATAGGTGCTCGCTGCTAGGTATATCACTTACACATTACCGTTTCTATGAAATTTTAATATAATATAGGATTTAAAAAAAATGGGTGAGATAGATGATATGTAAGCTTTCAGCTCCACCTACCTACCTGGCGAAACACAGTAACAATGTTAATACTTTTAAATCATCACGCCGGTGTCCTGTAAGGAGGTGTTACGAGTCCTTCACCGGACGGACAGAGTCAATTATACCATTATTAAATAGTTGGCATTTGCTATTCCAGACAGCGCTGCTAGCACGAAGAACATAGCGTCGTTTTAAAAACCACTATTTTTCGTTCTTTAATAAAGTACAAATTACGAAATAAATAAAACACGGTATATTTAAACTGCTTTTCATCACAAAAACAGGATTTCTTATCTCCGACTTTGGATTAAGTTGAAAACCGTAATATTTTTACGCACTAGACGCGGTCTCTAAAAAACGAATTAAAATTGCCTTTTTTGTTACTTTAAGTGGCTATTAAAAAGTCGCCAAATAACTGCGATTAAATTTAATCCTTCTTTATCTGTTTGCTCTTAAAGATATTTTCATCTTATGATAAAAGTATTAATGATTACGGAGACGTACTCGTATAACAATTTCTCTTGATTAGCAATGATATCCTTTTTTCTCTTTGTAAAAAGATATCTCGCGTTTTGTAGTCCTTGAGTTACAAAGAGATTTGTTAACAATGAAATAACGAATATCCAGATTATAATATATTATAATATATCAAAACTCAAAAGTCAAGTATTCATTCACAAATTAAGTATTATGGAGTTATATTTAGGTATGTTATATATACGATACGAGAAATCCTCAAAAATAAATTTTCCGAATCTTACTCACTAGCCTCTACGAATTGCCTTGTCACGATTTATTTTCACATTTTGACTAACTGACAATCAAACAATAGACACTAAGAACATGTATATATGGTATAACAATTTTGGGATCGAACCCATCCGGATAGTTAATGTTGTGGTCGTATTTATGGGCATTTATCTTGGAATGATGTGTGAAAAGAATTACATTGCAAAGGAGATTCACAAATAATATTTGTTGCTCATTCAGGACTATGGCCATAGTAAATACGATTATACATTTCTAAGAAAAGTAATTTACTGAATCGAATAGTAATTTATTGATTAATTCAGGATAATATAATTTATAGCAGCGATAGCCTAGTGCAATCCAACGGCCTCCATTGGACTGCCACACAGAGGTCTCGTTCCGATCCTAAAGCATACATCTAGCATCTCTGACTTTTCAAAGTTTTGTGTATTTAATATAGTTAATTATCGGTCGGTTTAACGATGAAGAAAAACATCGCGAGGAAACATGCATATCTGATAGTTCTACATAATGTTCTCGAAGGTATATGAAGTCTGCCTACCCGCACAAGGCCAGCGTGGTCGGCTATGGCCTAACCCTTCTCACACTGAGAAGGGCTCCGTGCCCAGCAGTGGGACAGTTTAATACAGGGCGGATATTATTATTACTTATTATAATTTACAAGTGTACACAATCCGTCCGCAGATAAACATGTAAACTTATTCCATTGCAACTTTAAAACATACTATTCTTATATCTTACATCAATGTACAACCATATAATCAAAAGAATATAATCGAAAATAAGTGATAATTCAATTAGAAATAATACTTACTACTTTTATTATTAGAAGTGGCGTTATAATAACCTTTAGTGATCCCAATAAATAAGATATTAAATGTAATAAAGATTAATTGGCTTTGACATGCGATCTTATTGATGCTTTCATTAATATGGTGGTATCATATGACGTAGGAGTAGATATTCATTTAGTATCCGTACAAAAAGAGGGAACATTTATTTTTCTATTAACATTGTCGCTATTTTTTTTATCGGTGTTCCAGTATTATCCTACTAATGTGGGCGATATATACGGTCCGTCCTATATAGCAAGCGGTTGATGATGACATTGAACGCTTGCAATTCTAGAGGAAACATCCACGCGTTGCCGATCCTTTAAAATAAGAGTAGCCATACAAACTAGTCCTACGAAAAAAACTACTGGTGCTTTGCTAGTACAGCGCACTTTTAAGAGCCTAAGTTATTTATTGATGGCACATAATACAAAGTACTTTGGCTAGAAACTTCTGTAGACTGAAGGTTCTTCCCTAGCTGCTTTCGTTTGAGCGAAATTCATATAAGAGGCGATGGTACTTTATAACTTTCTTCTTTTTTTGTTCTAGATATATACCCTTTTGAAAAGTACATGTATTTTGGTTTCATATTACGTGTATTCTCGTAAACCTCTTCAGCAAAACTAAATGCTTGTGCTCTGTAGAGCGATAAGTGAAATCGCACCGACAACTTCACGATCGAAAGTCCGATATCCTACCACTGGTAACCATAAATTAATCACGTTTTGCTGACTAAAAAAATAGCGTATGAGTATCATACAGGTATATTTAGGTAGACTCAACCCTTTGCCTGTACGTAGCAAATTACATAAATGTAACTAAAATAGTCAAAATCCATAACACTGCGGAACAGTCATTTTGCAGTCTGGTAAGTTGAAGTAAATTTTGTGTAAATTCAGTATGCTGAATACAAGAACAATATCAGATTTGTGAAATTGACTCTAGTTTATGAGATAAGACTTTATAACTATATGACTGAAAGAAGGTCGTAATAAAAATACAATTACATATTAAATAGGTATAAATTTTAGAAGCAGCTATATAATAACGACATAAAAGCCATGCTATTAACAAAAAATCACTAAATAAAAATATTTGAAAAATCTTTATCTGTACGTAAGCATTTTTATTGTGTTTATATTCAGGACAATCCCTTATTAAACTCAAGCAATAGTATATTTCTTTCGTTGTTCTAATGTCCTGATGGAACCGTTCTTTATGTTGAATATCTCAAGAACCAGAGTCAATCCATACAAAGTAAATACATTTCGGGTATGACCGATGAAGGTGTTTATTAAAACCAGTAACAAAATTAATACCGCAGAAAATATATAATTGTTTTTGTTGCCCAGTGTTATCTTTATTTTCAAAACAGTATAACACAAGTCAATTATAAATTATTATAATCAATCGGAGAAGAGAACATTAATTTTAGCATTTAAATACCTGTTGAAGGAGTAGAAGCTCTCATGAGAAGAAGCAGGCAATAAATTCATGATCACTGTTTTCAACAGCCAATTGTTAGTAATTGATTTCTTAAAATAACCTTCTGGTGTTTACTGGGACCTGAATTAATAAATGGTATTTGACTTTATTAAAGTTTCTATACGAACATCATAGTGTCGAGTTCAATAAAAATATACTTAGAAAACTCCAAGTTCGTATAGCTATTACCTTTTTAGCAATATCGCTACCAAATAATTTTCTGGCAGCCCGTCTAGGTAAGTATCCTACGTTGAAGGTACTTACCAAACGGGCTTCAAGTCAAAGTGGCAATTTCGCTGTGGCCTAATTTTCATAGTAATGAAGATTAATGTTCAGTAACATGTGACTGTATCGATCTTTTCATGCGGGAGGTTCAGCCGTATGTAAGAACAGATATCCATTGAATAAGTACTTTGTTACAAATGAGGTTACATTTAGGCACCTGCGACTCAGTAGCGGCTGGGGGTATAGATCGATCGTTACGTGAAATATAACATAACATAACATAACATAATAAAACAACATAACATAACAAAATGAAACATTATATTGACGTCCTTTTAAATTCTACTCAGTTATTAAAAAGACTAGTCCCGTGTTAAGGTTCAAGCCATCATGTGTCTCGGGGGATTTTGAAAACATACAATATATGGACACAAAGTATACCCAGACCTACAGCACAAAAATTTGTCGGGTGTGGGATACGAATCCGTAATAGAGAGCAGCGTATAGTAGAGCAGCTGCGAGTGACCGCTGGCCCTAAATTGTAAAATCATAGAAATAATCATCGACCTCATTTTTGTAGAATTTTTATTTACATGATAGTTATTTTGTTAACAATTAATGAACACATAATAGTAATTACTTTTAATTACTTCATTAACTATTTATTCATTTATACCAGTGACCTCCTACCTTGTTTTGTCTACCGCCACTTATGTCCACTTACATCCATAAGCGTTGTTGTTTTATTATTTAAAAGACATTTGGATTGCAATTTAAAACCATTTTTAACATCTTATTAATCATTTAGTGTTAACAGATATAATTCACGCTACCATCAAGAACTCTGTCTTAAACTAGTATATTTCAATTTTCCAAAGTACTACTTCCAAGAAAACTCAAAGTCGTACCTGTTACGGATTGTAATATAATTAAGGCAGTTGTTCGCAATGAGTGATTAACGTTCCCCAGTGTATGTAGAGTTACTTAAAGAGGTACGATCGGCAAACTCATGACGAAATTATTTCAATTATAAACAGAATTACAAATTTACAATTACAAACAGAAGCGATGGCCAAGTGGGAAACCGTTGGACTGTGTCGTAGAGATTTTGTTCGCTTTAACGGTGTAGGAAAACATCGAAAGAAAACCTGTATGTTTGAGAGATTTCCATAGTGTTTTCGCAAATGTGGGAAGTCTGCTGACCCACACCAAGCCAGCGTAGCGAGCTATGGGCTAACGTTGTTTAAACTGAAGGGGGATGCCTTATATATATGGGATTTATATCATAATATTTTAAGCATAAATATTCCCATACTCATTCTGCTACTATACTTCATTATTTTGTATATTTTTACGCAAAAAAGGTGACAGACATACATGCCACACGTTTCATAGTAAGCGGTTGTCGTTATTTTTAATTGTCTGCAATACCAGGAATATAATTCGCATGCCACCGCCTTTAGAGTAATTATTAAAAATGGGATGAAC
The DNA here is from genome assembly GCA_963675205.1 of Catocala nupta. Classification (NCBI taxonomy): domain Eukaryota; kingdom Metazoa; phylum Arthropoda; class Insecta; order Lepidoptera; family Erebidae; genus Catocala; species Catocala nupta. The sequence continues at coordinate 6,523,288 of OY776084.1, read as the reverse complement.
GGCAAGGTATGAAAGGGGTTATAGATATGTGAGACCCCAAATTCTTACTTACCTGGCAAAACGCACAAGTAGAGTTATTACTTGTATAAGGGCGATATTTCGCCGTGGAATTGGCAACTACCCCTCTAATATTAAATTAAATTAAAAATTAGTAGTCTCCAAATATTCGGGAACGGCGGTGGGCTCTTACTCAACTTCATATCATTTATTTTTAAGATCTTGTAATAACTCTTTTTCCTTTGTTCCAGATAATCCTGCTTGTGAAGGCGCTGGACGCGTACAACATAACATACTTCACGGTGACGGCGCAGATAGTATCACATGTCCTCGCTTACATGAACAGCTGCGTCAACCCCGTACTCTACGCGTTCCTCTCGGAGAACTTCAGGGTCGCGTTTAGGAAGGTGAGGGTACTTATGTTACTTTTCGACGCTTTCTTTTCTTTGATTTACTAAGATTTGACTGCATCGATGACTTAGTGGTTTAGATAGTCGCCTCGCTACTGGCGCCGTGCTGAGTGTCGTAGCTTCAAATCACACACGGAAAAAATTGTGTGGTCCACAAATGACTGTTCCGAGTCTGGGTATTCCTTGTGTCCGTTGTTTGAATTATAAAGTCCCCCGTTACACAGAAATAATACCTAGAGCGATGGTTATCATGTTAAAAGAAAAAAAAAAACAGGAATAATTATTTCTTCTCTACTGCTATCTTTTCTTTGTTTTTATAAGGTTGACTTCCACGATAGAGAATGTCTTGGTGGTAGACCTTACAAACATTCAAGCAACGGTTAAAAAGACACCCAAACTCAGAACAGCTATCTGTACATATCCTTAGGTAGGTAGAGGTGTATCAACTGTATCAGACCCACATTCTGCCTGTTACAATTTAGGTCCTACGTAATAAAAAGTGACCCTATTGCCATTTACCGGGTACAGATCAAGACTCCCTGATGCTACTTCACCCTGCGTGATAAAAGGGCACTAGAAATTTTAACTATCCCAAACAATATTATAAACGCAAATGTGAGTTTGTTCGTTATGATTTCACGCCCTTACTACTCGACTGATCATCATTAAATTTCGCATGTACGTTGTCAAGGAAACGGAAAAAGGGAAAGGGTACCTTTCATCCAGAAATCAGTACTGCTACAATTTTTTTTTACTCCTTTGTACTTTGACGCATACCCCGGTAATACCGACTAAACCTACCATGGTGTTCCTCGATATAACCATAGACGGCTAGGCCACGCGAATCGCTTTTACATGCAATCGCGACCCCGCCGTGATTTCGGCCTGCCGTGTGAAACGCCAGGCCACCTACACAAAAAAATAATTCCTCCACCGTCCCCTTGGGGGGGACATACTATTACTAACTTAACCTAACCTACATTTACATAAACTAAGCCGTGGGAAAAATCTAGTAACGTTATAATATCATACACTGTAAAAGTGTGTATATATAAAAGAATATAATAATACTGTATATATTCTTTTTCAAGTAAAATTTAACACTCTCACGATGGAACATTCTGTATATACGTTATATGAACACTGACTTCATACAAAAGACAGCCAACGCGTTGACGTGTGCGATGCTTGATTCAACGTTCGTATTCGGAATCTACCTTCAATATGTAAAAATAATAATATTATGTAGTGTATAAAAAATTTTGTTCATTGAACTATAAGGTATTTTACTATGCATAAATTGTCGTTATGTCGCCGTCGTTGATATGATGCACGGTAAAAATCGAACGAGTTTGTGTTTGTATCACAAAAAAATTATTAATTGTAACTATTATTATTAATGTAGTGAATAAAAAAAAATGCGAATATGAGTTTGTTTGTTTGTTATACTTACACGCCTTATCTACTCGATCGAACATAATGCAATTTTGCGTACAAGTTGTCAAATGTACAGAAAATGACATAGGGTACAGGCAAAATCAATTATATTACCTCCAATAGAGCCCTAATTTAAAACAGCCACCACATAGTCGGTCGTGAGTTCACGTTCAAATTTACGCCATGGATTCAACGAGGCAGTCAACCACCGAACATTCGTATGAGCCTACGACCCGTTAAACTTTTTGTTTTAGTTATGTATGTTATGTAGATCGAATGATAATTAAAATTCCACTTTCAATGAATAATATCGAACTTTGGAACCCTTCCAGTTCGAAGGTCAAAGTGTTTATAGGATCGTAAATGTTTATGAAGTGAAAACAACGACGTACTTTCAGGGAACGTATCCATTATTATATGAGACATACCTATATATATTATATTTTATTTTGGAATTAGTTATAAACAGGATGTGGTTTACCAGTTTTTGTGTGAAAACTAAAAGTATAAACGAAAATTTGCCTATGATTTCGTTCGCGTGGACTATGGTTGTGGAATTGCTATATCATAGCTTCATTTGAATATTTTCCAAAGTATCGAAGAATTTGAATCGTAAATTGCCATCGCTAGCGTGGACTATAACAGTTCATTCGCGGCGTTGGCTTTCGAGTTATCTTATCTTATCTTGTGTGGGGGCCAGTCAGTACAGACCGGCGACACTTCGACCCAGTGGGATCTTTTGTGTCGACTTCCCTAATAAGGACTGCCATAGATATTCATGGCAGTCGGGACCGACGGCTTAACGTGCTCCCCGAGGCACGGAGCAGGCGATAATTGTCAATCAATACGCACATAATTTCGAAAAGTCATATATCATCCGAAAGTCAGAAGTGCGCGACGTGGGTTCGAACCCGAGACCCTCTGCATTGCAGCCTTTTGGTCTCCCCACTGAGCTATCGCTGCTCTGTGGCTTTCGAGTTAATCACTGCATGTTTTTTACACCTCTGTTAATCAAAAAACTAAACTATCACTTCATACCTCTTTTAGGATATAGCTGTATGGCTATGTATGTACGTGCTTTGATTAATATAATTACCTAAATTATTCACAATAATTACTAGGTACCTACATTATAACGCTTACGTGCTTAAATATATAAATACTGATTCAGTCACGGTTTTGAACGCAACGCCTCAATTACTCATGTTCTCCAGTAATATATTATAATGACCATGCAAATTTCTAATTAACGTTCTTATTTTTACTGCATAATAATTATAAATTGTAAAATTATTAATAATATAACATACCATATACCAGGGCATATAATATTACATTAGCGATCGGAGATATAAGCTAGAAACTAACACAAATATGCTGGTTACGATGCAAGTAGCGCGGGCTATATGGGCATACTATTCTCGTGGGTTATAAGCACAAGCTATTTAGGCGGGCTAAATTTCCAAGCTATTTAGGCGGGCTAGATGCCCAAGCTACTCAGGCGGGCTAGATGCGCATGCTACAGCGCAGGCTACATACATGAGTTAATCATTAGTTTTATTGTTGATAGTATTTATTTAACAGGCCGTGTCTGCCTATGTCTTTCTCTATAGATCAAAGCTCACGTTTCAAAATGTTATCAAAAACCCGTTCAGTAATTTGTGTGTATCATCTAGTAACAAACATTCATAGCAACTGTACGGGTTACGTACACTTCTTGATAAGTGATAGAAATCATAGATAATATAAATAATTGCACTATTTTATTGATTACCGAAATAAGATGACAATCTTGATAATTATGCTAAAGTATGATAAATGATTGATATTTGAATAAGTACACGATACGTTTGCTGAAAGTGAACTGTTTTATTGATAGTTACAAAATCGTCACGTTGGACGTTAAATACTTACCGCAGCAAATGTACAGTCGTTGGCCCGTACAGTAACATTTATAATCGGTAACTATTTTAAAGGAAATATATTAAAATGAATTCCCTATTGCGAAAATCTTAAATTAAAATGTTTTAACAATATATTATCGCTGTTTATTGTGTTTAACTTTATCATAAATCGAGTAAAACTTTGGGCAATCGTAGATATAAATAGTTAATAGAGTTTTAAGCAAAAATAACCGCACTAAGATCAGAATAAATTAATTTCATAACATTTTTAGTACGAGGCTTTTCATCGCACCTATAGGGGGAAACTATTGAAGGCTTTTTTATCCTTCATCGAAAACGTCCATTTGATAGGTCGTTAGCCATAACACGCCTGGGGGCAGTATTCTCCTCACGTAGTTATTGCATCGATCGATCTATTGGACGAAACTGGAATGAAGAGCGTTTTCCTTATTTTTTTAGAGATCGAGATTGGGTTCTGACAGTCACGGTAAATGTCCTTTATTTTTCTAGAGGAACACAGAGCTAAAAATAAGAATGGATACGCCTATGTTCATTTCATTGTTTATCTTTTACATATATAGTCTTACGTCTGTTTACCCGAAGGGTAGACAACGGTATTGCACACCCATTTTTTGCCAGGTATGTTTAGGTCTTAAGTAATGCAGAGCGAGCGTATAGCAGCTTGCCGGGCACAGTCTTCAATTTTGAGCTGCTACTTTGAATTGCCCGTCTCAAATCGAACCTGCGATCTCAAGCACAGCATATGCATTCACTGTCACTGCGCCACCGGGGTTATCTTATAATGTTTTATTTATAAACGCTAAGGTGGCAGACTGAAAATAGCTGAATTAGCCACCGTAGTCTAAAGACAGGTAAAATACAGAGTTTATCACTAGACGATTGATCATTACTGAAACTATTATAAAAGGGCCTCTGAGCTATGAATGCAAGGATCACAAAGGTCTGATTATGCAGATAACACGGTGACAGAGAGTTTTGGAGAGCCTTCTCATAGTTGGATTACAACACAAGTGGCTTTTGGCTGCTGAGCTGGGCTTTTTAGAGCAAAGATATTTTGGTTGCAACAAATTTGAACTGCTAAAAACTGTTTGCTATTCACTCAAATTTTAGAATGGCTGGACAAACGCAGTTCTTATTAAATACAGCATCTAAATATATTTTGTAAAATTTAAGGGACACACGTAACGGACTTAAACATTTTGAAGTTATGTGCGTTACGGTAAAGGAAAACATCATTAGAAAATCTGCACGTCTTAGAGGTCTACATAATGATTTCGACGATGTCTGAAATATGTCAACCTGTACCGATCTAGGAATTTTACGGTTTTCAGTAGTTTTCATAGTTTATTAACAGATAAGCAAGTCTCATAATATTGTTAGGTTTAGCTCATGACACAGGTAACGTGCCTAAAATAAAGACGACAGAAGAAAATAAAGAAGCATCAAGCGCCATTTTATAAATAATTATCTAAATTTATTATTAATAAATGGTACATCATTGATTTCAAGCACTTTTCAGCGCCAGTGCAGTAATTATAATCATTAGCATCACTAAGTATCAATTTGGACTTTTGAAAGTTATTATATAGCTTTATTAAAGAGACTTTACTCTCTGTATAGATGGCTGATGTCATAGAATATATACCAACAACACCTTTCTAACTCAACGTTCATGGATACGATACGATTCGTATGATCACGCACAATTCCACAATACCTATTTCATGAGTAAGCTCATTGCGACACGAGTGGGTAGGTTAAGCACCTACCCCCGCTTTACTGTGTAGAAACGGACGCCCCGATAGAACCGCTCATGATATTTTCTATCGTCATAAAACCATGTCACGGTGACGGAAAATATCGTGAAGAAACCCGCATGTTCGAGAGCTTCTTTTTACTTTTTAGCGTATTGAGTGGCAGTGGTACACCGACGGCCAGGGAAAATACATTTTTATTGACAAATTGATAGGTGAAGGACAGTATCGCGGCGTATTTTATAAATATTTAAATATTGGACACAAAAAACATCCAGACTTGGAACAACTATTTGTGTATGACACAAATTTTGTTTCGTGTAGAGATCGAACCCTCTACACACTTAGATCAGTGGGCCCACGCGACCATTCTGATTACTACGCCATTTGTGCAGTCAAAAGAAATGTACATAATATTTTCGAAGATGTGTAAAGTCAACCCGCATTGGTAACTATGAGACGAGCTCCTAGTCCAGCAGTGAGTTTATAAACACGACTTGGATACTTATATTATTTGTTATTATACAGGGTTACAAACTTTTTACCCGTGTCTTGTTTACATTATACTTGGCAACTTTTATTGTACCAGTTTTTACAAAACTTAATACTGTTTCTAAAAAACTTATTTAACAATTTTAAAATTGCATCCGCTCGGTCGTCCATACAACGCCTCCTCCTCTGCAGTGTATTGTTTGCAATTAGAGCAACCAATATTAATATTTCTATTTTTGTTTGGAAAATAAAATAATTTATTATGAATACAACAAAAGTTCTATGGAACAGTCATAAGTATAAGTTACGGATAAAATTATTAATAGTGTTTTCAAAAACCTGTATAAATTTAAGTGATAACCAAAATCGGTGCCGTGTATTCAGCATTAGAGTTTTGATTTGACAATCAAATGGTCTCTACTATCGATTCTTTGTCCTCGTTGGTATCGAAAAAAATAACGATGGCTTTACATTTTAAATGAACTTTCGCCTCAAAGCCTTTAAAGCTACGCCATGAAGCCTCAGGACAAAAAGAAAACCATTTATGTTTAGAGAAGACATCAAAGTACTTTTTAGAAATACTCAACATGATATTGAAAAACAGTGTTTATAAAACGTCTCAATGTTTGAAGTACTGTGAATTATTTTATTGAACTATAACATTTCGACTGATGGGATGAAACTTTTAATGTCAGTCGTTGTAATCACGAATGAGTCATTTTCCTGTACGTTTGACGACGTCGACGTAAAAATTGTGGAGAAGATTTGTTTTATTTCTGTAATCTGTTAAAAGCCTAAGGAAGCCAAAAGCTTTATAACATCAGGTATGCTCCTTTCAAAGGGAATCGAAATATTATTATATTAATAATTTACAGATAATAATAATCCTCAAAATCGATTATGACTGTCAATCTTTCTTGACGGAAACTGTGCAGAAGACATTACAGTGCAGGTGTAAATACAAATGCACTCTAATAGTCCGATATTACCAGTGAAAGATCAGTATCAGACCAACGCCTTGACCTGTTTTCTAAGGATTTGCAACAACGCCAACTTTCTAACATTAGCTATAAACAAAAAATCTTGACAGAAATCGTAATAATGACGACAACCTATACATACAGCATTCACTACCACTGACGTAATTTAGGCAGTTGGTTATCCTAAATCTAGTCTTTCTTATTCTTCTTTCTTCACAACAATAACACAATATAATGCAAAAAACGATAAGCTAAAAATCGGAAGATTTTTTAATTCATACATTGTCTCATGCCTATATCCAACATTTTGTTTACTAAGATTTTTAAACCCACATAATATGACGAGGCTACTGCCGTCTATTGGGCATAGCTCACGACTTCGTGATGCTACTGAGAATTCCTGAGAGACCAAATCACAAAAGTACCTCACCCATACCGAGAATGGAAGATATTTCTCAAAATTCGACTGCACGTCGTAGTGGTTTATGTGATCGCCTCACCTCTGCCACCACATCGAGTTTTGTGGGTCTGATCACCATTCGGGACAAACATTTGTGTGATGCACAACTGTTCCGAGTCTGGATGTTCTTTATGTCCGTTGTTTGAATGTTTGTAGTTTTCCCCGCGATAAAGGAATTATAACTACCTCCGTGGCGCAGCGGTAGTGAATGCGACTGCTGTGCCTGAGGTCTCGGGTTCGAATCCTGGGTCGGGCCAAAAAAAGTTATTGGTGTTTTCAGTTAAGAAATCTCAATAGCAGCCCGGAGTTAGGAAGGTGGTGGTGTAGGATACCTTCGTGCCTCGGAAAGTATGTAAAGCCGTTGGTCTTGCGCCTGATGAGAGATCATCCGGTCGTGTCGGATTACCGTTCCATCAAATCATGAGAGTTAGGGAACAGAGAGTGTACTTGTGTTTGCGCACACGCTTGTGCACTATAATATCTCCTGCATAGTTGGCCAGTCTCCGTGACTGGTCGCCATGGCCGAAATCGGTCTGGAGGATATTAATTAATTCCTAGTATGGCAGTTATCTTTTTCATAAATAGAAATAAAATAGAATACGGCGAAACTTTGCAAATACCATATACCAGGTATAATGCCAGACTCAGAGCTTCTATTAAAAAGAACACTTTACTTAAACCGGGATTCGAAAATTTTCCACACAATTACTTATTGCGTCTATAAAATGTATTTATCTTACATTGGAACATTAACTAAGATTAAAGGAATCGACAAGTTTAATTTGGTCAGTACGCTTGGCGCCTTGCCAGTTGCCAAGTGTACGCGATGTTTAGAATGCCAGTAAATTGGCACCGATTACACTAAGTGCCAATTGCGGTTACATTTAGTGGGCTTTGATTGAGTTGAAGGAAATTAAGTGGCAACTTAATCACCTCAAGTCGATGAAGTTAGGATAGAATCTACAGATTTCGCTCGCGGGGTAATTTGCATGTGAGGTAATATTTGTAATCCTATTAATATTATGGAAATCGGAATTTGTTATGGTGTCTGGATGCTTGTTACTCAATCACGCGTACACTTTTAGTGTTGGCACTAATATTGTAGAACTGCGTGTTTGGGTGTGAAGGAGATAAATGAAAGGTAGAATGTCCACCAAATGTAAAGTTTATTATTTCAGAGAAATTACAATTGGCACGACTTTAGGTAGCAAGGTTTATATAACGACTCGTAATTAGAATTCTTTGTCAGCATTGCCAATACTATTCAACGAACTTAATTGAAATTGTTGCACACGGTATGCGTTTTCTTAGGGTCAATGCGGGTGAAATAGTGGTCGGCAACTGTTACTAGACTAAACTTAAATGTATTAAGCAGTTTACTGAGTACTAATAATAATAATAATAGTATTCTACCACATACACACAACACTATCTAGCCCAAACTAAGCAGAGCTTGTACTATGGGTACTAGATAATGGATAAACATACATATATACATTTTTTTTGTAAATACATACATATTATACATAGAAACACCCAGACCAAGACAAACATCCATGTTCATGCACACAAATGTTTGACTTGTGCGGGAATCGAACTAAGCTAGGTAAAATGTTAAGTACCGCTTTACACGTTCCTAGCTTCTCTCGCGAAACGTAGGTTAGGTTATGGTAGAAACACAGTATGGTAGAAACAGTACTATTTTTTTATTAACATATAGCCTACTAGCTGACCCGGCAAACGTTGTTTTGCCATAAAAAAATATTTTGACCAAAAGATTAAAAAAAATGTTAGTGGTGGACAACCCTTATCACTAAGGGGTATGAAAAATAAATAGTAGCCGATTCTCAGACCTACTAAATATGCATATAAAATTTCATAAAAATCGGTCAAGCCGTTTCGGAGGAGTATGGTAACTAAGATTGTGACACGAGAATTTTATATATAAGACGTTATTCGGTGATAATATAGTTTTGAAATTAAAATACTTTATACGGATTTTGACGCTTTGTTTATTTTAAAACACTTTTATTACATGATTTTGAAACTCTAACACTACTATTATTGAACTTTACTACAATTTAAGCTATTTAAATTAGTTAAAACTATTTATATTTAAATTTACACTTCGCCCCAACGTTTCGGTTGTTTTACAGCAGCCAGGTTCACGGAGAGAACAAAATTTAAAAAAACAAAATATTATTAATAAAGTTGTTTTATAACTAAATTTAAGATTTTAAAAACCCCCGACACTATATTCATTTGATACCCATATTGAACAATTTTAATTTGTGGAAATACGTAATTTTTTGGTGGCGGCCGTCTTGGATTTGAAATTTATCATAGTGTATAGTATTCTACACGTCAAGTCCTTTCATTTGATACCCATATTGAGTGAGTTGTGAAAAAATATGTAATCCGCCATTTTGTGCTGGCGGCCATCTTGGACCGATTTTTATCAAACGTAGCTAAGAACACTCCCGACTAATTCACCTTTCAAACAAAAAAAACAAAATTAAAATCGGTTCATCCGTTCGGGAGCTACGATGCCACAGACAGACACACACACACACACACACACACACACACACACACAGACACGTCAAACTTATAACACCCCGTCGTTTTTGCGTCGGGGGTTAAAAATAAACAACGCAACAGAATGCGTATAAAGTAATTTAATTTCAATGTGTAACATTCGCGTAAACATAAGACAAGATAATATAGCTTTCTAATGGCGAAAGAATTGTTATAATAGGTTAAACATATAATTTTTGAGATAAATCCTTACAAACAAAAAATCTAATCTTACCTGTTTATAATATTAGTATAGTGTATAGATGTATGCCACTAACAAGTCATGATATTTGGATAATTTAAAAAGTCTTGGTTACACCAAGAATTTAATCATAAGTAAGACAGAGCAAGTTGGAATTACATAATAAGGATTTCGTACTACAACGTAATAATGCCGAGACTGAGTAACACTTTGTTAGTTATGAAAGCATGTAAAGCTAATGGTCCTGCGCCTGATCTCTCTGCGGTCGTGTTGGATTTTCGTCCAATCGAATTTAGAGAGTTAGGGAACAGAAAGTGCACTTGTGAATATGCATTATAATAGATACCTCCTGCACAGATTGCATGTATTAAGATTGGCAGCTGTGGCGGAAATTTGGTATGGAGAACATTCGATTATTTATTCAGAATCCTAAAATATTATTGCAATTTATTGTTGTTTTTATGTAGTTCACGATAAAAGCTTAGTAGGGACCTGTTGGCTTTTCTTGGGTACGGAACCCAATAAACAATGTCACAGGGACTTTACGAACATTCAAATACCGGACACAAAGAATACTCAGACTCTGAACAACCATTTGTCGATCACACAAATTTTTGCCCCGTGTGGGGATCGAACCCACAACACTGGGCGCAATAGTAATGGTGAGGCGACTTTTAGATCACTACGCCAATTGTGCAGTCGTTTTTTTATAAAATATCGGACAGACAGAAACATTAGAAGCCTAGTATTAGGGAACTGCTGGCATTTCATAGGTACGAAACCCAATAAACAATAATTATTACAAAGACAGGTGAACAAGTTTAATTCTTTTTTTTAATGTACGGGGAAAGTATTAACGCATACCTCTCCACGGAAAAAGCAAGCAGAGATGTGTGTCGGGCTCACCCGAGGAAAGATGTATCGTCCCGGGTACTACTAACTAAACCTACCATGGCGTGCCAACTCGCTGCCTTAAATGATAGGTGGGTCGCTGGCACTAAAACTACATCAGTGACCCACTTAGTAGTGCCCGACTCAGGCAAGAAATACCTGCGGATGAAAACTCCTGGGCAAAGCTTCGGTACGACAGAGAATGACACTCCGACTTAATAGCTGGCGAACGGGTGATTCCCGTTACCTTACCCATGACCTTCAATATGGCGGTTTATAACAAGTTTAATCCTAGGCCAGGCTTTGACAACAAATGTGGAGGCTGGTCTTGTATTTCAACACCATTAGTCATTAGGTTAGGCCACTTTATCATTTATCAATGTCTACCCAGATCTGAATCTGTTCAATGTAACTGTAAAGGAGTCTGCCCACTACCCCGTCTCATACCATGACCGTGCTAGGAAAGTGTCAGGCAAAAAAAAAATCTTTGTAAGGAAATGTGTGCCCTATATAACTATGCCCACTAGACCGTTCCGTCACCGACCAGCAGTTCCTATAGCAGGGCGTATCGTGTTGATTTTTGTGTCTGATACGTTCCTAGCACGGTCATGGTACGAGACGGTGTAGTGGGCAAACTCCTTAAAATCAATTTAGCTATTTAATACACGAGTACGATAAAGCTAGTTAAATTATATATTAGCTACTAGATTTTTCTCACGGCTTCGCTCGCATAGAGGTAGATTAGGTTAGATGAGTAACAGTTTTTTTTCCTGGGCGATAGGTACCCTATGTCCTTTTCTGCGTGCCTGACAACGTAGCGCGAAATTTCATGATGCTTGAGTAGTTAATGCGTGAAAGCGTAACAAGAATACAAACAAACTGATATTCGCATTTATAATATTAGTTAAAATTCAACGCTGAATTCCGTTTGTAGGTGAGGATTTTTCTGAATCTGGAAACTTAATCATTGATCAAGGATTGAAAGCTAACCGTTAGTTAGCTAAGTATTAGTTAGCAATATTTTTATAAATGAGGTTGTTATATTTTTACTTTTAATGCTAGTGTTTTTATCCAGAAAAAGTACTGCTCCCGTAATATATATTTACATAAACGTCAGCGCACTAACGAGCAAAATCTAGTTTACCATAAAATAAGCTGATTATTTCTTTTAAAGTCAAATATTTATTATAATTCAATCTGTTCGTCGTAAGTCTATCATCTGTCAGCTGACCGCAAGCAACCTACACTTAACCTTTTGATTGAGTGCTTTTAAATCACAAATAGAAATCTTTTGTTGAAAATAATAGGACCTAAGGCGACCTTCTGTATAAATGGAATTCACAAGCTTATTATATGATATTATTAAACGTAAACTGTAAAAGAGAATTATAAATATTCGGCTATTTAAAGATTTTTAATAAATATTACTTTGAAATTATACTACTTTATACATATCTATTTATTATATTTCCCCGTTAACATGGCTGCTGCAAAGCAACCGAAACGTCGCGGAAAAGTGTAAACTTAAATATAAATAATTTAAATTAATTTTAACGCCATTATTTGTTTGCACATTTATTGGATGTAATTAGTGTAATTAGTCATATCGCTTTTTCATCATTTATTTGTTTTTCTTACATACGAGCATAGATTATAAGTATTTAATTTTTTGTTAATGCATGTCGTGGCAGCCTATAATTGAGGCATCACTATATAATGGATTTCAGTGTATGTATCATTACAATGTTTTAGTGTATGCTTTGTTGGTTATCCTTAAATAAATAAATAAAAAAAATAAAAAATAGCTTAAATTGTAGTAAATTTCAATAATAGTAGTCCTAGAGTTCAATATGATGTAATAAAAGTGTTGTAAAATAAACAACGTGACAGCATCAGCATAAATTAGTATAATTTAAATGTATAACAACGTATGTACAATATTATACATATAAAAACTAACTGACCCGCGCAAATTCGTCTGCTTCACAAAAGGGAATTTTCCCCGTTTTTGCAACATTTTTCATTGATGCTCCGCTCCTATTGATCGTAGCATGATGTTATATAGCCTTCCTCGATAAATAGGTTGTTGAATTTTTCAATTCGAATCCGTAGTTCCTGAGATTAGCGCGTTCAACCATTCAAACAAAGAAGCTTTTCAGCTTTATAATATTGGTTTAGATTTGTATCTCCAGCCCAAAATATTTTTTTTAAATTAGCTGTGTAAAATAATTGACGCGTTCTTACGTCCTTTTAATTTGTATGTTTACTTAGGCAGTAAACTGGATCGTGCCATTTTCACTAACGAAACTTCAAATATACCTTACCTACTGGAATGGCATCACGAAACCACGGTCACTCAACTTAGCATCAGTCTGGATTAAACACAACCTTAAGAACACTTCATAATGATAATCAGCTAGTAATAGGTATGCCACTTAGCTTAATCTTCGCAAAATGGTGTATATTATATCTTAATACGCCGCCTAGAAGTCAAGTATTAATTATAATTAATAATTATATTAATTAATAAATTACTTACTTCCAAATTCCACCTCTTCGAAGTAGCGAGCAAAGGCTAGTCTTCCTATATATTGGATTAGAACATTTAAATTTCTGGTAGCCCTTTCAAAATATAGATTTTGAAAAGGTTTCTAGCAGAAATTTAAATGTTTTTTTTTTAATTTTCAATATTTTTGTATTTTCCTATGAAAATACAAAAAATATTGCGAAGCGAGTAACCTATCATTTATCCATTTATTGCAATAGGAAAAGCTTTACTATATCAAAATCTTTGATAGTAGATTACCGGGAAATAATTTGGTTGGGATGCCTCACACACAAGCGAAACATCAGTCCGACTCCATTATTTTCACTTTTATTTAAAAAGATAACTCCCTCACTAGGCATAATTCCTGTGTCGCGAAAGACTTTACAAGTATTCAAACAACGGACAAAAAGAACACCCAGACTCGGAACAACCATTTGGTACGCACAAATTTTTGTCTCACGTGGGATTCGAACCCACAACACTCGGCGCAATAAAAGTGGTGAGGTGACCATATAAACGACTACGGCATTCGTGCAGTCAAGTTTTATTTGTGAAGCGACATACTGCAAGTCGGAATACACCCTGTTCCCATGATGCGTATGTATGTTAACCAAACAGATTCCAATCTAATACCCTGTTCACCTCTGGGTTCTAATTAATTAGCATTTAATGGCCATTCATCTCTGCAATTTCGCCTTGGTCTGTTTCTATGTACAGTTAATATTGCGTAATTTAAGTGACCAATTAACACACCTGTTGCGGTCAACCATAGGTAATGACCAATTAGTGCCATTTGTGACCCAAGGCAAGCCAGTATTTATTATATGCTTTTTTTTTGCCAACAGCCTTAATACGCTTAGGCTTATTACCAGCCAAGGTGTCCTGCGTGGTTCACTCATGTTTATAATTACTGCTCCGCTCCCGTGGGTCTTGCCGTGATGTAATATAGCCTCCTCCGTCAGTTGTATTCCGCATGTCTGAGGGTCGTGACCTCCTCCATCCATTAATCTTGATCTCATGATGTAATATAGCCTATGCTACTTCTAAATAAAGAAGCTTTCTAAAGGTGAAATATTTTTTTAAATCGGTCTGTTAGCTTTTAAGATGAGCAACGATACAGATCATTTCATCTATATAAAATTTCTAGTTCTGCCCGCACCTGCACTCGCATAAATGTAGGTTAGGTTAATAACAGTCCTTTTTCTGGATGAAACGTACACTATGTCCTACGTCGGCCTCGATGGCGTAGCTGTAGTTAGTATAACTGACTGCCACGCCTGAGATCGCGGGTTCGATTCCCGCATAAGTCAAACATTTGTGTGCATGAACATGGATGTTTGTCTTGGTCTGGGTGTTTCTATGTATAATATGTATGTAGTTACAAAAAAAAGTATATATATGTATGTTTATCCATTGTCTAGTACTAGCGTCATAGTACAAGCTCTGCTTAGTTTGGGCTAAATGGTGTTGTGTGTATGTGGTAGAATATTATTATTATTATTCTTCTGACAACGGGTATGCGAAATATCATGATGATCAAATAAGTAGGTAATGTGTGAAAGCGTAACAAACTAACAAACAAATTCACTTTCGCATTTATAAGGATTTGGGAGTCAGATTTTGGGTTGGTCTCAAACTGAGAAATGTATTGTTGGGTATATTTTTAACAGCAGCACATAGCCTTGCAGCGTCTATAGGCTTATGTTCTATCTTATCTTATCTTTTGTGGGGGCCAGTCAGTACAGACCGGCGACATTTCGACCCAGTGGGATCTTTTGTGTCGATTTCCCCAATAACGACTGCCATAGATGTTCATGGCAACCGGGACCGGCGGCTTAACGTGCTCTCCGAGGCACGGAGCAGGCGATAATTGTCAATCAATACGCACATAATTTCGAAAAGTCATATGACTTCCGAAAGTCTGAGGTGCGCGACGTGGGTTCGAACCCGAGACCCTCTGCATTGCAGTCTGTTGGTCTCTCCACTGAGCTATCGCTGCTCTCTCTCGCGGCTTATGTTCTAACTTGGGGTCCAAATGTGATGTGTCTTGAAAAAGCATAAGTCCTTGCCTTTTAATGTGGGTTTAAATTTAAAAAGGAGGAACTATAATATAGCGAATATACCTTCAACAAAAACCAAATTTGGATCTATACAGTATAATAAACGATCAGCTCAATTATATAATATAATAAATAAAATGATATACATAGACACAAAAAATATTATGACTGCAAAGAAACATTAGTTAAGTGGATACAACCACTTACATATGAGGACACAGAAGCATTGTTACAATACGCGGAATGATCTATATATATATATATACACACACACACACACATATATTCACACATATGCACTCACACTCACACATACACATACACACACAAACAACACACATTTTAAAGTATAAGTTTGTATTTATTATAATGTATCCTAGAGTTAATTTTATTATTCCAAATTATTGTGTTAATTATCACGCTTTGTAAAATATGGAGGAGCGGAGTTTTCTACTACAGGCATTATTTGCTTATAAGAAGATTTCGAACATAACTTTCTGTAAAACGAATTATTTGACACAATAAATTTAATTATTTATTTTTATTTATTATTATTATAAATGTACATACGTGTAACGCACCGTTAGTTTTGGAAGCATTTAATAGATAATTTTGTTAGTAAATGTAAATGTACCCACGTTGTTTCAATATTATGTTACATAATATGTCAGTTTTATAAATCTACTGTATCATTGGAAGGTTGCTAGCACTTATGGCACAGGTTTTACCTATTTTAAGTATCAGCCGCAAACAATTTGTACCTAACATGACTGATATGCTTACATTTAAAATTGTATCTCATGTCAGTACATATATTAAGAGCACTGAAACAATAAATTAATTAATTCATTCACTCATACTACATAGCTTTGCAAATGCCGTGCTATTACGGTGAATGTTTTACTAGTAAACTTCGTCATCTTTATTTTAAGTCTCACGAATAAATAGGGGCAAGCTAATTGTCCCAGAGTCCATACTGGAACTTAGAATGTACTACCAGCAAATTATAAGAATAGCACTTCGTCCAACCTTGGAATTGAACCATGAACTATGTGATTAATCGCCAACAAACTCAATAAAAACCATGGGACAAAAGGCAATACAAATAGAATATCATTTGTTCAGATGTAATTGTGTCATTGAAATGTTTTCCCCTCTGCATTAAATATAGTATTTACAAGAGTTTGAATGGATACTTACATAAATATAAAAGAAAACGGCTTTCTTTGTTGAGTATTTTTATTTGGATTCTCTTCTTACTTTTTAAGATAAAAACGGAATCCTCGTACAATCATTTGTTATTTGTTTGCTGTCCGCTTATAAAGACTCTTACAAAAGATTCTCGAAATTGAAAACATGTAATGCAAAATACCAAGAATATTTCTCAAAGAAAGCCATTGACATGGGTTATTAATTTTTATTGTAACCATAATCATTTATTTGCAAACTAAGTTTACATATATAAGTGTGTATATTAATAATAATAATTATAATATCAACTCTGTATTAAACTGTTCCACTGCTGCACGGGCCTCTTCTCAATGTAAGAAGAGTTAGACCATAGTCCATCACGGGTTGGCAGACTTCACAAATCTTTGAGAACATTATGGAGAACTCTCAGATACGCAGGTTTCCTCATGATATTTTCCATTAACGTAAAAGCGAGCGATACTTAACTTTTTTAATACGCATATTACTTCGAAAAGTCAGAGATTTGCGCGCCTTGGGATCGGACTCATGACCCTCGGTCTTCCACGCCTACATTCATTGGTTACATATGTTAGGCCCTAAATATTTTAAAATAGGTATTTAAAACTTAGCGGGTTTTTACATCCATAGCCAATTTAAGGGGTACTGCAAAATATATATATAACCACACTACAATTTAAAACATTTTAAATTAGTTCATATAAAGCATTACTAAATTTTAAACTTTTGCGTTGCATTACACCCAGTACGATACGTAACGGGTATTAATGCGATCATGCATAATGTTTACTTAATACTTTTAATACACGACGTTTCGACCAGGATACACCAGCCGTGGTCACAAGCTGACTGATACGGCAATGTCATGTCTCCGATTGTGAGGACGAAGAATCTTGATTAACCTTCACTTATCGTTTATTTTTATTTGTTAATGTACCGTCACACACTCCTGTCACAGTTCCTTATTACGTATGCTAGCAATAAAATGTAAACATTATGCATGATCACATTATTCCCTTTACATATGATGTATATAAACATTATATAAAACATCTAAACTAATTGAAATTAAACTACTATATACGGATTTCATCGCGTTGTTTATTTAACACTGTATTACATAATTTTGAAAATGTTACACTAACTACTATAGAATTTTACTAATTTTTAAGCTAAAAATTTATTTGAACTATTAAAACTATTTATATTTAGGTTTACACTTTCTCCGACGTTTCGGTTGCTTTTCAGCAGCCATTGTCACCGGGAGACTAAGATGGTAGTGTCTCAATGTTCCAGTGTAGTTATTTCAAAGTACCCGAAGATAGTTTAATCATTTGTGTTTCTATTTACGCAGAATGAGCTCAAAGTATCACGAAGTCTAGCTGTGGTTTGCTTCTTCTTGGGTTTGACTATTTCAATTACTGGATCCAAAGCTGGTGGTACATTTCAACCATCTTCTCTATTTAAATTAGGATGTTTTTAATTTCAATAGCCTCGCGAAGCAACCTTGGTAGGAATCGGTGTTATTTTGCAAGTATCTGTGGTTTGTCAAATCGTAGGTAGTGGTTGGTCCCCTGTTGCACGTGTTCTACAATTTATGTTCAAACAATTTTTTTGTAAAATCTATTGTTTTGACGCGCGAGCTTCGTAAACTTGTATTTATCTACACCAACAGGTGTTTTTTGTATATTTACGTAACATAACTATATTATGCCAAAGTTGATATTCGGAAAGAGCACATCGAAATCTATAAAACTACCAATTTTCATAACTGCCCGGCAAACTTTACAGGTAAAGTACCAAATGACTGTAGGTACTAATTTCCACTGTGACGAGTGCTACGAACAAAAATCTGTTGATCACACTATTCTTATTCTGTATAGGGATCGAATCCACTCGATGTAATGGTATTAGCTAGGCGCCCACTTAAACCACTAAAACGTGACGTATAAGGTCTATAAACCCAATTACAAATAATATAGTTGAATACATAAAATAAACATGACAATGCTACCGCGAGCTGATTAATAGGTAGACAGACAAAATAAGCTTAGTAAAGAGCTCCGTTGCCCCACCTTGGTGTAAAACCCAAAAACGGGTCAAATTCAACAAACATAGCAACTAATACCTTTAAGTACCCTATACAAATAGGTATCCAACCAATTTGTAAAGAGCCACAACCTAAAGTAATCATTTAAAACTCTTTTGTTTTCTTAGGCACATAAACAATGTTCATAATTCTTATTGTTTAAATATAAATGAAATTATTAAGCAAAAACAAATATTATAATACAATTGTATTTCTAAAAAGGTAATATTTACATATCTGGTTTAAACGTCAATTCGTCAGAGTCGATGCCAACTAGTAATGTGCCCAGAAGACTTGTCAGTCTTCTCATTGCCAGCATTGCCATTCAACTTGGCAATACTGCCGTATTGCCACCTTAAATGGCAATGCTGAGGGAATCTTTCCCTCTGGACACTAGGATCCCACGACGCTGCTCCCATGGGATCCACAGACAAATTTTTCGCCTCTTGACTCCTATAGTAAAGGATTTAAAACTAGGCTCCCATGACGCTGCTCCCATGGGATCCACAGACAATTTTTTCGCCTTTTGACTCCTATGTAGTAGGATTAAATATGTATTAAGATTTATCTTACGTCCTGTGACAATTTCAATCCCATGGCCATTACAGAGGATACGGTGATATTTTTTTCCAAAAGATATAAAATGGAAAATCAATTATAGAATAGTAATTGTAATATGGTAAACTTAAAATGGACAGTTGCCATTGCCATTTGACATGAAATATAAAGAATCAAGAATTAAAAAAGATTATGAAGAAAATATTACTATTTATTTGCTCCAAAAAGTGTCCAATTGTTATTTCCCCGTTTATTAATTCCATTTGTGATTCCAAAAGAAATTCATCATTTTATATTTTTCTTTTGTATTTGCGACGTATTTTTTATACCTATATTGTTATATTATGCAACCGCTTTTAATATTTGTAGTAAATTCAAATTATTTATGTTTTTTTTGCCCAATTTTTATTCAGTCTCGTCTCCCCTCCAAAAAATTGTTTGTCCGGTGGCATTCATCGAATACGGTCCAAATATTCTTTACATACATGAATTTAGTCATTTTGGAGCCAAGTGGAATACAAAATTATCTGAGGATCCCATAGGAGTCAAAAGGCGAAAAATTGTCTGTGGATCCCATAGGAGCGGCGACGTGGGATCCTTGTGTCCGCAAGGGAATCTTTGGGCCAAGAAAAGACCAGCCCTTTGATCACGTGAAACGTACCTTTAGCTGTATATTACCTTATTAAAATTTTGATTTTATTTTCATATGTGTGTAAATATTTAAGCTTATTTACTGTTTAATTAATAACGTATACAATTTTTAATAATAATTTCTTAATAAATAAAGTAATATTATTGTATTTCTAGAATTAATTTGGCATGACGTGATAGAGTGGTTGAATAATATCTTGGATAGGTGCTTAGTTCTTGGAAATTTAAATAGCAGCCCTTATGAAAATGAAAGCGTACTTTAGAACTAATTATAAGATGTAAGTGATGCAGAGTAACTGATAGTTGCTTCACAAACAGTAGCAGATATTTTATGATGAAATAGATGAGTGGATTTTGTATTCGAATAGCTAGAATTCCAGTGGCATGAACTCAACTTTGTATTTGCATGTGATCATTTGATGTGAGGAGGTCATATTTTTTGTAAGGAAATTTTTGAAGGAGTCTGAATACGTACACGGTAGACTTGCCTCCGATACCGTTAGACCTAAAAATTATAACGAAATGTGTAAATGATACACCTGTGCCTATTTTTTCGGTGATAAATAGGAGACATCTACATTCTACACGTATAATTACTTATGTATTATTATTTTTTGAAAGAATGAAGTATACATTCTTATCCCAATTAATACATTATAAATGCGAATGTGAGTTTGTTTGTTACGCTTTTACGCCGTAACTACTCAACCGATTACGAAATATTTTAGAAAAGGATATGAAGTACCTTTTATAGACCTTTCTAGAAAATACTACTGTGCCAGGAGGATATTATTGTTTTGACAAAATCTGGCAATAAATCTCTATTTATTGCCAGATTTTGTGTTTTATTGTCTCCAAAATAAATAGCTTTTGGCTTTTCTTGAATTCGTTGTAAGATTTAGTCAACTGATTTAAAAGGCTTTTATCTCTATCATTATGTAGCATACAGAAATAAGGTGCGGTCTATGTAAACTGTATGACATATTATAGAAAGGTCGATCAACAAAGAAATCTATTCTACATATAACAATATGTTGAAAAGCTTTCTAATACATACGCTATCTTTTAAGTTGAACACTTATAGGTATTATCGTGTCAAAGAATGATGAATACGTTTATAGAAAGAATGCTTGCCTTCTTAAGCTCTTATTTTTTAATATTTATTTTTATTTTGCTCGTCAAAATGACCACACTCCGCCTAATGGTAAGCAGTCGTGTGGGCTAAGATCAGTGGCCTCCACACCGTCCTCGTAGCAGCCGAGGAATCAAGCCCGCTATTGACAGTTATTTGGCGATAGTACGAATTAGCTCGCACGCCTGAATTTAGTGAGTTAGTTGGACGTATGTTGTCCGCACTTAGCCTCACAATTGGGCCATTGTGCGTAAGAACGCCTGGATTTATGCTGTACTTATTTAGTGTGTGTTACTTTTGTAAAAGACAATTTTCGCACTAGAAATAAATCCTCTGTCGCAGGCGACTATTATAAACATTAGAAGAACGGACAGAGAGAACAACCAAACTAGGCACATCTATTAGTAGAAGTTACTATATCTTGCAGCGAAAATGGCGAAGCGTCAGCTTAAAACACTAAGCCATCCATGAACACAATTTAGGAAAAATATTAAGTGATCTTGCACTCCTTATCTGTCTAGTAGCAATTGATTATAGAACTGCATCCGTCCTGTGAACCTTTATACAACTGTTACTATTTTGCATTTCATTGGATTTGGGTAAACTAATTAGTGATATTATAATTATCATAAAATTAAAGCACGGTGCTATACTGATACCATGTAGGCTATGCAAAGAATACCGGCGATGCGGTTCTGCAACATAGCTGAAGAGGATCTTATTTGCTCTATTTATATTGGTTGTGTTTCCTGTTTGTAATTATCTCGTGAGAATGTGGAACAAAGAAAATTATTTTTCTTAATTTTTTGACCAGAATGCCAGTGCTATATAAATACTATTGTGCAGGGCTATGCGTTATGTCGTACTGTATTCGCATTCCGAGTCAGGCCAACAAAAATTATTTGTGTTTTTAGTCAAGAATTTGTCATTAACAATCGAAGTGAGGAAGGTGGCAGTTTTGCACAACCCCGTGACTCGGCATGCACGTGCATGGCACGGCATGCAAGCCAGTGGTCCTGCGCCTCTAGACGATGGGAGAGCCCGTCGTGTAGGATAACCGTTCCACCAGATTATAAGATTATTACACATGAGTAATCACTTGTGTTTGCATACTCACTTGTGCACTATAATATTCCTACGCAGATGGTCAGTCTCCGTTAAGATTGGCCACCGAAATTCTATCTAGAGAACTTTTATTATAAAGGCATTTTATTTTATAAAAAGACTGCTGATAATTGAATAGTTTTTTGATATTCATCATTCCTGTTCATTCCTCAACTTCCTTGTGTAATGTAATCTTATTAGTATATTTTATGCAATTCAAGGATCCTATAATTAGTCTTAGATGTAATTGCCTCAGATGCAATGAGACATTATTGTTGTGGTCAATGCGGTTTCAGTTACAGCTAATATGTTGCAGAGAGAATGTGTAGCTGTAAGCTTTACTGAAAGCAAACGCGTGGGCGTATTTGAAGAAGTCTTTATTTGGATATTAGTTGAAATATTAGACATGCTTTAACAATGTGAGGTTGAATATGTTAATAATAGAACAGTTTAAGAGAGGTTGACTATAAATTATTTTTGTCTGCAGTGCAAGGATTATAGAGAACTAGATTTTCAAAATCTTTGTCAAAAAGTTTCCATCCGTAGGGGATATTTGTTAGGATTTATTGACAACGATGTGCTATCGGTAGGGGAATTGTATCCTTTAGGTATCGAGAGTATCATTGGCGTACTATAAAAATATGGAACTCTTAGCCATAGCCTATGCTTAGCTCTTCTTTCCATACTGGCTCATATAAGTGGTTGTGAAAAGGCCATCGAAGTGAGGACTCCCGTTCTCGCTTCATTGGGATTGAGAAAGTACCTTTACATTCAGTTTTTGACTTCCCAAAAATTTAAGAGCATTTCCATTAGCTAAATCACATAATCGACCAATAATTGGTCAGGTAAATATAAAATCAATTGAGATCGTCAATTTGCTATGTTAAAAAAAGAGTATAAACAAAATTAATGTTTCAACTCGAAGTTTAGAAATGGAAATAAACTGAAGTATATCAAACAACTGCTTTAATTTAAAAGAATACATACTTCAGAGATGCGATTCTGGCAACACGCTCATATGATCAATGGGTCGCTTGATGATGATAATGTATAATGTAGGGCATCTGGGACTTGCTCTGGCGAAAATTAGACTACTTAAGTAATGCAAAGGTTTTTCTTTTCATTACTTGGTAAAAAAAATTTGTTCGTGTGTCATTTCAAAGAGATTGATAAATATCTGCCTCTTTTATTAAGAGAAATTGGGAAGTGACGCTTCTTTTTTTAAATTACTTGCAGTTTGGATTACAAATTACTAGTATTCTTGTTAACCTCTCCAGCTAAGCTAGAGTGCTTGTGTTAGGAGTAGGTTCATGTCAGTAGTGCAATGGGTGGGATTTGAACCAGCGTCCTCTCGATCGCAAGTCCAATGCCTTATCCATTGGGCTTGGCAGAGCAGCGATAGCTCAGTGGGTAGACCAACAGACTGCAATGCAGAGGGTCTCGGGTTCGAACCCACGTCGCGCACATCTGACTTTCGGAAGTTATATGACTTTCGAAATTATGTGCGTATTGATTGACAATTATCGCCTGCTCACAAAAGATCCCACTGGGTCGAAGTGTCGCCGGTCTGTACTGACTGGCCTCACACAAGATAAGATAAGATATCCATTGGGCTACCGCAGCTTTGATTATTTAGTTTACAAAGATAAAGTATTCACCATACTTTACTCACTACGATTTAATGTATGCTACTTTTATTTCACTAAATATTGTGTCTTTGCATTTTATATACTTAAAAAGAGACCACAACCACTAGGTTAAGAAAGACCAAATGTTTACGAAATTAAAGATATTTTATTTTTTATACTTTATCTATACTAGGCGCAGAGAGTCATGAAAATATTAAGGCTAGTGCCTACAATACATAATGTGTAAATGACTCTTTACGGTTTAATGGAATAATCCATTATGTTCTCTGGATTATTCCATTAAACCGTAAAGGTTCTGTTTGTTAATTTTAGTATTAACTGAATATCTAAGAAAACTAAATGATATAAGGCTAATCATATCTTGTACTAATATAACAGTTTGAAAGTACTCCATCTATGTCGAGATATATCGGGCAATTAGAAAAAAAGTAACTGATCTCTTCGACATAAGATGTATAACCGAGTCACAAATTAAATAGATGACGGATGGCCGACTTAATAAAGCGCTCGGCAATAGACGCATTCATATTAATTGTAAGCGCATGTAGCGAGTTTGAATCATGTTGATCAAATGCCAATCTCGATTCGACCTATTTTATCTACAGTCGTACTTTCTCGCTTTGTAT
Organism: Catocala nupta; assembly: GCA_963675205.1. Taxonomy (NCBI): domain Eukaryota; kingdom Metazoa; phylum Arthropoda; class Insecta; order Lepidoptera; family Erebidae; genus Catocala; species Catocala nupta. The sequence continues at coordinate 6,498,537 of OY776084.1, read as the reverse complement.
TAAACCAGTATTCTGTACCTATATGTTTTGCGAGCAAACATTAAATATGATTTATTGTACATCATTGTTTACTGCCATAGCACAACATACCTAATTTCCAGTACATTTCATCCGACAGTTGACAAAATAAAAAAATAAAACTCGTCACACAAACTCCAGTTACTCAAGTAGAAAGTTATTAACGCAATCCTTGTTTATAACCGTTCTTTTTCTTTGTTTCCCCTAAATCAACGTAGAAATATGACAGCCGTTTATCAAACACACCGTACAGAATCCATTTCCTATGTATAATAAGATATTCTTTTTACAGGTTATGTATTGCCCGCCACCGTATTCTGACGGCTTTTCGGGACGACCGCAACCGACGAAGACCACACGTACGGGTAATGGCAACTCTTGCCATGATATAGTCTGAGAATCGATGCGCAGCAGGGCACGATTCTTCTCCACCGAAAAAGCTACTGTGGTGTAAACGTGCCCTAAAAATGGACGAAATAATATAGGTTGAATGGAGGTGTAAATATCTTTGGTAAAAATAGATGTATCAATCAAATTGTTACTTAGAATAGAATATTGTAACATCATAATATATTTTTTAGATATTTCTAGAAATTTAATTTGAATTGTAAATGTATAATTGAATGTTAAATTTCTTGCACACTTCTATATTCTTGAGCCCAATATAGAATTGCGTGACAAACAACATTATAATAAATGTAAAAATTTATACTTTCATGTTTTAAATTATAGATACTATTATTTTAAATTAAATGTATGTACGAATAAGATATTAAAACGAATAGTTAAAACATCGAACTATACGATAGAATACAAAAATTTAATTTTAATTGTAAATACAAATTAGTAAATTTTTGCATTTAACAAATTACATTACACTTGTAATCATTCAATTACATTATAAATGTATTACAGAATTGTAACTAATATTAAAAATAATAGTTAAATTTAGAATACAATTACAAAAAATTATAAATGTATATAGATATTTAAAGTTATGTTACATTACATTAAATATGTTACAACGTATTAAAGTTAAGTGATTTTATGTGAAATGCTTTAAAGTAAGTTAATATTCAATAAATGTTTTGATAAAATTTAAAGTTATTTGTTGATCCCATAATCTAATTAAATGAAGACTACGGTTTTAAATGCAAACATATTAAGAATTTGTCTTGTAAATTGGGTTAAATTTGTAAAGTTTATAAAGCAACAGTATCAAACTTCATGTTTGCTTTTTAATTAATCAAAGTAAGTATAATGGCCATTATTTGTAATAGTCACATTAGGAATAATTGATCAGTCGTCACCTGGTAACAGTCATACTGAGTTATGATCGCCGCAATGATTACAATGATCAACGACAATCTAAATTGTCATATAATATACAAAGTGCCGACTTAATAATCTGTAATATTTTAGTATTATATAGCACGAGTATAACCTGCCAATTGTTGAAATGTTACACATTGTAAAAAACCTTTTGGGTCTGACCACCGGTGTGCCACGGTGGCTTTATAGGTCAAACAATGTATGTATATAAAATTATTTCCATAATTGTATTATTATATTATATTGTCAAAAGATAAATGGATATTCTACTTAAATATTTTTATTTGATAGTGTATCGTGATCTAAATCATCTCTGATAATCAGGTTATTAAATCAGCACCCTGTATTTTTATTAACTAGGCTAATGTATGTACATTAAATATTTGTAGATATAATAATAATAATAATAATATAATAATATTCTACCACATACACACAACACTATCTAGCCCAAACTAAGCAGAGCTTGTACTATGGATACTAGACAATGGATAAACATACATATATACTTTTTTTTTTTTGTAAATACATACATATTATACATAGAAACACCCAGACCAAGACAAACATCCATGTTCATGCACACAAATATTTGTCTTGTGCGGGAATCGAACCCGCGACCTCAGGCGTGGCAGTTGGTTACACTAACCACTACGCCATCGAGGCCGACGATACTAAAACAAAGGTGAAAATAATGACAATTAATGAAAAAAATGTTAGTATTTGTTAGTTAGGTGACGAAAAAGCTTTGAAGATAGCCTTTTTGCGAAGTTTCACGAGAAGTTTCAGCGTTTGCAGGTTGCTGCAGCAGCAATAGCCGTACTGGGGCAGCTCACCGTGTTTGGCAGTTGTTATAGCACAAATGAACTAATCTTTGGTGTGGGATACAATATGCATCGACACGCGGTACCCACACCAATGATCTCTTTATCATTCAATGCATTAATAACATCTCGTCTAGTTCTACCCATCGTGTACTCAGCCATTGAATTCAAGAACAGCTGGAACGCCACCAGTGACAAAACATGACGCATTAATAATTAGTACAGATAAATTCTACCAGCGCTTCTTCTAAAAAACAGCTGATGGAGTCCGAGGGGTCAACAGTTTCTTTATAGTAACAACGATACGGAGAAACAGACGAAATACCTACAAAGATCTTATTCACTAAGTCACAACGTTTTCCACTGTTATCATAGCTACTAGCGTATAAAATCACTCTAAAGTACATATTACATACTAGTTTTTCCCCGCGGTTTCACCCGCATAAGTCCCATCGCCGTAGGAATATCGGGATTAAAAGTAGCCTATGTGTAAATCCAGGTCTTCAGCTATCTACATATCAAGTTTCATCGCAATCGGTCCAGTAGTTTCTGCGTGAAAGAGTAACAAACATTCATACATCCATACAAACTTTCGCGTTTATAATATCAGTAAGGATATCACAGTGATTTTATACGCTAGTAGTTCACGTAATATATGATTCTCAGAATCAAGACGATTAATTATATACAAAAATTTTCACTCCATCATATGCCAACTTAGTATTTGTAGATAATCAGCTATTTACTGAACGCCTGGACTTCTGTCATCAGAAAATAGCACAATAATTTGTCGTAGAAAGCTTTATTCGTTGGAAAATTTATCGCCGCAATAAATTAGGTAATGGTAGTATACGACACCATTTTACGAGTGGCTAATTTATTACCACTAATGACTGAATGTTGGGAGGTGTCTACTTAGCTTTTACTGTCCTACGTCAAAGCTGTTTTTGTTTAGGTTAAGTGATGTTGTAATTTGCTAATTTATTATCTAAGTTCATGTTTTGGGACGTGGTTGCTTTGTACTTTTGTGATAAACAAGTTATTATTACTACCTAAGCTTTTACTACCATACTAAGGTATTATCTCTAGCTTTCAAAGAATGTTGTCTTCTTCTCAAAAAGTTCCCAAGGTGGGTACTCGTTAATAACAATGCGACCTTTTTTTATCGTAAAGGAATGCATTGACGTATACTTCTCCGCAGGGCAACGGAGAGGTTATGTCGGATTCAACAGGGAAAGATGGTGAGTGACATCCCGGTAATACCGACTAAACCTACCACGGTGTTCCTCGACGTAACCGCAATCAGCGGGACGGCGCGAATCGCTTTCACATGCAATCGCGACCTCGTCGAGGTTTCTGCCCGCCGTATGAAATGGCAGGCCACTACACAAATAGACTATCACTAATTTTATCCCTACTGTCCCCCTGTGGGGGGGACGGACACACGATACTGAGGCGCGCGTGGGAACACGCACGCTGCCTCTCGGACCTGGTGCTGATCGGGTGTCGGGTAGGCCCACGAAGCCCACCACCCCAAGGTCAAAAGTAACAATGCCACCTAGACCATTTTACCCGTGTACAAGCAACTCTACTGTCTTTTTTCTGCAGAACTGGTGATGTGTTCAATAATTTAATTATTTAGATAATATTGTCTTACGTTTACGCGAATGTTATAAATTGAACTTAAACAACTTTAAAACACTTTTATAACATAATTTTGAACTATGACACTACTATTATTGAACTTTACTACAGCAGCCATCTCCCCGTGAACATGGCTGCTGAAAAGCAACCGAAACGTTGGGAAAAATGTAAATTTAAATATACAATTAATTTAAATAGCTTATGTTGTTATAAAGTTCAATAATTAAATAGTAGTATCATAGTTCAAAATTATGTAATAAAAGTGTTTCAAATAATAATAATATTATACTCGACAATATTCTCTCCCAGGATTGAAGCTTCACACCAAATATCATGGAAATCTGTTTAGCAATTTAGCAATAAAACGAAACAAGAGATAATTTCGCATTAATATTAGTATGATGAATACCCACACTTTGCGGTTACGTCTATGCAAATACTATAAGTGCGAAATTACTTATGTAAATGACATTTGCACAATTAAATTGCTGAATTAATTTTGTTTGGAGATAGTTTGAATAATGAGGAACGATTTAGACTACATACAAACGTCACCAAAGTCGTGAGTAACAAAGTTTATTTTGTATAAAGACTTTTGTGTCGATATTGAAAGCGAAATCAGAATTAGGCCTATTTGACTAATACATACGTTAGCCAAACTAGACTTTTGTAGCCTTTTATTCCTTTAGGGTATTCAATATATCACAAACTTTGACAATCGAATGATAGCTACGAGTACCAAACTGTCGAAGCTTTCCAAATAAAATTTTATCATCGATATAAATTTAATTAAATCGATGTAAAAATCAGAGTACTTCACATATGACGATTGGCATATCGCCAAAAGTTGACTCGATAAAAAATAACTGGGATCATTAAGAGTTTGTCGCATGAATTCTGTTTAATGAATATAGGGATTTCGTGAATTCATTACATTATAAAAGAGAATGCTTCAATTGTGCAGTTTAAATTGGTGTATTGTACTGTCAGAAGCAGGTTTGATCGATATGGATTGACTGTTTTAATTGCTAAGATTAAAATTGTCGTTGACATATTATGCTTCTATATAGTCATCGCATACGTTTTAGTTACTTAGATTATTTTCCACTAGACTATCGTTGTTAGATTTCTGCTTTAGTTGAAAAATATCTATGTAATAATAATAAACATGTCGAATGCTTAACACGAACAGCTTTGGAATACGGTTGGAAAAACACGTACTAGGTCTGAGTAGCGCCATAGCATAAAATTAAGAATTTCAAGACATGACAAGGACTGTCTGGAGAATTTTGAGCGCTTTATCACTTTTTCCATTTTCACATTTTGTGTGTGTTCCATGTGGCAAGAAATGCCATTCCGCAATAGGAATCCACAGTCATCAAACGTTATGTAAAAATAATGTAGTCGATGATGATTTTATCAAATACTGCTTTTTATTTGGGACACAAACAAGTTTCTTAAATTTTAGCTTTTTTGAGGGATGACTGTCACTCGGACTGATAACGGGTTGGGAGCTTTATGCGCTCACCCACAGTCCGCGTAAAATTGTCAAGGCCATCTGAAGCCAATAACTAATACACACAACAAAAAACGGTGACTGGTCGCGCCTCACCGGCTGCGCGCGCGTCGGAGTGGGAGTTTCTCCCCCAGCAGCGGCAAATATAAGAACGGGCACGCCTGGATTAACAGTCTTCTGTCGTCCGCCGTATCAAAGTTAAGTGGTCCACTGTGCACTTTCGCAGGACCACATACCGAAGCCTTACTTATCTAGAACCACGCACAGTTACCATTTCTAAAAAAAAAACGCATTAAAGATCTTCTAATTGTGAAGTATATTGTTTAAATTATCTCCGGTACTTAAACTTCCCTGGCCGAACACGTCCCTAAAACGTGACCGACCAGCACTACGTTACATGGTCTAAGATTTAGGGTTATCCGTCAAACAACCAAAGTTACAGACATAGCTCGCAAAATAAGCAATGGGCTAGCGGTATCTGTCGACAGACCGATGGCCATTGCAGCAAAAGAGTCTTAGAGTGTAGACTTGGTAAACATCTTTCGTTTACCAAGTCTGTCTCCACTCTAAAACTCGAAGGATGCCCTCCTGCGAGATGGACCGATGACCTGAAGATGGTAGCTGGGTTAGTCTGGATGCGGATGACGGAAGATCGGATGTTCAAATACTGGACATCGGACTGCTAATGGAAGCTCTTTTTTTAAATGTCTCCTCCTGTACTAGGAAAAAATCCTCTGTCGTGGGGGACTTCAAACAACGAGCACAAAGAACTTCCAGACTCGGAATAAACATTTGTGGATCACAAAAAATGTTGTCCCATGTGGGATTCGAACCCACAATACTCGGCGTAGTGGCAGTAGCCGAGGCGACCACTTACCCCACTACGTGATCTGTGCAGTCAATTGATTATAATAATATTTTATCATATACACACAACACCATCTAGCCCAAATTATGTAGAGCTTGTACTATGGGTACTATACAATGGTTAAATAATTTTCTTTTTGATATTTTATCTCGAATAATGCTTCTTTAAACTCTCGTTTTTTTCGATTATTCGAGATTACATAACAAAAAATAAGAATTCAAATAGTAAATATCTGTAGTAACAGGAATGAAAAGACCGTCACAGGGTGTAGACTATTTTTATTTAAATGCCTATAATTTTTAACATTCATATCTTAAATTTTATTTTATATTTTTCTGTAAGCTATTATAACTTAGCATGTTATGCACAGGCACACAAATCGAACCCGCGACCTCAGGCGTGGTAGTCAGTTACACTAACCACTACGGCCCCTGTACAGTAAATTGATTGATTTAATGATTTAAATTTCTTAAAGCAAATGTCATGTTATCTTTATTTTACCTGACGAATAAAATATAGTTTGATTCTAGCGTTTAGAAACTTGCCTAGTATAAACGGGTCTGAAGTACAAATTCGATACAAATTAATGATTTGTATCGAATTTGTACTTCAGACCCATAAACTAAATTTACAGTAATAGTTTGAAACGCGTTGTAGATGATTATTCAAGATATGAACCGAATTACACCGAATTATTACAAAAATAATTCAACCAACTATCGCGTGTCCAGATGTACCGATAAAGGAAGGAAATGAAGTACGTTTTAACGTAATGGCTTTAGTTATACATGCTGTTATGTAATTTATTTTGATTGACGTTCATTATACCGGTATTTATTATTGGATTTTAATTTTTGGCCTTTGTACATGATAGCCTTCCTATGTCTGTAGCATAAGTAGTCAGATTTAAAGGCCAGGGCTAGATGCCTGGGTCTGGTTAAAATATTGTTAGAACTTTCTAGGTAATTTTTAGTATCATAATGCCGTCTGAAAATTATCACGAGACACCAATATTAGGGAGTCGACGTGCTTTACTTGGGATTTCAAACCATAGCGAGATGTGGGTCCTGCGTGGTATGTCTCATCAAAATGTACAGGTGTGAATCTATGTGAATATGTGTAAAATAATAAAAATTATAAATAATATGTGTTTTTATTTCTATTTAAAAAGATAACTTCTGCACTATGAATAAATCTTGTGTCACGGGGAACTTAACAAACATTTAAACAACGGACGCAAAGAACATTTAGAATCGAAACAACAAATTGTGGATCACGCAATTTTGTCCTGTAATGAACCCACAACACTCGACGCAAACTGCTCCGTGCAGTCTCATCGTTCCTTGCGGTCAAGTATAGCAAATTCATCACACACACAGGACAGGAACTTGTCACGGATAGTAATGATTGCACGGATACGGATTTATGATCTTATGTCTGTTGTTTGAATATTATTTCAATCTGAAATTCTACAAAGGTATTCTCTACAAAAGAAAAATTATCAGTGTATTAGTGTCCGTTTTTGTGCCGTATTTTAGATTGTACAGCTTTCCTATACACAAAGTGCCTAGCGAACTGTCTTTCAACCTCAAGAAGTAATAGAAAGTAACTATTGTAGAACTAGTTAAATTTGTACTTGTCTACACGAACTAAAGATGTCAACGCAATCAATTACACATATGCAGACACTAACATCACAGCCCAAATATTTGTTACAGGCGTCTAAAGTGTGCCATGCGAACAGTTAGGCATTGAGTAATGAGCACTTTTCAGTCGACAGTTACTCCAGATATACCTTTCAGTAAATTCGTACTCAGTGAGCGGAGATTTTAGTCTACAAGCCACTAACAGAGCTATAGAAAGCTTCTAAGCTGTGTTACTTTACTCCTTTTATGTTCAACAAAAAGAACCTGTTTAAGGAACTATTCGTGGTTTGTAGAGCGAAAAACATACAAGTCGAATAGAGAACTTGGTCCTTCTTTGGAATTGGTATAACATGATAAATTACCATTTGTGCCAGCGTCAAATCGTTTCTAATTTAATGGTTTTTGTGGAAGTAATAGAAGGATATATACTCGTAGCTATCTCATGCCAATATCCTAAAAGCAGGAGTGCATCGCTTCCACATTTTGCTAGGTATGGATTTAGGACCAATGTAATAGGAGGCTAGCATATTGTATTAATTACTTGTACTGTTGTACTATCCCATTGCTGGGCAGGGGCCTCTTCTCAGTGTGAAAAGGGTCAGGCCATAATCCACCACGCTGGTCCAGTGCGGGTTGGCAGACTTTACATATCTTCAAGAAAATTATGTAGAAGATGTTAATATTTCACGATGTTTTCCTTCGTCGTTATTGCAAGCGATAATTAAGTATTTAATATGCACACAATTTTGAAAAGTCAGAGTTGCGCGCCTTGGGATTGATCTCGAGACCTCTGTGTGGCAGTCCAACTGTCTCCCACTAGGCTATCGCTGCTTCCTAATTACATTTTGCCCGCTCCGGCAATCAAATCCGAGACCATATGTACCAAGGTGCCAAATAAACATATGGCTTGACAGAAAGCGATTACCATAACTTGAACACTAGAGAAATATTTAAGGTATTTTTGACGTATCTCACACAGCTATTTCTAAGGAAATATGATCATTCCATTACATATTTTTATACAACATGGATGCGAATAAGCTTACGGCTCGCTTAATAGTAAAAAGTTACCATAACCAGAATACGGTACATGATAAGCCGTTACTGGCCTACAATCGCTTGCTTTAACAGGCGTATCACCCGTACGTTGCTGGCTCTATGGAAAAGGTATTAATGGTAAATATAAAATAATGGAGGTATGAGACCCTACGAAACTCTTACTCATAGAACGGGTACTCTAGCCGGTTTATTATAAGAGAGTTATATTTCATCATGCGAGCCGGCGTATTCATATCCCACTGTATAATTTCACCGCGGTAAATAAAGCTTAAACATAACCCTGAACTACCCTCAATAGCAATAGAGAGGAATTTGTGTTTGTTTTATTAACCCTCCATAGCAATAAAGAGAAATATGTGTTTGTTTTATTATGATAAATAACTACTCCTGCAGTAGGCGACAAATCTTGTACCGCTAGGGACTTCACAAGCATATAATTAACGCCACAAAATATACCCAGACTCAGAACAAAGATAATATGTGGATCACACAAATAAAAAAAATTGTGTTATTAGAACCCATGCCAATGTGGCGACAGTAATGAGGAAGGATTGCCCACTTCGCCATGCTTGCAATCCTTGTCGTCATTTCACGGGTCGCCGTTGCAGAGAATCGGCTTCTATTTTTGTACAGGGTTAGTTTGTGGACCAATCAGTAACATAGTTTATAACATAGTCCCTATAGACTAAAATGCGAGTGAAGCTGCGGGTACAAGCTAATGTAGTAACATTATATAACAAAATCCATTATAAAAAGGTTCAACATTTTACCCTACACCGATATTAATAATCGCCCTTGCCCTCTAATACTTTCAGAACTACTTGTCTGAAAACAATTTCTGGCGAAACTAACGTAGTGTCGTTATAACTTAGTTTAGAAATAACCTTCAAATAACTAACAATAACACTCGAGCGTCCTATCATTATTATTCGATGATTAATCGATCCTTTATTACACCCAAGCCACATTGATTTCAATCAACTCTGTATAATGTCGAATAGAGAATATTTTTAAATAATAATTTTGTGCCAGAAAGGAATTTGTGCTGAGTTTTGTAGATTAAAAACTGTTTCATTATTTGGTGGAATATTAATGAGTTTGCTATTTATAGAATAATAATTGATTGCTTTCTAAAGGATTTATTATTTCTTTTTCATTCTTTATGTTATGATGAGTGATTAAGATAATTCGATTTTTACTGCACGGATGGCATACTGTTTTATGTGGTCACCTCACATTTGTCTTTGTGTCGATTTATTCGATACCACACGAGACAATAATTTGTTTGCTTCACAAATATTCATTCTAAGTCTGGGTGTTTTTTAAACCCGCTATCTAAAATGAGATGAGAGTGAAGTTTGTAGCAGCATTTCTTGGATAGTCAGTAATGTAAGTTGCTCAGCGTAATTAATATTAAAATAAAAATTGGGAATGACTAAAACACTGGCAACTAATTGTATAATGTTATCCAAATTTGTTCAGTGACTTAAGCCGTCACAACATCTTTTAAAAGACATCTCCCGCACCATAAATGAATCCCTCTCTCGCGGGGTAATTTACAAATTAGTAGTAGCAATAAACGGCTTTTTTTCTTGCCCTAGGAATCATTTCTGTATTGTGTCATATTTACAAACATTCAAATAATGAACACAAATAATTTTCAATGTGCGTTTAGGCTCAGAACAATAATTAGTGAAACACAAATAACCGTCTTATGTTGAATTCGAGTACGGAACAGCTGTTGCCTTGTCGTGAAAATAATTGTTCTAATTATTGTATTGTTAGGAATTGCCACTATCACGTATTTTTTATTGGGCTAGTTTATTACAAATATCCCAAAATTTAGATGTTAGTTAGTTATTCTGTCGACAACTGTTCTCAGTAATGTAAGATGTAAGCCCACCACATAATATTGATTACCAGAAAATGTTTCTCAAAGTTTTACTTGTAATTGTTCTTAGTTCAGTTATCTGATTATTATAGTTCGTAAATGCCAGTTTGTAGTTCAATTTAGAGTCTTGTTGCGTAGTATAACTTTATCTATTTCAATATTTTAATAATTGCGAGCTATATGCAGTAATTGGAGCGATTCAATTTTCAGATCAGATAACTAAATTGATTTGAATTATCTATAAACATATAACAATTTTAGAGCTATGTTAATTGTCATGTCCAAAATTGTCCAGAAATGTCCAAGTAAAACTGAAAAGCTGAATCACAGATATTATAACTTGCAGGGAACGTAAAGACATAACTTGTCTGTCTATAGAGCGTAGCATAGAACTGTCCTGTGTTGAGCTTGAATGGTATATAATTATTTGTGTATATCGCCCCCCATTGAGTAACTTTAATCTGTTTGAATCAGTGATGGAAGATGTAATTACTAAAATCAGAACTAGTAGGAAATACATATTAGTATGCGGTGATTTTAATATTAATATACTAGATGGCTCTTCCTTGGCTAATAGACTTATAAACTTATTTAAATCATTTAATTTAACGAATTTGTTTTTGGCACCAACAAGAATAACTGCCACGTCTTCCACTTGTTTAGATAACATTTTCAGTGATTGTAACGCTTCATACAAATTAGTTACCACTGACTTAACCTCAGATCACTGTGGACAATTAGCAATGTTTCCAAACATTAATAATAATAATATTAAACAAAAGATACTTGTTAGGCCTTTAACAAATAATCGCTTCAAACATTTTAGAAATAAAATTTCATGTAATATGTACTCTAATATAAGGGAAGATAAATCTCCTAATAAGGAGTATGACAGCTTTTTTGGTATTGTTAAGAAAGAATTTGATAATACGTTTAGGTTTAAAGTAAAAGTTATTAAAGGAACTAGGACATTTAACGAATGGGCAACCGTAGGTATTTATAAGAGCAGAGTAAAAATGTATGAGTTATATAGTATGAAGAAATATAATTTTGATCCTACTTTTACAGAATATGTTAAGAATTACTCCAAAATTTTTAAAAAGGTATGCAAATTAGCTAAGTCCAAGTTCGTCAGTAACAAAATCAAACAGTCCTCTAATAAAGTTAAGGCTACCTGGCGAGCTATTAACGAAGCTAGTGGCAAGATAACTCAAATAGACAATAGTATTAGTCTGATGGATAATAATAAAATGATCAAAAATAATGCCGATGTAGCATACGTGTTCAATAATTTCTTTGCTAGTGTACCGATTACCACCACGAGCGCATTAAATTCTTCATCTATAGACGCAGAGAGGTTATTACATTCCAGCGTAACAAAGTGTAGAGTATTATTTAGATTTGATTATGTTAACGCAACTGATATTATCAACGCTTTTCAATCTCTGGAATCTAAAAATACGGGGGATCTCTGGGGTATCTCCGTTAAGGTCGTAAAAAGTATAATAGATATAGTTGTGATATATATGTATAATAGATATACTTATTTAAGTGGGTTATTTAATAGGTGTGTAGATTCGGGAACTTTTCCAGATTTGATGAAAAATAGTAAAATCATACCTTTATTTAAATCCGGTAGTAAAACTGATCCTAGTAATTTTAGGCCAATATCAATTCTACCAGCTTTTAGCAAAATATTTGAAAAATTAATACTCAAGCAATTACTTAGACATTTTAATTTAAATAGCCTCTTTCATGACAATCAATATGGCTTTACTAAGGGTCGTTCAACAACAGATGCAGGAGTAGCTTTACTGAAACATATATACAGAGCGTGGGAAAACTCACAAAATGCTATTGGTGTTTTTTGCGACCTCTCAAAAGCATTTGACTGCGTCTGTCATGATACGCTCATACGGAAACTAAGGCATTACGGTGTTCAGAGTAATGCATTGGATGTAATTACGTCGTATTTGAATAACAGGATTCAGTGTGTAGATGTCAATGGTACAAAATCAAATAGCTTACCTGTAAAGCTAGGGGTGCCGCAAGGTTCGATTTTAGGCCCATTTTTATTTTTAATTTATATAAACGATTTACCTTTTTATTTGAACAATATTTGTGACGTTGTACTGTTTGCTGACGATACTTCCTTAATATTTAAAGTAAATAGGAATAGGGACCATTTTGACGAAGTAAACAGTGCATTGATTCAAGTAACAAAATGGTTTACTTTAAATAATTTAGTACTGAACCCCAAAAAAACAAAATGTGTTAAATTCATACTGCCTAATGTAAAACATCTTGGTCCTAGCATAACATTGAACGGTGAGGTACTGGAAGCAATAGAATCCACAGTATTCCTGGGCATTACACTTGATTCAAAGTTACAGTGGGGTGCGCAAATATCTTGTCTCTCAGCGAAACTTAGTTCGGCCGCTTACGCCATTAGAAAAGTCCGTGGATTAACTGACGTTGATACAGCTAGATTAGTTTACTTTAGTTACTTTCACAGCGTTATGTCATATGGAATATTATTATGGGGAAAAGCAGCTGATATACAAAGTATTTTTATATTGCAAAAAAGAGCTGTGCGTGCAATTTATCAATTAGGAACTAGAATCTCGCTCCGAGAAAAATTTAAGAATATAGGTATTTTAACTGTAGCATCACAATATATTTATTTTAATATCATGCATGTCCGTCAAAATATATATTTATACATAAAAAATAGTGACATACATAACATCAATACTAGAAATAAATATAAATTAGGTGTACCATTCTACCGTCTACATAAAGTTCATGGTTCCTTCATGGGTCTTGGTATACGTTTTTATAATAAAATCCCGAGTAATATTCTAGAATTACCAGAGAATAAATTTAAAGTTAAAATTAAAACTTGCTTAATTTCTAAAGCATATTATAATATAGATGATTATTTAAATGACAAACATCCATGGCACTAATATTTGCATTAGATCACAGGATATTAAATGACCAATACTAACACTTATGTTTTTTTTTTAATATATGTATATATATATATTTTTTTTTTTTATAATATTGTCTTCTGTTTACGCGAATGTTATTCATTGAAATTAAACTACTATATACGGATTCTATCGCGTTGTTTATTTGTCACTGTATTACAAAATTTTGAAAATATTACACTACTACTACTATTGATTTTATTTTACTAATTTATAAGCTAATAAAATTATTTAAACTATTAAATCTATTTATTTTTGATTTACACTTTCCCCGACGTTTCGGTTGCTTTTCAGCAGCCATGGTCACGGGGAGACTAAGATGGTAGTTGTCTCAATGTTCCAGTGTAGTTATTTCAAAGTACCCGAACATAATTTAATCATGGGTGTTTCTTTTTACGCAGAATGAGCTCAAAGTATCATGAAGTCTAGCTGTGGTTTGTTTCTTCTTGGGTTTGACTATTTGAAGTACTGGATCCCAAGCTGGTGGTACATTCCAACCATCTTCTCTATTGAAATTGGGATGTTTTTTGATTTCAATAGCCTCGCGAAGCATCCTTGGTAGGAATCGGTGTTCTTTAGCGAGAATCTGTGGTGTGTCACTGACAAGATTGGCTACATCTTGAAGCGAGCTTCAATCAACACATACTTCAAGCCGCCAACGAAGATAAGTCAATTTTTACCATCCGTCAAGTGCCAGTTACCTTTACAAGATGCAGGGGTCTATAAAATAGATTGTGACTGCGGACTCTCATACATTGGTCAAACCAAGAGAAGCATAGGCACCCGCATAAAAGAACACATAGCTGACGTAAAACACAAACGCTCGTTGAAGTCTGCTGTGTGTGAACATGTACAACAGGGGACCAACCACTACCTGAGATTTGACAAACCACAGATTCTCGCTAAAGAACACCGATTCCTACCAAGGATGCTTCGCGAGGCTATTGAAATCAAAAAACATCCCAATTTCAATAGAGAAGATGGTTGGAATGTACCACCAGCTTGGGATCCAGTACTTCAAATAGTCAAACCCAAGAAGAAACAAACCACAGCTAGACTTCATGATACTTTGAGCTCATTCTGCGTAAAAAGAAACACCCATGATTAAATTATGTTCGGGTACTTTGAAATAACTACACTGGAACATTGAGACAACTACCATCTTAGTCTCCCCGTGACCATGGCTGCTGAAAAGCAACCGAAACGTCGGGGAAAGTGTAAATCAAAAATAAATAGATTTAATAGTTTAAATAATTTTATTAGCTTATAAATTAGTAAAATAAAATCAATAGTAGTAGTAGTGTAATATTTTCAAAATTTTGTAATACAGTGACAAATAAACAACGCGATAGAATCCGTATATAGAAGTTTTTTTTTTTTGTAATATTACACCTTGCTTAAGCTGGAATTTGCATTACTGTTACATTCAGTCGTATTTTAATCAAGAAGAATGTGCAATGAAGACAACTCGTGATCCGTTAAGCTTTCTTTTGAGTCTTATCCTGTATTCTGGTTTAGTGGAATTCGATAATTTACTTCTACATTTTATTTAAACAATTAGATTAAACTACGGACTATAATCACGTCTTGTCTTGATTATTTATGTACATGTAAGTGGATGCTCCTATTTACCATACTGCTGCTTTAGAGGCTACCATCAATTTTTATCAAATGCTTGAGTATGTTGAGTAGTAGTTCATGGAGAAATGGTTGCAGCACCTTACAGTTATGATTTGTAAATGAAATATTATTGTACACTTGGCGATTAAAAAGAGTGGCTATGAGTTTCTTGCCCGTTCTTCTCATGAGCCCTACACACCCTAGCTTTGCTGAACGTGGCAGTAAATGTAAATTCACAGGAAAAAATTTACGTGTAACTTTGACATTCATAAGTGTTACCTTGTAACCTAATTTGAATAAATTTATTTTGATTTTGATTTTGATTTTGATTAATATGCGAACAAAATTTACTGTAGTTAGAATTGTGAATCTCAATAAAAAAGACAATTTTGGATTAGGTATAGCGATATTCATAGTCCAAATTTGCTTTTTTCATGGATAAAGATAAGCATAATTTGCCACTCTGTTTCTCACACCAGGCCAAAAGCCTACTCTTCCCCTTTTAATATTTCCTATCTCTTGCAAGTTGGATCCATTTCCTCCAGTAAGCGTCCAGTTTGTCTCGCCATTACTTTCTGAACTTTCATCGTTGTCGATTCCTTCTATTTGGTGTAATCGTATAAATAATACCAATTTTGTGGAAATTAAACTACTGTATCCGGATTTTATCGCGGTTTATGTTACAAACATTTTTTTTTAACGTGGGGTAATGCTTTGACGCTTGCCTCTTCGCAGGGCGACGGAGAGGTTATGTCGGACTCACCTGGGAAAGACGGTGAGTGACATCCCGGTAATACCGACTAAACCTACCACGGTGTTCCTCGACATAACCGCAATCGGCGCCCGGCTCTGCGGTTGGGGAGAGGGTTGTGTTCCCTCTCCCGCTCCGGCGCCTCCTTGATGGAAATCACTTCCTCACAGAAGGAGGCGACGGCGCTCCACGACCTCTCACTCCGGACCATAGACTGAACAACGGCCGGGAGCGAGAGGGCAACCGATCCGACTGCCGCGATCAACTCACGGCGCTGCGATGTCCAGGCGGAGCAATCCGCTAAAGTGTGCAGCGCCGTGTCCACAACAACGTCGTGGCAGTCACCGCAGTAGTGACAACCGGGCGTCCCTTGCCGGCCTATGTAACATAATAACTGGCCAAAACAATCATGGCCAGTTATTACCTGTGTCAGCCGGAAGGTGAGGGCGCCATGCCGCCTCTCCAGCCATTCCTCAAACACGGGACTTACCGCCACAATCGTGGCATGCCCGATGTTACAAACACTACTTTAAGATATTTTAGGACTATCAAAATATTAAATATTATACTTGCTTTGACATTTGATCATGAGCAGAATAAAATAGTTTTCGTCTCATTTTCTTTAAATGTAGTTATATAAAAAATAATCAGCATTGGGTTATTCATATTTCTTTTTTCTTTTTATGAACTGTTAATTAGTTTGTTACGATCCCAAAATATGACCACATCTTACTGTTACACGTTGTATATGCATAATAATAGACTCGTACCTACACAAATCTCAGTCGGCAATAATTGAAAGCGCGCACGTGTGAGCATCTTTGTGTGAAAGCGGATATTAATCATCTCGGTCTCCTGGATACGTTTTGATGAAGAAATACAGAGTTTAGCTCAAGGCATAAACTGGAGTTTCTTGAAGCGAAAGATTTGCGTTTGCACTTCTGATTGTAAGGCAGGAGAAAGATAAAGGGTTATTACGATTTTTTCCTATAGGGCCTTACAGGTCTCATGGCATGATCTTTAATATGAAGCGTTAGCTCAATGGACTTGCCAAAAAGAGGTCGTCAAATCCGACTCTACACTACCGACGCAGGAGTGTGATTAAGATTCCCTGCCAAGAAATACTCAGCAACAGCATGGATTCTGAAACTATAGTTGATAGATCAACAGGCAAAATACTCGCATAGCGTGCTGACAATTACACACAACCACATAAGCATACGCACCACACACACACAAACACACACACACACACACACACACACACACACGTACGCACACACGCACATTCCCACATTGGTAGAGTAGATTTTGATTTTTTAAAATTAGTCTTTATTTATTAAAGTTTAGTTATGTTACAGTTTAGATGTTTAAAGATACCTTTAATAACTAAAAAGTAACTGTTGCAAACCCAAGCAATACTTGTTGTGTATGAATCGTTCTGAATGGAAGACGCTGGCGGCTGTGATACAGTTCATACTAGTACGGTCGTCAACGATGACCTCTTATTGATGTATAAATTGTTTATGGTTTTATTTTTGTGTACCTAGCTTAATAAACTATTTTATTATTAAAAAAAAAAAAAAATGTGGGTCAAACTGTAGGTTGGAGGTGTACCACTATCTACATCTACAGGGATATAGGAGTGACTTTATATATTCTAATTCTAGTAAACTGTAACACAAATTGCTTGTAATATTAACCTATTGAGTTGAAGCGGCACACACCGGTGTGTCGCTGCTACGCCAGACACATAAGGTTTTCAATTATGTTGTGCATGCCAACAATTGAGAAGTTAAATATTGCGATCAATCACAAGGTGTTGAGGATGGTTCTAAAGTCGGACAAAGTGTGTCGTACGTGGTGGTTTGGTTGCAATTGATTTAAGTTCGATTACTTATATATTTGGCTTGTATTTTTCATGCAATCTTTGATAAACTTAGTAAAAATAGCACACCAGTGTCTAGAAATATATTTAAAACTAGTTGTCCCTTTCCATTTCACCCATGTTTATGATTACTGCCCCGCTCCCGTGGCTCGTAGCATGGCGTAATATAGCCTATGTTACGTCTAAAAAAGTTGTTTTTATGGCAAAAACGATTTAAATCGGTTAGATAATTTTAAAGTTTATTCATTTCAAACAAGAATAAATCTTTATAATATTAATGTAGAAAAGCCAAAAAGGGTAAAGAACCTTGGCAATCGGACGACACCCTCACACATCCCTGAAATGACTCAGAGTTCCTAAACAATGAGTTATTTCAGTAGTATCAAAAGATACAATAGGCCAAGCTCACAGTTGTCAGATCAAAAGCAGTCTATTTGACATCACACGTTTGTTCTAATTATAGTTCCGGCCATTCGTTAGTACATTAACTACACTAAATACATCACACATTTTAAGTTCATTACATTTTCTCTAGTATAACAGTATATGACAGCGTGATAATTAAAATACATGCTAATTAAACACGTCTTCACACGTGTTGACGTCGCAATAGCGATGCATCTATGTATTGTGCATGATGTTCCTTGTTAAGTGGTCGGGCAAAGGGTTATTGTCAAGGAATTTTTTGGAGTCCCCAATTACATCTTTCTTTCATATCTTTTTAAAGAGGACTTCTATACCAGGATTAAAGTCCGTCTCTCAGATAACTTCACATTTATTTAAACAACGGACATCTAGACTCAGAACAACTAGGTATACTCGTATGTGGATGATACAAATCGGTAACGCATGTGACGAGTGGTGAGAAGAGCACTTAAGCCAATATAAAAAAAATTATTATGTCTGAGTGTAATACAATTCTGCCTACTTCTTCGTTTTAAAAAGTCGTCGTTCGTCTTCTAAAGGCCTACCATGAAAAATAAATGATAAAGTTTCGGGCCGATTGTTCGTACCGTGAACCACATTTATTTCGAAATTTGTCTTAAATTTTGGTACATAACCTCTTGATAGTCCTAAAACCCTTTCATAAAGTATTCCGAATAGGGTAATGACATTTTGATAGAAAGAAATCCGAAGAAACTTCATTGCGAGATTATTCGTTCGGTTCAATATTTCGTATAGACATTTTCGTGGTAGATTTACTGCTCTCTTCGATATTATAGCAACTTCACTGCGACGAATTCGGTTTGCTCCAGCTCTCATAATACGATAATTTCCGTTTCTAATAATAATAATAATA
Source organism: Catocala nupta (assembly GCA_963675205.1). Classification (NCBI taxonomy): domain Eukaryota; kingdom Metazoa; phylum Arthropoda; class Insecta; order Lepidoptera; family Erebidae; genus Catocala; species Catocala nupta. The sequence goes on along the minus strand of OY776084.1, from coordinate 6,479,187 downwards.
TGTTACCTGTAAGACAAAGAAAACACATACCTATGTCGGAGGAAGCTATGAGGCGTGTTGATTGTTGTTTGCACGTATAATTCACAATAATACTTGTTTACATTTTAATTAATTTTAAAATTCTTAATTTAATTTAATTTGATTTTTTAAATTATTCTATAACTCAAAAACCTTACTAATCTAATAAAAGTTATGAATATTGTAATTCACGTAACGACCAATCAGAGCAGAGCGCGTGCTTGAGTGGGGTCGAGGCGCCATCTTTACGTTAGGAAGGCTGACAGTTACTGAGACACATTTGAGTGATAGCAACTGATCGAGTCGGAACGTTGAGAGTGTAAAAAGTAAGTTCGGTGTCCTGAACCCACTGCTTGGTCTTAACTGTTATTTTTCATTCGACATTATTATATATATTATTCTTATTAAAAATAATGTTAATCCGGAATCGTTGTGTTTTGTTCTCGCATATTACTCATATGACGCCCACTAAACCCACAACCACTAATGACGATGTCATCGACAACAATACTTGCCGCCATATATTATTTTATGTAATCTTCAACAATATATTAAGCAAATTTTAGGATGAATCAAAACAATATTATTGATGGTACCACTACTTTTATGCCCACATGAAGACAATAGTACAGGAAATTCTTCGATCTATGTCTTTAATTTATAGATTTGTTTTTGAAGAAAGGCGCAATGAAGTATACGTTACGTTAACAATCGGCTAATTTAACTTAGTGCTATTGTGATCCAGATGAAATCTACAATATTTATGCGATGCTGTTGGCACAGCTCTAAGATAAATAACATTGAAATATCTATTGTAAATGTCTATTGTCGGCCTCGATGGCGTAGTGGTTAGTGTAACCAACTGCCACGCCTGAGGTTGCGGGTTCGATTCCCGCACAAGACAAATATTTGTGTGCATGAACATGGATGTTTGTCTTGGTCTGGGTGTTTCTATGTATAATATGTATGTATTTACAAAAAATAAGTATATATGTATGTTTATCCATTGTCTAGTACCCATAGTACAAGCTCTGCTTAGTTTGGGCTACATAGTGATGTGTGTATGTGGTAGAATATTATTATATTATTATTATATATTATCTTTTAATTCTGTAGTTACATTATCATTACATTTTTGACCTTAACTATCATTACCATAAATAATGATAACTAATTTCTGGCCATGGTTTTGCCCGCGGATATTATATGAGAACGCAGTACCGAGATTTAAATACTCTATGATCCAGGCTATTGTCTATGGTATACGGTTGATAGCTCAGGGTAGTTTTATCCAGCCTTTGGTCTGATCAGAAAACGTTCACCTAGTATATTATTCAATGTTATACGATTACTCATAAGTAGCATACCATCTCAGATTTGAAGATATTTTTATATATCAGTTCACCGGATGGATAAGTTTTATTGCCTTTGAGATTTTATGGATTCAGTTGTCCGTAATTCATTATATAATTTTATGGCTTGGCTTTATCCTAGGCATACATCTTTGTGTTTTGAACGTAGGAACAATCCTTATTATTCAAGCTTTAAGCAAGTTTGGGTCGATTATCTAACCAAATTTACTTGAATATAAGTGATATTTGGAAGCGAACGTTATCTGTCCTCTACAAATTAAATGGATATTAATATTCTAAGATTACTATGTCAGAGTGTTTAAGGGTACCTAGTGGGTGTACTCTGGGACTGCCAGTTTGATCATAAGGCATGCACCTTTAACTTTTTGAAGTTATGTGTATCAATAGTGAATATTGTCTAGCTTTATTAGTGTAATTCACGTAACGATCAATCAGAGCAGAGTGCGTGCTCGAGTGAGGTCGAGGCGCCATCTTTACCTTGGGAAGGTCGACAATTATTGAGACACATTTGAGTGATAGTGACTGATCGAGTCGGAACGTTGAGTGTAAAAAGTAAGTGTAGTCAGACATCACTATGTTTGACTACACTAATAAAGCTAGCCTGAGTAGCCTAGAAACTTGCATATCAGAGATATCCCCATAATATTCTCGAAGTTGTGTGAAGTCTTCCAACCCGCACCACTATGGGTTAACGCTTCGTACACTGAGAAGAGGCTCGTGCCCATCGGGACAGTTAGGTATTAACCAGGGCGGATGATATTATTACAGTGGAGAAAACATACACTATATTGTTTTAAAAGAAAAAGTCAACAAAAATAATAATAAAATATCATTAGGAGAGAGCTATTAGTATCAAAATCTAATAAAATATTTCCTTCATGTCCACTGTCATATGTATAAATGGTAAATACATGTGACAGTGAAGACTAATAGCTGTATGCGGTTCGAGGTACGGTGGTCCATCTATAGCCATGAAGACTAGAACTATACTTCTGGTATCGTAAGCTATTATAGGCTAAGGCAACAGCTTATTATCATGCAGCCCAGTATGCTTGCCACCTCAGTTGTATGTATTCCAGATCAGTCAGCTGGAACAACTATCTGTGATTATATAACCTATTGACTCGCAGCGACACACTGGTGGCCAGACACAATAGGTCTTCAATTATGTATGGCATTCCAACAGTTGACATGTTAATCATTTACTTTTGTATGTAATACATTTGCTTCGCTTTGGTATATACCATTAACATAAACGTATCAAAAAAATGTGCCTATCATTTTTGATAGCCTCTATCATTTAGCCTATCATATCGATGGGTTAGGAATCCATCAAGTAATTATAACAACGATTTATTTAAACAGCAACGTACTTGTATGTACCTCCATCCTACAGAAGAACACAGCCAAGCAACCTTGTCTTAAGTTCTAGGTCCTCCAGACTCCTTTTGAAGACAATATGCCCAGTATGCCCAAACACAGTTAAGCAACAATGTGTTAAGTTCTTGCGATAATACTCCAGGCTTCTTGTGGAGACTGTAGTCCCCAGTTGAACTGACCCAGTTCGAGCCAAATTACACGTTTAACTGAAGATTTCACTAGGCTCTATCTCTCTCAAGCTATTTTGTATTTAGACGCTTCAACAAATGAATGCCCACGAAACCGCACATTAGAATAAATCTACCGACCAAATGAACTCAGATGCTTTTCCGTCTTTAACTTAATTAAGTTAACTACATCACAATGACTTATTACTTTTCTTAATTAAGACTAATGAGCCATTTATTACACTTAATGCTAAGCACGTGAATATAAATTAATTTATGTACATGGTAACTAATCTGGATTAAGATCGATATGTATTGAAGCTGTGTTAAATACTGTAGATGTCCAAGTTAATCAAGAAGAAATGTTAACGAATCCTAAAGACATAATTAGTGCCTGAACTACAAAGAGTAGCTAAATATTCCTTTAGGACGTATAAAAAAGTACTTTAGGCATATCAACAAAAATAACTCTGTGACCATAACTGATGAAAAGTTGTTGAAAAGTAGAGAAAAGTGTTAATCCTAACATAATATTATAAACGCGAATGTGAGTTTAATTGACGCTTTCACGCCTTAACTACTCGACCGGTCATCATGAAATTTCGCATACACGTTGTCAGGGATACAAAAAAAGGCACAAGGTACCTTTTATCCAGAAAAATAGTACCACTACCGAGCGAACCCGCGAAAAAAAACTAGTTGAAATATAAATACTTCAACATTTGTATTCATTTAAATAAAATGTGTAATAAATAGTTTTATTGCAATGTGTAACAATCATGTAAACGTAAGAACAATGTTATGTAACATTTTATCTTATCTCATGTTTATGAATACTAGATCCCCGCTTCGTTATTTAGTGAATCGTTCCAGCTATTTTCAAGAAGAATATTCTACATGTCCTTTACTTATTTTATTTCTGCAGGTCAAAGGCCTTTGATAGGGTTTTTGTTCTGTTTGTTGAAATGACGGCTTTCGCTTCCTTTCGCTTCCTCTTTACGTGTCAGCAAACACTAGAAAATATATTGAATTTGAAAAGTGAATAGTCATTCAGTCATGCTTATACCGATTTTTTTATTGATCAGTATATTGCGTAGTAGATCTGTTGAATTCTAGAGAATTTTTTGTATGAAGCAAATATAGTTACCAACTTTTTGTATCTCGGTTCGAAGTTGTCTGTTTTTGCTTAAACGTGAAACACCAAGTCAAATATATCTCGTTATCTAAGAAGCACAAGAAAAACAGGCCTTTTGGTGTTTCTTTATCCAAAAAGAGGTCAACGACACTCCATAGTACTCAGACTCGTCGAATGTCACCATTTAATCTGGAACTTTCCGAGACCGATGATCGGGAAAAAAAGTTGAACGGTTGCCAATAGGTAAAAATTTATATCAATTTATGTGTATGTATATATTTGAGCGTGTACCAAAGAATAAAATAGCTATTTTTGTTAGGCTTGTAGACGCATTGATTTTGACTTCTTTTTATTTCGTTTGTACGGTCAGCAACTCAAATAGCTATGCCTTGAACAATTTGTAAGTTACAAAATATTTTCTGAGGTACAATATTTTACTATTATTCTGCGATTATGCATTGTGGATAAATGGACTATATTATAGAAAACATAATTCTGTAATTACTCCTAGCGATGACATTTAGTTCACAACTATTGCGTAGGCTACATTTCATTTTTATTCCATCCGCCATATACATACATAACATATTTTAAATTGTACTCGAAACTACTTCACTGCGCTGTAATTCCGAATCAAATAGACATACAGTTTGAGATAGTTTAACGGTGAAATTAAATTAATATATAATTGTACCATATACCACAGCCCAGTTGTAGAGTTTTACTAATACAGGTAGAAGATCGAATAATTTAGAATCTCATAAATGTTAATCAACTTATGTCGTTGACTGTATACATATAATTATATGTAGGTAATACAGTCAACGATTCTATTAGTTAAGATTACATATGTATATCATTAGTAAAATTGTACTAATGATATATAATGTAATCCTTACTAATATTAAAATGCGAAAATGGTTACGCTTAAACGCCTTAATTACACGACCGATCATCGTGAAATTTCGCATACACGTTGTCAGGTGTACAGAATAAGACATCTCTTATCCAGAAACACATTTCCCAAGATGTAGCAATCAATTTCTGTAATAAACAAAACATTTCTAACAGAATGTGTGACTCACAACATATGACAAAATGTTTATCTATTTGTTTTGATTGATCAATTAAAGGCAATTTTATAAATTTGCCACCTTTTTCGTCCATTAAAGACTTTGTGCTTGCAATTATAAGTTCTACTTAAACAAAATTACGACGTGTGAAGCCGGCGACTGTAATTTTTCACTTTTGAATCAAATTTATTTAAAAGCAATTTTAAAAATACTCTTATACCTATGAACATTAGTAAGGAACCTCCTTAATATTACCTACTTAATATTTGTGTACCTTAATGCAATTAATTTACATAATGTCATAATTAAGTAACATTAATTCGAATAACGACCGATATTATTCAAATAGATTTAAATCATTTTGAACATCGCTACCAATTTAAATCTCCTTTAGATGCGCATTTGTACAGACAAAACATTACCATATATCACAAATTATCACGAGGTCAATTAAAATTACAAAATTGACTTATAAGTAATACAGATCTTTGAATAATATATGCCACAAGTAACTAATAGGTTTTGTCATTTAAGTAATCGTTGACTGAATAATAACCCTTCAATATATAAATATAGAGATAACTTTTATACAATATAATATTTTTCAATGAATATCTTCAGTAAAAAAGTTTATATAGTTTAAAAACTTACTTCGCGCAAGTAACGATGCACAGCTGCGTTTTGTAGCATGTGGTAGAGTCGAAAATTTACAACGCAAAGCTATTGTGTTTTTATCGCAAATATAAATCGTAATAAACTCCAATAGCTATGGTTAAAATAAGTTTAGAGACTTGAAATATTACGTTTAGCTGCCTAAGTCAAAATTACAATTATGTACTGAATGTAAAGTCAGAAAATATAGATTTTCTTCTTAATCTTCATTAAGGTTTCTTATGTACCTAGTACTTCAGAGTGAGCAAAATTCTAGATTAAGTAAGAACCCAGCTGAACCCTACCACTTATAAAATAATAATAATAACCCTAATTACTGTCACACAGCTCGCACGTGACTCTTTTCATTGAGAGAACAGTTCGACTAATCCATTAATCTGGCCCAGTGCGGGTTGGCAGACTTCACATATCTTTTTATTTGTCGCAATTCAAATAATTATTTGATTAGCATAAAGCTTTCAAAAATGGTACGTACCTTGGGATCGCACACAACTCCTTTGCTTAGAAGTCCAATGGTTTCTCATTATCTATATTTGAGTAATATTGTTGTTATGTGTTCTAAATTTAAAAATGTGTGCTAAAACGAAAGCCTCTTGTGCTTCCAATATTGCAAAACCTATATTTGAATAGGCCTCTACGTGGGAGTCAAACGGTTTCCTACCCTCACTGCCATAGTTGAATTATATTTGTTATATTTTCTCTGAACTCAAAAATTTGTAATAAAGCAGAAGCCTCAGGTGCTTCCAATATTGCGAGCAATAAAAATCAGCCAATACGTTTCTACCGAGAAGTCTGATCTCGAACTTTTTTAATATCAAAGCAGTACAACGGTTGAGTAGTAAAGTTGCTTATAACCAATCCATTACCCTTAAGATAAGAACTAGCGATAAAAGTTTCTGTTTTTATAGGTTACGAGATAAACTATCCCATGATAGGATTTTCTGAGAATTATTCAATTTGAGCTAAGCTTATCTACTGCTGACTGGTTGGTACGTAAAAAGGCGAAGTAAATTATTTCTGTGCACTAAGGTCAATCGGGGTAATTGTGGTTATGATGGTATTTATTTCTTTTGATACATTTGTAGCTAAAGGTTATATTATATAATAAGTTACGCTCTTTCGACCTCAGTTTTATTGTAGAGCTTTTAGGCACAAACATATAAATGCTTAAATGCAATTATGATGGCTGCCATGAATTCCTATAACAAATTGAATTTTAGTTCACAGTTGTTTATTGCTTATGAAAATATCTGCGATATACAACTATGACGAAAAATTCAACCTGCATAATTATTGATTCTCCTTCCCGAGTTTATTACCACGCATGTGCTCGTGGCATGAATTGTGGCACTCAATTTAGGTACATACCTATTACGTACGTAACGTACACGCGGTGCGTGTTTCTACGGATACCCACGTACGTGAGCTTATCCGTAAAACCACGCACCGTAGCAACCTAAAGTCACACGATGTATCGAATGCGAATTGTACTAACAAAACACGAGTTATGAAATATGGGCCTTAAGTTCCTTCAACGAAAATTATTTAATTATTCAATTCAGAACTTCAGTTGTGTTATTGAGAAATTATTAACAGCCTCCTTTGGGTGTTAATAAATCATTTTATAATTGATGGAAAACTGTTGTAAGCTTGTCAAGTGACGGGCTTAATTAGAGCCTACTCAATGCGGCGTTTTGGATAAAATGTTCCAAATAATACGGTAATAATAATGGCTAACATTTTTCATGCTTATATTGTTAGTATAAGCTTGAAAAGAGGTTGTCGTAGAAGTAGTTTAACCTTTAAACACTATCGTGATTAAGATTCGATGTCTAAAATAGTTATCAAAATAAGTATTTTATAGTGTTAACCTTTTTAGTTTATGTAACGCGGAACACGTAACAGTAACAAACGCGTTATAACTATGTGGTGATAACACGTACCTAGCTAAAAACCTATGTAGGTTTCACTTCAAAAATATCCTAAACTTAATAGTGCTGTTATCTAAATGGTGAAGTATCGATATATCGATGTCATCAATGTGTTGAGACACGAATGTTGAATTTTGATGTAGAAATTTAGGGAGGATAAGAATAACAGCAATTTGCGACTCAAATGGTTATTAAAATACACGTGAGAGTCAAAATTTGAATGTCGTTTACAATGGCGATCACTAATTTCAGGAGGTTTCCCAATGTTACTACTATCAAAGTCATAGATGCGTGGCCGATAAATAGCGCAGATACTGTTATGTATCGTAGGATGATAATAAATATAAATATAAATATTCTACCACATACACACAACACTATCTAGCCCAAACTAAGCAGAGCTTGTACTATGGGTACTAGACAATGGATAAACATACATAAATATTTTTTTTTGTAAATACATACATATTATACATATAAACGCACACTTGGCTAAGGCCCGTGTGTCAGGTTTTTACCCCTTTGAAATAAAAGGGAGATTAAACATAAATTTAAAAAAATAAAGTAATGATATTACTATTATAATAATAGTATAATAGTATAATAATTGATAATAGTATTACTTTAGACGGTTAATCTGGAAACCGATCACGATAAAAGCTGGGAAGAATGAGGACGTGCCAAGTTTCTGATTTTTGTAATCTTAAACACCTAATTATCTGTTACACGTCATCATCATTATCGTACTACATAATCCCAATTTAATTGGGGTTGGCGTCAAATTCGTCATATAAGAGACAAAAACGAAGAATGAAATAATCTATGCTCGTAGGACATTCTGTTACGAGTGAGTGTACATTCTATGTGCTCTGTAACAAATTTTCCTTCGTCCTAATAACTATTTTATTACCAAACTGATAAGGAAAGGAAAATACACAAGTGCTTGTTATTACTAGCTAATTGTATACTTGCGTCAAAAGTATATGATGTACAAATGATAATTAAATAGTTAACTAGCCCTCTCTTCAACGATTAAGGAAAAACGTTTCGAGGAAATCAACGAGTCTGAAACTCGCTTCATAATAATTATGTCTTACAACATTTTATTTGAATTTGTTTACTGACAAATTCAAATATAATTTACCAATATAAAAAGGAAGCGTTTTTATGAACATTAATTTATGAAAGTTTATTTTAAACGGTGTTTTCATCAAGTTAAATTATTAATAATATGTTATGATGTTGCCAGATTTAGAAATAAAAATGCCAGAGTGCAAAAGGCCATGTTTATAATGGAACTAATGAGCCAGCTCTCACGGAGAAGTGCCTTTTACAGGAATCGAAAAATTTTTGATGCATTGCTACTGTGTTTTACTTGATAAGCGAATACTTCAGATGCGTATATACCATTTTGAATTGCTTTTTCATAAAGTAGGTGAGGTGCGATCAACACCTCTGATATCCCAAATATCTAATCATTGGCTATAGTACACGTTTCGTTTATCGCGAGGACCATATTTGTATAAAACCCATCCATCGTTGTATAAAATGTGAGTAATTATTTATGTCACCTGTACTTTAAAATCTCTCTGTATTTGCTAAAGTTGGTATTCCTAGCTGTCTTATATAATCATGTATATAAGTACCTTGTTTCATACTTGATAAAGCTAGCTTTGGTGTGGGTTTCAAATGTGTCATTATTGAAGAATTAATACTGACACGTCTGTTTAGACTTCATGAGAGAAATGAAGAATATTTACATAATACTTCATCAAGTACTTTTCCTAAATATATACACTCTCAAAAAAGAAAGAGTATAATGATACTCTTGCATCCAAAATAATGAACGACATTTTCACTCTAATACGAAAATCAAGGAAATTTAAATTACATTTATTCAAAAGTCATAAATGAAGACGCAACTGGCGGTGATGATTAATTATGATATTAAACCTTATGAATATGCTTCCACGATTTATCCTTTAAGGGTAATTAATCTGGATTCTGGCAAGGTAGCTGTTTTAGAACGCAGTTTAATACTTATCTGTAAAGTCATCGATTACTACTTTCGTAGCGTAAGTATTCACGTTATTATACTATTCACGTTTGTAAATGAAGTGAAGTGTAAGTGGCTTCGATTATTCATTATTCGAATTTAAATCGACTATTGTTATACACAATTCGATTTGATGATATATTGATAAGTTCACATTATCTTATCTTATCTTATCTTGTGTGGAGGCCAGTCAGTACAGACTGGCGACACTTCGACTCAGTGGGATCTTTTGTGTCGAGTTCCCCAATAACGACTGCCATTGATGTTCATGGCAGTCGGGACCGGCGGCTTAACGTGCTCTCCGAGGCACGGAGCAGGCGATAATTGTCAACCAATACGCACATAATTTTGAAAAGTCATATAACTTCAGAAAATCAGAGGTGCGCGACGTGGGTTTGAACTTGAGACCCTCTGCATTGCAGTTTGTTGGTCTCCCAACTGAGCTATCGCTGCTCTTAGTTCACATTAAGTACTTTCTATTTGTTAATCATGTTGAGTAATATGTGATGCGTTCTTAATTTTAGTTGAACCTTAGATTTTCTTAGAATTTTTTGTGTGCTGCTGTACTGAGAACCTCTTAACGAAAAAAAAAAGCCAATAAAGATTTGCCCGCCCCAGGCAGTTTATGATACAATTGGAGAGGGCCCAAAGTTCAGTACTGAAAATAATGCTAAAAATCCCTTAAGGTATCCCACTACACAACTATGTAACGATTGCAATTGTTACTTAATGTGCGTCAGTTGTTTATATTAACAACATTCCTGAAAGTACACCAAAATGTTATTCTCTCTAAAGAGTATAAACATCTCGTTAATCGCCGAGTATATAGAATCGTGGAACCTAGAGATATTACATCATTTGCAAGACGTTAAACGCCCACACAAAGATAACTACATCTACAATAAAGTAGCAAAATATTGTGATATAAAAGAGTGCTCAGTAAAAGAGGCAAAAATAAAGGTATCCAAATGGCTCAATACAATGATATATGACAGCACTGAAAATCTTCTGTAGCACTTTAGTTAAACAATAAATGTATAATATATACATAAATAATACATACATCATTATATAAGAATTAAATATATGACGAGGGGTTAGGTCCAGAGGAATCCTTAAAAGCAGTGATGTCAGCATTGCTAACGTCACTGCCTTCACTATTCGGCGCACTCATCGCAAACAATAAAACACAACCAGAAACACACTAAACGATTTATTTTACAAGACACCAGAGGTTTATCCAAGTAATAGTTTTATAATCACAATTATAATAAAACAATAGATAGGTACTCACAAGATAAGATACACCAGCTCACCACGTCTTAACCGCCCGGCGCTCGAACAAAAAGTGATTTTGGCCAGCGAAATTAAAACCAAAAGATGGCGTCGGACGGGAAAACGTCAACGCACCATTTAAATTGCAACTTCTTTAAATGATTAATTTTAATTACAAAAATAATTCGTAAATTCATTAAACATTTCGAAAGTAATTATGAACAATTGAATTAATTTTTTTTTTTAAATCTTAATCTCAGTTAAAACATCCGGTCTACAAATGGCCGGGCACGCCACGATTGTGGCGGCAAGTCCCGTATTTGAAGAGTGGCTGGAGAGGCGGCATGGCGCCCTCACCTTCCGGCTGACACAGGTTTTGACTGGCCATGGTTGTTTTGGCCAGTTCCTGTGTCGTATACGCCGGCAAGAGACGCCCGGTTGTCACCACTGCGGCGACTGCCGCGACGTTGTTGAGGACACGGCGCTGCACACTTTGGTGGTTTGCCCCGCCTGGGCATCGCAGCGCCGTGAGTTGATCGCGGCAGTCGGATCGGTTGCCCTCTCGCTCCCGGCCGTAGTTCAGTCTATGGTCCGGAGTGAGAGGTCGTGGAGCGCCGTCGCCTCCTTCTGCGAGGAAGTAATCTCCACCAAGGAGGCGGCGGAGCGGGAGAGGGAGCGTTTGAACCCTCTCCCCAACCGCAGAGCCGGGCGCCGGAGGGCGCGCGATGACCTCCAGCCACCCTGAGGTTTGACCTGGGGGTGGCGGGCTTTGTGGGCCTGCCCGCCATCCGTTCAGCACCAGGTCCGAGAGGCGGCGTGCGTGTTCCCACGCGCGCCTCTGTGTCGTGTCCGTCTCCCCTTTCGGGGGAGACAGTAGGGCTTCTATTTTGTGTAGTGCCTATCTTGGGTAGGTCTTGTTGCGTAGTGGCCTGCCGTTTCATACGGCGGGCCGTAACCTCGGCGGGGTCGCGACCGCATGCGAAAGCTATTCGCGCGGCCCCGTCGATAGTGGTTTTGTCGAGGAACACCGTGGTAGGTTTAGTCGGTATTCCGGGAGGTACATTGTCTTTTAACATCTTTCTTTTACCCCGGCGAGTCCGACATAATCCCTCCGCCCGCCCCCGCGGAGGGATATGCGTCATAGCATTCCCCCACGTTAAAAAAAAAAAAAAAAAAATCCAGTCTACAAATGGCGGCGAATGTTTCAACTGTTAAACAACTCATAATAATTTCATTAATTAATTTTAGGTTTTATTCTAACGCAAAATACAGTCAGTACATTCCAAAAATCATAATACTAATTAATAACTAAAAGCAACCAATTTATTTGACACAATGATTGATTTCATAATCAGAACAATTACATTTGTTAATTACCATGGACTTTTTTTTTTTTTTTTTTTTTTTTTACGTGGGGGAATGCAGTGACGCATATCCCTCCGCGGGGGCGGGCGGAGGGATTATGTCGGACTCGCCGGGGTAAAAGAAAGATGTTGAAAAGATAATGTACCTCCCAGAATACCGACTAAACCTACCACGGTGTTCCTCGACAAAACCACTATCGACGGGGCCGCGCGAATCGCTTTCGCATGCGGTCGCGACCCCGCCGAGGTTACGGCCCGCCGTGTAAAACGGCAGGCCACTACGCGAAGAGACCTACCCAAAGGACTCACTTCTATAATATACCCTACTGTCCCCCCCCTAGAGGGGAGACGGACTCGAAACAGAAGCGCGCGTGGGAACACGCACGCCGCCTCTTGGACCTGGTGCTGAACGGATGGTGGGCAGGCCCACAAAGCCCACCACCCCCAGGTCAAACCTCAGGGTGGCTGGAGGTCATCTCGCGCTCTCCGGCGCCCGGCTCTGCGGTTGGGGAGAGGGTTTAAACGCTCCCTCTCCCGCTCCGCCGCCTCCTTGATGGAAATTACTTCCTCGCAGAAGGAGGCGACGGCGTTCCACGACCTCTCACTCCGGACCATAGACTGAACTACGGCCGGGAGCGAGAGGGCAACCGATCCGACTGCCGCGATCAACTCACGGCGCTGCGATGCCCAAGCGGGGCAAACCGCCAAAGTGTGCAGCGCCGTGTCCTCAACAACGTCGCGGCAGTCGCCGCAGTGGTGACAACCGGGCGTCTCTTGCCGGCGTATACGACACAGGAACCGGCCAAAACAACCGTGGCCAGTCAGAACCTGTGTCAGCCGGAAGGTGAGGGCGCCATGCCGCCTCTCCAGCCACTCCTCAAACACGGGACTTACCGCCACGATCGTGGCGTGCCCGAATTACCATGGACTTGCGTCGACATATGTAATACAATATATATACAAATATTCATAATTACACATACACCACCCGCGGTTATCGTAAATTATATTACGCTTCCAATTTTCCCCGTAAATGTATACATTTCAATGATATGCTAAATTAACATTTAACTCTTATTTATTATATAAATAAGTGTTAAATGTTAGTTTAGTAGTATAAAATTATCTCATAAATGTTAACTTTAAAAGATTTCGACCGAGCCATGTGCTTAAACGTACAGTACAGAACAGGCTTGCCTAGTGTGGGGCCAATGGATAAGACCATACATTGTAACATTTTTGGAAATAAATAATTTTATTATTTTATTTGAATATCATTTCAAATAGTCGCACATCTCTAATTTTATAGAGATTCTAAAATTTAATTTGAATTTTAACCAAAGAGTCTGCCGATTTAAGCTGTATTTAAAATTATAAAAAGATTCATTCCGCGGAAATGTGTCTGACGAATTTCCGTTTTTAGTTTAGATGCAGCTTTATGATTTATGTATGTGGCGAGTTGATGAGACTAATACCTTTTTTATAAATAGCGTTTGTAAGTATATTTTGCCTTTTATTGTCTGTAAAATAATAATTTTACATAAGCAATGTTTTCAGAACATATCAGATGGTCATTGCGAAAATAAAAAAATAATTACTGAGTAATTACAGTCAGATAAAATCATCAATGAGTTACCAGTTTTATAAATATACCTATAATACCAATGATTAACCGATGATATAAAATAACATCGAACAGTGTGAGAGCCGGTTGCTTAAAAAAAATACAAAAGAGACAATTATTTAAATTTTGAATACATAAAATTCTCTTTGGTAATTCGAAGAAAAAAAATGCAGTTGTTATTTGTTTTTACAAATGGCCGCAATCTGAACGGTACGTGTAACATGGCAAGAACGTGAGAAAATTTTCGCGCCATGATTTATATTTCGAGTGGTCTTTATCAACACCAAAGTTATGATAGCTTTGTTTGGATGAAGGTGTGGTTTGGCGAATTTAAGGGTGGTTGTAGCAATTACTTTGACGATCTGCCTGAGAAATGTTGTTCAAAGTTCAAAACTGAAGAAAATAAAAGAAATGTGGCTCGTAATATGAGGGTATATCGTCAAGTGAATTGACGAATTGTTAAAGAAGTAGATTGATGAAGATTGCTCTAACTATGATCTTCTAAAGATATGCTGTTAAAAGTCAAAAGATTAGTTGATGGATTATTATGAAATGCTGTGACCCTTATTTTGCGCGAAACATCCTGAAGACAGTTGAGAATCGGATGAGGGTTGAATTACCTGTTTTAAATGCCTCTGGAGAGGGTTACTTGGAAAATAAAAAGACATGTATTTTGTTCGAAGTGTAATTTTACAAGATGCTTACTTTGATCGGAGACTTCGTAAGGTAAAGTGAACCAGCAGGAGAAGTATACCTGTTATTAATGCATTTAAGATAGTTGGGCTACTTAGGAAATAAATTGACATGTATGTATGTCGAAACTTTTCTTTTTTCGAATTGTAATTTTGAAAATCGCTTGCTTTTATTTTATATATTCTTAGAGAAAACTGCTGTCAAACAACCTTGTACTCTAGTTAACAGAAGAATTAAGAGATAATTTCCTTCTTAAAAAGACGTTATGTTCTCAGCAAGGCACTTTTCCCTTAGGCTTAAATGGATTTCTTTGGGAAGGGACGGTAAAACGCGAATGATACTGCTGGAGCGCAAAATGGCGTATATATAGGCTGCAGGAACTTCGCTATTACATAAAATGTGAGCCGTACGCATTTTACCAAATATACAATTATAAGTACTAAATAAAAAAATAGTTTGATGTATTTAATTTTTTTCTTTTTTTATCATTTTCCCGGCCTTTTTTTCATATTCTACTCAGCAGGCATTCCATTTAGGACAAACCTACATGAGTAACTTACAAAAATAGATTGTTTATGCAAAGTTTTGATTGGCCACTGCTTGATACATTTTATGTTTCAATCGGCAACTTTTTAATGATCAAGCTAACTCAGTATATATAAATTCACAGTCAACTTCCTGCAAATTGGACAAAAACATGGCGGCTTAGCATTGACATGTTTGACATTAACTTTCGTAAAGTTAAAGTTTACTTGAGGTCCTCGGTGACTCAGAAGTTTTTGACAGTGTAATCAATAATTAACTTGTTTGACGTTTATTGCGAGGAAGAATCAAAACGTAGGCAATACATTTTATATTAAGTAAAGGAATAAACAGATAATTTTAAAGTCTTCTGTTATGTTTGATGCTATAAGACTGCCTCGATGGCACAGCGATAGTATTAACCAATTCTGTGCATGAGTTCGGGTTCGAGTAAAGTGTTATCCAATTTTTTGTGAATAAATTCTCAGTAGTGGCACGGAGTCTGGAACTGTATTCCGTTAACAATAGGCCCGCCCTTATTACGTGCGACCTAAACACTAAATGGCAAAATGTGGGTGTAACACATCACTGCCTGTCTCTTCGGAGAAGTAGTCATAAGGCGTATGTATTTATCAGCCATCGACGAGGAATACCATGTTACATTCGGCAATTGACAAGGAATAATAATCATCAGCTACTACACGTTTAAACAGAAATAAATACTTGGTTATAAATATAAATAAGGACTATAGTTTCGTTGAATTAAACTTATTAATGTATAGAGCTTGAAGACTTACGAGTAGATTCGATGCGAATAAAAAATATCTGGTTTCTTTCACAACACTGATCAGAAACCTTTTAGCAGTTTTGCAGTCAGTCGCTTATAGGACGTTGTTGGCCTCAATTAATATGTAAATTTCGATTTTAATAACTTTTCTGCTCAGTTGTATGTGTACTTAAGTAAGTTTAAGTTACAAAAGAACAAGAAAAAAGAAAGAAAAGAAAGGCAAAGTACAAGAGTAGCCTAAAGAAAATGATAAAGCAAATAAAAAAATGGCAGAAGATGTGTTGTTTCTGCCCTAACCTATCCCTTGCACACGTTAACCTATATCTGTTAAGTAACTCTGCTCAACTAAGGCTACACTTTTATGTTATACGAAGTAAATAGATATTTTCCGACAATATAATAAGATTCTTCGACTCCTAATTCCATTAATATAGACGAGCATTTAGGTACAAACCCGAATAACGGGCTCAAAGCTATTATATATAGCGTAGGCTATTAATACTTTTTTGTATCCCTCTACTTCCTGAGCTGGGACCTTTTAGCCATTAATTTCTAATGGCCGGACGCTCATTAAGGCTGGAGCTAATAAAGGAAAGATCTGGCAGTTTCACAATACAATCCCGTGAATTCTCAAAGAACAACTTCGTATTTCCTAGAAATCATCAGCTGTAACAGCAATAACATGAATAGTGTAAATATCATCCTGACCCTTACAAAAAAAATGGGAATATAAGTTTGTATGTTTGTTATGCTGTCATGCGTAAACTACTCCACAGATCATAAAAAAATTTCGCATGCACTTTGTTAGGTATACAAAAAAGGACATAGTGCACCTTTCATAAAAAAATACTGTTCCCAAACGAGCGAAGCCGCATACAAAAGCTAGTATTGAATGAATATGTATTAAGTGCGTGTTATAGGAGTCAATTCAACTTGGTTATTCGTACCATACGTTAGAGTGCGTGCTCTCTAACTCACTTATTGGCGAGCCATGGTTGCACTAAGTGAAAAGTTTAAATATTATAGATATGTCATTGTCTTCATGTGAATTGTGGTGCCTACTGTTTAATTAATTTGACACTTGAACGTGTCGTTGCTATAAACGCATGGTTCAGACTAAGTGAGTTAGACGTTTGTTTCACAAACACTAAAATACTGAATGCATTTTGAAGCAATTATGCATGCGAGTAGTTTCGAGTAGAGCATCCCGTCGCGCTATAGCGATCCGAATAAATTGGCTCCGGGAAGTAAGACTGTTTTATTGGAACCGGCGTTGGAGTAATAGCACCGTAAGTGGTTTTTGTCGGTAAGTAAGAGTGCCGAAGTCTCACTTGCTGATTCACATCCTTATTTACTTGGTGAGATAAAGGCACGAATATATGTAGGTATTTAAAAGTATTGCAATGTAATTAAATCATACGTAATTAAACAGTTCACGAAGTCAGCTGTACACTAGTGCGGTGCGTAGAGGGACATCCCTCTTTCGGTCTTATCCTTGTATTTATATCATAAAGAACGATTTTTAGGTTTTTTATTCCGTGCACTGTCTCTACCACCTGTTATATAATGGCACTGTATATAAACTGTCCCACTGCTGGGTACAGGCCTCTTTTCAAAATGCGAATCGATTCATGTGGCTCTATGCGGTTCACATATCTTTAACTCATAGAAACGTAGATTGCAGATTTTCTCACAATTATACCTTCACCGTAAAAGTGAGCGGTTATTATTTAATATGCACATAACTTCGAAAAGGTAAAGGCCGTGTCTTGCTATCGAAGTTGTTAGCTCCGCGTGGGAGTCCAACGGATCCAATCTATCTATTATATATCTATTGGTCTGGGTGTTTCTATGTATAATATGTATGTATTTACAAAAAAATAAGTATATATGTATGTTTATCCATTGTCTAGTACCCATAGTACAAGCTCTGCTTAGTTTGGGCTAGATGGTGTTGTGTATATGTGGTAGAATATTATTATTATTTTGGTTAGCTTAATTTGTTTTTCACGAAATAAAATTCAGTATTTAATGAAAACCACGGGTCTAGACCAAGTGGGGTTCATTTGGGCATTATTTATTACAAGGGGCTCGTCCTGCAAAAACTTACGAACTATACGGCAAGTATTGAGTATAGCGGCCTTCTGCATAGTGATGTAAAGGTTGGTGGGTCGCTCTGTCTGTCGTAAATAGTGAAGAAGGTGTTTGGGTATGACACCTGTGCTGGAGATTACCAGGGGCACAATGTATACTTTGTTCATTTTCCATATTCTAATTATTTCTTCTTTTAATTCTGTATATTTATGTATTTTTTCTGTTATGGTTTTCTGTAAATTGTGTGTATTGGGTACCGCTATGTCTATTAAATATGTATGTTTATTATTATTATTATTAGAAACACCCAGAAAAAATCGCAATAAAAAATTTAAATTTGGCGCACAAGCATACTTGTCCGGGAAACGGTTTACTATTACATAATAACTATTAAAATACTCGCATGTTTTTAAGCATCTCCTCTGTCATTCTTGGTATTTGTTTAAATACTAGTTTACGCAAACACGTCCTGTTTTCCTTTAACAAATAGGATACATATTGGTAAATAAACAATGCTGAAACCTTCATATTTGACTGTCGACGAAGTTCATCAATAGTTTATTTTATACCTTTGTTGTGTTAACACTGTTAGTGAATAATTGAATAAATATGGTTTTAGCGGTTGGACTGTGAGTATTATATCTTGACTTGTTTTTCTTTACAAGCTAGCTGTCTCTGTGGCATATATTTGTGCTAAAGTTTGTGGTTGATCTTGAGGTCTTGGGATTGATTTGCAAGTCGTGTAAGTAAGGAATTTTCGGTTCGGATATTGTCTTTGCAGGCCATGTAAGTGTGAGGGTTTCGTTCCGAAAATTCTGAATAGTAGGTAAAATATAAAACTAAAATAACATTTATTGGTTCAAGAAGAAAGATTATGAATTTATGACATGTCTCTCTACCTTGCTATGATGATATATGATTTTTGCTATGATTTATATACAGTTAATTTTGTGAGGTGTTATACCTTACTATTGTACTTCTACTTCTTACTTCAAGCGTAAGTTTCAAAGCATTCCCCCACGTAAAAAAGGAGTATGTTTTTATAGATAGTAAACCTAGATATAGCTTGCAAGATAAATGTTGAATTATTAGTTAAAATAAATTAAAAGAGCTATTATATTATGTTTTAAATTAATTAAGGAACAAACTTAAAGTTAAGTGAAAAATTAATATTCAAATATGAATGTTAAGTTGTTAATGTTTATTAAACTATTAAAACTGCTTTCATACAAATAAATTTGTCATCGTATTGAGCAACTGTCATGCATTTTACACTATGTAGTCGATACATGATGAAAAATGATCATAAATACTAATAAATTGTTATTATCTTCTTTCTAATTATATATGTATAATTCTTCTGTACGTGTGTTGACAGTGAACTCCTCCTAAACGGCTGGAACGATTTGAATGATTTTTTTTGTGTATGTTCAAGTGGATTCGAGGATGGTTTAGACATGTTATTTTTTTTTCTTTTTTTTTCTCCTGTACAGGACAACGTCTGTCGGAACAGCTAGTTACTTTATAAAATACAATTTCCCGCACTAGGAATAAATCTGTGTCGCGGAAGACTTTACGAACATTCAAACAACAGATGCAAATAACACCCAGAAAAATTGTGAGATCCACAAATTGTTGTTCGGAGACAAGTTCAAGTTTACAAAAGAGAGTTCCCGTGTGGGATTTGGACTCACTCGACGCAGTGCCAGTGGCGATGCGACCACTTAAACTCGCCATCCATGCAGTTTAGATATTTCCATCAATTTATTAGTATTTATAAGTACTTTTAACACTTTGTTCCTTAGTGTTATTTAGATTTCCTGTCAGGCAATCCTTTGTAGCAGCATGTCTTCTGGAACTGTAACGAGCAGGCAGCAATTGGCTCGTCCTCGATTAAGTAGGATCTTAAAGTTTAGAACACGGTGGCAATCAACTGGTTTTAGAGCTTCAGAAGCTGTAAAGCACGGCGGATGCGATTTTAAACGCTATTTGTATAAATATATTTACGTATATTGGTTAATTGCAAACAACCAATTGATTTCACAAAGCCCTCCAGCGATAAAATTTTGCCATCCTGTTTTTAATGTTTTGTATTTTGGGTTGATCCAGGGCCTTTTTTAAATTATTTTATTTACTCAGGTTTTATCCACATTGGCATGCCAACTTCATATCAACGGTATATCAAATTTCGAAAATATATTTAGTTAAATAAATTATTATTCTTTTTCAGTGCGTTAATGGCTTCTGCTTTAATGGTCAGCGTGTTCTTGACGGGACGTTATCTTATCAGCTTAGATGCTAAGAACAACGAAGTTCCTTTTGGAAATCTGACTGGATTAGGCTGAAGAATATCTGTCGCATCCATCATATGTCACGCTGCATATACATTTACATCTTTAGATTACTGTTAATCTATATTTTAAAGAGACATAGCATATAAGTTTAAAATAATAATTGCAATGTTTTTGATTAAACCTTTTTTTTATCGTAAAATATAGATTTAAATAAGTATTCAAATGAAGAAATGTTTTTAAATAAGTATTTGAAAACATTTCTTGAGACTTAGTTTCAAGAAATGTTTGTTGTGCACAATTACAACTAAATGATATTCGAATACAACTAGATGCAACGCGAAACGTGTGTTATGTGTACATAATACCAGTTTCGCATTGCATCTAGTTTTAATTTATTTGGTATTTTTAAAAATGCCAAATATATTAAAACGAATGTTACTCTTTACTTAAATTTCATAATAATTTTAAGTTAAATATAAAATCTCTAGAGCTTAGCCTTGTATGGCTGTGAATCTTTGGCGTTAAACAAAAGGCACAGATAAAAGCAATCTAGCGACATTTAAAACGTGATATTGGAGAAGGGTGGAAAAGATAAGATGAAAGGAAAGAAAAACATAACAAGAATTTTTATGTATTCTGATTGATATGATTAATGAGAAAAGTCAGTCATTTCAACCATAGATAAAATGAGAAGAAAGTTAATTAGCCAGTTGGTACGACACGCCTTCTTTTTAAAAAACAATCTTAGAAGGAAAATTGAAAGGAAGACGAGGAAGGCGATGACCAAGACGTAGCTTAGTCCAAAAGAAACAAAAAAGTGAAGGATAAAGACCAAGTCTTATCAAGAGGTTTAACGGAAAGATATAAGTGGCGATTACTCCACTGACATGAGCTACGCTCTTAAATGAAAGAAGAATAAATCCTTATCTTATAAGAATGACAACAAAATTTTGTCAATTTTATATCACCGGTTGAAAGGTTCAACATTTCATATGTTGTACAGTCATCAAGAATTTTAATTCTGAGTAGCGTGGTCGCAAGAACTTGCATACTTCAAATGTTTTATCGAACTATTGGTTAATATAGTGCAATTTATATCACTCATATCTAATTTAACAAACAAAGTATACCTTATAAAATAATATCAAATTGAAATTAAACTTCTTTATATAAATTATATCATGGTTTATTTTATCTATCATTTTTGTACAGTATTTTGATATTTAGCCTTTTATAAGCAGCGAAAGACTAGCTAGAGATCATTGGAATGCCACACAGAAGACTCGATCTTGATTCTAAACGCAGCTCTGACTTTTCGAAGTTATATGCGTTTTAAATTGGTAAATATGTATGACTCGGGTTAATGGTTAAGGAATATATCTTGAGGCAATCTGTATGTCTGAGAGTTCTCCATAAAGTTCTCGAAGATTGTGAATTCTGCCAGTCCGCAATGTGCCAGCGTAGTGGACTATGGCCTAATTCTTGTCATTCTGAGACTCTTCTCAGAATGACAAGAATCAGGCCATAGTCCGGGCCTCTGCCCGTGCCCAGCAGTAGAACAATTAAACACAAAGCTGATATTGGGTGAAGTTAGTCCCCAAGTTCGGTTACCCAGAGTCTTAGGGTCTACCTACCCTATTTAAGCTATAATTAATGAAGTGACTAGTAAATGATGCTGCGGATCATTATGTCTCGAGTTTGCTACCGGGGTATAGTAACATTTTATTGGGTATTTATATCTAGAAATTCTGAGTAACAGCACCAAGCCTAAAACTATGTGAAGTAGACGACATTTACTAGTAACGTAGGCTGTAATTTTTAGGAGTACCAAGTACCAGCTGGGAAATATGGATGTAATATACTATATTGCAACCATAATAACTGCCTCAACGGTTGGGCGAACCCAGGCGTATTAGCAATGAAAGACTTGGTACAAATACTTGTGGATCACACAAATTTGAGTCGAAATATGAGTAGTAGAGCCCCGCTGATTTCAATATGAATGGGCCGGCTCGACCGGAGAAGGACTACCCTCTCAAAGAATATCCACGTGAAATAGTAGTATTCCTACTGTTGTGTTTCATTCGGTGAGTGAGAGTGCCCAATCACCCTCTATCCCCCTTCCCACTCCTTCACCTTCCCACTTCCTTTCCTAAAGGGTCGGCAACGCGCAAGTGATGCCTGTGGTGTTGCAGGCGTCCATAGGCAACGGTGACCACTTATCATCAGGTGGGCCGTGTGCTTGTACGCCACAATAGAAGAATAAAAAAGAATTTATGTGATACACAAGTAGTTGTACCGAGTCTGGATTTTATTCATGTCCATTGTTTGAATGTTTATAAAGTAACCCACGTCATAGAATATTACGAGTGCGAGAATTAACTTCAAATAAAGAATCATCCACTGTATTACATATCATATTTACATACTCATTATCCATAATGCAACGATTTTGAGCGATCTAAGAACATGTGTGTTGTAGAAATTTGGGCAATGTGCAGGACTATATAAACCCAACATTAAAAATAAAACAGCAAAATGGCCACAACTTCGAACAAAAAAGTAGCAAACTATTTTCAACCATTCTCAATTAGGTCGCAATTTGGATTTATCTTGTATAGTTATTTCGTACCTCAAGGCTCGGTATGTTGTTTTGGGAATTGAGTGCACTAATACGGTCTATTCCCAAAACAACCACTAAATGTTTAGCTCAAAATAATTGGCAGAATTCGTTGGATTTCAGCCAATCATACTGAACTAGATACACCGGCAATTTTCGATTTTATTGAACTAAATACACTAGAAATTCCGAATTTCATTATATCCGATATATTTGTTTCTCGCTTTTGCCCGTGGCTTTACCCGCGTAAAAGTGGGTTAGGTTAAGTTATATTCGACTTGTCAATCCCAGCGCCGGGCACGCCACAATCGTGGCGGTAAGACCCGTACTAAGAGAGTGGCTGGAGAGGCGTCATGCCGCCCTCACGTTTCATTTTCAAATTCAAATTCAAATTCAAAGTATTTTATTGTGAATCACTGGTACAGAGGATGTTACACAAATATGTTATAAATCAGCTGTGTTCCGCCACTTAGGCATACAATATAATCATAATATACAAATTAAAAAATAAGATAGAGACATGTTTTACCCTAATACAGATAATTATTCATTACATTAAATTGCATTACCATTTATAAAATTCAAATTAAAACAATATTACATATTAATAACAAATAAAATTATTAAATTAAATTTATTAAAATTATATACCATTTTAAAAGAATTCATATCCAAATTATACATTTTTATAGATAATTTTTAATTATTAACAAATTGTTTGAATAGTTTGTCTGCATTTTTTTGCTATCCCTTATCTTCTAAATATTCTTTTAGTGAATAGTGGCATTTGGTTACTAACCATTTATGGAGTTTCTTTTTAAAGATAGGTATTTCATTTATATTTCTTATCTGTAATGGTATATTATTATATATACGTGGACCTAAACAAAACACACTTTCATGCATTAACTGTGTGTTACTGGCAACTATGGCCAGCTTGTCCTTATGACGCTCTCTATGACGATGCTCAAATAGGCCCTTATTTGTTTTTATAAATATTGAAGTCTCATAAATAAACAAACTGGGTAAGGGTAAAATATTTAATTCATTAAAATACGGCTTGCAGGAATCTGTTTGTTGTAAATTACACATACTTCTGATACAACGCTTTTGTGCAATAAATACCCGTTCTCTTTCTGTTGAGTTACCCCAGAAGATTATCCCGTAACGTAGCGTAGATGCGACGTAGCCATGGTAAGCTGTAAGTAACGCAGGTCGATTTACTACTTTACTTAATTTATGGAGGGCATATGAAAATTGGCTTATCTTTTTGCAAATATATTCAGTATGATATTTCCAATTTATTTTATTATCAATGTACATACCTAAAAATTTTGTGTTGTTAATTTCTTCTATATTTGTATTTAAGTAAGTAATATTCAAATTATTTTCTATATTATTACGTTGTTTAAAGAACATTATTTTCGTTTTATCCAAATTAATTTTTAGGTTATTCCTATAAAGCCATTCTATGATTAATGTCAAAGATTTATTTATGTCATATTCTAGTTTCATTTTAGTATTATTGGTATACAGTACTGTGCTATTGTCGGCAAACAATGTCATTTTGTGTGTTGTTATTGTGGGCATGTCATTTATATAAATAAGGAATAAAAGCGGGCCCAGTATGCTTCCCTGGGGAATTCCTATTGAGACATTTTTAAAAGCAGATTTAAATGTTTCTTCTGTTTTTTTAGATATATTTAGCCTTTTTACTTCGGTAAGCTGTTTTCTGTTACTAAGGTATGATTCGACTAGGCTATAAACATTACCTCTTACTCCGTATACATATAGCTTTTTTAATAAAATGTCATGCTGGACATGATCATATGCTTTTGTCATATCCATGTAAAGTGCTGCTATTGGTGTTCGTTTATCCATATTTATTAAAACCTCATGTAAAAAATTAAATATTGCTAAATTTATGGATTTGTTTTTTCTAAATCCGTATGGGCATGTTGTGAAAATGTTATTAGTTTCAAAGAAGTTATATAGGCAGTTATATATAACTTTCTCAAATATTTTTGAAAATATAGATAGTAAAGCTATTGGTCTATAGTTATTAGTTTCAGTTTTATTACCTTTTTTATACATAGGTTTAATCACTCCAATTTTTAGTTTATCGGGATAAACACCATGTTCGATACAAATATTAATTATGTGGCTTAAAGGTGAAGCGATCGCAACTGCTACGTTTTTTACCACTTCTGTGATTATACCTAAAATATATTTTAGCTAAATGTATTTTTCAAAGAAGATATTATTTTTAATATATCGTGGGGTATTGTGGGCGAGAGAAATACTGACTTATTGTTGTACTTTATTTGAGAGGGTAATTTGAATATGTGTGTATTATTATTACTTGTATCTGTTTCTGCAAAATGGTTATTAAAAATGTTTGCAATACGTTTGGGGTCGGTAATTATTTCTCTATTGATAATGAGTTTCTCAACACCCTCATTAGGAAATTTATTTTTTATATCATTTATAACCTGCCAAGTCGCTTTACATTTGTTATTAGAAGAATTGATATAATGATTATTTTGAACCTTTTTTGTTAGAGTTATAATTTTTTTATAACGTTTAGCATATGTATCAAATTTTATTTTATTTTCTTCGTTAGAGTTTGTTCTATATCTCCATAATAGGTCTCGTTTTCGTTTACTGCATACTTGTATACCTTTTGATAGCCATTTCGGCCTAGTTGTAGAATGGACCCGAAATTTCTTTATTGGAAAACAAAGATTATATATTACAGAAAACAAATCCAAAAATATTTCGTAAGAATCATTAGGGTCACTAGATTCATAAACAGGATCAAAACAAATTTGTCTCAAATATTTACAAAACAATTCTTTGTTATTTTTGTTATAGAGACGTTTGAAAGTGTACCAATATTTTAATAAACTAACCTTCCTTACCAGACATGTTATTATTTGGGCACTATGATCTGAAAGGGCGAATTCTATTATTTGGCCCTGACACCCTCTGATATTATGGGCAATGTTATCTATACATTTATTACTGGCCTTACGTGTCGGCTGATGAAACTGAAGTACCAAATTAAAGCTCAAGAGTAATTCTATGAAATTATTGCTCGTCATCGATTTTTCTAATACATCTATGTTAAAGTCACCACATAGTATTAGTCTTTTACCTTTTGTACACAATTTAGTTAGGATCTTACTTAAAATTAACAGGAAAGTGTTAATTGAGCTAGCACTGCTACTTGGTGTTCTATAAATACAAAGAATAATTATTTTAAGATTTATTAATTCAACTCCAGAACATTCAATTATGTTTGTAATAGACATTTTGGTAATTTCTGCAAGTGGTTTACATTGATATTCATTTCTTACCAGAATACAGGATCCTCCATGCCTGCTGGATCTCATATAGTAAGACACTAATCTATAACCTGGTACAATTGAAAGGTTTTCATCCCCTTCTATCATATTATGCTCTGTGATACATAAGATGTCTACTAAAACACCCTTTACGTATAATTCGTCTAATATTACAGTCAGCATATCTGATTTGCTGTGTAAGCCGT
This sequence comes from Catocala nupta, assembly GCA_963675205.1. Lineage (NCBI taxonomy): Eukaryota > Metazoa > Arthropoda > Insecta > Lepidoptera > Erebidae > Catocala > Catocala nupta. The sequence continues at coordinate 6,452,556 of OY776084.1, read as the reverse complement.
TTATGTTCTGGTGAAGTACATTCAGATGTTTATGAACGAAATAACTGGTTTACACTGTTGTTTTTTGACTCGGGCAAATTGTTACATGTTGTATTATCCGGTGTTTGTAATATGAGCTCTGTTTGTACACATTTATCAATGTAAACAGTGTGGTTTAATGCATTGATTTGCTGTACCTTTAAGTATTGATGATAATTTCTACAGTATTCTATTCTGAGAATTTCTCTTAAAATCGATCTAGCAGCATTTAGAGCATAATTTGAACCTTTTGGTATATATTTTGAATAGTCCATGTCTAAATATACAGCATTTTTATGGCTTTTACAAATAAATCTTACAATATAGTTCAACTTGGCTTCATAAAGATATTTATTAAAAGGTACCTCGCTAATAATAATGTTCGTATTCTTAATTGTTGACATCCATGAACGTAAGCTATATTCCATTTCGCTGGGGTTTTTTTCGTGGCTGCCCCCCAATACGATAACATAATCTTGACTATCTAGTGTTTTGATATACGTTAGCAGTGATGATAATATATGTTGGAGTCTTGCACCAGATTTGATAAACGAAAAGACGGAGAAATCGGGGCCTAGTAGGTTTTGTAATACCTTGCGTAATCCTAGACCCTGCTCGTCAGCTAATATTATCACTCTACTTTTCTGCGTTTTGCTATGCTGACTTTGTGAGGCGTTCTTACTTTTCTCAGTTTTCATGAGATCTTTGTTGTTAAGATCGTGAGGTGAAGAATTTTGTTCCTTCTTCTTAGTATTTAATGTACCATTTGCACTTTTTGGACATTTGTTTGGGCTAATTGTACAAGAAAGCTTTTGATATTTTGTAGTAGATGTATTTTTCTGTTCTTCCTGACTGTAGTTATAATCTGGTGTACATTGTGAATCTATATTTAACTCTGTGTTGTTTGTTACCTGCTCTTGCTTTGTATGATTCGCTTGCGGGCTGTTCACAAAATTTTCAGTTAATCGACGTCTGTTGTTTCTTCGTTTAGATTTTTTACCGATGATAGTGGGCTCGAGCACAGTTGTTTTAAAATCTCTATTTCTTTGTGCATTTGATGAATTTGATTTTTAAGATCGTTGTTCTCTAGTATAACATTTTCCAGTTCATTTTGGGTACTATTCAAACACGTCTTAAGTGTTTCTATTTTTTGATTTAATGCTTCTGGAATATTTTGATCATACGCGAGCAAATCAAGGCTTTTGATTGATAAATCTTCTGATACAGAAGTGTCAGATGAGCAATCTTTGCTAATATTTTCAGAAGATTTTGGCCTAGGGATTTGTTTTCGTCTCATTGTAATATTACTGTTCATATTTTTTATTGTTCCTTATAGCGCCCTCTTGTTAATTTTCACCGAACTTTAATATGTGTTAATCGATTCGGTTAAACTAACTCTTATAGTTAAGTGGCTATGAACGCAGTACCGCTACTCGTCACAAGATGTCGCTATTCACACTTTTGCTTAATAATGTTGATGTCCTATGAATGACTTTGAAATTTTTTTTTAAATTAACTGAAGGTGAATTTACACTTTTTGTTAATACCACTATTTTGATGTTGTTTTATAAGTTAAACTATTAGTTCAGAGCACATAAAAGAAAATTTACTTAGTTCACTGGTAAATGTTAATGCAAATGCGTTAAATCTTGTTTATTTTTCACTTCACTTTGTTTTTCAGTTTGTCGCGTGGTTTGCACAGTTTTTATAGGGATAACACTATATAGTCACTATTGGGTGTTGTTCCGTATATCTTTAATACGTGCTAGTAATATAACACACTTAAACTATTTTTTTTTTTTTTACTATTTATTGACACAGACTCGATGTTTACCGTGTCGCTAGCCCTCATCTGACACAGGTGCTGACCGACCACGGCTGTTTTGGTCGGTACCTGTGTCGAATAGGCAAACAGGAGACGCCCGGTTGTCATCACTGCAGTGACTGCCGCGTCGTTGTCGAAGACACGGCGTTGCACACATTGGTAGGCTGCCCTGCTTGGGCCACGCAACGCCGTGTCATGCACGCGGCAGTTGGTAGGGTCGTCGTCTCGCTCGAAGCTGTGGTTCTGTTCATGGTTTCGAGCGAAAGGTCTTGGAATGCCGTCGCCTCCTTCTGTGAGGAGGTGATGTTAGTGAAGGAGGCGGTGGAGAGGGAGAGGGAACCTTCAATCCCTCTCCCTAACCGCAGAGCCGGGCGCAGGAGGGCGCGAGACGACCTCCAGCCACCTTGAGAAGAAGCCTGCGGGCGGTGGACCCATTGGGGCCGTCCACCCCCAGATCAGCGCAGGTCTGAGTAGGCAGCATTCGTGTTCCGCGCACGCCTCTCGATGTCGGATATTTTTATGCTTGTGTAAATATTATGTGCTTGTGAATTCTTGTGAATTTGTCCTGTATGTGTGGGACCCGCAACGTCCATCGGCGGGTCAAACCTTTGGCGGGGTCGCGATTCGAATGCGAGAGCGATCCACGCGGTCCCGCCTTAAAGGTGTGAGGAACACCGTGGTGGTTTTAGTCGGTTCAGCTCAAACCCATCTGAGGGGTTGGATCCCAACATATCCCCATCGCCCGCCCCAAAACCGGTGATGGGGAATGTGACTTGCAAACTTACCCGAGTCAAAAGTTTTTTATGTTTCGGTGGGGTCGCGATTGCATGTGCAAGCGATTCGCGCGGCTCCACCGTCTATGGTTATGTCCGAGAACACCTTAGTAAGTTTAGTCGGTATTACCAGGTATCTTTCCCCTGATGAGCCCGACATAACCTCTCTGTCGCCCCGCGGCAAGGTATGTGTCAAAGGAATCCGCCACGTAAAAAAAATGACGCGTCACACACTACAGCCCGCAGACCTTATCTTTTCTGCACTGGGCCTTGCTGGGTGGATAGTTCTAGTTCTAGCGACGCACCCACCTAACAAAGCAGTGAGGTGGCAGACCGTGGTGGTGTTAGTCGGTAGACCCGAAGTCTCGGTAGAGCCCGACATAGTCCTCTCGTCTCCCCTTGTGGCGAGAGACTATGCATAAGGAGAATCTCACCAAGTAAAAAATAAAATAAAAAAGGTAATGATTGGCCACGGTTGTTTTGGCAAGTTCTTGTGTCGCATAGGCCAGCAGGAGACGCCCGGATAACATCACTGCGGCGACTGCCGCGTTGTTGTTGTGGACACGGCGCTGCACGCGTTGGCAGATTGCCCCGCCTGGGCAGCGCAGCGCCGTGAGTTGATCACGGTAGTCGGAATGGTTGCTCTCTCGTTCCCGGCCATGATTCAGTCTATGGTCCAGAGCAGGAGTTCGTGAAACGCTGTCGCCTTCTGTGAGAAAGTAATTTCCATCAAGGAGGCGGGGGAGCGGGATAGGGAGCGCTTGAACTCTCTCCCAACCGCATAACCGAGCGCCAGAGGGCCATAGACAAACTCCAGCCATCATAAGGTTGTATCTAGGAATAATGGGCTTCGTGGGCCTGCCCAGCACCCGATCAGTTGCAGGTCCGAAAGGCGTCGTGGGTGTTACCACGCGCGCCTCTCAGTTGTGTAGTCTTAAGCCGTAGAGATGAAATTTATATCCTAATAAGGATTGGTGGCATTGGGTAGTGGCCTGTGAAAAATCTAGATGGCATGTGAAAGTGATTCGCCCGGCCCCGCCGTCTCTGGTTATGTTTAGGAACAATGTGGTAGGTTTAGTCGGTATGACCGGAATGTCGCCATCCTTCACCGGGTGAGCTCGCAATAACCTCTCCGTTGTCTCGCGAGAGGTATGGGTCAATGCATTCTCTCTAATAGAGTTTCTGCCCCTCTAATAGCTGCCTGTCACTGGGCTTGTTCTTATAAATGGAACTGCGTTTGAAGGAGCGTCTCTTAGCTGTTAAAGCTGTCTAGGATTGAATTTGTTCATTTAAACGGCGTTGCGTTTGATGAGACATCTCAGTTGCTCTTAAAGCTGCTTGGCGTTCAACTTCTTTGGCGTTCATCTAAACGAATCTGCGTTTGAAGGCAGCATTTCATTAGCTCTCAAGACTCTATGGTGTTCGGCTTGTTGATGCAACCACAATTGTGCGGGTGGCTTGGTCATCCAGTTTTTTCCTGGCTTTGAGAAAATATCTCATCAGCTCTTAAAACAGTTAGTCGCTGCCTCCTTAATTCAGTATGAACGAATGATTCTTGGGATCGACCAATTTTAGTTAGGTAGTAAAAATTAAAACGGAGAAACTAACTTAAAGATAAAAATTTACCGAAAATAAAAATCAGTTGTGACAAATTGAATTGGAAGTAAGATAAAGAACTTAAAAATAATAAATAATAAACTATCATTCAAAGAAAAAATAAATAAACTGCAAATGTAAAACAATTCCAATATTGTTAGGAATCAGAAGTGAAACAGCCTAAAAAGAAAATAATATACGTACTTTCATTGTTAAATAAGTATTCAATTTTGCAGGATTTAAACATTATAGGCCTATGTCTACAATGTTGCCTGGGCTCGAATTTTGCGTACCTCACAACGACTGTTGGCATAGGCACAAAGTTTGCATAGCACACATTGAAAACCAGGTCATCCTTCCGATGAACACGTGGTGGCTGTTAGTTATCATTGTTAATCTTGGTCTGCTCAATTCACGTGTAACCATTCGGCCGTCGTCTATCTTCTCCTTAAACCAATGGATTACACAAAGCTCGCTTGAATAAAAAAAAAAAATTATGATTATTTATAGACCTGAAGATTGTATCGCCCTTACCTCCTTAGTAGCCACACTCGATACTTCAGTACTCATAGCATCTGGTGTCACTATTACCTGTGAACGGTCCTCCAAAACTTTCAACCGTGAGATAATAGTCTCAAACGATTGACGGACGGTAGCAAAAATAAGACTCCGTAAACTCGAATGGCTTCGCAGATCGCGGAACGCTTGCGATCTTGAGACGTAAGAACTCAACTTCTGCCACAATTAAGCCTATTACATGACAGGCTCGCGTAGGTTGTCCTAACCTTAAAAGAGAACGATGTGATAAACATTTATTTTGTAAATGCCTGTACCTAGTTCTTTTACTTGTGAGCAAAGGAATCTTTATCCCACTTCCGATTTTAGGAATCAGAAGTTAAACACCATAATAAAAGAAATTACTAATGTAAAGTACATTGTTAAATAATCATTCAATTTTGCAGGATGGTTATTGTTACCGTTAATTAAAGAAATACATTAACAAATAAAGTTAAACATAATAATTGATATCACCCAACAACTATCACACAGCACGTCCGATTCATGCACCGCTCGATGTTAAAGTGATTTGATGCGCGCTGAACACGTTTTTATAACTCGCTCGATCGGATGGTTCGTGAAGTCACTTGTTTACGACGCCTTTCATAACCAACAATAATTTTAGAAAAGTAGTAACTATAGTAACTAGTAAAGATAAATAAACTGATAGAAATAAATATTTATAAACTAATGAATCGAAAGCATGTATTTATATTGCCTATCAATCGGACCCGCAACTTTCTTTCTACAAAATTTTTTCTTTCGCTATCTATCGGATTATGGACTAATTAATTTTAGTTAGTACATTCAACATCTCAAATTGATATTGCGTTTCTGTGCCATCTATCGGGTTATTATAATACTTTAGTATTAAAATAACTCGATATATGGTATTAAAGGCACTTCAGTATAAAATTATATTTTTATTTGATTTCAACACTGTATAATACCAAACTTCTTTTGACAACTTTGTTAATTACCTTAACTAAGTGAACAGACATAGTCTAATTAGCTCAATATAATCAATTTGAGCTAGCTGTGCCTTACTTAATCTATCTCGGGAACAGATTTTTATTTGGTATATCAGATTTCTACCGGGATACAGAAGACCTTTTTTTGTACTCCAGGCATCACGTAGGCCGAGTCGTTATAGCGGACGACCATCTAAAAGTTATTTTATATCCCTCGGGAATAGTAGTTATTTTCTGGATTAAAGGTACCCTATGTCCTTTCCTGTACCCCTGACAACGTGTGTGCAAAATTTGATGATGATCGGTTCAGTAGTTAATAAAAAAATTCACGTTCGCTTTTATAATATTAGTTTTTTTTTTTTATTGCCTTTGGGGGCAGACGTGCTAGTGGCTCACCTGATGGAAAGTGGTAACCACTGCTCATGGACTTCAGCAATGTCAGGACACAGCAAAGCCGCTGCCTACCGTGAAAGAAGAACTCTCTTTAAACCTCGATTTATTCATGGTACATATTTTGAATACTGCATTTTTTGTAACTTACGCGTAAGGAACTTGATACTTAATGTGTTTGTTTCTAAGTTCCTATGCTAACATTTAATTTTTTACTAGCAAAAAAATTATAGTATTGAGAGCATTTTTTAAGACATCTTTCGCACTTGAAATAATTTCCGTGTCGCAGGCGACTTTATAAACAATCAAACAACCGACACAAAGAAAACCCAGACTCAGGACAACCGATTGTGGATCACACAAATGTTTGTCCAATTTGGGGACCGAACCCACAACACTCGTTGCGGCGGCAGTGGCGTGACCACTTAAGCCACAACGCCATTCGTGCAGTCATATTTAATTTACATTAATACTAGTGATGTGCGAATATCGATTTTTGAAATACATTCGAATATCTCGAACGACTCGAAAATGCGATAAGCGATATTCGAAGACATTATTTGTTGAATAATTAGGCTACGAGCCCGTACGCCCCTTGACTTTCGCGCCTTTCATTAAGTCGACAGAGGCTCCTATTGATGGATTTAAGAAGAAACCTAACAAATACCTACTAGGGCGCGAACCTTGAGAGGCGAACGAGCTCGTAACTAATAATTATACCTTAGCATCTAGGTAAGTATTTGAGTGGCACCTCAGATGACCATTTTTTACGAAAAGAATTGGTATTGCTATTCAACGTGGTAATGCTGCCAGTCTTCTGTTCACATTGCCAATTGACAGGGATGCAGAGAAAATCTAAGACGATTTTTAATTATGTTCTTTGTTTATTTAATATCATCAGCACGTGATTATATAAATAAATTTTAGTGCATTAGCATAACCTTAACTAATATACAGTAACAAATCACATTTCCCAGAGGGCACTTGGATATACAAGTTATGACAAATTAAAATCATCACTACAAGCCACAACTAATTGAGTTATTAAGCTTTCTTATCAATCATGATCGCGATTAGACTAAATTGAATATGATTTGAACAAGGAGTGGTGATGCATAGGTAACCATTCAAATATGGAGCGCCGACCATTTCAAATTTTTATGTTATATAAAATATGCTAACTTTTATAACTACAGAGTAGAAACGTTCAATAATTTACTGTATCTAGATATACTAACACATGAACATGCATATTTTCTTAACAGTAATTTAAACCTTAAAAATGACTACACTATGTTTGATAGATATACAGGCATAAGAACCATTTTTAAAGATATAATGAACATGATAAATGACTCAAATTATTCTAATTATATTGATATATGGATTGAAACTGACATCAACAAAGAGATAATGTCCAGTAATGACCTTTTTCGTAACTAATCACCTTTATGTAATGCACCAAAATATAGCTGGACTATTAAAATTACTGAACATTTTATGATAGAAGGCTGTGAAACACAACTAAATATACCTAACTATTGTCTAGCTGCCCTTTACAGCAGGAAGAAGACTAAGAGAGGTGGAGCATGCATTTTGGTTAGAAATGGATATAAATGGAAGGAACTACAAATAATATCCAATATGGCAATGTCAGAAACTTTCGAATGCTGCGCTATTGAACTCGTCAAATATAGTATTGCTATTATCTGTGTTTATAGAAAATATTAATAAAAAAATATTAATAATAAAAAAATATTATTAATATATTATTATAGAGTACCTAATTTAAAGAATATTAATGACTTCTTTGGTAAATTAGAAATCGTTTTGCGAACAGTAGCCTCTAAACGATACAAAAATATTATTCTAGCCGGTGATTTCAACATCGATATGTTGAAATCAAGCTATCCATCAGTAGAATTTGAATGCATTTTATTAAACTTTAACTTGAAATTAGCAGTCAATAAACCTACGCGAATTGTGAGCCAAACATGCATCGATAACTTTGCACATAATTTTAATAAGAAGTGTTAATACAGAAATATTGGAATTTACTTTATCCGATCATACAGCCCAATTATTAAAATGCCCCGTTGATAAAATATGTGTTATTGATAAGTACCAAACAGCTAGGCGAAATTATAATAGTCAAAATTTGACAAAGTTTAAATACTGTATGAGTAAATTGAGTTTTTCTGAATGTTTTGAAGCTGATGACCCTAATAAAGCGTATAATATTTTTATAGACTCCTTTAAACTAAATTACGACCTATGTTTTCCAAAATGTAAAATTTATATTAATCTGATAAAGAGACCGAAATTGGTATCACGAAGGATTCAGATATGCAGCAAGAAGAAAATACTACTCTTATGGATGCATAGGCTGAAACCCGATGCATATAGTAAAACACGTTTTCTTAATTACTCTAAACTGTTTAAAAAGATTGTTCGCCTTACTCAGCGTTCACAAAATATTTATAAAATTAAAACATCTACTAATAAAAGTAAAACAACTTGGCAAATAATAAACCAAACTAAATTTAATGTTCCAAAAAACCATATTAATAAAATTAAAACAGATAATACTTATATAGAAAATCCAAAACAAATAGCAAATTCGTTTAATAATTATTTCATTGACAAAATACAACCCACAATTCAATTACAACATAAAAAGGGGTTACATCTTATTATCCCCAGAACAAATTCAATGTTTATGGCTCCTTGTTTACCTCAAGACGTACTAAAAATCATACAAACCCTAAGAAACACAAACAGTGTGGGATATGACGATATCTCTACCAAAGTAATAAAAGCTGCAGCACAGGAAATATGCATTCCCTTTTGTCACATTACGAATTTGTGTCAGTGACGGTAAATTCCCCGAGGCATTAAAACTATCCATAGTTAAACCACTGTTCAAAAAAGAAAACAGAAAGCTAATGCAACACCATAGATCGATCTCACTAATACCAATTTTTTCTAAAATCTTAGAGAAATTTTCCACAGAACATTATACAAATATATAGACAATAATAAAATATTCTCAAAATCACAATTTGGTTTTCGTGAAAACACGTCTATTAATATGGCAATTTACAATTTTCTCCATACAGTAATGACAAATGTGGTTAAGACAGTGCCTATATGTGCTGTGTTTTGTGATATGACGCAAGCGTTTGATTACGTTCAACATAACATACTAACTGAAAAACTTAATACATATGGCTTGAGAGGTAATGTACTGAGTCTGATAAAATCGTACTTGTCTAACAGAAAACAACGAACTGAGATTACCAGAATTAACACTATTACAAAACTGGAGGATATTTATGCATCAAAAGAACGTCACGTTATTTTCGGTGTACCTCAAGTTAGTGTTCTGGGACCGCTGCTTTTTACTTTATATATTAATGACTTGCCAAAATCAATAGGTACCACATCCGATGACTCTTTTTGCAGATGACAGCACTGTAACAATTTCTTGCAATAAAAATGACATGATACAATATAAACTTGACATTGATAATTTCTTGACATTAATAATGAAATGGTTAATGGAACATTAATAATTTAAAAATGAAAAAAACTAAAATGTGCTGGCTAAATGCACTTTAGCCAGCGTTCAAAATAAGTAGACCCAAACATACAACTTAACGACAAAACAATTGAAAATGTAAACACGTCTATATTTAGACTAAAGACTACAGACAGCTGCAAAAGTTATTTCCAAAAATTTTAAATCCTAAGCTTACCATCTTTGTACATTTTGGAAATTGCAATGTTTGTCAAATTAAACTTCACTCTTTTTCCATGCCTAGAAGACACAGTCTCGCGTAACAGGCGCGATAATAGTAGACTTCGACTACATAGAGCTACAACTGCACTTATGCGCAAAAGTATATTTTGCATGGCACCAATCATATTTAATAAGTTACCACAGCATTGGAAAACATTAAACAATAATGCATTTAAAAATCAACTGAAGGACTTTTTTACGAGTAAAGCCTATATTATGCTGTTACAGAATATCTAATGGATAATATATCTTAATTATATAAAATTGCTTCAGTAAGACATGAATTTATTGATGTTACGTATATTTAAACCATTTTGACCATTGTCTATTTATATTCTTTGCCAAATAATTTATTGTTATTCACTATTTATTTGACATATCCAATTTATTATCTTATAATTTATCAATTGCCTAATACCTTTGACATTACTTAATTTATTTTCATTAGTACTTTCTAATATATTATATTAGAAAATACCTGGCCCTTTGGGAAGCTTACACGGAAACATGGGTTCAACGTGAAGAGGCCCTTCGAGAGTTTTAATCAAAGGTGGGATGGAACACCTACAGCGGCACTAGCAGCAGCAGGCGTAGGACTATTGCTACGTATGGATTCTAATATATTATTATTATTATATTTTTCTAGTACTAATCAATGCTAGTTTTTTCAAGCCGTAATGTAATGCTGTTTTGTGTAAACTGCTTCTGCCTGTACTATTCAACAGCTACGTTTAAATCCTACGTAATAAGATACGAGTCCATAACCTTAATTAAAAGCTAATATAACTTTGACTTACCAACTTATTCTGCAAAAGATTCCTCAGCGCCTTAATTTTCTTCAAGTACCGTAGTATAATTATTATATGCAATATAGTCTTGAAACTACGATTTTAAGCAGATAATATTTCGGTCTAAACACGGTCAAGTGAAAAAGTGAAAAAGAAACCGGTAGCTCGGTTGTTTATTGGAGTTTTATTGGACTGACTAGGTTTTAATTATATTTAAACCCATCAGTTTTCCGACTTGAAGACACTCTGAGTACAAATTTAGCTTAGCTAGAGAATATAAAATAATATCAACTACTCTAATGAGCAGCGATAGCTCAGTGGAAAGACCAACAGACTGCAATGCAGAGGGTCTCGGGTTCGAACCCACGTCGCGCACCACTGACTTTCGGAAGTTATATGACTTTTCGAAATTATGTGCGTATTGGTTGACAATTATCGCCTGCTCCATGCCTCGGAGAGCACGTTAAGCCGTCGGTCCCGACTGCCATGAACATCTATGGCAGTCATTATTGGGGAAGTCGACACAAAAGATCCCACAGGGTCGAAGTGTCGCCGATCTGTACTGACTGGCCCTCGCACAAGATAAGATAAGATAACTACTCCAATAATCCCTCGGAAATAGAACTTATTACTGGATGAAAGGACCCCATGTCATTTTCTGCAGCCCTAACAAAGTGTAATTTTATGATGATCGATCTATTAGTTAAGGCGTGAAAGCTTACCAAAAATCCTCAAATTCGCATTTACTGAAGATATATTATATTCGTCAATAATTTTGTCGCCGAAATCCGGTGCGAAATGATTAGACCATATAAACTATTTCTACTCCTGTGAAAGAGGAAAAGCAAAGAAATACATTCTCATGCAGTTATTTGGTTTTATTGTTACAAAAGAAATGACGGATGTCTATAATGTTCTCATCCTAATTGTTACTCTTAATGAAATCATTGTTGATATAGACATGTAATGTAATCATTCATAGGTGTGATGCAAATATAAACGATATTCAATGGTCTATAAAATTTTAAGATTAGTCGCTCCATAGTTTTAGTCCAAGCAACACCACGAAGTGAATACGGACGATACATACATACATATATCACTTGCATCTTTTGAAAAGGATATTATACAGAGCTATAATTATAACAGTGATATTTCACTAATTTAAATAAAGTGAATAAATTATTTATAATCAATAAAAATGGTTGTAGCTGGATTGTAAGTAAACATTTTTATTATTACATTGATTTTTCTATATCGATTAATTTTGTGGGAAGGGTTTTGAGTTTCAATCAAATCCACCAAGATTTCTGACTATTTTTTTTTTGATAACTAATGCTTTACTAAAATCTTAATAACTCAGATAGATTTTAATCTGTTATGTGAATTTTCCCTCTTAGCATTGCCCAGCATGGTTATGGATCACGACACAACATGAATTATTACTTGGCATAGTAGCATACAAACAGACAAGACTATTATTTTCAACAAATTGCTAGTATTTTTTTATTTAATAATATACTTGATACTTAAAATTCTTTGTTCAGTATCTTTAATCAATTTCGCAAAACATCAGATGCAATTATAGTAGGTAATCAATTAATTTGGTACCCTAATTAAAAAACCTGGTGGTCTTCGATAGACCAATCATAAAAGGTTATATTAAATTCATTTAAGATCAATACAAATTGGTTTTGATTTCACTAATGGTAAACTAGGTTTGAAAAGAAATTAAAATATATTTGCTTAAGAAAATTCATCATCCAGTATCCAATCAATAAAAATTTGACTACTGGTTTATACCAACAACAAAATATATCCCCAAGCCCTGCATCACCAATTTTACCATCAATCTCCTTTGTTATGACCATAACCTGTGATCTTAAGACTGAAGTTTGTGGTCCCGACGATGAAGTTTGTGGATCTGACAAATTAATTTGTCTTCATCTATTGCTTGTGATTAATCTTCTTGCTAAATATAATTTGGTGAAAGTAAATCTGTAGTTTAGAAACTGAATTAAAAACCGAACGTAGTAACCTAACCATAGTCCACCACGCTGATTAAATCGGAATCCTTGTTTGGCTACGTCTTCAAATTGATCCTTAAGTAATTATTCTTTATTTAGGTACTATTGGTGTTCATTAATATAATATAAGGGATATAATATGTGAGAATATAGTAGGTATTTTAAAACGTTCTCTTTTTTCCAGTGCCTTCCCACCTATTGCGCTTATGATCGGCGTAGGCGTCTCATTATATTATTATCTCGTCTTTGTAATATCTAGGAACAATAATCTGAGGAACTTTAGAAATGTTACTATAAGAGGGTGAAGAGCCCAAACCATCAAAACTGTAGAATAGCTTTATTTAGAATCATGTGAAAAATGTTTGATTTGTTGCTGTATTATTATTAATTAAGTTTACGCGAATGTTTCACATTCAATAAAAATGTTTTAAAAGTTAGGTGCAGTGTATTTTACTTTTACCATGAATTGAGCACTGGATTTATCAAATATATGATTTAGTGGTTAATATGTATCTGTTCCTATTAAAAGGCTGATTATAAACCATAAGGCCTACCAGAGTAATAGTATAAGCTTATATAGCTTTGACTTGAGTAGGGTCCTTATGGGACAAAATATAGGGGAAAACTTTGTACACACCTCAAAAGTATAAGTTGCCAGAACTTCTAAATATTACAGTCGTGATAGGTCACTAGACGCCTAACATGTCTAACAAGACTGAGATTGAGGTCGACACGTGTACAGATTCTTTTATAAGGAATGGAAACTTTGTTCTTTATTAAAATACGGCAATACAGACGCATATAGAGACCCTGATGAATTTGTTACGTCCCGTGTCTCGACATCAAGTCAACAGCAAAAATTTACATAAAAATGCGTGTAACCAGATTTATATAACAGCAGCTAGCTAACTTGATCTTTGTCGATGTTGAAGTATTATTTTTACTCTAGTGCATAATTATTAATGTTATTAATAATGTGTAGATGTGCTTAAGTATAATTATATGCTTGCCTTTTTTATCGTCTAAAAGTTGATGAAATTTAATTGAAAGTGTTTTTGTATCTTCAGCTACTGTCATTAAAAATCAGGTTTCAAAAGTTTCAATGTGATATAATACGCAGAATCTAGCTAATCTACAACTAATAGTATATAATACAAGAAAGTGAAACTATTAGAAATATTAAACTGTAAAGAAAATGGTGACCTAAGTAAGTTTGACTTCTTAAGTCGTCATTTTCTTTAGCCTTTTGAAATAGATAAATTGAGTTAAATAGATTTAATAATACTAATCATATGTGACTTATTCGTACCCTACTGAACAGTTTTGTTCTACTACTTTCCATTACTCATTATTTAATATTTTTTACAATAATGCGAATATTGAAATTGGTTGCTCTAATCGCATTAAAGCTACACTCGTTCGCAGCAGAGTTGTAAACAAACAACACGGCGCGGAATGTGTCGTTCGAAAATCTCTTGCAATTTAAACATTGTTTATTTTGTGGTCGTATTTTGAATTTGTGTACAAAATGGTAGAACAATAGTTGTTTAGTATAATGTAAAGAAGAAATGGGTAAAAGTATATTAGTATTTTTCATTTAACCCTGAATAAATTATATTTAAATTGACTTTGTAAAAATAAGTAAAGTGTTTTAAAAATAAGTAATTTTTAAAAGGAGACCTTTTTTTTCAGCGCTCTTTTATCTATTGCCTTAATGGTCGGCGTATTTATGACAGGACATTATCTTGTCCGCTTGGATTCTAAGAACAATGCCATTACTATTGGAAACTTAACTGGACTAGGCTGAAGAAATACCCAGTTTTCTTTTAAACTCAAGGTTAAGTTAGTCTACATGTTTTATAACCATGTGCTACTAAAGAATGCTAACAGTCACTCAATTCTAACCTATAATTGGATGTTACGAATTGTTAGAAAATCTTGTTTTCTTAAATAAATCTGGTCAGTAATTAGTTTGCAAAAAGTTTGGCAATGAATATAAAAGTTTTGCTATGCTCAGAATTCATATTTTGAGTAAACAAACAAAATAAATCTTATCGAAACCATAGTTCCTTTTTTATCGTTTACATTCAATAGTTTAAAGAACTTTGCGTAAATCAAAAGACTGGTAATGGACAGAGAAAGATAAGATTTTTATTAAATTATCCTATAATCCAAAACTAAATTAAAACTCTAATATAACTCATAACCAACCAATAAGTATGTGTATGCTTGAGATCAAAAACAAATATATGTGATTTAATGAAGATAGCTGGAGATATACAAATATTACGAATTAAGTCGATTTTATTGCGCAATAATGCGTGTGATCAATTAAAAAATGTATAATTATATATTAAAATGTTATAAATAGAAGATATTGTAAATGTTTCATTATATAGTAATGCATCAGATATTTGGTAAGTAATTAAAATCGGGAACAAAATGGCACTTTGACAATCATATGTACTAATTCTAAATCAATTTTAATAATTTCGAAACCTGATTCCAAGAACTAAAGGCTTTAGTCTGATGCATTGCTAAAATTGTGATTATGTAATTGCATTGAGATGTTACTTGTAGTGACTGAAGCTAAGCAGCGCTATTATATTGTTGCTTATTCAGTGTAGTCGCCGAATCAGGCGTTTCGATATCGCTGTCGAATTCGAAAATGCGCTGCAGCCTCGATATTCGATTTCGAATTCACTGAGTTCAGATATTGTGTACTATGCTTGTTTTGCTTCTAAGCCGGAACATAGTGGTGTCATATTTATATATTAACTACTGTTAGCATTATAATAATATTTCGATGTAAGCATTTTATGATCAAAATGGTTTTTCTTAGAAATATTTAATGTTGGGTAAAATATATTATTTTTGTAATATAGTAAATTAGAATTATCAACTCCTACTGTAGTAGAACTTAAGTAAGAAATAGTTTGAGTATGTCTTATCATTGTCAATATTATATGTTTGGAAATGCAAAATAAACTTGAAACAATATTCTTATTTTGTTTAACTGAAAATAAATATTAGAGTTTCATCCTTAAATCATTATAACAAAATGATCAAAGTCAAAGAGAATTGATCACTTTTACTTTTGATCTGGTATTTTCTTAGAAGAATACCTCTGATCATGATAAATTGAACAGTAATTATTTCTAATTCTTGATAGTACACTAATAGAGTACTTATAGGCCACATCACAATAAGTTGTAGTAGATAATAATGGCACCGGGTACGCCACGATTGTGGCGGTAAGTCCCGTGTTTGAGGAATGGCTGGAGAGGTGGCATGGCGCCCTCACCTTCCAGCTGACACAGGTAATGACTGGCCATGGTTGTTTTGCCCAGTTCCTGTGTCGCATAGACCGGCAAGAGACGCCCGGTTGTCACCACTGCGGTGACTGCCATGACGTTGTTGTGGACACGGCGCTGCACACTTTGGCGGATTGCTCCGCCTGGGCATCGCAGCGCCGTGAGTTGATCGCGGCAGTTGGATCGGTTGCCCTCTCGCTCCCGGCCGTAGTTCAGTCTATGGTCCGGAGTGAGAGGTCGTGGAGCGCCGTCGCCTACTTCTGTGAGGAAGTGATTTCAGCCACCCTGAGGATTGACCTGGGGGTGGTGGGCTTCGTGGGCCTGCCCGCCATCCGATAAGCACCAGGTCCGAGAGGCGGCGTGCGTGTTCCCACGCGCGACTCTGTATCGTGTGTCCGTCCCGCTCTCAGGGGGACAGTAAAATTAGTGGTTGTAAATTTGTGTAGTGGCCTGCCGTTTCATACGGCGGGCCGAAACCTCGGCGGGGTCGCGATTGCATGTAAAAGCGATTCGCGAGGCCCCGCCGATTGCGGTTATGTCGAGAAACACCGTGGTAGGTTTAGTCGGTATTACCGGGATGTCACTCACCATCTTTCCCCGGTGAGTCCGACATAACCTCTCCGTCGCCCTGCGGAGCGGTATGTGTCAAAGCATTCCCCCACGATAAAAAAAAGAAAAAAGATAATACCTAATGGCACAAGTCTTCTAGACTATCACAATCTTTTTTTTTATTTAATTAATTTTAATTTAGGTGTGTCCATTTTAATCCAAACGTTGCGTTGAATGTTTCTCATCGTCATATAGAATCCACTGTTCATCCCAAATTACAATGCGATTCAGAATCCTACATTTAGGTACTAACATAAAGAGTTAAGGTAGAATTTAACACGAAGGTATTTGTTGTATTTCTGTTAGTTCTTGCGACATCTATTTGCTTCTTTACCCTTCCATTTTTTTGTAAAAATGTTGAAGTCTATCACTATTTTTGACAATGTAATGATAAATATACTACCACAATGTCTTTTAACTTTCGAATATTGATAGTAGTATTACTACGAAGACTACCTCAGGGTGCAAGCTTTAGATCAAAATTAACAGAATTTTAGTGATCAAAGCAGAATCACTTCAATGACTGATTTCAATTCTTGACTACACGGATGGCGATGGTCCAGGTGGTTGCTTCGCCACTACTGCTGTGCCGAGTGTTGTGTGGATTTAAATCCCACACGGGACAAAACTTTGTGTGATGCATAAATGGTTGTTCTGAGTCTAAGTGTTCTTTGTGTCTGTTATTTGAATGTTAGTAAAGTCCCCCGTGACAGGATACTTCCTAGTGCGATGATCATACTTCCTAGATGTCTTTCTAAAAATGAAATAGGAACTAAAAATAATTTTGGAATGCTTTCACTCAGAATATTTAAAACCGTATAAAAAAAATATTATACGTTAATTTGCAGATTATATATTACATTTTAAAAATGAAATCAAAAAAAATTTCATCTTAATATGACATAATGTCGGCATACCAAAATTCTTCAATAATAAAGGAGTTTTAAAAAGGAATAATAATATTTTAAATACTTAAAATCGTTACCAGGCGTAGTTCTAAAAAGTAATTATATTTTAAATTTAATCTTTTACAGTAAAGCTTAAAGCAATAATTATAAACTAGAAGTTTATAACTAGGACAAAATGTTTGATAAGATTTCTTATAAGTTAAATTTAAACTAAACTTGTACGATCATGTTTAAAAAAAGGACTATAAGGATTTCTGGCCGAACCATGGTACCCTAAAACCATTTCACAATCACATTCTTTTGAAAACTACAAAAATGTAGGATTAATTTTGGTAGCAGACAGCTAAAAGCTCCCTAAAACAGGTTTAAAAATTGCCAAATCTGTGCGAATTTTTTCAGTCTGAGCTATGAAAGTGTGGTATTTAAACGACAGTTTAGCTTTTGTATTTTTTATTCGAGCACCTTGATGAAACTATGGCGTTACGGTTAGTTCACACAGAATATAGTTTTAACGGATCCGTCGCTACTGGATGGAATATTCACACCGCGTTTCCAGGACCGTTTTTAACGGATCTTTCACTACTGTAATGGTAATGGTGGTAATGTTCACACCGCATTTACATGACTGGAATGATACAAGGATGGACTTTCTCGTGTATTGGTATCATCGTCGACTGCATAGGTGGAAGCGCCGACGTTATTGGCAGCATCCACTTTTAAGGCAAAGATTTCCTGAAGATGCCTGTAATCTTGTGAGTCATCTGCAAGAGATCCGATAAAACGGATCAGTCTTTTAATACTGTTGTGTGTAGGAACTCGCTTTTACAACTACATACGCCATCGCCGAAAAAAATGTATACGATAAAACGGGCCTGTAAAAGGTACCGCTGTGTGCAGTTCTATGTAATAGAGTGCTCGATCTAGATATATGTTATTTATTATCCATTAATAATGTTTCAGTAATAGCATAAGCCTTATTGTATCCGGTACTCATGTCTTTGACCACATTTTGGCTGCTATTATTATTATTCATTTATTTTCAGATTGTTGGGTCCATAGGATTAGTGTTACAAAAGCAACTTATTATTTATTGTTTGTAAACATACATAAAATAAATACAAATGACAATAAAACACAGATAAACACAAATCAAGGGACACTCAGACAGATATAACAAACAATATTATCCATCTATTTCCTAATTGAGTGTGCAGTCGCACCCAACGGCTGAGCATCTGACAGTCCCACCGATTTGTCAATGCTCTTAGCATGCTGTTGGAGCTGGCGCATGTTCGGTATCGGAGTGAGGCGCTTTGCTTCCGGATTATGGCATAGAAGTCATCAACCCTCGCGTTGGCAAACATGCATGATGCGCTACAAGATCGCAGCAGCCCCACAAGCATCCTGAAAGCATTGTTATACTGTATGCGCAGAGCGTTGTATGCCTTCTGTGTATATTTGACCCACAGACTGCAAGTGTAGAAATTTTGGCAGTAGGCTCGGGAGTCATTTTGACTTCGCACGTACATCGTGCAAATCTGCGGGCTAACATATTACTTTGGACACACAGCGCCCTGCGCTCCCTCTCTATGTCTAGGTCGTCACATAGATCCTCGGTGACCCAGTGTCCCAGGTACTTAAATTTTGTGACCCGCTTCAGCGGTGTCCTTGCTAGTGAGGCGTGCGGTACAATAAAGTGACTTTTGGCACCGACTTTAAAAACAAGCAACTCACTTTTACTCACGTTGTACCTGAGCCCAATCCTCATACAACTTCAACAGCCTTCTCACTGAGCTGATTGATGGTCCCAGCAAGACCATGTCGTCCGCATAGCTGATGTTGTTCATAGCAACACCACCAACATGACAGCCGATACCGGCGTTGCTGAGCCCAACAATCAGCTGATTTATATACAGATTAAAGAGGTGAGGTGAGGTATTTCCCCCCTGCCTCACCACACATTTCAACCTGTATTCTTCAGACATGGCACCTGCCCATCTAACGGTATTTATTTGATTAGCGTACCAAAACTGTAATATACTTATTATGCCGGCGTCTACCTCACTCATAAGACACAAGGTCAAGAGGATAGGATAAGATAGGAGAGGTCCAAGAAACACGCATTAACCGGAGTTTTTCTATCCGTGTAGTACCGGATAGTCCGCTTGAGACACATAATTGCACTTTCTGTCGACAAACGGGGTCTAAAGCCAAACTGCGCGTCCTGCAAAATTATTCTAGGGGCCATGTATGTACCCAGCAGACTATCCAGCACCTTGGCTATAATGGTTGCTAAAGATATGGGCCTATAGTTGGTGGGATCAGCTGCATCACCGGTTTTGTTCTTTAGAATAGGTACGACAACAGTTTTCATAAAAGATTTAGGCAGATACGAATGGCTTATACATAGACTAATAAACATAGCCAATACTCTTGGCAAATGTGAACCTGCATACTTGAGGTGTTCAACACTGAGGTGATCATGTCCAGGAGACTTACCTCTAGTCATCTTTTTAAGTACTTCTTCGACTTTTTTAGCAGAGAACATTACTCCCAGGTTCATGTTCATGTCAGCACCAGGCACCGGCTGCGTTACATCAACCAAGGACTCCGTCAAGGGCATCACTTTAAACTGGTTTAGAAACACATTTGCAATATTTGTAGGGTCATGCATACCACCAACACTTACGGGGAGGCTGGACCTAGGGTTTAACTTATTTGTGTTTTTCCAAAAGTTGCCAAAGTCCTTAGATTTATGATTTTCAGCAATAATATCTAGTTGTATTTGTTTTTCATTTTGTCGACATATCTTTAATTTTCCTTTAAATTTTTTCTTGTATTACGCATTGTATCAAATTCATTGCCCGTATCCGTTTACCACATAATTGCCATATTTTAAAAGCGTGTCGAGCCTCCTCGTAAAATTTTTTTTACATGTTTATTCCATCCCAGTAATGGTTTATATTTTCTGGGCTTTAAAGTCTTACCCTTAGTCTAAAGCTTAAAGTCAGCACAGTATCTGAACTCAGATGGAAAAACTATTACTCGCAGGCCAATATTACACATTTCCTTATATATATATCTGATATGAAACACGCTGCCTCCAGATAATATTATTATAGGAAGGTGTAGGTAGATATGAATCACACTAAGTTAATCCAAGGCTGGGTGTTCTTTATGTCCGTTGTTTGAATATTTGTTTTCCGTGATACACGAATTATTCCTAGAGTGGGAGTTTTCATTTATAAAGAAAAATATTAAGCAGTTATATTCCGATTGGAATTGGTTTTCAAGCAAAAATTCTTTGTGAATCAGTTGTATTTAACCCCCGACGCAAAAACGACGGGGTGTTATAAGTTTGACGTGGCTGTGTGTGTATGTGTGTGTGTGTGTGTGTGTGTGTGTGTGTGTCTGTGGCATCGTAGCGTTCGGAAGCTAGGATGAACCGATTTTAATTCTGTTTTTTGTTTTAGAAAGGTGAATAAATCGGGCGTTTTCTTAGTTATGTTTGATGAAAATTGGTCCAAGATGGGCTCCGCCACAAAATAGCGGATTACATATTATTTCACATAGTAAAATACTATACACTATGATAAGTTTCAAATCCAAGATGGCCGCCACCACAAAATGGCGAAGTCAATTTTTTTCACATTTTCTTATCTTATCAATATGAAATGAATGAAAAATCAAATGAATTTTTATTATATATATATATATATATATATATATATATATATATATAATTATATCTACATGTATAACGAAAATAATGTTTATAGATTTCTCCTTATATTAAAAAAGTAACACAAAGCAAAGGACTTGCTTACGGAAAGACTATGGACGCCAAGAACTCTAGAGTATAATTCTACTCTTTGTTTAAGCCTACATACTCATAGTAACCCTGGATTTGCCAGGTCATTAAGATACATACTGTAGTTACGAAGATCTCAATACCATATCCAATGTTATCATGCTGCACTTTTCTGTATGGCTATATATAAAAAATGAGACGAGAGAAAAAAACATAAAGGAGCTATTATATATTAAAATGTTTTAAATCTATCTGACACACACTGCGGCTGCGGCAATATGTTGCAAAAAATTACATTAGTAATGTCAATTTATATCAGCAAATATGTGTCGAAATTAATTTCTCACTTTGAATTTCAATTACTATAATATTCAGAGTAAAATTTTAAAGCATGTTCGAGTAATTTACCAAAATTCAATTTATTAGACGACAACGCCTGATACTTCGCTTCGTAATAAATGTTCTCTGAGATTGTAACGCTTAGCACCATTCCACGGAATTACCGGAAAGCAACGTACCGATTTCATTCCAATTACTCTAGAGATGGCGGTTGTATTGCGCTAAAATATTGTCAACATGTTGCATAAGTATGAAATAATTGAATTAAGTTACACGTAGGAATTCATTAATATTTCTAATCCACGAAATGTCCTTAATGTAATTATACTTTATTATTGAAAGGAAATCATTCTTAATACTGGCGATATGCACATGTTGTGAAAAAACAAACAATTAAAAAATTATGACTTGTAATAATTGATTGTCGATTTATTTGTTGTCACTAATGATATTATACAAATAATACTATAATATTCGAATGTACGATCTAGGTTAGGCGCTATTACTTAGGCCTTAATTGCAGTTTAATGATACGACGTCCTCGATTTTTATTCGAATCTTGGTACATCAGCGCTTGCAATATACCAAATAAGCATAAGAAGCTTATTGTTTCCTTTGTATAATCAGTAAGGGCACAATCGTTTCACATATTGTCAGTAAGTAATGAAAATTAATGCACACGAAAAAACGATTATATTTGAATATAATCTTACTGTTCTTCGGCAGACCATATCTCCGGTTCTATTTAACATAATTAGATGACATAGCTTGAATTTTCAAGTTAAGGCAAGCCTAATAGGCTATATAGGATCATAATAATCTGGCCATGATATTGTGTCTGGCCACCAACAATAGGTTAAATGTAAAAGTCATGTCAAAACCCCTTCGGTATTTTTAAGTGATGCTGTTTACAGGTAAAAATTAAAAAGGAAAATTATTTTATGCTTAGACCTCTCCAAATAGGCATCAACTCCATTATTTTTTATAGTATTATCATATTTACATATATTTTATTTTAGTTTTCTTTAGTGTGCTTTTGGCTATTTATAAAATAGCGAATGAAAATAAACAATCAATTACCCTATCATATAAAAAAAATGCATCTGCTTATATATTCTAAGCCATTTTACACCGTTATTTATTATTATAAGGCTTAAAAAAATTATATCACAACTATATGAAGCTATTCGCCACCCTTGCTTTAGAATTCACTGTTAAAAGTTCCCTACACACCCTTAACGAGAGTGCAGTACTGAATGATTCCAACCAATTAAAGTTTAAAACTAATATTGGTTCGGTCTGACAGAACCATTTTAGTTAATTCAGTGATTCTGTTAGAGATGGTCAAATACAGAACGATCGAGGTGTCGATTCTGGTGTTTTCTGTTAATTTACTACCAATGGACGGCTATCTTTTAAATTAAAAAGCAATCAGTCAGTGTACTTTATTAACACACTAGATTTAATCTAGCTCCAGCATGCATTAATGAGGTATTCTACGATATAGCTGATATCTTTTTTTATAAATATTCATACAGTTTACTTTTATTTAAGTTACTATTAAAAATACATGTTATGGGCCATTACATTAACTCATTTAATGCTACGTACTAGAAGAGAGAACTAAACTAGAGTGCTTGTACCTAAACTCTGAGGTATGTGCGTATTGCAATAATGTGTGAGTGCAAAATTTGCAGTATTCATATTAAAACGTATAAATAGTACATATTTACTTAATGATATGGGCTAGCTTTATTCCAAAACTGGTGTGGTATGTTGTATGCCTAAAGTTTTGAGAAAACAAGCAAAAAACGTGCTATATCATATATATATTTTCTTATCTTATCCAGTCAGTGTAGACCGGCGACACTTCGACCCAGTGGGATCTTTAGTGTCGGCTCCGAGATCTATCCCTGAGCTATCCCTATGAATGTACTGCATCAGTCGCAGCGTACACTTCAGAGGGAGAAGCCTGAAATCTTCAGAGTTCGGATATGCCAATCCCATCCTTAGTCCAGCCAACGCGTCACATTCACACAGTATGTGTGATATGGACTCGTCCTGTTCACAACAGGCTCGGCAGATCGAATTGTTTGACAATCTCAATCTGCATAGGAAGTCGTTGGTGTCAAAATGACCAGTAAACTCCTGTGCGCAGTCGTATTTGGCCCTTGTTATACCCGCAGAACTTCCTCGGTGAAGCCCGTGGCTCTCTTATATAACTATTACTGGAAACACAGTGCAGTGTCCAGGCAGACCGGTGGCATGGACCAATGCGCTGTCAGAGCAGCAGCAACACATTTCTTGCTGGGTTACAGAGCTACACTCTTAGAGTCGTGATGGATCATACGCCGCAGTTATCTAGACTTACGATCAGGCGTATCATATGCAAGGCCTAGAGAAATGAAACAATTTTAAATAACAAAGCTCTTATTTAGGAATATCTTACATAATAAAGCTCTTACTTTTCAATATTTGTTTCTTTAGCAAAGTCTATTTTTCTCAGGAACGAGTAAATAATTAAATTCATCTACAGCCTTATAGTGCTGTGTAATTTAGACTAGTGTTAAATTTTAAGGTTTAATATATTTTCTTTTATATTTATCTGCGAAAACTTTTAATTGGACGTCTCCTATTACTTTATATATTAAACCAAGCTGATAGCTTTCTGGAGTAATAAAGTGAATATTAAAATTACTTCTAGTTTCTAAGTGTAGGTTTTTCGTCTGTAACTAATTAAATTAGTAGCTCTCTTTATTTTAGTTCTATTATTTTAGAGCAGAATATACAGATACCGTTTCAACTTTTCTCTACCATCTTTACTATTTTAGTCTATACTAATATTATAAAAAGGAAAGATTTGATTTTTGTTTGTTTGTAAGGGTTTAACTTAAAAACTACTTAACTTAATTTAAATTCTTTCAATTAGCTATATTATCAACGATTAAGCTATATTTTATGTTAAAAAACTACTGATCTTATCTTGTGTGGGGACCAGTCAGTACAGACCGGCGACACTTCGACCCAGTGGGATCTTTTATGTCAACTTCTCCAATAACGACTGCCATAGATGTTCATGGCAGCCGGCAAAAAAAAAGAAACTACTGATACTAACATAACCTAACCTACTTTGACACGAGCAAAAGCTAATAGAATCACTGAATTAACTAAAGTGTATGACATTAGTTTTAAGTAACAGCAGAATCGAGGCCATTGGTTAGTTCGGAATTTTAATTAGTTGAATCGAGTTCCCGCTACCGAACGCTTGCAAGCTTCGATTTATTGACATTAAATACTAGACCTCTAGAAGCTTTAATGCTACTAGAATGAAACATGACTAACATAAATATATTTATACTCGATTTTGTCTGCGATCCACATGGACGTTTGTTCTATTAAGTCATTTTGTATTTGTCTAGGAGAATTTCAAATAAGTCTGAAAAATATACGAAATTTAAAGTCTAGTCTTAATTTAAAACACTATATATACATTGCACCTTTTAAGTGAAAATGCTCTTAATTTTGTATCCTAATAATAATTTAATTCTCTTGTATTAATATCGTGAAACAAGAATTATAAAGTATACTGATTAGACTTAGCTAAATTCCTTTGTAATAAATTACAATAATTTTCTGATAATTTTACACACTATAAAGCGGTCTACATGTTAGTTGTTATACCTACATAATGCTCAGATTAGAATATTTTACTTATATGTAATTATAAAATATGTAAAGTGAAGATCTTTCGATATTTGTGACTCAGTCATCATGTGTAAAGATGATTCTTTCTTAGACGTGTCCATCTAAGACAAACACACTGTTAATTTTCGATAGGTATTCTATTTTCTTCTTCTGTGAAGACTAGAGCATACTGACTAACCCACATCGGTTGTCATAAATGACACGTTTGTGTTAATTCAACATCTGTTCTTGACAACCAGAACTCGTTAACTAAAGTTACGTTACAACTTATTACTCTAGTTCTACGCAAGGGAACGTTTGTCTACGCGATAAATGGAAACAGTTGTTGGTAACATAGCTAGTTCAGCAGTTATGATCAGTTTAAATTAAACTACTGTTTAGGTATTTTATAGCGGTCTCTTATATCATTTAAACCGTTTAAACGTATACTCTTTTTTTTCTGACAGATATCGTCACGGGAAGTTGTTTAAAATATAATGAACGAACGAAGGAAAGTATACCGAGGAATCATGCAGACTTCTCTGGTCTGAGAGGTCTTCACAATGTTCTCAAAGAAATGTAAAGTCTGCCAACCCACAGTTGGTTAGCGTGGTGGACTGTGGTCTAGCCCTTCCCACACTGAGAAGCGTATAGTGTCCTGGAAAAAACATCTCCAGGAATCTGATGTACGAAATCCTTTACATGGATATAATTTGCCGGCTTAAGAGTCGTAATACCTTTTTGAGATCTACAAAGTCCAGTCAAGATCCGCCAGAGACAACTAGGCTTAAAATTTGGCAGGAAAACGTTCCTCCGCCAATTGACTATTTAAAAGTTAGGAAAACGTACCACCTGGGTCGAAATTACCATGGCCAATATGGAAATCCCTTAATTGACTTCGTACCTACTCAAGTTGGTCGCTGTGGTTGCGATCTGGTAAAATAGGAAATCAGGGAACCTCACAAGGCACAGTGTGAATGTGGTGATCCCAATCAAACCATGTCGCACCGGTTGAAATTCCCGAATTATCCCTGTAGGTGCACCATGGAGGACTTGATGGACGCAACTGCTGATGCGATTGTCGTGGCTATACATTGGGCAGGACATATTTAAAATAATTGTACCATCGACTCAAGAAGAAGTAGACTGAGAAGAGGCCCGTGCCCAGCAGTTGGACAGTATAATATAGAGCTGATATTATAATAAAGCCATAAACAGAATTTTAATTTCCATTTAAGGAGCCCACTAGCCCGTCTCATACCATGACCGTGCTAGGAATGTTTCAGGCAAAAAAATATTCTTTGTAAGGAAATGTATAAGACTATGCCCATTAGACCGTTCCGTCACCAACCAGCAGTTCCTATAGCAGGGCGTATCGTGTTGCTTTTGGTGTCTGAGACATTCCTAACACGGTCATGGTATGAGACGGTGTAGTGGGCAGACTCCTTTATAGGTAACGCTTGCGTAACCGTAAGACAATATTCTGTTATGGTCGGGTTCATTTAAGTTATTAATAATAACTATGACAGACGTATACAATATTTTGGCATATTGGATGTACACATTCTTATTGTATACATTTTATTAAGAGAGAGTGTAAATCATTTGCATGCTGAGTGGGAATCAAACGGACAACACTCGGCGCACTGGCAGTGATGAGGTGACTACTTGAGCCACTGCGTCATCCTTGCAGTCAAACGAATTTAATTTGAAACGAATGCGTCTTAGTGCAGAGGAAACATATATTTTGCTTTTTAAAAGAAAGTCGTCAGATCATTCTGTCAAATTTCATTAAGAATATCTTTGTTAGCAAAGTAATCGACATAACGCAGATGACAATCCGACGTTAGTCTTTAAAAGTCGAAGATCTTATTAGCGTGTTTAGGTTATAAATAAATTTATTGTGTTTCTGTACGTATGTATGTCACTCAACTCCTGCTAAACGGTTGGGCCGATTTTAATAAATGCGTGTTCAAGTGGGTTTAGATTCACAATTGGACCCGGTAGGTACGATCGGTTTGTTCGAACAGGACAACGTCTTTTGGGGCAGTAGTTTTATTATGTATATCACCGTGTGAAGGGAAAACTTGGATGCTCAGGTTTCTCTTCACTTGTTAAACCTATTACGCTCAAAGGACTATGAGATGTAACATTGTAAAAGTCTATACGATGGTGATGAGAGTGTAATATGATAAGCTGAGCGACTAATAGTGCATCCGTACATCCATCCTCCAGTTTAATTAATCCATCATAGTAATAAGTAATAATTCATGATGTAACGTCCCTTACCTACTAACCAAAAAGGCCTAAGACGCTACCGTCAAATGCCCAAAAACATCTTCAAGGACCAGTACAAGACAGGTCTTGTCACCAATTCCGTGCATCTAGTTCTTGACGGGTTCCCTACATCAAGTACAGTGAAGTCACCATTTTTAAAATTGGTATCTGTACAATAAAGTTTCTTACTGCTTCCAATTTAATGAGTTGCTAATAATTAACTCGCTGAGGCTTACAGAGTAGCCGTCTACCATATCATTAGTATGGTATACAACATAAAAACATATACACCCAAGTGTATATCGACTTGTGTATGTATGTTCTAAGTACTGACGATGACGGCAAAAGTTTGCCTAAACTTTGAATTGCGTCTACCCCAAAATTTATATCTTACATTAGTTTTATATTAATATTTAATTTATTTAACAGTAATATTTGAGAGATTGTTCATATAATCACTGTTCAAAAACACAGAATAATTAGAGTTTTAGTTCATAAAATACTTTAACAATAATTTTATTAATGTTCAAGTATTTTATGAATCTATCTCGAAATCTCTTGTTTGTAAATTGTGGAACATGCGGTTTACTGTACTTTTTTATAAGTTAGTTGATAAGTATCAGTGCTTCAATATGTAATTAATATACAATTGTTTATTTCCCAAAATTTAAAACAAAACATTGATATTATACATTGTTGAATGTCCAGTTACTTATGTTGCTGACTATACCAGTGCTATACCTACCATAAATCAGTACCTATACTAAAGAATCCGTCCAGGCGTTGCAAAGATTAATTTACACATAAAGACATTCCGACTAAATTTAGCCGACCGACGCAAACCCGTCAGTGACAAGTAGGACACAGTATACATTGTAATTAAATGAACATGTGGATTGAGCCCACAGTAAAGCCGTTGCTGACTAAATTGTCTATTGTCGAGCACAAGACGACTGACCAATACCGATTGTCTCAATTCGATATACTTAAGGAAAAGTGTAGCAACGTGAGTTTATCGATAAAATCAGAAGCGGGCAAGCGGTCTCGCCCTGTCGTTACGGTAGTCCTGTGGGTGTTCGAATCCCACACGAAACAATTTGTTAAGATTGATTTTTATTGTTGTCTATCAAAACGACTTCACTCCGCCTGAAGTCTAGCAGTCGAATAGTTCACGAACAACCGAACGAACCTGTGGTGTGAGTGGTGCCGACGTCTCTAGTTTGAGGCCCCATGGAAGCGCTTTTACACGTAGTCGAATATAAAAGGAAACCCGTGTTCCGCACGAGAATTTTAAGTTTAATAGTTCGGCGATGACACATTTAGCTAAACTTTTCGGTTACGCGTTCTAATCGGCTCTACGGTGTAAAGGTTATATATGTTTTTGTATGATTCGCGTATGAAATTCACTTTTGAATCTGCAGAGAAAATGCTTTGTTTTCTAGCAGTAACCACAATCATAACAGATTATTACAGTAGTTACGGATGAAGGTACGTTAATGTTCGAGGTAAAAGTTTTTACAGAATAGCATAACTGATACAGTTTGTACTGGTACGAACACGTATGTGAGTATATTACGGGTTAAAGTATGAAATTGCCGATTTGTACAAAAAAATTGATACTCGTTTTTTTCTAAGATGTACCATATTTATTTAATCGAAAGCGTTTAATCCAAAAACGCACGGTGCGTTCATTAGCAGGCTCGTCTCCAAACGCAGCGGTGATATTGCGTGCCGTTTCTGCCATGTCAGTTCCGTGTCGGAACTTGTATTCAAAATGACAACTTGTATTCAATGATTTTCGAAGTATACATATTTCCTGTCTAAGCTAAATAAAAAAAAACAATTGAAAGTTGAAAATCATATGTCGCACATTTTTTAAAAGAAGAATCTTATGCGTATGATAAAAGATGAAGGTTTTATGTCAATTCAAAGTATCTATTAGTATATAACGGCAACTTCATACTTTAACCCCTATTATTTAGATTTCTTTTATAAGCATTTCCATGCCAAGATGGAATGTAAATTATTACATAGAGAAAAGACAATCTAAATCAAAGAGGAATGACGTGGTTTGTCAAGGTCGCAGGTTCAAGTCCTGGTTCATGGCTTGTATTTTTCATTTGTAATAATTTATGTATGTATGAGTTCACAGTGAGACAAACCTACATAACAAATTCAGTACGATTTTGCTTCATTATTAGACAAGTCCTCGATGGCGTAGTGGTTAGTGTAACCGACTGCTACGCCTGAGGTCGCGGGTTCGATTCCCGCACAACACAAACATTTGTGTGAATGAACATGGATGTTTGTCTTGGTCTGGGTGTTTCTATGTATAATAAGTATGTATTTACAAAAAAAAGTATATGTGTATGTTTATCCATTATCTAGTACCCATAGTACAAGCTCTACTTAGTTTGGGCTAGATGGTGTGTGTGTATGTGATAGAATATTATATATTTATTTATAACTAACTGTTTCCCGCGGATTTACCCACGATTGAGATTATTTCTCCGCTCCCATAGATCATAGCATGATGTTAAATATAACATCACGCCGTTGCCGTTGACTACCTTAGTTACTAGTTTAGTGTAGGGGCAATTTATTCAGAAGTAATATAGCGTATAATTATTCGTATTACTTCTAAATAAAGTACCTTTCTAATGGTGGACTAATTATAAAAATGGATCTTGTCGTGTTTAAGTTCATTCATTAAAAACAAATGATAATAGTTTTTTATATAATATTGATTTTAACGCAATAACCCATAAAAAGAATATCCAGTCTTGAAGCAAGTATTAATGAAATACAAAAATTATCATCCCAGCGTTCGAACCCACAATAAACGGCCGACTAGCAGTGGCAAAGCGACCACTCCAATCATACATGTACAACAGGGGACCACAGATTCTCGCTAAGGAACACCGATTCCCATCATGGATACCTCGCGAGGCTATTGAAATCAAAAAACATTCTAATTTCAATAGTTAATAGTTGAAATATACCACCAGCTTGGGATCCAGTATTTCAAATAGTCAAACACAAGAAGAAGCAAACCACAGCTAGACTTCATGATACTTTGAGCTCATTCTGCGTAAATAGAAACACCAATGATTAAATTATGTTCGGGTACTTTGAAATAACTACACTGGAACATTGAGACAACTACCATCTTAATCTCCCCGTGACCATGGCTGCTGAAAAGCAACCGAAACGTCGGCGAAAATGTAAACCTAAATATAAATAGTTTTCATAATTTTAGTTACTTATAAATTAGTAAAATTCAATAGTAGTAGTAGTGTAACAGTTTCAAAATTATATAATACAGTGTTAAATAAACAACGCGATAAAATCCGTATATAGTAGTTTAATTTCAACACTACGCCACTATTTTTCCGTCTTGCTCTTTCGGTTATCTGCGGTAATTTTGAGTTGGAAGCTTTTATTTCGCAATAAAATATTAACTGCTGTGTAATACAGGCTTCGGTAAAAAACCTTCTGGAGTCTAGTGCCAACTTGATGGACCGAAGGACGTCAGGTATTTTGATATATTATATACACAGTTTAACTTGCCTTGTCTCGGAGTGGTGTGGAGTTTTCAGTAAGGCTCTTTACAATCACCGATAATTACAAAGATTAAGTAAAAATAAACGTTTTTAGACTTTTGCGACTTGTAAGCATACGTATTTAATATGATTGTAGGCACATTACAACTATGTCACGTCAATATTTTAGACGTACTTACAACCTCAATTGTATAACTCAATTATTGTGCTGAATTATCATTCAATATTTTTACTTAGTCACACATATTTCTGTTTACATGTGTGTATATGTGAATGCTCACACATTGTTAATTTTATTATATAAATACTCTCGTATTTATCAAATAAATAAGCCCTCTGAACACGCAATCGTAGTTTTCAATACAATGATATTATTTGAAATTAAACTACTATATACGGATTTTATCGCGTTGTTTATTTGACACTCTTTTACATAATTAAGAAACTGTTACACTACATACTACCACTATTAAACTTTAGTAATTTTGAAGCTAATTAAATTATTAAAACTATTATCTACTCGCGCGGCGTGCAGCTGGGCGCGCTGGTGATGGCGGGCGCCGAGGCGGCGCTGCTGGCCAACGACGCGTGCGGCGCGCCCGTGCCCTGGCTCGTGGCGGCGCCCTGGCTGTACTTCGACGGCAAGCTGCTGCAGCGCAACCTGCACCGCGCCAGCCACTGCAAGCACCTGGTGCAGCTCTGCGACAACCACCTCGACACCGTCGTCAAGGTAACGCCGCACAGACTACACTACTCGCGCGGCGTGCAGCTGGGCGCGCTGGTGATGGCGGGCGCCGAGGCGGCGCTGCTGGCCAACGACGAATACCCAATATACAAATAAGAAGAATGCATTAAATTATTTCTAGTGGATTGTGTAATTTTAACAATTTTCATGTAAACTAAACTTAGTAAGATTGGCCACTAAGGTGACTATACTTAAAGCTTCAGATTGCAATGGCCCGCGCAAGTTAATAACGTAAGATTTTGTAGTATACATCACATTAGTCAGTGAAATTAGATATTTCCATTTAAACCTCTCCCCGTCTGTGGAGGATACACCTTAAATCTGTTTTGATTTAATTTTACACTTTCCCCGATGTTTCGGTTGCTTTTCAGCAGCCATGGTCACGGTCTCCCCGTACATAGTTACTAATTTGTATTAAATACCAATTACCTATACATATAATACTATTTAATATCAAGTGTATCTTTATGAACTTAATCACAAGGATATACTTGAGAACGCCAACATTAAATCTACGAAATTACACCTACAATTGGCAATTGCCTACCCAAAATGGTTGCAATAGCCACTATATTAAGAATATAATCGGCCTCGATGGCGTAGTGGTTAGTGTAACCGACTGCCACGCCTGAGGTCGCGGGTTCGATTCCCGCACAAGACAAATATTTGTGTGCATGAACATGGATGTTTGTCTTGGTCTGGGTGTTTTTATGTATAATATGTATGCATTTACAAAAAAAAAAGTATATATGTATGTTTATCCATTGTCTAGTACCCAAAGTACAAGCTCTGCTTAGTTTGTGCTAGATAGTGTTGTGTGTATGTGGTAGAATATTATATTATATTATATATTATATAGACTTCATACAGGCTGTTTCCTAGAACGTTTACCACATGTGGTGGTTTCGAATGTAACTGTTTGAATTTGAATGAGAGCTCTTAAACGTTATGACTTCAACTAAAGACTGAAGAGTTTGTTTGTTTATTTGGTTAAACGCGCTAATCTCAGGTACTACAGGTTCGATTTGAAAAATTATTTTAGTGTTGGATAGCCTATTTATTAAGGAAGGTTATAAGCTATATATCATCACACTACTACCTACGAGAGCGGCGCAGTAATCATAAACGTGGGTAAAACCGCGGGCACAGTTATAATGGATAAATCTTACAGTATATGGAGACTACGCGTTGTAGAGTGCGTATATTCAACTACGATTCGATAGCAGCTTAACTAGCTGAACATGGGAAACAATAATACCTACGTAATCTATTCATTATTATATATTTGACGGCCTCGATGGCGTAGTGGTTAGTGTAACAGACTGCCACGCCTGAGGCCGCGGATTCGATTCCCGCACAAGCAAACATTTGTGTGCATAAACATGGGTGTTTGTCTTGGTCTGAGTGTTTCTATGTATAATATACATATATGTATTTACAAAAAGTATATATGTATGTTTATCCATTGACTAGTACCCATAGTACAAGCTGTGCTTAGTTTGGGATAGATGGTGTTGTGTGTATGTGATAAAATATTATTATTATCAGAATGTAGTTAATTTTATTTAAATTTAGGTTTTTTAAATCGCAGTGACACACCGGTTGCCAGATACAATAGATTTTTAATTATATCTGGCATTCTAAGACTTGACTGATTAATAATTCATTAAATATGTAACTAAAACTAAAAATAATATATTTAACTGATACGTAAAATATGATATTGTTCCAAGTCTGAGTGTCCTTTGAGTTTTTGTAAAGTACTACACAGAATTATTCCTAACATGGGAGTTATCATTTTACTTAAACTGTTGAAATGCAATATATAATTGTCAATATAATTATAATAATAATATTCTATCACATACACACAACACCATCTAGCCCAAACTAAGCACAGTTTGTACTATGGGTACTAGACAATGGATAAACATACATAATATACATTTTTTTTGTAAATACGTACATACTATACATAGAAACACCCAGACCAAGACAAACATCCATATTCATGCACACAAATGTTTGACTTGTGCGGGAATCGAACCCGCGACCTCAGGCGAGGCAGTCGGTTACACTAACTATTACGCCATCTAGTAATCAAATTGAAAACCTATTGTGTCTAACAGCCAGTGTGTTACGCAATAGGTTAAAAAAAATAAAAACATTAGACAGCGAATGGAAATATGATGTACATACATAAGCGTTGAATCCCTTTATGCCTTTGCCAAAACGCTCTCCAAGTATCTCACAATCGCTCTCAGTTATTAACATTCGTATCAAGCAAGCAGTCGAATAATTGGGTAACTTGGCTACAGAGCATTCAAAATGGAGTAATATCACAAAGTTATACATCACTTCGCTTTGAGAACGACGTTGGTATATTATATTACAACAATTTCATTCGATACTCAATTTACCCTTGTTTCAGCAATTGCCCGTACCTTTGCAGAAATTACCTTTACCATCCTCGCCTTAGGGACTTTTGGCCGGGAACGCGGAAAACCATAAATACCACGTGTCGCGTAAAATGACGGTTATTGAGTACTAGTTTTGCCCGCGGCTTCGCTCGCGTAAAATAAGTTATGTTTGTAAAAGTACTTTAAACATACATACATACTTACATAAATTCACGCCTGTTTCCCAGAGGGGTAGGCAGAGACTACGGATTTCCATTTGCTACGATCCTGACACATTTCTCTGGCTTCATTCACTTTCATAACATTCCTCATACACGCTCGCCGGTTTAAGGTGCTTGGTGGTTTGGTGGCCTTTATCCAGAACGTCTCCGATCTGACCAAGAAACGTTCGCCTAGGTCTTCCCCTTGCGACTGTTCCATTCACACTAGCCTTATAAACTTTAAACTTTAAACGAGATGGGTGTAAAAACCCAGAATTCAACCTCTTTGTCTTAAATATAAAAGTAATGAAAAGAAATGACCCCTATATCTCGGGGGTCTTTTGACCCACAGGGCCCATATTTAAACTCGATCGAGGTATGACCCCAAGGTATCTGTATACAAAGTTACAAGTCAATCAGTCCAGTGGTTCCGGAGTTATGTCTGTCATTAACAGACAGACACACAGACCCACATAGTGTTTTCATTAACCTCTTCGAAGAAGACCCAGAGGTTAATAAATAGCCACTGTTACTCTGTTACTCGGTGATAATACAGCTTTCTACAGGTAAAATAATTTTTAAAATCGGTTGTATAGTTTTTATATAAATCCTTACAAACAAACAAACAAAATATCAAATCTTTCCTCTTTATAATACTACTAGCTGTCCCGACAAACGGTTATACTGGATAGACAAAAAAAAAAATCTAAACCATCCTCGAATCCACTTGAACACACACAAAAAAAAAATTCATTCAAATCGGTCCAGCCGTTTAGGAGGAGTTCACTGTCAACACACGTACAGAATTTATTTATTTATTTATTAGGTTAACCAACGATTATTTACACTATACAAATCTGCTTACTTGCTAGAAAACATTTACATGTGTAACAACCACTTACAGGCTAACACCGCATGCACATAAAAACGGTTATGGATTACAATTTTAAATTAAAATTAAGATTAAAATTATTGAAACAGATTTACATATTGACATTAGATAATGAGGTTAATATTAATCATAAATATTATATACAATTAACAGTTAAACACAATAAAACAGGTTAAAATACACGGGGTGCGTGTCAGAAAACCTCCCCGTGGTGCACCCTGGGCACCAGCAACAATGCTTTTCATTGTTGCTGGTGGCTAATATTCTGACAACCGGTGCCATTTGTCGCGTTTGGCACCGGAGGCGGGGGGATGGACGCGAGTCCCATCCCCAAGCCGGAGGCCCTATTCTGGGCCCGGCTCTCCCAGTACCGCTCTGTTTTAGAATGGACATGGGAGAGCCCCTTTGACGGGTTCGGCGTGCACTCACCCTGCCGCTGAACAGACAACGGGGTCTCTTCTCGTCGTTCTGACGATTCTTTCCCCCTCTTTGTCCCCCTTTTGTTTTGTGTTTTGGTTTTGTTCCCCCCTTTTTGGTTTGGTTCTGCGTCCAAATTTGTTTCTTGTCCCCTTTTGTTTGTTTTGCCCCGTTTTTGTTCTTGTTGTCCCCCCCCCTTTTTTCTGACTTTTGTCCCCGTTGTCACCGTCTAGAGCACATCGTAACCCCGTATTGTGCAGTGTCGTGGATCACGTCTCGCGGCTGCTGACGGGAGCGAGGGTCTTGGCTTCACCGCCCGGACTGCGAGGGTGTGGCCCTCTATAAAAACCACCCCGAATCTCAAGTTGCTGCCGCACGGCGAGGAGATGCATGGCTGATGGGTAGTTCAGTCACTAGTGCGGCCCCTTCAGGGTACCTGCCGTCCCCCTGAAGTATTAGGCTTGCCCGAGTATCGGGATCTCTGCCCGGGTCGACTTTTATTTCTCCCGTACTCGTGGGATTTATTATGGAATCTTCAATTAAGTCTATTTTAAAAACATCGGTTAGAGTTAGTAGGCCGCGCATGCCCAGCACTGCGCGTTCCGAAGAGGAGGAGGAGTTCGTGCGGTCGGAGCACGACAGTGATGTTGTGGAGATTACTCCGGTGGCAACACCGGAGAAAGCTCCGCGCAAGCGGTTGCGCTCAGCGCAGGAATCGCAGTCGGACGGCTCCAGCGAGGACGCGGCGTCGGCTGCGAAAATGCCGACAGCGCGACGTGGACGCGGTCGTCCACCCACCCACGGTCGTTATGTGGGTCTGGGTCGGGCCAAGGCCGAACTTGCCGCTGCATTGCGGAAGGCTGATAAGGAGCGTACGTCCGATGAGGACACCCTCATTGCTGCGGCGGCCCGGCGAGTCGCTGCGGGACGGAAGCAGCCGGTGGTGGAGCTGGATGCCGTAGACCTGCCGGTGTCGCACCTCAAAACTCGGCTCAGCGATGCATTGGAGGCCATACGACTGGTCTCGAGGAAGTCCAAGGGCCTAAAGGGCACGTGCCAGAAGACCCTTAAAGACTCCATTGAGGCCATTCGAGACATCACGGAGGCCGTCTTCAGCCGCACAGCGAATGAGGAGGTGCAAAAGCTGCAGGTGGAAAATGCTCGCTTAGCGAAGGAGTTGTCCGAGCTCAGGACACGCCAGGAAGAGCTCGAGAAGCGGCACGACCAGGGTGCAAACAAGGCTGAAACTGACCTTGTAGCCCTCGTTCGACAGGAGCTTGGCGAGTTTCGCGCCAAGCTCTCAGTCATGGAGGGCCGTCTGCTGCGCCCTCCTCTGGCCGCAGACAGGGTCAGAGAGCCTCCCCGTCCCACTCCCCCGAAGCCTGCGCCGCCAACGTATGCGGCTAAAGCAAGTTCCCCGCGGCTCCCGGCGATTGTTCCAGCGGCCGACACAACGGCCCCTAGCAAGCAGGGCAGAAAAAGGTCGAAGGCTAAGCGCGCACCTGTAGCTACCGAACGCCCTGCTGCTCCCGGGATACAACCCGCTGCTGCCGCGCGCAAGGCCGACGACTGGGAGGTCGTCGGCCAAAAGAAAGCGGCAGCCAAACGAAGAAAGAAGGCGGCGAAGAAGGCAAGGCAGGCGGCTAAAAAGGCAGCGAGGAAGCTCCAGGCTCCCCGTTCCACTGCAGTGGTCCTTACACTGCAGCCAGCTGCTATTGAGCGGGGGACAACATACGCGGAGCTACTAAAGAAGGCGCGGAGCGCAATCGACCCCGGTAAACTTGGCAATAACAGCAGGACTGCGGTGCCGGACTACCCAGACCGGTGCCCGCCTAATAGAAGTGCCGGGAGTCGCTAGCGGCGACCAGGCGGACCGTCTGGCGGAAAGTCTCCGCCAGGTTTTGCAACCGGAAGAGGTCCGCGTCTCCAGGCCCCAAAAGTGCGTTGATTTGCGCATCACGGGCCTGGATGACTCTATTACTAAAGAGGAGGTCGTCGCTGCCATTGCCAAGAACGGAGGGTGCCCTGAAGAGCAGATAAAGTGCGGGGAAATTGGCCAGGGCCGCGCCGGAATGGGGACGGCCATTATAAGCTGTCCCGTGGCCGCCGCTAAGAAGCTGGCCGATGGCCGACGTGTTTTAGTGGGGTGGGTGTCGGCGCAAGTAAAAGTGCTGGAGCCCAGGCTTGCCCGATGCTACCGCTGCCTATCCAGCGGCCATGTGGGCGTCAAGTGCCCCTCACAGGCTGACTGCACTGGCCGCTGTTTCCGTTGCGGTCAGCCTGGTCACATGGCCGCTACATGTGAGGCCACGCCGCACTGTATTTTGTGTGCGGCGGTGGGCAAAGCGGCGAAGCACCGGGCGGGTGGCAAGGAGTGCACCGCCACCCACAAAAAGTTACCCCCAAGGTCGCCTGCCTCAACGTCGGCAACAATAAGGGTCGCCGCTCCCGCGGTCGGGGAGGCGGAGGTTAGCATGGAGACGTGATGCCTCTATGCCTCCGTCTCCTCCAGTGTAACTTAAACCACTGCGCCAGGGCTCAGGACCTTCTCCTCCAGAGCATGGCGCAGTGGTCAATTCATGTCGCTATAGTAGCCGAGCCCTATTTTGTCCCTCCCAGGGCTGACTGGGTAGGGGACCTCGATGGCTCGGTGGCGTTAATTTCGCCGGCCGCCGCCGGCGCCCCGTCCTTCGAGAACATCGTCCGAGGACGGGGCTGCGTCGCAGCACTCGTAGGAGAAGCGGTTGTGGTGGGCGGTTACTTCTCACCCAACCGACCTCTCGCCGACTTCGAGGAGTATCTCCTCGAACTGAACGTCGTCGTCGCTCGAAGCCACCCTCGGCCCGTGCTCGTCGTCGGGGACCTCAATGCCAAATCCTCGGCTTGGGGTTCCGTGACCACGGACGCGAGGGGTGAATTGCTCGAGGAGTGGGCCGTAGAAAACGGCCTGCTAGTCCTCAATCGTGGGTCAGTGCACACGTGCGTGCGTCAGCGGGGCGGTTCCGTCATCGACGTTTCCTTCGCTAGCCCCGCACTAGCACGCCGTGTCCAAGGCTGGCGCGTCGTCGAGGAGGTGGAGACGTTGTCGGACCACCGCTATATTCGGTTCGACGTCTCCGCCCAGACCTCCGACCCCCCAGCCCCAAGGGCCCCGATTGGGGGCGGTCCGCGTTGGGCTTTAAAGAAGCTGAATCGGGAGGTCCTCCTGGAAGCCTCCATCGTTCAGGCCTGGGTGCCAGCACCGGCCAGGCCTGATAATGTCGAGATGGAGGCCGAGTGGTTCCGGGAGGCCATAACGCAAGTTTGCGATGCGGCGATGCCTAGAGTGCCTGCAAATATTCCAGCTAGGCGCCGGGTGTACTGGTGGTCGGCACATATTGCCGACCTTCGCCACTCCTGCGTGGTGGCCAGACGCCAGTACATCCGGCTTCGTAGGAGGCGTCGCCGCCCTCCCGATTTTGACGCCAGGGAGGCGGAATTGTACGAGGTATACAGAGCGGCCAAGAAGGCTCTTAAGATAGCCATTAAGCGGGCCAAAGATCTGGCCCGCCAAGAGCTGCTGGGGACTCTGGACCTTAATCCCTGGGGGCGTCCATACCTATTGGTAAGGGGCAAGCTTCGCCCCTGGGCGCCCCCCTTGTCCCAGAGTCTCCGGCCACAATTGGTTGAGGAGGTGGTGGCCGCTCTGTTCCCTTCACGGGCGGAGCACACTCCTCCGTCGATGGTTCCGCCTTCCATGGCGTCCAGCGCGGACTTTGACGACGACGTAGTTCCCGAAGTGACCCAGGTAGAGTTGCGAGCGGCGGTGTCGAGACTTCGCTCGAAAAACACCGCCCCAGGGCCCGACGGCATTCCAGGTCTTGCCTTGGCCCTGGTCCTCGAGGAGTTCGCGCCCCGACTGAGGGGGCTCCTCAGCGAGTGTCTGGTGCAGGGCCAGTTTCCGCGCCAGTGGAAGGTGGGGAGACTGGTCCTGATCAGGAAGGAGGGGCGCCCGGCGGACTCTCCGTCCGCCTACCGGCCCATTGTGTTGCTGGACGAGGTTGCTAAACTCTTCGAGTTTATTATCGCGGAGCGCCTCGTCCAGCGACTGTTTTCAGTGGGCCCGGATCTGGCGGAAAACCAATATGGTTTCCGCCGCGGGCGCTCCACTATTGACGCTGTCCAGCGAGTGAGGAGCCTGGCGGAGGATGCGGTGTCCCAGGGCGAGGTCGTCTTCGCGGTGTCTTTGGACATCGCGAATGCCTTTAATACCTTGCCCTGGAGTTGTATTAGGGAGGCACTCATCTTTCATCGAGTGCCGACCTACCTCCGCCGCATAGTCGGGGCATATTTATCGGAGAGGGTAGTCGTCTACCCGGGTCACGACGGTTGGAGTCGGCGAGAAATGTCGTGCGGTGTTCCGCAGGGATCGGTTCTGGGTCCGCTCCTGTGGAACATCGGTTACGACTGGGTGCTGCGAGGTGCGCTCCTCCGTGGCGTCGGCGTCATTTGTTACGCCGACGACACGCTTGTCACAGCGAGGGGTAAGTCGCACCGGGCGGCGGCCATACTGGCGACCGCTGGGGTCGCACAAGTCGTTGGTCGTATCCGGCGGTTGGGCCTCGAGGTGGCCCTGTCCAAGTCCGAGGCTGTTTGTTTCCACGGCCCTCGGAAACGGCCACCTCCAGGGGCCCATATTATGGTAGGAGGGGTCCGCATCGGCGTCGAGTCAACCCTAAAGTATTTAGGTCTCCTGCTCGACAGCCGATGGGACTTTATAGCCCATTTTCGTCGTTTGGCCCCCATTCTTCGGGGCGCTGCAGGCGCGCTCTCGCGCCTGCTGCCAAACCTTGGGGGGCCAAACACCTCCTGCCGGAGGCTCTACGAGGGGGTCGTGCGGTCCATGGCCCTATATGGGGCCCCAGTTTGGGCAGACAACCTGACGGCCCGCAATATCTCGGCGCTTCGTGCACCACAGCGCGTCATGGCCGTCAGGTTGATTAGGGGATACCGCACGATCTCGTTTGAGGCTGCGAGCCTCCTCGCCGGATCGATGCCATGGGACCTGGAAGCGGCGCTCCTGGCGTCGCTCTATCGTTGGCGCCAGGAGGCACTAGCTCGGGGCGAAGGACCGGATCCTCCCGTTATCAAGGCGGCGAGGTCCGAGCTCCGCCAGGTCCTAGTGGCGAATTGGAAGGAGCGACTTGTGCACCCCAGTGCCGGGCACGCCACGATCGTGGCGGTAAGTCCCGTGTTTGAGGAGTGGCTGGAGAGGCGGCATGGCGCCCTCACCTTCCGGCTGACACAGGTTCTGACTGGCCATGGATGTTTTGGCCGGTTCCTGTGTCGTATACGCCGGCAAGAGACGCCCGGTTGTCACCACTGCGGCGACTGCCGCGACGTTATTGAGGACACGGCGCTGCACACTTTGGTGGTTTGCCCCGCCTGGGCATCGCAGCGTCGTGATTTGATCGCGGCAGTCGGATCGGTTGCCCTCTCGCTCCCGGCCGTAGTTCAGTCTATGGTCCGGAGTGAGAGGTCGTGGAACGCCGTCGCCTCCTTTTGCGAGGAAGTGATTTCCATCAAGGAGGCGGCGGAGCGGGAGAGGGAGCGTTTAAACCCTCTCCCCAACCGCAGAGCCGGGCGCCGGAGGGCGCGAGATGACCTCCAGCCACCCTGAGGTTTGACCTGGGGGTGGCGGGCTTTGTGGGCCTGCCCGCCATCCGTTCAGCACCAGGTCCGAGAGGCGGCGTGCGTGTTCCCACGCGCGCCTCTGTGTCGAGTCCGTCTTCCCTCTAGGGGGGAGACAGTAGGGTTTTATTTGAAGTAGTGCCTATTTTGGGTAGGTCTTTCGTGTAGTGGCCTGCCGTTTCATACGGCGGGCCGTAACCTCGGCGGGGTCGCGACCGCATGCGAAAGCGATTCGCGCGGCCCCGTCGGTAGTGGTTGTGTCGAGGAACACCGTGGTAGGTTTAGTCGGTATTCCGGGAGGTACATTA
Organism: Catocala nupta; assembly: GCA_963675205.1. NCBI lineage: Eukaryota > Metazoa > Arthropoda > Insecta > Lepidoptera > Erebidae > Catocala > Catocala nupta. The sequence goes on along the minus strand of OY776084.1, from coordinate 6,410,651 downwards.
TCTTTTTTTTTAACATCTTTATTTTACCCCGGCGAGTCCGACATAATCCCTCCGCCCGCCCCCGCGGAGGGATATGCGCCATTGCATTCCCACACGTAAAAAAAAAAAAAAAAAAAAGGTTAAAATACACAATAAATTCAGAGGTATTAAATAAAAAAAAATAAACAAAACGTATTTGTACTTATGTTGTTGTACAGTACAAGAGATAGTGTATTAAATAAAAATATAATAATAAAATAATGATTAAAATATATAAATTAACATTGATTAAAATAGCTTTAAAAAAAAAATCGAATGTATATAATAGAATGTCTTGTATGGAAAAATTAAGTTTAGTATAACAATTAATTCATTTGAAATTTATAATTACATTTTGCAGTCATTCACATATCAAAATAGTCTTGCTTAGGACAGTTTTTATAAATTTACGGGTACTGTCATGGTGTATATCTATTAAGTCACTGTATTTATTGGCTATCCGGCAAAACCTTGGCACTGGCGAGTTTGGGCCAAGCACAGATCTGCGTAGTGGTGGGCATAAAGGTGTGGCATAAAGGGCAGAAGAATTATATATATTAATATACTATAGTATAGATAAGCAGGCGAGTAAAGTAATATACTTTTGCTGAATGAAGGTAAATCAATAAAGGATATTAGTAATAGAGCTCGTGTTCTTACTGCTTTCCCTTGAGTGACGTAGCGTGTCAAAAGTATATACACTGTATAGATGGTGCTGTGGCTTAAGTGATCATTTCACCAATGCCGCCGTACAGAATGTTGTGGGTAAGGGACAAACATATTTCATTGATCCACAAATGGTTGAATCGAGTCTGAGTGCTCTTTGTGTCCATTGTTTAAATAATAATAATAATAATAATAAGTTTATTTATTTCTATCTTCACAAAGAATATTAGTACAATAAATTGGTTATAGCAGTGTATGTAAAGCTATTTTCTTTGTGGGAGACTGGAGTCTATACTAGGGATAACCCTGTGTGACAGATCTCCAGGCCTCCAACCAGAATATTCAATATTAGAATAAAGATATACATGCAGCCACAAAATATGACTAATTCGTAATTCCTAGTGACAATATGTTGTTAGAAAGAATGTACAGTGTGTGTGTGTGTGTGTGTTTGTGTGTATGTGTATGTGCGTGTATATGTGTGTATGTTTAAATGTTTGTAAAGGCTCCCGCGACACAGGAATTATGACTAGTGCGGGAGATGTCTTTCAAAAGAAAATTTTGATAGTGATTGCGACTGCTGTGCCGGAGGTCTCGTGTTCAAATCTCGGATAGAACAGTGTTATTGGGTTTTCTTGTAAAAAGTTCTTAGTAGCAGCACGGAGTATGGAACTATAATTCTTTCCTTTTTTTTTCTTTTTAAGATAAGTGATAACTCCCGCACTAGGAATTATTCTTGTATCGCGGGTGACTTTACAAACATTCAAACAACAGACACAATCATTGATTGGTGATAATAAGCTCGATCCCTATCAAGTAACCGTTCAGGCCCACGAAGCCCACCATCCCCAGGTAAAACCTCAGGTTGGCTGGAGGCCGTCTCGCGCTATCCGGCGCTCGGTTCTGTGATTGGGGAGAGGGTTCAAGCGCTCCCTCTCCCGCTCCGCCACCTCCTTGGTGGACATTACTTCCTCACAGAAGGAGGCGACGGCATTCCCCGACCTCTCACTTCAGATCATAGACTGAACCAAGTCCGGGACAATTCCGACTGCAGCGATCAACAAACGGCGCTGGGAAGCCCGGCCGTGTCTGCAACAACATCACGGCAGTCGCTGCAGTGGCGACAAGCGGGCGTCTCTTGCCGGCCTTTGCCACACAGGAACTGGCCAAAGCAACCGTGGCCAGTCATTACCTGTGTCAGCCGGAAGGTGAGGGCGCCATGCCGCACATCCAGCCACTTTTGAAAAACGGGACTTACCGCCACGATCGTGGCGTGCCCGATAGGTTAATACAACATGCAGCAATATAAATATAACTTTAGAAATTGATTTACTGATATAATATATTATATAACATAATCTATTACAATACAACAAATTAGGTATGGTAAATACCTAATTTATTGTATTGTAAATGTTAATCCTAAATGTTAGGTATATTTCCAAAAACGGTTAGGTATAAAACATTACTGCTTACTCAGTTAAGGATACAAGTGTGAGTCATATTTTCCCTATATCATTTGTCGTACTATCGTTGTTGTACTATCCACTGAATAGATACAAAGGTGGTCTAAAAATATTGATTTTCTTTTTAACTTTGGCCCTCCGTTAATTTAGAACGTTACATTACATATAAACAGCAATTTCGGCATCAATTACTTCATATGATTTTAATTTCTTCTAAAGATGTAAGTCATTAATTGGTGCATCTGCTGCCAATGGCACTTCGATCCAGATCTTGGTATAATTTATTCCACACAAAAGCGAATATCGCACAGCTGTCGTGTCGTCAGCGTTACTTGATATCTAAAAGGAGTCTCCGCTAAATAGCCTGCTTGTTCCCGAACAATATTATCTTAATTTTGGCTTCTCACAATTTGCGAGACACTTAATTGAATAAGTCACATTTTTCCATCTCAAATTAATATTATTTTCTTATTACGCACATAATTTCATTCGTCCGCGAATATTTTTAAGGACAAGTAAATTTTAAAAGAAAATAGAATGTGATTTTAGGGCATTTTCTCTCGTGTACTTAATTTTTGTGTAAATTTTTATACTTGTATTAAGTATCCCGTGGGTGAATGTTTCAAATTTTTGATTTTCATTAGTTAATTTTCAATGAGGGAGTTCTTGTAGACTCATTCACATATTTCATATCGACCAGGCACAATACCCAGGTTGATACAAATTATATCGGATTATTTTTAATTGCAGCAGTTTTAGAATAGTGTCGATCAATTTGTAGCAGCTAGATATACCTATAGCAGGCATTATTTTCTACAAGGGCGATAAATAAACATCCTCCCTGATAGTTATTGTAGCTTATGATTGCTTGCAAAACCACGGTTACATTTGCGCGTGGCCGACTAAGGAAAACTAATTCATTACTGGAACTCATAGCCAGTTGCACTCACTGATTGGTAAACGATTAGCGAGGTTAAGCAACGTTGGGTGCGATCATTCTATGGATGGGTGACCGCTTAGTGGTATTTCATTTGAGCGTCTCCGTGCTTCGGAGGGCATGTAAAAAGTCGATTTACGGTTGTTGCCAAATTGACAGCAGTCCTTAAGCCATCTCGGAGGCCTAGTAGCTGTAACAACTCTTAAAAACAGGTAGGACACTAACTACACGAAAAGAAAAGAAAAAGACTGGAAGAAAAGAATGGTAGAGGTATCAAGGTGGGTCTCGAAAAGCCTACCCACCGTTTCGTGTAGGCTTATTCGTATCATCATCAAATAATTCACTGCACGGATGACGTAATGGTTTATGTGGTCGCCTCTTTACTGCCGTCGCCGCATCGTGTGTTGTGGGTTCGATCCCCATACGGGACAAAAGTTCGTGTGATCCAGAAATAGTTGTTCCAAGTCTGGATGTTCTTTGTGTCCGTTGTTTGAATGTGTGATAAGCCCCACGTGATACAGGATTTATGCCTACTATTATAATAATAATAATATTTATTTATTTCTCCCAGTTGACAAAAATATGTATAGACTGTTTTGATGACATAGTAGTGGGAGACTGGTTCCCAAAGTAGGTTAAAAACCTGTGTGATGGATAACCAGGACCCATTTAAAATATACATTGATGTTGCAAAATTTACAGTTACGGAGAAAGAAAATAAAGTAAACAAAAAAAATTAATAATAATAATAGAGTATTCAGGGCAGACGCTGTTTTTATCCATTGTTAGCAATATCCGGTATATTCGTCCACCAAATACCTATGGGTATTTGGTGGACCGGTAGCCCATATATTAGAATCCATACGTATATATATACGCATTAATCCTACGCCTGCTGCAGCTAGTGCCGCTGTAGGTGTTCCATCCCACCTTTGATTAAAACTCTCGAAAGGCTTCTTCACGTTGGACCCATGTCTCCGTGTAAGCCTCCCAAAGGGCCAGGTATTTTCTAATATAATATTTTAGAAAGTACATGTGGTAAAAGAGAAACATAATAATAATAATAGAAAAAATACTGCGGGAGTTGTCTTTTTAAAAACTAAAACTAACGAAAATTTACAATGGCAAGTTTTCTACTCTATAATATTGTCTGTTTTCTACTCTAGTCAGTGAAAGGGGCTTTATGAGGTATTGTTAGGACTTCGCGCGAAAAGTATGCTTATAGTTTCCAATTTCTATGAGCTATGTATGGTATGGTAATTACTTTCACATCACAGAATTATTTTCTATTGTAGTATACCGTTATAGATAGTACCAGCGTTAGCCCGCGGCTTTACTGGCTCGAGGGCAGTATATTTTTTTAGATGAAAGGTATTATATGTCCTTTTCTGTACTCCTGAAAAAGTGTATGCGAAATTTCACGATGATCAGTCATGTAGTTCAGGCATGAAAGCGTAACAAAGAAATAACTTACATTAGTATTTATAATATCAGTTAGGATTTAGTGTTACTTCATATTTTACGGGTTTTAATAAGATCGATTGTCTCTATTACTGCAGCCCTCGTGGAAAACAACTCAAAAGCGCTTCTTGAAAATATTTTAGTAATATTATTAAAATAACATTTTCAAATTTTCGTCTCGAATATGATTTGTAGTTAAATCTCGTTATCTTGGTACGACAGGTACATTTAGGGGATTTTACAATGAACCTCAACAACCCCTTCTCAAACACTGAAAGGTATTCTCATTACGAATATTGTATTAAGTCTTATTAGTTTAGGAATTAGAATCTTCTAAGTCAAAGTTATTGGTAGACTGTATGAATACAAAATAAAATAATTTGATACAAAATAAAATAAAAAGTATATTGTATGTCAACAGTCGTATATAATTTATATTAGTTCCATTAAAATCAAAATCCCGGCCCTTTGGTAGGCTTTTACGGGGACATGGGCCGTGCAGAGGCCCTTCGCAAGTTTTAGTTTAAAGTGAAATGGGAGACTTAAGACACTAGTCACAGCAGGTGAAGGGAACCATTGCTACTTATGGAACCAAATACATCTGGTTTATGGGGATGGATGTTTAATGGGTTGATGTAATTAAAACTATCGACAATACCGGCGTCTGCCGTACATAGTATTAGTACAAAGTTGTAATAGCAGATGGTGACTCACCGACTCTGTGTGTCACCTCATTGACTCACCGACATTAGACGGGTATCCCCGTAGTTATGTTATTGAAAATGAAACTTCCACCGCCGAGCATATAGCTCTGGCAGCCTCCCTCTGACCGGCCGATCAAGGCAAGCCAGAGTTGAGAGTCCTACGGGTGCTCTTGAAGTTTTGTCCCACCCAACCAGAAAAGGCAAGCCGAGGACGAGGCCCTAATCGACTCTCTGAGGCATTCAGGACCACAGTATAGACACTTACATTCAGTTCGCCACAAGCTGCCCTGCAGTTTTTGCGCTTTTAGTTAATCGAGTGATATATTTTTTGATTACCACATCACAAGGTGCAGGTGATAATCTAAAAGCTAAAGTACTATGCCCTCCGAGATTGCGTTAGTCTCATGATGAGATATAATATTTATTAATTTGGTAAAAAAATAAATCATTGTACAATTAGTTCAGTTACTGCTATCAGACTTTACTCGTTGTCAAATGAATTGAGATGTCAAAAACAAGAAAGACAATATTTACATAAATATGGGTTTCTCTGTATTGTTCATAGCTTCCATGCGCCATTTATTAATAACTAAAACTTAATAGGTATGCAAATTTAAATATTGTTAATATGCAGTTTTTAGATTTAATATTTACAGGATCAAACTTGTAATGTAAGCTTTTGTCTCGACTAGGGTAAATGGTTATGAATATTTTTCAATTAACCCTGAATAGTATGAATTGTTATAAAAATGTTTGCAAGCCTTGTAGCAAATATATAAGTTTTCAGTCTGTAATTGGACTGTCATAATGACAATAACTGTGTATTGTATATTTCAAATGGCGTTGGCCTTTCTCCAGTAAAAGAAACTCGTCTGGGCTGTAAAGTACTTTTGGCCGCCCGTTCCGACGCAACGCTACTAAAACAATGTTTTGATGTCGTTATGCTGTCTGATTCAGTGATATCTTTATATAAAATAAGTATTTTATATAAAAGTCATTATATTTGTGGGCTTAAACATGTAATAACTTTGAGAAAATTATCGATACATAGGACATCTTTGAAGATATGTGATGTCTGTCAATCCGCACTGGGCCAGCGAGGTATACTTTTGCCTAACCGTTACAAATGATGGCTGTGTTCACGGCTTATATAACGAGCCGATATTATGTTAGCATGTAAGTACATACATAGTCTCAAACCTTTTAATATTTTATTCCTGAAGGCAGAGGAGTATTATACCCACATTTCACAAGCTTTGATTTTAGACATACGTTATCGATGGTGGGCTTATTGCGTATCTTAGTCTATTGAAAATGTCTTGACAGAAAATACTACGACACTTTTCTTGAAGCGAGAATCGAAGTCCTCAGACGTCATCACACTTCAGCAGTCGCATTCATTACCGATCCGTCGAGGTAATGAAAGTAAGTGATAACAGTAGATATAGGTATTATGAATAATAGCTTATAAATAATTGCCATAGACCTGTGAATTAACCGTTGAGCACATAACACAGAGTATCAAACTGGATGATCAAAATAATAAATGAATTAAATAGTTTATCATACTTCGCTTTAAAATTGATAGCTTGCTTTGTTTGCTGTTGTATAAAAATTTACCATATGCCACCCACAAGCTAAAATTATACTACCAGAATTCGTTTATTTATTTTTATTTATTTCATTTAGGTCCTTAGCCGCTAACAATTATTAATAATAAACATTATAAATAAAACGCTCTATAAATATTTATAATAATGTATTTTTGGTCATTTTATATAAATGTCAGAAGTTAATTGAGTGTGATTTAAGGACTCTAACTCGGGGACCTTAACGAGAAATTAACATACACCCTTCAGAAGATTATAGTCAAAACAATAAAGGTTTAAAGCGATCTCACCTGTGGCCCTTTTGATGATCCCTGCGGAGAAGACAAGTGCTATCGCTGAATACACATTATATTTATTACATACCTACAGTATTTCAATTTCTAAGTCGACTTAGTATATCTTTCATAAGACGATGTCCACACACTAGGCTTTTTTTTCATTTGGCTCGGTACGGTTCTATTGATACATTAAAAATAATTTGTGGTCGCCTAGTGATCGGAAATTGACTGTAATTCACTAAATTAAAAATATATATTATATGAAAACTCATGACAATACCAACTAATATTATAAATGTGAATGTTAGTTTGATTGTTTGCTTATTACGCTTTCACGTTTAAACTACTCAACTGAGTATCACGAAAGTCACATACACGTTGTCAGTGGGACAGACAAGGACATAGGGTACCTCTCATCTAGAAAAACCTACTGTTGCTAAGCACACCTAACCTACATTTACACGAGCGAAGCCGTGGGCTAAATCTATTATAAAAATAAAATAACAAATACAAAGTGTATCTGTATAATGCCTTTACTTAAAGCGCAAAACATGGATGTGCTTAGTTCTAGGTCCGTTAGTTACTAGACAGTTGTTTGTGATGCATAACATCTGGTCTTTCACGAACAGACTGTTTTCGTAATAATATTTGGTCTGTATATCCGATCTAACTAATTGTGTGTATAAAAAGTTGACCAACACTACTCGAGTGCAGTTGGAACGCGCTCAAGGGCTCTCTTCAACTGCAGATAGTTATACAGAAGGATTCTTATAGAAAGGTTGCACAAACTTTACAGCTGGGAATGATGATATATCTGTATCTTATATACTAAGTTGTATTTTTAAATCAGTCAACTATAGCACTAGGAATAATTCGACTGTATTGTATAATGTTTATAATATTACCTAACACAATCATTTTTGGCTTACAATTTTATTTTGTCCTGCATTGAATTCAAATCTATAACATTCTTACCACTTGTCCACTACACCATCCGTGCAGTAATTTTTTGTTATTGAATAATGCACCAACTGCACTATCTTATTTTATCTCGTGTGTGGGGGCCAGTCAGTAGAGACCGGCGACACTTCGACCCACTGGGATTTTTTGTGTCGACCCCAAGATTTATCCCTTAGCTATCTCCTTATGAATGTACTGCATCAGCCGCAGCGAACACTTTAGAAGGAAAAGCCTGAAGTCTTCAGGGTTTGGATATGCCAATACAATCAGACCCATCCTCACTCCAGCCAACGCGTCGCATTCACACAGTAGGTGCGATATGGACTCGTCCTGTTCACCACGGACTCTACAGATCGAATTGTGTGCCAATCTCAATCTGCACAGGAGGTCGTTGGTGCCAAAATGGCCAGTGAACGCTAATGTGAGTAGTCGTATTTGGCTCTTGTTATACTCGCAGAACTTTCTGGTGAAGCCTGTAGCTCTGTTTGCAATGAATTTCTTGGAGTGTTTCAGACCCCTATTCAAAACTGCCTTGACGGTGCTCTCAGAGAGTCCCACGAATGGCTCGGGGCCCACAAACAGTTGCTCCGAGCCCTTTTTGGCTAATTGCTGCACTATATCGTTAGTACAAAGCTTTAGTGTGACGTGTTGTCTTTTATGTTGGCCGTCGGAATTTAATTTAGCTGTCGCCTAATTTTCCAGGATACCAGAGATTCTCATACTGTGTCAAGACAGCAATAGGCTTACTTACAACCTCCTGTATTATATAAGACTTTAACCTTAGTATCAAAATAGGAATACTTAAGTATTTAAAACGTGGTTTCACGTTGAAAGTAAGTTAAATGGTTTATATATCAAGCACAAAAAATGCATTAGGGCGATGTTTAATATTGGGACAATTAGACAGCTGTAAAACATATATTGTTAAAATAAAATGTTCACATTGCGCCCCGTAATAAAAAAAGAAAATATTTTGTATTTTTTGTATTTCCCTGTATTTCTTATTCCTAGTAATATTATTAAATATGTTATTTATACTTTGCAATGTGTATAAAATGTGGATTTAGTTTTATTTATTTATTTAGTTATTAAGCGATATCTTCCCTATGGGCAATTATTAATATGCTATAAGCTAATATTTTTAAATATCGGGCACGCCACGCAAGAGACGCCCGGTTGTCACCACTGCGGCGACTGCCGCAACGTTGTTGTGGACACGGCGCTGCACACTTTAGTGGATTGCCTTCCTGGGCTTCGTAGCGCCACCAGTTGATCACGGCAGTCAGATTGGTTACTCTCTTGCTCCCGGCCATGATTCAGTCTATGGTCCGGAGCGAGAGGTCGTGGAACGCCGTCGCCTCCATCTGTGAGGAAGTAATGTCCACCAAGGAGGTGGCGGAGCGGGAGAGGGAATGCTTGAACCCTCTCCCCATCCGCAGAACCGAGTGCCAGAGAGCGCGAGTCAACCTCCAGCCACCCTGAGGTTTTACCTGGGGATGGTGGGCTTCGTGGGCCTGAATGGTTACTTGATAGGGGTCGAGCTTATTATCACCAATTAATGATTGAGTCTGTTCTTTCTTCTTTCTTTTCGTGTGGTTAGTGGCCAACCTGTTGTCAAGAATTGTTCAAGCCGCCCGTAGGCCTCTGACATGGCTTAACGACTGCTGTCAATATGCTGTCAATGCCCAGAACCGGGCGCCGGAAGGCGAGAGACGACCTCCAGCCACCCTGAGGTATGACCTGGGGGTGGTGAGCTACGTGGGCCTGCCCGCCAACCGATCATCACCAGGTCCGAGAGGCGTCGTGCGTGTTCCCATGCTCGCCTCTGTGTCGTGTGTCCGTCCCCCTTAAGGGGACAGTAAGTTTAAAATTTAGAAATGACCATAGGATAGATCTTGTCGATCTTGTCTTGATCGTGCATGTAAAAGTGATTCGCGCAGCTCCGCCGGTGCGGTTATGTCGAGGAACACTGTGGTGGGTTTAGTCGATGTTACCGGGATGTCGCTCACCATCTTTCCCCCGGTGAGTCCGACATAACCTCTTCGTCGCCCCGCGGAGAGGTATACGTCAATGCATTATACCATGGGATTTTTTTTAAATATATCTTTGCTTTCTGCAGTTGATATAGTTTTAATTTGCTTAAATTACATTCAGTTTACTCAAAGTTGTTGTTTGTCAATTAATGGAAAACATGTAGCTACTTATTGTGTTGCTTCAATATCATGCATACGGATCATATAACTCGTATGATTTCCTCATCTTGTACAACATTTATTTCTTTTTGATTATAATATAATAATAATAATAATATTTTTTTATTTATTTCCTCCACAATATAGTTACATTGGTATAGTCATCATAAGTAACATTTCATTAACAAATAAAAAGAATTGTATATTGTGGGAGACTGGTGCCTAAACTAGGCTTGAGGCCTGTATTTCAGGACACCAGGTCTGCCCCCTGGCGGACATATACAGTTTTAAGATACATGCACTCATATTTTACGGACTATTCTGTAACAATGCTTGAACAATATTTTCTTTCCCTTTTTTACTATGGTATTTTGTTAGTAGGTAATTAAGTACGTAATTGGATTGTGTAAGAGTGCGTGTGTGTGTGTGTGTGTGTGTGTGTATGTGTGTGTGTGTGTGTGTGTGTATGTGTGTTTGTTTATTATATGTGCGTATATTTTAGGTAAAATTATATTTGATTAAATCATTTCAAAAGTAAGTATGTAATTTCTAAAGTAAACGGTTTTACTACACCAATACAGCGAGAAGTTTTTCAGTGTCATGGTAAGTTTGATCCTGGAGCCAGTCGCTTAACTTCATTTTGCACTTGATTTTTTGAAGTTCATAAATTGGTCATAATCCATTCACTTTCTTATATAAATAAGGGCCAAGGTGACAAAAGAAGCGTTTGGAGTACATGGTGGTAAGACGTATAGGGTTGGGATGTACTGGGTTGAATTTCCTTTTGCCACGGGATAGAGTGGGGTTATACGTCAATAGGTTATGCTGCATCAGAACGGTTTGCCGTATGAACAACTGACGGACAGTTAAAACTTTCGCTTTCCGGTAGAGAAGGGTAGTGGGATACCTGAAAGGCAAGAACAGTGATACCTTTAGTACTGCTCTCTGCGCCCTTTCTAATTCTAAGATAGTAGTTTGTGCAGCACCACCCCAGGAGGTGATGCCGTAGGTTAGTATAGATTGAGCGAGGGCAAGATAAACTGATTTTTTGAGATTCTCATCCGCTACAAGTCGCAGAGTCTTAAAGACAAAAATTAGTTTTCGCATTCTGCTACAAAGTGTGTTAATGAGTTCCGTAAACCTTAGACTACTATCAATTATAATTCCCAAATATTTAACAGCATCAGCTTTGTGAAGAGGTGTGCAAGAGCAGACGGCGTTTTGTGAATTTGGACAAGTGTGAGCAATAATAGCGTGCGGTGTAACTGGGTGTGATGCCTTTTTGTGTACAATTTCGAAATTGATGTAATGTGTTTTGTCTGTGTTAAGTGTGAGTACATTATTTCGCAGCCATTCTGATACAGTATTAAATCCTGACTGTGCACATTCATAGGCCTCATTCCACGTGTCGGCGCTAAATAGAAGGGCAGTATCATCTGCAAAAGATATTATTCTACCTTTTGGGAGACTGAGCAAACACAGGTCATTTATGTATATGAGAAAGAGTGTAGGCCCGATTACACTACCTTAAGGCACCCCGTAAGTAACCAGACGCTCGTTACTCATGTACTCGCCCACCTTTACACGCTGTGTTCGCTCACTAAGGTAATTCTCAAACAGTTTGAGTTGCAGCCCTCTAATTCCTATGCACTCCATCTTCCGGATAAGGATAGGGACAGAAACCGTGTCGAATGCCTTAGCGAGATCTAAAAAGATCCCTAGGACCTTTTGCTTTCTATCTTGGTTGGTAACAATATAGTTAGTCAAATCGTGAACTGCATCAGACGTTGACTTGCCAGCTCTAAAACCATACTGTGACGAAGAAAAAACATTGTTTTTATTTAAATAATCCATAAGCCTTTTGTTCATGATTCGTTCCAGTATTTTGGATAGGGCCGGCAACACAGCTATAGGTCTATAATTGTTGACACAATTTCTGTCCCCGTCCTTGAAGACAGGATGAATGATGGCTTTCTTAAAAGACTTGGGGAATTGACCTGTACTTATTGCAAGGTTACATATATGGGTGAGTGGGGGGGGTACGATAAGGTCTTTATGTTTTTTTAGAAGATTTCCAGATATTCGGTTCCATCCCACAGCACAATCATTACGAAGAGACATAACTATTGCTGAAACTTTTGTTTCATCTGTAGGTAGAAAGGCCATTGATTGTGATGTATTATTGCCAGTAAGTGATGGTAACTTTGGTGAATTATTCGTTTTTGCCGCGAGATTATTTCCTATGTCTGCAAAAAAGTTATTAGCATCATTTACAGATTGTTGAGGTGTAGCCGAAGATATCAAAAGTTCGTCATTGTTGCCTTGGTTTTTGACTCTATTTGTAATGGAATTTATTGCTGTCCATAATTGCCGGCTATTGTTGCCAGCGTCACTAATGCTTTGCTTATTGTAATTTATTTTGGCTTGTTTGAGTATTTTAAGACAGTGTGTCCTGTATCTTATATATGTAGTTCGTAGTATTACATTTTCTGGATCTTTTTTAACTTTTTTGTGTAATGCATCCCTATGTCGTACACAGCGTAGAAGGCCTGGAGTGATCCATGCCTTAATGATCTTTTTACGATTTGGAACTTTAATTATTTTAGAGTTTGTGTCAATCGTTCTTGTGATGATATTAATCATTAAATCTGCTGCTTTATTAGGATCTTGTGTCTGATATGTATATATCAAGTCAAAGTTAATAAGTTTCATGTCTGCGTCAAGTTCGTCGTATTTAATTTTAATAACAGTTTTTTTACCATGTATATTGGTTTTCTTTCTTGCAAGAAATAGCAGTACAGTATTATGATCGGTAACCGAAGAATGGGCAACCATGGTGAAAGCAGGCAGAGCAGATTTTAAACACATGTGATCTAGACATGATTGTTTTCGTGTGGGTAGAGTATGACCAGGGAGAATGCCGTGTGACGCAAGTAAATTCAGGTAAGTGTTTTTTATTGTGTCATGACATTGGTGAAGAATGTTTATATTTATATCACCCGAAATTATAATATTGCTGAAACTCGAAATGTCATTTAAAACTGTGTCTAACGATGAAAGAAAATTGTTAGCATCCCCGTAACCCGGTGGGCGGTATATTGATAGTAGGATGGTAGTTTCGTCAATTATTATTTGAAGACAATTAGCGTCTTTGAGTGACAACTCTTTTACAGACACCCTAAGGTCTTCAAGCACATAAACAACTACGCCCTCATTTTGAGTAAGGTTTTTGTGTGTTTTAAAATAATTATAACCTTCTAGATTAGGAATGTAGTGCGTATTCGGTAGCCAACATTCAGTCAATATAATCATGTCCCATTCCACCTTAATTCTAGCAAGTGACGTCTGTAATCCTGGCATGTTTTTTGATATACTTCTAATATTTTGGTTTAAGATTTTTAGAGAATGGGCGGGTATAAAATTGGGTGGAATGCAATTTTCAAGATCACAAGTAGATGAGTCAGACACAGAGATTGCGTCAATGTTTAATGTGTTATTTTGCGAGAAATCGAATTTTATATAATTTAGATTTAATTTTAACATTTAAATTATTAATCATTTTATTTGGATTTTGTTTGAAATTATGAATATCATTATGTGAAAATACCAAACTATCATAATATCTTTACTCTTTTATAGCAAAAGGGTAAAAACAACCGCAACGTGTAGCAGTCTATGAGTAGAGGTAGAACTTTTAACATCAACCTCCGTAGGAAAACTTCTGGAGCCTTGTTAACATATTTTTAATGCAAGTAAAGATGCAATAATAGATCTTGTTTTATAAAATTTCTGATAGCAGTATTTCTCTAGCATCTTTGGACTAGTTGCAACGCGCTACTTCATCCAATAACAGGCACCAAAAAAAAAAAAAAAAAAAACGATATCATTTATTTGCCAAATTTTATCCAAATACGTACAATTATAGTTTAAGCGTGATTGAGAAACGAACATCCATTCAATCACTTCTATACAAACTGCGGTACAGAGACGAGTTTTACTATGAGCTCATAGCTATTTTAGTCCAACGAGTATTTGTGCAACATACATTATTTATTCATTTAAATACCTGTTAATTCATGAATACACGTGACATGACATGACTATATTATATAAGCTTTATTATTTCTGGTAGTAAATAATAAACTTTATATAAAATCGCCATACCCAATGCCTTTTACGAGCCTCAACTCCGCATTATTAATCCGTCAGTATCCGCTGTCATGAACAATCATGACAAGCGACATGAAAATTTTGTGGTCTCAAATTAAGCTCTGGGTAAATCAGGCTGTTAAAATTTGTTTGTATTTCCACTGTATTAGTGGCCAATTATTCAAAGTATAGCTAAAATAAACATTGCCTTTGACACGCTTTAACATATGTTTAAAATACCAAATGCTATATTGTGTTTACGGTTCCACGAATCGGTTTCTAATTCAAATTGGAGTAAATAAACCTTACAATTTACCCAAACTCTCTGTTTCGTGGCTTAAACAAAAGCTTCTTCAAAACTCTTTCATTTTTATTAAAAAGTTCCATGTCTTATGACGAGACGAAATCACATATCATACATAACAATAGATTTTCATTTGTGTCCATTAAGATAGAGATAAGGTTAAAAGACAACCCCCGACTTTATAAGTCGAATGCCGTAACGCAGGTGACTTTACAAACACCCAGACTCAGAACAAACATCTGTGATTAAATTATTTTGGTCCCGTTTCTCTAAACTATAAACTTTTTAGTTTTACTTTTGCATGTGAGTTGACGCTTACGTATGATTTCATACATCACTAAAATTGAACCAGCAAACCGGTACGTAAGACCCTACCTACGTTTAGTACGTAACTTTTTAGTATATGACTTACTAAAAAGTTACGTACTAAACATAAATTTCTCGATGCGTTCGAAATTTAATTAAATTCTAAACAGCCAGCTCTTCCTAACTCATTCTGTATTCAATAAACTTAAAACACAGGACGATAGTCAGCCGTTGTCACGTTGCAAAAGAATGGGATCACCCGTTCTCATTGAGATATTTAGGATACCCCCACGATTTAATTGAAATCTCACAATTGGATCGCATACCCTCCGATAGAATTAAATGTGATGATTATTTCGGAAAATTTCAATTTAGGCATGCAAGGTATTCGATGAACGTTAGGCAGAAAATTCGTGGTTGTTTATAGGAAGAATCGATTTATTCGCCGATTACTCAATTATGAAGATTATTTATGTGTAAATTGGGACTTTGAAGAAGGCTTTCGTAATAATGTAATCTTTACTGTGTAATTTCTTGTGAAGTGCAGTCAGTGACATAAGTCGATTAACGTTGATGAGATTTTACCCTCCGGAAGTTTTACGCACCAGGCGAAGCTGCACAGATGGTGTAATAATTTAAGTAGTGACCTCGCTACTACAACTGCGCAAATATTGCGATTTCGATCTCTATTTTAAGGAAACTCCAGAATCAGTTCTCATGTATTTATTTCCTTTAATATTATTGTAACATAATTATAATTGAAATAGTTTACATAGTTACACAATATGCATACATGATTTAATTCAATGCAATATCGGCCACTTAATATACTTTTACTTCACAAACTTATCCGATCGCCACTCAATGCACGACTGTCCGTTATCGTTCCGCGCGTTAGTATTATACTATCAAGCGTAGTGGGGCAGTCGAGCAAAATCAGTGTTGCCAACAGGAAATAACGAATACAATTAAACATATTCAAATAATGCTTCTACATCGCTACACTTTACTAAATATTTCTATAAAATAATTATATTCTATCTATAATTGCTAACACTATAGGGCAAACATTTATGTGATGCATGAATTGGTGTCCCGAGTCTGGAATGTCCGTTGTCTTAATGTAAACTATTCCTATAACTCAGTGGTAAATTTTAACAAATAATTGGTGACGGCAGAACCTTTTGCTATAAAAACATCTTATTATTTCGAGTATAGCAGTATAAGTGCTGGTTTTAAATAACGACTGAAATAAGCAGAATAACGACCAAACTTGTTTTGTAACTGAAATAGGCGGCATGGCAACCAAATCTGCTTTTCTTCTGAAATAGGAAGATAAGTTTTACTAGCCCACTTTAAGCCAGGCAGACTTGTGTTAATTGGCAATTATCGTTCAATGTGATGAATCCTAATAAATGTAAGAAGATTATTACATCTATAGCGTAAATGTGCAGAGTGTCCAGTATAAATGGCTAGAGAAGCCTGGGTAGGTCCAAGGCACTTGTATTTCAACTGAAAAAACAAGGAAAAGCATGACTAATGTGAGCAACAAATGAGTTTGAGTTTTCTTTGTGTCCGTTTCAATATTTGTAAAGGACGCTACGAAAATACTTATCTCATGAGCGAATAACCTGTCTTTGAAAATAAATAAAAACGTTAACGTAATGTTCTGCGATGTAATTTCTGAAAATAAATAGATAATTATCAATGACAACCCGTTCTCGAATATTATACTAAGTAAAGGTATTACATGTGCGATTGAGAAGTCATAATATAAAAATATATCTTCCCTGCTTTTATGTAATCTTTACAATCAATACCAATATTTCAAAGCTGGTCAGATTGTTAATTTGTTTGAACGTAACATCTTGACTTAGCAGTCAGATTAAAAATTAAATTTTTCGTTGCCAACCAGCTTTTGTCCACGGCTTCACTCGCTCGGCGACAGTACTTTTTCTAGATTAAAGCCTATGAAGGTATCCTATGTCATTTAATGTACCCATGACATCTTGTATGCAAAATATCATCGATGGTCGGTCGAGGCGTTAGGGCGTAAATTCGTAACAAATAAACCCACATCGATTTTATAATATAATAATAATTAGAATTTATTGAAGAAGGTACAAAACTTAAAAGCGTAGGGTATCCATCGGCGGTGTACAATTTTCATAGCCATATATTGGAATAGTTCCAAGGACTCATCTAAACCCATTACTGCCATTAATAACAATTTTGGCCATGTTTACTTGTAGTTAGAATGTTATACGTTATCCTGTACATATTGTCTTTTCCATATTAATCAGTTTGTCGTTAATAAATTACCGAGCCCGGTTAGTTTTGTTGTGATGTTATAAGGGGCAATTCCATTACTTCATCAATGATGATAATAAACAATTATATTATGAAGAAAATTTCTTTAATATTCATGAAATTGATCACGCCCGCTTAACCATGAATAATTATATAGAAGTGTGGCATTAACATTTCACTCGCTTTTTTATGTCACCTGTAATAGAGGACAAGCCTGATGCTGTGTTGCCATTGATACTTTTTAACAGAAAATTTGAGTTATACTTTTCTCGGTGCAGCAATTTTAGCAGTGATGAGACCGTTTTGGTCCTGCATACCTTGTTGTAGATCTGTTAACTTCTTCAAAAAGTCTATCCCATATATAAATGCTGCAATCTTATGTCCACGAAGGGGTATGCAGGTATAAGACACCCATATTTCGTTAGATATGAGTTTAAGTACCACTAAAAAGGACACGAGTCTTTTCTTTTTATCGAGCATAGTTTCAGCCTCTTTGCTATTATTGCCAATTTGTTGGCTGGAAATCTTAATAAAACTGGGAAGTGGACCCAAAACCTCATGCACAGCAGACGCGATCACTACCAATGTTCGGGAATATTCTAAAAATCTTTAGTACGTTCTCAAATGGCAAATGAAAAACGTCTAGACTCAAACCATAATCATAAACACAAACTTATAATCAGAAACCGGGTAGTTCTATACTGTTAAAAGCAGACTAACGTAAAAATCAGCATACAACAAGATGGTGGATGACAAACAATAACTTAACTCGTCGTATACTTAGAAGAGGCATGTGTACAGTTTATAAACAAAACTAATATTACTTTTTATTATATTATCAAACATTTTGCGATTGACTTTCTGTTTTGATGATTCGTCCGTGAGAAAATGTTACAGCGCCAGACAAGAAATCTACTGGTAGATAGACAGTTTTAATAACAGCACTTCACCTGGTTCCTAAGCTCTACGTCTACGTCTACGTCGTCATTATAACCAAGCAAAAAAGTTCTTTCGATGCTATCATCTCATCTATGCCGACTCAGACTGTTCTAGACAGACTTTCAAATAACTTAGTAAAAGAAAAAGGAATCTATATATATGGTATATACAGAAAATATTACATAATTTGCTTAACATGCATCAGACAATTTTATTTGTATCCAAATATATGCTCTGCTTTTCACAGACTCCTTTTCCCAAAGTAGCAGTTCTCTTATATTATTACCGAAGAGAGATATGAAAAATGCTTTCAAGAAATACTAGGCTTTATGCATTTACCTCGATTTATTTCTTTAGTACCTTGTTTATGATACTCAAGAGGTACATTAAGTTCTGAGCTAAAACGCAGTATGTTCATATTTATTTCTTAACAATATGTATCTTAATAAACAGTTGACGTAACTCTTTAACAATCACTTTTTGAAGGCGTAATCGTCGACAATCAACCACATATCAGCCAATCACAGCAGTAGACATAAGTTTGATCCACAGAACTTTAAAAGAGTTTCTCTATACTTTACCTATAATGTTATGTTGTTTGATCGATCGTTAGCATTTTTTGTGTTAATATCCTTGCCTTTGCCTTTCGGAAATAATGTTACGTGTATAACGGGTCAATTAAAATGCCAGTTATACGACAAAAAATCTATATAAAGATACGTTGTACTAATGTATATTTATTGATTGCGACCTCAGAACTGTCACACAACAGATTAAACACTGTTCACGGTAAAAGTCTTCGCAGTAGACTTCCTCTTCACTTCGCGTCGAAATATCCTATGATCGCTTCAATGTTCGTTTACTCTGTATTCAGAGAGAACTAAACGCCTCGGGAGTGTGAACGCCAATTTTTATAAAGCACTATTGCAGGCGTGTAGAAAAACTAATGCACACAATAAAACGAACACGATAATCTCATTAAAAACGTAAATCATATTATCATCAGGCGAATCTCGATGTCCATAGCTGCGATAATGTCATTTTTAACTTGATTCATGCTTTGTTTTGCTGGTATTCTAAAAGACAAAACTTTGCTAACAGACGATCAATGCGTATATCAATTGCTGTGCTTGGCTGACTGAAATTGGAATAGCCAATTGTTTAATAATTCTTTTTACATCTTTGCTTAGCCTATAGCTCTGTCTAACATGGAAACCACACCTTAACCAACAACATAATACATCTAAACAAAATAAACACAACAACGCAAGGCGTGTGTTCACATAGTAATTAGTTTAAACAACAATATGTTAAGCAACTTTAACCGTAATGTATTACTTGTCATCATAAGATTTACTTACATTCAGGTAGCTCCGATCCCAGATCGACCTGATTAACATGCTAGTTCTAAAAACGTAATATTTATTTAGCTTTTGGTATACTGTTTTATTAAACCGAAATAACTATGACGTAAAGGCATGATAATAGGCATTCGGGAAAAAAGGCTTTCATATGAGCATTATTTTACTGCAATGTGTGCATGCAATATGCTGGCCGGCAATAAATATTTGGCATATGGCTATCGTGAAAATTATGTTTGGTATGACCGGTACCTTCAAATATTTTTGAGTTGGTCAGGTTTCAATTGCAGCCACATATTGCAGTACAATAATGGCAGTAAAGAGGCCTTTACGCTATGCGTGACTGGAATCTGGCTCTACGTAGCTGATATTAGGATAAAAAAAATACTGGGTATAGAGTTTACCACAGTTCAAGAGGTGAGGGAGTAATAATCAAATAATTACCTTCCTTAAGTGCTCTCAAGTTAATTACATGAATTCTTAAACGCAGTAATGGAAGGGAAAATAGACGATACTTTTTTTCACCTCCCTTTCGGAGTAGAAATTTACTACTCTCAATAGGATATCAAAATGAAATCGCAATTCTGAAAGGGTTGGCAACAGGTTTATTAACAGCATCACTGTTAAAGATAAAAAGTATGTTGTGAGGACTTATTTATGTAGATAATGACGACCATGGTTTGATATCCGAATAGAAAAGAAAGAGTAAAGGTTTCTGTTCAGAAGCAAAAGAAAATTGCTAATATTAAGTATATAAGCTCGTTCTCTATAAAGTGGAACCTAAACATAGCTGACTGAAAAATTGGTTATAGTTTTCTATATAGCCTTTTGACCAAACGAACAAACGATAAACTCACCGCTGCCACCCTACTTAGCGTTGTGGGTTTTAACCCAGCACAATTACTTGGATGATTCAGCAACAATTATTGTGCAGTATCTGGTATTTTGTAGCCGTTTAACAGTAAGCTTCACATACATATATATGTATGTATGTAAATGTATGTAAGGTTCACAGATATATGACTTGATCTCCAGTGCGAGAGTTGTCTATGTTAAAACAATAAGAATTTTAATAAAAACAAGCAATAAATGCAGTAATGCTGGTAATAATTTCGTACATTTTACGTGACGCGTGCACAGTCAAACAGACAAAAATGCCAAGAATGCTAGAAATGAGTTCTATTGGTTATCCTTTAACACCATAGCAATTTTTTTTTATAAATATTTTCTATGTACTATAACGAATTTTCTACAGATTTATTATGATTTATCTAACAGAAAATGTTTGAGTCCTTGTTTAAAAATTGCTTTGTATGTATGTATTTGCTAATAATATCCTGATTTGAATGAAAAGTTGATTGATATATATTAGGTAAATAACCAAATGTTTACAATGACTGGTTCGTTAGTCCCGTGGCCCAAATTTGCGCTAACGTTCGCGTGAATGCTTGAGCCGAGAAAGGTGTTTCTGAGTATTTCTTTAAATAATTTCTCAGTAGCAGCATAAAATCGTTAAATTTGGACAGTGGGACTTAAAACAAAGCTGACAAAGCGTGGACGTAACACACTTCAGTTTACACTTTGGGGATTAATAGGCATCAATATTCTAAATATTCTACCACATACACACAATACCATCTAGCCCAAACTAAGCAGAGCTTGTACTATGGGTACTAGACAATAGATAAACATACATATATACTTTTCTTTTGTAAATACATTCGTATTATACACAGAAACACCCAGACCAAGACAAACATCCATGTTCATGCACACAAATGTTTGACTTGAGCGGGAATCGAACCCGCGACATCAGGCGTAGCAGTCGGTTACACTAACCACTACGCCATTGAGACCGATCAATCAATGTATATTTATAGCAAAAATCATGTTATTGCAGCAATAAAGTCAAAAATCATTTATTCTTTAGATCGCAATGTAACACTTATACATACATCACGGAGGTTAATGAGTTTACAAATTTTACTGATTTTACATTTATGTTATTGATAGGTTTATTTATTTAAAACAATATGACGTATGTCCAGGTTAACAATGGTTGTATCCATCGCTATTTATATGAGGCGTGACTGTTTAGCTGCTTCGTATGGTGTGAGATGTGTGTTCTGTATGTGAGCGTATGGTCGGATTCAGGTTGTTTGAATGAGAAGTGCAGGTTTCGTTAAATGACGATTTATTGAAGCGTCGTTACAAGATAGTTACACATAGTACATGGTATCCACATAATTATGATTAATATTTATTTCCATGTGACTGTAATGATTCATTTATAATCCAATTTAATCAACTTAAAATGCACAAACCTTTTGTTTCAATTAATATTAATATAATGTAAATAATAATAATAATAATAAAACGTTTATAGCGAGTTCACAAAACTCATAGTTTTAGTAAAACTTAGCCTAAGTGTTAGTTATTAATTATTAAATTTTTGTCGCTGTGACATGCATGTCGCAGCACCGTCGTATATAAGGACAGTCTAACCTATCCGCAATCTTTGCCAGCACTGTGTTGGAACTAAAGAAGTGCAACGCTTGCGCATTGTTGTGTAAAAGCAATCAGTTCGTGCTTCGGTGAACATTGCTGAGGCACTGCAGTAGCGAGGTAGTCCCAACACAGTCCTGATCGCATTGTTGAATTGTACGCGAAGAACATTGTATGATTTCAAAGTGAAGATAGTCCAGGCTGCAAATATAGAGCAATGTACAATAAGCTTTGAATAGCGCAATTTTAGCTTTAACAGAGGAGCGCGCATATATATGTGCTATCATGTTCGCTCGTACTGATAGTGCCCTCCGCTCCCGATCAATGTCAGTATCGTCTTTAAGGTCGGCTGTAACTATGTGCCCCAAATATTTAAATTGTTCTACCCTAGTTGGAAGACTACCATACAGTCGAATAGGGGCACATGAGATGGTTGCAATTTACCAGCCTTAAAGACCATATACTGGCTCTTGGTCGCATCATATTTAAAGATACCGAAGAGCAGAGCCTCCTACTACAGGCATGTCATTCTTAAAAAGGGGTTCCATGCTCAAATTCATATATTATATTACAATACAATAAATTATTACAAGATGACGGAAGGCTAGGCTGATGCAATTATATAAGTTCACATGGACATGGACCGGTACAACTGGCTACTATAAGCTGGAAGTAAAAAGGGAAGTGTCTCTCGCCATTTACTTATTTAATGTGATTCGCGGTAAAGTGCACAACCCAGGCTATAAAATGTGAGACGTGGGTCGCCGCTGCTGAGTATACCGCGTGCGCGCACCAACCTGCTGCTGTACGCGCCTCTGACGCGTGCGCTACGGGGCCCAATACCATGATGCAACAAATAGATTAATTAAACTGTACTTTGAATAAATTCAATAGGGTCACTTATTGTTTATTATCAATTGGCTATGCATAAAGGTTTAGTATATAAGAAGAAATTCACGGCCACTCTTTAAAATCGTTATCAAATTATAATTTCAGTATTTTAAGACACATGTATGATAATAATTAGATTATAGCAACTACTAATAATACATATAAAAACAACTAATAATTAAATTATATTAACTCTTAGCCGTGCTTCATGCACGTGTAGCAGCGCACGCCAACTTGCCCTCGTTTGAACAACGACCGCGCTGAACATGTTCCTGACATCAGAACCAGATTGCGATCTTTTTGCTTTTGTGTATCTCATATGTTTGTCGTAGTTGTTTGAATTGACCGATATACAAGTGGAGATATGAATCTACTTGATTTCTCTCTTCCTAATTGGATATCGCCAATTCTACATAATAAAGAATTAATCACTATATAATAATGTAGGGCACGTACATGAAAATCCTACGATATTTTAATAGGTAAATTGAAAACATTCGCATAAACTTAAGGCAATATTATCCTAAAATATTTTGCTTAATTTATTCAAATCTAGGATCTAGAATCAATACTTACACAAAATTAACCTGAAATTCATACTAATATTATATATGTAGAAGTATGTTTGGTAATTTATCCTTCTATTAAGGACCAACGTAACAATGATTCGACGTGATTATTGAAAACTCCGAATAAGAAGTAACTCACTTCTTATCCAGTAAAAAGCACAGTTCTTGTGTTAAATACCTTCTTTATACAGTCAAATTTTATATTTGAAATTCTCACATAATTTTGCATCATTTTTCAGTCTCTGCATGCCGCGGATACAACACTATTATTTTTCCACGTTGCCTTGGTTTTTACTTTGTTAGTCTTTTGAAATGGGAGCTCGTTTGTGGTGCATGTGAAGTCTCGCACTGAAAATCATATTTTAAACTGTTCATTATGACGTGCACAGCGTTAGGACGTTAATATATTATGTTGGGAATTATTAAGTTTACTAAACAGCTGTAGTATTTAGGACTTACTGTTTTTGAAGTGCCACTTCAGTGGTGATTATATTTAACGTTTACGTTTCTTTACATGTGGTAGGTGTATAGTAGTGGTTGTGGATAGGTATATATGAATGTGAATATTTTTACCGTAGATTTTCTTTGATTCTTTGGCTAGGGCATCACAATAATGCACACCACATATGTGTGGGGGCCAGTCAGTACAGACCGGCGACACTTCGACCCAGTAGGATGTGTCGGCCCCAAGATTTATCCCTTAGCTATATCTCTATGAATGTACTGCATCAGTCGTTGCGTACACTTCAGAGGGAGAAGCCTGAAGTCCTCAGGGATTGGATATGCCAATCCCATCAGACCCATCCTCAATCCAGCTAACGCGTCGCATTCACATAGTAGGTGCGATATGGATTCGTCCTGTTTACCACAGGCTCTGCAGATCGAATTGTGTGCCAATCCCAATCTGCACAGGAAGTAGTTGGTGCCAAAATGGCAAGTGAACGCTCCTGTGAGCAGGCGTATTTGGCTCTTGTTATACCCGCAGAACTAACTTCCGGATGAAGCCTGTGGCTCTGTTTGCAATGAATTTCTTGGAGTGTTCCAGACCCCTAATCCACTCTAGCCTGTGTTTGTAATTGCCATATGTATTCAAAGCTGCCTTGACGGTGCTCCCAAAGAGTCCATATACCTTTAATATAGTGCGTAACAAGATCCCTACTATGGGTTTTTTGTGATCAGTACTACTCTCGCACTCGGAATTATTTTTGTGTCGCGTGGGACTTTACAATCATTCAAACAACGGACACAAAGAACACCCAGACTCGGAACAACCATTTGTGGATCACACAACTATTTGTGTCTCACACATTTTTTGTCCCGTGTGGGATTCGAATCTACAACACTCGGCACAATGGCGGTAGCCACTTAAGGCACTACGCCATCGATGCAGTCAAAGTCATGTTTGTATTGTCTGTATGTGATTTTACGCTAAAGTTGTACATAAATACATAATTATATATTGTAGTTTTACTTATATAACTTCAAAGATTCAGGCAGATATAGTATTAAAATATATTATATCAGCTACAGTTACATACAGTTATATATATTTTATCAGCTACTGTTCATCGGTCCAAACGACAATGTCAGCTTATAATACACCTTTGCGTCACCTTACGTCATATCCGTGTGTGATATTAAACGTGTGACGTCATATGAGAGGCATTGTGTGAGACCAAAGATATCAAATAGTGAGACGTTTCTCTTAATGGATCTACATTCAATTTAATGACGATCGGTATAATAATCGTTTGATATCTATCTTCAATGGTACTGCTAGTCATAGATGTTGGCTATTCTGGTGTACGTTTCTCGAAAGTAATTAAGGCTTAAAACGACTAGGGACATACTTAACAAACATGTTTTAAAGGCAATTTCTCTCGCTATTAATAATACTTTTGTCGCGGGAGACTTTTCACACATTCAAGCTACGAACCTAACAACAATACGTGAAACAACTAAAGGTACCTTTGGGATCAACAAGTGGTAGTGGGGAACAGTTCCAGACTCTGCAACAGCTTATGAGAATTTCTTGATAAAAAATCCTAATAACACTGCCCGATCCGAAAATCTCACCCTCACGCAGAGCAGTCGTATTCGGTACTGCGGATTTCTAATTTATATTTCGGTTTCCAAAGTACACTTTCAAGCTCTATAGTTGTTTCCCTAGGATAAATAATACATGAGTTGTTACCTATTATGACAGCTTATCATAACACTACGTTCACCTCTTACAGTCAGGCCATAAGTTAATTTGTCACCTTGCTGATGTGAAGGAACGTAGTGTGACTTCCCTCCAACATAAAAGGAAGATTCTCTAACCTCGCTGGGTGATGGTGCCTGGCGGTACTCGGCCCGACGGTTAATGTAGGGAACTTGTATATATGTTAGTAACTCGCTGTATAAACTTAACTTGCGTAATTCAAGTTTGTATGGCGACGTGCGAATTATGTACAGCGCCATCTGTTGTTATTTGTCGACACATTTTCATCTGAGCACTGCAGTAATACTGCACGGTTGGCGTAGTGGTTTAGACGGCCGCCTCGCCGCTTGACACTGCGCCGTGTTGTGGGTTCGATCCCCACACGAGACAACACTTTGTGTGATTCATAAATTGTTGTTTCGAGTCTGGGTGTTCATTGTGTCCGTTAGTTGTATGTTTGTAAAGTCCCCCGCGACACAGGATTTAGTCCTAATGCGGGAGTTGTCTTTTTAAAAAAAAAAAAAAAAAAAAAAAAAAAAAGATTAATTTTAAATGTGTCAAAAATGTTTGTTTACTTAGGCATAACAAGATCGGCACCCATGTATCAGATTGAAATAGATCTGTACGTTAGGCTAATGGCTTCTCGCTTAAGACATTCATGTGTGATTATAGTGCCGGTAATAGTTGTGTCATTACTTGGTAAATTAATGTGAAGATCTCTGCCCTAAGTGAGCTGTACTGCATCTTAAGATAAGCAGAAACCTTGGTGGATACTAGTTGAAGTATAATTAGGTACTTTTGAATACATATATGTATAGCATTACACTTGTATATTTTATGGTATGTATGGCGAGGTGGTTTAAGTGCCTCGCCACGGCCATTTCGCCAAGTGCAGTCTGTGCGAATACCAAAGGGCAAAAGTTTGTGTAATCCACATATGGTTGTTCGGAGTCTGGGTATTCTTAGTGACCGTTGTTTGAATGTTTGTAGAGTTCCACGCGATACAGGCATTAATCCATATACTGGAGTAGTATTTAACTTATTTTTTGGATAACTAGACAGGAAGACTAGGTAGACAGGAAACTAGCATAAGAGTAATAGACTATAATATCACTTGTTCAGATGTCTCGTCTCCTTGGAAATAGGCTACCTTGACCGATATTCAACCTGGACAAATTTAATATCAATGTTTTTGAAATGAAAACTTCTTTAGACGCGTTGAGCACTTTTTGGGTGAACAAAAATCATGGAACTCGCGTCATCGTTACCGCACGCCAGTTACCTACTTAGTTTTCACTGCTATCGGCAGTCCCCAAAGACTGCCCCGTTTTAATTAACAGTTACCTATGACTGCATTATACTCATTATGAAGTATTTAGGTAAGTAACTAACACTTCATAATGAGCCGACACATGTACCTATTTCGTTGTCATAAGCATGACTACGACATAATATGTATATGTGTCTTACGTACTTAGATGATATTTAATTAGAACCCTCTGAAAACCTAACCTATATTTTGTAGTTTTTAAAAATCTTACATGTCGTACATCATTAATTAAAAATAATCTCGTATGTATGTGCAAACAGCTGAACCTTGTTACAGTTTTATAAAAGTATGTATACATTATTAAATAATTTAAGGCATAAATCTACTTAGGAATGGAAACAAGTTTTAATTAAACATTGTTAGACTTACTTGTGTAAAATAATAATTATGATAATGACCTTTGTCTGACTGCCATGTTTATACCTACTAACGAGGTAGACTATATAGTACAGAAGAGGATCCAAATAATAAGTGAGTAAGATTGAAAAGATTTTAAGATGTATTAGTCAATCATTCTTAAAACGCTAAACGCAGTTAGGCGAAACGTGGCACAAAAGACTTGTCCTTTTTTAAACGAGGCTTAAAGAAAATAATGCTGTCACGGTAGCCTGCGATATGGTCGTGTGTACCCTTGACATTGGCGAAATGTATGAACGCTGCGGCTTACCATCAGGTAGCCGCTGGCTCGTCTGCCTCTAGGAGCAACAAAGGAAAAACAAACATAGACTGTCTCTGATTAACACTTGACACTTTTTATCCTTGTATGCGTTCCAGTGTGAATCAAGTAGCTACAGCTAGGCAGACGTTTGTATAAAATAATTATTTAATACAAATAATTATTTAATTCTATTTAGCTGTCTAGTAGATTGTAGAAAATAATTTTTGGCGAACTTAAATCTATTGAAAACTTGCCTCTATTACTGAAAGTTTAGCTGATGCCAATAAAATAAGCATAGGTATAAATTAAATGTAACAAAACACGATCAAAAGTAATTAACATGCCAGGTTAGCGTTTAACGCAACGCAAACGAAAGGTGATCTCCTCTAAACGCTAATATCTATGCCTGTCGTATTAATTTATCTTACATTGTATCTATGTTTTCTAAACTTTATACTATATGTTAAATAGTTCCCATGAAGTATGATTTGTGCCGATTGTTCGGTTTGCATTGCATAACCTGTTTATTAGGAAAGGTATAAGCATATTACGTAGGTATACACAATCACGCTACGACCTATTGGAGCTTACATTTATTACAATTTACAATATCCATTACAATAGGGAGTTGACTCATAATGTTTTATTATTTGAGTTAAATCAATGTGTAGTTATTAGTGGTCATCTCTATAATAAAATTAACAAAATGATACATAAAACTTAAAACTTGACTCCAAAAACAATCTTACATAAACACAAAAAGTCTCTTGAACTTAATATCTTTCACACACACACGCGTATAATAAATTACACAGATCCTGTTTTAGCATTTTTATTAAAATAAAAATTAAAAATATTAATATAAAAAGTATGTAATAAACAAATTAAACTTTAGTTTCATTTCTTTATTACTTTTTAATATGGTCCTCATGGAAATAGACATGCCTGGTTTGGGTATTCAGTAATATTCAAAATTCACTATAATATAGCACTGATATTTTTTTGTTAACTGTAAATTTTGCTTTTTGGGATTATCCTTAACTTTCCTGTAACACAGTTTACAACTTGCACGGGAGTGGAAAAGGCTAGCCTAGTTGGCTGTTGCAGTGAGACCTAGATTTAACTGTGTTATAAGTGGATTTATGTTTTGATTTTAGTCAATAAAGATATTAATATTATTAATGTTTCATTAACCAAACTCTTAAGAGTTTGTATTCATACAAGAAAATCTACTCAAAATTTAAAAGACACAAGTGTTTTATGTCTTGTAGTAGTCCATCCAAAACTTAAGTGCTTTGCACTTGTCGGTGTAGCAATCTCCATCTTTCTCTTTACAATGCCATCTCTTTCAGTTCCTTATAAGTTTCAACTTTCACAACTTCTTTCAGTTGATCGGTGTACCTTCTTCTTGGTCTTCCCCTCCTCATTCTTGCTTCTATCTTCCCTTCCATTATGTTTGTAATAAAATTATCATGTCAAATTGAGTGACCTATCATTTTACCCCTTCTATTCTCTATGTGTTTCAAAATTTCACGTTTGTCATTGACCCTTATCAATATTTCTGTATTAGTAACTTTTTCTGTCCAGGGCACTTTTTCCATTCGACGCCAGTAGTAATAACTGTAAAATGACAATAAAAGAATGCACGATACAAACTCTAACGTAACCGCTATTTAAATGCAGCCGTGCGAGGAAGATAGCGAGATATCCCCACTAGAACCCTACTTTTTCTAATGTCCAAAATTAAAATATAATATTAATAACCCCCTTTTGTTGCAATTGTTTTCATAAATAGATTTCTTTTGATTACTGTTCGCTTTTGAGTGTAAAATATTAAATAAACTATACGGATTTTATCTTATTTTATTTTATTATTATTATTATGTAAAATATTATACAAAATATTGTCTTACGTTTACGCGAATGTTATTTTACATTGAAACTAAACAACTTTATACATTTAAATTAAACTACTATATGCGGATTTTATCGTGTTGTTTATTTAACACTGTATTACATAATTTTGAAACTGTTACACTACTACTACTATTGAACTTTACTTATTTATAAAACTTTACACAAATTTTATCGCGTTGTTTATTTATTATAAAACACAACTATAAATAACTTTAAAACTTTAAACTAATATTGTTGAACACTTTTACTAGTTACTGTTTACTTCTATTAGCTATTTAAATTATAAAATCGATTTAATTTTACACTTTTCCCGAGACGTTTCGGTTGCTTTTCAGCAACCATGTTCACAGGATAACTACCCTATTAATGATAATCATTTACAATCCTCATTACATCTAATAATGATGATGGCGTAGTGGCTTAAGTGATTGCCTCGCTATTGCGTTTAGTATTATGGGTTCGAATCCCAAACGGGACAAAAAATTGTGTGATCCGCAAATGGTTGTTCCAAGTCTGGAATTTCTTCGTGTCTTCCTTGTTTAAATGTTTGTAAAGTATCCATTTCAGTCTGTAAAATTCTCTTTTGCCAGTAATATATGCTTTTATTAATATTGTGGAACTGAAAAAGTGAATCCACTATCAGGCACTTACTTAATTTAATTAGATCGTGTAGGTACCAACATCACAATATTATATTTAACATAATTGCAAAATGCATATCAATGTATAATATTTTAGCGGTCCAGGACTCCCATTACAACTATACCTTATATCTACTACACTTTTAGTTTCAACTATTATTTGAAAGGATTGTATAGTTTCTGAATGCTATTATTATACTCGGGTTAAACAAATATCGAGCTACTTGAAATGCGAGCCAGGCAATTTAATATTCAAGTGCAGACAATTAGTAGCATATTTTAGTGACCTCTTAAAATAATGGATTGGAGACAATATATAAGCAGGACTGACTGTTTTATTTTAACTTATTTTTCTTGTGGTTTAGTTTGTAACATAGCATTGCTTTGTATGTACTCAAAAAGTTTACAACACCATAATTTAATTACTTTTTTCATTTCAACAAAGGTGACAAACTAGTGTATTAGCCTAAGGTCACTTGCAATAGTAGAGGTATATTATCTTGCGTGATGCTAACTTCGAGGAAAATAAATCTTTATCAATATTATGACGCTGAGTACATTGATTTGTACGTAGAGGTCTCAAGTTCCATCCCAAGGCCCGCATCTCTGACTTTTCGAAGTTATGTACGTATTAAATAGTTAATTGTCGCTTGCTTTAACGGTGAAGGAAAACATCGTGAGGAAACCTGCATGGCTGAGAGTTCTCAATAATGTTCTCTAATATATGTGAAGTCTGCCAACCCGCACTGGGCCAGCGTGGTGGACTATGGCCTAACCCTTCTCACACTGAAAAGAGGTCCGTGCCCAGCTGTGGGAAAGTTTAATACAGGGCTGATATTATTATAACCTCTGGAAGACCAGTACGATATGAAAATTCTTATTATATTGGTTATCATATTAAATTATACGACCACAACCAGGAGCGGAGCTGGAGAAATCCCGGGGTACAGCTAGATAAATTATAAAGATGGGATGAAACATACACCTCCGGTATTCTTACATAATGATGGAAACGTAGTAACAATATACTAATCTAACGCTGGTTTCCATGAAAGGGTGATACTTTCTTAGGCATAGTCTGACCGTTATTATATAATAGGCAACGAAACACTTTGC
This sequence comes from Catocala nupta, assembly GCA_963675205.1. Lineage (NCBI taxonomy): Eukaryota > Metazoa > Arthropoda > Insecta > Lepidoptera > Erebidae > Catocala > Catocala nupta. The sequence continues at coordinate 6,379,160 of OY776084.1, read as the reverse complement.
CACTTTAAATATAGTTTTATTTCGAATGATCAATATATTTTCTTTTTTACATGTATGAAGCTCGACTTCTAGATGATGAATCAAGATGTAATATGCATTAGATTTAAAATTAGACCTCCAGCAATACAACTATAATAACCACATTGAAATGCGTGTAATAGTTTTTTATAATGAGCATAAAAACAAAAATATATCTAATATTATGATTTTGTCTTCCATAGCTCTTAAAAAGATCCCACAAATATACATTTTCTTAAATATACCAATATTATAAAAAGAGGAAAGATTTGATTTTTCGTTTGTTTGTAATAATTTAACTCAAAAACTAAACAACCGATTTTAAAATTCTTTCACCATTTGAATGCTGTTTTGACACCAAGTAACATATGCAATATTTTATTTTTTTAAAGTTCTGTAGCCTAACCTAACCTACTTTTGCGTGAAGCCGCGGAAAAAGCTAGTTATATAATATGATCATACATATAACATAAGAACTTATTTTTAAAATTTGAAAAATATCTTGTCACGCCTTTTCTTTTAAAAATAGATTTATACAACCACAGTTAAATTTCTGCCAACTCTGAGCCGGGTAGCACGCTAGCCGAGCAGCTGTGTTGGCAGAATAATATATTCATGAACCTTATGGAGAACTCTCATATATGCAGATTAACTCACGATGTTTTCCTTGAAAGTTAAAGTAAGCGCATAACTTAGAATACTCAAAGGTGCATTCGGTATTTGTTGTGTTCTAATCACTAGACTCATAGCCAGTTGCACTCACTGATCGGTAAACGATTAGTGAGGTTAAGCAACGTTGGGTGCGGCCAGTCTATAGATGGGTGACCGCTTAGTGGTATTTCATCTGAGCGTCTCCTTGCTACGGAGGGCACGTAAAAAGTGGGTCCCAGTTGTTGCCAAATTGACAGCAGTCGTTAAGCCATGTCAGAGGCCTATGGGCGGCATTAACAACTCTTGACAACAGGTTGGCCAATAACCACACGAAAAGAAAAAGAAAGAAAAAGAAGAAAGATCACTAGACTCATACTGCATATTCAGATAAGGCGTCTGCTACGCATGAGATCTTTAGTTCGATGTTTGGCTTAGACAAAAGTTTACTGAGATATTCTGTCAATAAATCGTCAGTAGCAGAACTGAATTTGTAACTGAGCCCTGTGGACATCAATAGGTTCAGCGCTTATAACATAAGACCTAATACCATAGTGACTGCACGTCACTTTACAGAGGCAGCTTGTGGGCCAGATACACTCAAAAATCGTACAATGTTCTACGTGTCCAATTTAATAACGCTTTCCGGGTGCTATTGGGGCAGCCTCGTTTCTGCAGCGCCTCTGGTATGTTCTTTGAAAACAGAATGGATTGCTTTTACACCACCATCCGTAAAAGATGCTCATCCTTGCTCTGCAGAGTGCGAACCAGCCCCAATCGCGCCTTGGCTATGATTGCCGATAGGCTTGATGAACTAGCAGCAAATGTAATGTTTATTTTCTTAATCAAAGATGGGATGGAACACCTGCGGCACTAGCCACAGCAGGCGTAGCACTATTGCTATACGTATAAGTATTCTAATATATGGGCTATGGGTATGGTTGTTTGGTGGACCGGTTTATTGCTAGCTATGGATGAAAAACGGCGTTTTCCCTGAATACTTAAATAGCATCAATGCAACGGGCAGATGGTGACTCGCCAACTCACTAGATGGGCCCCCTGAATAGCCACTATAGGAATACGAGCCAGCAGCGGAGGGCAACACCAGTGCGAGTGGCTAGGGATGTCGAGCGGTGCGGCGCCGAATTCACCATCACGGGTCTCGTGACAACGGAGACCCGGAGCGGGTTTCTGCGTAGTTATACCCTTGAAAATGACACTTCCACTTCTAAGCATATAGCTCTAGCGGCTCCCCTCTGACCGGCTGATCAAAGCAAGCCAGAGTTGAGAGTACGACGGGCGCTCTTGAAGTTCCACCAGTTCATTAAACACTAAGCACATGTGTTTAAATAATAGCAATTCCCTTTACGTAAACTCTTTTGTTTATCTATTAAGCTAAATATTTATTAAATTTTCAACATAAGTCAATAAATCCATGAAATTATTAACAAATTTCGAATCAGATTTATGAGGTCAATAACTATGAAAGTGATACCTGTATCTAGTGAAACATCATTGTATCACGCATTGTAAATGGCATTTTCACATTTTCAACCCTTCTTTCCATTTTTAATCGCATCGTATCTGAAGGGACTGTAATATAAATGCAATATTATAATTTAATAAATAAGAAGTATATTATATTGCTATATAATTTCATTTTAAAAAGTATTTTTCTTCGCCTATTGCAAAAAACTGACAACTTGCACTTTAATACTTACAAACGAGAAAAATTCCAGAAGCGCATAAAAAGAAATTCTTCAGGACACTTAGAAGCCGTTCTTTAAAATAATTCTAATGGGAAAAACGTAGCTTTTAGTAGAAACTTTCTATTGAAAATTAAAAGCAAGCAAAAATCTACTTTATTTTTATGTGCATAGCATTTAAAATTGAACTTCGAGTTTTGAATGGAATTTAAACGCTTGTAACATTGTGTATAGGAAGGCTACTATGGCCTCTTAAAAGTGGAATTCTGAATGGTTCTTAACAGTTAGTCAAAATGACTGAGACATTTATTTTGGTGACAAGGTATGTTGCTCAGTTAGCAATTTGTGCCTTTAAATTTGTCATTCCCAAGTAACGCAGCGATAGTGAATGCGAATGCTATGCGTTAGAAGTTTAGTTTTCAGGTATGTCAAAGTAGGCGTTTCTGGACTATGGCCTACTTAGGCCACCATACTTGCTCAGTGCAGTTTGGCAGACCTCACATATATTTAAAAACATTATGGTGAATTTTCAGACATGCAGGTTATTGTGAGGTAACCTGCATATCTGAAAATTCACTATGATGTTTTTGAAACGAGTGATAATTAACTTCAATACGCACAAAACTTTTAAAAGTTTTAGGTGCGTGGATTGGAATGAAACTCGAGACTTCTGCGTGGCAATCCGACGGCACTTGGCCATCACTGTGGAATACAGGTGGAGGCGTGTTATAGGTTATGTAGATGACTGTCTCCGTGGCTTAGTAGGTGTAGTGAATACTACTATGCATGGTGCACTATGTAAGGCTACTGTGCATAAGATTCTTAAGTCGCACAAAGTCTCATTGGGTTATCCTTTCGACAAACTCTCAGAAGTGGCACGGAATCGGCAATTACGCACAAAACTTCTAAAAGTTAATGATGCGAGAACTCAGCATGGTAATCCAACGGTCTCTCACCAAGTTCTGCTCATTTCACATGCACATTGCATGAGCAAAAACATAATATTCTAAAAAGTTAAATAATGTATCTGATTTAACAGTCTCTTAAAACGGTAATATGGTGTCGTTTCCGCCATTATTCGCCATTCAGTGAGGATGGCTATCATTAAACAAGCAGTAACATCACACGTAAAATTTAATGATGCGAGTATCCAGTTTTTAGTGTTGAGTTTATCTTTTTAGTGTTTAGAGTTTTTTGGTATTTTTGGTGAAATGCTTAGATATAAAGTTATGTGAATGTGTAACGCGACCTTCGTAGACGAGGCTACGAAAATATTCATGAATTGACTTACGTTTACCCGAATGTTATAGATTGAATTGGATTTAGACGATTTTATCGCTTTTATTTAAAAAGTAACACATATTAAATCAATTTAAACTATTAAAACAATTTATATTTACGGTTACACCGTTGTTTTATTTAGCGGTTTATTCTTAAAACACTACTTTAAAAATAAACCACCGCAATATTCGTATAAAGGAGTTGAATGACATTTTTCATTTAAAAGATTTGCAATATTCAATTTATCTGTGTTGAATGTATGTCGTACTAAAATGAATAAAACTAAAATCATTCAGTCAGGTTAAATAATCAGTTGCATAATCAATCTTAGATATTAAACGAATTCAATAAATCAATCAGAGCGCAAGTTGAACCGGACTGACTCGTTATCACGTTGAAATAATTTTATTAGCTCGTGCATCTCGATTTCTTGTCGCAATTTGATTAATCATCCAATATCCGGCTTAATCGAGAATTGATTCTTTTAGCCTCATTTCGAATTGAATTGACGTCGATTTATATACAAGGAATTAAGTCCATTTAATTATAGTTTCCAATATAAAACTTACTGATAAATAAAATAGTCCGATGGACTGTACTGTCAAAATTATTTAGATCAAGAAAATTTGGCAGTTAACAGAATACAGGAGTCACAGCTTAGATTCAGCTAAGCTGGACCTGCTCACACTAATTGTGACATATCGCGATACAAGTTAACATAGCTGGGTACCAGAAATAGATAAGTATTTGGCCAACCAAGCTAAGCTTTTTACCCAGCTATTCCGCCTATGGCGACACCATACTTACTCACTTAGCTTGTTTATAATAAAGAACGACCACACATTTTCATAACTGTTATCTGTTCCCATGTCCTTACTTACAAAACAACACGTATTACTCGACTGATACTGTGTTGTGAAGAACATTGCAAACATTGATATTTATATTTTACACACAAAGATCAGTAAAATCATCCAAATCCGTTACAACTATTTGTGGCGTAAACCATTTTTTATCCGATGTTAGTATCAAATCAGTTATACCAAAAAAAAACTTTCGTCCAACAAGTCAAGGAAAAAGTCGGCGTCGAGTCGTATTAAGAGGTTGAAGAAAAAGAAAGGCAAACATATGCATGTGTGTGTGTTTAGTACACTATCGACAAGAGCTCCTAAATTAAATAAGTAGAAGAATTTGGGATCAAACTTACTACACTGCGCACTGGCAGTGTTAGAGCACCACTTACGGTAGGTACTACGCTATCCATGTATTTCATTATTGTCATGTATCAGGCATACAATACTACATGCAGAAATGAAAGTGAAGTTCGTCAAAACGTTTTAAAAATCGAATGCCAAAAGATGTGAGTTATTTGAAAAGCTTTACATAAACTTGCGGTTGAGGTAGTAGAAAGTGATTCGTTTGTAGTATTACATAAAATATTTCAATTTCACGTTAAATGTCTAAGTGGAAGGATACCCTTTTAATGTTGATGTAATTTACTTTAGATTGAACCCGGTACATAATCTTCTATTGAATTCGATTCAATCTCTTAAGTTTCACTATTGATATGAAAGTTTTCTTTCGTGAATAGATGACTCGCTTCAGAACAACTCATTATTTGCATATAATTGAAATTCCATGACGTATTAATGTGGATTTTTCTAAGGGAGAAATTATGTATTTTATGTTAAAAGATAAGCTATCGATACTAATATAATAAAGAGGAAAGATTTGTATTTTTGTTTGTAATTATTATTACGGTAGCTCAGTGGGGAGACCAACATACTGCAATGCAGAGGGTCTCGGGTTCAAACCCACGTCGCGCACCTCTGACTGTCGGAAGTTATATGACTTTTCGAAATTATCTGCGTATTGATTGACAATTATCGCCTGCTCCGTGCCTCGGAGAGCACGTTAAGCCGTCGGTTCCGGCTGCCATGAACATCTATGGCAGTCGTTATTGCGAAGTCAGTGCCCTATAATATCCTGACACTAGTCTAGCCTTAGGGTATCGTTAGCCTTCGGGTTGCGGAGGTCAGGTGGCAGTCGCTCCGTTTAAAAACTGATATCCAGTCAAATCCGGTTAGACTAGAAAAGTCGACCCCAAGTGACTTGGGAATCATAAAAGCTAAGGAGAAGATTACGCAAAATCTACTGCACTGATAATAACATTTATTTCATATTAAACAACTACTTTTTCCAGTAGTAACATGGGCTTTATAAAATTACGCAAAGAGCCACAGGAGCGGAGCAGTATTTAAACGTATATGAAAATCAACAAAACGTAAAAATCCATATTTGTAATTTTATTTGGGAATGGCCACTTCGAATCACCGATTTTAGAAGGTATGAATTTCACTGGGTCATCAAGTTCTTCAATAAATGCAACAAGTGTTTATGTGTGTATGCTGTCTAAAGTGCGATTGAATCGAGCAGTGTTTAAGAGATTTTCCTGTCTGGGTAATACAGTGGGTCCCTATTATATGGGACCTAATACCACAGTTGACAAAATATGATTTAATACACCGCTGTCCACTCCTTCAAGGATATAAAAGTGTTATTTTATTTGTCTATCCTTGTTAATATTATAAACGCGAAAGTGTGTATGGATGTATGGATGTTTGTTACCCTTTCATGCAAAAACTACTGGACCGATTGCGATGAAACTTGGTATGTAGATAGCTGAAGATGGATTCATACATATGTTACTTTTTATCCCGATATTCCTACGGGAATGGGACTTACGTGGGTGAAACCGCGGGGTAAAACTAGTAATGTTATAAATTGGTAACAATTGATTTTTGTTTGCTTGTTTGTAAGGACTTAATTTAAAAACTACTCATCAGATTTTGAAAATTCTTTCTTCATTAGAAAACTACTACCATGGAATAATATAGTCTATATTTAATTTAAAAGAAGAACTGTTGCTAACTTAACCTAACCTATACTTACTACTTTTACGTGAGCGAAGCCGCGGGAAAAAGATAGTATTCTATAATTTATTCTATAACGTTTCAGATAAAGTTTTCGATTTTACATCTCTGTATTTCAGCTATTCATTTTTAAATTATACTAGGAATATTTTTTCTGTTGTTAAACTAACTGGAACTTACGTTTCAATTTAAAAGATAGACGTTTCAATTAAAATCAAAAGCAAAAAGTTACTTGAACAAAACTTATTTTCTAATTGTTACGGCTTTTAATAGCAGTCAGAGAAGTAATGTGTATGTTTCCACTTTACAACAACGCAAAATGGAAAATATTATCCCATCTTTTGAATCCTATTTCAATTCCGTTCACTTATTCTTCACGTCACTTCGTCTTCCGTTGACTACTTCTTTCACAAATAGAATCACAGCTCATTTTATTCCAAATTGTAATTGGTCGATGTTTGTACACACAGCGACACATCAACCTAGACTGTTTGGACTTTAAACTTTTAGAAGATGAACGCTGCGAGTCGTGCGAGAGAGTGCGTTATATTTTGTTACGCTCTATCCTTGCCATTACATCGACTACACTATGCACTGTCCCTTGCCGACAATTCTCTATTTTGTATGTAGCGTAGTTATGCGTACCTATATAGGGTGTCTAACTTGATGTGTAGCCGTCTGTACATAGGATATTTGGGATGTTTAGGAAGGCGCCTTTATTGGGAAAAGAAGTATATATATGTATTCATTCTTGCTCTCGTCAACGCGTCGCTTAAATGGCATAATGGTACATATAAGGCGCCAGTAATATTTAACACATTTGTTCTGTGGATATATTTAACTTTATGGTTAAATGAACATTCTTTTTTATGACATCGTGTAAGAATAGGATAGTTTACTCACCTTTTTTATTAATAACTAGCTTTTGATCGCGGCTTCGCTCGCGTATAAGTAGGTTAGATTATGTTAGAAAATAATTTTTACTCAAAATAATTCTTCGCCATAATTACTCGATGGTAATATAGCTTTCGAATGGATATTTTTTAATCGATTTATTAGTTTTTGATTTAAACCCTTACAAACAAACATACAATATTATCTCTTTATAATATTATTATAGATTTAAGTTAAATAATTACATTGCACAAACTCTAAGATACAAAAATATTTCAGCATCAACACAAAAAATAACGAGATGGGTGTAAAAACCCAGCATTCAACCTCATAAAATGTATCTCTTAAATGTTAAAGTAATGGAAAGAAATGATCCCTATATCTGAGGGGTATTTTGACCCACAGGGCCCATATTCAAACTCGACCGAGGGATGACCACAAGGTGTCTGTACACCAAGTTACTAGTCAATCGGTCCGGTTATTCCGGAGCTATACCTGTCACTAACAAACTGTGACTAAGAGACAGATATACAGACCCACATAGTGTTTTCATTAACCTCTTCGAAGAAGACTCAGAGGTTAATAAGATGCAAGCGTTTCAAATCTAGTAGCAGAGGAAATAGTTAAATGCCTTTAAAAGGTTGCACGATACAAACCGTATCGTAACCGCTATTTAGCAGTCCCACAACGAAATTACATTTTTTGTATCCTTTAAAATATAAAGGGATTATAAATAATATAATGACTACCAAAAATACTAATTGCTCAGCAAAATATGCTTACTAAAATATGTTATTATAACGAGCACCTATACGCTTCAAATCACTGCATTCCGTCTCGGAAGGGTTAGGTTATGTTAGATTCCTTCTTAAATCCACCGAAAAATAGGAGCCTGGCTCAGTCGACTTAATTTGATCTTTTTAAATATATTTTGGTGTGCAATTAGTATTTTTTGTAAGCATATTTTGCTGTGTAATTAGTATTTTTGATGGAACAAAGCAAAAAATTGAGGAACAGTTAAATACTACCCAAATATTAATAACTCCTTTATTTTACAACCAATTTTGATAATGTTTGCACAAAAAGATTCATTTTGATTGCTATCTGCAATTTTGTGTAGAATAATTTAAGAAATAAAATATAGACAACTATCCAATTGTTTCGTATAAAAAAAATATAAATTAATTCTTAGCGAAGCGGTTAACGATTAGCGAGGTTAAGCAGCGGTCAGTCTATAGATGGGTAACCGCTTAGTGGTATTTCATCCGAGCATCTCCGTGCTTCGGAGGGCACGTAAAAAGTTGGTCCCGGTTGTTGCCAAATTGACAGCAGTCGTTAAGCCATGTCAGAGGCCTACTAGGCTTGAACAACTCTTGACAAAAGGTTGGCCACCCGAACCACACGAAAAAAAAAAGAAAAAGCGAATACATTTGATATTCTCATCTCATTCTCTTTATCATCTGTTCATTCAATATATAAAAGCACTTTTGAAGCAGGTATCATTTTTATTATGCTTTAAATATTTTTGGACCGACTCTTTAAATACTTGTGGAATAAATCCTTACCAATATTATAAATGCAAATGTGAGATTTCTGGCGTTTGTTTGTTACGCTTTCAAGCCTTAACTACACAACCGATCATGAAATTTCGTATACACGTTGTATGGGGTGCAGAAAAAGACATAGGGTACCTTTAATCCATAAAAAGAGCTAATTCCGAGGAATTAGAATATATTGACAAAATATAGATTAACGCGAGCAAAGTTTTCGGCAAAATCTAGTAATGTTTTATTAATTATTTGTAATGAAATGTGCTTTAGTAAAGTTTATTATTTAATTTATTAGGATCCTTTTTCATAAATCTACATTATTATAGAAATTAAATATGAAAGACTTGTTTTCAAAAGCGCTAACTAACTTAAGTAAAATAAAGTTGAGTATAACTAAAAATAAATTCTTGAATAAATAAAAAGTTAAAGTCATCTTTATTCTCTTTCTTATTTATACTGGTTAATGTAACATAGAAAGCCTAGTTAAGCGAAGGAAAACGTCTTAAAGGATCCCGTGTATTTTAAAATTCTCCATACTGCTCTCCATAATGCTCTTGAATATATCTGATGTCTGTCAATCTGCCTCGAGCCTCCGTGTGTATCCTATGCACATTTATGTGCGTAATATGGCCTATTCCTTTACCAGTTGTTTCGAGGAATTGGACAATATGTAAATAGGGCTTAAAGTGAAGTGCTATTTTCACGAATTAAGTTTTAGAAATGGCAAGTATCAAAATTAAGAAATTAAATATCAAAGGACCAACAATACTCTAGCATTTATTAAAATTAGTTTCATTATAAAGTTATTTATGCAAAGATTATTTCATATTTTCTTTATTTAAAACGTGTTATAATTGCTCCTAGTAATTACAGTCATTTATCACTTTTTATTACCCAATGTTTCAACCGCATTGCACCAGTCGTGGTCATAAAATAATGTACCATTACCGAAACATTGACCAAATATATCTTTAAGGTTTTAACAACCAAAATGCATGTGAACATTTTTGGATTTTGGAAGGTTTATTATTTGTTTTTGTAGACATACGTGTAAGTATATACACGCATGTTTATTTATTATATGACCTTTAAATATGAGCATATTTAAAGAAGATTTCATCAATATGGTAAAATATAAAAATATTATGATTATTTTTAGAAAGGATAATTGACATAAAATCCGAAAGCAATAAAAATATCTTGATGGATCGATCCGAGTTGTCAGAAAATATCCGTGTAGCAAAATGACGACAGAAAGTGATTGAAACTGGCATGAGAAATAACTGTGGAAATAACGGTATTGTTTATCTTAATTTTAAATAATACGAAAATTACAACTAGAGCGCTTCAAAACCTAAGATTAGTGGCAGCGCAATAGCTTAGTATATAAGCTTTATTGTATGTCTTTTCCTTCTTAAAGTTTATATTCAGGCTGTCCGGTAATTAATGGATAACCTGGTAATGTCTTATAGTAGAACTGATGGCCGTTCAGAAAAATATGAAATACAAAAATTTCTTACTACTACCTGAGATATGTGTTTTTTTTTTAATTACCATGTATAACTTTCTTGTATACTACGACCATAAATTAATGAAATCCATCGGTTTTTTGTTGTTTTATTATTAAACACTAATTATGCTAATAGATAGACAGTCAAAAGTATGCTATGGTAATATAGCTTGCACTTTTTAATATATATATATTATATATTCAACTGTTTTTTTTTAATTTTTTCTGACCAACCTTCAGTTCTACTATAGGACATTTCAAGGTTATCCATTAATTACCGAACAACCTGTATATAAGCATTAGTGCGGTAGACTAACTTAAAAAAAACATTCAAACATGTACTCAGTCTCATTTCGATCGGCTTGTTTAAACTGTGCAAAATAGTTGATGTGCCTTTTGTTTATTAAACTATATATATTCTATATTAATTTTATGTTGTTATTTATAACAGTTCAAATTGAAGTCAAGCTTAATTTTAATTAAATAAACTCAGCTATGGGGGCTGCAGCTGTGCCCGGCAATAAGCTCGCTTCTTTGCATTGGTCCACATATTAAAGTTACCAAAATGTGGATGTATTACGCGTCTGCTCTGCTGTGATATATGCATAAGACTGCTGTGCATTGTGCTGCATGTAATAAAACCGCATACATCGTATTTAATATGTGAAATAGACAGTACAAAGGCACGGCGTATTTTATTAAATATTTTTCTAGGAGGCCGGCTAGAAGAGAATGACAATGTTATTATTGAATGTTGCTGTCATGATTTTTCAAACTGTTTTTGATCGTAGCCGTGTGTAAAATTAGTCGACTCGCACCCAAATACGCACATGCCAATGTGCTACATAAGATACAAATAATAATAATAATAATAATAATATTGTACCACAGACACACAACACTATCTAGCCCAAACTAAGCAGAGCTTGTACTATGGGTACTAGACATAGAAACACCCAGACCAAGACAAACATCCATGTTCATGCACACAAATATTTGTCTTGTGCGGGAATCGAACCCGCGACCTCAGGCGTGGCAGTCGGGTACACTAACCACTACGCCATCGAGGCCGACAAATGTCGATGTCATGTCACCTTAGTTTTTGGAAATAAAGGTTTTGGCGTGATCATATTAAAACAAAGTTCATTATACAGAGTGTAACAGAAAGGTGTGGTCATATTTTAGGGTCGCTATGTATATCTAATAAATAACCTATGTGCCCTAACCTCATATCAAAATATCGAATTTTAAATTTTATGACCATTTTAATAATTTCATTTATTAATTGTTATTTAAATATCGGCACAAAACGAGTTACATCACTATCGTTTTTATCCTTTTAACTAAAGGTCATTGATTCTTAGTTACAAACATGGCATGGCATATAAAAAATACCGTATTGTTTGTCTCTTTTTTTTAATGCTTGTAATGTTCCCACGGTTTAGAAATCAGCCGAAAGCGATGTAATGTTCTTTAAAACAAGAATAGAAGAGGGTCTGGTGATTTGGAGCGCACGGGAATAAGCCGGTAGGATATACGACACTGATATCACTTCACCACACAGTTTTTAGACAATTTTTTTTATGATTATTAAGTTTTATAAACATGTTCTTATTAAATTATTTATTACAGCTAGTTTTCAAATATCCCACCTTGTTCATTGATGCATAGTTGTGTCCGTTACATCATCTCCCATTAAGATTTCGCAGCATCTGTGGGGTCACCGGTCTATGTAAGAACGACCAGCTGTATTGTAAACAATTTGAATAGATAACAGTATCCACATCTGGGGCACAGTTATAATGGTCAATGGCTGTTAAGATCGCAAAAGTAAACAACGACGTGTCGAGCGAGTTTAGGGTTTTTTGTAATTCTTAGAAACAAAATACACGTGCATGGCTGGTAGTGTTGTTTACGTATCGATTAAAATATGCTGATATATATAAGTTGATAAAAAACAAAATTCAATATCTTCGTGAAAATAATGTATACAAATTTAATTCTCGCGGTTTTTCATTGTACATGGGCTATATTATGTGACCCTTAAATATGACCACACCTTTCTGTTACACCCTGTATAATATATCTAACAATCCTCCCCGTTTCATCCATGTTAATTGCTCCTCTACCGTAGTAAAGTAGCTTTGTAATGGAGAAATAATTGTCAAAATTGGTCCATTTGTTGTGAGATTATTCATCACAAGCAAAATATACAAACATTTGTATATTTCTACATTGAAATACAATTATATATTTATGAAAACATATATAAACATAGTTCTATATAAACTTGCAATACAATTTAGTTTGGTGACCGACGTCATACTGAGTAGCAATTTAAATCCAAAAGTTCGTTAAGCCCAACAGATTCTCTTCAAAAATAATCAATCTGCATGAAAGGTTTCCAATATCCTGACACCGGACGCCTCAGGTACTTCAAAAGGCTTTTTTGTATAATTTTAGATGACTGTACACAAGAATGAAATGTAGCCAAGTCTTAGAACTCTTAAGTTTTTTATTGCTCTAGTTTATCTTAGTAAACTAAATATTATTTCATGAATATTTTATATAGACTGACAAAGTTACGTTCCAATACAAATAAATTAAATACAACGATTTTGAGCAAAATACTTGATGACATCTTGGCACAATTCTACTTCAATTAGGTATCTATTTGAAATGGTTGACGTAAATATACTGTAATTTATTTTTCTACTGATAGTCTTACGTTTAACTCTCAAATTGCCTGCGGTTAAGAGCCGACATTATAGACGAAACCTGCTACTTGTCTAGAATATATCCCATATTCAATAATGTTGCCTTAATAGAAACATTTAAAATTTATGCGAGCATATTCGTTGCATATACTTTCTTTTTTAAATACTAGTCCCGCAGTAGAGCTCAGGTTCTGTGTCGCGGGACGCACAACCAGGCTTAGAACAATAATTTATGGATTAAACAAATAAACCCGGTGGGGTTCAAACCCACAAGTGCAATTATTATACACTTAATGTAACGGCAGCAGCGAGGCGACTGTTTTTCCGCTCCACCATCTATGCAGACTTATCGTTAATATCATCTCTTTATTGAAAAGTGTCAAATGATTTTGTCACTCGAATAAGTTGTATATACACATTATACTAAGATTTACCCGGGAATTCAATTACATTCAATTCAATTCAATTCAATTCGTTTATTGCACTCTAAAATGTATATACAGGTCTTATAAATGTAGAGAGAACAATTATGGACCCGTCGGGCACGGCAAAATTAGGAGAGAAGAAAGAACATTCTATTATCATATAGCATACCTATTGAAATAAATTTTAGACCTTAGAAGATATTTATTTAAATACTCACGTATTATAATTAATATTCTATTATAGTTTATTATTAATTTGTTATAAGGTAAGTATTAAACTTATTTTCTAAATATACTAACAAAATATGAATTATTAAAATTTATCGTTTAAATATTCGTTTATATCATAGTAACATTTTTGTATTAAAAAGTCTTTTATTTTGTTGATAAACGTACTAAATTTTTCTTCATTTTTAATATTATTTGATAATTTATTATATATTTTTATGGACATAACGTAGGGACTTGATGCATGCATTTGTAATCTGGATGTTGGTAAGTTTAATCTATTTTTGTGTCTAAGTGTATATTTTGTATTTAAAACTTCCCTTCTTGTGTAATAATGTTTGTGTCCTCTGACAAATTTACATGTTTCGAGAATATACATGCATACAAGGAACGGTAAGTATTTTTAGTTCTCGGAAATGAAAAAAATCGCTTGCTCTAAGTAACTATCTAAGGATCCATTCCTTTTTGACATTAAAATACATCACTATCTATCACGTCGCCGCAACTATTACACCAAAATATATTGGAACAGTAACAATTTCTCTGAAAACTTACTTAGTGTCTCCCAGACACATCGCAATACTCGTATCGGTAATATCAGAAAAACCGCAAGCACTACCCAAAATCTTCAATCTGACATTTTACTACTAAAAATACAAATACGTAAAAGTATTTTAAATGTGGATTTGAACGACTGAGCTTGGCTACAGGCTTCTCTGCCTGTTCGTCTTGGTGGGCTCGGCGTTCGCAAAATTTCAGATGTTAGTTTACCGGCGTTCCTGTCCTCGATTCACAGCACGGAAGAATTAACCAGGAAAATTTTAGCACCCACACTGTTTAATTCAGAAGCGCTGTGCAAAACTGACGCTGTGAACGCCTGGAAAATGGCTTGTCCAAATTCTGTTTTGCCAACCAACCTATTTTCCCAGCAGCAGTGGGACAAGCCGCTTAGCAACGCTGTAAGAGAAAAGCTTTTTACTACATCTTCCAATGTTGCTGAGCGTGCTCGATTGCTGGCTGTGGGAGAATGGGAATCTGGTCTTTGGCTCCAGGCGCTTCCATCGTCCAATATAGGTACCATGTTGGACGATACCACATTCCGCCTCGCCACTTGCCTCCGTTTAGGTGTTTCATGTGTTTCTCCGCATTGCTGTCACTGTGGAGAAGCTGTCGATAGCCTCTGACACCATGGACTCTCTTGTAGCCGAAGCGCTGGTCGAAATTCTCGCCACGCTAATCTTAATGACATACTACGTCGTGCTCTTGTCGCTGCTGGTGTTCCAGCTGTACTTGAACCCAATAGCTTGTTACGCGACGATGGGAAGAGACCGGACGGAATGTCATTGTTGCCTTGGAAGATGGGCAGGCCTTTGGTGTGGGACGCAACGTGCGTTGACACCCTTGCGCCATCACATCTTCCAAGCACTGCGGGATGTGCCGGCGCTGCTGCTGCAACCGCGGAAACCCTCAAACGGCGCAAATATAGTAATTTAGTCGGAAATTACATTTTTGCGCCGTTTGGGGTGGAAACCCTAGGTTCATGGGGTCCGAGCGCTCGTATTTTGTACAGAGAGATCGCAAAACGCCTGATCGACGTTTCGCGTGATCAGAAGGCTGGTCTTTTCTTTTTTTTTTCTTTTCTTGGCCTCAAGAATCAGCATTGCCATTCAACGTGGCAATGCTGCCAGTCTTCTGGGCACGTTACCAGTTGACAGCGATGTTGAAGAATTCTACGATGCCTAAACCATTTTTGTAAATATTTAGTATTATAATTATTTGTGTTTTTGTAATCCTGCTTAAGCGTATACTCATATATACGATATTATTTTGTGTGTTCATCCTATCTTAAGTGCAAAACGGGAGACACAGCGTAGAACGTGACTTTAAAAATAGCTATAAATTTGGCAATTTTTCTTGATACTCTTTGAACTATCTTTTTTTAATATTTATTACTGCCCAAACAATATTTGAAGCCTTAATTTATTAATAGATTTTTATGAAATAAATGAAAATATTTTTTTTATAATATACAAATTTGACGAATGTTATATTCACACTTCTTGTGTCGGGCGGCACAGGCAGAACTTTTAATAGAAGGCTTTAGTATAAGATTAACGAGTCCTGTGCTCTTGTGTGCAATTTTATGAATAATTCCACTATGCCAAAGATAGTGATCTTCAAATGAAATTAGTAGCTATATTAAAATAGATATGTATATTGACGTTCAATTGCTGGCGACCAGACACAATACTTTTTTACTATACCTATATTTACATATAGTTATATTCAATCATTAATTATGTACAAAACCTTATATCCTGATTGAAAATAAGACACAAAGTGAGCCATTGTTTCAAACTTTTCTTTCATTCACTTCGGACTTGCCAAAACATTTCCATCTCAGCGTCATTCGTTCCAAATGAAAATATAATAAAGGCATTCAAAGAAATATGCTGGCAGATAATTTCGAATGAATTATGAAGATAATTAACGAAATTGGGGTCTTTTTCTCGTTATGTCTAGTAAAGTGGTCATTGCATTGGTTTGTAGAAATTTGTATATTAGGGTCATTAGTAAGTGAGAATCATTTGGTTTTTATAGGAAAATAAGTAGCAGACAATTAACAACATCTCTTAAAGTAAAAAACTATTGCATGACGAAGACATAAAGAAATAATAATTCTTAGAAACTTGACACCTCTGACGTTTATCTGAAAGCCTGAAAACTCACCCTCGATGCTTCATAACGGTATCAACTATTACTATTATAAAAGCATCGGGCTTATTATCGTTGAGCTGAGGCCATCAACTCAGACAAGGGCAAGAATATAGATAACTAACGTATAAGTACCTATTTTACTGGCTCGGGCGGTGTTAACCTAATGACACTGGCACTGCAGTACTGCCAGCGGTACTGCTAGATAATTATAAAGTAGCAAAGTAAGACTATAAATTAAACATTCCAAATATGCAATTGGTTACTTGGCCATAATTTATTGTTAATTGATAATGTAATTAATTAAAGGAAGACTAAAGAAAGGTCGTCTAGTAACCGACAACCATCTGCATATATAAAACATATATCATAGGCTCTATCTATAGGCATGGACTCAAACGACAGACAATTAATGTCATCAACGCGATTAGGTGCTATATATGACTCAATTAACGTACGTAGAAGTCGTTAAATAGTAACATAGCATAATACGTACATGCTACATGCAAATTGACGTTCATAGACGTTGCTCAGTGGTCTAAATAATTATTGACTTTAATATCATTATATGATATATATAAGAAAGTCTTGATTCTAACTGACTCATTAACGCCCAAATGACTGAAAACTGGAATGTTGTATCTCTATGATTTGACAAGGAATAAGGATTTTCGAATTCCCCACCGCATAGACACTAAAACGGATTTACCCTTAAAGTTATTTCGTTGTTATTTATATTATGCTATATGCTATTACTAAAAACTCTTTTGGCATAATAAGTATAACTACTTATAACTATTTTCAGGATTTTTCGAGATTCCCCGGTATAGATTAAGAACCAGATAACAATAAAAGTCAATGCGGTCGAAATCGTATGAAAAAACAAGCTATAACTTATAACTATTTTTTGATATGCTCTGATATATGTTAAGAAGCACTTACAAACTGAATTCCATGCGGACGAAGTCGCGAGAAAAAGCAAGTGCTCTGGTTCTACCAGAGGATTCGAAAATAAACTCATGCAGCAAAAACTTCGCGAAACATACGGGGACAAAGCCTTAAGGGATAAAGGCTTTGTCCCCAAATGTTTCGCGAAGTTTTTTCATTATCTTCTTTAACTGTTCCCATTGTGTCACCAATCACATCAACCTGTCGTCACCGTAGACCGACATAGAGCACGGAAGTTGTGTGCCCAAGGTCTCTAAGCATCGATGCGAGCGTCATTTCGTTCCTTGCTCTGTAAAACATTTCGCAGACAACGGTTTTTTTGTGCAACAGACAGACCAATTTTATCTCTATTCATTGTTACTCGTGGCTGCTTGGATGGACTTTTTCTCTTTGTTCTTCATATGCGTTATATCATATGATTTCATAGTTAAGTTCTACAATGCCGTCGGTCGGTCAAATTATGCTATCTAACATCTGTGGAACGCCTAATCGTCACTGTTGTTATCATATTGTATTTATTGGTTTTATATAGTTGGAAGATTGTTTAGCTAATCTGATTGTCTTAAGATGAGTCTCCTCTTATGGTTATCAGTCGCAGGTGTCAGTTTTCTGTGTCATGCTTTATATAACTTTTTATGATCAGTATTCTACTACTATTGTAATACGCTCCAAAAGCTTACGATCAGCTTACGATCAAGTTACGATCAGCTTACGTTTAACCTATTGTGTCGCAGCTGCACACCAGCGGCTAGATACAATAAGTTTTGAATAAAGTCTGGGATGCCAACAATTGACAGGTCAAGGAATAAAACACCGCATATTTGTTGACCAGCCTACATCCTAACTAGTTTTATAAATGCGAATATGAGTGTGTTTGAATTCTTATGAAATTTTGCATACACATTTTCAGAATTGCAGAAAAGGACAGACCCTTCATCTACAGGCTACTTTAGTTTATGTTATAGCGTTCCCACTCACCGACCTTTCGGTATATAGTGAGAGCCGCTGTACCTTCCAGTGCCCACAAGCACCTTCAGGGACCAGTTATATACAGGTCTTGTCCCCAAATCCTGAGACCCAGTTCTCGTAAACGACTACCTCGTGCCCAAGTGGCACTACCTATTATTGTCCAGATAGGTACCGGCAAAAGCCGCTCATCACTCGCGAACTCTGAGAGTTGCTAACGATATCCTCGCTGGGGCCGGCGGAGAAGCTGCCTCCCATATCTCTAGTATGGTGCCGGACCTGTATAAGGCACGCTCACTTCCCGACGTACATCCATACGTATACCCTTTCTGGCCTACAAGCCGGGTATTGCCCGAGTCACCCTTGCCATGATTCGTACTTGCTGAGTAGGCAAGCGCCCGAGATGCGTTGTGGCAGTGAAAGCACACTGCCACTTCGCTAAAGACAACTCCGTGCCTCGCGCGACCGTCTGGTTCGCACTAGCCGCGCATGAGTCCGATGTTCGAACGCCACGTGCTTGCCGAGCAACAAACATGCCGTCCTCTGCGGCTAACCACATAGCCACTACAAGTCCAACCTCAATATCAGGCACTACGCACTCTAATGAACGGCCGATAGAACACGCCTTTCGAGGCACAGTGGGCTAGTCTGATCCCGTAGTACCCTGATCCTAAGGGGGAGACCCGTAGTTCTCCCCCGAAAACCTATCTACTCGGATCCTGAAGATAGGGAAAGACGGTCTTTCTTCTAGAAAATAAGTACTGTTCCCGAGCAAAGCACGGGCTTAAGCTAGTATTAAATACACACGCTTTTTGTCCCCGAAGGGAAAAAGTAAATGTTATTCAAAGAAATACCGAAGAATATTTTAGCACATCCAAAAAACATAGATCTAGTCAGGAAAGGTCTTTATGTAATCGAAATGTGTCGCAGGACTAATTCCGTATATTGACAGTGATAAACGTTGATGACAGCAGAGAGAGACAAGTTAACGCGCTCTTAGGTATTCCGAAAAGATGAGGTGAGGTGTGAATTTAAGAACATGATAAGTACTCATAAAAGTTAAATCGAAATTTGTTTATAGAATTACACACAATGATGTGGCTAAACTGAGAGAGTAAACATAAACCCGCTATAAAAAAGGAATCCATTGAATAAATTTGGTTATATATAGCTGTTTTATTTTCTCGATAAACAAAGACTGGGTGCTGCTCTGGTCGTACTCGTATATAGCGAAGACGTTTATAGAGCTTTCTTCTCAATGAAAGTCGTCAAAGAAGCTTTAAATTGAAATATTGTGTAAATTATTTTAAAAGATACGAGATCATACATTTTTCTGTAATATTGTAACACACACGGAAAATTACGCACCTATACACACGTGTTCATGCGTGCGTCAAATTGTTAATGTTGATATTCGCTTTTCTGCCGTTTCTGCAAATATGTACTACGCTAGGTTTTTGCCGCAGCTTCGCTTGCTCGGTAACAATACTTTTTTTTGATAAATATTATAGTATGTCGTTTTATATATCCCTGACAACGTGTATGCAAATGCTAAATTTCATGATGATTGATCAAACAGTTAAGGCGTAACAAATAAACAGGCTCACATTCGCATTTTTAATATTAGTATAGATATAAAATTTAATTGGGGTGTGTGGCAGAAAACCTCCTAGTGGTACACCTTGGGCAACGTCGGCAATAATGCCCTTCATTATTGCCGGCGGCTAATATTCTGACAACCGGTGTCTTGTGCCATCGCGTTTGGCACTGGTGGCGGGGGGATGGACGTTAGTCTCATCACCAGGCCGGAGGCCCTATCATTGGGCCTAGCTCTCCCGGTACCACTCTGTTTTAGATTGGACATGGGACGAGCCCCCTTTTGATGGGTTCGACGACGTGCACTCACTCTGCCATCGAACAGACGACGAGGTCTCTTCTCGTCGCCCTGACGATTCCCCTTTCTTTGCCCCTTTGTTTTGTCCCCCTTTTATTTTGCCCCTTTTATTTTTCCTCTTTTTGTATTGCCCCATTATTGTTTTCGTTTATTTCCCCTTTTTTCTACTGCCTTACTGCCCCACTGCTGCTAAGGGGGCCAGGCACCTACTGCCGAAGGCTCTATGAAGGGGTCGTGCGGTATGGGGCCCCAGTTTGGGCAGACAACCTCACGGCCCGTAATATCGCAGCGCTTCATGCGTTCGTGCGCCTCAGCGTGCAATGGCCGTCAGGGCGAAGGACCAACTCTGCCTACTCTAGACGCGGCACGGTCCGAGCTCCGCCAGGTCGTAGTGGAAAAGTGGAAGGAGCGACAGCTGTACCAGGCACGCCACAATTGTGGCGATAACATCCATTTTTGAGGAGTGGCTGGAGAGGTGGTATAACGCCCTCACCTTCTGGCTGACACAGGTTATTACTGGCCACTGCCCTCTTGCTCCCGGCCTTGATTCAGTGCATGGTCCGGAGTGAGAGGTCGTGGAACGCCATCGCCTCCTACTGTGAGGAAATAATTTTCATCAAGGAGGCGGCGGAGCTGGAGAGACAACGCTTAAGCCCTCTCGCAACCACAGAACCGGGCGCTGGAGGGCGCGAGATGACCTCCAACCACCCTGAGGTTTGACCTGGGGGTGGTGGGTTTCGTGGGCTTGCCCGCCATCCGATCAGCACCAGATCCGAGAGACGGCGTGCGTGTATCCACGCGCGCCTCTGTATCGTGTCTGTCTCCCCTCTAGAGGGGGACAGTAGAGATTTTAGAAGTGAGCAATGCCTAAAGGGTAGGTCTCTTCATGTAGTGGCCTGCCGTTTCATACGGCGGGCTGAAACCTCGGCGGGGTCGCGACCGCATGCGCAAGTGATTTGCGCGGCTCCACCGATTGCGGTTTTGTCGAGGAACACCGTGATAGGTTTAATCGGTATTCCGGGAGGTCCATTATTATCATCCTTATTTCATCGTTCTCCTTTACCCCGGTGAGTCCGACATAAACCCTTCGCCAACTCCCGCGGTGGGGTATGCGTCAATGCATTACCACATTAGCGCAAGGTGAAAAAAAAATTATATAAAATTTTATAAAACTTCTTTGTTCTTTCTTCAATAGTAATTAAATTAAATTAAACTTCTTTAACCGGTATTCTTGTCATTAACAACTTTCACAAATTTAAAGATTTATTTCACATGTTTACTTGTCTTTTAAAGTAGTTGCTTGTTAGCCTGTATGTGCTTGTAACACCTGAAAGATCATTCGCGCGTTGACACCTAGGAGGAAGGGGAATAAGGTAAGGCGGTTGTGGGACTGATAGAAATCCATCGATCAACACAAAAGTACAGAGACTGCACCATTACGTTGATAATCCGTAAGAGGACAGCACTTCCCCAATCAAGTGGGCTAAAAACCACCGCAGCTCCACAATTTTTTACTTCGACTGCAGTGCGACGAGTATAGTGAGTTCGCCGCTCTGGACAAATAATCATGTAATCCTCAATTTTTTGTTACGAGTGGATGTTCATTAAAATTAAACTGCTATATTCGGATTTTATCGCGTTGTTTATTTATCACTGTTTACAAAATTTTGAAAATATTACGCTACAACTACTATTTTATTTTACTAATTTATAAAGTACTATCTTATCTTATCTTGTGTGGGGGCCAGTCAGTACAGACCGGCGGTTGATTTGATTTGATTTGATTTGATAGATGTTCATGGCAGTCGGGACCGACGGCTTAACGTGCTCTCCGAGGCACGGAGCAGGCGATAATTGTCAATCAATACGCACATAATTTCGAAAAGTCATATAACTTCCGTAAGTCAGAGGTGTGCGACGTGGGTTCGAACCCGAGACCCTCTGCATTACAGTCTGTTGGTCTCCCCACTGAGCTATCGCTGCTCTATAAGCTAATAAAATTATTTAATCTATTAAATCTATTTATTTTTGGTTTACACTTTCCCCGACGTTTCAGTTGCTTTTCAACAGCCATGGTCACGGGGAGTAATAAAAATAGTAGTAAATATATATAAATCAATAGTAGCAGCAGTGTAATATTTTCAAAATTTTGTAATACAGTGATAAATAAACAACGCGATAAAATCCGTTTATAGCAGTTTAATTTCAATGAATAACATTCGCGTAAACAGAAGACAATATTACGACTGGATGTTCTTTAAATGTTTGTCCCTATCGACACATGACGTAATTCTAGTGCGAAAGACGTTTATTATTAAAAGAATAAGGAACAAAAAGGATTTTCTGACTGCGTTTTCACCCACGTTAATCTGAAACGTATACCAGTATAGAACGTATCCTTTGTATTACTCAAACAATTTAATCTTGTGTCGTTTGACACAAGATTAAATTGTGATGATTTTTTGCAATTGCAGTTGTTGTTACTATGATGTGAAACTTAAACAAGTTTAATAAAAATCCGGCTAACTCCTGTTGAATAAACTAACAGCCCAACATCACTTCACAAATGTCATATTTATTATATTTCCAGGATCGTGACTTACACCATAAATCCATCACAATTTGACATCACAGTACAGTAACAACAACTTCAAACAATATTGATCTAACTCAATGCTAACTACTTGACCCTTACAAACTAAAGTTATTATCTTTATCGTTATCGGCTTAGATTACCTCCATTTTGGACAATACGTGACTGAGATCCTCAAACTATCAGCCTTTTGAAAAACTATTATTTGTTATTGTTCTATTATATTAGGGATAGGATTCGTAGATTTTGTAGTAGGTACAGCGAATTTATGGCTTAAGTTTATTTCACCGTATGTTGCATTCATAAAGCGACTATTATGCAGGTGCTAATGAATGGACAAGACAATTGAGTTAAATTAAACTTAATATTATCTTACGTTTAGGCGATTGTCATATCTTAGTCTCGTGACTATGGCTGCCGAAAAGCAATTGAATCGTCAGTAAAAGTATAAATTTAAATTGTTTGATAATTTAAATAGTTTAATTGAATTAAATATTTTATGATTTTGTTAACAAAACAATGTGTTTCAAATTCAACAAAACTATAATTTTGCACATGTCATTCGTAATATTCAAAACCAAATAAAAATAATTTAGAAATTAATATCACAAATACAAAGTGCTGTCAAGAAATCTACAAAGAGCCGCTGATAGTTATTATTATTTTGTGTGAAAGAAGCTATCCGAATGAGATTACAGCTTATCTTTTCAAACGGTAGTGGTCAAAGAATCTGCAAGTCATTCTATAAAAGTGCATTAAATAGATGCTCTTTCCAAGCTCCTAATGCTGAACGATTCTGAGAAACTTTAATTTTAATACTATATTTTTGCACACCTCCATTTTACTTTTCTTATTTATATATCTTTGTAGAACTATTGACCTATTGACACGCAACGGCACACCATGCCGGTGGCGGCCAGGCACAATAGGTTTTTAATTATGTCTGGCATTTTAAGAATTGACAGCTTTATACTAATACTAGCTCTAGTGAAACCAAAAATTCTAACAAAATAAACTGTCCTCCAAATAAAATATGGCCAAAATAAATTACCAGAAAACCTACTGGTTACAATTAATGGTCTTCTTAAATAAAATTACAATGACCATTATTGATGGCAGCTACATTAGCATGGGTGATCATTGCTGATCATACAGGGAATCAAATATATAATTCAAGTTATACATCGACCAAATACCTGTCCTTTTATGTGAATCTTTATTTTATAAATTCAATCCCAAAGATAAAGATAAAGATCAGTTTATTGCATAACTGTGTACAATACATAGGTCTTATTTATAAAGATTTTGGACACAACAGTTTATCCATATCGGACATGCAACATAAATAAGAAAATAAATTAAATCACAAAAACAAATTAAACATTTTAAAAGATTAATAGCATGCATTTTTATTATTTACCAAAATATTCATTTAAATTGTAAAAAGCATGCTCAATTAACCACTTTTTTAAATACATTTTAAATTTATTGCCATCTTCTTGTTCTTTTATGGTACTAGGTAAATGGTTATAAATACGAATTGCCCAGATGTAAGTACTTTTATAGTACGCACTTAAAATGCTAAAATCTTATCTTACAGATAGATTTCAGTTAGTTAAGATAGATGACTGTGAGAGTAGTGCTTCACCAATCACGTACGGTGTCCCGCAAGGGTCAATATTGGGGCCATTATTGTTCTTGATTTACATAAATAACATCACAGAACTAAGTTTACATGGTTATTTAACTCTGTATGCGGATGGTACGTGCTTATTTTATTTCGGAGCCAACATACATGTTATAACTTTACAAGCCCAAGAAGATCTAAATATTCTGTTTGAATGGCTACAATACAATTTGCTGACAATAAACATTTCTAAAACCTGTTACGTAATTTTTAACGCCAGAAATAAAAAGTCCCGCTGCATAGCACATTAACTATTGATAATATCCCACTAGAACAAAAAACTTGCGAAACGTATCTTGGTCTGAGAATGGATAATCATTTAACATGGCACAATCAAATCGAGTATATTAAGAACAAATTGACTGCATTCATAGAATCACTTCACAATATGAATCAATGTATACCCAAAAATGTACGTTATTGTATTTATAATTCTCTTGTGAAGTCACATCTATTATACCTTATAGAAATCTGGGGCAGCGCCGGTAAAACGAAATTGCAAGATTTGCAAAGAGTGCAAAACAGAATTATTAAAACACTATTTCGCTATCCATACTTGACACCAACACATAAAATCTTTAAAGAAACTATTAATGAATATCCATCAACTCTATATATATAATACTTGTATTTTAATTAGGAAAATCTTAGACAAAACCATCCAAACATCCATATCATTTATTAAAAAGGCCCAAATATATAAACGTAGCCTTCGTCGCCCTAGTTTACTTGTTTTGCCAAAAATACGAACCAACTATGCTAAAAAGAGTATTACTTATGAAGGAGCACAAATATTCAATAATTTACCCGCCCATCTAAAAATATAAACTCATTTAACAATTTTCGATCTCGCCTATTCGAATATATAATAGAAAATTATACTAACAACATTTGAGATAGAAACTATGGAATACCTCTCACATTCTGCATTCCTAAAAAGGATTAAAAATGTATTATATATATATATATATTTATGTATGTGTCTCGGTGACGGTTACTTATAATGAATTCACTGAATGTGTTATGTTATATTCTCATGTAAGTGGCTTTGTCTTTTTTGAGAATAAATTATTTAAACCTAAATCATGTTGTTTATGAGAGGTAAGTTAATATTCTACTTATATTTATTTCTTATAAATCTTATCAAAAATCCAGTCCTACATGTGCTGCTAAAAAGTAGTAAACGATGACGTAATGGTTTATGTGGTTACCTCGCAACTGCCACAACGCCGAGTGTTGAGGGTTCAACTCTCATACGGGACAAAAAATTGTGTATTCAACAAATGGTTGTTTCAAGCCTGTGTTCTTTGTATCCGTTGTTTGAATGTTTATAAAGTTCCACTCGACGCATGAGTTAAATATAGGACAGGCGCCGTCTTTAAGAAAAACACAAAATGATACTAATTTTATACGATCTATTGTGTATTGTAAAAAAATATTTATCTATTCTTGTTAAGGTTATATGCACTGAGTGTAAAAATATCGATAATACATTCACTTCGAATATAAAAGAAGTAAATAGAAGATAGCTGAAAGCAATCAATATCGCAGCGCCGAGGAGATTAAAATTAGTGTAAGGCGCTTAGAAACTGGAAGCAGACGAAAAGCGGGTGGCAAAGCCGCAAAAGAATTGAAGAATAAATTTTAAATGGTCTATTACTGTCGCGTTGTACGCCGAACGAATTGATTTGAGTGCGAAAGAGACAAATGCAGCTCGGTGTCATTATAATTCATAAGAAAATTAACATAATCATAATCACAGAAAAAGTAATCACCTCATCAGTTTGATTTACAAATAAACTTATTTTATATAGAAATAATGTTTTTAAGATATTTAGCGAAAAGCTGTGTCTGTATGTTATAATAAAAAAAATTATAATATCATCTACTCAAATCTGGGCACGGGCCTCTTCTCAGTAAGAGACGGGTCTGGCCATAATCCACCGCGCTGGCCCAGTTTGGGTTAGCAGACTTCACATACATATCTTCGATAATATTATGCAATATTCACAGCCATACAGGGTTCCTTACGATGTTTTCCTTCACCATTAAAGCAAGCGATAACTATTTAATACGAATATAACGCCGAAAATTCAGAGTTGCCTTGGGATCGAACTCTAGACCTCTGCGTGGCAGTCTCGACGTTTCTATTGCTTTTCAGCAGCCATGGTCACGGGGTGACCGAGATGGTAGTTGTCTCAATGTTCCAGTGTAGTTATTTCAAAGTACCCGAACATAATTTAATCATTGGTGTTTCTATTTACGCAGAATGAGCTCAAAGTATCATGAAGTCTAGCTGTGGTTTGCTTCTTCTTGGGTTTGACTATTTGAATTACTGGATCCCAAGCTGGTGGTACATTCCAACCATCTTCTCTATTGAAATTAGGATGTTTTTTGATTTCAATAGGCTCGCGAAGCATCCTTGGTAGGAATCGGTGTTCTTTAGCGAGAATCTGTGGTTTGTCAAATCTTAGGTAGTGGTTGGTCCCCTGTTGCACATGTTCACACACAGCAGACTTCAACGAGCGTTGGTGTTTTACATCAGCTATGTGTTCTTTTATGCAGGTGCCTATGTTTCTCTTGGTTTGACCAATGTATGAGAGTCCGCAGTCATAATCTATTTTATAGACCCCTTCTTCTTTTAAAGGTAGTTGGCACTTGACGGATGGTAAAAATTTACTTATCTTCGTTGGCGGCTTGAAGTATTTGTTGATTGAAGCTCGCTTCAAGATATAGTCAATCTTGTCAGTGACACCCCTTACATAAGGCAGTATAGCAGGCTGGCGCTCGACTGTGGCTGGCTTTTCTCGGGATCTGTGTTTTATTATTTGTCAATTTTGTCCGCAACATATATAAATTACGATGGTATAACGTAAACAGCTTAGTAGATAGGTATATTATATATAACATAATTGCAAAAGAAGCTGCTTCAATAAACCAGCTGTAGTACAACATGATGGCTGTGCAAGTGGTCTTGTATTCGATACCAGACAAAGTCTTATTAGCTTCTACTGTGTTCAAGAAATTCAGCAATAGAGAGTCTGGAAAAATGAACGATACAAGACTATGGGCATGCGCTTTTAAACGGGACCTAAGGCATTGCTGACTAAATGTAGGTGCAATCTCATTCGACTGATTTGTATATATCGGAGCGTCAAGAAAATAATTATTGGATTGCAATTTATTTCTGTAATTGGAGTTGAATAAAGCGCCATCTATTAGTTTGTTTCGGAATGTCAAGCGTAAACTTGCGTGAGGTCGCCATATAGCCAATGTGTCAGTTGGAGTGACAGTTATAACTGTCAGTGTCATATCGACGTTATATAAGCGCCGGAAACTCGTGCGCGAACACATTCGGGTGACGAACTCGCTGCGTTACGGATCAAATCAGAGATAATCACAGTCAACCTTTATTGTTTTATTTTTCTTGTATTTGCCTATCATTAGTATACGTACGAAGTATAATACCACGCCTATATTTTGTTGCTTCATCATGTCAATAGCGAGTTGCCGTCCTACTATCTGACATATATATAAAATGAATAAAAGTGTAATATTTTCAAAATTTTGTAATACAGTACTAAATAAACAACGCGATAAAATCCGTATATAGTAGTTTAATTTCAATGAATAACATTCGCTTAAACAAAAGACAATATTATCAAAATATATCATTGCGTATAAATTGTTAAATATATTCCTTTAATATGATTTAATCAATTGTATAAATAAGATTTAAGCTATTTTAATGATTTCAAAGTCAAAGTCAAAAATCATTTATTCATTTAGGTCACAAAGTAACACTTATGAAAGTAAAAAAAAAATGTTGTTAGTGAGTTTACTAAGATACTGAAGCTACATTTAGGTTACTTGCTAGGTTCAGGCTAAGGTAGGCTCAACGCCTATGAGAAGACACCAGCAAGAAAGTCACGGCCACTCTTTTAAATCGCCAGTAAGTATTTTATAACTCGTATTAAAGCAATTAAAACTACTTAGATTTAAGTTTACACTTTCCCCGACGTTTCGGTTACTTTATAGCAGCCATGTTCACTGAGAGACGCTCCCCATGAACATGGCTGCTGAAAAGTTTGTTTGTTTGTTTGTAACGCTTTCACGTCTGAACTACTCGGCCGATAATCTTTAACAGAAAAGGACGTAGGGTACATTCCATCCAGAAAAAAGTACCTATTGTTATTAATCTAACCCAACCTAACCATTTAATTAATAAAATTTAGTATTAGAAATACTAATAATTTATCGAATTTGTTGCTTCACTAATCACCATCGTCTATAAAAGGAGGTGATATCACTAATTGACGTTCATTTACTGTATTGATTTAGACTATTGCGGTTGTATAAAAGATAATTGCGGTTCAGTCTTTGAGAGTGTTTCAAATTTTAGTTATTTCGTATTCGACTTGCTTACTTTGTTTTACTTTTGTAGACTTAGTTAATAGTGGGTCAGTGGTACTGAATGCGAATGCTGTGCATGAGGTCTCAAGTTCGAAACCCGGGTCGGGCCAAGAAAAGTAATTGGGTTTTTCTGTTAAAAATCAATAGCGGCCCGGAGTTAGGAAGTAGGTTGTGTTAAACACATCCGTGCCTCGAAAAGCACGTAAAGTCGTAGGACCTGCGCTCCTGATCTCTCTCCCGTAGTGTCGGATTACCGTCCCATTGGATCATAAGAGATAGGGAACAGAGATTGCAATTGTATTTGCGCACACACTTGAGCACTTTAACATCTCCTGCGCAGAAGGCCAGTCTCCATTAAGACTGGCCACCGTGACAGAAATTTGGTCTAGAGAAGGACATTAATAGTGAGTTTTAGTCCTGTGTGGGATCCATTTATAACACCCAGTGGGGCAATGGTGAGGCAATAGCATGCCTAGTGCGTCTGCCATATACATAGTTTAGGTCGTATAAACAAGTGTAGTGAGTTTGTGTAAGTAACCTGTATGAGTAACTCGCCTTGTGCATGTACCCCATGGTAGCCACTTGCGTCGTGAACAAACACCATTGTAACATATTAAATCATTATGTCACTTGATTTCTAAAGATTAATTCTCATTTAACATAATATTGATAAGTATATTAGACATATTTATCTTATTAGTCCTAAAATATTACATACTAGAAGTGGCCGCGGTTTCATCCGCATTTATGATTACTGCGCCGCCCCCGTAAGTCGTAGCGTGATGTTATATATAGCCTATAGCATTCCTCGATAAATGAGCTATCCAACACTAAAAGAATTTTTCAATTCGGATCAGTAGTTCCTGAGATTAGCGCGTTCAAGCAAACAAATAAACAAACTCTTCAGCTTTATTATATTAATAATATAGATAAAGGTGCTGATAAACCTGAGCGTTACAATAAAACTAACATTTCAACAATTCATTAAAAAAGAACATCCTGGCAAACAATAATGCTTGCTAGAGTTTTTATTCTAGTAAATACATTATTTTTTATTTATTTTATTTTGCTTGTCAAGATGATTACACTCCGATGATGATTTTAACTTGTGAGTACTATTTTACTAAACAGAGTGATTCTCAATATGTTACTTATGTCGGCCTTGATGGCGTAGTGGTTAGTGTAGCCAACTGCCACGCCTGATGTTGCGGGTTCGATTCCCGCACAAGTCAAACATTTGTGTGCATGAACATGGATGTTTGTCTTGGTCTGGGTGTTTTTATGTATAATATGCATGTATTTACAAAAAAAAAAGTATATATGTATCTTTATCTATTGTCTAGTACCCATAGTACAAGCTCTGCTTAGTTTCGGCTAGATGGTGTTGTGTGTATGTGGTGGAATAATATATTACTTGCCATACAGTGATCGAAAAATATTTGTTTTTCAGAATATAACAGCATAATATACGATCGAAAAGTATGTCATTGCGCAGAATATGATATTTATTGCGCAGTCTATACTTGAAAATTCACTAGTGTGATCTACAATATGTTCATAACCATTTCTTCCATTTATCTCACTTGTTATATTCGATATACATAGGTACACACTGTTCGAAAGGATTTTAACATGATCATGTGTTTTTAAAATTTGCTCTTCCAGGGTAACGCTCAGATTTTTAACCACCTTTAGACTTTGTTCTTAAGTAAGTAAAATTTATGTATTATATTGATATTGTGAATCCTCTTTCTAGATCCATGTACAATATTATTTGGTTATAAGTCAAGAACTTAAAAACATATTAATAGTGAAGAACTTAAATCATGTTGTGGCAAAATTTAACAGTGTTAATAGTTTTGGGGATCTTCCTGTTAACACGAAGAGACAAAAGGATGGCATTGTTGTACAATCAGTTACCGCAGTGGCCGATCATCGGGCTCTTACCCAATTTTTTAGGAAACAGTGAAGTTAAGTATTGTCTATACCACAATACACCTATGTACTACTTTTTAATTTCGTTTAGGATCTAAATGTCATACTAACGAAAACAATAATTAAATCTTCATTAATGCAGAGAGAAGAAATACCGGGCCATTAATAACAAAAATAATAACTTATTCAGTTTAAGTTGGTACAAATATGAATAACAATAGGTCTTACAAATACTTAAAAATAGGATACAATATTTTGGACGCCTGTACTAGGTTATACCTGTATCACAGGCGATATTGTTCTTAGTCAGCACCATAAGTAGGTGAACATATTGATATTCTAATGTTATGTTTAAATTAATTATTATAATTCCATTGTTAATTTATTTAATAACTAGCGATCCGCTCCGGGATCGCTCGGGTAGTACAAAACCCTAACAAATTTTACATCCAAGCCTTCCTCGTGAATCACTCTGTCTTTTTTTTAATTTCTTTTTTTTTGTTAGTCAAAATGACCGCCCTCTTCCTGATGGTAAGCAGTCGTGTGGTCTAAGAGCAGTGGCCCCCACACCGTCCTCATAGCAGCCGAGGCGATGTTGAGGTCTCTACTTTGGTGAAAATCGCATGAAAATCCGTTTAGTAGTTTTTGAGTTTATCGCGAACAGACCGACAGACAGACGCGGTGGGGGACATTGTTTTATAATACGTAGGTAGTGATCTAATTTCAATAACTAATTGTAATTTTAACAAATAATCTCATCTTTGTTTAAACACGAGTTTAATCTTTCAAGTTATATATTATACTAGCTGTCCCGACAGACATTGTACTGTACAGGCGAAAAAAAAAACAAATTTAAACCATCCTCGAATCCACTTAAACACACAAAAAAAAATCATTCAAATTGGTCCAGCCGTTTAGAAGGAGTTCACTGTCAACACACGTACAGAAGAATTATATATATAAAGAAGAGAATGTTTAGCCTGGCATTAGGAAATAAACTGATAGCTTTAACATAGGTTATTTTGTAACCTAGCTAAGCTGCTGGTTGTCATCCATTTTGATTGCAGAAAACCAAGAATCACTTTATAACATTATATGAATGTATGTACGGTTTTACACTGATGGAGTTAGTAAAAATATTATTATAACATTGAGCTAATATCTTAAACTATTTTATGAATTAAAAACTCTAATTATAATTATGTGTTTTTGAACTATGATTAAATCAATAGTCTTCCAATTATCACTGTTATAAAAACTAACTCCTGTCATAGTATTGAAAGACTAGCTGTTTCCCGCGGCTTCGCTCGCGTAAAAGCATGTTAGGTTATATTAGTAACAGTACTTTTTTTAATAATATATTGCTTACGTTACTTGGTGATAATATAGCTTTTTTATTGTGAAAGAGTTTTAAAAACGTTTGATTATTTTTTTAGGTAAATCCTTATAGAAAACAAAAAATAAAATTTATCCTATTTATAATATTAATATACATAGAGCAAAATCTCGCAAATGTTCAACGAATTATGTTGTTGACTGTACGTAGTATGACGATATGCGGTCATGTTACTTCACCTCTGTCTAGAAAGTCCAATATCTCTTCCAGTGCTTTTTGACTGTTTAGTTGCTTTGAACGTTCAGTGCTTACGTTTTAGCACTGTAAGAAAATATTGGCTTGCTTCCCCTCGAATTCCGTGTGTGTGGGTGTACACAGAAACAACGCTTATTATCGCCTCCAATTTTGATGTCAGCACTAGATGAAAATTTATCAGATAAAGCCATATTAAATTTCAGATTTATGATTTTAGTTATATTCAAGTGCATTTGAGAATTTGACTTAAAATCTTTGGTTTGCCAAAGCAGCACTTATTTTTTTTAATTTGGAATTTAGGAAGACTGAATTGGTTTCGGAAAACTTTAAAATTGAGAGGTGTCAAGGGACACCCGGATGGAACGAAATTCCTTTCGATTAATTAGTGAAGGAATTGTAATAAAATTTTTTTAATTAATTAATTTATAAATTTCCAAAAATCTAAAAAAATCCATAAAAGATACACACCCTACATGGCGCGTGCATAATAATAAGAAGTCTGTTAGCTCACAGCTGGCCACAAGGTCACGCGTTTTTCCATAATGAAGTAATCTGCTGGCGCATGAATGAACAGTGCGAGCGAGATAGCGTAACTACTTACGCACGCCACACAGCTTACAATAGCTTACTGTAGCAAAAAGTGTCGTGACAACTTTTCGTAAGAATTTTTTCCGTCTAGCCCCCTTTCACAACGCGCGATAAGGAACTTCGTTCCAATAAAATATTAGCGTATTACATTTGATAGTCGAATCAATACGACACCAAGTTAAGAAAGGAAAGAAAATAGAAAAACCAAATGTTAGATAGCTATCAAATGCAATCCGCTTTGTATAAAACTCAAATATGTTATTCAAATCCAAACACAAGCCAATTGTCACAGGATGATTGTATAATCGTATACTACTAACATCTATTATGTAAAATTTCACAAAATATAATGATATATTACAGGAATGCTATTCAAATTCTCGGCAAATAGACAACGAAAAAAAGAGGAATCATGGGACTATGGCGTTTGTATGCACTTTATATAAGTAGGTAATTTATTCTATTCATCACTACGGACATGATGAGACGCCTTTATTTTTATATAAAATATACATTGTTCTCTTTAAAACAGAGACATAACTCGAAATTTAGAAATTAGGCAATTTGAACACTAACATGCATATTATTAGAGCTCAAATTACCTAACATTCAAATTTCGGGGTAAGCCTCTGTTTTATTAAGAGAATGACATGATTTCAGTGATTACCGACGCAGTGGCAAGTGAATACATTCTAAAGCATTGTCTTGCAAAAGACGACATTGTGAAATTGACTTGGATAGTTATGGGAAACGCCAGCATTTTCGCTCCAGGTTAACTAAATTAACTGTATCAACCATTTCATAGTCAAAGTCAAAAAATCAAGGTGTCTGAGTTATATAGTGATTTTATGAGTTATTGATTTAGGTAAGATGCTAGGCTTAGAAAAGATACATACAAGAAAGTTATAAGCACTCTTCTAAATTGCTATTTAAAATCATAATATCAGCATTTTACAATTCATTATGTAACACATGTTGCTAACATTATACTTTATATTATTGTCTATTACAAAAAGAAAATAATTAAAATACATAGAAACAGCTTCTCCTGAGATCTACTCATTTGTATTTGGTGCAATCTGTAGACATTACATGCTATAAATACCATATACCAATAATTCACCATTCATAAAGTAAAGGTATCTTAAATATTTACAACTGTAAATTCCATTTCCGATATGGCGTCCTCGCCGTAAGCTGCTTACCTCAGTTTTCAAGCCCAAGAAGCTCAACGGCTTTGTTGATATTTTCTCAAAACATAGTCTGGTGTTAGTCGATAAGCTGAAATCTGTTTCTGGAAATGATGCCGTTTCCATATGGGAATACTTGATCACTTATTCTATGGATGCTCTTTGTGGTATGTATAATATACTGTATAATATAGGATACCAATTTAAGCACCCGTAATATTGTAATAAGTGAATCAGATCACAATGTACTACCGACTTCAGCAAAGCAGAAGCAATTTTTATATAAAGCCCAATAATTCGAGACATTCCTCTCCGAACATACCAGTAGGTCGCACGTGGTCATAGAGCACAGGTATGATGCTCTGGCCAATGTACCATTAGATACACATCTTATTTGCAACCGTTCAGGATAAATATTAGTTACATTGTCGAGTGAATTTCAGAGATACAATTTTATTATGAAAACAGGTAAATAAATTGGCATCGTGCATAAAATTGGATATAATAGTATTCTGAACTTAAAAATCACTTTACCAATAAAAACTTTTCCAGCGAGTAATACCTACTCAGTCTCAATCACTCACAAATTCATAACATTTATTATAATATAGTAAGTGAGGCTATAGGGCGAGAATTTGGGAAGTGAGTACAATAAATCGAGTTATTATTCGATTGCATAAATTTTCTTACTGTGAAGTCGTCCTAATGACTAGCACACGGTTTACTTAATGGTAAGCAATTATCATAGCCTATCTGTACTGTAAATAAGATAAAGAAGACGATACGATTAATTAAAAAAAAGAGACCGAGTGGTTGCGTTTAAATTGATGCTAGTTCTATAACTACCAAGACTAACACATTGTTCGATGCAATACGATCGAACACTCGTTTTGCTGATCCATCTATATACATACACAACTTCGTCGCACGAAGTGCACAGTCAATTTAGTGTGTTTACGGAAAGTAAACCGGAATCACTCTTTCGATCCATCAATCATTTGCATGCAAAGTAATATCTGGAATCTCTTTCGGCAAAAAACTGCCTTAGACTATCCTTGTGTTATTATCTGTTAGTGCTCTGAGGCGGACGTGTGCAGCGAATATAATAATTAATATTATTATTCTGAGGCGCGGCGCGAGCCGACGCTCGCTATTTCTGTTACCATGAGTGACACACTCGTGGCAAATGAATTGCTGGCGTTCATGCAGCAGAAGCTGGACGTGATGGACGAGGTGTCCGTCATCCAGATCTGCGCTTTGAACTTTAGCCAGGAGGAGATTGTAGCTGCTAAGCAGCTAGTGTTCCGGTTGCTGAACAAGAGCGACCAGATGGTATCTCGTCGACGTGACGGGACAAGGAAGAATCTACAGGACGTCATAACGCTACTTAAGGAGACCGATCCAGATGACGTGCCGACATTTGTGGCGAGAGACTTACACAAGTTACCTGCTGTCACTCTCGATCACGTCGACGTCTCTAGCCTTTTAAAAGACATCGTCTCTTTAAAGGCAAGTTTAGCAGAAGTGCAGATGAAGTTGAGTGCATCGGAGGTCACTGTTGCAGATTTGCGCATCTAACTAGAGGCGTTGCGCAAGTGTGTGCCAATAACTGGGTCACCGACGCGTGTAAACAGTGTGAACACGCGTCGAGGTGCATGCCTCAACACATCGGCGACGAGTTATGCGTCAGCGGTTTTGTCGCCGGCGCCGACTGCTGAGCCTGCGTTATGCGCCGCAAGCGCGACACGCAGCCCCGCTCCCGCACCCGCAGCTCTTCCCCGCTGTTCTGCGCGAATTGTAAGAACAGCTGACCCCACGGTCTGCGCGAGCGCCCCTGCTAAGCCCTTGCCTACAAAAGCAACGAACCGGGCTACCGAGGATGGTTTCCTGACGGTGCAACGGAGGCAGCGCCGTTCGCGAAACATTAAGAACGGTTGTGGCAAAGCACCTGTGGATCCCAACCTGAAGGTGCGAGCCGCATCCCCGAACACGCCGGTGTACATCTCGCGCCTGCACTACACCACTGAGGCGGAGGACATCGCGAAGTACGTGTGCCAAAAGCTGAAGTACGTGCCGAGAGTGCAGTTGCTGGAGTCGCGCCACAACGTCAACTTTAAAGCGTTCGTCGTGCGTGTACCTGACTGTTACCTGCACAAGGTGTTGGACGAAAGCTTTTGGCCGCAAGACGTGATATTCCGTCGCTTCCGCGGACAAGTACCAGCCGAGCGCACTAGTATTAAGTGTGCGAAGTGAAGTTACACTAACATAGTATTAAGGTGTATTTACTAACATCAAATCGGCCTCGATGGCGTAGTGGTTAATGTAACCGACTGCCACGCCTGAGGTCGCGGGTTCGATTCCCGCACAAGTCAAACATTTGTGTGCATGAACATGAATGTTTGTCTTGGTCTGGGTATTTCTATGTATAATATGTATGTATTTATAAAAAAAAATGTATGTTTATCCATTGTCTAGTACCCATAGTACAAGCTCTGCTTAGTTTGGGCTAGATGGTGTTGTGTGTATGTATTATAAAATTTTATAATATGTAAATCTAGGTTATGCTATTTATCTATGGGCCTATGCAGCCCGAAATAAATGATTTGATTTGATTTGAATATTAGCAAACTACCCAGCAATCTAAACATGTTAAGTCACTCTCCGCTCATGTATGTATATTATGTGTTAATCATTACCTTACATAAACGAGCCAGTTATATTTAATTCAAATAATACGAACGTGTAACTGTTTCAGAAATCAATCCAAATAATACATTTATAATTGCAATGACTGAATTGTTCGAGATTCTGGTTGAAAGAGCCACCAAGCCCTGGCTTCATAGTGACTTTCTACTAAAGATGTTTCATCCCAAAGTTATAAAATATAAGCAGTTAATGTACGATTTTATTAAAAAGGTAACACCGAAATAGTAAATTATACTAAAACTAATTATACCGAATTGTATGATGAAGATGTCTATTTATGTTATATTAAATTTTTATATTTGTGTTTTCAGTTCATAGAATCAAGGTTAAAATATGCTGAATTACAAGCCAATGATAATCCAAGTAAGTGTATTCATAGTTCTAGTAGTATTAAGTTGTGTTGTTTTTTAAGCATAATATGTTAAATACAAATAATCAAATCTCAGGACATAATATCGTAAAATATCTTATTATTTTGTGAATTCAAGCGTGCCCAGGTATTATACAAATAAAATAATGAGTAATTACAGTTCAACAGTAATACATATAACCATTACTTTTTTCAAAACTTATGTCTATAAACTGTTCTGTAATTTACATTTAAGAGATGGCTTTGTTTATCAATAGTAAAATGTAGATGAAAATGATGATAATTAAATACATGTTTTTCAAAAGCTTAACTGTGAAAAAATTTGACCCATTTTGACCACATGCCAATTTTTTTTAACAAAATATTGTGTGTAATGATTTGGTGATATTTCATCAATGATTGTTTAAACAATCCTACATGATTGAACTGTAACACGTCAGCTTAAAATGTCTATGACTTCTTCAAAATTATTTTATAATAACTGTACATAACTCGCATCTTACAATTCTTACATATAACTTTTTCTAGTAATGGACCTATGTGTCAAACATGTAACTACTGAAGACCCTTGCGTTGTAGATATTCTAAAGTCTTTAACACTAATATAATATGTCAACTATTACCACCAACCTAAATTTTCTTTTCGTAGATATAAACACCAGCCCTTCAAAAACCTTCATAGACATGATGATAGAATCATTGAATAAAGAACAAAGATACACCAATCTAGCTTTACAAGAAGAAATTATAGTTTTACTACTGGGTGGCACAGATACTTCAGCTACTGGCCTAGCATTCACTATGGTGATGCTATCTAGATATCCGCATGTACAGGAAAATGTTTATCTGAAGTAAGTATTTCATTATTTAATAATATTGTAGTGAAATAGCTGCTAAAATTCTAAGGAACTAAAATGTGATGGCATGATGATGATTGATAAAATAATTACATTATTCCAATGTGTCAAATATCCGAATAATAGAATATAATAATAATATAATATAATACCAGCCCTGTATATAAACTGTCCGACTGCTGGTCACGGCCTTCATCTCAGTGTGAGAAGTGTTTGGCCATAGTCCACCTTGCTGGCCCAGTGCGGGTTGGCAGACTTCACATATCTTCAAGAACATTATTAAGAAATTTGAGATATGCAGC
The DNA here is from genome assembly GCA_963675205.1 of Catocala nupta. Taxonomy (NCBI): domain Eukaryota; kingdom Metazoa; phylum Arthropoda; class Insecta; order Lepidoptera; family Erebidae; genus Catocala; species Catocala nupta. Next base: position 6,340,495 of record OY776084.1, on the reverse strand, counting down.
CTTCCTCACGATGTTTTCCTTCACCGTTAAACAAGCGATAATTATGTTGTGGCGACTCCGCACAGATGAAGAAGGTCAGCGTACTTTCAACAGATGGCGCTATATACAATAAGCGTAAATGACGTCATACAATCCTGAATCACACAAATAACATTTACACAGCGACTAAATACAAGCTCCCGACATCAACCGCTGGGCTACAGCCCGCCAGGCACGATCACCCAGCCTGGTTGGAGGATCCTCACTTTGTGTTAGAGGGACATAATATCCAGTTCCTCCAAAATGTATTTGATGCCCTACACCCCATTTTTACTCAAAACCATATTTAATATATTATTTACTCCATATTATTACAAACAATTTAGATTGATTGCTATTTACTGGTGTATGTATAATAATGTACAAAATTAAACATAGGCAATTACCCTATTCTAGTTATAAATAAGACATAAGACATCTAAATCTAATAACACAGACGTTGCCATAGTCTAGAATTTGCGTACGTAAATCATCGTTATCATCAGAAATAAGACGACTTTTAAATGCAAATGCGATACATCTAAGCAATCCGTGACTTCCTAAGTGTGTAGTGCGCTACGCGTATTTGAATACGCGAAATCGCTCTTCTTTGTTTTGAATGTGGTGAAATGATAACACTTTCCAATCATTCGTTGGTTTCGGTAACAATCGCATACAACTAGTTCATAAACATGTAGGTACATTTGTTTTAGGTTACAAGAAGTGTTTGGCGACTCTGACAGACCAGTGGTTGCTGAAGATCTCCCTCGTCTCAAATATTTAGAAGCAGTAATTAAAGAATCTTTGAGGTTACATCCCCCTGGAGCATATATTGTTAGAAAAGTGGACAGTGATCTGACGTTACGTATGTGTTAAATTTTTCACTTTCAACTTAAATTCCTCCACAACTTAAAAGACTTTACTAGTAACCATGTATTGGTATTTCAAATTATTATAAGCTGGCTCATACCTACGACATCTTATGAGTGAGATTTCAAAATAGGTACCTATGTATAGGTTTATTTCTTTGATTGTAAAAAGAAGCTGATCTTTACACATAATACTTGACTTCTATGCATCGCATCAAGGTAAAACATCAATAAAATGTTAAGTTAGACTTTTATCTTTACAACTAAGAAAATCTGATGCAATTTCGTGGAGTAGTTTTTGCATGATGTGCGTACAAACAAACAGACAAACAAAAAAATAATAGTTTTGAATTCTTTAGCTTATATAAAAACTCCTCACATATTAACAGACATCGACCAGTTACATTTTTATTATATGTATAGATTTAAACCTTATGTTTTAATTTGTAGCTTCAGGAGTTACGCTTGTAAAAGGCTGCGGCATAATCATAAATGTTTGGGCTATACATCGCAACCCGCGATATTCGGGACCTGACGCTGAAGAATTTCGACCAGAGCGGTTTATTGAAACGCCACTCAAGCACACAACTGCCTATATGCCATTCAGTTATGGTCCTCGAGGTTGTATAGGTAAGTAAAATTATATTATTAACCTCTGAGTCTTCTTCGAAGAGGTTAATAAAAACACTATGTGGGATTGTGTGTATATGTCTGTTAGTGACAATTTGTTAGTGACAGGCATAGTTCCGGAACCACTGGACAGATTGAACTTGGTGTGCAGACACCTTGGGGTCATCCCTCGCTCAAGTTTGAATATGGGCCCTGTGGGTCAAAAGGCCCCTGAGATAAAGGGGTCACAAAGTCATAAGGTCGGGGGATAGAGTGATTTGGAAGTCCAAGGGAGAGGCTTTTGCCCAGCAGCATCAAAAAAGCAGACAAAAATAAATGGTCACATGAAGACGAAGAGGTTGAATCCTAGGTTTTTACACTTATCTCGTTGGTACTAGTATTATATAAAATGAACGTGGAGCTGAATTAATATGCAGCTTGGTACCTATGAAATATAGGCAGTTGTATGAAGAAAATCTGGAACGTTGTGCTTTTATATGTGCACGGATGTTGTAGTGGTTTAAGTGGTCGCCTCGCTGCTATCATTGCGCCGATTGTTGTAGGTTCGAATCCCACACCACAAATTATATAGAAACACAAATTATCCACAAATGGTTGTTCCGAGTCTGGTTGTTCCGAGTCTGGTTGTTCCGAGTCTGGTTGTTCCGAGTCTGGTTGTTCCGAGTCTGGTTGTTCCGAGTCTGGTTGTTCCGAGTCTGGTTGTTCTTTGTGTCCGATGTTTGAATGTTTGTAAAGTCCCCCGCGACACAGGAGTTATTCCGTTTATATTAGTTGTCTTTTTTAAAAGAATTTAAACATTATTTTTTTTTATTTTTTAATGGCAAAAGTACTTTTTCTATAAATAGTTGCTGCTAGATTTCATTTCAAGTATTTGTGTGACTATTACTAAAACAGCATGATTCTAAGAAAATTAAGCAAGAAAACTAGAAAACTGCAAAGACACCGAACAACCACACTTAGAAAAAAATAGTATAGTAATTTATTTATGCAACTTATTAAAATAGATTTAAACTACAATATAATATGCAGCCTTTTATCGAAATTAGATTAGATAAATAAAAAATGGTAATTTTATTGTTTAAGACCTAATAATATTCAAGCTCTAATAAGGCATTGCTTTATGGAAGGTCTTCGACGTTATTGAAGCTAGAAGTGCTAATAACCAAAGTACCAATATTTAAAAATAAAAAATATTTTTAAAAAACATTTGCTACAATTATGTATGGCGGAGCATCATTTAAGAACGGCTCGACTGGTTTGGCTATTTTTTTTGTTGTGTTTGTAATTATCAGGACAAGCTTTGTATGAGAGAAAATTTGCGAAAAATCCACGGAAAAAGTCGAAAATGTAAATGGTATTTGTATATAAATAAAAATGATTGACGTTTTGATATTGAATTTAATTACGTGAAATGTATTTTTGTATAGATTGACAGGGCAATGACTGTCAGTGTGTAGAAACCATTAAGTATCGGTGATCCAAAACTATTTATTCACGTTTTTTACACTTTTCATTGTTTGCAGGTTTTCAATTCGCTTACATGTCAATGAAGGTAGTTATTGCAAATATCTTACGACGCTTCCGAATATTGCTAGCACCAGATCCCGTACTTGGACTTAATCTCAAGAACAATGCACCTTTAAAATCAGAATATGGAGAAGGGTTAAGATGTGACGATAAATATGTAATATGTTTGTAGAATAGATGATAATTCTTAATCGATTGTGCTATAAGCACCCGTGAATTATAAGATAATTAAAAGTTGTTTATTAAAATAAAGTGCAAGCCATGTGCAAAAGTAAGTACGTTTTTTTAAATGGTCACTTCCCGCTCTTGGATTAAATCCGTGTGTGTCATGGAGGACTTTAAAAACATTCCAACAACGGACACAAAGAACATTCAGACTCGGAACAACCATTTTTAGATCACACAAAGTTTTGTCCCGTGTGGGATTCGAACCCACAATACTCGGCGCAGTGGCAGTGGCGAGGCAACGAATTAAACCCCTACGTCATCCGTGCAGTCAAAAAAAGTCAAGTCAATTTATTTTTGAGTATATTGAAATTCATTTATTCATAGTCTCACATTCCCGAAGGATAGGCAGTGGTGTGTTACACCCACATTACGTGTTCCACGTAGTTGGAGGCGATTATATTTCTGTTCAACGAGCACATCTAAGGACTCCGCAGACTTATGCATAATATATAATGACGACCTCGATAGCGTAGTGGTTAGTGTAACCGACTGACACGCCTGAGGTCGCGGGTTCGATTCCCGCACAAGTCAAACATTTGTGTGCATGAACATGGATGTTTGTCTTGGTCTGGGTGTAATATGTATGCAATTACAAAAAAAAAAGTATATATATTTATATGTTTATCCATTGTCTAGTACCCATAGTACAAGTTTTGCTTAGTTTGGGCTAGAAGGTGTTGTGTGTATGTGATAGAATATTATATTATTATAATATTATTTTTCATTATCACAAGGAATTATTTTAAATTAGCGGTCGCCAAGTGGTCAAAACCCACAAACCAAAATTCCTAAGCTTGCTACTTTGCTTTCTGTTTTTCTTTATTACATATAAATAAGGTATAGGTAAACATAGTTACAAAGAATTGTTCGACGTCAGATGAAAAACGTCGAAATACTACGAACGCGACTGCGTGTGTCAAATGCACGGTTGGCGTTTTTTTATTTTTTTATTTTATTCACTTTTTTGGCATAAATTACAAAATTAGAATTACCTCGCCAAGCTACACTGTTTGTTGGCGAGAATACGCTCGTTAACAATATTCTTTATAGCTTTATTACTAAATAAAGCGAAATTCAAGCGTCGACTGCACTGTGGGAGTGAACCTCAATTATCCTAGTATCACCTTGGCCGAGCAGTAGACACTTGAATTTCGTCCATCCTTCTCTTCTTAACTGTATCAAATTTCATACTTCTCCGTCCGCGCAATTTTCGTAATAAGGGTTACAAAGATTTTGCTTCACGTATTTAATATATACATAGATAGTGTGTAATTATGCTTAAGAATGTTTCTTTTTCAAATACCAAAAGATTCCACTTTCAGCCGAATATTCTACATAAAACGGAATGCTCAGGAGGGAATGGATCGCTCATGGCATCGCTTGCAATCTGTAATCCATAAAAAAACGATAGCCGAGTTGAGATATTGGCACGTAGATAGGTACCAATCGAAAGATATGTAGCATTTCAATCGAGAAATTGAAAATTCTTTATTAATAATTGCTCTAAGACTAGGAATTATGGTGACGTGACCATATTGAAAGGCCACACAAGGCCACTATATATAGATATATCGTGACCATAAATATATACGACCTTAAATATGACTACACCTTATTTTCCTCGCTGCTTAAGCTACTCACCACAGTAACAAATTAAAAGTTAAATTAGCGATATTTTGTAGGGTAGTTTACTTCGCTTAGCGTACTTAAAATTTTAGCGTCAATTTCACTGTGTCTACATCTAGTTAAACAATTTGGACTAACAAAACAATTAGAGTATTGTCCCTTTTACGCCTACGAAAGTCAAATATAACTTAAATTTAGTGTAACTTTAATTAATTACAATGTCAACCGCTTTACGTAGAACAATTTACAGCTATCGTTTTAAGTACACCAGTTTTGTAAATCGACGCTGGCGAATTAACTAGTGATGTAAATAAGACCTAGTGATGTAATATCGGCACTGTATATAAGCTGTTTCGCTACTGAGTACAGGCCTCTTCTTAGTGTAAGAAGGGTAAGGCCATAGTTTGGCTCTCTGGCTCAGACTGACGCTGTTTGGCAGACTTCATATATCTTCAAGAACCTCCCGGAGAGCTCTCAGACATGTAGATTTCATCACAATGTTTTCCCTCACTGTTGAAGCAGGTAATATTGAACTAATTAAATACAAATGTGCAAATATTCAAGTAAGCCCATTTATCTTAATTCATTATTAATTAAGGCCTAGTAATCTTCTCCCTAACCTTTATTAGTCCCAAGTCACTTAGGATCCGCTTTTCTAGTCTAACCGGATTTGACTGGATATTAGTTTTTACACGGAGCGGCTGCCACCTGACCCTTCGCAACCCGAAGGGTAACGACATCCTTAGGCTAGACCAGTGTCAGGATATTAGAGGGCACTGACTTCCCAATAACGATTGCCATAGATGTTCATGGCAGCCGGGACCGACAGCTTAACGTGCTCTTCGAGCCACGGAGCAGGCGATAATTGTCAATCAATACGCACATAATTTCGAAAATCAGAGGTGCGCGACGTGGGTTCGAACCCGAGACCCTCTGCATTGCATTGTTAAACAGTGTTGTAGATCTTGTAAATAGTTTCTAAGTATTATTAGTTTATGACCTGAAGCCATGAGCCCTATTCGGTAGATCGCTGTTGTAGGTATAGTTTCAGCCATCCTAATCTGCCCACTACCAAAAGCAGCAAGTAGGCACAGTCCGACATAACCATTGCCATCTTCCTGTAGCGAGAGGATATACTTAAGAAGAATGGCTGCAAATTAAAAAAGACAAGATTCTGCTGTGGTTCACTATGAATTTGTTAAAGATTTACAAGGGAAGAATCGTTACTCTTTCCTACAGAGTATGGACTTAGACGCAGCACTTTCAACGCGCCGAGCGAGCGTGATTTACTTTTAAACACTACAGGTAAAACGAGTATTTCATACCATATGCGGCCTCTATGGCGTAGTGCTTAGTGTAACCAACTGCCACGCCTGAGGTTGTGGGTTCGATTCCCGCACAAGTCAATTATTTGTGTTCAAAAACATTGATGATTGTCTTGGTCTGGGTGTTTCTAGGTATAATATGTACTTATTTACAAAAAAATATATAATATGTTGTTTATCCATTGTCTAGTACCCATAGAACAAGCTCTGCTTAGTTTGAGCTAGACGGTGTTGTGTGTATGTGATAGAATATTATTATTATTATATATTCAGAGTAAGGCTATTATTATATTGAAACTAGCTGTCCCTGCGGTTTCATTCTACTATATGTTTGGTTCTCCGCCCCGTGGCTCGTAGCCTAATCACCTAGAAGTATTAAGTATACTTTACGACCTATGCTCATATTTACCATATATACATCAAAAATTTCATAAAAATTGGTTGAGCCGTTTCGGAGCAGTGCGACCGCAAACACCGTGACACGAGATTATACATATATATATATATATATATATATATATATATGTCGGAGAGGCGAAATTACTAGGCTCTGCCATAACGGGAACTTTGAAATTACTAAGGCATTACGGTGTTCAGAGTAATGCACTGGATGTAATTACGTCGTATTTGAATAACAGGATTCAGTGTGTAGATGTCAATGGTACAAAATCAAATAGCTTACCTGTAAAGCTAGGGGTGCCGCAAGGTTCGATTTTAGGCCCATTTTTATTTTTAATTTATATAAACGATTTACCTTTTTATTTGAACAATATTTGTGACGTTGTACTGTTTGCTGACGATACTTCCTTAATATTTAAAGTAAATAGGAATAGGGACCATTTTGACGAAGTAAACAGTGCATTGATTCAAGTAACAAAATGGTTTACTTTAAATAATTTAGTACTGAACCCCAAAAAAACAAAATGTGTTAAATTCATACTGCCTAATGTAAAACATCTTGGTCCTAGCATAACATTGAACGGTGAGGTACTGGAAGCAATAGAATCCACAGTATTCCTGGGCATTACACTTGATTCAAAGTTACAGTGGGGTGCGCAAATATCTTGTCTCTCAGCGAAACTTAGTTCAGCCGCTTACGCCATTAGAAAAGTCCGTGGATTAACTGACGTTGATACAGCTAGATTAGTTTACTTTAGTTACTTTCACAGCGTTATGTCATATGGAATATTATTATGGGGAAAAGCAGCTGATATACAAAGTATTTTTATATTGCAAAAAAGAGCTGTGCGTGCAATTTATCAATTAGGAACTAGAATCTCGCTCCGAGAAAAATTTAAGAATATAGGTATTTTAACTGTAGCATCACAATATATTTATTTTAATATCATGCATGTCCGTCAAAATATATATTTATACATAAAAAATAGTGACATACATAACATCAATACTAGAAATAAATATAAATTATGTGTTCCATTCTACCGTCTACATAAAGTTCATGGTTCCTTCATGGGTCTTGGTATACGTTTTTATAATAAAATCCCGAGTAATATTCTAGAATTACCAGAGAATAAATTTAAAGTTAAAATTAAAACTTGCTTAATTTCTAAAGCATATTATAATATAGATGATTATTTAAATGACAAACATCCATGGCACTAATATTTGCATTAGATCACAGGATATTAAATGACCAATACTAACACTTATGTTTTTTTTTAATATATGTATATATATATATATATTTTTTTTTTTTTGTAATATTACACCTTGCTTATGCTGGAATTTGCATTACTGTTACATTCAGTCGTATTTTAATCAAGAAGAATGTGCAATGAAGACAACTCGTGATTATGGACAGTTCCGTTAAGCTTTCTTTTGAGTCTTATCCTGTATTCTGGTTTAGTGGAATTCGTTAATTTACTTCTACATTTTATTTAAACAATTAGATTAAACTACGGACTATAATCACGTCTTGTCTTGATTATTTATGTACATGTAAGTGGATGCTCCTATTTACCATACTGCTGCTTTAGAGGCTACCATCAATTTTTATCAAATGCTTGAGTATGTTGAGTAGTAGTTCATGGAGAAATGGTTGCAGCACCTTACAGTTATGATTTGTAAATGAAATATTATTGTACACTTGGCGATTAAAAAGAGTGGCTATGAGTTTCTTGCCCGTTCTTCTCATGAGCCCTACACACCCTAGCTTTGCTGAACGTGGCAGTAAATGTAAATTCACAGGAAAAAATTTACGTGTAACTTTGACATTCATAAGTGTTACCTTGTAACCTAATTTGAATAAATTTATTTTGATTTGATTTGATTTGATTAAACTTGTAACGAATTGTCAGAGTTGTATTTCTCGTAATGAATCACAAATTATAATAGACTTGAATAATAGAACACAAACGTATTACAATTGGTAGCGCGGTGAATTCGACACAGGGCTGGCTATCTCAAAATTAGTCCGCTCCACCATCGAAACCAACACAACAACTCTTCAACGCCGCCCTTTTTTTACCCGCGCGTTCCCCGTCCTCGTGCAGTTGGTAAAACTGCATCGCACGGCATAAGCGTGATACCAACATAACGCAATGGTTACGTTCACTCAGAATAATGTTGTCATTTGCCAGCCGAGTATCGACTACACCCAAGTTGAACAACTTGACGCGACCAATCGAAAGAGTAGTTTGTCTATAGTAATCACGTTTCTGAACGTAAACAAATTAATAAAATTACAATCTCAAATTATTTCTTCAACCGACCAAGCGTGGCGCTCCTGTCTCGCGCTCCGACACGGCCATCGTGACGTCTCACACGTCCTCGTGTGTGATATCTGTAATGAAAATTATTCGACAGTAGCACAACACTTGCTCGGTCAACCTGACCAAAATAACAGGATAGGTAAATAAACACTAGCTTCCAAATCAAATTCATAGGCACAGCCAAGATCTGTTAAACTTACTGTTTTACATTTAATCAGAGCTCAAAACTATTTCAATGACACAATTAAGTGTTTACAAATCGTCAGCGGCAGTGAGAAACAGTTAAACTAATGGCATCTTAAATAAGGCAACCTAACACAAGCGTCTGATAGTATACTTCAAGACAACCGCAGCTGGCGTCTGATGGCATACGTCAAGACAGCTTCACATAAGCGTCTGATAGTACGCTTCAAGACAGCCCAACTGGCGTCTGATGGCATACGTCAAGACAGCTTCACCTTATATCAGATGTGACACTTCAAGACAGCCCAACTGGCATCTGATGGTGTTAAACGGCTTTCCGAGAAAACCTTTAGACCCTAATAGCGACCGTTCAAGACAACCACCAAATGGCGTCTGATTCCGGCCCTTTCAAGACAACCATACTTAAGTGTCTAATCAAGTCTCTCGTAATAAACCAAATGCCAAAACTTGAAAATGACTGTCAAGACAAATTCCTAAAGAAAATTAAAGTTTCACAGCCATCACATAATGTCTCTAATCGTCAGAGTCGTTTTCGCCACAGTCAGTATTGTCAACTTCGCAAATACCATCCGGCATTTTCCTGAGTCGGTCGTGAGCGTATTTGTACGTTCGATTGGCATTCAAAGCTTTCAGAACATAGCGATTGCCCTCCAGGACCTCAATTACCTTGAAAGGACCCTTATATTTGGGATCAAGCTTCGCCTGATTTCGCTCCTCGTTCTGAAGTAGGACGAAATCTCCAACGGAAAATGGCTGAACCTTAGCCTTAGTGCTGTCGAAACGTGCTTTATCGTAATCGGCACCATTACTCATATTTCTAACCGCTTCAGCTCTTACCTGTTCTATGTCTATTACAGGTTCCTCGTCGTCAGCTAACATGATGTCAAGTGGTCTCGCAACTTTGCCAATAAGGATTTCCAGCGGACTTACCTTAGTTACCCGATTTTGAGTACAATTAAGAGCAAGCTGCACGTCGGGTAAGGCATCTTGCCAAGAACGACTGCCGGCTTCTGTGGCAGTCAGCATATTTTTGAGGGTGCTCATAGTGCGTTCTACTTGTCCGTTGGCTCTTGAGCTCCCTGTAGCAATCAAGTGTAACTTAATGTTAACAGACTCACAGTATTCCTTGAATTCTCTGCTCGCAAAGCATCGTCCCTGATCCGCAATAAGTCGCATAGGTGCACCGAAAAGTGAGACACTTTGCTTTAGGGCTCTGATGCTGCTGGCAGTGTCTATTTGCAGCGTGTGGTACAGCAAGACGTATTTTGTAAAGGCGTCTATCAGAACGAACACGTACTCCTTTTTGTCGTTCTTGCCACTGAGTTTGCCCGTTGCGTCGACATGCACAGTGTGCCAGGGTATAGCTATCTTTGGGATAGGATGCATTGTTGCTTGTACTTTACCTGTGTGCGACTTCGAGATCTTGCATGTCACACAATTTTCAACGAATCGCCTCACATACTTTGACATGTGTTCGAACCAGTAAAGTTCAAACACCTTCTCGAGTGTCTTCTCCCAGCCTAGATGTACTAAGTTCTCGTGCACACTGTTAATGATTGACCACCTAAGTGAACGAGGTATAATGGGTAAGCAGCGAGTCTTACCGTTACGCTGCACCTTACGGTACAAAAGTCCTGAGCGCAACTCGTACGTCTTTGTGATGTCATCAGCGAGCTTGTTTTCTTTTATATTCAAAACCATATTAGAAATCTCAGCGTCTTTTTGTTGCTCAGCTAAAAGCCAGTTGTCAGTCAGCTCGGTCAAGTTGATACGTTTTGGTTCTACTTTATTTACTGTCATTTGTCTTACCTCGTCGGATATCACAGGGTTTCTTGACAAAAAGTCTGCATGAGACATAAGCTTTCCTCCTCGGTGTACGATGTCAAAGTCAAAGCTTTGCAAGAAAGCCCACCATCTGTGAACACGCGGTGCCAGGTCCAGCTTCCTTCGGGTCGATTGAAGCGAGCTACAATCGGTGACGACTACGAATTTACGGCCATGAAGGAAATGCCTAAAGTGCCTAACTGCGTTGACGACCGCTAACGTCTCCAGTTCATAGGAATGGTATCGTGATTCGGCGGTCGTTGTACGCTTACTGTAGTAGGCAACAGCGTGCAACTTACCAGTTTTTCTTTGCATTAGAACTGCACCGTATCCAACCGCACTCGCATCAGTGTGTAGTTCTGTGTCGAGATCTGGATCAAAAATTAGCAATACCGGTTCACTAGTAAGAGATGTAATTATTTGTTTTCTGACAACTTCGTGTTCAGCTTTCCAGTCCAGCTTACCGTTTGCTGAAGTGAGAGCATAAAGTGGAGCCATAAACTGAGAAAACTTTAGCACAAATTGGCGAAAGTATGAAGCTAGGCCAATAAATTGGCGCAATTGTGTTACCGTCTCCGGCGGCGGAAGACCAGTCAGGGCTTCCACTTTTCGCTGATTGGGTCGTACCTCACCTTCGCACACTTCGAAACCTAAATACTCCACTTTATGTTTAAGGAATTTGCATTTTTTCGCATTCAGAGAAAATCCTTTTTCAGCGAGGACTTTGAGGACGGTGTTCAATCGCAGGAGCGCTTCTTCGACACTGCTGGCCACAAGGAGTACGTCATCCACATAGACTACGACATAGGTGTTCACCAGATCTCCGAGAGCCTTAATAATCGCTCGCTGGAAAACCGAAGGTGCATTTCTCAGACCAAATGGCATTCTCAGATACTCAAATTGGCCGTCTGGTGTTACAAAAGCCGTGCGCTCGATGGAATCAGCTGCTACACCGATCTGATGGAAACCTGATGCCATATCTAATGTGGAGAAGTACATACCTCCATGCAACCTAGCAATTTGGTCGGATATTAGCGGTAGCGGGAACCTATCAGGTATAGTGTTGTCATTCAGTTCACGGTAGTCCACGCATAGCCTATCAGACCCGTCTTTCTTTTTGACAAGAAGGATAGGGCTAGCAAATGGAGAAGAACTAGGCTGTACTATGCCTGCATCAAGAAGCTCCCTTACCTTGTCTCTGACGACTTGGCGCTCTTGAGTGCTAAGCCGATATGGTCGACGGTTCACAGTTTTGTGCGGATCCTTCAGGCGAATCTGCATAGGCTCAGCGTCAGCACACGTAGCTGGAACCCCACTCGTAAATGACTTTTCAAACGTTCTTAACAAGTCGAGTAACTGACCTTTGTACTCAGGTGGGACGTCAGTGTCTATTGAGTTCAAATTTATTCCCTGGTTTGCTAGTTGAACCTCGCAAGTTTGGATAATCTGGTTTTTGTCAAATTTCAGCTTATCTGTGGACATGTGTACAGACAAACCCTGCTGCAGAATCTCTCGGCCTATGATGATATCATGGTGTGTACAATGGTCAGGCAAAACATGTAGTAGGATCTCTAAATGAATGCCATCAAGTTCTACAACTGTCAGTATTTGTGTCGTGGAGTAAACCGAAGTCTGCCCTATACCGGTCATAGTCACTGTCTTAACAATTCGTCGTCCGTTAAATTTAGAGGACACAGTCTCTTTAACAAGTGAGCATTCCGCTCCGGAGTTGTAATGAAATGAAAAGAGCTCACCAGCATGGCGCATGTACCCAGTCGGCGCTTTTACGATGCACAGCTCCACCCGCTTTTCGTTAGAATAACCGGTTCTGCTGCTCCCTTCTTGGCTGCTCCGCTTCGGGCAACTCGATGCGTAGTGGCCGCTCCCTTGGCAGTGGTAGCAGGTGACCGGCTTGGAGTGGTTCGGCTTGCCGCTGCCGTTGCCCTGTCGAGGACTAGAGTGTTCGTCTTTCCTCTTCGTATTATCTCGCCTCCGTGTCTGGCATGTTGTTGCCTTATGGCCCATCTTCCCGCAGTAATAGCACCTCATCGTAGCTGGGGCAAGCGCATTCCGGTGCTTCTTATTATCGGGAACATCGTAATCGTTCGTAGAGGCCTTACGCTTGAGAAACGAGACTGCTTTTAACTCTTGCTGAAGCTGGTTGCGCGTCTTGACCTCCGTGGTAAACGACAGTTGTTGAATACGTCGATCAAAACGAGAGAGATGGGTCAGGACGGTAGCTATAGCAATCTCTTCGATAGACAAATCCTTCCAACTGGCCATTAGTGACGTCATTAGAGTCGCGGCATAAGCAGCGAGGCACTCGTTGTCCCTAGGCTTGCTTTCATTCAAGTTGATTAGGAACGAAGTGGTAGTTTCGGGACAGTCGTATCTGGCTTTGAAAATCTCCTTAAACTCATGCCATTGCATACCAGGGTACGAAATCGTTGAAAACCACGTAGAAGCTTGCCTCTTCAACGCACGACTCAAAGCCATCATAAGTTGTGTACCTTGTTTGTGTTGATCGTTGACGCAGAGATCTGCCGTCGATATCCATGCGCGTGCGTTGACATCTTGCATTTCAGGATCGAAATCAGGCAGCCATAGCTCTTTAGACGAAAGCGGCATCTTCATGGCTTGCACAAGGGTCAAGAAATTGCGATTTTGTTGTTCCATAAACAGCTGCCATTTCTTTTCATCTGCATTGTCATTTATAGCACGTGGCGCATTGATATCCGTAGCATATGGCACATTGATGTCGCTATCACGCGGTACGTGGTCTCCATATCCCACTTCTGATGTCGGAGAGGCGAAATTACTAGGCTCTGCCATAACGGGAACTTTGAAATTAAACTTGTAACGAATTGTCAGAGTTGTATTTCTCGTAATGAATCACAAATTATAATAGACTTGAATAATAGAACACAAACGTATTACAATTGGTAGCGCGGTGAATTCGACACAGGGCTGGCTATCTCAAAATTGGTCCGCTCCACCATCGAAACCAACACAACAACTCTTCAACGCCGCCCTTTTTTTAACCGCGCGTTCCCCGTCCTCGTGCAGTTGGTAAAACTGCATCGCACGGCATAAGCGTGATACCAACATAACGCAATGGTTACGTTCACTCAGAATAATGTTGTCATTTGCCAGCCGAGTATCGACTACACCCAAGTTGAACAACTTGACGCGACCAATCGAAAGAGTAGTTTGTCTATAGTAATCACGTTTCTGAACGTAAACAAATTAATAAAATTACAATCTCAAATTATTTCTTCAACCGACCAAGCGTGGCGCTCCTGTCTCGCGCTCCGACATATATATATATATATATACATATATTACACGTGTGATCGAAAAACATAGTACTGGAAAATTTCCTATAGAAAATCCCAATATAAATTTCCACCTACCCAAGAATTGAGAACGAAATCTTAGGTAAAGCGTCACATTTTCTATCCTGCGTCCTTAGTGATTTTCCATGGAGAAAATTAGAATATTACTTCGTTAATTATTACTTTATATATAACCTACACACAGCTGGAGAAATGTGGGTGTTCAATACCTCTATCTGACCTCTGTATGATTAAAATAAACAAATCCTTAGGTAGTACAGTCAGCACCATAAGTAGCTAAACTTTAAACTAATCTATATATAAAAGTATTATTATATCTTACCCGCGCCTGCGGTTGCTTTTATGTACACTTTGCCAAAGAATTTCATTCCCCCGGGAGAAGTAGGTACTTTTTTTGGCTGAAAGAAGTATTTTGCCTGCGGCTTTGCTCGCGTAAATGTTGGTTAGGTTAGGTTAGGGGAGCCAGCTATGGATAAATCTTTTAAGAGCTCCCAACTGGCCCGCCCATTGGGTAAGAGAGGGAACAGGTTTTTAGTGGGTATACGAGCACTTCATGCTGGGAGTCCCACACACCCCACCGGTGCCGTCCCCTAGCCGGCGGACAGTGCATAAAGCATTTTTCCTCAAAAACAAAAAAAAATTAAGTTATAGTACTTTTTCTGGATGTAAGGTACCCTATGTCCTTAACTGTGTCCGTGACAATGTGCATGCAAAACTGCATGATTTTCGGTCGAGTAGCTAAGTCGTGCAAGTATAACAAACAAACAAATTCACATTCGTATTTATGATATTAGGTAGGATTTTATCAGTTAAAAATCGAAATAATATTCTGTGTTTTGGAACTGTTCATTAATCAACCATATTTAACAATTGTTGCTATGAAAACCTTACATTTATTATACATATGTTTAAAATATAAACAAAATCCCGCACTTATGTATCAACTTCTGTTGCTGGTTGTACCCTAATCGTAATATTGTAGATTAATTTCGCTGTTATCCGTCTAAAGGTTACCTGTAAGAGATTGCCTTAAGCTGAGACTGCCTTTTCTAATTTATCATAAACATACTTATGAATTAATACTAATTCACATGATGTATCTTCTCTTATTTTACCTATCATGGTAGTATAACTTATATTATAATAACAACTAAAACTAGGTTAGGTTACTAGCAGTTTTTTCTGGTTGAAAGGTATTCCACGCCTTTTTATGTTCCCCTGAAAATGTGTATGCGAAATTTCCTGATGATCAGTCGAGCAGTTAAAGCGTAAAATCGTAACAATCAAATTAATAATAATAATACTTATTCTACCACATACACACAACACAATCCAGCCCAAACTAAGCAGAGCTTGTACTATGGGTACTAGACAATGGATAAACATACATATATACTTTTTTTTTTGTAAATACGTACATATTATACATAGAAACACCCAGACCAAGACAAACATCCATGTTCATGCACACAAATATTTGTTGTGTGCGGGAATCGAACCCACGACCTCAAGCGTGGCAGTCGGTTAAACTAACCACTACGCCATCGAGGCCGACATAAATTCACATAAGCATTCATAATATTAGTTAGAATTTGATAGCCCAATTTTAAGGAAGGTTATAGTCTATTTAAATCGACTCGCTACAAGCCAGGGGGTGAAGCACTAATCATAAAGGTGAGCAAAACCGTGGGGACAGCTACTTTCCAAATGCCATTTTATTTTGTTGCTTAATTTGTACTTACATAAATATTTATCTCGAACAAGATTTGTTTGACTTTTCTAAGTTATGTGCGTATTAATTAGAATTATAGCTCGCTTCAAAGGTCAACGAGAAACATCGTGAAAAAACTTGCATGTCTTAGAGATTTCCATAATGTTCTCAAAAAAAAAGTTTGCCAGACCGCACTTGGCAAGCGTGGTGGATTATACCCTAACACTTCTACCACTGAAAAGAGGCCCGTTCCCAGCAGTGGGACAGTTTATATACAGGGTAGATTTTATTATAACAAAGATTTACTTCGAATTGATGTCAATTACATTGTACAACTTTATTTCCTACGGGTACAAGTTCGAAGGTCCCTCGCTTTAGTTCAAAGTTGATTAAACTGCTACATGTGGAGATAGATTGATATAGGTTGACAGGTTGTCTTTTACATCATTGATGAATACCAAACGGTGTTAAAAGCTTTTGCAAGTCTGCGTTAGGATTTTAATACTAAAAATGTTTTGGATTTCGCGTGTGCAATGTCACTTTTGTGTCGGCAGAGGTCTGCGAAAAATAAGACTGCTTCGAAAAGTGTTTTGGTATAGCACTATACAGTAAAAATTTTGAAACACTCGTTTATTTTATTTTTTTTATTTTAGATGACAACTGCTGCACTAGGTATAGATCCTGTGTCGCGGGGGACTTTACAAAACATTCAAACAACGGACACAAAGAAGACCCAGACTCGGAACAACCGTTTATGGATCACACAAAGTTTTGTCCCGTGTGGGATTCGAACCCACAACACTCGGCGCATTGGCAGTGTCGAGGCGACCACTTAAACCATTACGCCATTCGTTTGTTGACTAACCTAAAGATTAAACCTTAAGAACAGCATTCGCAGTCTCTATTCTTGCGTCAATTAAAGATTTTCCATAAAGAACAAGGAATATTACTATCTTAATTATTGTTCCACATAACATGGAAAATGTGTATAGAAAACCTTTTTGATTTTGCTTAGATATTAGTATTCTCAATGGCGTAGTGGTTATTGTAACCAACTGCCACGCCTGAGGTCGCGAGTTCGATTCCCACACAAGTCAAACATTTGTGTGCATGAACATGGATGTTTGTCTTGGTCAGGGTGTTTCTATGTATAATATGTATGTATTTACAAAAAAAAAGTATACCTATATGTATGTTTGTCCATTGTCTAGTACCCATAGTACAAGCTCTGCTTAGTTTGGGCTAGACAGTGCGGTGTGTATGTGGTAGAATATTATTATTATTATTAATGTAGTCTTTTATATATACTGGCCTTTATATATACTCGTATAAATTGACCATTGGCTGCAAAATACGAGTGTTTAAAAAATTGTACGGTACAGAATTCGTTTCATGATTTACGCCTTGATGTCGAGTGAAATATTACTCAGTGTTTATAAGTCGTAAGGCCTACGATCCTTTTAAAAGGACGATTTCTTTTTATTTACGTCGTATATATCTCAAAAGGGAATACAGCTTCAACAATAATTCACGTTTCACTTTTCGCAGCAAATATAAAACAACTTCTCTTTAAACACCTACAGGTTTTAGTGACTGAAGGCAAAACACTCGGTAAAGCCCAAAATATGGGTCTGTGTCTGACATATTTTTGTTGAATTACCTTTGACTAACAGCGAAAACGTGACTTTACGGTTTTTTTATTAACATCTATATAATACTGTTTTACCTTTACGCGAATGTTATACATTGAAATTATGTTTCCTACAAGGCAATGTTTAAATAATTTTTAATAAAATCGAAATTATTTCGGCTATTCTTAGATTAGGAAATTGATTTATATTTTTCAGATTGTTATTCAAGCTATGGTCCTGAGGATGATTAGGTAAAGTTTTCTTACCCATATTGGTAATGAAAAATCTCATGTTGTGAAAATGTAACCTGCTCTACAGCCTAATATCACGTTATTTCTAACGTATACAATACTTAAACTACTACAGTTAGTACACAACAATTTAAAGGAAATACCTGAAATCTTAGTATTTTAGGTTTGTTTGGTGCTTTCTATATAGCAATATCGATAACCGTTAGTAAGGCAACCTGGTAAAATACATACAAAATTTAGAGGTAGGTGATAAGGTGACCTGCTCATACGTGCGTGAAATACTGAGCGACAAGCAATTCATTCGGTTGCGCAGTAGTTGTGATACGAGCGCTGTGCATAAGTATCGTTTTGGATTCCTGTGTCCGACATAGCTTGACAAAGTTTTGCTGGCAATAAATCCCAGTAGAAGCAAGTAGTTCTTGCACTCTATAGGGTGAACTGCTAGTATGGAAGATTATAATAATAATAATAATATTCTACCACATACACACAACACCATCTAGCCCAAACTAAGCAGAGCTTGTAGTATGGGTACTAGACAATGGATAAACATACATATATACATTTTTTTGTAAATACGTACATATTATACATAGAAACACCCAGACCAAGACAAACATCCATGTTCATGCACACAAATGTTTGACTTGTGCGGGAATTGAACCCGCGACCTTAGGCGTGGCAGTCGGTTACACTAACCACTACGCCACCGAGGCCGACAACCTTACTTACCTTGATAATGCAGTTAATTCTTATTGGAGGCATAGCATCAACCGATTAGTGACCTTATGATTGCAACTGATCGCTTAGCACTAGGCAAATCGAATTCATGGTTCACCAGCTTGATATAAAAAGGTGATTGCTCGATGTCACAGTCCAATGCATGATCCGCCACAGTAGATTTGAATCGAAGAAATTCTCTAGGCAACGGATGCCACGCCACATGATAATGCTACGAATATTTGTAGTCACTTGGAGTGGCATTCCGACTGCGGTAGGTCGGATGCACCCGCACCTTCTCACGAACGCAGCGCGGAGTACAGAATATCAGACATGAAAATATTTAAATAATCATTTTTGAGAACAGTGTGCCTCGTACCGCATTCGGCACAAAATAGAAATTGATGCTTAACAATTGCTACTTTTAACACCGGTTTGTGCTTTATTTTGTCTCTGCATTGCCAAGCGTGCATTATTAACATGAACAAAATCGAAGGCAATCTTCATAATTAGTATATCAGATAACCTAGGTAATACACAAGAACATGTTTTGTCCTTCTTTTAAGATGCAATGAAGAACATCTACAAGATTTTTGCATACGTTTTACCGAGATTGAAACTTTAACTGCTAGTTTTAAATATGAGTAAAATGGTGTAAGTAAACCAAAATCTTGAAAACTATAAACATAATCGTCATTTAAAGCGGGCTGAAATAGCACACAGCTTCTAGTTATCGAAAAGACATACAAAATCAAAACAGTAATCCCTGTAATATTTTATAAAACATTTTCGTGGAATCAACATGTTTTGTCCGGTCGATGGCTTATGAAATGTCAAAAAAACACAGCGACCTACATTTTTTGATTGCTACAGTAAGGTTTTGTGAAGAGTTTGTGATTGGTACAAGGGTATAAATAAATATAAATGTATTTTGAAATCTGTGTGTACTGGGCTTTGTAAAGAAGGGTGGTTGATTGAGGATCAGGAATGTCGTTTGATGTGAACATGTATTTAGGTTGTTTTTATTTGTTGTTTGATGGAATGAAAATCAATCGTTATGCCATCTAGGTTATTTCTGCCAACTTGTTTGTTTACGAATGTGAGCACATTTGCAAGTGACTTTCGAATTAATGTTTTAAAGGGAAATTGTATTTCAGTTAATATTAAATTTAAGAATGACTCTTCTCAACTTATACCTCGTCCATATTAAGCGTAAGATTTGTTATTTGTTTTTAAAAATCTGCACATAAAGGTAACCAATCAAAACGTAGAACGCTCCTCTGCACAGAAGGCACAGAAGCTTTAATGTCGGTGGCCTCGCCACAGTAAAATGGAAAATAAAGTAATTGTACTTTGGTTATTGTGTTCATCAGGATTTATTTCTGACTCGTGCACAATTATCACCTTTACTATGAATTGAGTTCAGTTTTGTAACGTCTTAACTCCGTAGCGATCTGATTTTTAATCACAGCTATAAATGTCCTAATTTACCGCTAGCGTTAATTGTACGACTTTCTAGCAGCGCGCCGAAATACTGTTGAGTATAAACGTCGCCAGATGGCACACTTGCAATTCATTTCATGTACTAATGACCACGATATACATCATCTGGTCATTAGCACGGACATAAATAGTACCTACATACCACTAATTAATATCAGTACTTTGCTCTAATAATTACAAGTTATAGCCAAATACTAGTGTTCTATTTCCTTCGTAATAATTGCTTGGATTTTAATGTAGGCGCAGAATCAACATTAATATACCTAATAGTTTACTCACTTACACTAACAGTGCGTCGTCGCTTTCTTTTTCAGAATCATCATCGTGCAAGAGTTTTTTTTTTGGTATTGGCTAGCGTTTTTAGTCTTCAATTTAAAACCAACGTTTAAATAATTGTTGTAGGTAGTAAAAGGTATACCCCTAGTTCAATGGAACATAGTTCGGAAATGTAGAAAAACATGATATAAATATTTCGGATGTTTCGGACGTGTTTGAAATATCACTCACACTAAACCTTACGAACTCAAATCATCGAATCAAATCAGGAATGCATCAGAATGCAGTATTCACATCGTAGTACAGGAAAGCTGTCACTATTTATTATCGGATAAATATCACTCAATTTTCAACAGTGTAAATGCAGGTAGAAGATATCCTGACAAGTTCTACTAATATTAAAATGTGTATATTGAATCGAATTAGGCGTTATTTGGCGGAAATCCATTGTAATAAACTAATTGGGAAGAAACACCCTGCCAAGCACCCAAGGAGACATCCTACCCCAATTATTGCAATAGAAGGAATCCCCAGAATAGATTGGCAAGCAATGAGCTAAATTGTGCCTGAGGTGAAACACGTGTTGAAGCATATTTGAGTTCGAAGCAAAATCTTGTAAGTTGGAGTACGCCCAGATTCCACGACGTGGCTGTTCCTATCCAGAGAAGTTCGGTATTGTCTTTTTTCTACCGCAATAGTTGGAGTGGGCAATCTGACGGTGCATGGCGACTTCCTCTCTTCCTAATTATTTTATATGCAACATGATGAAGAATGGGAGTTACAGATATGTTAGTTACTCAATCACAAATCAGTGACAATCGTTGAATTTAATTGAAAAATGGAATGCAGTTCGACCATGCACTGAATTATAACATTGTATACATCTTCTTCTAGTACGGTCCTATTTCCATCCAATACACACGAGCGAAGCCGCAGCAAGAACCTAGTGGATAATATATTCATTGTAGGTATAATATATTTTCGGGAAAAGGCTGAGGCAATGTTACAAAATATTGGTTACTTGAGCGCTATTTTTGGTTAAAAACTGGAATATTAAAAAAATATGCCAAACGTAACCACGTTGTGCAGTCCACACGTATACACCTCACCATATTCTATTGCAGAAATGCATTCAATGTTCAATTTGCCGTATCACACGGATTCCGACAATATTTGTTATCGGATAAACTTCACTCAACTCAATCTACGACGGTATATAAAGAGTGTGTATCGATAGAATATACTGTCAATAGAATATCATGTTTATTTTATAGTAAATTTTCGTACTAGGTAGATACGTGTTAGAATATTGATCGAAAAAGAAATAAATCAAATTTTCGTTATTTCATAGTTGATTGTCACTTACTTGCCTTGTTATGAGAAAGCAGTGAACATTATTCTTATATCTTTCTTGAAAAAGGCTACTCGCGCACTAGGTATAATTTCTGTATTTCGGGAGACTTTACAGAAATTCGAACAACGGACACAAAGAGAGGATCAGATATCAAACGGTGCCTGGACAGAATAGAACTCTACCGTCTTGGTGCAAATTAATAAAATATAGTGGAAGCGAGAGCTGCCAAAAGAGGTCAACAGCATTCTTAGCCCTCCCAAGGTCAGAGTTCCTTACCTTCGTAAGAGCAAAAGTCTTGAGGTCACCGGAGTAGCATACCCGCTATCTTGGTGTTCCTTAAAGGACAGGTCTGTAGGCTACCGACTTTTAGTTCATATGCTTAGCTTTGCCTAGCAGAGCCTGATATAAGTTCTACGCCACCCAGCAGAAAGGTATGCGTTAGGCGCATTTTACCACGTACATACATACATATATGTTTAAACTGTTATACTATCAATGTTCTCAAAGATAGATGTCTTCAAGTCCCCAAATATTTGGGGACAGTATTTCTCATTACATCTTTCTTTTACCAGTTTATAAAATACTTTGTAATAGTAGACAATATTTTGGATAATATTTTAATAAACAATACTCCGTTTTTTAAAGAAACCTATCAGTGTTATAGCTTCCAGATTACTGGTAAAATATTGTAGTTTATCAATATCATAAACTACACAGCCATTTCCTCGGTTGCGTCTTGCCATCTAAAATTGTTTACCTTTCATCCCTTCCAAGGAAACCTACATAGAAGGCAATAAATCAATTCGACACCACTACACAAAAGCATGCCTCGTGATCTTGCCTCCCCTTGATGAAAACATATGGATAGTGTATTTTGGAAGTGCCCGGCATATAAATTTCCTTGACTACATGTTTAGTGCATTAGAATAACGGCTGCTTATACTCGCAATGTTTTGCGATTTTGATAGTATACACATTCAAGGTGCAGATAGATGTTCTGCAACTATAGTGCGTTTCAAATACGAAGTCCCATTTGACAGATGATCGTTGAACAGCGATAAGGTTTCAATCGACACATCACGGAATCGATCACCAATTAACTTTCTAAACAAACTGTAATCGTGGGTTTAGAATGGAAACAAAAATGATAGAAACAGAAAAACAAAAGAAGAGAAGTCCATCTAAATTTGACAAATGGAAATATCAAAATAAAAGTTACATCAAAATTAAATAAAATGGATTGAATTGTAAAAAAAATCTGACCTTATCCTTGATTGCTCTTCTTGATTCTCTGCCTTGATGCCTCTGTGGCGCAGCGGTAGTGAATGCGACTGCTGTGCATGAGGTCTCGGGTTCGAATCCCGGGTCGGGCCAACATAAAGGTATTGGGTTTTTCTGTTAAGAAATCTCAATACGAGCCCGGAGTTAGGAAGTTGGCGGTGTTAGACACCCCCGTGCCTCGGAAAGCACGTTAAGCCGTTGGTCCTGCGCCTGATCTCTCTCCGGTCGTGACGGATTATCCGTCCCATCGGATCATGAGGGTAAGGGAACAGAGAGTGCACTTGTGTTTGCGCACATACTTGTGCACTATAATATCTCCTGCGCAGATGGCCAGTCTCCGTTAAGATTGGCCGCCGTGACCGAAAATCGGTCTGGAGGACATTATTAATATCACATACTTACTCCATACTCAGTATAAGGGTAAAATCAATGTGGTACAACAGATTTTGATTTTCAAGACGACTACTCTTTAAAGACTATGGGATATTTAAACCATACGTCCAATATCACACCTTAAAATCCATTTTTTGATAAAGAAAATATATTAAGGGTTTGCAGAATGGAATTTAAGGTACATTGCAACGTAATAATAATTAATACCAAATACAAATTTACAAAAGTATTCCTCGGACAATTGTTTTTACCTCGAAAGTAAAAAAAATACCTTAGTGCGTAACCATGGTATTGTGGTAAAATATTATTTTATTTTGATGTTTAAATTATTTAAGACTAATATCAATAGAAATCATTAGTTGATTATGTTTGTGAAACAATTACATAATGTTTTGTATAGATTGTAATCATTTTTAAATAGTCTTTAGTACCATAAGTAATGATTGTCTATTTCTGCAATTTATATGAAATGTGCAGAGTTACGTGCTATGAAGTGTCAAAAGGGGCTTCGTATTTGAAACAGATTTGATTTAATAGACTAAGGTCCATAGAAAAAATTTAAGAGTTTTTCTAACTTTATGGTAAGGAATTTTATGGCTAAAAAGTACTAAGATAGTAAACCCAGATGAGAAGTTGCCATGCCTGCTCAAAATTTACTGAACTGCCGGCCAATGGAAATAGAAAATCTGTAATTGGTAACATGCTTTGACCACTGCAGTCTGAAATCTTCTGACAATCTAAAGATATTTATTTATCATAAAGAAACTTATAAAATTCTTAAAGATGATTAAGCAAGATATAGGCATATGATAATATATAATGAGTTTTACTGCGAAAGCGAATTCGTAGCCACATGAGTTTGTTATGAAATTTCGATTGACAATCATAAAAGTACGAAATCCTCATGGCCAAATAACTGAATCCCGCTTTCATGTCTAAAATTAATACACCATTTATTTATACCGAGAATGGTAAAATAAATAAAACAAATATTAAGCCTAGTTGGAAAAAGCATTTGGTATTTAGAAAGCTAAAAATGTTTTACTATAAATATTAAATTGCTTCAAACGGATTTAATTGAATGTTTATTTTGCTTTCACGTACTTGGTTTTGGATAGTCACCCTGTAAAATCCGTTCACAGCCATTTAGTTTTTTTATAACATTCGAGTACACGTAACATTTCACAGAAAATTTTGTTGTTTCAATATATTCCGAAAAATCGCTGTACTTTAATTGTAATACCATACTGTTATTGAAAGATAAGGATGATTTCTTTTTTTAACAGGATATTGAAGCATTATTTATTATTCTCAAAATATGCACAGATAATGAATACAGCAAGAAGTATATTATGTCAAGATCATAGCATGTTAAATTTGACGCCTCTGCTTTTTTCTGATAGAGAGAGGTGAATTTCTCTTTACATAAAAACCAGCTTCTATATTCTGTGTCACTTACGGTGTTTTCTTGGACACATCTCAGGATAAAAAGTTCTGTGTTCCAAGTTTAATTTAAATGCGATCACATGTTAACGTGTGATGAAGTAACAACATCCAGATATCTTAATAAACTACTACATTTAGAATATTAGTAAATGTGAAGCTTTGTGGGGATGTTTATACTATAATAATATCAGCCCGGTAAAACTGAGCACGGGCCTCTTCTCAGTGTGAGAAGGGTTAGGCCAAAGTCTACCACGCTGGCCCAGTGTGGGTTGGCAGACTTCACGTATCTTTGAGAACATTATTGAGAATTCTTAGACATGCAGGTTTTCTCACAATGTTTTCCTTCACCGTTAAAGCAAGCAAATTGTAATTAAATAACAATAATTCAACTATTACTGTTGTAAAATATTAGGAACTATCAATATTGGGTGTGAAAATCCATTTGAAATCTCACAAATGTCCATCGACTTATGTCGCTGACAGTGCATTTTGCTATTACCCTCATCCTAACTAATAGTATATATACGAATGTGAGTTCATTTGTTAGTTTGTTACGCTTGCACATCTTAACTATTTGACCGACCATCATGAAATTTTGCATAGACGTTGTCAAGCTTACAGAATAGGACATGAGATATCTTTCATCCTAGAAAAAGTACTGTTCCCCTGTGTTAAAAATTTACATAACCTACATTTACAAGTAGAAAATCGATTATTTTAATAATTATGATGAAAAAGCTTTATCTGATGGGAAATTTTCATTGTGTTCCTTTAAATGCAGCTAAATAAAGTCATGCATAGTACCAATTCAACAACATTCTAAAGAACCCCATCTGCAATATGCCACCTTGGAATTGTCACCTCTATGGCGATTTACAAGTCAATATACATAAGGTGCGCTCCACTTATAATTCACAATAGCTATGCATCTACTGCCAATTCGACAAATAGCCGGTAAGTGGATGGAAACATAAGGACACACGTTACGTACGTTTCTATCCTAACTATTAATATGTAGTAAATGTAGGTGAAAATAATATCATATATTATAATCACAATTTATAACTATAGAACAATAATTACACATTTTTCGTGCATAAAATAGTGTCATGAAATTATTTTAATATTTTAATTTGACCTACCTATATTTATTTACTTCGTTGAATGTACCTACATTTCAAAGCTGTGCCTTTAGGTCCCACGTTAAGAAAGAAGAAGCGGATGCTGCGGAGCGAAGAAACGGAGAAATATTAACCAATAGGATTGCATAAAATCTCCGCTCCGCTCCAGTATGCAATCTTATTGGTTAATATTTCTCCGTTTCTTCGCTCCGCAACATCGCTCCGTTTCAATGAACAGGCAGCCTTATATAGGATGAAACTATAATATTGACATTTATCAAGGACCTATGGGGGCTACTACTAATTTCCTAACAGAAACATCCATGATTTCTTGTTCGAGCCTACAACTGTAGGATACAATCCAGTTCTCACAATTAGGTTCAAGCGCCAGTATAAACCAAAACCATTGGTCCCAAGAAAGTTTTGTACCAAATTAGTAAGATTTTTATGGAATTACTAAAATATATATACTTTTTTTATACAACTAAGGTAGCATACAAGCATACAGCCCACCTGATGGTGGCGCGCTGCCGACTCTTAGGAAAGGAAGAGGGAAAAAGGAAGTGGGAAGGAGACGGAGCGGGAAGAGGGAAAGAGGGTAATTGGGTCTCCGGCACTCTCACTCACCGAACGAAACGCAACAGTAGGAATACCGCTATTTCACGTAGATATTCTGTGAGAGGGGTAGTCCTTCCCCGGTCAAGCTGGTCGGCAATTCATGCTGAAATCAGCGAGGGTCTACCACTCATGAATAATAAAATACAAACTAAAATCTGTGAAATTAATAAATAAAAATAAACTTTAGTTTACTGATGGCTTCTAGCCTTGTTGACCCAATCAGTAACAAAAAAAATAATTCGTCTTCGTAGTGCAATAGGCCGAATTAGAACTAACAACATCTTGATCACAATTCGAATGCCTTACCCATAGGGCTGACATCCGTTTTGTCGTTTTGTCAAAATACACATTTTTATAGTACTAGCGACCTACCATGGCTTCTCGCGGGTGACAGAGCGTCCGTGTCTCATCAGCTTTTTCGTTGTTGCATTAAGCATTTCTCGTCGGTGTGAGACCGCCATCATTTGTTTTTTGAATAACTTCAAAGATATTTATTTAAACGTATGGTGGGTTCGTTCCTTTTTATAGGTCTACAGATTTTTCCGACATCTTTAACAATCATTATATTTGAAACAATTCACGCAAAATCTTAACGAATTTTACATATAAGCTTACCCCATGAATCGCTCTGTCTATAGGTGAAAACCGCATGAAAACCAGTTCAGTAGTTTTTCAACACGGCACTAATATGTTTTGGTTCCCGTTTGTATAACCTAGCCTGTAAAAGTATAAACATATACTCACTGAATACGGCTGACGGTAAAAAACTTATTTTTAGTTGGCTCGTAAAACTCTCATACTATGACACAGAAGTCTTATGAAAAAACCAACATAACACACAGAAATATACACGCAAACACACATACGCACACACACACACATACACACACACATAAACACGCGCGCGCGCACACTCTAAAAATACATAACTCATACATACATTTGCATGTTTCGTTTAATTTTTCACTTTTATAGTATTTTTTTAATTTAATTTTTCTTTGTTTTATTTATAACAATTCATTACAATACATTAAAATGTAAAATGTACAAACATAACAGGACACATAGGGGTGGAGACCTGGTGTCCTAAGATACAGGCGTAAGCTTAGTTTAGGCACCAGTCTCCCACATTCATAACTTTTGTATTGTACCCATAGACTAAGCTTATAAAATGTAATGTGGTGAGAAAATAAATAAATTTTATTATTATTTTTCTCTTATCACAGGTACTTTCTAACATATTATATTAGAAAATACCTGGCCCTTTGGGAGGCTTACACGGAGACATGGGTCCAACGTGAAGAGACCCTTCGAGAGTTTTAATCAAAGGTGGGATGGAACACCTACAGCGGCACTAGCCGCAGCAGGCGTGGGATTATTGCTACGTATGGATTCTAATATATGGGCTATAGGTATGGGTGGACCGGTATATTGCTAACTATGGATGAAAAACGGCGTCTACCCTGAATACTCTATTATTATTATTATTAATTTTTAGCGAAAAGACAAACGCGGCGGAGGAATTTGTTTTATAATATATACTGAGAGGGATTTTATAGTAGAGCAAGCTTGAGGTGAGTTAATGTGTGTCAAATTCACGGGAATACAAATAAGTCATTATTACGTAATGTACGTTTGAATCGTTACTTTTATTTCTGGAACTGCATTTGTTTTTTTTTGCCACGTTTTTGCCTGCGGCGTTGCTTGCGTAAATACTAGGTTAGTTTAGGTTATATTAGTAACGATGTTTTTCTAGATGAAACATACCCTGTGTCCTTTTCTGTATCGCTGATAATGTGTATGAGTAAATTCATGGTGACCGATCGAGTAGTTAAGGCGTAAACGTAAAAGCGTAACAAACAAACAAACTCACATTTGGAGTTATAGTATTAGTTAGGATATATGTGTCGGAGACAGTCATTATTACGGTTACGAAACGCGGCACGAGAGTCAAGATGGAGCAGCACTGTTGCGATGACGTCAACACGCAACTCACTTCATGCTACGACAGAGCCTACTTAAGAGAGGCGCACGCTATATTAATAATATTTATTTATTTAAATAATAGGTACAATAATTTATAATAAATGACTAATTAATTTATAAAATACATTTGTTGTTGTTTGCCCGAACTAGATTGAACATGTGGCTCGGGCGAAGAAGTGCTTACAAACTATTTTAGCAATATAAATTTACATAACTACAATTCAATAATAACATTTTAATAACCTGCATAAGCAACTAGCAGTACCGGTAATAAGTGGGTCAATAATAATGATGAGTTAAGAAAAAATTTTATTTGCTTACTTGAAGTAACTGCTCAGTTTGCTCATACGACAAAATTTGTAAATAATTATATAATATGTTCTTACAGTTAACATAATTTAATTTATAAATACTTAACTCTCTATTTAATTTATTATATAAAAATGGACCTAGGAAAGAAAGAAATCTATTTGAAAAAATGAATTTTGAAACTGATTGTGAGGCGCAGACTATATCTTTTCGTCTTTTGTTAGTAACATCTACGTGATATGTAAGCAATGTGTGCTGTTTTAGTACTGTGTGATATATGAAAATTTGGCGAACAGTCATCACCTTGCACGATTTATATAACATAATTGTGGGAAAAAGGAAAGGTCGGGTTGTGGCTACTTTTAGAATTGCTCTTTGAGCTCTTTCTAGGGGCAGTAATATTGTTTTTAGTGTTCCACCCCATGAAGTTATGCAATATTGGATGATAGATTGACATACACTTGAATGATTAATTTTAAATCGGCTATAGCTCGCAGTTTTTTAAATACATACATTAATTTACGAACTCTACTTACCAAACTATCTATGTGTTTTCTAAAGGAGAGGATGTCGTCGATTATGATGCCTAGATATTTTACGTTATTGGTTTCCTGGATAGTAGGACAATTACACAAGGGCACTGACAAATTGTGGTAGGAGAGAGGACAATGATGTGCGTATATATAATTGTTAGTCAAAGTGTACTGATTTTTGCGCATGGAAAAATGAATGTATTTAGTCTTGTCAGCATTTAATGTTAAAAGATTATTATTTAACCAGGTATAGACAATATTAAAGCCAGACTGGGCGCTATCGTATAATTCGTTGGTAGTTTTGGCAGTAAAAATTAGGGCGGTGTCATCAGCGTAGGATATTATCTTTCCATGTTTTAAGGTAAGATTACATAGGTCGTTAATATAATAATATACCGGGAAGAGCGTAGGAGCTAGTATACTTCCCTGGGGAATTCCATATCCTGGTATTTTTTCATCATGGCTTACGACATTTCCTATTTTAACACATTGGTGCCGATTGCTTAAATAATCTGCAAAAATTCTCAGTTGCGTATCCCTTATACCAAGTGCCTCCAATTTGTTTAGCAATGAAGAAATTGAGATGGTGTCAAATGCCTTGGCAAGGTCAAGGAATACCCCAAGGGTCTGATTACCTTTGCCGAGTTCACCAGTGATAAAATTAATTAAATTATGCACCGCGTCAGCTGTTGATAATTTATTTCTAAAACCATATTGTGAAGGTGAAAGAAAATTATTATGTTCTAGGTAATTAACTAATCTACTGTTTATAATTTTTCTAATATTTTTGATATTGAAGGGAGAATCTATATAGGTCTATAGTTGGTGACTAGGTCTTTGCTTCTAGATTTAGAAACAGGTATAACTACTGCCTTTTTCAGGCATGTCGGAAAGATACCTTCAGAAAGGCAGAAGCGAAAAATATGCGATAGTGGAGGTACCAGAATGTGCTTAAATCGCTTAAGAATCTTATTACTTATGTTATCCCAGCCGATAGCGCAATTGTCACGCATACCTAAGATGATTCGCTCTATTTCGCCTTCATCAGTGTCCAGCATAACAAAAGATTTTAGACTAGGATTGTTACTTGCTTTTTTAAGAGGTGTAGAATGGCTACTAGTTCGTTGCAGAGTCCGTTTGGCGAGCTTTTTACCTACGTTCACAAAATAATTATTTACCTTGTTAGCTGACAGCAGTGGCATAGTATTAGCATCCAATAAACTCGAGTTTGATTCACGGTGTTTTGAGGTATAAGTGACGTTTTTAATATGTTTCCAAATTTCTTTACTATTATTACCTGCTCTATGCAATATTTATTTATCGTAGTTAATTTTTAATTTCTTCAAAAGATTATTACATATGTTTCTGTACCTCTTGTATGTTGTTTGTAGCGCTTAATTATCTGGAGATCGTCGAGCGCTCTGATGGAGTTTGTCTCTATGTCTTATACTTCGAACTAGACCAGGGGTAATCCAAGGTTTAATATTGCAATACTTCTTTTTTAAGACAATTGTTGATGTGTTTTGTAATATTAAATGTTGGACATTCTGTATTAAATACGATAAAGATACATTAGCATCAGCTCTATTGTAAACTGGGCTAAAATTAATATTACGTAAATCATACTCGAGTTGTTTATATTTAAATTAGTCTTTGTTGTAGGTTGATTTTGCCTAGGTAGCGTTAAATTTATAGCAAGTACGACGGCGTGATAGTCAGTAAAAGTAGAGTTAGTAACAAGCGTGGTAGATGATGTATATTTTGGGTAAGTATGGTTAGTGAGTCCCGATAAACGGAAAGATATTGTCTGCAGTCCTCCACTGTACACGCTTTTGCGTCTGAGGCAGAAACATTATCTATTTCTGTAAATAAATCAATATCCATAAACTATTATAATAAAGGGGTAGATCTAATATATACAAGCTAATATGCGACGCTCGTAGGCGCCTTCATAATCAACAGAATTAATATACCTATATTCAGCTGCCTGCCTAGCTGGGCAATCGGCGTCTCCCGTCTTGTGGTTGCTTGGCTTTTTGAAGCGCAAGCATGTTGCACATTTTGGTGACTCCGCTTTTCTTGTGCAGTCTTGGATGGAGTGACCGTCTTCGCCACAATGTCCGCACGTAGAGGTCGCTGTTTTACACGTCTTGGCTGCGTGTCCGTACTGCTGGCACTTGTAGCATCTAGTCACTATCGTAAAGTCCCTGACCGGACAGGAGGTCCAGTTAATAAATAATCGATTCTGGGTAATGAGCGCTTTACGTATAATGGCTGATACTTCAATAACGTAGTTGCAGGTCTCAGCATTTTTCTTGCCAGATTTGTGGCTAAGTTTTATTGAGGTCATAAATGTATTTCTTGTCATATCACGTAATTTTTCGGCTAGATTCTGTTCATAAATACATTTATAAACCTCATTTTCGGCCATTGATGTCGGAACTCCTATTATGATAATACGAGGCTTGCGCTTGTAAGGCTCGTCAACCTTAAGCCCTGATTCAGCAAGTTGGACAGTCTGCTTGAGCTTCTCGATATCTCTTTTGGTCTCAGTACTGATAACAACACTCGGACTCCTCGAACTTGCAGTTTCATAGCTTTGTATCCTCGCTGGTTTTCGAATTATCATTAGGATAAATGACTACCGAGCTCATAGTGCTAAGGCGAACAAAGTTACTGGTTACTTTCTTTACCATATCGGCAAAGGAAGTGCTGGCTGGTACCTGCTTCACATTCGACTCCTGAATGGCCTGCTTGATCTGCGTTAAGGAATGCATAAGTTCTTGTGTTTCTGCTGCGTCTTGTAAAGAATTGTGAGCTTGAATGGCTCTGTGCTTGAGTGACTGATATTGAACTGCCATGTGGGCAACTCCGTTTGTTACTTTACGGCAAAGGGTATTTATTTTGAGATTTTGTTCCGAGTTTAGCTTGCCTTCAGATGCAATACAACAAACTTCATTTAAGCACTGCTCAATAGACCCCATCCAACCCTGTATCTCCGGGGTTGACGCTATTTCCATTTTCTCACTGGGCTCAGGTCTAGGTTTTTGAGGAGTCCTAGGTGGGGGAGTACGGCGAGTTATACCGCTCCTATTAAATGGACTACTATCCATAGTCACTATATTACAATATTCATTTTCTTTGTACAAACTAATTATTATTCACTGTAACATTAATGTGCATACTACGTTAGACACATTAAAACTAGGTCAATGTTTTTATAAAATGTAAATTTACAATTTATTATTATTGCACGTCTGTTCGTGACTGTTGACTAATAAGAATGCTAATATTGGATGTATCTTTCTACCGTCGTGGAGTGCGCACCTCCTCGCCCGGAACTGTCATTCGTTTCGTGCAAGACATTCGTGTTAATTTTATTGTGAAGACAATAAAAGTGGTTAGTGTGCCTTTATTGTTTTACTTTGCTCGATCACTCTATTGTACGCCCGCATTACGTCAGTCGATGGTGTTCCTGATGCACTATATCCGACATATGTATATAATATCGGCCCTATATAATATATACACTGTTTCACTGCTGGACATGAGCCTCTTTTCAATGTGATAAGGCCATAGGCCATAGTCTGACCTTCCTTCACCGGTTTTCTTCACCGTTAAACGAGCAACAATTAATATCAAAAGAAAATTCGTTAATGATTAAGCAGTAAAAACGGTCTACGCTGCGACTTACCACCAAATATGCGCTGGCTTTTACAAATGTTATACCTACTATATGATAATGCGAGCACTTACTCACCCAAGTAATTGAAAACGTAGATCTAACTCAGGATCAAACGTTGATCAAATTAATTAAATTACTTGGCAATTAACACAGAATCCGCGTAGGTACAGAAATGTTCTTTCATGATTTCCCATAAGATTTGGTCTAAGTAGTCATTACACCGAAAGCTATAACATATAAATAATATAATTAAGATATAAACGTAATAGCTCGTTCGATTTGAAGCCAATGTAATCTGTTAAACCCAATGATAAAAACATCACTTACGTCAATAAATTCAACATGAACTTCTTATTACCTCTTATTTCTCATTAAATAGCGAAATTATTTAAAATATAACTTCGCTATTTAATGAGAAATACTACATTTTCTATATATTTTATAATACCTTTAAAATATACTAGTTATTGTTACGTTCTTCGTTCGCAGTGATTGCCTATTCGGAGATCTTTAGACTGCCACGCAAAGGTCTCGAATTTGATCCCAAGATACTCACATCTGAATTTTCAAAGTTATATATTATGCTTATTAAAAAGGTAATTATCAGATCCCCGAGATATAAAGGTGACATATTTTAAATGGAAAAATATTGACTTGTAACTTGTGCAGACACCTTGGGGTCATACCTCGGTCGAGTTTGAATATGGACCCTGTGGGTGAAAAGATCCCCGAGATATAGAGGTCACAAGGTCACATGTATTTGAAATAGAAAAATATAGACTTGTAACTTGGTGTGCAGACACCTTGGGGTCATACCTCAATCGAGTTTGAATATGAGCGCTGTGGGTCAAAAGACCCCCGAGATATAGGGATCATTTCTTTTTATTACTTTTACATTTAAAACGAAGAGGTTAAATCCTGGGTTTTTATACCCATGTCGTTAATGTGAATGTAGGTTTATTTGTTACTCCGCTGTTTCGCCGTAACTACTTGACTGATCATAATGAAATTTTCTAGTCACGTTATCAGGGGTACACAAAAAGACATAGGGTACCTTTCATCCAGAAAAAGTACTGGTCTTGAGCAAAGCGCGGGCTAAAGCTAGTATTATAATACAAATATAAGCGATGGATATTGTTGTGCGCATTCAGTGGAACATGAGCATCACTCACACGTGTCTTTTAGAAGTGAATAAGTTACCTACCTGCTATTTTTGCACGTATGTGAAGCGAATACTAAAACACTCCTTATGTAGTAAAATAAAAGAACATTATGAGTGTATCAGTATGTCATAATAAGATATCGAGGAAAAGTTTTGAGAGATCGAACAGTCTATACGTATTCTTAGGCAAATGTTAGTCATTTATTTAACAGTTTTTTGTAAAACTTTGTTCGTGCAGCTTTAGTGAATGTGACTGTGCTTGGCATCTCGGGTGCAATTCCCAGGACAAACAAAGTGTGATAGAGTTCCTTTGTCAAGACATTTTTAGTAGCACCACGAAGTCTGAAACGGTTCTCGGTAGACGAGAAAATGTACGACTCAAAACGACAGCCGGTGGGTGGTATATATCTGTGTGACAAACCTGTCTTCCCTACTAGGCTAATTAGCGTGAACTTATGAATAGTACTTTCTAGAATGTAAGCCTTAATATACCATGACCTCTGATTTAACTGCATGGATGGCTTAATCGTTTACCTGGTTACCTCGCCATTGCCACTGTCCCATACGGGACAAAAATTGGTGTGGTCTACAAATAGTTGTCCTTAGTCTGGATGTTCTTTGTCTTCGTCATTTGAACGTTTATGAAATACCCCGCGACACAGAAAACAGACCGTGTGTAGAAGTTCCCTTTTGAAAAATGAAGGAAATTGCCTTTAGGGATACACGAGCTTGTGGCCCAACTAATACTTTTTCCAAGCCTTTATTATTCCCAAGTCACTTGGTGTCGGCTTTTCTAGTCTAACCGGATTTGACTGGATATCAGTTTTTACACGGAGCGCCACCTGACCTCCGCAACCCGAAGGCTAACGATACCTAAGGCTGGACCAGTGTCAGGATATTAGAGGGAACTGCCTTACCAATAACGATTGCTATATTTGTTCATAGCAGCTGGGACCGACGACTTAACGTGCTCTCCGAGCCACGGAGCAGGATAATTGTCAATCAATACGCAGATAATTTCGGAAAGTCATATAACGTCCGAAAGTCAGAGGTGCGCGACGTGGGTTCGAACCCGAGACCCTCTGCATTGCAGTCTGTTGGTCTCCCCACTGAGCTAATACTAAACTATTACTAAGTGAATATTACTACTTTAACAATGTCAGAAGTATATACAACTAAGCTTCTGTATATAACTATAGTAATCTCCCTTTAAGCCACATTTAGAGAGGAACAATCGTTCAGAGCCTCGGGGAACAAGTAATTTAGTGAGTAATTTATTCCCAAGCGTGCATATACGCAGGCGAAATTATCGTTTATTGCATCTAAGCTTTCTTAGCGTCTTATGTTAAATGTCAAACCATAATACTCATAATTATAACACGTAACAGTTTATATTAATTTTAACGCTTGTGCAGCGGTAACACCTGCTCCAGTTAAGTAATAAGTGTTTTAGCGTTGATATTTTATTCGGGGATTTGGTGCAAGTTATAAGATTTTCGAATGAATGATCTTCTTAATACGAAATGTAATTGACGTCGAAAAAAGTGGGCCTGTATTTGATGCGTATGTATGTGTATGCTATGTATGGACACACGACGCATCTGGTGAATCTGTTTTATTTAAAAGATGATATTCCTATTGTGGTCTCACAATGATTTTGTCGAGATCTGATAACGGGTTTTATCTATCTTCCAAAAGTAAGTATAAATGGCTTACGTCAATTTAGATAGGTGTATACATAGTATTATACCTGCTTTTCTTTTTCTACAGCGGTATCAAACAATCATAACATAGATATATTTAAAATGATAAATAATGTTGTCTAAGTTGACACCCAATGTAGTGCTCACGCTTTTGAGCATTGTAAATGTCCCTAAAACGAAGCTAACTTTGGAGTTGGTGACAAACAAGCAGCAAGCAAACGTCAAATAATGACGTAAAGAAATAAGACACAATTATACGAAAACGGTTTACTACAGCAAATGAACAGTCGTTGGCAGTTTGCAGATAAAAAAATAAATGTAGTACAAAATAAAAAAAAAAGAACGGCTATTAAATATCACAAAGCAACATTTATGAATGTCAAAGCTATCAAAGTGAATTTTCATTTTAGCAATGCTAGGGCGTTTTGTTAGCACGTTCACCTAGTGAAGTATGAAAAGTCTCTTGCAAGTCAAATTCCTTTTTTTTTTATTTCTTTCCAAAGCCGCTATTCTCTTCTTATATAACCCCTTTCACCACTTGTACATCGCATACAATATTTACACGCTCTAAGCTTTGTTCAGAGTCTTTACAAGCAATGAATCCTTTGAGAGTACAATTTTGGTACACTTTGGGTTTAAGCTTTTGTACTCCAAATTGGTAGAAATGGTTACCAATCACAATTTTCTAAAGCACTTTGAGACGAAGTTTAGTTAATCATTATTTAATGACCCTTTTACTGAAAAGGATGCTATGATAATTTTAATGCTGGTTCATTGAAAATTGCAAAGAATTTGAAAGTGGGGATGTTGTTTTAATATTAACAGTAGCTTCACATAAAATAAATCATAACTGTTGTACCTATATTCAAGCCTTTATATATCGGAAGTGGTAAGCAGAGTTGCGGATCACATTGACATTTCACCAGATACCTTATAGGTACTCCATAATACAGAACGAAGCTATTGCCGTCTATGGGGCATGTTCCGTGCTGCTAAATGCGTAACTTACATTTCAAAAACAGTTTTACTCTGCTCGATAATTGAACCCTTTACATATTTAATTAAGAAATTTTCATATCTTTTTAGATCATAACCGTGGCCGTTGAAGTAAACGACTCTTAGAGAAGCGATAAAAAATGATTAAATCTAAGGCATGACATCCTGAGCCAGGTGAACTAATGGACTAAAAGAGTGACTAAAAGAGTGGCAGACTGAAGACCAGATTATGTGGCGTAAAATGGAAAAGGCTTATAGCCGGCAGAACAACTCTCGCACAAGGAATAATTCCTGTGTTGTGGGGAACTTTACAAACATTCAAACTACAGACACAAAGAACTCCCAGACTCGGAACAACCATTTGTGGATCATACAAAGTTTTGCCCCGAGTGGGATTCGCACCCACAACACTCGACACAATGGCAGTGGCGAGGCGAGCATTTAAACCAATACGTCATCCGTGCAATCGGATTCAGTTGGTTGCAATACAGATAAGTAAGTTAAATTTGCACTTATTTTCTTTAACTCTGCATCACCCTAAATAAGACTGACATAATGCCTAAGCTTATAGCTGTATATTAATAGGTGAAGCAAAAACTTTGTACCCCATTTTACGAAAAGTTTATATGGAGAAGGAGGGGCGAATCCTAATATTTTTATTAAATATGAAATAGAAATACATTATATTAATGAAAAACACTACACGCACACAACCATGCATTTGACACACGCAGTCTAATCGCGTTCGTAGTATTTCGACATTGTTCGGCTGATGTCGTAGAATTTTTCGTAACTATGGTTACATATCTTAAGTACCGTGAAATGATTACTAGGGTATAGTTATAGGCAATAAAGCCTTAATAACGATCAAAATTTAAATTTAAATCAATTATGGTCGAATTTCGACCACCTGGCGACCGCTAATATAAATAATATACCTAGATGAATTATAATATAATGAATTCGTGTAGGTATATTATGTATAAACATTATGAAAATCGTTCGACAGCATTTTGCATTTTGTGTAATATAAATTTTGCTGTTTAATACAAGTCTTGTTGCGACCTAATAAAATTGTCGGCCGAGTACTCAAGAAGTCATCGTAATATTATAACGATTAATAATACTTAAGGTACTTTTAACAAAGTCTCTCGTCTTGAATAAATTAATTTTAAGTGTTGAAATTTTAATTCTTCATGAAAAGAAGTAACCTAGTTTCAACTTTAATATTATAATTAAATTTTATCAAGTTTACAACGTCGAGTTTTCATTATGAAACTTTTGTTCAAAGTCCTTTTAAGAAGAATTTTACGAAGTAAAATTGAAATTAAACGGTATCAATGTTTTAATTTTCTAAACGTTCAGATACTTTAAAGAAATTACTAGCCCTACGCTTATTTATCCACGCGCTCAACTAGAATTAATTCCTGTGTGTCGCGAAACGTATTCCAATCTCTCAAAGCATCGAGTCATTTTAGAAGCTTCTCTCTCAAAGATTTGAAGACTGTGTTCATTAAATTGATGTCGGATAAGGCAAAAGAATTTGATTTGATTCGGACTATATCCAATCAAACTTTTCTAATCAATGCAGCACAGTTCAGTACACTGCATTTTAATCTCGGTGATCTTGCAACCTCGGTGAACTATCCCGTCGCTTTATCGACTAATGATCAAAAGAGTCTACTTCCAGTTACAAACAGTCAAAGTACTTAATTAAACTACGTTAAAAACAAACTGATAGTTTCAGTTAGCAACTAATAAAAGTTTGTTTTCAAAATTGGTTATGAGGACTTTAGTTTACTTAGGACTAAAAAGACAAATCTTATTTGCAGTACAATGATGTTACTACAATGAGTTCATTTTGTATTAAAAAGAAATTATACAAAGATTGATTTAATCGTATATCCCCAAAAGGAGATCGCAAGGGTTTATTACACCCACATTTCACCAGCTTCAGTTTCTAGGTCAGATGTAATAGATAGCAAGCTTTTTAGACATCGTGGTGCTAGTGGGAAC
Organism: Catocala nupta; assembly: GCA_963675205.1. Classification (NCBI taxonomy): domain Eukaryota; kingdom Metazoa; phylum Arthropoda; class Insecta; order Lepidoptera; family Erebidae; genus Catocala; species Catocala nupta. Next base: position 6,301,461 of record OY776084.1, on the reverse strand, counting down.
TTCTGGTAAGAAAACCCACTTCACCCAACCCGGAAAGCGAGCTAGGATCTTAAGCACAGCAGTCGCATACTATACTAAAGCGCCAAGCAGTTTACAAAGTAATTATGTACGTCATAATTAGTTCAATGCGACTATTGGATTTGCGATAGGAGTAGCGGTGTCGATCCCCACCCGTTACACTACCGACGTGCAACCACCTGCCGAAGTATTAGGCTTATCTATGTTAACCAAAACAGTAATAATATCTTACCCAGATTTAAAGCAATATTCAAAAATCTGCATTCTCCAAGCTCTAACTTTGAGATTAAGAAAGAAGTAATTAATATCTAAAGATTAAATTGTAAGTATAACACAAACCCAAGGAATACAGTCATAACATAAATCACTATTATCAAGGCTTACGTTTAGACTAAGACTGGTAATTAATTAACTTAATACCCATGACTTACTTGTCGTAAATAAATTGGCCTGGCTTCAATATTATTAGGAAAAAAAATGTATTAAATATGTCTGCTTGGTTTCTTTTATCTTTGGTTATCTTAGGTTGAATGGGCCTCAAAACCGTTTTTCGTTGTGTCCCATTCTTACGCACGAGCGCTTTTGCTTATGTTATTGTATATTTGTATCGTCGTACAAACATACAACGGTCACAAAGTACCTGCCTCAGAACTTTAATTTGTGGATCGTAGTAATTTTTTTCCGTGTGTTATATTGGTAATATTTGGTCACAGGGAAAAAAATTACTACTATTTAAATTTTACTGCATGGAAAACAAACAAAAAATGTATGGCGTACTGGTTTAAGTAGACTCCTCGCTACTGCCACCGCTAGAAGTGTTCGATTCGCACACGGGACAAAAAATGTGTGATTGACATAGTTTCAAGTTCGTACAGTCTTCTACGAAACAATGTCACATTGACCCTTGCCAAAAAAAGACAATACAATTGTCCTATGCATTTTGTAAATGGAGTTTTCACCAATATTCGCCAGCACTTTGTACCCTAAATAGATTTCCACGGTGCATAGCGCAACCCAGCGATAAATGTCGGAGTACGGAGATTGCGTTAAAAAACAACTGCACTAGAAATCATTTGAAAGGAATTAAGACAGACTATTTTGCCAGCGGTAATAGACGGCTATAAATATAATAGGCGGAATAGAGCATAGGGTCTTTCTCTTTAGGGTTACAGTTGAATTTTGGATCGGACGGAAAGTGATATTGGATTTTTCTGTCAAGAAATATTTTAATAGTAGCACGGAGCCATGAACCGTGCCTGGTAAAGGGAAATCCGTTCGCCCCCTATTACGTGAGACGTAAAATCAAACATTACGAAATGTGGGTGAAATACATCTCGACCTACTGTTAGATTATATACATATGTATTGATACACCCAGTGCCATCTCTCGGCATTATGGGGCAGACTCGGCAGTTCCGTCTAATAATTTATTACAGCACCATCTATTGACGTCTTACGGAACTACGTAGTTTGTAGGTACGACGAAGTGTAGCGAGAAAGCTGGCACATTCTCGAATCTTCGTACTGTTTACATACCGGGTATAGCGTTTCTAAAAAACTCTAGATACGCTTTAACCGCGTATAAAAGGGGCAGGCCAGCGCTCGCCGATGCATTATGTACCTAATCGTAAAGTCGAGTATTCATCGAAGCGAAACGAAGTGAAAATACTACGGAGTTTGAAGCAGTTACAGTGGAAAAATGTAGTATGTGTTTTTTAAATTCAATTGTGTGCTAGAATAAAACGTGTTTTATTCGGTAATATTGTTCACATTATTGTCCCTTGAAACCAACACGTAGCAGTATGTATTTTGCCAGATAATTATAATTATGCTTTAGATAACACAAAATCGGAGGTGATCGCCTTCTACAGAATTCATATACTTACGAGTCGCTTTAATCAAAAATTTAAATCATAAATGTGCTCTTACCGTACTTAGTTCTCAAGAAAAATGATACGACAGAGAACGATAGAGTAAAATTTTTAGTGTGAGTGAGCGTGATAATACCATATTTATAATTACTTGTCATCTTGGCGCTGTGTTTTCTTTTTCTTATATTCAACTATGTTGACAAACAAACATACAGCTCACCTGATGGTAAGTGGTCACCATAGCCTATGGAAGCCGACAACACCAGAGGCATCACTTGCGCGTTGCCGACCTTTTAGGAAAGGAAGAAGAGAAAAAGGAAGTGGGATGGAAAATGAGCGGGAAGGGGGAAAGAGGGTAATTGGGCCACCGGCAGTCTCACTCACTGAACGAAACGAACAGTAGGAATACTGTTATTTCACGTCGATATTCTGTGAGTGGGTAGTCTAGTAGAGCATATCTTTGATTTTTAAACCTTTTGTCTTGATACTACAGTTAATGTCACTTTAATGTAACGAAGAGTTTTAATATTTAATCGAGGAAATTTTCATGTTTGCAGTTCACCATTCTTTAAATATAAACAGAATAAGCTTAACTCATTATGACATAACCTACATAAAAAAGGAATACTATTCAAATGGGAATTACAACAGCTTTATTCCACCCTACCAACCAAGGAAACGTCTTGCTTAGGTATGTAATTATTTTATTTTTTACTTTGTTTTCTTTATTTGGAACAACAAACAATTACCCAATAGTGACATTAAACTAACAACTACGTAACCGAATAGATTATTCACAGAATACGATAATTATATGTATTATCTACTAGCTGTCCCCTGTGGATTCACTCACGTTTATATTCACTGCTTAGCTCGTAGCGTGTCGTCGTAGCTCGTATCGTGCGGCCGTAGCTCGTAGCATGCGGCCGTAGCTCGTAGTGACATGTGGTGCCTATAGCCTTTATTACTTATCGATGAAGTAATAAATAGCTTTCTAATCTACACTAATATTATAAAGCTGAAAATTTGTTTGGTTGAACGCGGTTCTTAGTACCTACTGGTTCGAATTGAAACATTATTGTCGGCCTCAATGGCGTAGTGGTTAGTGTAACCGACTGCTACGCCTGAGGTCGCGGGTTCGATTCCCGCACAAGTCAAATATTTGTGTGCATGAACATGGATGTTTGTCTTGGTCTGGGTGTTTCTATGTATAATATGTATGTATTTACGAAAAAAAAAAAGTATATATGTATGTTTATCCATTGTCTAGTACCCATAGTACAAGCTTTGCTTAGTTTGGGCTAGATGGTGTTGTGTGTATGTGGTAGAATATTTATTTATTTATTTATTTATTATTTTACGTTTGAATAGCTATATCGAGGAAGGTTATAGGCTATATAATATCACGCTGCGATCCACGGGGCAGCGCAGTAATCTTAAACGCGGGTGAAACCGCGGGCACATCTAGTGGTAAATAAAATAACAAAAACTTACTTATTTCTTTAAAAATATCTAAATCAGCCTCGCATTTTTGAGTTTATTATATTATATTCACTACAAACATACAAAAAACAAACATTTTCTCTTTATGACATTAGTATAGATATATCAAACAGGAAAGGACAGTAATAATCTTTGTTATGCAATTTCCTGCCGAGAGCACACATAACCCTTCTTATCATACTTATACTAACATCGCGTGAGAAAATCCGGTAACAACGTTTACATACATACCATCTTCCGGATTACGGTAATTTATCCGGGGTACCCAGATATGGTGTGTGTTATTTATGCGGTTAATTTGAGTTTTAGGAGTGTTAAGAGCTACACTTGTATCTGGTTATCTTGAATTTTCGCAAACTTTTTATTAAACTAGATTTTGCCCGCGGCTTCGCTCAAGAAAATGTAGGTTATGTAAATTTTATCCCCCGGGAACAGTAATATTTATCGATGAAAGGTTCCTTATATCCTTTTCTATACCATTGACAACGTGTATGCGAAAATTTATGACGATCGGTCTAGTAGTTGAAGCATGAAAGCGTAGAAAACAAACCAACATGCATTCGAAGTTATAGCATTAAGTTAGGATTTAGGATATGTTAGCTATTGTAATATCGACCCCTCCCACGCATAAGGGCGTATCGAGATTATGACAAGTTTTCAGTACGGGCATTTAAAGATTAATTATGTGATTACTAAAAATTGAGTACAAATACTTAGTTTCTGTCTGGCTTAAAATTAAAAGTACTTCTATATCTTGATTAGGTAAGGAATATTTATTAAAAATAATTTATAATTAGCGAGAAAAACTAAAATTACATACTTACGACTTAATGCGTTGGGATAAAACTGCCATATTATTAAGATACGACGACTTACAACGATATGCGTGGTGAAAATTTTCTGTACTTTCAAGTTACAACAGGTTACAACTTTATGCGTTGTAAGAAAATATAATAAGTACCTATCATCATGTGTTACGACTTTGTGTCAAAATTATTGTTTAGTTAAATTGATTGCCAATGGACAGGGTTATGAAATTAATCATTTAATATATGTATAATTGAAACTGTACTAACAAATTAAACCATTATTTTTTCAAATCAACTTTAATATTGTCTAACTTTACAGCTGATGCCAGCACAAAGTATATAGGACATTTTCTCACATTATATGTTTCTAAGAACATTTTGAACCTATACCTAATAAAACAATCAACTTAATTGATCAATCTTGAAATACCTTAATTAGTCTCAACATTTTTGGAGAGCAATTTTAAGTAATTCTCTAAAACCTAGGTTTTGAAATGTAATAGCACAATAATCAACTTCACTTAAAATACCTAACTATCATTAGGTAACTAAAAACATATTATTCCTTGTAATTTTATAGTTTAATCACATAATCAGTCATAACAATATCTTAAAGCTTAATTTGCACTGAATTGCTTAAAATCACTTGCGTAATATTTTAAAGAACTAAAAAACATTACATAATAAACCGTAACTTTTTTCATAACAACGATAAAGTAATGAAAAAAAAAATTAAATAAAAAAATAAAAATCTAAGAATCGTCAGATGAATCGAGGTAGTATTATCTTGTAAATTAATAGTATTGTAAAATAATAGTAAAATTTCATAATACTTATGATATTTTTGGAGTATTATTCCTCCATGGCAGAGACTTTGTAAATCATTATACTTTGCTATTTTATAGGCAAATAATCTACGTAACTCCGATCTAAATTAATTCGAGTGTCATTATTATTAATTCTACGAGATGAATAAGTTTTTTTGGTGATTAATAAAGTCAAAGGAGTTTTGTTTTCGAAGCTGTAACGATATTTTAGCATATGCGGATCATTAGAAGTAACTTCAAATTCCTTAATTTTATACCAATTTATCTTTTGTTTGTTAGAGTTTTTTGTCTAATTTCTTCCATCAAGTAACTTTATAAAATTATAAAAATGCGTGATACTCATCTCAATTACATTAAGGTAACAAGTTAACTTTAGACCATCTTTCAGCAATACATCACTCATTATAAAGAGAAAACATCTTTGTAAACGTGAGCCCGCCATCTAAGTAAACTTTTGTAGACCTTTTGCGCACATAATGCGATTGCACAGGTTGAAACGTTTGCACATGATTGATTACTCCTTATTTTATTTCACTATCTATAATAATCATTCTCGAACCTCCTCGATGGTCTGGGGAAATAGATCCACAGCCATAACACCACTTGGACAAAGCCATATTAACTGTTCGCTCTCCTACAGAAAGAGTATTGAGAAACATTGTTTTACGCACCAATAAATTATTAGGCACATCGGAATTGAGCTCACTTAGCGGTAAACAGTATTTAAAAGTTTTCTTACGTCTAGATCCAGCCTTTGTGTTACTCTGAGTATTACATGCATCAACGTATTTGGCAATGTAATCCCACTGTCTAAAATGGTAACCAAGTTTCCAAAATGCATGAAAAATTTGCTTTCGTTGCTGGTGACTTATCTTCTCAAAGCATTTTAGTCGACATGTTGAAGGACATGGAGGTTTAATCACCTTTCTATCTTTAGGAGTACCATCTTTTTTACTTAAGTAAGCCTTACCTAAATTCTTAAGATATTTTCATTTAATATCTTTTCAATCATCTTGTCGAATATGCCGTTTCCGACTAGTAATGGGGCGAGGGGGAGGGGAACTGTCAACAGACGAACAAGCGGAAGAACCAAAACTGGAGGCATCACTATGTTGAGGTGTTTCAGGTCTGCTAGTGGTAGTAGATGTACAAGCTGCTAATGAACTGCTATCAAGTGGAATATCAGAAGTGATCACTTCAACCTCAAAAAGCTCGCTTAAAGGTGACGGGACAGGTGTTTCCTCGAAATTATTTAATGCTTATTTTACCTCGTAGGACCTTGTTCTAGCATCATTATTAGTAACGTTACTTATTACAGATTCTTCGCACGTTGATTTGTACAAATACCAGTACTGCTCCGTTTCAAGTAAATTAGGCGATTCTACAAAACACATTTAGAAAACATTGATAAATACAATCAATCAGTGTCACAACATTTCAGTTTTTACTTTAATTTAGCAAACATTATATTGCATAAAGTCTTATTTCATATTGTGGTCGGAGCATATCGTCGTATGTACTAGAAACGACTATATGAATACCGTCTTAGTTAAATAGAACCAGCGCATAAAGTCGCAAATACCAGTTACGACCCCTAACTTTCAAAAATAAACAACGCATAGCGTCTTAACTATAGTGTTAAAATGATATGCGTTGGAGTAAATGTAAAATAATTAATTATAAAAATCTGTTAAATATCGCGGTAGATTAAAAGGCTCCGACGCAGAATGTCCACTTCCCAAATCAATCAATTATCAAGCAAAACGTATCAGATCGATGAGATTCATTGGAGGTTAGATTTTCATTTGAATTATTGAGAGCTAATTTTAATATTCTTAACGAGCGTAAGTTGTTCATTTTGCTATCATATAAAAATAAAATATAAAATCACAGCTTAATGAACCCAACACATAAACAAAATCGGATTATTTTTATAATGCAGGTCCCATATTTACTGCGCGTGCTGATAATGTCATGCGACACCGGTAACTGATCTTGACTGGTCTCGCCCGAGCCAATAGTACAACGCAAATCGTCGTTACTCGTGATCTGGCCATATGCGCGGGCACTTTGAATAGATACGACTATAGGCGTTTCAAAATCTCGTTAGTTATTAACGATGTGAAGATTTTTATTTCAGGGATGTATAAAGCTTATGTTTGTAACTACAATGAGCTAAAAATCTGATTTTCAGTAAAATGTAGTTAAGACTTTACGTGGGAGGTGTCGATATGTTTCTTATATTAAATATAAAGTCATTACATTATCATAAATAGTTTAGAAGCTGTACAAAAAAGACAAACATAATGAAAAATTATTGAGTTAAACTATTTAGAAGACCTTGAACCAAAAGAATATTCATTTAGAAATTTCCGAATATTCTGTCTGCCTTTAGGGCTGTTCCAGTAGTTTAAAAATAACTTAAATCTTAAGGCACGGTTCCATAGATTCCGTTTAGCAGTATACATGCACAGTGCATGGATGACGTAGCGATGACGACGCCGAGTGTTGTGGGTTCGATTCCCACAAAAAATTGTGTGATCTACAAATTGTTGTTTCGAGTCTAAATGTTCCTTGTGTCTGTTGTATGAATTATTTCTAGTGCGGGAGTTGTCTTTCATTAAAAAATAGTATATAACGTACGTACACGAAGTCACGAAGCTAGTAAAGCTTAAAATAGTAAATTTATCACAGTAGATGTCTAATTAGTTGTACTATATTAGAACTAGGTCTATCGCTCGAGGCACTATTTAATTACTAGAAAAGGCTTCGTATTTTCATTTTAATTTTTCCCTTGTTCCTGTATAATTATAACCTTCATATAATATATTATTACCAGAATTAGCGATGTATACAACAGTTACATTAGTGTGTGCTGAGACTTCAATATCGCAATATTTGTTTAAAGACTTATGCCGCTTAGCTGTAATTGCTGTGTAGAGAAGGACATTACAAACATTTCAAAAATGGACAGAAAAAACATCCAGTACAATCATTTGCGAATCACCAAATTTATGTCCCGTGTGGGATTCAAACCCACAACACTCGTTTTAGTGACAGTGGCCAGATAACCACTTAGAACCACTATGCCATGCGTGCAGTTAAATGTACGTATCGTGTTGTTCACATCTGTTTTCGCATACCATTCGAATGCACGTATCAATAATCAGAAATATTGGAAAATTATGTAGCAGCTTTTTCTTGCAGTCATACGTACATTCACATGTAGTGCATGGATAACTTAAGGTCCAAAATTCTGTAAACAGTCGAATTTGAATGAATATGAATGGACTAGATGGTGTTGTTTTATAAACAGTGTGTCCGGTCATGGACTAGCGATATTTATTTTTTATTTTTATAAATTCATATGTAACGATTTGCTTCTTGTTTTACCCTGAAATGTGTTATTTTTAAATAACCTTTTGTGAACAGAGATTATAAATTGTTTAAAGTAAATTTAAGAAAATATCTCTTTTTATTTTATAGTAGTACACCATCATCTATTTTGATATAAATAAACTACTTAACAGTTCTTGTATCGATATCCGTTAGATAGCGTTAATTACCGGCTTATACCATTTTAGTTTAGATATGGGTATGCTTTTTTGCAGCTCACTGTACATGGTACAACTATAGATAAGACACGATGATGATGATATCGGCTCTAACTTGAACCAGCTACGGTGGAAGTATCTCAACCATACAGAACAACGTAATCAATTAACTTTGCGTGGTACTCCTGCAGTGAGTTGAGTTTACAAAGTTTATCAAAAGGGAAAGGTGTTATTGACAGGAGTAAGCATGCGTAGGATTTTAAAATAAGGCAATGCTGATTAATGTATTTTAATAGAATATGTCGGTATCTTTATTTACATGCCGTAGATCGTAGTGCTATATTGAATATAATACTATTGTATAGTCCGGTTCGGGTATTTTCGTAAAGCAAATCGGGTGTTTGAGCATATATTAAGGCACCGTCACTGAGTAGAACTATCCTTGACCAAAATACAGTTCTACTCACGTGCTGCACGTAAATATGACACTATAATTATTTCTCAATATAATTCAACTCCTATCTCCTATCATTTTGGGTGCTACGTATTAATTCATATTATGAAGACAAGTGCTCGCTCGGTAGCTCATACCAAGACTTCGAGAAGCAGGCTGGTTCACGTAACCTGATATCTCGCCCAAGGTTCTGTTAGTGACAAAGTGCGCACTTCTTCGTTTTTCTTTACCCGTGGGTTTGAGAGCCAAACTTCTGCCGCTAGGTAGAAATAGCCTGACCCATAAAACCAACCATCGGTCGCGCGTGAATTCACTTATTAAGGAGTTCCTAACCAATATTGTCCGTGATAAAAAACCTACTATTATTATACCTAATTTTTCAGATTTAATTGTCTTTGCACGAAAATATTTTTAATGAAGGTAAATCGTTAACAAAGGCCGCTATCTAAACTTGATACCGCTATCGACTTCTTGTCCCTACCTTAATTTGCTTTGAAGCCAGCCAGGTCAATTAGCTTTTTAATAAAAATATACGTTAAAAGAAGAGTATACATTAATTGAATAATTTCGAAGCAGCCTCAGACCTGGGTGACGTTGATTGAAGACATAATTAGCCTAACGTCTCGCTCCCGGGTGCTTTCGTGCAATGTAGCTGATAGAGATGGAAAAATGTCGATGAATCTACGTTGTCGATATTTTACTTCTTATTTTTTAGTCATGAATCGTAGTATAAGTTTGATTGAATCAATAGCCGACTTTTAGTTGGCCATAGCATAAATTTCTCTCAAAACTGGAAAGATCCAACTAGATGAAGTACCTTTAACTTCAACTTAGTTCATATACATCATAATGCTACAAACTGGTATTGTATTTATAATGTGTTCCTAATACAATGATTAGTAAGGTTTTCAAAACTCTTTGAGTAGCCCTCGTAGTTGACTGTTATATAATTAGTACATAAAAAGATTAATTTAAATTAACCAGGAGGTACTGGTAGTATTAGGTGTATAATTAGCAATATTTGCTTCCAGCTTTTACTTATATAAAATAACTGCAAGGGAAACAGTATTATAATTCCAAGCTAGTGTGGTATAGGATTTCGAAAGTAAACAATATACAAACTAACTTAATAAAAACTAGAATACAAGAACTACATTCACCCAAACTTTAGAAGGAACAATTTTGTCTCAGCACGATCTGGCATTTAGCCAATTCTTCCAACTATTTTAACACAGTCGCCAACTTCAAACTTTATGCGGCGCTTCTACATATAAATTCCCAAAACCAAGTTTTGAATTGAATGTAATTTATATGTAGTTGTGATGTTATAAATGTTGGCTTATGCCGCGGCGTGGTACACTTAAGCCGTCGTATTTACTGGATAAAGTACAAAGATAATCCATGACCTATGAGCAACTTTGTGTGTGAAGCTATGGCCATATTTTCAAAGTAATCCCAATTTAAATTCTCACTATGTGTATTTCTACGTAATAAATACCACTGATACTTTAATCTAGTATACTCTCACACGTACGTGAAGTGTAAGGAACAAGTAACATTTGACGATCAAGGATTCTGATTGTTTATCTATCCTCTCGTAAAATTCTTAGTAGAAGCAAGAATTAGAACTGCGTAGATACAATATATTCCTTTCTTCCTCTTTAAACTGATTAGGGCAGAATTAACGGTTAAATTAAAAACAATAATATCGATATGTTTACTTCAAGACCGAAGCTCTTCGCTATTGACTGACACGAGGAATATTACAAAATGAGTTTCTAAATCGATGTTTTTAGGTCGACTGCATGTCATGCACGTATTTAGGCGACTCTTTGAGTTTCATTTTATATATAAGTGTATGTACTATAGTTAACCTTCCTTCATAACATTGATTTTACCTTATAAAATGTAACTTACGTTAAGGATAATCGCGGATGACGTTATAAAAACATTGGTAATATAAAAAATATTTAAGGATCACAATTTTAATTCCGTATAGAGATGGAACTCTCAATGGCATGGTGACCATCCATGCTGTGTCCTTTATAATATTAATTAAGATTATGAAAACATTTTAATTTATATTAACAACAAGGCAAAAATGTCGAGTCATATTCCAAGCAACCATGTGTAACGTATGCTGTAAAGCGTTCTCAAAGTTTCTTAAGAAAACACTATTTCGTCAATCTTTAATCATATTCTAGCAGCGCAACGATCCCATTTATGGCAAACTGTACGTGTTACAAATACCCCGAATGGAGTTACAATCGTTGAACGATTGTTTTCCACCTAATATAATAATATAATATCAGCCCTGCATACAAGCTGTCCTACTTCTGGGCACGGGCACGGATTAAGGAAGCATTAAGTCATAGTCCATCACGCTTGGCCAATACGGTTTGACAATCTTCAGACATCTCTGAGAACTTTATCTAGAATGAGAGTACTTGATAATGTTCTTGGAGATATATGTGTCTAAGAAAACATGCAGATTCCTTTACGATATTCTTCCCTTCATCGTTAAAGGAAGCGATAATACACTATATGATACGAAAATAACTTCGATAAGTCAGAGGCCTTTGGACCAAACTTGAGACGTGTGCGTAGCAGTCCAACGGTTTACCAAATAGCTGCTGCTACTCTAATATTATAAAAACTCACATTAAATAATGTATGTTATCCATCCATAGATACATTAATCTCCATTAATAGTCGTCACCTCAGTATAACGTATTATTTTACGAGTGTTGTCACATCAAGGGTGAATTATGGCGTTTGATTAGGCGTGACGCAAGCTTTATCATTCGTCGAAACAATACCCATTATTTTTGCGGTCTTCCATTTTTGTATTGTGAGGAAATGGAAATGAAGTGTTTTGCGATAATAATTGTGTTTATATAATATTGTCTTACATTTATGCGAATGTTATACATTTAAAATTAAACTACTTTATACGGATCTTAAAACACTATTATTACATAAATATGGAACTCTTAAGTAACCGAAACGTCGGAGAAAGTGTAAATCTAATCAATTTCTTATTAATTATTCTCTTGTTTTAAATGTGTTTTCAAATATAAATACATAGTTGTAAGTAGCAAAGATAGTGCTTTTTGTATGCATATAAGTACATAACCAAAATGTAAAATGAGGTGGAGACCTGGTGTCCTGAAATACAAGCCACAAGCTTAGCTTAGGCACCAGTCTCACACAATATTGTACACTGTAATTATTATGTACCTAACCTGTGTAATGTATCTACATAATATTCTGATGAGAAAATAAACGTTATATTATTTAAATAACTTAGACTGTAGTAAAGTTTAATAGTAGTAGTTTATAGTTTCAAAATTATATTTTGTTTGATTAGGATTTTGTTTTAATATAAATAATACCTATCACCTGTGCCCATTGCCGAAGTCAACAAAAGTCTTCGCTATTGTTTTGTTAATGTTTATTTTGTGTGAGAGAGAGCTCTGATACCCATAACACAAATTAAATCTTAGCATGGGTACCAGTGTTCAAATAATTAGTGTACTTATAGATAACTGTAATATTTCATGTGTAACTTATAGTACGTGTGTTTAAATTAAATAAATGATTTATATATTTATTTTAATAGTCTTTTAAAAAAACAAAACGATAAAGCAGTTTAATTGTAATAATTGTGTTTATGTTTATGGTTCGTAATTAGTTTTAAATTTACTTTACGCTTACATATTCACTTATGTACATTTCAAATTTAATGTGATGTCGTTCGTTTTTTAAACTTAGTGTCACGCTTATATATACCTAGCCTACATTTCACCTGTTATGGTTATTGGTCGAACTACAATTGTAATAGCCGTAATAAGTGCTATCCTATTATCGTCTACTACGCACAGTGTCAGACACAGTTCTGTGATTCTATAGAGTGTATATATCTTAACAGAAAATCCATGTCACAGAAACCTTTTCCAGAATCAAACCCAAAACCTTATTTGCGGCAATCAAATGTACGACTATCACATTTGTTCCTGCTATACCATTAATGCAAGGTTTTTAATTGACTGGTTTTAAAATATCACGTTAGAAACAGAAAGCTTTAATAGTTATACTGTCCTAATATTCCGTATAATATTCATTATTTCAAACATATTTTATAAAGTATATTATTTCAAACTCATTTTAAAGTTAGCATAGTAAAGATTGAAGAGCGTTTTTATGGAGGCAGTTTCGCTTAATGGACTACATTATTTCTGAAAACCATTACTTTAACCAGCGGCTACATTAGTTGCAGGCGTCAATTCAATATCGTTTTAGGACTTCAAGGACATTTTCACTCAAGTTAATATCAGAAATTAATTAGTCTATTTTAATGCACTGTTAGAGATAAGCCTACAGTTTTTGCTTTAAAATCCAATCAACCATCTTCCACATCCAGTTTTAGCCATAGTCATAGTTTTTTTATTTTGTTGACTAAATTCCTTCTACTAATTACAATTTTTTTTTTATGTGTTTGCCTAAACTATTTTTAGTAATAGTTAGTAAGTCCTATCTTATTTAATTAGTTCTATTGGGTATTTTTTTATTATTCTACTACGCAGACTACTACTACCAGAAAACCCTCATTTACATAGCTATAAATCAATCAAACTACAAATTAAGCGACTTATAAAAAGCAATGGAGACGGTTTTCAAAAGAATATAAATATAAATCCACATGAAAAAGTTCAAACATGAACAAGTAATTCAAATCCAAATCAATTCTTGGTAAGGAGTTAAGTATTCACAAAAAATATAATAATAATAAATCATCTTTAATTAATTAATTTTATTTTTAGATTAAAAATCAGTTCACCTGTATAATGCATCCACTATTTAACAAAGTTCCACACTGTTCTTAAACAACCAGGCAGAAAACTCTAGAACATTGCGCTATCCGAAATTCGAATCGGTGTGAACAGTCAAAATTATTTTCCACCTTCGTGTACAAAATCACTCTTACGACTTTTTATTTTTTTAATTACTTTTCTTTGAAGATCTGTTTTCTAAGCGAACCATGTAGTTGTTGGCGTCTCGCATCATAAACATGTATTCGATTTTTAAAGGTTCATCTTTTTGAGGGTATTGTCCAGTGACTGGATCCAAGGCTGGCAATAATCGGTAGCGCCGCAGAATATTTGCAATAGTTGTCTTCATCGACATGTAGGCGTATTGGGAACCTGAAAATAAAGGTAAATATTTAAAGATAATTTATTACATCAAATTGCAGATTCGCATACTTATAAACATGTTTGATTTATTACTTCTTGCAAAAAAACTAAAACTGTGCGATGACTTATTTAATGCACGCTCTATCAATGTAACCTTTGGGATCGGGATAAGACTGGATGCGGAAAACGCAAGACCGGGTGGTGTAGCGCAAAATAAAAGAGGCCTATGTCTAGCAGTGGACTGCAATTGGCTGATTGATAATAGATGAAGCTAGCACTAACACACCCGTGGTGATCGATATTGATGTTCTCTTCCACAACATACAAGTTAAATATATATTTAGACGAGTGCTTATAAATTCTAGTTATAATAACACACATAATTAGTGTACTAATTTATAATACAATCTTAAATCATAATAATATATAGCGTGCAAAATTACGGTATTTTCTTACATAAATAATTCTAGTTTAATGAACTCCACAAATAAAGTAACCACGAAAATTACAGTAGAATTTTCTCCTACACAATATTTGCCATTTTGAGGATGTAACATAGCTTTGCAGATCTTTTTGTCAGACTTTGCCAACAGCCATCTAGGCATTGGAATTGGTTTCTAAAACACGATAAATACTTGTATCCAAGAAAAGCAAGGCTTATTGTAGATATTGATTGCTGTGACATAGAAACTACAAAAAAGAACTACTTATGCTAATGGCTGGTTCTTTTGCTATTCCTAGCAAAAACTGTTATTTCGAAGACATTTTTATTTTAGTTTCTTTCTTGAAAATTATGTTTAAGCTTTGAACTCGGAGTAGTGCGACTTGGTCAATGGGATTTTAGATAAGCCTGAAATATCCTGGTCTAGCCCCACTATCTTATAAATATGTAAGCTACAATGCAGACGAATAACAATATTGGGCGCCTGAAAGTTGGTATTATAATAAAATTCATATTGTATTTGGTATATTTTCTATGATCTTTATTATAATGTGATGATTTTTGTAAGCCCTTTTTGTGTACAAATAAATTATTATTATTATTAAATCATTCCAAAACAATACCACTGACACAACATAACAAAACGTGGCATTTTGAAAGAATGGACGTAAGTTTTTCGCAAGTATCTTTTCATTGACTTAACCTTCTGCTTAAACCTAGCAACTAACCTAAATATAGCTTCAGTAACTAAGTAAACTCAGTAACCAATACATTTTGACATCCATAAGTTGTACTTTGTGGCCTAAATAAAGAAATGATTTATAACTCTTACTACCACAACTTTACTGAAAATAAAATAAAATACCTTATATTTTGTCGCCTAATTACCCAAAACAGATTTTGGTTTGAAATTTCCCATCAATAGAATTTTCAAGGAATACCATTCTTTAGTCATATTGCATGATAGTATTAATAGTTTTAAAGACAAATCAAACGCCTGCAGCTTGGAAGCTCATCTAGTACTAATAATTTTATTAATTGTTAATTTTTAATTTTTAAAATATTTGTATTTTTCTATCCTCCTGTAATTAATTGCTAAAAACTTAGACAATATGCTACAGAATGCTATGCTTGCCGGTGTTGTTATGAAAATAAGACTAAATACACTTAAATTAAAATGTATATTGTGGTATTTTAATAAATAAAAAACATAATTATAGTCACCTATACAACCTCGGGGTCCATAACTGAACGGCACGAAGGCAGCTGGATGCTTCAGTGGTGCCTCAATAAAGCGCTCAGGTCGAAACTCTTCAGCATCAGGTCCCCAATATAGCGGGTTGCGATGCACAGCCCAAATATTTATCATTAAGCCACATCCTTTTACAAGCGTTATTCCTGATGCTATATAATATAAGATGATGAGATAATCATAAAACGTTTTTAAAGTATAATAATATATAATAATAGTTACTTGTGACCTTTTTTTAGGTGGAATATACCTATCATATTATGTGTATTCTATACAGAGATGACAACTACGAGTATAATAGCTAATGTCGATCATGACGTCCCCTCTTATTCGAGTTAAGTAGTATCATTATGTTTAGAGCCGATTTTCAAAAAAGGAATTACGATTGAAATCTCTATCAATGCGTTCGTCTTTATCAGTGGTCTTTACAGCCCTATAATATTGTGCTTTTTAAAACAGAGCTACTAAAAAAGTTGTTGCAAAGAATTTGCGGTCTAAAGAAGACCGCAGGTAATAAACTTTATTTCTATTTCTACGCCAAGCACCAGAATTTCCTCAAGCCGTATTTTGCTGTCTAGTCGTATTTATTGTTTAGCACCGTAATAGCCTTTAAATCACCCAAATACTCAAAATATGTTTAGCACGAGGGTGTGTATATTATGAAGGTCAACATGACATATGATCTGCAAACGATGCCACTTTTCAGGTCGTACTTTCAATCATATATTAAACTAGATTTGGGCAAATAAATAAGATTTGTCTGCACGCATGACAACGGTGGTCACCTCGCCTTTGCCACCGTGCCGAGTAAAGTGGGTTCGATACCCACACGGAAAAAAAAATTATGTGATCAAAAAAAATATAATTTTGGTCTGGACGTTCTTTGTTACCGTTGTACGAATGTTTGTTAAAATTCCTGCGATATATGATTAACTTCTAATGCGGGTGTTGTTTTATGCTCGTATGGAATCATAGGAGCGGTAACTACAGATTTATTTTGACACATAAAATAAATAACATCTGCAGAAGAACTTACGTAATTGTATATCGTTGTCCACTTTTCTAACAATAAATGGTGCGGGAGGATATAATCTCAACGATTCTTTAATTACTGCTTCTAAATATTTAAGGTGAGGCAGATCTTCAGCGACTATGGGTCGATCAGAATCGCCGAACACTTCTTGTAATCTAAAACATTCATGTAATAAGTGTATTTATATAATATCAGAGCGTTATCGGAAAATAAAATCGATAGTTTTGTAAATTTTACAATAATGCAATCATTATTATGTACACTTCAAAATTTTGTATAGTGCCTCTCTACATGCCTTTTATATACTACTGACATAATAGCACCAGCGTACGTAATAATATTATATGTAGTAGTAGTAGGTGAGAAATAGGGGATTTGAACATTTCAATTTAAATTTAAATTTCAATGCTTTATTGCTCTCCATATGTATAAATGTTGTTACAAGAAAATACAAAAGTTCAAATATGGACCCTGTCGGGCACGGCAAGCAGATAGAAGATCTATTCATTAAAAATATATCATTATATCATATCAAGGTTTTTGGAGTAGGTATGTGAATTTATGGACCATCTAACAAAATCAAATAATTCAAATATTATAATTAACACTAGGGAGTTGTTCAAGCATTAGCTATGCTTATTTTTGCTGACAAAGGGGAAGAGACGTAGAGTTAAAAAGTAAAAAAAAACTAAAATCTTTCTGACGTAATATGTGAACAAGACCTAGTGCACATTTTTGTTTGTTTATATCACTTGTTACACTTACTCCTGATAGACCTTCTCCTGTACTTGAAGATGTCTCGATAACATTACTGTAGTGAATGCAGTTCCAACAGCTGAAGTATCAGTACCAGCTAAAAGTAAAATCAGACATTCTTCCAGTAAAGCTGTATTCGTATATGCTTCTTCTTCATTAGATGATTTTATCATCATGTCTATGAATGACTGAGGCGATTCGGTGTTGATATCTGCAAGGAAATAACTACTTCACTGACATATAGTGTTACATTAACTAAATACCAAAAATGCGTATATGCTTAGAATCGACAGAAACCAAAAACGAAAATGCGTATTCCAAAATGTTTTATAAGCTTAGGTCCTTTTATCTACAGCTATAATTGAAAGACAGTTCTTAAGTAGTAATAGGTATTTTAAGCGAAGATGTTTTTCATCAACACATACATAGGCTAACCCTACGTATATAATGGAATAGGTAAGCAGAGACATCATTATTAATAAGGAAAATTTCGACAGCCTAGCCGAATCCTACAACTAACAACCAGATCAGATACAAACGCAAAGCTGCTACTGAAATTTTCATAACATACAAGTCAAAAGAATTGCTGAAAATGGAAATGATCTCATAACTTCACTATGAGCCTTGTGCTACTCATGCAAAGATATTACCGACATATTGGCAAATTTATTCATCTCGAAAATTATCAGTTAATACAAGACATGATAATTTGTTAGTTTCAATAAATGCAAATATATGTATAAGATTCATATATATTGTAAATTGATTTACGATTTGATTGACGCCAAGTCCTATCTATTTCTAGCCTATAGAATCAAGTTATTTAGTTTATTACAAATAGTGACAAAATATTTCTGCCTTAAGACTACACACTTAGTGGAGGAATTGTTTTTTGCCTTCAACCTTGTCTTTATTCAATTCTTCAATGCGCTTTAACAACTCTAAAACCCTTGGTGACGATTTCAATGACGGCATCTCTAAGCATTTCACCAACCCTAAAATAAATTATTAGAACTACAATAAAATACTTGCTTGGATTGTTCGTGGCTTGTACTGCCGCAGATTTTCTTTTTTCTTCTAATATCTAAAAATACATAAAAAGATTAACATGGTCTATATTACTAGCGTAGTCATACATTGCGGCTATATTTTATTTGCCCTGGATTATTTTACCTTTCCGATATAGCCGTACAATAATTGCTTGCACTTCATTACATTGGGTTGTAGTATTTTCAGTACAAAGTCAGTATAAAGCCACGGCTTAGTCACTCTGTTGACAAGCAAGTGAAATAGTTCATTCATCGTAATTAAAAATGGATTGTTTGGATCCTGCTGTGCGTTCACATTAATACCCATTGTTGTTTCTGAAACAACAATAGATTTTGTATTTAAATCTTCTGACTTCGCCGACGTGAGTTTCATTGGAATGTATGAAAAGCATCCGATATGTTTAATCGGAATGTACAACAGACGTCCAAATATTTTCAAGGTCTTTCAAATCTATATTAGTACAATATTTGTTATACTACAATTTTTTTTTTTTGTGAGTTTCACGTGTGCCTATTGTTGAGTGAATTATAACACTAATTATTTGGACATCACATGTATAAACCAAATTATTAAAACGATATTTAATTTATATACCAGCAGTCACTTACAGCTCCTGCTAAATATTCATTCGTTCTTCGTTATAGCTAGCTTAACATTGTATAAATAAACTTTACGCTAACGTGAAACTTTTGTAATAAATATTCGATTTTATGTTTGCTATACAAATGCTCGTAGATTTTTATACAGTAGAGAACCTTTATATTACACTCGAAATTCTGGTGGAAGTTAAGTATTTAAAACAAATTTGCTGTAGCCGTAGAAAAAAATAATATGCAAAATTTTTGCGGAATAAATGTAGGTTTCGGATTTTGATCAGGCTTACATATTGATAACAATAATTACCGAATCATGCATCCATGTTCTGCTTAGCTGGTTTCTGTTTACCCACATCGTTGTTATTATTTTTTCTCGTGTTGTTTTTATTTTATTTACGTGCCTATGTACACTCTATATTTTATCTTAGTTTCAAACATTATTTCTCAGTAAGTGGATTATATATGCAGTTCTTTAGGAAAAATTAAGTTGTTCTTAAACCTTAATTATGTAAGGCCGATCAAAATCCATCGAGAAGTTTTATTGTGTATATGGTCTTTCTAAGAGAATAAAATTATAAGATTAAAATAATTATAATTATACAAACCACAAACAGCATCCATAGTATAAGTAATGAAGTAGTTCCACATGGAGACGGGCTCTTTACCAGCAACAGATTTCAACTTGTCAACCAGTACCAGGCTATGTTTCGAGAAAATATCAACAAAGCCGATGAGTTTCTTAGGGTTGAATACTGAGGTAAGCAGCTTACGGCGAGGACGCCAGATTGGTACTAGAAGTTAGACTTAAAAATTTAACGTCGAACTAAATATTGCGTTAAATATTTTACATATAATCATATTTGTGTAAAGAGGGGCAGAGGAATCTATTTTCTAAAGAACAATTGTAGCATAGATTCTACAATCAAACACTTTTATTTAAGCTGTAATTTTCTATTTATCTATAGTTGGATATTTTATGCTGTGTAAAGAGTTTAGGGTTTAGTGAAAATTCTGTGCATACCGAAATCTAAACGAATTTGAATTCAATAAACTGGTGATATCAGTTTAGTTACCTCACCTGGAGCAAAAACACTGGCATTTCCTACAACAATCCAGGTTAAATTCACAATGTCATCTTTTGCCAAACAATGTTTTACTATATACTCAATCGTAACTGCGTCAGTGATCACTGGAAATATAGACATAATAGACTGTATGAAAGAAAATACTTCTAGGCAAGCTCGTAGTAAATAGTATATACATTTACCTACTTAAATAGAGTACATTTATACGCCACAGTCCTATAAGTCCTCCTTTACTTGAAGCTTCTCTCCCAAAGTTTTGAATGGCTTTCATTATATCTGCAATATTTAATGACACAGTATTAGCTTTTGCAGAAACTATGAACAATATGACAGTATTTTTGTCGTCAGCGACAAATACTAATAAAACAAAGCCAGCCTTAAACACAAACACAGCCATTCTTTAAAAAAAACCTGTTATAATAAGTCAATAATTGTAAAAAATGGCGTTCAGCAAATTGCAACAGACCCTTTTCGTGTAATTATTAATTCAAATCCAAGATTAACAAAGAACTTACACCTTATATAGCTGAAATGATGTTTTTGGCACGTAGAGGCATTGGACAACAAAAGATTGACCTAGCATGTGTGTAATGCAATTCTGAGCGGAACGCTTAGAAGAAATAACCATTAATGTCCTATTACCGAATAAAGTGACATAGTTGCATAAAAAAGTGATACGCCAGTGAAGTTTCAAGCATAGCAATTAGAGTCGGACACTGCACAATGAACGAATGCTTATATTCATATATATGCCAAATTTGCACCAAAAACAAAGTGCAGCAGAATCTATTTGGGCATTTTGCTTTTCATATCGGTTTTGGGTTCAGCCGAAAATGGCATTTTTGATCGGTCAGCTTTTAATATAACTTAAAGATCTTTGAAAAGACAGGGTGATTAGCAGTTAGCATATAATGATCAATTTAACACAAATAATAGAATGATTGCTATAATATCAATAGAACAAAATTCTATCTAGAATTTGGATTAAACTAATTATAAATGTTGGCTGTAAAACGGGATAACATCTGGTATTTTATAAATATACTTACGTTCACTACTTCCATAAAACTTGTGCAGGTGACCTATGATCGGCCACTGCGGTACATCGCAAGACAATTGTTTGTACAACAAAACCATCCTTTTGTCTCTCCGTGTCAAGAGAAAGATCCCTAATATTATTAGCACCAATACAATTTGCCACAACATATTGCTAGTTCTCGATAACAAACTTCCTAACAATGAATAGTTATCTGCAAAATAAATTAACAATTAGAATATAATACACAAATGTATAAAAAAAATATATTAACTCGTAGAATCTTGTGAGATTAAATCGAAAAAAGGCACTTATAAAAAATAATTGAAATATATAGTTGCCTACAGAATATATTCACAAATAAAATACAAGACAAATAAATATAAACCGTCAAAATCAACTTTTAAAATGTGTTTAATCCGAAAAGAAACACATGCCGATAAAAAGTATTTGTTACTAGTTTTTGTCTGCGGCTTCCTTTGCGTAAAAGCAGGTTAAGTTATGTTAATAACAATACTTTTTTAAATAAAAATAGCCTATGTTACTCGGTGATAATATAGCTTACTAACGGTGAACATTTTTTTAAATTCGGTTAGTTAGATTTTGAATTAATGCATTACGAGCAAACAAAAAATCAAATCTTTCCTTTATATAATATTAGTATAGTAAACCTTTTTTTGTGTATATGGTACTGTGAGGCTTCACCAATACTCATATAGTCAAGGCTGTGGTGCACGAGAGCCTACCACCCAGCTCTGGTCGGGCCGCTAGCTCATCGGTTGAGCCGAGGACAGATAATGTAAATATGAATGTGAGTTTGTTTGTTTGTTACGCTTTCACGCCTTAATTACTCGATCAATCATCATAAAATTTCGTATACACGTTGTCAAGGGAACAGAAAAGGTATGTCCTTCTTCCATAGGGCAGCTTTTATCCAGAAAAATGTACTGTTACATATCTAACCTAACCTTCATTTACGCAATCGAAGCTGCGGTCAAAATCTAATATTCGATATTTTTTGAGTTATGAAAATGATCGTATATCCTTGCACCTTTTAAGTTACAGTTAAATTATCCACCTAAATTTTCTAGAGTTGATTTTATGACAACCTGTTTACTTAAAGAACATAGCTGATTAATATGCAAATTGACCTTCCCAAGAATTAAGAGGAAACACAAGGGCCGTTTTTCTATACAAATATAGTCCCCTGTTTCCTCCCTGGATAATGCCAATAGAGCAATAATATTTTTCCTTATATATGTTATATATGTTTTCCTTTTTTTATTAATAAATATTAAAAGAGACATGAGCCTTCAAAAACCTCAAAAATTTGCCAGATTTGCCGCTGTGTTCAAGCAACCAGATAACAAATTTTACTAGATTATATAAAAAAAGGAAAACATAGCAACACAGCTAAAGCCTTCCTTCAATTTTTAATGCAAATTTGTTTAATCGGTCAAGTGTTGGAGAAGGATTCAGGGGACTACGAAACGTTGATTTTGTGTACTTTTAATAGGTATTTTCGATTCAAGCTGCTGTTATCTCTATCACGCTCTGCGGACACTGCGCGACAGCAATAGATTTTACAAATACCTATATTCAATTCTCTGGCCCTTGGTGTTTCCTCTTAAATTTATAATAAAAGTTCAAATTTATGGTAGGATGGCAGCAGAATAAATTTTGATTGGTTATAATGTTCTATAGAAAGCTAATATTTTGCCAATTACATATATTATGTCAGCACATATTATAAAACATTTACTGCAATGCTCATTAAAAGTAAGATTTTTTTGAAACAATAATCATGCAACAGCGGTTTTATGACGTAACATAAACTTACCTAGACTTATCAGCAACTTAATATAAAATGCTTAAAATAAAACGAGACCAAGTTAATTTATAAGATTACCAGCTAACCTTGGGAACTTAAACATTATTTTCGTAAACAATTGTGTTAACATGATGAGAACTAAATTATCTTACATTCATGATTATTGTTTTACAAGATTACTATCAATTTGGACTGTCAACAACTTGAATTCTAGTTAACTTTAAATGAGACTTAATGTGTGTATTATGAAAGATTTATCGGTAACAGTGCAATGCTCTCATCGCTTTATTAACAAAGAGATCTGGGAATGAAAAAATCTTTAAAATTTTAGTTATAAATTAGACCTAAAATATCATCTTAAGAATGAAATTGCAGTTTATGTACTGTTTCTAATTTAATGGTTTCTGTAAGTACATAATGCACGGGTTATTTTAAAATTCATTTATATTTCAAGAATAGACTTATATCTATACTATACTAAGTGTCTGCCCGTATCCGTAGTTTTAATTCGCCATGATGGTTGATGTTTTTTATTAATTTAAAACAAACCATAATAGCCTAAATATCGATAATAAATAACATAGAATTAAGACTGACCATTCGTAAATATTGATGAAATAGCTAGTGAGAAAATCACAACGTAACCGATTTCCTTCATATTTCTATTAAATTTAGATAGAATTTAAAATTTCAGGTACTTACCTAGTTGCCCAATATATGCTATATTTCGGCCATAATAGTTTTATTGGAGACTTTTTTAATAACTTTCGAAATTTAATAAATAGAATAGTGACAAATGGAAAATCATTCAGCAACTCAATGCAGAAATAGAAAGAAAACCGAACTCACAAAGTAAGGAACAACAAATCGAGAAACAAAATTTAGTACAACCTTAACACACTAATTCATTGAAGGAAAAGACAATAAATGAGTGATGCGACCGCTTTTAATATACATGTAGTTTGACTATACAAGTGCCTTTACAGAGCCTTTAATGAATACATATAATAAAATTGTAACTGATAGATGTCTGTACATACATAAATGTAGAATATATTTAGAAAAACAAATATCTTAGGGGTTTAGAAGAGCTATGGAAGCCAAAACAATTATTTTTAGTATTTTTTGTTAGTCTGTATGTTTGTACGAACACCACTTAAAAACTACTGTGTGTGTATATGCTGCAGGTTTATATTAAAATCTGGTGTATATTTCATCTTAATACTCCACCTAGTTAGTATTGATTATAAGAAATGTTTGATAAGCCGTCTAGAAGCCATAACAACAACAAAATATATAAGGGTCAGAACGGTACAAAGACATAAGCTGCGTTTTGTTTGATAGAAAAATATTGCAATTTGGGTATATTTGGGTTTTTGTTCTGTTTCTCGTTACTAGATGTCTCTTTAAGACTGAAATTCTATATTTAAGAAGTCGAAGGTAAAAACTTGTCTCTGATTCAGACGAATTTTGTATCCCAGAATTGAATACGTCTTCTATTGCAGTATTGAAGAATAACTATGCAATAGTCTGTTTATGTCTTACATCGCTATGCAATATAAGCGTTTCCAGTCAGCCTTCTTGTGCTTTAAGCCTGGGACTATGTACTCCCTAGCTGAACGCTGACCACATGGTTTTGTGGGTTATTTAGTGACGTTAATTATGAACGGCTTTTGTGATAATACTATCGTCTTACAGGCAATCGCCATTACTAATGGTAAGCGGTCACTGTAGGCTATAGATGCCTGCAACACCAGAGGCATCACTTGCGCATTGCTGACCCTTTAGGAAAGGAAGTGGGAAGGAGAAGGAGCGGGAAGGCGGAAAGAGGGTGATTGGCCGTCCGGCACTCTCACTCACCGAACGAAACACAACAGTAGGAGTACTGCTATTTCACGTCGATTTTCTGTTAGTAGTCCTTCCCCGGTTGAGCTGATTCATGCTGAAATTAGCGAGGCTCTACTACCATCAAAATAATAGTAAGAAAATTACTGCGTTTCACCCGGTAATTAAATGCGCCGGTTGGGTACGATTCTAACTCTGGACCTTTGTCCCACGTAAGCCTCACAAAGGGTCGTGTTGTTTCCTAATATACAAGGAATAGGGAGTGTCTGAGTTACTGCAGTTTACTAAATATAATCATTTATTGAATTAGTGGTTAAAATGGTCGCCTCGCCACTGCTACTGAGCCATATGTGGTGGGTTCGAATCCCGCAAAGGACAAAAAAAATTGAGATTCGCAGAAATAAAAATACTGTAACTACACCGCATATAATCTATATATAAGATTATAATCATGTAGATTTTGTTTTCTTTTGTAATATTAGTTACTTTTTTGTAGTATTAGTTATTTTTATGATGTACGCATGATTTTTATTACATATAATTATCATATTAATAATAATATATCGTTTATTTCTCTCATAAAGGTAATACAGTAACAGTGGTAACACTTAACACTACAGCTTTAAATATAGGTACCTTTGTGAGAGCTGGAGTCTGAACTAGGTTCAAGACCTGTATGACAGATCTCCAGGCTCTCTCTCCGGTCATTAGTTTAGTTTAACATTTTAGTAATTAACAGATTTTATATTTTAGTTGATAAGAAATGAGAAATTTAACATTAAATCTGTATGTGAATGTGTGTGTTTATGTGTGTGTTTTTGCGTGTGTGGGAGTGTGTTTATATTTGTATTTGTGTGTGAGTGTGTGTATAATGTTTTTATAAAAATATGCATCTGGGTTTATGTAAGTAGATAGAATGGTACAAGAGTAAAATATACCCATTGTCTATTTTATTACTTGGATGAAATTTTCGATCTCAGAGTAATCCAATTCCAGTATCCATTTTTTAACTGTTTTTTTACATTCTTCTTTACGCATTGGATGAATATTTAAAATTTTATTTATTTTATTATAAATGAAACTACTGAGGAAGTAATAGCATCGTTGAGCTAATGTCGTGTTTGTTGCGACTGGTATACAGACGGTGTGTTTGCGTCTCATGGTAGCAAATTTAGAAGGGTCGTAGGGTGTTTGTGCGTGAGTAGTGAGTACCAGCAGTCACCAACTTCTCCTCATTTATATGAGACGTGTGACTATGTAAGACAGAAAACCTAGCTAAAGAGTAAGAGCTTATATGTATGTAAGTGCCGTGTCTAGTAACACTGCCTTCTGAATCTTTTTATTATTAATCTCTTTACACATACTAGGCTATTAGTTATAAACTACTTCTGCCTACCCTTAATTATTCCCAAGTCACTTGGGGTCGGCTTTTCTGGTCTAACCGGATTTGACTGGATATCAGTTTTTACACGGAGCGCCTGCCACCTGACCTCCGCAACTCGAAGGCTAACGATACCCTAAGGCTAGACCAGTGTCAAGATATTATAGGGCACTGACTTCCCAATAACGACTGCCATAGATAATCATGGCAGCCGGGACCGACGGCTTAACGTGCTCTCCGAAGCACGAAGCAGGCGATAATTGTCAATCAATACGTACATAATTTCGAAAAGTCATATAACTTCCGAAAGTCAGCGGTGCGCGACTTGGGTTCGAACCCGAGACCCTCTGCATTGCAGTCTGTTGGTCGACCCACTGAGTTATAAACTGTGAGCAAAAATCCTTTCGCACTGTTAGCTCGTCATACAATATTTTTTTAACCATACCCTTAATATGTACTGGGTATGGTAGGATACATCAACGAGTAGAACGGATATACTCAATATACAAATGTCTTGTTTTATTTTAGACACGCTTTAACATAAATTGTATTTATTGTATAAGTATTATAATATTCACACTTGATTTATTGTATTTAGCTTCATGCAGAAACCATATAACTGCACTATGTTTTACATAACTTATGACTAGTACATCATACAATATCTTGCAGTAATATCTGTGAAACTTTGAGACTGCCTCAGTACAAAACCTAGGATTCTGTACACCTGCTTGCATATTTGTTTGTTTTGTGTGTTTACAACTTCCGCACTAGGAAAATTCCTGTGTAGCGAAGGAGGACATCTACGCTCGGAACAACCTTTCGTGGATCACACAAATTTTTGTCCTATTCCATTCTCTCACGGTAGACCAATTAGTCAAAGAGTCGAGTTGTCTCCGTATCTTTAGGAAGGAAATAACACAAGAACACATGTAAACATAATAATTATATCCAACTTGAAAACCAAGGTCAATGCACACAAAATAGAACATTTGAAACAATGACATCGCATTTAAAATTTTTATACTTAAATTATAATCTTCTCAGATATAACAATTAATACTACCTATAAGATAAATTATAATAGACTAGATTTATCTCACGGTTTTGCTCGTGTAAATGTAAATTTTCTATCCCTTGGGAATGGTACTTTTTCCTGGATGAACCGTATCGCCTTTTTCGATTTCTCTGACAACGAGTATGCAAAATTTTCTGATGATCAGTCGAGTAGTTAAAGCTTGTAATCGTAACAAACAAACAAACTCACATTTGTATCTATACTAACATTATAAAGCTGAAGAGTTTGTTTGTTTGCTTGAACGCGCTAATCTCAGAAACTATTGGTCCGAATTGAAAAATTTTTTTAGGGTTGGATAGCTCATTTATCAAGGAAGGCTATAGGCTATAAAACATCACGCTACGACTAATAGTAGCACAGCATTCATGAAAAATGTTGCAAAAACGGGGCAAATTCTCTTATGTGAAGCAGACGAAGTTGCGTAGGTCAGCTAGTTTATAATATAAGTTAAAATGTTATGTAAATCGTTAATCATGTTCTTTTTTACGTGTGTACCATCTAATGACGCATTAGTTATTGTTTAATCACATTGTTTTACAAGTGGTAATATAGTGGTGGGTGAGTGTTCGACTGCCACGCAGAGGTCTCAAGTTCAATTCCAAGGAACGCACTTCTGACTTTTCGTAGTGATGTTCGTATTAAATAGTTAATTATTGCTCAATATAACGGCGATGGAAAATATCTTGAGGAAACCTATGCAGGTTTCCTCAAGATAGATCTGAGAGTTCTCCATAATGTTCTTGAAGGTATGTTAACTCTGCCAACCCGCACAGGGCCGGCTTGGTGGACTATGACCTGATACTAAACCTTCTCGCACCGAGAAGTGCTCCGTTCCCAGTAGTGGGACAGTTCAATACAAGGCTGATGTATTATAATATTCAAAAGCAAAACTGTTAAAAATAGATGTCCCATCTAGTCTCAATGACATAAATATCACAAATCATATCCTCAAAATTAAAATATATGAGTAATGTAAACATTAATTGCATTGCTAATCACATTGATTCTTGTAATTAGTTCAATGTGTCAACGTGAATTTAGGTACGTGATCTCTTGATTGTCCTAATCCCTTTTATGAAGCAGTCCGGAGTAAAGTTATTTTGAAAGAAATACATCCAAAGAAACTTTATGGTAAGTTTTTTCGTTCAGCCCGAAATTTTGGGTGGACATTTTCGTGGTGGGTCTGCAGGAACGTCACTTCCTCGTCGCAAATTATGATAAAGGTGATAGAGGAAAAGAAAAGAAGGTAACAAAAGGAAGAAATGCTTGCCAAAATGAATAAAATATATTGTACAAGAATCATTAAAGGCGCGGTCAAACAGCTGGCGCAAGCGGGGCGTGCGCTTGTCCCGCCTGTGTTGTAATGTACCGAATTGTATGAGAGCGTTCACACAGCGGTGGGTGTCAAGCTTCGCTTTGCTGACGCATGCGTGATACGAACGACATTATATATAAAACCGCGGTCACAGGCATAGAAATTTGTACGCGTCTTGATGGCCGTTACGACAACCAGCGACGACTTTCTACTAGACTATCGGCACATAGATATTTCTAGAGCAATTGAAAGAAAGATAAGATTTATTTTCCATATAATAGGCACGAGCAATGTGTTATCACTATTGCACAAGGCTATTGCAAGTGATCGTAAGTTTCCATGACCAGTTACCATAAGGCGCGCCATATGCTTGCTAGCCATCATAGTAGCTAGCCAAATAATAGTGAGTTTGAAGAGAAGTTGAGTTTTGTGTAGAGTAAAGAGATTGCCGTGTTCTAATAGAATTGAGTGAAGTATTAATAAACTCTATTTTAGTATTAATTTCATTCTTTAATTAAATATTATTATTCGGTGATTATGAATACTTTGTTATTATAAGTTTAGCTTCTTATATTATTTATGTTTTACGAGATCTATTATATGCCATAAAATTTATTTCCAATGTTAATTGGATATGCCTACTAATATTTTAAAGCCATAACAACTACTCTGTGGTATACTAACCATAGAATACATATTTACATAAATAAGCATATATTTCTTTATAGAAATTGACATTCAGAATACGTCACATTGATGTCAAAAAAAAATGAATATAAATATATGTCAAATATAATATAATATATTCCTATATATTTAAATATGTCGCTCTATAGATGGAGCGTTTCGGTTACGCGTCTGGAATTCAATGGTGCAAACAGTTGACATACAATATCACAGTGTCAGAAAAATATATAAAGAACTATTTTCTTATTTATTGCTAAACAGTCTTGAGGATGCTTTATGTGGAGGCGAACACAGTTCAATGCATATTGTTTGTTTAAAGCCTATGTCGAGTTGGAGTACTATTTTGTAATTATTTTATTATTCTACTATAATATAATATAAAATTCTACACATACACACAACACCATCTAGCCCAAACTAAGCAGAGCTTGTACTATGGGTACTAGACAATGGATAAAAATATTTACATATATACTATATTTTTTTGTAAATACATACATATTATACATAGAAACAACCAGACCAAGTCAAACATCCATGTTCATACACACAAATGTTTGACTTGTGCGGGAATCGAACCCGCGACCTCAGGCAGTCGGTTACACTAACCACTACATCATCGAGGCTATACTATATTGTATTAGGTTCTTACAAAGATGTGTCAAGCCTTTTGCGTTAATTAAGCTGTTATATTTAGAATCAACTTATTTTTTTATTGTAAATATTATTATTAAAATGTCTTAGCTCAGACAAATTGCCTGCCTTTCTCTTGAACCAATAGCGTCTCCAATTTGTGTCAAGGTTATTTATTTTCGCTTCTATTAAGCCATGTATATGCTCAAAACAATGTTGAAATATCCTAAAATAGGCATAAAATGTGTCCTCATGTGTTTATATCTCTTGACACAGCGTATGATATTTTCCTTACATACGACGTGATTGATTCAATCCTGAATCCATATCCATTTGCGCTTTTTAAAATTAGCTATTGCAAACATAAGCAGAGCCGCGTCCACGTCTGAATCGCTCGACATCAATAATTAAAATCGCTGTCCTTTCTCACGCTCACTTAGGCTCTCGCGCTGTGATAATTATGTGTTTGTGGACTAAAAGTCTTTCCTGGATTTTGAGTAGGTCAGCGCGACGTGTATACACTTCGATGACTGTGACGTCACCAAAACGCGGCGGGCCGGCGGCGTGCCTGCCGCCGGCTCGACGCGTTTTGGTGACGTCACGCGTGTGCGTTCAATAAATATAAAGCTACCAACCCACAGCGACCACGATTACTGAAATAATATCTTTAATGATAATATTATGTAATGAAGGCCGAAATAGAAATATAGATAAAATAGAGTTTATTGATCAAATTTTAACTTAAATATATATGTTTGTTAAATTATGCTCATCATCTCATTTTGTCTGGGCCGGGAATATGTTCGGTTTATTAACCTCATAAGTTACCGCGTCAGCAACATACTGCGCCCGCGTCAGGGCATTACAATACATGTACATTTATTTGTTTGAATTATTCTCTTTTTAATAAGTCATTATCAAGATAAACCCGTGAATCAAGAAAGTCATATTCAAAATCATCAAGGATTTTTCATTTAACAAGATATCAGGTTTGCCGTTCGGCAACAACAAGGCAACCGCACGACACTCTTTTTCTATGAGTGTAAATATCTAATACATATATATAAATGTATGGCTGTACGCCATATTGGTTCAAATGGGTTATCTGGACACTCACATACCTAACGTTTGCATCCCTGTTCCTTTGTTCCATAAATACATTGTAGTCCAATAATTCCAAAGTACAAAATAAGTAAATTTACTGATATTTACACAGTTGTGAATGATGATCATGGTGAAAAAACAGGAAGCATTAAAAATAATACTTCTTTTTAATTCATGATACTGCTATATAACCGACAGTATAATACGACCCTCACACATGCCCACCAATTAATGTTACATGCTATGTTTCATACAAAATAAAAGTATACATTTCATATTAATATAATTATATTTTATGAAGGTAATATTTCTTTATTTGTGTTTAAATCTCATAGTAGTAACTAATGAAAAATGTCAAATAAAATGTTATTATTTTCAATTGACACGGTATGTTATTTTCATTTCATACTATTTTCAATTAGCTTATAGCGATACAGTGTGTTGAAAGCTTTATACCACGCATGCGTAATACGCGCGCCGAACGCGCGCCCGCACCGCGCCGCGCTGCGCCGGTCCCGCGCCCGCCCCGCGCTCGCTCTAGCGCTGGCTGTGTGAACGCTTTCATATAGTTCAGTACATTACAACACGACGGGACACGCGCACGCCCCGCGCACGCCGGCTGTTTGACTGCACCTTAAATGTCAAACAGCTACAATGGGTGACTAATCCAACTTCCGAAAACCAGTTGACAAATCGTTCCGCGAATCTTCTGTGGTTAATTAATAAAATGCAATCTAGTCACAGTTTAATTGAATAATGCGTCATTTTACAAACAATTTTGCTCACAATGTATACCTGACTCAATAATTTACCAACTCCTCACTGTGGCCAAGACACCTTTAGCCATCTTTGATCAGTCGTGTGAGTCTGCTGGACTGGCAGTGAGTTATTTATTCTCATCCTGGACATCCCGTGTACTCTCCACCTATAATCTGAAGCACACATGGTGCAGACATCCCGAATTTGTCTATCTTATCTTATCATGTGTGGGGGCCAGTCAGTACAGACCGGCGACACTTCGACCCAGTGGGATCTTTTGTGTTGACTTCCCCAATAACGACTGCCATAGATGTTTATGGTGGTCGGGACCGACGGCTTAACGAGCTCTCCGAGGTACGGAGCAGGCGATAATTGTCAACCAATACGCATATAATTTCGAAAAGTCATATAACTTCGGAAATTTAGAGGTGCGCCACGTGGGTTCGAACCCGAGACCAGGCATTGCAGTCTGTTAGTCTCCCCACTGAGCTATCGCCGCTCGAATTTATCTATCTATTTATTTATTCATCACATAGTATATGCAGGTAGACTAGGGCCTTAGGGTATTAAGGCTGTAGGTACATTAGAGTTCAGTAGGTTCTTGCCATATAAACGTGCGCATACAGTCCATTACTACTAAGATGACGACTGTACACTACCTAATTTAATATTAAAAATCCGTTATTGATTTATTTCAGCCTGTATTGTCCTACTGCAGGGCAAAGGTCTCGTTGTCGCTTTTCCAGATCTCTCTGTTATATGCTAATCTGCATAAGTGTCTCCTACCTATAGCTATTTGATTCGTCCCGCTATCGACGCCTCGGTCTACCACGTTGCCGCTTAGCATCACCTGGGACCCAGGCTAAGCTGCCCAAAGAACTTTTCATTACTTTAATAAAAATATATTATATGAGCCCTATTTATAAACAATCTTATTGCTGAGCACAAACCTATATAAAGTATTACACTAATTCACCAAAACACCACGAATGGTCCAGTGTGTGTTTGCAGAATTGAGAAAATTATAAAGAATTCTCAGACGCGCATGTTTCCTCACAATGTTTTCCTTCGTCGTTAAAGCAAGCGATAATTAACTTTGCATACAAATTACATCCTCACTTTGCATATAAATTATCAAATATTATAATAACCAACATCTTACTATATAATTACTGAAAGGGGTGGGCTATGCGATTTTGCTTGTGTGCTAGTCTATACTGTTTCTGATAATTAAAATTTGATGATTACTTAACAATGAATAGCGTACATAAGTATATTTTATTAAATTAATTGAAAAGTCAAGTATAATAGTTTCAAAAAATATGTATTAATGGCAGGCCGCCGGTGTACCGCTGCGACTCAATAGCTTCCTATGGAGTTGCAGCGGCACATCGGTGGCCAAATACAATAGGTTTTCAATATGTAATGAATGACTTTAATAGTCACAAGCTGTATTAATTAAGCATTTGGTTTGATTATGCGTAACACGTTGCGTAAGACGCTTGTGGCACTCCGTTTGCCGCGTTTGCGTCGCTTATGACAAGCGTTTTTTACTGCAAATGCAACGCAAAAACTAAAGCATTTTTTATATATATACTATATTTTTATATATATATTATATCGCAATGCATTCAAAGCCAGATGTAAACGTGTCGAGCGCTATAAAATCCTTACTTCCTTACTAATAGATATTATAAATTTGAAAGTAACTCTGTTACCTTTGCACGGCTAAACGACTGTACCGATTTAGATGAAATTTGGTGCAAATATAACTCAAAACCTGAGGAAGGACATAGGCTACTTTTTATTGATGTAGGTACCACGTGGGCGGTGCCGCACGCAAAAGCTAGTTGATAATAAAATAAAGACAATGTCATCAATATATGTCGATTGGATTATCATATAGAAATAATATTTTGCCTAGTATAAACTTGAAAACTGAACGAATAGAGAATATTTATAATTCCGTAAATACTACATATATACAGTCATAGTTTACGTTTTTAACAAAAAGTAAATGGAAAATTCGGAGTGAGAATGTACCCACACTTTGCTAACTATAATATGTAGTAGGTACCACGTCGGTGTGCGCCAATGCATTTACTGGAAACAAGCTAAGCTCTGCGCTGCTGTTAAAAATTACATTGTCAGAAAAACCCAATTTCACTGTCTGATCCGTGAATGAACAAAGACCTTTTGACCTGGTCAATCACACTTACAAAATTATTAAACATTTCAGCAATACCTTCTTGTGAGTGATGTAAGCGCAACGTACGCAAGCATTATCGTCAGCGTGGGAGATTAAATTTTTTGTCCCAGGTATAAGGGCCAGAGTATAAGGGCCAGTGTATAAAGGCGACGGCAGTGGCCGGCGTTGTTAGTGGTGCAGCGCGCGCGCACTAATCTCTTACAGCACGCGCCGTTGACGCGGGCGCTGCGTGCGCTCAATACAGTATCAGATCGTATTGATCTATTTGCATTGAAATTAAACTAATTTATACGGATTTTATCGCGTTTTTTATTTAACACAGTATTACATCATTTTGAAACTGTTACACTAATAAAAACTGTCAATAACGGCACGAGGTTTGGAACTGTGCTGATAAATATACTCCTATTACATGTGACCTACATATTGTATTCCTGCTTACCTCTTCGTGTATAAACAAGTGAAACTACGTATGTATATCTAATATAAATATAATAAACTGTCATACTGCTGGGCACGGGCCTCTTCTCAGTGTGAAAACGGTTAGGCCATAATCAACACCACGCTGGCCCCGTGCGGGTTGGCAGACTTATCATTATATTTGAGAGCATTATGAAGAACTCTCAGACATGCAGGTTTCCTCACGATGTTTTCCTTCACTGTTAAAGCGAGCGATAATTAACTAATACGCACATAACTTTAAAAAGTCAGAGATGCGCGCCTTGGGATCGAACTCGAGACTGTGTGGCAGTCCAACGATCTCCAACTAGGCTATAGCTGATATCTCTTTATCTATACTCTATACTAATATAATAAAAATAAAATATTAGATTTTTGTCTGTAAGGATTTAACTCAAAAACTACTTAACCAATTCTAAAAATTATTTCTCCAACATACTGTAATGCAGATAGTTTCGGAAGTTATATGACATTTCGAAATTATGTGCGTATTGATTGACAATTATCGCGTGCTCCGTGCCTCGGAGAGCACGTTAAGCCGTCGGACCCGGCTGCCATGAACATCTATGGCAGTCGTTATTGGGAAGTCAGTGCCCTATAATATCCTGACGCTGGTATAGCCTTACGGTATCGTTAGCCTTCGGGTTGCGGAGGTCAGGTGGCAGCCACTCCGAGTAAAAACTGATATCCAGTCAAATCCGGTTAGACCAGAAAAGCCGACCCCAAGTGACTTAGGAATAATAAAGGCTAGAGAGAAGAAGATAGAAATCTATATTATCAATGAGTCACATAAGCAATTTTTTTTTAATACTGACATTTTCTAACCTACTTTTACGCCAGCTGAACCGCGGGCAAAAGTTTGTTTATTATAATATAATTTTATTTAAATTAAATTAAGAGTAAAATATACTACTGTTATACGAACGTGACTGCAATTAATGTTAAAACCGATAATAATCTCGAACCAATAATTGGACATGTAAATAACAACCAACTAGTTAGTTTAAATTATAATGACGAACATACATTATATATCAAATTAAACTAGATTTTGCCCGCGGTGTCACTCGCGTAAATGTAGGTTAGGTTAAGTTGGGGGGGCCTGCTATGGTTGAATCTTGTAAGTTCCCAACTGGCCCCCCCCATTGGGTGAGAGAGGGAACACCCCAGGTTTTTTAGTGGGTATACCAGCGCGTCTTCTTGCTGGGAGTCCCACACGCCCCGCCGGTGCCGTCCCCTAGCCGGCGGGTAGTGCATGAAGCATTTTTCCTGGGTACCAAAAAAAAAAAAAAAAAAGGTTAGGTTAAGTTAGTAATAGCAGTTTTTCAGGATAAAAGGTATCCTATGTACTTTTCTATTCTCCTGACAACGTGTATGCGAAGTTTTATGATGATTGGTCGAGTATTTAAGGCGTGAAAGCGTAACAAACAAAGGCACATTCACATTTATAATATTAAGTTGGGAATTAGAATATATTTATATTGTTAAAGTCAATTATTAACTTATGAGCCTTTTTGAAGAGGTTAATGAAAACACTATGTGGGTCTGTGCATCTGTCTGTTAGTGACAGTTTGTTAGTGATAGGTATAGCTCCGGAACCACTGGACCGATTGACTTGTGACTTGGTGTACAGACACCTTGAGGTCATCTCTCGGTTGTGTTTGAATATGGGCCCTGTGGATCAAAAGACCCCTGAGATATAGGGGTCACAAGTTGTAAGGTCAGGAGATATCCACCAACAGAGTGATTTGGAAGTCCAAGGGAGACACTTTTGCCCAGCAGCGGAACATTACAAAACGCTGACGAAAAAAAAAGTCACATGAAGGCGAAGAGGTTGAATCCTGGGTTTTTACACCCATCTCTTTTATATTGTTAAAGTCAGTTATTTAAAAATATCCAGTCCAAAAATATAATTGACCGCAGCTGAAAAGAGTGCACGAATGGCGCAGTGGTTTAAGTAGCCGTCTCGAGACAGCTACTGCGCGGAGTGTTCTAGGTTCGACCCGTACACGGGACAATAATATAATTTGTGTATTCCGCAAATAATTGTTCCGCAACCATTTGTATTCTTGCACAGGTAGGCAGTAGTATATTACACATTCTGCCAGCTACACTTGAGGTCCTACGTAATATAGATCCAAACTATTGCCTTTAACGGGGACTGCTAAACGCTATCATGATGCTAAGAATTTTCTTGATAGCTTAACTTTACACATTCCGCCAGCTACACTTGAGGTCCTACGTAATATCAATCCAAACTATTGCCTTCTACAGGGCTACTGCTAGACGCTGATACTGAGATTTTTTTGATAGATTATGTCTAACAATTCTTAGCCCAATCCGGTATAAGAACCCGAAACCTCACGCGCAGGTTATCAAAAATAGTAACTAATATTCACTCAGAGGCCTGAATTCGACCGTGATTCATTTTTGTTTTGATCCAACCTGGGATTGTAACCCGAGACCTAATACACAGCAGTCGCTTCCAATACAGCTGCGCCTTAAAGGAACTTAAAAATATATTGTTTAACAATAAGTAATTATATTTGATTCTCAAATTAAATACTGACGTCAGATCTATTCTTTAAGATCTCTTGTGAGAACCATTGTTATTGTTTAACTGTTATGAATGTATATTTTTCCCTAGTCAATGCTATTCTAGAATCCATTTTCTACGTCACTACTTACATGATAAACATAACTATAAAATTAAATCGTGAATACATGCGTAATGTATAAATTATAATTGTAATAGGTTTTGCCTGCGGCTCCGCTGGCGTAAATGAAGGTTATGTAATAATTTTTTCTCCTTCGGGTACTTTTTCCTGGATGAAACTATTACTAACCCTATGTTCTAGAGTGTACCCTGACAACGAGTATGCAAAATTTTATGATGATCGGTCGAGTAGTTAAGGCTTGAAGCGTTACAAACAAACAAACTCAAATTCGCATTTTTAATATTAGCTATAATTTCTTTGGATTTTTAGTCTTTAAAGAGACAACTAACTAGAATTTTTTGTCTGTGAATGTTTTATTACTAGTAGTTATTATTATCTTCAAAATTAATTCAACAAACATTCGTCGTAAATTATTTAATTTTATTTTACAATTTCAGGAAAACTTATAGTTAATTCTTTAGTTTCTTTAATTTGATAAATAAACAACGCGATAAAATCCGTATATAGTAGTTTAATTTCAATTTTAAAAAAGGTTTTAAGCAAAAGATAAATTGTACTATGAAACCTTATTTTATATCTCTTTAAATTATTATACTACGAGTATATTCAATGAACAGCCGATTTAAAAATATTTTCTCTTTTTATGCAGTTTAATCGCTTGTGCTTTTGAATAGGCGCTTAAAAAGTCAGGAACAGTGAATGCGAGAAATTCTTATGTGGCCTAGAGTACGTTATTACAGAACTTTCCAATGGTAAAGTGGTGTTAAACACGGATTAAACCTGAAAATGTCTGATATTTTAGTTTTAGTTAGGTTATTTTAACGGTAACTATTTTCAGTTGGGAATTATACTGTGTTCAAGCGTAGGTATATGATTTTACGATACGGTTTAACCTACCCTAACTATAATGATATCAGCCCTGTTTAAAAACTCTCCCACTGCTGGGCACGGGCTTCTTCTCAATGTGAGAAGGGCTAAGCCATTGTCCACCACCCGGCCTAGTGCGGATTGGCAGACTCCACATAACTTCGAGAACACTGTGGAAAACTTTGAAACATGCAGGTTTCCTCACGATGGTTTCCTTTAATAGCAAGCAATAATTAATTAACTATTAATACACACGTAACTTTGAAATGTCAGAGATGTCTTAGTCTCTCACTCACAACAACGATAGCTCAGTGGGGAGACCAACAGACTGCAATGCAGAGGGTCTCGGGTTCAAGCCCACGTCGCGCACCTCTGACTTTCGGATGTTATATGACTTT
Source organism: Catocala nupta (assembly GCA_963675205.1). Taxonomy (NCBI): domain Eukaryota; kingdom Metazoa; phylum Arthropoda; class Insecta; order Lepidoptera; family Erebidae; genus Catocala; species Catocala nupta. Next base: position 6,262,736 of record OY776084.1, on the reverse strand, counting down.
TCGAAATTATGTGCGTATTGATTGGCAATTATCGCCTGCTCCATACCTCGGAGAGCACTTTAAGCCGTCGGTCCCGACTGCCATGAACATCTATGGCAGTCGTTATTGAGGAAATCGACACAAAAGATCCCACTTGGTCGAAGTGTCGCCGGTCTGTACTGACTGGCCCCCACACAAGATAAGATAAGATAGTCTCTCACTCGACACATTGCGTGGTAATCTAACGGTCTCCCACTATTACTGCTTATCCCTTTAAAATGTACTATGACAATTTAAAAGCGTATAGTAACAATGAATATATGTGAAAGGTTAAAAGCACTCAGACTAGCCATCAAGTAGCAACAATCGTCCAGGCAAGCGTGCTCTATCGTCGACTTCTTCGCCGATTAACATCAGATGAGATTATATTAAAATACGAGGCTAAAAAGATTTAAAAAGTAGTTACCTTGCTTCTTCTACTTATAATTTTACATTTGACAGTCTCAGGTCTATTAGCTGCAAAAATGTTATATAATAATATTCTATCACGTACACACAACACCATCTAGCCCAAACTAAGCAGAGCTTGTACTATGGGTACTAGACAACGGATAAATATACATATAAATATACAAATATACATATATTTTTTTTGTAAATACATACATATTTTACATAGAAACATCCAGACCAAGACAATCATCCATGTTCATACACACAGCTGTTTGACTTGTACGGGAATCGAACCCGCGACCTCAGGCGTGGCAGTCGGTTACACTAACCACTATTATTTACGACCTAAAGATATGGCAAACTTTATAGAACGTCCATGTATTAAACTACGCATAGATATTTTAGACAGTTATAGACTTATTTTCGTAGACAAAACTATTTTCGATCTGAAATTTAAATTATCATAACATTCTTGATTTAAGATTTAGAACGTCAGAAATAGGAAGGACTGTCTTCTGGACTGAATGTCTAGCAAACTTTCATATAGGTTTCGCCCTTGTTTCAGCCACACCGTGCCAAGGCGTTAGTACTTTGTATTATCATATCCCTTAAAAGCCGCGATAGCTCAGTGGGGAGACCAACAGACTGCAATGCAGAGGATCTCGGGTTCCAACCCACGTCGCGCACCCTCTAACTTTCGGAAGTTATATGACTTTCGAAATTATGTGCGTATTTATTGACAATTATCGCCTGCTCTGTGCCTCGGAGAGCACGTTAAGCCGTCGCTCCCGGCTGCCATGAACATCTATGGCAGTCGTTATTGGGGAAGTCGACACAAAAGATCCCACTGGGTCGACGTGTCGCCGGTCTGTACTGACTGGCTCCCACATAAGATAAGATCATATCCCAGATTATCTAGACCTTCAATCAAAGCCACGGGCTATGTGACAAAAGCTTCAGCTCTATGCCTCAAGGGTATCCAATTCGTGACTGGATATTCGAATTCATTGTCTCCAAGAAACGTGACTTAGGAATCTCAAGTGGCCTACAGCGAGCATCGGATATCTCATTCAGAAGTAGGTAACGTTATTGTGACCAGTATCTACCTGGAATTTCAATGAGACGAATGTGTTGATAGAATTCGAGGAACTGAAACCCGACAGCCTGTGTTTAACATTGGACTGCGACATTAATTCTGTGACATAAGTTTATGATTACGTTCGACTGCAAAGATTGTATAGTGATATGAAGTCGATAATAATGGCATTAAACGCTATAAACACAGTCGATTCTCGTTCTTGTAGTTAAACTCTATTTCTAGTATCGATAAAAACATATATTTATTGTATTCATCATACAATTTCAGTCAATGATTTGTTAGATTTTGTGTTCAGTAGACCTTTTTATTAGCAGAGCTGATAGAAAGGCTAGATTTTATGGATTTACATCTAATTTGTAATAACTAAAATAAAATTATTTATGAAAATCTATTTCTTTAATTTAAGTCTATTGAAAGTATTTTAATCTATAGGCCACGCACGGTGTAAATATTTATTACTAACTTTTGCTCGCATTTGACTCGGGAACAGTAATTTTCTAGATAAAAAGTACCGTATATCCTTTTCGATACCTCTGATAACATGTATGCAATCTATCATCAATAAATTTACAAAACTTTAGGTGTGATAGCATGAAAATCAAACAAACTCACATTCGCATTTATAATATTAGTTAGTATTTTTATTTATTTTTATTATTTACCCCATGATGACGTTACGAACGAAACTGTGAACAAAAATTAATTTTACATAGAATTGTAGGTAAAGGAATGTCCTATTTTGTGTTTTAAGGTCATGTTTATTCGTACATATGTATGTTGATTCTCTATTGTGGTATATGATAACGTTCACCACTGTCGGTGGATACGGGTCGAATCGATACAACCGTCTTTCGCAAGACTGATTCTTGATTTTGCCTAAAACTGTCTTTGTGATATAGTTCGCGACAGAATGTAAATGAATATGAATCGTGGCAATGATATTATATACTAGATCATATATTATATTATTTTCTTAGTAATGGAGGTCGAACATCTGGTACCCAGACTATTTGTTATTAACCCTTGACTGTAGTCGTGGGTCCATGGGACGTACGTTAAATTTTTGAATGTCTCTAAAAACTGTTGCAGTTGCTGCAGCCTCCTCCGCTTCTCAATACCTTCCTGTAGTAAGCCTAAGTATGCATAGTAGGACATACTGAGTTCATTGAACCCACCACTAGACATAGATACGTATTCATTTGTTTTTGTTATTTCTCCTTGTATTTCGTATTATTGGTGGTAAATTGAAGCAGGCGCTCTAAAACCTTAAAAAATAATTGGAAAAGAGCCTGCACTGATTTTGCGTATGCCTCATTTATGAAAGAGATGCTACAGCCAACGACGACATATTCAAATCAGGTCAGGTTTTAAAAATACTACTGGCATTAGTAACGTTCCTTTAATACTGGATAGGAATAAAAGAAAATGATGCTCATTACGTCCGCCTAAAAAGAGAGCAAAGACTGCACTCTTACGCACTAATTACAAGATGCTTATTTGACTTGCTCTAAACAATTATAGAATTCGTGCCAAGATATTCGCTCGCTTCGACCATTGTCGACATTGTTTTGAGATGTATTTTATTTTGTTGTTATATAATTTTAACTAGCACATTCCAAACTTTAAAATAAAATATCTATGTTACGGTTACCGACGCCTCCATATTTTTAAGAAAATCCTCTTTTGAGACTAGTAAAAAAATACTATTTCATTACTATCAATTATAAATAGAAATGTAAGCGTTTTAGTTTGCGCGATATTAACTTTTTGAATGTTTGATTTTAAGGAGTAACATTAGAAAGAAAAACATTCTGTATCTTTATATTTCTGAAATTAATTTAACATGGGTGGGACCAGAGAACCTTCAACTATAGAAACGTTACAATTTTTCGCCACTACAGTTAAGGGTTAGTTACAGCATTTGTATTGATAATAAAATTTAAACTGATAGTTTAATTAGTAGCGCAATAGATACGAAAAGAGATACCTCTAATAAAAAGTTATGCAAACAATGCTATTGAACCTATGTATTGGTCAAAACTGAAAAGGGCAATTGGCACACTTTTCTGGCAAGCCATTAGGGACATTGTTGAATTTTTTAACATAAAACATATTATATTTCCTGTAACATTGAATCAAAATTAGGTATATCCTGGAGAAGTAAATACTCCAGACCCGTGTCTGGTTAAGGATAATAATAATAATAATCAATTTTATGAAATATTGTAAAAGTAGTAAATCGTAATTGATTAAAAGAGTCAAAAGACTGCACCTGACACAGCGATAGTGAATACGTCTGACAAGTTCTATCGAGCTTGATATTCGGGTTGGTTTAAATGTATTTGAGCTCTCCTGTCCAGAAATTCTTCATCCGTAGCAGCACTGCGACTTTGCCTGATAGACAACAAAGCATGCAATGTTCATTGACGCCAGTTGCACACACTGCTGCGCCTCTGGTTTATATTATAGCTGTATCAAAATACAGATCACTTATAGTTTTATATATCATGTACAAATTGGTATTCATACAAGCTGATGACCTATTCTAATGCCCAACTATCCGAATTCACACTAGTGTAAGCATTTACATAGTCACAGTACAAATCGCTTCACGTGCCAATTGTAGATTTTTCAATGGATCCCTTTGATTATTACTTTACAAGTCAGTAGTCGGCTCGTCGTTGCGACCGCAGGCACGTATTGCTCTGAATTCCTAGCATGATTATGCAGACGCGGTTGATTGTAAATTCATTGCCTGTCTATATTTTTTATTTCTTTGTTTAAGAAGATAACTCCTTCGTTAAGGATCAAGCTCTGTAATGTAATAAACTTTACAAACATGCAATCAACCAGTAAACAATAACCGAGAGTTAGAAACATTATTTGTGAATTGAACATTTCCAATAGCCAAGTGGTCACACATTTGTGACTTTTCGTAGTTATATGCATTTTAGGTAGTTAATTATCGCTTGCTTTAACGGTGAATGCAAACATCGTATGGAAACCTGCATGTCTGAGAGAGTTCATCATAATCTACACGAAGATTCTGCCAGCCCGCATTATCCAATATAGTGAATGGCTTAATCCATCTTACGCTGAGAAGTGGTGGTGCGATACTGTTGGGTATGCTTGGTAGGGTCATAAAGGCTACATATTATATTTCTTATTTAGTTTACCAATACAATTTTAGATTTCGTACAAAAATTCTCTCGCCAAACTTTTACGTCTGAGGGCGAAATACGCGATTTTTTTTTAAACCTTACACTGTCATTCATCATAATCAACGATTTACTTGTATTAACTAAACTATGTAATAGGTATTATAAACAACATACTATAGTTTGAAAAAAAAGAAAACAAAAGAGAAACAAGGTATTTCGTAGCAATTATTTCTTAATGACAAGCAGATATTGTTTGTATGTCACCAAGGAACAAGTCCTTCAGCTTTGATTTTAACATACCTTTGCTACATTTCGGAAATTTTCTTAATAGTTCTACTTTATTAAATATATTAGGCACAACAAATTCATACATACATAAATTCAGAGTTTTACGTCTATATTCTATTACTTTATGTTCGGGTATATACCTGAAGGCAAAGGTCACCCACTTTTCAAAAGCTATGGTTTTAAGGACCCACGTAATAGTGATCCTATCCGCCTATCGGGCAAAACTTCAGGTGCCGTGGTGCTACGGAGAATATATGCCAGAAAAATTCAATATCTTTTTGATGGCTCAATCAGGGATTCGAATCCAAGAGTGCTGTGCCACCAAGGCAGTCGAAAATAATAATAATAATTTTATTTATTTTTCTCTCACACAGAAATAGTTTACAAAAGATCAGTCCTAAATCTATGAGTAGTCATAAAAGTAAAGATGTGAATTGAATCTGTATGAGAGACTGGTATCTATACTAGGTAGACCTGTGTTGATTACCAGCCTCTCCGGACTCCAGATAAGTGGGTTGTACCACCGTCATAAGGAAAAAGAAGTGCAAGCATGCTAACATGTTTTTTCGAAATTAAGTTTTCATCTATTTGGAATCAGTAAAAAAGAAAATCTGCCAGTAAACGTATAAAAATAAATATTGTCAGATGCGTCTTTTCTCCTTATGACGACAGAATAGATAAGTTATAAACAATGAAAGGAAACTGACTTTTTTGCAGCGATGAACATATATCTCCAATTCAATCTTTGCATTTCTGTGCGACAGTTGTACAGAACGTGACGAGTTTGTTTATTTAGGTCGCCACGCCATTTCGGGACAATATTTGAGAATTATAAAGCCAGAAGTGAGTAAAATGTCAAAATGTTTGTCAGAAAATAATAATATCAACCTAACTGTGCAATATTTAAGAAAATAACTGGTTGCGTCTTAGTATTATGCATTTTTGTTCTATTGGTGTTATTAAGTTTACTTTTCTTAGATGATCCTGGATTAGGTGATAAAAATATGAATCCTACATATTATTTAATTATCTATGTGAATGATAAGGATACCAGTTTCAGTACAATGCAAATATGATAGCACACGCATAGTGCGGCAGCTAAGCTATGCGTGAGTTTGAATCCCACGCGACACAATTATTCGTGAGAACCTCTAAAGATTTTCCTTAGTCGATTTTTTAGTCTGTTGTTGTGTATCTATTTCGTTATCATGTTTTTTTCACAGCAGGCATTGTGTATTTTCACTATGTAAATAATATAATATTCTATTGTTTTTCATTACCTTCAAAGATAATAAACTATTTATCATAAAAAGCAAATCGACAATCGCATAGCGTTATGTCGACTATGTTGTTAGCAATTTAATGGTCATAAGACGCTGTCATATGTCTGTGGCGAACAGCTAACATCTTATAAAAATATTTACACTGTTGAGCGTCTAAGGCAGGTAAACTTGCAGTTAAACTAATTTTAAAATCGTTCGGTAGCACTAAAAGCCTGTCAAACGCATTAGCCCCACCGCTGACAAGAAAGTGACTGGCTATCGACTATTTTCTCGTTCAGGAAACGTAGTATAAAGAAACGACGACCAGCGATTGACAAGTGGGAGACCATTGGACAGTTACGCAGAAGTTTTGACTTTTCGAAGGTACATGCATTGTATTTGATACCTAGTTAATTATCGCTCGCTTTAACGAGAAAGGAAAACATCAAGGAAACTTGCATGTCCAAGAGTTCACCATAAAGTTTACTAAGATGTGTGTACTCTACCAATCAATTACCGCACTGGGTCAGCGTGGTGGTCTATGGTCTACATGATCTCAAACTGAGAAGAAGCCCATGTCCAACAGTGGGGTAATTTATTTACAGGACTGATATTTATATATTAAGATATGATAAATTATTTATTATAAAGACTAAGATTATTTATATATTTATACGTGAAAGGCAAATTTTGTATGCGCGCACGAGGAGACCACGCTAGATATCAATTGTTTTGTTTACCAGCACAATAACTACATACTCGCTTCGGATAGCTCGCGAACCTCAATAACCTCAACCTAGTCGCACAAAGCAAAGGTGGCAGTCAATATCACATGTCAGACCAATAATTGGATTTTTGTATGGTTTGTATGTCCTTCAGCTGTAGGCTCTTTCAGATAGACCTGCAAAAAACAGAACACGTTTTTTTATTTTAATTGATGTCGTGGGGAAATAAAAATGAACCAGCGACCAGATCCGAAACAATTTTTTATGGGTCATAGTAATTTAATCCTGTATGAGGATGAAATCCACAATAGCTTTAAAATTTTCTTGCTGACTTTTTAACATCGACTTATTACTTTAGCAGTGAGGCATGCACACAAAAAGAAAGTACGGATTGTGGTTTTAGTGACTGCATCGCCACTGCTACTACCCTTCGAACCTACTACACTCGTAGGTTCGATTCCCACAAGTGACAAAACATTGTGTGATCTACAAATAGTTATTCCAAGTCTGGGTGTTATTTGTTCGTTGTTTGAATGTTGTAAGGTCGCCTGCGACACATAGAAAGGCATAGACCAAGAGCGGCCTTAAAAAATAAATTTCTGACGCACCGACAGTAGCGGGGTAACCACTAAAACAACTAGTCTATCCGAATCTTTATATAAAACAATAAAATGATCATAATATTATAAGAGAAGAATTTATTACTGCAATATAGCATCGTATTTATACCCATAACAAAAAATATGTATTTTAGGCTCACGTAAAATATACCTGTTTTATTGAAATAAAATTTTCCAAGTTCGTGAGTTAGCTACATTTTTATCGAAATTCTATAGAGAAAATATATTCGATCGTTATAAAACTATTCATCCATGAATTGGTTGAAGTTTTATAGCTTCAGAACCATGATATTTGATTTAAATTTACAACGGGCACTAAAATTGGGGATATAAAACGATATTATGTTGAATAAACAACCCGCTTATTTCGAATTCAGGAAACTTGAAAAGGAATTCCGAGAATTCAGAACAGGGTTTATTATTTTGTTCACTGGAAATTTGTTAAACCGCAGAAATTTTATTAATACAGGAACAATTTTGTCTCTTTGTCTTTTATTATATCAGCCCTATTTATTGTAATTAATTGTCCTTCTGCTAGGGACGGGCCTCTTTTTAGTGTGAGAAGGGTTAGACTACAGTCCACCAGGTCTTCCACGAGGGTATATTAGACTCACTAGGTTCCGGTTGAGTCTTCTATTCCTTCTCCGTTGCCCTTATCTCATGAAGACGGATACGAAAAGGCATACCCGCAGGTCATAAAAAAATATTTGGGTGCTAGCGGTTTACTAGGCAATATGCTCTCTGCTTATTATTTTATAGTAAGATAATAATAATAATAATGTCCTCCAGACCGAATTTCGGTCACGGAGGCCAGTCTTAACGGAGACTGGCCATCTGCGCAGGAGATATTATAGTACACAAGTGTGTGCGCAAATACAATTGCACTCTCTGTTCCTTAACTCTCATGATCCGATGGGACGGTAATCCGACACGACCGGAGAGAGATCAGGCGTAGGACCAACGGCTTTACGTGCTTGCCGAGGCACGGGGATGTCATACACTGCCAAATTCATAACTCCGGGCTGCTATTCAGATTTCTTAACAGCAAAACCCAATAACTTTTTCTTGGCCCGACCCGGGATTCGAACCCGAAACCTCATGCACAACAGTCGCATTTACTACCGCTGCGCCAGGGAGGCAGTTTATAGTAAGATAATAAGTGCTGGTACAGAAGCTCAATTCTTTTTACCCTAAGGCAAGCTGCAATAATTAACTACATAATTACATTATTATTACCTACATAAATAATAAAATACGTCGGTCAAATTGCACTTAATTGCCGTGCGTTACAGTTATTGCGACTCGCCTAGTGATAAATGGATATGGGATGTTTGTTAGGTCAGCAATCAAGCAAGCACTTTCAACGTTTTAGGAACACAAAGATACGCTAACGAGAAGTAGCAAACTTGCTTTAATTTTTGAATGCTATTTCAACATTAAGAGCTTTGGAAAACTTTTAAGGGTGCCTAAAGAAACCTTGGTAGCCTTCAAAAAATATTATTATATAGAGAGCTCATTTACGATGTTTGATTCATGAAGAAAGAGCTATAGTTGACGAGCTCCTTAGTCAATTATGTAGTGACAAAATGAGCTAACTCACCTGAAGAAATGCCACTTGTACGTAAGAAAAACATCGAAAAAATATTATTATAAAAACAAAAAAACCCGACTGCTTAAAAGTAATGAACTGAAAAGAGAAATACAAGTATCACAATATCTATATAAAATTCGACTGACTAATGCATTGTTTTGTAAGCTTACTTTATCAAATAATGAAATAACTAAAAAAATATGAGGCTGCCTAATGGGAAGTCGATGCGCACTCGACGCTAGCGCTGTCGAAGTAAATATAAGGGAGAGCACCCGTTCCTGGCAGACCAGCTGTGATCTTATTGGAACATTTAGTTCTACTGTGGCCTTCAGGGAAGCCAGTATCGCCAACAAAACTAGCCGATATTCAATCCATATTACATCTCATATCACAAGATGCACAGAGTTTTTATAATGGTCTCATCTGTGATGATGCAATAAAAGACGACATAGATGGAATAGACACGGTAGATTTTAAATCTAATTTAATGATAACGTTGAATAAACGCTCTATATTTTTTTGACAATTATGTAACAAACAAACGTTTATTACATACACATATTTAAATGAGTAATTTATCAATAAATTTAAATAAAATAAATAGTAAATTTACTTCATCTAACAGAGCTGCACATGTTTTTGTAAATCCTTTGATATCTCAGAAGTGTGTGTTTGTTGGGTGGTTCCTTTTTGCATAAATACGAACATATGATATATATATATGTATATATATATTTTGAAAGGTTCTTTTCACGATCTTTCATTTGATACCCATATTGCTAAGGTAAGGCAAAAAACAAACTTCCACCCCCTTTTTTCTTCATTTGCGCCATTTTGTAAATTTATATAGCCTATGTCACTACCACAATTCTGATGAATTCAACGACACTTCATATGTCAAAAACCGTCCAGCCGTTTGGGCTGTACGGCGTGCCAAAGAAATGGACATACATAACCACATACATACATATATACGCTTGAAAAACCTTACCCTCCTTCTGGCGCAGTCGGGTAATAACACCACTTAATATTATAACTACGTTTTAATCCATGAGTAAGAATTCAGGCGGCTCATGTCTTCACACATCTATCAGAAATGATATTTTGACATGTCATCTCTACTCATCCTTTTACCCAGGTCACCAGCGCGTGAGTGATATACCTGATCTAATAAATGATCCCAGAACTGCTAACCCTCAGGTGAACCGTGTTATTGTTGCCCACCTTGGGAATAAAATTTGCTTACGATTGATCCTTAAGTTTTATTGGTAAGGTTTCCTTCATAACAGGTTAATACCTTACTTACTAGTTACGAAAAAATCTTAGTGTATATAAAGGCCCCTGTTTATTAGTTACGTCATGTAATGTTTATTTGTGTCGTGGGTTAAAAACAGGCAAAAAAACAACATTAACCTTTGTATAAGCCCAGCTAAAATTTTGTTATATAATAGCGATTAAAGCGTAGAACATGTATATAAACTTCAATATGATACTAAGTAAATCATAAAAGTCGCCGGTTGAATATAGTCTCCAAATTGCGGGTATTCAATTATTGGAGCGAAAATAGCATTTTATTTTAAATGTACAATGGAATTCGGTTTTTGTGTATCTGTATTTTATAAACTCAGTTATATAGAATATAGAGCAGCGAGAACAACAGACTGCAATGCAGAGCGTCTCGGGTTCGAACCCACGTCGCGCTCCTCTGACTTTCGAAAGATATATGACTTGTCTATAACTGGTCCCGGAAGGTGCTCTCGGGCGCTGGAAGGTACAGCGGCTTCTCTAATATAACCTAACGGTTGGTGTAGGGGAACGCTATATCATAAACTGGGATAGTCGTAGAGAAAGGGGATGGCCCCCACAGAAGATAAGATAAGATATATAGAATATTGGCATATAATATGTTTTTTTTTACATAAAATGTATCAGTATGATATGTTCAAAATAAGTACATCGTAATTGAATTTTCACGATAATAGAAACCAAACAATAATTGCCATTCCTCAATATAGTTTCTTTTTTACTATTTAGGATACTTTTCAGACTTCAAGGTCACAGGGCATCTGATATAATTACTGATGTAATCGATAATAATTGGTGATTTTCTGGCGTTGAATCTAAATTCACATTGTGGACTTATACTTACGAGGGTGCGTTTTTAAGTTCGCGGAATGGAGGGTATGGAAGGTGGTGGGGGTGCTTGTTTAGTCACTAACGTGTTTAGCAACTAATAATTAGTATATATACCGAGTATTATCATAATGAGGTCATTAGTCTTTGAACTATCGTCCCTCAAGCAACTCAATCTGGAAGAAATTGTGAAGTATGGAGAAAATCGAGTTCCGCGCCGTTATAAAGTTCCTTACCAAGCAAGGAAAAAATGTTCAAACCATTTTGGAAGAGATGTCATCTGTATACGAGGACTCTTGTCCAGGAAAAACCATGGTATACAAGTGGCACAACCTCTTTAAGCAAGGCAGGGAATCAATTGAAGACGATTCCCGGCCTGGGCGGTCTGTTGAGGTCACCACTCCAGATCTTATCGAAAAAATCGAAAAATTAATATTGGAGGATGCACGTTTGAAGAAAAAACAAATCGCAGAGATGGTTGGAGTATCTGAAACGACCATTTTCAAGGTTCTCCATGATCATCTCGGCATGACAAAAGTCAGTGCAAGATGGGTGCCTAGAATGCTCACACCGCCTCAAAAACAGAAGCGCGTCGAGTGTTCGCGTGCGTTTTTGAGCCAGTGTAATGAAGACAAGGATGGTTTTTTGGAGCGAATTGTTACTGGGGATGAAACTTGGGTTCATCACTATGAACCTGAGTCTAAACAAGATTCCATGCAGTGGCATAAAAAGGGTACACCACCGCCTAAGAAATTCAAGGTGTCGCAATCGGCGGGAAAGCTCATGGCGACAGTTTTTTGGGACACAGAAGGAATTTTGTTGGTTGATTACAAAGAAAAAGGTGTTTCCATAACCGGAGAACACTACGCTTCAATTTTAGAGCAGTTAAAAGAGGCAATCAGAGAAAAAAGAAGAGGAAAATTGACCAAAGGTGTCCTGCTCTTGCACGACAATGCTCCTGTTCACAAGAGTCGAGTTGCGTTGGCTGCTTTGCACAAGGTGGGCTTCGATATCATTGATCACCCACCTTATAGCCCAGACTTGGCTCCCAGCGACTATTATCTCTTTCCAAATCTGAAAAAAGAGCTTCGAGGAAAGAAATTTTCAACCGATGAAGAAGTGAAGGATGCAGTTTCGGCGTATTTTTCAGAGAAAGACAAAACATTTTTTTATGAAGGTATTCATAAGTTAATTCATAGATCTGAGAAATGTATTAGGGTTTCAGGTGAATATATTGAAAAGGAAAAATAATTTTGTAATATTATTTCATCCCCTTCTATTCCATTCCGCGAACTTAAAAACGCACCCTCGTAAGAATAATATGAGTGTTATATTTGTACAGTACCTTACTAGCGAATAAGCATGAACATTTACTAAACATTTCAGTTTTTACGCTTATTAACACATAAAAAGTAAACCCAGATTTGAACTAAAGGTCTCGGATTTGATTTGGATCTGACGGTCAGGTGACGTGGTATTGGAATTCCTATCAACAAATTCTTAGCAGAAGCAAAGTCCGAAACTGTGACAGCTAGGCGACAATAGCAGTAAGCTTGTCCACTATTATGTTGTATTTACCAAAAATCATTACCAGAATGCGCAGTCCATGCAGTCAACCAATTAACAATTGACAATTAACAAAACAGTGCTGCTACAATACGATTACAAGAACCTACTTCGTGGTGACTCCATGAGATAAACCTACCAATGAAGCCACTATACTACACGATAACACAGCTCTATATCCAGGCATATTTTCCAATTTTCTCCGAGGAGTTCAATATGTCAGAAAAATATTCTTTCAACTCGTAGATGTCTCTTCAGATATTTTAAAAGCATTTGCTTATTCGACGCGAGGCTTTTAGATAAGCACTCTGTAAGCCTGTTTTCCGTTTTCTGTGAATCCGTAAGAGACTTTCCGTTTGTGTTTTGCTAAAAATTTTCTTTTTAACACTACGTATGAATTGTAAAATACTGGAATTATAATTGAATGGCAATTTAACAGAGTGGCCGTGAGTTTCTTTTAGGTTCAGGCAAAGGATAAAGCCTTTTTTTAATGGAGATTGCCATTTACGCTACTATATCTGGGGGAAGAAGGGTGTGGGCAGAGTATATCGGGCTCGCCCGGGGTAAGATGAAAAGTCCGGAGTACTAGTAACTGAATCTACACAATGTGCCCACTTGTTGCCTTGTAGGGTGGGTGGATCGTTGGAACTAGAAATACTTCAGCGACCAAAGCGTGGTGTCTATCTCAACCCTTAACCTAACCTAAATATAAATTCAGTAACTTCACTAAACTCACTTATTCATAAACTTTGACGTTCATAGGTGTTACTTTGTGACCTAAATGAAAAAAATAGTTATGACTTGACAAATTTCTAGACATTTTGGACTGTTCGATTATTAAAGCTATAGATACGTCGAGTGAATTTAAGAAACCAGTATTTATATATATATTGTAAAGAGCGGTGGTGGTGTAAATATTTTGCACCATATCTTTCTATAGGTGCTTATCCCGAACTTCAATTCGAAATGTAGGTGTAATACACCTCTTCTTATCTCTTCGCGAATATAGACGTGCAACTATATAATTATGTTTGTATATACTATGCTACTTTTTACTGTAGCCACATTCTAACCTTAAACGCTTTCTATTATTAATTGTACAGAATATGTCGATTGAAATATGTATAAAAAGATAGGAATTGATCAAATCAAAATTTAGCATACACATTGTTAGGGAAACAGAAAAGAAGATAGGGCATCTTAAATCCAGAGAAAGTATTGTAACTAACATAGTCTAGACTACATTTAAGCCAGCGAAGCCGCAGGTAAAATCTAGTATTAGATAGATATATACAAACCCTCCAGCAGAAAAGTTTATTTAATCCAACAATCTGAAGCGGTCGTTCACCTTGACATCTAAATAAGCGTTCTCATTCATTTCTTTAATGGAGGCCACTTGTATTCATTCCGTCTTAACGAGTGTAAGACAAGTGACATCTATGCAATGGCTTGCTGTCAGATATAGCGCGAATTATTATTCTGGAGCGGCAACAGTTTTTATGTTTAGATGACATATCCTCTGAAACGTCCATGACGCCTAGAGTAGAGTCATGGACGTTTCGTTCGTTGCGCATCCGTGACCCTTACGGGGGAGTCAAAAATCGTTGGTATTTTTTTCGCGACCAATCACAATGAGTTTTCTAGACTCCCCCGTAGGGGGTCACGGACGCGCAACGGTAGCGTTTTTTTTTATGGGTCATGGTACATTCCAAAGAATATTTTTGGTTAGTTTTAGAAATAAATAGACCATCTAAAGTATACTTAGTTTGTAAAAACTAAGCTGCGCATGGTGTTAAACGAATTTGACATACCAAAAAAAATTACTATATTTCTGAACTGTAAGTATACACGGCTGACATAGTGTTCAAGTAGTCGCCTTGCCTGCGAGCATTGTCCGTTCGTTCCCACACAAGTCAAAATTTGTGTGATTCACGAAAACTTGTTAGAATTTTTGCAAAGATCCCCGTAGCACAGGCAATAAGAGGAGAGCGCGAAAAGTCATTTTAACAATTATTTACTGCAAGATGTGTATTACAAGATATATAATTTTAAATCAGCATAATTATAATATATCTTCTTTAAAAAAACGTGCTCATAAACACCTCCTTTCCTTGTATTCTCCTTTCCCTTTGCCTTAGTATTTGACTTGGCTTATAAATAGCCGACCGTATAACCCAAACGCAAGGACCTCCTTAAGTCCTAGGTTTAAAGGATCAGCTATTTGTATCTAGTAAACCGAGTCCTAGACTTCAGAAATCGGACGCCAAGTCAACAAACTAACCCTACAAAGAAATATTTTTATGAGTATATACTCATAAAATTATTTCTTCGTAGGGTTAGTTATACAATCCAATCCCAATACAATTTTATCAATCTAGAATAGGATTGTCGATCACTTTACTTTTATGGTTTACCTACATAAAATAATTTGATACTAGCCCTCACCCGCGATTTTGTCTACGACATTTGGTTCACGCGTAAAATGCGTTACGTACATTTATAAAGAACGTAACTTAGATTTTCAGTTAAATTCTAATTCATTAATACGTGACAACTTATATACAGAGTGTCCGGTAATTAATGGATAACCTTGAAATGTCTTATAGTAGAACTGAAGGCGGTTCAGAAAAAAAAAAATTAAAAGAAATATATTTAAAAGTGCAAGCTATATAAGCATAGCATACTTTTGACTGTCTATCTATTAGCATAATTCGTGTTCAATAATAAAACAACAAAATACCGATGGATTTCATTCATTTATGGTCGTAGTATACAAGAAAGTTATACATAGTAATTAAAAAAAAGCACATATCTCAGGTAGTAGTTAAGATAGATTTTTTTCATATTTTTTCTAAACGGCCATCAGTTCCACTATAAGACATTTCCAGGTTATCCATTAATTACCGGACACCCTGTATAATGGAACTACTTTATCCGTATTATATCGTGGTTTATTTGAACAACACCAATATTAGACAATTATAAAACTATTTAAATTGACACTTTTACCGTCGTTTCGGTTCCTCTTCAGCAACCATGGCTAGTGGTGGATTATATAGCACATAGCGTCATAACGTAGCACGCTATATTTACTAAACGCATAGCGCGTGCTACATCGTTTCAATCTCGGCGCTAATAGCGTAACGCTATACATGCCTAGTCTGTCATGCATAGCGTGGTAAAACGACTGCGCGCTGCGCGATGACACGCCAGCGCGAGCGGCGAGCGACGTCTAGCTAGATAGTAGATTCGCTAGTCAGTCGCTGGTCGCTGCGTGCACACTCGCTGTATGACGTATTATCGTTGTTTACGTTACTGTGCTATTCCGGCCGGCTCATATGCGAGTTACGTATTAATGAACTTTTAAATCGCCTATAATTGCTTTATTATTATAGAACCTATCATTATTATTATTCAGTAGTCACAGTCAATAAATTATAGACAGTCCTAAGCCTCAAAAGTATGAAGGAGAGTTCATTGAATTTATTTTGCCTATTACTTATTAGATTATATATTTTTACAAAACACGCTTCACAGTGGAAGTAGCGCATTTCAAGGTTATGTTCTCAACGGCTCCACGCTACCAAATTCTGTGACGCTACTAACGTACCCGCACAGCGCGCTATAACATAGCGTATAAAATAGCGCGCTAGAAAAATATAGTTTCTAGTCCGTAGCGTGCTATCTTAATATAGCGGATTTGAACACTACTAACCGTGGCCACGGGGTAAAAAAAAATCTTAATATCTGTTAGCCACCGAAGCGTCAACGGTCTATTTGAGGGTAAGCGGTTACGGCCGCTCGGGCACAGCTATAATTTTCACAGAAATAAAACATTACAGGCGTAATGAAATCCTTGATGTAAATTTAGGACATAGTGAATCTATGTGCCAAGTTTCATCTAAATCCGTTCAGCGGCTTATTCGTGACTGAGTAACAAACATCTTCACAAAGTAAGCTTAGCGAACTTAACTTAAGCAAGGGGACTGCTATGCTTTACATCGCTTAGTAAGTCACTGACTATACATTATAGTTCATGTTATCAGCTTTAATGAACATCAATTTGTTGCTGAGAATAAACACTTATGCTATTATAATACTGAAACAAAACTGTATCATAATCACATAGATATATAGATTTTGTGTAATATCTGTATATTCCTAGGGAACAATACTCCTTTTCTGATCCCCTGAAAACGTGTATGCGTAATTTTATGATGATCGGTCGACTAGTTAAGGCGTAAAAACGTAACAAACAAACTTAGATTCACATTTATAATGTTAGTTAGGATTAATTTGTATTTATTTAAAACTTGATGCAAAATAAAACATCGGCGGACTTAATGCCACATAAATTATCTACCAGTCAACCATTGGGTGATGCAGAGATAAAAAGTAGTTACATATTATCATAAGATATGATTTTACCCAGGCGCGCCGGGGTAAAATCCAAAATCCTTAAACGCCACGGATGCGCGTCCCGCGGCCTTTCGCGGGCAAACCCGCAGACAAAAACTAGCAGTTTTTTTTTTCTTTGTTTATCTTGCAATCGCTTATAAAACTTTAGCAGATATTTTGTACGGATATTGACTGGTGAGGTTCATTCTTCCAGTGAAGCTGAGAACTACTTGGCTTTAGTCAGTCCCATATGTGATGGCGTTTGAGTCTTTTATGGTTGTTGGTCCACTTAGGGCTACGGCTAATGTGTTGGTATGTGAGTTTATTCGAAATTTGAAAGTTTGCAGTCTGTGTTCTACTTCCTTTTTTATGGTTCTCATTTGTAGGTGCTCATGCAATTCAGATGTCTTTATAAACCAAGGAGCATTTGATATAATTCTGAGAGCTTTATTTTGGAATCTCTGAAGAATTTCGAAATATGAGTTCTTTCAAAAACTAGTAGTTGCATAAAATATAATTTTTTTTGACACAATATTTATGTCAACTTTTACCCGTCGCAAGTAGGATGTAGAAACTTTCCATTGTACTGTGGATAGAGATTGTGAGTGCCCAGTCCTCATCCATCACTGTCGTTGAGTCCACTGTTGGTGTGTTGCTTGAGACAATATTTTCACGTCATTGATGGCGATGGCGTAGTGGTTAGTGTAACCGACTGCCACGCCTGAGGTCGCGGGTTCGATTCCCGCACAAGACAAATATTTGTGTGCATGAACATGGATGTTTGTCTTGGTCTGGGTGATTCTACGGGTAACATGTAAGTATTTAAAAAAAATTATATATGTATGTTTATCCATTGTCTAGTATCCATAGTACAAGCTCTGCTTAGTTTGGGCTAGATGGTGTTGTGTGTATGTGGTAGAATATTATATTATATTATAATGTAGTAGATTTACTGGTCACCACTACTGCTTGTGTTAGGTTTGATGTCCATACAGAATAAAAAAATGTGTGATTCACGTATAGTTTGGTATTGTTTGGTGTTTATTCTTTCTATTCTTCGAAGGTTTGTGAAGTCCCCCATGAATTATGAATATTTATAGTGCAGTTAAATCTTGGCAAATAGATAAACTATAATATCAGCCCTGTATTAAACGGTCGCACTGCTGGGCACGAGCCTCTTCTCAGTGTGAGAGAGGTTAGGCCATAGTTCACAACGCCTGCTTAATGCGGGTTGTCAGATTTCACTCACCTTCGAGAACAACATATTATGGAGAACTCTCAAATATACAGGTTAAAGAGAACGATGATTAACTATTTAATATGCATATATAACGTCGAAAAGTTAGAAATACGTGCCTTAGGATAGACCTTTGCGTGGGTTCCCTATCCATTAGCATAAAATTTTAAGACCTAATATAACTTAGCATAATGTTGTTTGGCATAATTATATTTTCGCATAATATAATTACGCATAACAGCTTACGCATAATTTTTTAAGCATAATTTCTCTAACCATAATAATGATTAAGCATAATATTGTAAAGCATAAATTTATTAAGCATAAAGTTCTAAACCATAACTTTTTTAAGCATAATATCCTAAAGCATAAATTGATGATGTGTTGAATGAGTTTCTGTCACGGCTCCGGCGCTGCGGGCCTCCGGCGGCCCCACGCGTGCTAATCGTCGCAGACGGCTTTCGCTCACCACCGCAGCTTCGGCTTGTTGGCCGGCTTCGCCGGCCAGCCTCAGCCGCGGCGGCTCGCTCGCAGCCGCCTGCTCCTCAGCCCGCGGGCCGCCTCGCCCCTACACGCCTACGCGATTTTAAATAACACTCTAGGGGTAGGACAAACAAGACTACGTGAAGTCGGTTTTGAAAATATACACCTAAAATAAATAATTAAGGACTACTATTTCAATCAGTTAACTTCTATCTGAGTTAACTTCTATTATGCTAAAAGTCTTTAGGCCTACTAACGTTATGCTTATAGTCATTAGGCCTACTAACGTTATGGGAATCAAATTTATGCCAAAACAAATTAGTCTTTAACATGATTATGCCAACATAAAATGTATGCCTAAAAAAAGTATGCCAAAGTATTATTATGCCAAAACAAATTGTGCCAAAATCGTTATGCCGAAGTATATTAGGACAAAAAACATTATGCGAAAAGGAGGGATCCCCTTTGCGTGGAGGTAGGCTATTTCTAGGATTAATGCATGGGATACTTTTTACTTAGCCCGGTATGCTTTCCAGTACGTTTTACGTGGTTGAAGACGCGGATAGAAACTAGTAAATTTAAAATTACGCTTAGTGATAAATTAAATATATTTTATTTATAACAAAGGTTTTCTTTTTTTTTTTGACAGTTTGAAGGAAAAATCCATCATGGACATCTGAGAAGGGACACTCAGATAGTGCTGGACTCCTACCAGCTAAAAATCCCAATCTGTAATTTCCAACTTTTTCTCCGTTGAAGACGGAGGCTTAATTTCAAAATTTCTAAATTAAATAACAATGACATCGCATTCATCGTGTGCGTTGTCTTTGTTATATATACTTAAACCATCTTAAATATATATATCTATTATAAGAGGCTTAAACTATTATAAGAGGCACAGAAGTTTATGAGAATTACAGTTAGCGCATTTTCTTTCTATAAATAAAGGTTTTTTTTTTGTACTGTTATATTTTGTTTGTATTTCGCCTTCTACTTTATTATTTTTTTTTGTTTTCTACGTATTTTACATAACACTAGTATAATATATATCCACTATATTTACCGTGTTAGATTTTATATCTAATTTTTATTGCTACTTATTACTATTATACATATATTAACGCAAAATTCTAAAAAAAATTCTTACTTATTTGTTTTTCATAATATCATGTATGGTCTCAACATTTATTGCGGTATCTATTTCAGATGCGAGGTCAAAGCGCTCTCTTCCGAACCTGGGACACTCTGCAATAAGATGCGCGATATATCAAAGGTTCACTGCTACTGACTCTTTTAAGACAAACGTAACAATACTGCTTGCGAATTCGAACTCGAAACCTCACGATGGATGACTACGCCAATGCTCACACACAATTACTTATGAAGTCAAGGCAGTCAAGCTCAATTACTTAACCCAACACCTCCACAAATTATTCTCAAAGATAAGCGTAAACTACCCACCGCTACCTAAACCTGTCTAATATTAAAACGTTTCCGCCATGTCGTAATTCGTACAAAATGGGCTCGGAGCGCGCAACCATTCAGTGTTACCAACGCTTTAATTTCCCCCTCCCTAAATCTGAATTACTTAAAATATATATAAAGGTATGTTATACTAGAAGGTAGGAAATAATATTAAGATATGAGTTTATAGTATAAAAAAGCCAGGGATTGCTTCTTACAGGACTACGATAAACTTGGGTAAACCTGTTATTGCAGTTCAGGTTACATACTTTCATATGTTATTCTTTTTAAGCCATTACTTCTTTAGATTTCTTAAGTTTAGGATTACCAACACGTAAATGACATCCTTGGTATTGCAAACGATTACAGGCTATAGTAACAGCTTACCTTCTTACTAGCTTGATACAAGTAAAAAGTGGCAAGCCACTTGTCCAGAAAATTCATGAACACACGACTACACATCAAGTTAGACATACACACCCCATAGTATACGCATAACTACGCTACATACAAAATAGGGAATTGTCGGAAAGGGAATGTGCATAGTAATGTCGATGTAATGGTAAGAATAGAGCGTCGCGTCCCGTTCAACGTGAATGAGACAAAATAACAAAAATATAACGCACTCTCTCGCACGATTCGTAACGTTCAACTTCTATTAGTTCAAAGTCCAAACAGTCTAGGTTTATGTGTCGCTGTGTGTACATCCTTAATAACTGCAAATTATCCTAACTAATATAATAAATGCGTATATGAGATTATATGTTCGTAACGCTTTCGCGCCGTAACTACTCAACCGGTCATTATGAAATTTCGCATTCACGGGATCAGAAAATGACATAGGGTACCTCTCATTCAGAAAAACATACTGCTATTAACCTAATCTAACCTACATTTACGGCAGCGAAGCCATGCAAAATTTAGTTTATTATTCCATCTAAAATGTTTCCATTTTATTTTCTTCCCAAAATTTAGGGACCACTCTTAAATTGGCTACACTGCTATGTTTAAATTAACAAAATGTTAGCTAACTGTTCAGGAGGGAAACAAAAGTACATGTTTATTCTATGTCAGTGACTTTCTTGAAATTGGATTCTGAAAGATACATGGCCTTACTTTTTGTTGCGTAAAATTGTAGGTAATATGACATATGTAAGCGAGTATTGACTCTGTATTAAACTAACAGTACGTCTATTTAATACTTTTATATCTTTACTTAATTTTTATCGCGGCCTCGCCCGCGAAAATATAGGTAATGTTAGGTTAGATTGGTAACTGTTCTTTTTTCTGGGTGAAAAGTACCCTATGTCCTTTTCTGTGCCCCTGACAATGTGTATGCGAAATTTCATGTTTTTCGGTTGAGTAGTTAACGCGTGAAAACGTAACAAACAAACTCATATTTGCATTCATAATATAAAGTTAGGAAATCAGGATTTTTATCTTCATACGTTACTAATTTCTAGCGGTTATATTAAGCTTTTTTGACAGGATAAAAACTAGTATCCTAACTAATATTATAAATGTGATGTGAGAGTTCATTTATTTCTGAAAGCGTTTCACGCCTTAACTAGGTTAGAACTTAGTAAGGCTGCCTGTCCATTGAAGCGGTGCGAGGCCGCGGAGCGAAGAAACGGAGAAATGTTAAACAATAGGATTGCATAAAATCCCCACTCCGCTCCAGTATAAAATCCTATTGGTTAATATTTCTCCGCTTCTTCGCTCCGCAGCCTCACTCCGCTTCAATAGACAGGCAGGCTTAAGGCGTGAAACGCTTTCAGAGCTTTTAGTGTAAGTTTAGTAACTTACACTTGTAAGTAACAAGGCGTTT
Organism: Catocala nupta; assembly: GCA_963675205.1. NCBI lineage: Eukaryota > Metazoa > Arthropoda > Insecta > Lepidoptera > Erebidae > Catocala > Catocala nupta. The sequence goes on along the minus strand of OY776084.1, from coordinate 6,240,449 downwards.
AAATTTCACACACACTTTGTCAGGGGTACAGAAAAGGATATAGGATACATTTTATTTCTAATTATAATATATCTATATTATAAAGAGTGTCAAAGCTTACTTTTGATAACTAAACCGTAGCTTTATACCAATAAAAAATAACAGACCAACCAATTATTTATTTTACTACATACTAGTCTAGACGAAAACCAGCACCCGCCCTAACAGTCTGGCAGTTGCTGAACTGGATACTTATTACAACCCACACATAAATGTGCGTGTTTTGTCTTTTAAATTAAATAAATTAATAAGAATAATAATATTTTATTTTATTCATCCATAGTTACCATAACCCTTAGCGGTTCATCAAACAACCATCGTCATAGCTCATATATCTTTATATATATAATTCTTCTGTACGTGTGTTGACAGTGAACTCCTCCTAAACGGCTGGACCGATTTCAATGATTTTTTTGTGTGTGTTCAAGTGGATTCGAGGATGGTTTAGATATGGTCCTTTTTTTTTGTATACAGGACTACGTCTGTCGGGACAGCTAGTGTACTTATATATTAGAAACCATACGACGCAATAGTCCTAGCCTTCTGCAGCTAGTGCCGCCGAAGGAGACCCATCCTATTTTAGATTAAAACTCTTGGAGGACCTGTTCACGTTTGACTCATATCTCCGTGTAAGCCTTCCGAAAGGCCTGGTATTTTTGTAATATAATATGTTAAAAAATAAGATAAGACAAATATAATAATATGAGCCCTATATTAAACTGTCCCACTGTTTGCACGGGCCTCTTTTCAGAGTGAAAAGGGTGAGGCCATAGTCCACCACGCTGGCTCAGTGCGGGTTGGCAGACTTCACATATCTTCAAAAATATTACGGAATACTCTCAGTCATGTAGGTTTCCTCACGATGCTTTCATTCACCGTTAAAGCCAACAATAATTAAAATCAAAATCAAAATCAAAATAAATTTATTCAAATTAGGTTACAAGGTAACACTTATGAATGTCAAAGTTACACGTAATTTTCTTTCTGTGAATTTACATTTACTGCCACGTTCAGCAAAGCAAGGGTGTGTAGGGCTCATGAGAAGAACGGGCAAGAAACTCATAGCCACTGTTTTTAATCGCCAAGTGTACAATAATATTTCGTTTACAAATTATAACTGTAAGGTGCTGCAACCATTTCTCCATGAACTACTACTCAACATACTCAAGCATTTGATAAAAATTGATGGTAGCCTCTAAAGCAGCAGTATGGTAAATAGGAGCATCCACTTACATGTACATAAATTAATAATTGATAAATTGCACGCACAGCTCTTTTTTGCAATATAAAAATACTTTGTATATCAGCTGCTTTTCCCCATAATAATATTCCATATGATATAACTCTGTGAAAGTAACTAAAGTAAACTAATCTAGCTGTATCAACGTCAGTTAATCCACGGACTTTTCTAATGGCGTAAGCGGCCGAACTAAGTTTCGCTGAGAGACAAGATATTTGCGCACCCCACTGTAACTTAAGTGTTCAATACGCACATAGCTTCGAAAACTCAGAGCTGTGTGCCTCGGGATCAAATTCAAGACCTCTGCGTGGCAGTGCAAAGGTCTCCCATTAGGCTAGTTAACTAAATTTCAAGTTAGTTGATCAACCACTTGAGCTTTATCTTTTGTTTTCATTGTGCTGGTTCTATTGTATATCTGTCTTAGCAATTAATGTTTCCAAACATTTTTATTTTTTTAAAGAATTCTCCCACACTAGTAATAATTCTTGTATCGCGGGGTACTTAACAAACATTTAAACAACGGACACAAAGAACACTCAGGCTCGGAAAAATTTCTGGATCACACAACTTTTGTCCCGTCTGGGGATCGAACCCGAAGGCGAGCACTTAAACCACTACGCCATCCGTGCATTCGAAACAGGCCGTGTTTCTCTCTTTTAACCAAATTCAGAATGTATCTCTTATCCCTTTATGACTAATTTGTGACTATATAGGTATCGTCGTGAGGTGCCTTACTGAGTAATTAGATACACGATAAGGCACTTCCGTAGCGATTAGATATATCTATTTTAGATTAGGTATTTTCGTATTGGTTTTTACCGCCGATAAATACACCCTGCTTCTATGATGAAAGTAATCTTTATATATAAACTAGATCTTGCCCGCGGCTCCGCTCGCGTAAATGTAGGTTAGGTTACTTACAGTACTTTTTTCTGGATGAAAGGTAATCTATATCCTTTTCTGTTCCCCTAAACGAAATTTTATAAAGATCGTTTGAGTAGTTAAAGCCAGAAAGCGTAACAAACAAACAAACTCTCATTTGCATTTATGATATTAATAAGGATTTTCAGTTTCCGTATGTTTATGATATGACGCCTTTTTTTATGCCTTCCCCATGCATTGACGCCTCCGCGGGGGCGGACGGAGGGTTTATGTCGGATGGAGAGACATTCCGGTAATACTGACTAAACCTTCCACGGTGTTCCTCGACAAAACCGCAATCAGCGGAGCCGCGCGAATCACTTTCGCATGCAGTTGCGACCCCGCCGAGGTTTTGGCCCGCCGTATGAATCGGCAGGCCACTACACGAAAAGACCTACTCTTTAGGCAGTATATTTTAACCCTACTGTCCCCTTGAGGGGGGACGGACACACAATATAGAGGCGCGCGTGGGAACACGCACGCCGCGTCTCGGACCTGGTGCTGATCGGTTGTTGGGCAGGCTCACGAAGCCCACTACCCCCAGTTCATACCTCAGGGTGGTTGGAGGTCATCTCGCGCTCTCCGGCGCCCGGTTATGTTTATAACTTCTAGCGTAAATTCAGCAAATGAGGACTATAAATACTTAATATTGTCTTATGTTTCCGTAAATTTTCACTCAAAAAGTAACACAACAACGGAATCATGTTACTACAAGATGGCATCAAACTTTATATCAAAACAGCACATACATACATAATATATTATAATTAAAGATATTTAAACATGGAAAAATTAAAAATGCAGTGATACTTTTTCAAAACTATTATGATCGTCCTCGATGGCGTAGTGGTTAGTGTAACCGACTGCTACGCCTGAGGTCGCGGGTTCGATTCCCGCACAAGTCAAACATTTGTGTGCATGAACATGGATGTTTGTCTTGGTGTGGGTGTTTCTATGTACGTGTTTACAAAAAAAAATGTATATATGTATGTTTATCTATTGTCTAGTACTCATAGTACAAGCTCTGCTTAGTTTGGGCTAGTTGGTGTTGTGTATATGTGATAGAATATTTAGAATATTTATTTATTAATAGAGTAAATTAAGTCTTTTTTATGTGTTAGTGTTCACAATATAAAACAACATCTAGCTTTTAAAATTTCATTTACTTATTCTGAGTCTGAGTTTAACAAAACAATTAACACTCCAAGTTCAAGTAGAATTTTGTTTCCTACAAACACAATAGAGTAATTAATTAACTAAGTTACAGAAGTATGTTGTCTGTCTGTTTTGCACGTAATTGATATAAATAAATTTTATTCAAACGTCGAATAATAAAGTTCAAAGTTGACAACATTAAAGCTTGTTAAGAGTTCGTCGATCCAATGTTTGCCTAAATTGTCAACTTAGTTTAATTGTTTGGCTCCAAACATCAAAATTATGGATAAAAGTTCTCTTCGCCTGCTTGGGTCAGCAGTCTTTGAAGAAGCTTTTAATTCTTTCATAGATGAGAAGATTCAAAATTTTTGTGAAATTTCAGATCGCCTCCTCGAAATTAATATTCATTCATCTTTTACAATTATTCGATATTGCCTTTTTGTTCCCAAATTTACGCATGCGCTAAGATCATCACAGTTTTGGAAAATTTAGTACCTTTAGAAAAAATTTATAAAATTATTCAAAATACTCTAAAAATATTTTAAATGTGGATTTGAACGACCGAGCTTGGCTACAGGCTTCTCTGCCTGTTCGTCTTGGTGGGCTCGGCGTTCGCAAAATTTCAGATGTTAGTTTACCGGCGTTCCTGTCCTCGGTTCACAGCACGGAAGAATTAAACAAAAAAATGTTAGCACCCACACTGGTTAATTCAGAAGTGCTGTGCAAAACTGACGCTGTGAACGCCTGGAAAATGGCTTGTCCGAATTCTGTTTTGCCAACCAACCTATTCTTCCAGCGGCAGTGGGACGGGCCGCTTAGCAACTCTGTAAGAGAAAAGCTTTTTACTACATCTTCCAATGTTGCTGAGCGTGCTCGATTGCTGGCTGTGGGAGAATGGGAATCTGGTCTTTGGCTCCAGGCGCTTCCATCGTCCAATATAGGTACCATGTTGGACGATACCACTTTCCGCCTCGCCACTTGCCTCCGTTTAGGTGTTTCGTGTGTTTCTCCGCATTGCTGTCACTGTGGAGAAGCTGTCGATAGCCTCGGACACCATGGACTCTCTTGTAGCCGAAGCGCTGGTTGAATTTCTCGCCACGCTAATCTTAATGACATACTACGTCGTGCTCTTGTCACTGCTGGCGTTCCAGCTGGACGGAATGTCATTGTTGCCTTGGAAGATGGGCAGGCCTTTGGTGTGGGACGCAACGTGCGTTGACACCCTTGCGCCATCACATCTTCCAAGCACTGCGGGATGTGCCGGCGCTGCTGCTGCAACTGCGGAAACCCTCAAACGGCGCAAATATAGTAATTTAGTCGGAAATTACATTTTTGCGCCGTTTGGGGTGGAAACCTTAGGTTCATGGGGTCCGAGCGCTCGTATTTTGTACAGGGAGATCGCAAAACGCCTGATCGACGTTTCGCGTGATCAGAAGGCTGGTCTTTTCTTGGCCCAAAGAATCAGCATTGCCATTCAATGTGGCAATGCTGCCAGTCTTCTGGGCACGTTACCAGTTGACAGCGATGCTGAAGAATTCTACGATGCCTAAACTATTTTTGTAAATATTTAGTATTATAATTATTTGTGTTTTTGTAATTATGTTATCTTTTTATATACGTTTGTAAATATAAATAGTTGTATATATGTTGTTCTTTTAAATATAATTAAGGTATTAGTTGCAAAAAAAAAAAACAAAAACGTAAGGTCAATATTTTTTACCTTGATTTTGAGTAGCAATGAACGTCTAGGTAGCTTTAATATTTCTTTTTCGTCATATAAAAGTATCTATCATATTATGACTATATTAAAACAAACGCCATTTACCCACCAGGACCGGTACGTAAATTACGTTCAACACGCAAATCATGTAATATAAGTGTTTTTAGTGAATTTCAGTCGTTGAGGTCTATATAAAAGGTTAGAATTAAAAAATCAAAACTTTATGTCTATAAAATTCAAAACAAGACGTAATAAAACTAACTTGGTATTTATTGATAATTAATAAAAACCTATTTAGGAGTAGAGCTCGTATGAAAAGAATTAGGCAAGGAAAGTGTTACATCCAATCATAAGTGGTATCCATCATAAGAAATATTCTTGTATCTTCAATAAAATTTGTTGAGTTCCTTAACAATTTTATGTGCTATCAGTAGTTGCACTAGTAATCTTCTCTTCTTGGCAATATAGCTAGGTACTCCTTTTTAAAGAGTTGGTGACCAATATAAGACTCTTAGATTGCCAGCGGCTATATAGTACGTTTAAGTATTACTATCAGACAGCCTGACCGTGTGAAAATAAAAGGCTAAAATATAGAGGATGTTATGTTACTGTGAACTACTTATTAATACTAGCCAGTGAAGTTATATAGTATCTTCACCAAAATATAAACCTATATTCGCTAAACTTATTCCATTTACTGATTCGATGCTTTAAGTACGTTTTGGCTACAGTGTAATTAGCCCTGACAAAATGTTATGTATCTAAGACGACCAGGTTGTTTAAAACATTAGACAAGTCAAACAAGAAGTTCCGTTCAAGCGAAAACCACATAAGGGTTTCCAAACTAACGGCCATTATACGTGGTGTTTAATTTAGTGACTTTGACTTTGACTATAATACCCACTGAAATTGCTCATTGCTGTTTGTTCAACGTTTACAATAACCATCCTGCCAAATTGAATGATTGATTAACAATGAAACTACGTTGGTGAATTCCTTTTTATTTTTGGTGTATTCTTCTGATTCCTAACATCAGAAGTGGGATAAAGATTCCTTTGCTCACAAATAATAGAACAGGTCCTGTCGTTTACAAAACGAAATTTTTATCACATATTTTAAGGTCAGGTCTACCTACATGAGGCTGTCATGTAATAGGCACATTTGTGGTAGAAGATCGCGTTTTATCAGCGTCCGTATCATTTGAGACTATTGTCTCACGGTTGAAAGTGTTGGAGGACCGTTAACAGGTAATAGGGACACCAGAAGTACGAGTACTAAAATATCGAGTGCGGCTACTGAGGAGGTGGAAAGAGCGATACAATCTTAAGGTCTGTTAATAATTATATTTTTTTCTTCAAGCGAGCGTTGTGTAGTCCGTTACTTCGAAGAAAAGATAGAAGATGGCCGAACGGTTACACGTGAATTGAGCAGACCTGGGTTAATGTGTCAATGAAAACCGACAGCCACCGCGTGTTCATCGGAAGGATGATCTGGTTTTGAATCTGTGTGGTATGCAAACTTTATGCCTATGCCAACAGTCAATGTGGGATAGGCAAACTGAGCCTATGCCTACAATGTTTGAATTTGTGTGGTCCCTATGCGAAGTATGTGCCTATGCCAACAGTCGTTGTGACGTACACAAACTTTGAGTCTATGCTTACATAGACATGTATTACTGTTTTTATTGTATTCTTTTCGTTAAAAGTTTATGAAGTTTTTACGGCATGCGGGCACAGGTAGCAGAAATTGCTCGATCCCGAGAATTATCCGTTCATACTGAATTAAGGAGGCAGCGACAAGGAGCTTTAAGAGCTGATGAGACACTTTCTTAAAGTCAGAAAAAACTGGAGGACCATAAGACCATAAGAGCGGGGAGAAGCTCTTTCAAACACAATTGTGGTTGGAGGAACAAGCCGAACGCCAGAGAGTCTTGAGAGCTAATGAAACACTCCTTCAAACGCAGATTCGTTTAGATGTACAAGCTGAACGCCACGCAGCTTTAAGAGCAACTGAGATATCTCATCAAACATAACGCCGTTTAAATGAACAAACTCAATCCTAGAAAGATTAGATTATTTTTTTTGTGAGGATTTAGCTCAAAAACTACTCAACCGATTTTAAAAAGTCTTTTTCTATTAGAAAGCTGTATTATCATCAAATAACATAGGTTATATTTTATTTAAAAAGAAGTAATGTTACTAATGTAACCCAACCTAACCTACTTACTAGAATACAAAATATAAAAATGGGTTGAAGAAGTAAAAGTCAATTCTTTAACAGGCGACATAGCGTTCCTTCACAGTTGTAGTCATCATTGCCACGTCCAATGACAATGCTTATAACCTTAACAATATTAAGGTCGTAATGTAAGTTAAGTAAAGTTACAGTACAGTATAGACCATTCAAACTTTTAGAAAACACTACTTTATATGCAGATTCATTATCTTCTATATTTTATTACCTTTGAGCAAAGCGATATTTACATTTAAGTATAAATAATTTTAATTGGGGGTTATGGCGTTATCTGGCAGATGGAATACATTGATGCATACCTCTCCTCGGGACGATGGCGAGGTTATGTCGAGCTCAGCTGGCAAAAGGTGGCGACATCCCGGTCATACCGACTAAACCTACCACGTTGTTCCTCAACATAACCAGAGACGGCGGGGCCGGGCGAATCACTTTCACGTGCCATCGTGACTTCGGCCCGCCATATGAAACGGCATGCCACACAATACTACCAATCCTAATTGGGAGATAAATTTCATCTCTACGGCTTAAGACTACACAATTGAGAGGCGCACGTAGAAACATGCACGCCGCCTCTTGGACCTGCAACTGACTGGGTGGTGGACAGGCCCACAAAACCCACCACCCCTAGGAGCAACCTTATAATGGCTGGAGTTCGTCTTTCCACCCGCGCCCTTCGACACCCGGTTATGCGGTTAGGAAGAGGGTTCAAGTGCTCCCTATCCCGCTCCGCTACCACTTTGATGGAAATTAGTTACTGTGAGGCAGTAATTTCTATTGTTGGAAATCACTTTCGCCTTCAAGAAGGCGACGGCGTTCCACGACCTCACACTCCGGTCCATAGACTGAACTACGGCCGGGAGCGAGAGAACAACCAATCCGAATGCCGCGGTCAACTAACGGCGCTGCAATGTCCAAGCGGGGCAATCCGCCAAAGTGTGCAGCGCTGTGTCCTCAACAACGTCGCGGCAGTCGCCGCAGTGGTGACAACCGGACGTCTCTTGCCGGCATATATCACACAGGAACTCGCCAAAACAACCGTGGCCAGTCAATACCTGTATCAGCCAGAAGGTGAGGGCGCCATGCCGCCTCTCCAGCCACTCCTCAAACACGGGACTCATCATGTTTTGTTTCGGGGCACGCCACGATCGTGCCCCGAAACAAAACATGACATAACATAACTGAACCTAACCTAGTTTTACGCGGGCGAAGCCGCGGGCAAAAGCTAAAAGTAGTATCAATAAAAGTCATTATTTTAATAAAATAAAAATATATTTATTTATAAACATTAAATTTAATGTCGTTTACGGAAGATAAATGAGAACTCGTAGTAACTTCACACAATTTCACGTCCTACTATTACTATGTGTCACTACGATCAATATCATTCATGTTTTATAACTCACCTATCTAAGCGGTAAAGCATTTGCTAATAACAACACAGATACCGCTGCGCCCGCACCGCCTGCCAATCCACGTTCACTACCCTAATGGACCCCAGGCGCCCAGGCTCGGCGAGCGCTCCCGACTGTTTGTGACACTAGTGCACCCACACCCGCCCTTTAGTACTGCGGCAACCCGCGCGCGATATGGTTGCATTATTTATTGTCACGCGAAAATGAGTGGTCAGTATGAAAACTCTAACGCTGAGTACTTGGTTCAGCTGTATGCTGTTGCCAAGTAGGTAGGCCAGAATTGCAAGAGGCCAGATGGTTGTACTCCCAGCTGAAGCATATGAATGTGCTGCGGCTACAAGAGGTTAAAAGTCCTCAAGTTCCGTCCACTCCCCCCATCTTGACTGCAACTCAGCGCCTTCTCGACCATGGACAATTCCGTACGCCAACTCATGCGCAAGGCCGAGGACGCCTGAACGACTCCCCAGAGATGGAAGAGGATGTACGAGCGGGATCCGCGGCGAAGCACGAGAATGGCGGCTCGAGAATTTAATGTTAGCCAATACTTTGTATGGAAAACATTAAATACTACTGGATTACACCTAATTAACAACGATGATGCACCAGCAAGGATCGCCCTATGTCAGTGGTTGTTAAATAATACGAACGCAAACATACTGTTGACAGATGAGTCATTGTTTACTCGAGTAGGATTACACAACGTGCACAACGAGCATTACTGGGCTCTTACAAACACTCACTTAATACGGGAAGATTACCACCAAGTTACAATGACCATTTAATAGGTCCTGTTTTTAATGAAGCTCATCTATCAGGCAGCTTGTATTAAGAAATGTTACGTACAGTAATATCTGAGCTATTGGAGGAAGTGCCGTTATCAATACACGATATGAACAACTAGCACGACGGCTGTCCCGCTCATTATGCAAGTGCAGTACGTGCCTACCTCAACAATCAGTTTGGTGATAGATGGATAGGCCGCGGTGGTCCCGTGACTTGGCCAAGGAGCCCAGACAAGCCACAAAGTCGAAAATAAAAAGACTTGTGTATTCTCGTGAACATGAAAGTCGTAAGGAGCTACGTAGTGCAATAGTGGACGCCTTTGATAAAGTTAAAAGTGATAGAGACACATTAAAAAAGCTAAAGACATTGGCATAAAACGTGCATGTTTGTGTATTGAACGTAGCGGACTCCATTTCAAGCAGTTGTTTCGTTACAGGGAAGTGTAAATAATTTGTAAATAAACTGTCCATAGGTATGTAAGTTGATTATTTTGTAAATAGCTCCAGTTTTTTAAATACGCCCAAGATACTTACAGTTCGTTCACCCTGTGTTTATTTTTATTACATAATAAAGAAAGTTAGCTATTTATCGAAAAGTAATGTTCAGATTCGACGGTCCTAAGCCCGTGTAAAGTATGAGGGAGAAATTGGAGTATCTATTTACGTATTAATTGTGATGTTTCACAATGCAGGATTTTCATAGTAAAAAGAGAAAACTTATTGCCTCGTGTCTGCTGATTCTGGCTGTATCTATTGAACTGTAATATGCCTATTATCAATTTTGTCGCTATTGAATTCACCTAATTTTATAATACTTGTGTAGCTTTACTAGTTTTTAAATGATGCATAGGACTCGGTCGGGATACACGAGGTTCTGGGTAGGTATCAGCTGATAGGCGTAGTTATCGAACTTCAACTGCGCGAGGCGCGCAACGGCGCGGCGCCGGCGCAGCGACGGTAACGTGTGCATGCGTTTGTGAATGAATTGTCCGTGCGTTACAATTATTTTACTATTTTTTATTAATAATAATAATAATAATAATAATAATAATAATAATACATTACTAGAGGGTTCAGGGCTAGGATACAGGTTACATAGAGGTGGTGGAGTGATATCCCACTTGTTGTATATGGATGACTTAAAGTTGTTTGCCCACACTAAATTACAGTTGATGGATTTACTTAAAGTAACTGAAACTTTTAGTAAGTCTATCAGTATGGATTTTGGTGTGGACAAATGTGCTGTCATCCATGTAAAGCAAGGCAGGATAGTGGAATCCGGAGGAACACAGCTTTCGGATTCCATTAACCTACGATCACTTCTTGTAACCGATACTTACAAGTACTTGGGTATGTCACAGGCGTTAAGTATCAATGAGGCTGACATGAAGCAATCGTTGCAGGAGCGTTTCTTTGGTCGCCTGAAAAAAGTTTTAAATAGTCTTTTATCAGGTGGCAACAAGGTGCGCGCTTGTAACGGTTGGGTCATGCCGGTGCTCATGTACTCCTTTGGCATACTTAAGTGGACTCAGACTGAACTGGATGCCCTGGACCGGCGGGTCCGTACACTCTTGACGGCATACCGTATGCATCACCCACGTTCGTCTGTGATGAGACTGTATATCCCGCGGAAATGTGGAGGCCGAGGCTTTCTGAATGCCAAGGCCCTTCATAACCGCGAGGTATGCAACCTCAGAGAATACTTTCTTCAGGCAGACGTGGGTATGCATCGGGATGTAGTTGCTGTAGACATCGGACTCACCCCGCTCAGTTTGGCTAAAGAGAACTGGCGCAAGCCTGTAGTACTTAGCACTAACGATCGCAGGGATGTATGGCAGAGCAAGGAGCTTCACGGTAGGTTCTACAAGGCTCTATATGGAGCTGATGTAGACCTGTTAGCCTCCGTGAACTGGCTACGTTTCGGTGACCTCTTTGGGGAAACCGAAGGGTTTGTCTGTGCTATTGCGGACGAAGTTATCAAGACGAATAACTACCGGAGATATATCTTGAGGGATGGCACGGTTGACATTTGTCGGGCGTGCCACCTACCTGGTGAGTCCCTCAGGCATATAGTTTCCGGTTGTTCTCGTCTTGCTAACGGCGAGTACTTGCACAGACATAACCAAGTAGCCAGGATTATTCACCAGCAACTTGCTCTGAAATACAAACTTGTAGATGTTGAAGTGCCGTACTACAGGTATGTAGCTGAATCAGTTCTCGAAAATGGTCATGTCACGTTGTACTGGGATCGAACTATTATCACAGACAGGACTATTGTGGCCAACAAACCTGACATTGTGGTGATAGATCGATCAGAGCGCCGCGCATTGATTATCGATGTCACCATTCCGCATGATGGCAATCTCGCGAAAGCTGAAAAAGATAAGCAAATTAAATATCTTGATTTGGCTCGCGAGGTTGTCGACATGTTGGATGTTGATTCGGCAATCATTGTGCCGATAGTCATATCTGTCAATGGTCTAATAGCCAAGAGCCTCGATCACCATCTAAAGAGGCTCGCGTTGGGTGCTTGGATCAAGGGTTTGATGCAGAAGGCAGTGCTTTTAGATACAGCACGCATTGTGAGGAGGTTCCTATCTCTGGAATCCTAACCACCGGCAGCTTGGACCCTGTTCCCGATGCCGGTGGGGTACCATATATTTTATATTTTTAAATGTATTTTTATAGATATATGTATATTTAAAAATGAAAAATATATTGAAAATATTTAAATAAAGAGAATAATAATAAAATAATAAAAATATTTTTTTACCAAATAAAGAACACATTCTCAGATGATACTACCAATTATCCTAAGTTACCACGTTTCGGTTTCAAAACGACTACAAATTCACGGTGTATATATATTTATTTATTTATTTATTTATTTTGTTTAGACACGCCAACAGTATACATATTCAATATAGACAAAATATTTTACATATTAAATGTGGTTCTTATATGTACACCTGTGACAGGCATGCACAGCATACAATAATATTAGTACAAATATTTACAGAAGTTACAATAGAAACTCATAAAAACTCATAAAATAGAATAGAACAGATATTATAACATTAAATCGAAATTAAAATATAAAATTAAAACAAAATTAAAAATTAGAACATAAAAATAAAAATTAAATATAAAATTAAAATGAGACATACAATTAATAAATTAAAACATAAAATTGAAACATTAAAACATTATTAAGAATTAAAAAAAAAAAATTTAAAACAGTACATAACAGAATTAAAATTGTCAAAGAATTCGAACATAAAAATCGTTAAATTAATAGTTAATAGTGGGCACTCCATTATGTATATTGGTAAGTAAGAGTAATGTTAAATACCTGTGGATTTAAAAACTCACTCAAATTATACAACTTATTTTAATAAATACAAAATATTTATGCAATTGTAAAAAGTTAATTAATTTCGATTCTAATTCTATTTTACTTATTTTGTACAATTTCTTTATGGTTGTCTTCTTTGATCATATCAGCAGCTTTTTCTGCAATCATCATGGTTGATCCCAAAGTGCCACCTGCCGTTAGGCTAGGCATAACGCTAGCGTCAACAACTCTTAATCTATTCACCCCATATACCTTCAAACGGGAGTCCACAACGCTACCCATAGAACAAGTTCCACCGTATTGATGTTGAGACGTCATCATATATCGAACATAACATTTCCAGTATTCTAAACTATCTTTATCCAATGTACCACATTTAGGTAATTTCGGATCTTTAAGCTGTGCTCCAATCTTCTGGAAAGATTTTGTCTCCTCAACCTTCACAAAATGTTGCAAGATTCTCGCATGGTTTTCTAAATCTTCTTGTACAGAATAATAGCCGGTATAAATCAATGGATCATCCCTATAGTCACGACTTTTTAGAAGAATCTTGCCACGTGATTTGAATTTCTGTTTGTTAATGACACTGAACATCATTTGTGAATTTACGCTGGTCTTTATTGCGGCATCGCAAATCGAATCTTTGTATGAATAAGTAAACGTACAGTATCTCATAAGATACTGTGGAAAGTTTACAAAGTTTATTGATTGATAATCAGGATAGTTGGCAGACTTATTCAAAGCTGCATAGCCGATTAAAACTGTTGATGGATATGTATACGGATTAAAAGGCCTATATGGAACTACCAGATTTGTCATATTAAAAACCAGAGCTACACCTACGTGGTCTTGAAAACCTTCACCAACAGGCAGATCCGAGAGTGTATGAATTTTATGTTTGCACAATTCCTTCTTTGGTCCAATTCCCGATAACATCAGCAATTTAGGTGTATTGACTATACCAGCCGATATTATTACTTCTTTTCTGGCATTTACGATGACGTATCTTTCATTACGTATATAAGCTTCTACACCAATTGCATTTTTATAACCATCAAAGATTATTTTCTTTACAAAAGTGTTTTTTAAAACATGAAGGTTTGGATGGTTCTTCTTAGGCGTCAGGTATGAAATGGCTGTGCTTTGTCGCAGGTTATTACTTATAGTATATATGGCACTCATGTAGCCGAGAGAAATATTTCCATTGACACTAGGTACGATATCATTTCCCATCTCTTCAAATGCTTTAAAATAAGGCTCATTGCTAATAGTACCAGCGCTTCGAAGTACAGTCAAACCAATGTTTCCATCCTGTCCATAATAATAACCATCGCTACTTAGAAGCTGCTGGTCTTCAAGTCGTTGAGTCTTCTTCAAATATGGCAGCACATTGTCCCAATCCCAGGTTGTATCATTGACGATTTTCGCCCAATTATTATAATCATATTTATTTCCGGAACTATATACCATGTAACTCAATGAACTAGAGCCACCAAGCACTCTGCCTAATGATAGGTCAGCGTTGGTTGGTTTATGTGTCTGTTTGGATACCCCAGGATCCTCAATCGTATAGTTCCATGCTGCGTCAGTCGATTTGAGGTATAACATTAAAGCAGCAATCTGAAATATACAAAAAACTAAGAATCGTTTTTGATTATAAAGTTTTAGAATGATAGTGTACTACGTGTATGAATTGTATATGATTTATATTTTGTTATATACTCATGTTAATCGCCAGAGAGTTAAGCACTACTTAATTATTAACAAAAACATTATGCAATAACATACTTACATCAGATTGAATTTGAGGATTAGCTCCAGATTCTATAAGCAGTACTGTTGTGTTGTTATCTTCAACTAGCCTGTTAGCAAGTACGGATCCTGCTGTTCCTGCACCGACTATTATATAGTCGTATGACCGTCCATCTGTACGTAAGCATAAGTTTTTAATTGATTTTCGTTTAGAACTACATATGTTAAACAATAAATTATAAGAGTTACTTCTTAAAATCATCAAATTAATATAAAATCTAAATATTCATTTTTGGAATGTCATTTGTGTTTGTTGTTTGTTATATAATTTGTGTGGAACACAATATTCAATAAAAGTTTGGTTCCAGTAAGCCGGTGGTGTTGTAATTCCCTAAGTTACAGAACTGTGAAAATCTAAAACTATAAAAACTCAATGATATTATATTTATAAAGAAGCATTTATGTCGGTACAGCGCGTGTTATGAAGTTTTTAAAGCGATCTGATTGGAATGGTTTATCTTTAATCAACGGTAAACAAGGCGACGAGCAAGGCACAAGTAATACTGTCACTCTGATACAAAATATTTGATAAGGACTAACCAAAAACACAATTCTGATCAGGAAACAGATACGTAGTAAGATGCAAAGCCGTGAGAACTTTTAGAGCTCCTTGGATTAACGTGATGCTCTGCTGCATAGACGACGCGGTGATAATCATGATGAAACCTGAAATCATGGGATATTTTTATTATAGATGCTGTTTTCAACGGTTTTCAAACAGAGGAAATTAAATATTTACATAAAAATTAACGTAAATTGAAAAATTCATCAAAGAAAAAATTATTTATTGCTACAGACAAGGAGACACAATAGACACAAAACATAAACAAAACAAAGTATACAGCAACTTATCAACTAACCTAATTTTAATCAAATGCACTTAAAAAGGACCAAAAAACCATTTAATCAAAATAAATAATATATTTATGTGTCCCATGGTCATTGCAAAATGTGTTACAGTTCAGTATTTGCCACACATCAGAAATGATTACACACATCACATATAAAAGACAGTGTAAGACAAAAGTAAAATTAAAAATTTTAGTGATAATATTAATTTGTACTTTGGTCATACAAAAATAAAAATTGTTTTGGAATGCAATTGTTAATAATGCTTTCTCACCTTTCTACGCAGAACTCAGTAAACTATATAACATTTTAACGCAGTGGTAATATATTTATTCATTTTATATATTTAATCTTCCGATACAGTAATGAGCATCCCGTACATAAAATGGGCCTTAATTAATAAAAGCTGAGGGTATAGGGTGATGCAGAAATAATTAGGACAGAATACAAATGAGTGCTACTTTAAAAAAAAATAACTGATCTGCGATTTCACCCCCGTTTATGTTTACTGCCTCGCTACTGTAGTTTGTAGCGTGATGTTATGTAACCTATGTTAATTCTGAATAAAGTAGCTTTCTAAGCGTAAAACATTGCCGGCTTCGCTCGCATGGATTCCTATTACTCATTTAAGGGGTACACTATATGTATGGAACACAATAAATCTGATGGTACTGAACCGAAATTATGATTCCCTAAAATGCAGAACTTAAATCGCATCAAAACCGATTAATGGTTATTACGTGATAATGGTTATAACCTTGAGGTAGTTTGAACAAGCAAGTATGTAGATATAATTAGAAAGAAAACATGGGTTTTTGAAATAAGAATAGACTTGATGTTCTTTATTAATAAAACAAGTGAGAAACGGCAAAGGATTGTCGTAAATCTTAGAGTTCAAAAAAATGGTTCAAGTAATATGCAAAGGTCAGGTGATACCACGTGATCTTGAGATCAGAGGTCAAAGGTCATAGTCATTTTGGAGATATATCGACTATGCTAAGTCGAATGGCGTTGTCCGCGAGTCTCTAGCTCTTACGGTTCTTGAGTTGAAAGTTGTATAACAGACAGACGGACGGAAAAAGCTGTTGTTTAAGAGATTTTTAAAACTCTAAAAGGTTTTAATATGAATATCTAAACGACAAGCACTTGGCAATAACGCACTACAACGTATAAGTTTTAAGCTTGTCGCTTCTAAGTGTTGCATTTAATGCCGATGCCAAAAAGCGTGGAACGCTTATGTTTCTGTGAGAAACATGCTCTTTTAATTAAATTGACGAAATGTCCCAAGATTTTTGGCTTCAAGTGCTTTAGTGACACTAGCGCGTTGTTTCCTTTGAATAATATTTTTATACCTAATAATTTTACCTTTAAACAAACTTTGTCATTTATACCACTGTTGGTTTCTTTATATTGTCATGTATTGACAATGACAACCAAATGAGCTCAAACTCGAAGGAGTTACTAGGAGCCTTTAATAAGCTACACTTTACCATAAAAATCAGATCAATAGTACCAGATTATTGAATTGCCAAATTATACAAGCCAAGTTGCAAATAGATACAACAAATACAAGTAGGTTAAAATAGACTTTCAAAATTCGGTTACATAGCTGGCAAATAAAGCTAGTAACTTGGTTGGCATAATTATGTCTGGCATTGCCAGAAATGGCCAACATTTGCCAGATTACTGTACAGACAGACAGATAAATGAAGCAGCGATAGCCTAATGGGAAACCGTTAGACTGCCACGCAAAGGTCTTTAGTTTGTGAAGAAACTAACATTGTGAAGAAACCTGCAACTCTGAGAGTTATCCATAATGTTCTTGAAGGTATGTGAAGCCAACTCGCAATGGGCCAACCCGCAATGGGCCAACCCGCAATGGGCCAAATCGCAATTTCTTTTTTTTAAATTGGTTATGCTTTGTCGCATACTTCTCCGCGGGGCGATGGAGAGGTTATGTCGGACTCATCGGGGAAAGATGGTGAGTGACATCCCGGTAATACCGACTAAACCTACCACGATGTTCCTCGACATAACCGCAATCGGCGGAGCCGAATCGCTTTCACGTGCAATCGCGACGGGCCAACCCGCAATTTTTTTTTTTTTCACCTGTTGGAATGCAATGACGCATATCCCTCCGCGGGGGCGGGCGGAGGAATTATGTCGGACTCGCCGGGGTAAAAGAAAGATGGTATAATAGTAAAGTACCTCCCGGAATACCGACTAAACGTACCACGGTGTTCCTCGACACAACCACTATCGGCGGGGCCGCGCGAATCGCTTTCGCATGCAGTCGCGACCCTTTTTTTTTTTTTTTTTTTTACGTGGGGGAATCCTATGACGCATATCCCTCCGCGGGGGCGGGCGGAGGGATTATGTCGGACTCGCCGGGGTAAAAGAAAGATGTTAAAAGACAATGTACCTCCCGGAATACCGACTAAACCTACCACGGTGTTCCTCGACAAAACCACTATCGACGGGGCCGCGCGAATTGCTTTCGCATGCGGTCGCGACCCCGCCGAGGTTACGGCCCGCCGTATGAACCGGCAGGCCACTACGCAACAAGACCTACCCAAGATAGGCACTACACAATATAAAAGCCCTACTGTCTCCCCCTAAAGGGGAGACGGACACGACACAGAGGCGCGCGTAGGAACACGCACGCCGCCTCTCGGACCTGGTGCTGAACGGATGGCGGGCAGGCCCACAAAGCCCGCCACCCCCAGGTCAAACCTCAGGGTGGCTGGAGGTCATCGCGCGCCCTCCGTCACCCGGCTCTGCGGTTGGGGAGAGGGTTCAAACGCTCCCTCTCCCGCTCCGCCGCCTCCTTGGTGGAGATTACTTCCTCGCAGAAGGAGGCGACGGCGTTCCACGACCTCTCACTCCGGACCATAGACTGAACTACGGCCGGGAGCGAGAGGGCAACCGATCCGACTGCCGCGATCAACTCACGGCGCTGCGATGCCCAGGCGGGGCAAACCGCCAAAGTGTGCAGCGCCGTGTCCTCTACAACGTCGCGGCAGTCGCCGCAGTGGTGACAACCGGGCGTCTCTTGCCGGCGTATACGACACAGGAACTGGCCAAAACAACCGTGGCCAGTTAGAACCTGTGTCAGCCGGAAGGTGAGGGCGCCATGCCGCCTCTCCAGCCACTCCTCAAACACGGGTCTTACCGCCACAATCGTGGCGTGCCCGATGCAGTCGCGACCCGGGCCAACCCGCAATGGGCCAACGTGGCCTAACCCTACTTACGCTGAGAAGAGGCCCGTACCCAGTAGTGAGACAGTTTAATCCAGGGCTGATATTTTCACATAATATAAAAAACATAATTATATTAATAGTTTGATTATCTTTATATCAAATAATATTTCCGTTTATTAACCTCCTTTACATTTTTTTTTACCTTTAAGTTTTTGTTACCTGCTGAAAATTTAACAGCCTGTATTATATATTTTTATTACGGGTTATTTATAGTTATTTTTAAGAAGCAATTAAATACTATTGACGCACTTCCTAGTCATATAACTTTGATAGGTAAATGTATTTGTGAGGTGTTAGCTATCAATTAAAGTTACAATGTCTATAAGTAATAAATGTGCTTATCTACACTGACGTCTGAAATTTTATGAATGTATACTAATTACTTCCTACGTATGATCCGCTGACCTAGAATCAAGGTTTTGACACCGTCCATAAGTATCTATTGTCAAGCCGTTATAAGACTGTTTCTGTACGTTTTGAAAATAAATCGTTTATGCCTATACAGAAAGAAAGCTATTTTTTTATTTTATATTATCTACCTTTAAATAAGCTACTCCAAAAAAGTCGAATTCAATATCACTTGTTGCTTCAAAATTATTAATATTTTCTCTCGCAGAAGTTTAAGGAAATCAAATGTGTTACATATAAACAGTACACAGTAAACTACATAAAAATTTTAATATATATATGTATGTCCATTTTATTTATTCACATTACCAATAAAGAATCGAGTTAAATGGTTCTTACTTGTCCAAAACTAAGCAACTATAGAATGAGAAGCAGAAATAGCCAGGAAATAGATGTTCTTATTAATAAAATAAAATAATGTATAAAATATCCACTTCCAAGCTCAAAGAACAAATGCCGCCAAAATCATGTAAAAATATTAATAACTTAACGTAGTACTTTCAGTATATCCTACTATACTCTGTAATTCAGGAATCATAAATTTTCTTTCCATTTAAATTATTAAAGTAAACCGAACTTAGTATTATGTGTTAATGTGAGTTTAATTGTTTGTTTGTAACGCTTTCACGTCTTAACTACTCGACCGTGAATCATGAAATTTCGCTTAGATACAAGTGATCAGTAGTACCAAAAAGGCCATAAGGCACCTTTCATCCAGAAAAGTTTTAAATTTCTGACTACTGAAAACATAATTACTAAATTGGTCAGTATTTACCACATTAAATTAAAGTGTGTGTTAAATAGGAACATACATTTGATCTTTATAATATATGAAATTAACTTTAATTTTAAATCAAAATGAAAAAAATTAAACATAGTTTTTGCTCATCTTGTGGCTTAAATTCAAGCAATTATGCATGAAAAAATATATTTGAAAACGGCAATTATTATTTATTTTATTTATTTAGGACCTCCCACAAAGAAAACAAAATGTGTAATCCTTCAATTATAGGAGACCACAGCATGCATAAAAGGCAAATTAATTTAAATTAAAAGTTAAAACAATTTAAATTATAATGTAATTCATAAACAAAACAGATAAAAGTGTAATCAACAAACATATAAAACATATTAAGACGGGATAATTAAAGATACTCACTTAACTGCTTGTTAAATTTACATAAGGGTTTACAAATGCCAATTTTATGAGTTTTAGATATGTTGTTGTTAAATGTATGTATGTTATTGTGGTTAGACTAAAATAATTTGCGAAATATGTAAATTTTTGGAAAATACAACTTTAATGTTTTGCCACATGTTATAGCCTCATCGCTTGGGAGAAAATATCGCTGGGACCTCCTTTAAGGACCCAAGATACTACTCAGCGTAGTACCACTCAAGGTTATTTACCTTTTTTTAACGTGGGGAAATGCTCCTGATTCATATCCCCCGCCACAAGGGGAGGCGAGAGAGCTCTGTCGAGACTTTTCAGGCCTACCGACTAAAACCACCTCGCTGCATTGTAAGGTGGGTGGGTCGCCAGAACTAGAATTACATCAGTGACCTAGGTTATTTACCTTCCCAGGTAAATAACCGCCCAGTAAACCGCCAGGTAAATAGGCCGCTGCTATGTAATTATCATACAACGAAGGATCCCTCCTTCGTTGTATGATAATTAGTCTAGCAACTTTAGCTTTAGTTTAGGACTGAGATCATAATAGTATAAATTATGAAGTTTAATAACCTTATTTACATAATATATAAATGTAAATAAATTATTTGATTGAATTTAAATGAATGCCATTAAATAAACTTTCTTAACTAGCCATTATGAAGCAATTAATGTAGATAAGCTTGTGTCAATAATAATTAAACCATTTCATTGGCCACCCAGTAGTAAAAATAGTAAAAACGTTGTACTTGAAATCGAAAGATCAGGTGTTTGATGTCCATCCATTCACACTGCCAACGAAATCGCACTCCTCATACACGCAGACTTTAGTTTAGCTGATGTTAGAAATGATTTAATTTAGTTGAACTTATTAAGTAAGTCTTTAATTAATATTATAAATACAAATATATGTTTGTTTGTTTCGCTTTCACGCCTTATGTACACGACCGATCAACATGCAATTCCGCATACACGTGATCAGGGGTACAGAAAAGGACAAAGAGCTCCTTTCACACAGGAAAAAAACATTTATCTCCTACTATCTCTCACTATATCTACTCATAAATAACTAGGATTTTTGAATAAATTGCTGTCCCGAATTTAAACTTCTAGATTATGTTGCTTTCAACTACTTAAAAACACACTGAATATAGAACACTTTATTTTGCTCACATTCAACGAGTTCTAGTCATTTGTCCGCTTTTATAAATTAATTACATTAATTTCTGTCCAAAAATAGCTCCCAGAAATTTTCCGAACGTAATAATTGTAGTAAATTAAATATTACGATTAAATAAATGGTATTCATCATCTAATAGATCAATGGGGAATCAGGCTAAATATTTCAATCGTGAACCGATTTAATTTTCTGGTTGGATCGCCGGGGTGTGTTCGCACGCGAAACAAAATTGCAAAAATTGGCCAATCAACGAAAGTGGTACGAAAGTCAATTTTACACGAAACAAAAAATATACTCGAAATATTTATTTTCTAAATTCTGATGACGTCAATATTATTTTTGCTCTTTATGCGAGATTATTTTAAGAATAAAGAAAGAGATGGATAAAACAAGAAACGTTATTGAATGTATTTTTTCCGCACTCTCTTTAAAGGGTATATTAAGGATATGAGGTAAAACCAACAAATATATCTATAACAAAAAGAAAAGAAAAGAGACCAGATATAGAAACAGCTGCAGCTCTGCTCTCTGATATATATAATATTGACCTATAAGAATTACTCAAATTAAAACATTTAGTCGTAAACCGTAAATAGCAAGCATTATATTCCAAATATTTCGTGCCATAGTTTTTAACATGCTTTTATTAGCTTGGTATGTATGTATCTATGTGTCTATGTAACGGAATCTTTGTAAGTGATTTTCACCCCTTTCAAACCGACGGATTGATTTGAAACTTTGCACACTTATCGAGGACCAATGACAATACAATAATTTAGAAGAAAGAATAAATAAAACTAAAATACACGCTTTATTAAAAAAAAACAAACTAAAAATTTAAAAGTAATTTATTAATTTTAATGTAAAAGAGCGTAGGGTGGGGGATTATAAAAATATCTTAGAAAGCACCTTACGATTTTTTACATTCAAATTATTAAATTATTTTCTTCTTTTTAGTTTGGTTTTTTAATAAAGCGTGTTTTTAACTTGTCTAACTTACATACACACCAGATGGTAAGTAGTTATCAACCACTATGCATTGCGTGGTAAATTAATAAGTCACAGACTGTCAACTCTTCAAAAAATTGAGTTACTGAATTGAATACTAAGGTAACAATTGAAATTGAATTGCATACTAAGGTAACACAAGTATACCGTCACAAATTACCAAGGAATTAGATTAGACAGAGAATGCTTGCACACCCTCCGATATGCATGCATTCTCAGACTTCGTCAGTCTTCTTAATACGGAAGATCATTACTCGCTTGTTAACCTCTGAGTCATTGAAATTAAACTACTATATACGGATTTTATTGCGTTGTTTATTTAACACGTATTACATAATTTTGAAACTATTACACTTCTACTACTAATGAATTTTACTAATTTATAAGCTAATGAAATTATTTAAACTATTAAAATTATTTATATTTAGGTTAACACGTTCCCCGACGTTTCGATTGCTTTTCAGCAGCCATGGTCACGGGGAGACTAAGATGGTAGTTGTCTCAATGTTCCAGTGTAGTTATTTCAAAGTACCCGAACATAATTTAGTCATTGGTATTTCTATTTACGTAGAATGAGCTCAAAGTATCATGAAGTCTAGCTGTGGTTTGTTTCTTCTTGGGTTTGACTATTTGAAGTACTGGATCCCAAGCTGGTGGTACATTCCAACCATCTTCTCTATTGAAATTAGGATGGTTTTTGATTTCAATAGCCTCGCGAAGCATCCTTGGTAGGAATCGGTATTCTTTAGCGAGAATCTATGGTTTGTCAAATCTCAGGTAGTGGTTGGTCCTCTGTTGTACATGTTCACACACAGTAGACTTCAACGAGCGTTTGTGTTTTACATCAGCTATGTGTTCTTTTATGCGGGTGCCTATGCTTCTCTTGGTTTGACCAATGTATGAGAGTCCGCAGTCACAATCTATTTTATAGACCCCTGCATCTTGTAAAGGTAATTGGTACTTGATGGATGGTAAATATTGACTTATCTTCGTTGGCATCTTGAATTATGTGTTGATTGAAACTAGCTTCAAGATGTAGCCAATCTTGTTAAATCAAACACCCCTTACATAAGGCAGTATAGCAGGCTGGCGCTCGACTGTGGCTGGCTTGTCTCGGGATCTGTGACAGTGGCGCGGCTGTTGGAGCTTGTTGTCTTGCAGTACTTGCTTGATATGTTGAAGCTCGGCGTCCAGGTGTTTCTTGTCACAGATCCCGTGGGCTCTCTGAAACAAAGACATTCCCACGGTAGCTAACTATTTAGGATGGTGATGAGATTCACCGTTTAAGTTACACCTATTTGTATGGGCCTTTTTCCTATATACAGTGTGGCTCAAAGTATGATCAGGATTCCTGATGACAGAAGAATGCTAATGAATTATTTGCCTCTAATTCCATAGTAAATTGGATGTTATTATTAATGGAATTCAGATGTTCTAGGAATACACTAACACTATCTGTTGGTAATATTGTAAAAGTATTATCTACAAACCTCTTACAAATCCTGGGTGTGATGGGAGCAGTCTGAAAAGCTCGAGCCTCGAAGTCCTCCATATATATGTCGGCAACAACAGGCGATACTGGGGAGCCCATTGCCACACCATCGACTTGTATGTAGAATTTATTGTCCCACGACGGATAGCCAGTTGTTAAGCAATGCTTAAGTAGTTCTGCATATTCCTTAGGCATATTGTACTCTATTAGCTTCCTTTTAGTTATTTTAATACAGTCATGTACAGGTATGCATGTAAATAATGACTGTACATCAAAACTAACCAATGTTTCATTGTTAGTGAGATATAGGTGTTTATTCTCACTCACAAAATGGTATGAATCCCTTACATGTGCTCTCGAGTTGCCTCTGAGTGGTGAGAGTATCTTCGCTACGTGCTAAGCCAGTCTGTAAGTATGTGTGTCGATCTAACTCACAATAGGACGTAGGGGAGCGTTTTCCTTGTGTATTTTTGGTAACCCATACAGCTTTGGAGGTTTTAAGCAAGCTGGTATTAATTGTTTAACGTCTAGAAGTTTGAAGAGGTTAATGTAAACATTATGTGGGTCTGTGTGTCTGTTTGTTAGTAACAGTTTGTTAGTGACAGGCCTATGCTTGTCACTACTAAATCGGTTTAGTAGTTACCACCGATTGATTTGTAACTTGGTGTACAGACTGATTGACTTCTAACTTGGTATACAAATACCTTGAGGTCATCCCTTGGTCGAGTTTGAATATGGGCCCTGTGGGTCATAAGAACCCCGAGATATAGGGGTCACAAGGTCATAAGGTCAGGGAATATCCACCAACAGAGTGATTTGGAAGTTCAAGGAAGAGGCTTTTGCCCAGCAGTGGGACATTACAAAAAGCTGATGGAAAAAAAAGGTCACATAAAGACGAAGAGGTTGAATCGTGGGTTTTTACATCCATCTCGTTTATTTTACAAAGAAGCAGCCTAAGGCTGCTATCGCAATAGGAAACAGCTCAGGATCTATAGTCTGTAAAGCAAAAGCAAGTACCAACCAAAAGTATTTAAGTAAGTAACCAAATATGTGTTCTCTAGATTTTGCCAGCAGCTTTGCTCGCATAAATTTAGGTTAGGTTAGGTTAGTAACAGTCCATGATGGTCGGCGACGACAGGTGCTGGGGTGCAATGAGGTCCTTCTGCGAGGCTGTCATCTCGCAGAAGGAGGCGGCGGAGCGGGGGCGTGAGGAAGATCCTTACGCCCCGGACATCCGCCGCCGGAGAAGGGGGCGCAGGAGACGCGCTTATGTCGCTCTCCTGCCCCCCACCTAAGGGTTCTGGGTGGCAAGGCCTCAGGGGACCCTGCCACCCGTGAGTAAGAACCCATAGAGGGCGCGCGCGGTGTTCCCGCGCGCCTTCTAACGTCGAAAGGGGAGAGCAGTGAAATGCTCTCCCCCGGGGACGAGAGGAGGTCGGGTCCGATTGACCCGGCCGGCACCCACACACGGGGGCCTGCTATGGATGAATCTTTTTAGACTCCTAACTGGCCCCCCCCATTGGGTGAGAGAGGGAACACCCCAGGTTTTTTTAGTGGGTATACCAGCACTAGGCTGGTGAGTCCCACACGCCCCGCCGGTGCCGTCCGCTAGCCGACGGGTAGTGCATCAAGCATTTTTTCCTGGGTATCAAAAAAAAAAAAAAAGTTTAGTAACAGTACATTTTTTCTGGGTGAAAGGTCAAATAGTTAAGGCGTGAATGCGTAACAATCAAACATCATGAATCATGAATAAACATTTTCATCTAGTAGATACAGTGTAGATAACCGCCTAGCAATTCTTACTAACAACTCAAAGACTCATGTTCTCTGATCCACGTAATTGGACGAAACTAGAACAAAAGATAACAAACCCTCATATATCAGGTAACAAATTGTCGCTCTCACATCTCTTCATTGAATCGGAAGTGTCTTGAAATAAAATGCCTGTATTGAACGCGTGCATTCAAGCGAAATCTTCTTATCTCGGTAAGTACTAAAACTCATTCGAGAAGAATTTAGGTGACTGTTGTTCTTAAAAATTACATTGGAACAGAATTTGTTGAGGCTTAGGGTTTCTTTTGCTATAGATTAAAACGAAAAGGTTTTTATTTTTTACTTGCTCGCATAGTTTGATTTTCGCAGAGATCGGCTTGTCACTTTAGGTCAAACAGGTGTAAGTATATATAATACTAGATGATGGCCGCGACTTCACTTGCATTAATGTAGATCTATGTTAATTTACATTTTTTTTGGGTAGTATTTAATTATTCCTCAATTTTTTGCCTTTATTCGACCAAAAATACTAATTGCATATCAAAATATATTTAAAGAGATCAAACTATGTAAGTCGAAGTCTGAGTCCGTTTTTGGGTGGGTTTAAGAAGGAACCTAACATAACCTAACCCTTGCGAGACGCAATGCAGTGATTTGAGGCGTATAGGTGCTCGTTATGATATATTTTAGGAAGCATATTTTGCTGTGCAATTAGTATTTTTGATGGTCATTATATTTAATCCCATTTTATAGTAGCCTATATGTTATTCTGATGCATAAGAATAATACTGTAAAGTGTCATCAAAATCCGTTCAGTAGTTTTTACGTGAAAGAGTAACAAACATCTATCCACCTATCCACCCATCCTTACAAACTTTCATATTTATAATATTAGTAGGGTATAAGTTATTCATTTATAGTTAAATTGATCGAAGGATATGACGAGAATCAAATGTGATCATGGATAATGTTTACCTTTTTTATGTGCGCAACGTTTCGAACGTTTACACTAGACAATTATTAAGTGTATATCACTAAGGTAGGGCTATATTTTAAGGTCACATAGAGGGCCTGTAGTTAGCCCTGTATTTTTAATTCTACCTAATATTGTAAATGCAAATGTGAGTTTGTTTATGATACTTTCACAGCTTAGCTATCATTGCCCATCATCGTAAAACATGGCATACACACATTGTTAGGGTTATAGAAAATGACATAGGGTATCTTTCAACCAGATTAAAGATTCTAAGGTATAGTTAGTCTACTTGGCATGGGCCTTTGCTCAGTGTGAGAAGGGTTAAGCAGACTTCATAAATCTTCGAGAACAATATGAAGAAAACTCAGACTTGCAGATTTCCTTACGATATTTTCCTTCACCGTTAAAGCAAACGATAATTAACCTCTAAATGTTAGAGATCCACGCCTTGGGATCGAATTGAAGATGTCAGTATAGCAGTCCAATGATCTCCCACTACTCTAACGCTGCTTTGTATTAGTGGTATTTTTTACAAGACGTATTTTATATGGAAAATAAGAATATTGATTTGTAATAAAAGGCCGATGCAGCGAATTTTATTTAGATATATGAGCTGATTTGAATATTGGGAAGGTAATGACTCCCGAGGGTGTTGATGGTATATCTGAATTTGTCCGGAAATGTGGTTAACCGAAAACCCAAATACAATGAACATCAATTTGGCAACCAATATGGGTCATTGAGTAAATTATTATACGCTGAGATTCGATTTATTGACACATAACAACAAAATTTCGTGATTTTGTTGTTCATACTGACATTGACACATCATAGTGGCCAATCACCAATTTATTAGTACGCCGTAGCAAATATATGCTTTTATAGGTTTGTAAGGCTTTTGTTACCTAGTTTAAATTTGGTGCCTTATTGTATTAATCATAGAGACGTCTACACTATACTATCTATGACACCTGATCTATAATCTCTGCTCTCCTGTTTGCTTGCTGTGTATTCTCTGATAGATGTAAAACGTGTCTGTAAATCTTTGCAAACTACAGTTAAATAAATCAATATATATCTTTCAAATCTTAGTTTCATTTAACCGGTTATGGTCCCAATATGCCCAGATATTGAAAGTTTATACCAATTTAGTGAATAGCTTTAGCCATTTAATATAACCTCACTTTGCATATTACCGAAACATCAGTTTTTGCAAGAAAATCATGGGCTTGAACCACAACTATGACCCTGATAGAAAGATTGACCGGCAGATATAATTTTGCAAGCCGGAAGTTTGCAGTCAAGACATATTTAGAACACAAGAAACTATGGGAATGCGTCGTATCAGGTACCGATGAGAACAATGCAACAAAAGACATGAAAGCAAGGTCAAAGATTATACTCTTAGTGGATCCGGTAAATTACATCCACATTCAGGAAGCCAAGAGTGCTAAGGAGGTATGAGATAACTTCTGTAAAGCTTTCGGCGACTCTGGCTTAATACGTCGAGTTGGATTGCTACGTGATCTCATTACGACAACGCTAGAAAATTACCAAAGTATTGAAGAATACTTGAGTAAAATTATGACTACAGTGCACAAGCTTCGAAACATCGGGTTCAAGGTCGACGACGAGTGGCTAGGAACGTTGTTACTTGCTGGAATCCCCGAACAGTACAAGCCAATGATTATGGCAATAGAAAGCTCCGGTGTCGTTATAACAGCAGATTTAATAAAAACTTAACTGTTACAAGAACACCTGTATACAGACGACACACAGATTTATTACTCTTTTAAGCTTGAGCATGCAGAAACTTCAATAGAAAATATAAACAATGATCTTTCTAACATATCAGAGTGGGCAAATAAAAACACATTGCTACTAAATGCAAGTAAAACGAAATATATGTTGTTGGGTAACAAAGTTCAGTGTAAGAAAATGGAATCGAAGTCACTCCACATTAAAGTACACGGTCAAGTTCTGCAAAGAGTAGACAATGCCGTTAATTTAGGCCTAGTAATGGATAACGAGCTGTGCTTTATAGAACATATTAATCCCAAAATAAGAAATGCCTTTAATAGCTTAAAGACACTATAGAATATTAGGAAATACTTGTCAGAGTCAATTAGGGAAACCCTTTGTATTGTATTATCGCAGTTTACCTACTGTGATACAGTTTATGGATCACGGCTGTACGAAAAAACTAAGAAGGCGATACAGAGAGTACAAAATGCCTGTATTAGTTATTGTTATAATGTTCCCAAGCGAGGCCACGTCTCACACCGTATTAAAATAATGCAGATACATTAAAGATGGATGCGCGGAGAAAAATACACCTAATATGCCTGGTACACATAATTGTTTTAAAAAGAACCCTAAATATCTGTATAACAAGCTTGAGTGGGTAAAATATGTACAACAGAGAAATACTCGTAGAAAAGAAGCCAATAAACTTGTTGTACCAGCATACAGAACGACTCAATATAAGGGAGATTTCAAATATTCTGCTACCAAAAGGAGACCGGCAAGTTTTCATATATCTCTGGGCCTAATGTTACTAAGATGATTTTTGCCTAATTCTATAGATATATTATTAACATTTTAAAACGAAAATATTCATCTAGTTGCTCAATAGGAGTAACGAGATATTTACTGTCAAAGAAAATTAAATACACATACACATGTATTTAAAAGTCTCAAAGATCCTAAGATCACTAAGTAATTAAGAGTTATTTGAGGTGTGTTATGTACTGGAACATAAACATATATCATATTATCAAACTAAACGCTTATGTAGTTTATCACGATTATCATTATCGGCTCATATGATAGTGGGAGCATAAATAAAATACTTGTTGCTTTCTACACTTTATTAATCACTAATCATTATCATCGTCATAGATAATTAAAATATTATCTAAAAACTATGCAGGCTTTATTAAGTTTTGTTGAAACCTTGCCCAGCTAAGGCACCATATTATGACCATTACATGACAATAATATTGCTCGATCGCTTCCCTACCAACAAGAGAGCTGTCAACTAAAAAATAGGAAAATATGTTTTTGCACTGATATGTCATCATATGATTTTGTTGCGTATGCATTGTGATCGAAATCCATTAAAACAAGCCGTTGTCAGTCGAATAAACAAGAAACCAATATCCGTTGTGCGAATTCGTGGGTCGTTTGTGAAAGCAATACACGCCAGAGTCTATAAAATATCGCCAAAATCGTCAAGAAAGCACAGGTTACAATAAAAACACACGTACAAGAAGTATTCACAATGCGAGAGCAGCAAGCGGTGCATAAGCAAGCGAATGTCGAGTAGTTTGACAATAATTGACACTGTCAAAATCATTTTTGAGTTGCCATTAAATAAAATAAGTCTCAGTTAATATCGATGCCAATCTTAGGAAAAATAATTGAAATGGGTTGAAAAAAATGTAAGTGATCTATATTTTTATGCATTCATTGATCTGTGTATGTAATACTAACAATATACTGAAACACTGAAACTCAAATAAAAAAAGTGAAAGGAATATCGATTTGCCTAATTGTTATTTCATACATAGCAACACTGTATATTATCCAAAGTTAACCAGAGCCAGTAAATAAAAGTACGTTGAAGTTTTATTAATTTAATAAAATACTATCCCATTGTAAATCTACAAAATATTAGAGAACATGGCATCCAAAAATATTTAAAGAATTTTGAACAATAAGGCATTGGAGTAACATGAAGTTATGTCGAGCCTATTTCTGCTTGTGTTCTTTGGAATGACTTGCCCCCGCCGCTGCGTAAAAGTATGTCCCTACAAACTTTGAAAGCGCACTTTCTGCAGAGAATTATTAAATTTACAAAAAGGAATATAATATGATAGCTGAATAGTAACCATTAGGTATACTTGTTACTGTGTGTCGTGTCGTATATGTTGTGCCAGCCATTTATATATATATATATATATATATAATAATCGCAACTAAAATTGCAATAAGAAAAACCTATAAAAAGCAGCGCTCCACCGGGGAGCGGCCATTTGCATCTCAGCTTTCGAACGTAACGGTCGTGTGCGGCGTGACTTGTTTATTCGTATATTGTGTGAATTGTGTAAAAAGAGTTCAGATAGTGATTGGTGCCTTCTTTTCTTACTTGCGAATTATTAAGATCAAGAGTATTACGTGATTATTTGTTGATTTGTGTACATTTCATAAAATTATTAATTTTAAGTGATAATAAATTGTTTTTTTTTTAAGTAATTTAATTTAATTTCCTTAATTCAGAAGTGGGATTCCTATTCAAAGCTCATTGGGCCTGAAGAGAATCTATTTCTTTATTGAGGGCACCAGTCAGTGTTGAGATTCACTCTGCTCATGTAAGTAGATCTTTTGATTTTATTGCTTCTACCGTGTTCATTTTGTATAAAGCATGGCCGATAAGCGGCAAGATTATAAAAACAGGTCACGTCAGCGCGACCCGCGGTCTAGGTCACGTGTTAAGTCTCGCTCGAGACACACTAGGCTGCGAGGTAGATCTCGTTCGAAAAGTAGCCATAGCTCGCGGGATAGGCTACGGACTAGGAGTCGATCTCGACTACGTGAAACGAGTCGCTCGCGTGATAGATACCGCTCGCGCTCCACTAGTCATTCGCCATACCAATTGCGATCAAAACGTGACCTCCGCGATAGTAACGTAGTAATGCAACGTACTTTAGATACGATCCTTTCGCGATTAAATACCCTCGAAAGTGAGCGTTCGGGTAACGAATTAGTTACCGCGAATATACCGGAGAGATCGCATACCCCTTCGGTTCCATTAAGTCAAAATAACGCTGTCATTGTGGGTACACACCTGACGAGAGAAAATATAAACTGCCAGGATAGTACATTAACCTCTAGACGTCATGAATTAGATGCGTCGATGGTAGAAAACACCGCGTCCGACCTACCCTCTAATATGTCATCAACTGGTCAGCCCCAACGCGAACAGGGAACATTAGACACTACGCGTATATTGGCTGATGCAATTAAAGCATTTAGATCGGAAGGGAGTCAAAAGTATTTTGTATCGAACTTTGACCCTGATGTACATGATATTAATGTATGGTGTGAGGAGGTTGAACGGGCTAGAGTTAGTAACGGATGGGGGGACGCTGAGTGTTTATCACGTGTATCATTATGTCTTAAGGGTGACGCGCGGACCTGGCTAAACGAGTGGGTAACCAATGATAGGTCCTGGTCTAACTTTATTCTCGAGTTCAAACCCTTATGCCCGCGAAAGTTAGATTACGCGAATATTTTGTTTAATACGATGCAAACTACCTCCGATAAATACAACACGTATGCCGAGTACGCGAGGAGAACTCTTTTACGTCTCAAAACGGTTAAAGGGTTGAGTGACGAGTTAAGGGTACTAATTGTTATACGAGGTATTACCGATCCACTAGTGAAGGCAGCAGCAACTAACGCTGATTTGACCTGCGCCGATTTGGTATCATTTTTGTCAATATACACGAAGCCCAGTCGTACTAAACAGGATTCAAAAAATTTAATGTACAAACGGCCCGTTTTAAATCAATTACATAATTCAAGATGCTTTATTTGTCGATCGCCGGGTCATAAAGCTATTAACTGTCCTAAAAGGTCAAACAACGACCGGAGCCCTAAACCTTCTACCAGCGACCCGAATAGATTAACATGTAGCTTTTGTAAAAAGCCTGGTCATTTAGAAAGTACTTGTTTTATAAAAAATAAGTCTGATCCACGCAACAAGCGCAATATAAATTTATGTAATGAACCCTTGTCTGACTCGTCTCAAAGTAGTGATTTAAAATCTGCCGTTATACAAGGTGTCCCAATAGACGTTCTTATAGATACTGGTGCTTTAAATATTTCATTAATTTCGTCGGCAGTATTAAAATATTTCTCGTGCGAAAGGAAGCCTAGGCATTGCCTGTTAAAGGGAATTAGCAGCACTATCATTGAGGCCGATAGTTATGTAACTTTGACAATTGAGTTCGATGAAATTTCGATTGAAGCTGATCTTGTAGTAGTACCGGGAAATACTTTAAGTACCCCCATTATAATAGGTACGGACATTCTTAACCGCGACGATATCACTTACGTACGAACCAAGAACGGTCAATACCTGACACGATCAACTAAAACGGTTTACGCTGTCCCCTCTAATGACACTCTCGACGTAAACACGCCTCTTCAAGGTCATGAACGTGAGTCTCTCTTGTTAGTAATCTGCAAGTTTTCGAAATATTTAATATCTGGTACGGCGTCAACCACAGTTAATACGGGAAAGATGAGCATAACCCTCACGGATGACACCCCAGTCGCTTATAGGCCGTATAAATTATCCCATTCGGAAAAACTTAAAGTCCGAGAGATTATAACCGACCTCGAGGACAAGGGTGTCATTCGAGAGTCTAACTCTCAGTACGCTAGTCCAATAATCTTGGTAAAAAAGAAGGATGGTAGCGACCGGATGTGCGTCGATTATAGGGCACTCAACCGCCTCACGGTTAGGGATCGTTACCCTCTACCTCTGATAGACGATCACATAGACCGATTAGGTGATTTTAAATTCTTCAGCAGTCTTGATATGGCTACCGGCTTCTTACAAATCGAAATTGATGAAGAATCGGTTCACAAGACCGCTTTTGTTACCCCAGAGGGGCACTATGAATTTCTTCGTATGCCGTACGGTCTCACTAATTCTCCTGTTGTCTATCAACGCATAATCAATGAGACTCTCCGCGATCATATAAAGGCTGGCAATGTCCTCGTGTACGTTGATGACGTGCTCATTATGAGTCACACAGTAGAGCAAGGTATCTCCCTGTTAAACGATGTACTGGAAACATTAACCAAGGCAGGTTTCTCAGTTAACCTTCGTAAGTGCTCATTCTTATGCAAGGAAGTGGAGTACTTAGGGCGAGTAGTTAGCCAGGGTCAGGTCAGACCGAGCCCCCGCAAGGTCGAAGCCTTGGTCAATGCCCCTGCTCCTCGTAATGTCAAACAAGTACGGCAATTTTTAGGTTTAGCGGGGTATTTTAGACGCTATGTTCAGGACTATGCCAGTAAGACCGCGTGTGTATCTCAGCTAGTTAAAAAGGAAGTGCCGTTCCATTGGGGCCCAGAACAGGAAAAGGTCCGTCAAGAAATAATAACGACTCTTACTAACACTCCAGTTTTGTCTATTTTTGACCCCACTCTATTGACCGAAGTACATACCGATGCCAGTAGCATTGGTTATGGCGCGGTATTGATGCAAAAGAAGGCGGATGGTACTAAGCATGTAGTTGCCTATTTTAGTAGAACCACCCAAGGCGCCGAATGCAGGTACCATTCCTATGAATTAGAGACTTTAGCAGTAGTAAGAGCATTGCAAAATTTTCGTCACTATTTAGTCGGTCTAAAATTTAAAGTCGTTACAGATTGTAATGCCCTTAAGGCAACACAAAAAAAGAAGGACCTGCTTCCGCGCGTCGCTCGGTGGTGGGTTTACCTACAAGACTTCGATTTCGACATTGAGTATAGGAAAGGCACAATGATGTCTCACGCTGATTATTTAAGTCGAAATCCATTACCTGCTAAGGTGCATCAGATCACTAGGCCACGTAACTGGGCACAAATTGCTCAGATGGCGGATGATGAGACTCAAAGTCTTTTACAGAAATTACAGGACGGAGAGTTAGATTCTCAACGCTATGTTCATCAAAATGATCTCCTTTATTACCGATACTCCCCAGTAGGTGAAGAGTCTAGACTATTATGTTATATCCCTAAAGGACACAGGTTAAGTTTGTTAAGAATATTTCACGACGAACATGAACATATTTGCGCTGAGAAAACGATCGATTTGATTCTGAAACATTTCTGGTTTCCGGGGCTTCGCCAATTCGTGGCTAAATACATAAAACATTGTTTAGTATGTGTTTCCAAAAAGCGTATTCCTAGAGCTCCGCATCAACCTATTACGTCTTGGAAAAAACCAAGCGTTCCGTTTGAAACCGTTCACGTAGATGCACTTGGCCCCCTACCTGAATCAAAAGGCTTTAAATTCATTTTAATTATGGTAGACTCGTTTACGAAGTTTTGTTTGTTATACCCTATCTGTAGACAAGATGTAAGTGAACTCAAACGAACCTTTACCAATGCCATATCACTGTTTGGCACCCCGAAACTCTTGGTAACCGACCGCGGACGGATGTTTGAGTCGTCCGAGTTTTCAATGTTTCTTACGGAGCTTGGTTGCGATATACATTTTATCACACCTGAGATGCATAACGCCAATGGGCAGGTTGAGAGATATGTCAGAACCGTGTTAAACATGCTGCGCGTCGAGGTAAATCACAAACTTTCAGCTTGGCCCGACAAGTTAAGGAAACTTCAGCTCGTGATCAATATGACGAAGCAGAAGACCACACAAGCCTCTGCTCTTAAGCTGATGATTGGTGCTGACGCCGCAACGCCTATCATCCGTACGTTAGTTCGTGATGTGGCCATCGAGATGTCCCAGGATCGCGAAGGTTGGCGCGAGTTGTGCAGAGCCAGGGCTCACGAATTATTAACGCAAAATCAGGCCAAACAAGACGCTTATGTTAACCGGCAGCGACGTACACCACGTTCTTTTCAGATAAAGGATCTAGTTTTTGTGATTAAATATTCACAGTCAACGGGTAAACTAGATCCAGGCATGCGAGGACCATACCAAGTGATCAAGGTGCTACCCAGCGGGCGGTATCAGCTCAAGTTGCTCAGCGGGTCTTATGGGAAGACCACGCAGGCTGCGGCTGAGTACATGGTGCCTTGGCATGGAGAGTGGTGTCCAGATTCGTGCGCTGCCTTCTTTGATGGTGAGTAGGTCAATTGATGTTGGTGACGACGGTGGCTTGCCTGATTATGTGCCTCCAGAATCATTTACCTTAATAAGTAACTCCACCCCATAGTATTTAATTTTTGGGTACCTGTTTCTTATTGTTTGCATAATTAACTAACATAGCTACTGACCTAACAACGAATTCTATGTAGTTATCTCCTCTAAACCTTCCATGAGGTCATAATGGGTTGATACTCCGGCGGCGCTAGCATCTTTTGTCAAGTGGCTCATATCCGGTGACGTCATGGTGCATGTCGTGCAACCGGAGCGGACATGCGAATCAGAGATGCCTCTGTCCAGGACACGCGAATCAGGGATGCCTCTGTCCGTGTGATAAAGTAGACAAGCGAATCAGAGATGCTTCTGTCTACTAGTTTAAAGTGTAGATGTGCGAATCAGAGATGCCTCCATCTACCTTAGGCAGCGGGGACGCCTTCTGCCTAATCTGTTCACAGGTGCGGTTGCGGAAAGAAAGCTATACGTGCAATATAGAACACGAGGATAATAACAGCTGCAACGTTACTAGTAGCGTTTGTATCGTGGGTGTTTACATTAGAGAGCTCTCATATTCACCTTGTTGTTGGCCATAAGATGATTACTTTGCATGTATTTACGCTGTGTGTGTGTGTTGTTTCACAACTATTTCGATCGTGCAAAGTCTTAGTAACTCTATGTTTCAGATGATAATAATGTACTTGATGCTGAAGATCTGGGACCGTCGACGTCTCGTGGACCCGATTATCATCCCGACGAAGTAGCAAATTAATAGCTGCAATAAGGTGGAATGGAAGGATTCGTCGAGGACGACTTCAGCGTCAGGGACGGCCGAATAATCGCAACTAAAATTGCAATAAGAAAAACCTATAAAAAGCAGCGCTCCACCGGGGAGCGGCCATTTGCATCTCAGCTTTCGAACGTAACGGTCGTGTGCGGCGTGACTTGTTTATTCGTATATTGTGTGAATTGTGTAAAAAGAGTTCAGATAGTGATTGGTGCCTTCTTTTCTTACTTGCGAATTATTAAGATCAAGAGTATTACGTGATTATTTGTTGATTTGTGTACATTTCATAAAATTATTAATTTTAAGTGATAATAAATTGTTTTTTTTTTAAGTAATTTAATTTAATTTCCTTAATATATATATATATATATATATATATATATATATATATATATATATTATCTATATGTTTATGTTTGTATTGCTTTTTTTTGTTTTTTAATGTGTTGGGGATCCTTTTAACTTATGCTTTGATGTTTTGTAACCTTTTGTCTTCTTTGTGTACATTTATGTGCTATTAATATTAATTCAATTGTCAGGGCCCAGCTGAAAACCAGTGCTGTGCATGTGCGCAGTAAATACTGAGCTGGAGCCCTTTGTTATGCATGTACCTATGTCAGTTTATTTATTTTGTATGTGTAACCGCGAAAATGCTGTTTTAATTCTATAAATATGTATGTAAGTTTTGTATATGTGTGTAACAAAAATAAATGGTTTAAACGGTTTAAAGAAGTCAAAAATAATGATCCAAGTATATTCCTTGGAAACAAGAGCAAGGATAACAAGCAACCTTTCAAACAAAATAAACCAACAAAAGGCCCAAGATGTTACTCTTGTAACAAATATGGACATATCAGTAAATACTGTTAAGTGAAGAATAACAAGAAACAAAGTGAGAACTCATTTGTAGCCGTATTTTCAGCCTCATGCAATTATGATTCCGGATGGTATGTGGACTCAGGTGCGGCAAAACATATGACCATGAATAAGGAATGGCTTTATGATGAAATTTCATCTCAAATCAAAACCATGCGTGTTGCCAATAACAAAGAGTTACGAGTTGAATCCTGTGGTAAGGTGAATCTATATGTTAAAAGTAAAAACGGATCTACAAACAGAGTACAGGTAAAAGATTGTCTTTATATACCAGAGTTATCCACGAATCTTCTCTCAGTCAGTAATATAGTCAAAAATAAATGTAATATAAAGTTTGACAGCCAAGGTTGTTGTATATATAACGCAGAAAATGTTGAAGTAGCAATGGCAACACTTGTTAATAATATGTACAAGCTGAATGTTGTCTCCGTCCAAGCATTAATGTCAACAAATACTAATGATAATTTTTATCTCTGGTATCAGCGACTAGGTCATCTAAACTACAATGATATGAAGAAGCTGAAAGATCACACCGAAGGAGTGAAAATACCTCGGAGCAGTGATCTGACCTGCATTCCATGCATTAAAGGAAAACAGGCAAGGTTACCATTTCCGAGTGAAGGTTCCAGAGCAAGAAAACTACTAGAAATCATTCAATCGGATATTTGTGGAGACCTATGGAGGTAAATTCCTTCGGAAATGCAAGGTATTTTCTCACATTTACTGATGATTTTTCTAGAAGAGTGTGTGTCTTTACTATAAAAAAATATCTAGAAAATTTAAGGAATATAAATATTTTGTTGAAAATAAACTTGATACTAAAATCAAAACAATTTGAACTGACAATGGAACTGAGTACACAAATAAGAACTTTACTGAATTTCTAAAGTTACATGGAATTAAACACCAAACATCAACTCCAGGTACTCCGCAAGCCAGATGTATGTTAATAAATGCTAACTTACAAAAAAACCTATGGGCTAAAGCAATCAGAACTGCTGTATACATCACCAACTGTTCACCGACGCGAGCACTAAACTATAAGACACCAGAGGAAATATGGAGTGGCTGTAAACCTAACTTGAGTCATATGAGGATATTTGGCTGCGAAGTCATGATGCGTATACCTACTGAAAATTAAAGAAATAGGACTCCAAGTCATGTAAGAAGATTTTTGTTGGATATTGCGAGGATACTAAAGGGTATCGACTACTTGAACCCAAAACAAAGACTGTAACCAGAAGCAGAGATGTAGTGTTTCTAGAAAATTCTATCGAAAGAGATACAGTACCAGTTTCCTTATCAAACACTAAACAAAAATGTGAAAGTACAAGTAGTTTCTCTGAAAGTAGTGACTGTAGTACAGATCTGTCAACTCATACTGCAGTGGAAGCAAGTAACACTGATGATGAGGAATATGCGCCTGAGCAGTCAATTGAAATACCCCAAACATCAAACATCACACTTCGTCCTCGTAACAGACCAAACCCAGCAATGAAAACTGAGTTCTATCTGTGTATGGTTGATGTACCACAGACATATGAAAATGCGCTTTGCTCGAAGGAGTCTGTGATGTGGATAAAGTCCATTAAAGAAGAATTAAAGGCGCATGAGATCAATGGCACTTGGGTGCTAGTAAACAAACCAGACAATGTGAGACTATTAGATTGTAAGTGGGTGTTTCGTGTGAAAGATGAACCAACAGGTCCTAGGTACAAATCCAGACTGTGACAAAGGCTATGCCCAGAAGAGTGGCATAGATTACACTGAAACATTCTCTCCGATAGTCAGGTATTACTCTATTCACTTATTGTTGTCCATTGCAGTAGAAAAGCATATGACTATAATACAATTTGATATTAAAACTGCCTTCCTGTATTCACCATACAGAAAGAACAAATATATATGAAACCACCTGAAGGGCTCAATGTTGAAAATAATATGGTTTGCAAGATATATAAAATCATTGTATGGATTGAAACAAGCACCACGATGCTGGAATGCTAAGTTCAATTCCAACAATAATTTCAGAAGTCCTGGATGATCTTGAAGGAATTCAATGTCAAGATTTGTAAAACTTCAAATTTTATTGGTATACAGATTGAACAATGTAAGGAAATATATTGAAGTTTCATACCCAAAAGAAAATATATTCAAGAAATGTTGTCAAAATTTGACTTGGATAATGCTAACCCAAATAGTATACCAGCTGATCCACATGTTACACTACAGAAAAGCTCAGTGCTGGAAAATGAAAAATATTTTCCTTATAGAGAAGCAGTGGGATCACTTGTGTTTGCTGCCATAGTCACTAGACCTGACAGTGAGCACTGTTAGTCGCTTCTTCAACAACCATGATCAAAGTCACTGGAATGCTATCAAGCGAATCTATAAATACTTAAAAGGTACAATTTATTTTGGCCTCTGTTTTAGATTAAATGAAAATAACACTGGAATCTTATTCTGATGCTGATTATGCCAATGATCCTGTGACGAGGCGATCAACCACTCTGATAGATGTAAAACGTCTCTGTAAAACTTTGCTAACAACAATTAAATAAATCAATATATATGTTTCAAATCTCAGTTATAATTAACAGTTATATTGTCTTCTGTTTACGCGAATGTTATTCATTGAAATTAAACTACTATATACGGATTTTATCGCGTTGTTTATTTATCACTGTATTACAAAATTTTGAAAATATTACTCTACTACTACTATTGATTTTATTTGACTAATTTATAAGCTAATAAAATTATTTAAACTATTAAATCTATTTATTTTTGGTTTACACTTTCCCCGACGTTTCGGGTGCTTTTCAGCAGCCATGGTCACGGGGAGACTAAGATGGTAGTTGTCTCAATGTTCCAGTGTAGTTATTTCAAAGTACCTGAACATAATTTAATTATTGGTGTTTCTATTTACGCAGAATGAGCTCAAAGTATCATGAAGTCTAGCTGTGGTTTGTTTCTTCTTGGGTTTGACTATTTGAAGTACTGGATCCCAAGCTGGTGGTACATTCCAACCATCTTCTCTATTGAAATTGGGATGTTTTTTAATTTCAATAGCCTCGCGAAGCATCCTTGGCAGGAATCGGTGTTCTTTAGCGAGAATCTGTGGTTTGTCAAATCTCAGGTAGTGGTTGGTCCCCTGTTGTATGTGTTCACACACAGCAGACTTCAACGAGCGTTTGTGTTTTACGTCAGCTATGTGTTCTTTTATGCGGGTGCCTATGCTTCTCTTGGTTTGACCAATGTATGAGAGTCCGCAGTCACAATCTATTTTATAGACCCCTGCATCTTGTAAAGGTAATTGGCACTTGACGGATGGTAAAAATTGACTTATCTTCGTTGGCGGCTTGAAGTATGTGTTGATTGAAGCTCGCTTCAAGATGTAGCCAATCTTGTCAGTGACACCCCTTACATAAGGCAGTATAGCAGGCTGGCGCTCGACTGTGGCTGGCTTTTCTCGGGATCTGTGACAGCGGCGCGGCTGTTGGAGCTTGTTGTCTTGCAGTACTTGCTTGACATGTTGAAGCTCGGCGTCCAGGTGTTTCTTGTCACAGATCAAGATGTCAAGATATCAGCCAAGAAAGACATACGAGGAAGCGCTAAGATCTTAAAACAGTCAAGTCAAAAGTTATTAATACAAGTTATCAGAGAACATCGCGCTGACTTACGCAGCATAAATAGGAACGTTGAGATTTTGTCTAATGAAATACAGAGATTAATAACTCCATTTGATTTTAAACAATGCATCAATGCTATAAATCACAGAGAAAGATCAAAATATAATGCGTGTAAAACGAACAAAATTCAAAGATATGAAAAATTATTATCAAAATCAAATGCCAACAGCAAGAAACGAAACGTCAATGCACGGACCAATGACACGCCGCCGTCATCTCAAAGACAAGCAGTTATTAATCTGTCAAAACAAACTTTAGACAAAACAACCGAAAAAGTATTAAGTAGAGGTTTAAATTATGCAATAACACCGGCTAGGATACCGTATGATGCCATTATTTGCAACGTCGAGGACTGCCTAGTCAAGAATAACATAAAAAAGGAAGATTTGGAGGCTATACGTCAGGACATTTCATCGGTCTTGCGTCGAAGTAAAGTGCCCAGACCGAATCTTCCCAAAGATGAATTCGTCGCATTGAAGAACTTGCGGGCTAGGCCAGATATTACAGTACTCCGTGCAGATAAAGGAAACGCTCGGTAATAATGGATACGTCAGATTATAAACATAAAATTGAAAATTTACTTTCGGATGAAACAACATATAAACAGGTTAAAACAGACCCTACAAACAAAATATTAAACAAAACCAAAGACATCATAT
This sequence comes from Catocala nupta, assembly GCA_963675205.1. NCBI lineage: Eukaryota > Metazoa > Arthropoda > Insecta > Lepidoptera > Erebidae > Catocala > Catocala nupta. Next base: position 6,198,745 of record OY776084.1, on the reverse strand, counting down.
ATAAATACTCCGAAAGACTAGATCTAGACGTTAAACAATTAATACCAGCTTGCGTAAAACCTCCAAAGCTGTATGGGTTACCAAAAATACACAAGGAAAACGCTCCTCTACGTCCTATTGTGAGTCAGATCGACACACCAACTTACAGATTGGCTCAGCACGTAGCGAAGATACTCTCACCACTCAGAGGCAACTCGAGAGCACATGTAAAGGATTCATACCATTTTGTGAGTGAGATTAAACACCTATGTCTCACTAACAATGAAACAATGGTTAGTTTTGATGTACAGTCATTATTTACATGCATACCTGTACATGACTGTATTGAAATAACTAAAAGGAAGCTAATAGAGTACAATATGCCTGAGGAATATGCAGAACTACTTAAGCATTGCTTAACAACTGGCTATCTGTTGTGGGACAATAAATTCTACATACAAGTCGATGGTGTGGCAATGGGCTCCCCAGTATCGCCTGTTGTTGCCGATATATATATGGAGGACTTCAAGGCTCGAGCTTTACAGACTGCCCCCATCACACCCAGGATTTATAAGAGGTTTGTAGATGATACTTTTACAATATTACCAACAGATAGTGTTAGTGTATTCCTAGAACATCTTAATTCCATTAATAACAACATCCAATTTACTATGGAATTAGAGGCAAATAATTCATTAGCATTCTTAGACGTACTTGTCATCAGGAATCCTGATCATACTTTGAGCCACACCGTGTATAGGAAAAAGACCCATACAAATAGGTACTTGAACGGTGAATCTCACCACCATCCTAAACAGTTAGCTACCGTGGGAATGTCTTTGTTTCAGAGAGCCCACGGGATCTGTGACAAGAAACATCTGGACGCCGAGCTTCAACATGTCAAGCAAGTACTGCAAGACAACAAGCTCCAACAGCCGCGCCGCTGTCACAGATCCCGAGAAAAGCCAGCCACAGTCGAGCGCCAGCCTGCTATACTGCCTTATGTAAGGGGTGTCACTGACAAGATTGGCTACATCTTGAAGCGAGCTTCAATCAACACATACTTCAAGCCGCCAACGAAGATAAGTCAATTTTTACCATCCGTCAAGTGCCAATTACCTTTACAAAATGCAGGGGTCTATAAAATAGATTGTGACTGCGGACTCTCATACATTGGTCAAACCAAGAGAAGCATAGGCACCCGCATAAAAGAACACATAGCTGACGTAAAACACAAACGCTCGTTGAAGTCTGCTGTGTGTGAACACATACAACAGGGGACCAACCACTACCTGAGATTTGACAAACCACAGATTCTCGCTAAAGAACACCGATTCCTGCCAAGGATGCTTCGCGAGGCTATTGAAATTAAAAAACATCCCAATTTCAATAGAGAAGATGGTTGGAATGTACCACCAGCTTGGGATCCAGTACTTCAAATAGTCAAACCCAAGAAGAAACAAACCACAGCTAGACTTCATGATACTTTGAGCTCATTCTGCGTAAATAGAAACACCAATAATTAAATTATGTTCAGGTACTTTGAAATAACTACACTGGAACATTGAGACAACTACCATCTTAGTCTCCCCGTGACCATGGCTGCTGAAAAGCACCCGAAACGTCGGGGAAAGTGTAAACCAAAAATAAATAGATTTAATAGTTTAAATAATTTTATTAGCTTATAAATTAGTCAAATAAAATCAATAGTAGTAGTAGAGTAATATTTTCAAAATTTTGTAATACAGTGATAAATAAACAACGCGATAAAATCCGTATATAGTAGTTTAATTTCAATAATTAACAGTTTTTAAGTGTTCTTTTGGCCGGTCTAATGAAATAACTTAATAATATATTGTAAGGGTATGGATATATATTAATTGGTATCAGTTAAAAATATAATGAATACATAATTGAGCTACGACCTAACTCATGAGTTACGGGGAGACAACTGCCGCGCAGCGCTATTGCATGCTTGCGCCTGACTATATAAAACTAAAGCGTCAGCAGTGTCGCTACAGGTTGTTAGGCGTACCACAGGGTACGACATTGGAAGCATAATTATAGTGAATTGGTATGATAAACGAAGCTTCGTGTACAAGCTGTAGTACACTACACACAAGCATTTTCACTTAGTAATATGTAAAAGTATGTAATCTAAATCAAAATAAACGAAAGTTGTAGAAGCTATGTTGATAATATTTTATTTTATAAAGAATATCTCGCGCACTGGGAATAGTGACTGTGTCGCGCGGGACTTTAAAAACATTCAAAAATCGTGACATCCAGACTCGGGAGAAAATTTGTGGATCACACAAATTTTAGTCCCATGTGAGATTCGAACCCACAACATTCGGCGCAGTGGCAGTGGCGAGGCGACCACTTAAACCACTACGCCATTCGTGCAATCAAATGTGCAGTATAATATAAATTATTAATAATTTTTTTGCCTTATTAACCTCTGAGTCTTCTTTGAAGAGGTTAATGAAAACACTATGTGGGTCTATGTGTCTGTCTGTTAGTGAGTTTGTTAGTGACAGGCATAGCTCCAGAACCAATAAACCGATTGACTTGTAACTTGGTGTACAGAAACCATGGGGTCATCTCTCAGTTGAGTTCAAATATGGGCCCTGTGAGTCAAAACAACCCCGAGATATAGGGGTTACAAGGTCATAAGGTGAGGGGATATCCACCAACCGAGTGATTTTGAACTCCAAGGGAGAGGCTTTTGCCCAGCAGAGACATTAGAAAAAGGTGATTAAAAAAACCGTCACATGAAAACGCAGAGGTTGTATCCTAGGTTTTTACACCCATCTCGAGCACCTTTAAGATCACGTTATAAACTTTTGTTATACGAGTCGATCCAAATACGAGAATTTACGTTTATATATCGTTGCACACATTCCACGTAAAAGGCCAGCCTATTGCGGTCTAACGTATATATTACATACTCAGTGCTGCTACGAGAATTTCTCAATAGCGAAAGTATCAAATCAAGTCAAATTTCCTTTGCAAAAGAATGCCATTACGTTAACAGCCGACTGAGAAATTCGAAGAAATAAGAAATATGTTTAATTTACTGGGCAGTATTATTTAACTTTTCGCTATAAAATACCCTCACTAAATTCTAAATATCAAGTATAATAGTTGTGGGAATATGAGTATAAGTTATTTATAATTCTTTAAACACATACCAAGTAGCAGGCGAGAAATAGAGTCTTAAGCTCTACAAAGTAAGGGCTTTAAGAGAAAGTCATGTTATACAACGTAGCCGTGAGGTTCTAACAGGTTTCTTCTCATAGGCGCAAACCTTTGCCTGAATTTTTAATAACGTAGAAAACTCGCTAACCTATATATTTTGACATTCATAAGTGTTACCTTATGACCTAAATGAATAAATGATTTTTGACTATGAGTTCATAATTATGCAGTATCAGAATATTTCTCATAACAATATATTTTCCCATTCCACTTTAAGAAAAGTTTGACGTTTTGTAATAAAATCAAACAAATACCGCGTACCCTATTATCTTTCACTGTCTTTTGCATTTTTTGTTTATTTATGTTAAAATAAATAGAAAATTTCATTTCGAAATCAAATAGAAACGATTGGTAACCGGACAAAAAGCCGGAAGCACTTTTGCTACCGATAAATAATATTTTTCAGATATTTCCTTATGACTTTAATAGCAATACTTCTTTTTACTTCTAAAATGAGAGCTTACGAACCACCCGATGGAAAGCGGTCACTGTCGCTTATATGCCATTGAAATACAGTGTGCAGATTTAATCGCTAGCAATATTAAAAGAGGTGAATTAAACCACGATGTATTACCGATAACAGAAAAATATAAACTTATTAATGAATCAAAATATCCATTAATTATATTCTATGCAGTTACATGCGGCTTTTAAGGATTCTCAAGACAGGAATCAGGTGTCACAGAAGGATAGGCACGATACATGGCCACGTGACTCTTATGTGCTAGTTGAAAGCAGTCGATTTTCTAAGTCAACGAACACCGAATTTTAGAACTAACTGTGTGTACTTCCAAAATCGAACCCAGAAATCTCTGCACATAGTTACAGTTATCATTTAAATCGTAATTTACACACAAAAAAAGTTAACCAGATTGATAACTCTTTCATCCAAATATCTATTCATCTAAACGAAAATGTCGTGTCAAATGTCGAAATAAAGGTAGACATGGAATTCGCGACTATTCGAACGCAGTCAGTCGTGTGAGCCATGAATAACAAACGATAAATCGTTGCCTTGTGTCCTTGTGTTCTCTACTGCCCTTTTATGTTTAATGTAGTGTCACTAATATTGTAAACGAGTTACTTTAGCACATGCTTATGTTTTTCTTTGAAAATGTGAAAATAGTTAAATATATTGTATCAAACCTTTCTACCCAAAGGGTTAGATAAAGGCACATTTCACCAGCTATGGTTCTAGATTTTACGTAAAATTTGCGAGTCTATTGCCGTATATGTGGAAGACGCCTAGACTCCGTCCGACTCCGAAATACGCAATGACAGTTTGCCCGATCCAAAATCGAATCCGAGACCTTATGCTTAGATTCAAAATGTGCACCATATTAGGGTAAATGTTATTGTATCAGTTAAAGCGCCAAGAATATACTTAACGTAATTTGGTAGTGCATATTATTTACATAGTAGATCTAGTAGATGTATATCTAGGCATAACAACTACCCCACTTGGAACAATTCTCGCGAAGGACTTTATAAACATTCAAGCAAAGGACAAAAAGAACACCAAGACTCAGAATACTCCAAACACACGTATGAAGAGAGCACCCACAACATTCAGAGTGTAACAAGTGGAGTCGAGACCACCGTAAAAAGTTACTTCGCAATCCGTGCAACTAAATTATATTAATGAAACCAGTTCGTGGAGGCACAACCCGCCCCGCTTATACATAAATCCTGCAAGACCCAAAAACAATAAACATCAAACAATACACAATTCTTCATTATAACTCTAGAGCCTTTAAAACAAAACAATACTCACAAATATCTTTTGTAGAAAATATATTTCGCTAAAATAATATTGTTTTAATAATGTTTCTTTTGAAATTATATTTGTCTCGGATATGGCCGTAGGGCAACAACCAACAGTAATATTAGAAGACGGACGACTAGTACAAATTTGATTAGTACACAAAAGATACTTTACAATTTTGTACTAGTGCGTATAAAGACCTAACTATATCAAAAAAGTGTACGAAAGATAAGCCAGCGTCTGTAGGCTTAACCTTCGTTGAGGTCTCTGTACGGATTCATATGTATTTTACTAGACTAGATTTTGTCTGCAATTTTATTTATGAGTGTAAGTTATCATTTGTGGGTCATGGTATATTTTCGTGGGTCACTGTATGCATCGTTATGACAAAACGTATTTTCCTTGCTTTTTACACTACACAATTTGAACAGCAGTTTAAGATATTATCAAGAGGAACAGGGAGTCTGGAAATGTGCTTGGCAATAGATTTTTCTAGCAATTTAGTTAGCATATGACTAGTGTTATTAATAAATCCTCCAGCTAATCTGAAATTCTTGTGTTAGGAGTGTAATCGTGTCAGCAGTAAAGTGGATCCCTCTCCCGCTCTGCCGCGTCCTTGATGGAAATTACTTTCTCACAGGAAGCGACGGCGTTCCACGACCTCTCGCTCCAGACCATAGACTGAACCACGACCTGGAGCGAGATGGCAATTAGTCCGACTGTCGCGAGCAACTCACGGCGCTGCGATATCCAGGCAGGGCGGTCCGCCAACGTGTGCAGCGCCGTATCCAAAATAACATCGCGGCAGTCGGCGCAGTGATGACATCCGGGCGTCTCCTGCCAACCTATGCGACACAGGAACTGGACAAACAACTGTGGCCAGTCATTACCTGTGTCAGTCGGAAGGTGAGAGCTCCATGCCGCCTCTCTAGCCAGTCCTCTAACACGGGACTTACCGTCACGACTGTGGCATGCCCCACGACATGCCATACATAATAGCTTAATCACAGATATTTCTTTTTATTTGTACCCGTTATTTAAATCTAAATTATTCCTATAATTGACGATGTTCATAATTGACATTATTAAACATTACATTTATTTTTAATTACCTATCATAATAACATACTTAACTTAATTAATTGTAAAATGTTTGACTTATAATAAATAATATCAGACCTGTTTATAAGTTGTCCGTCCCACTGCTGGGCAGAGGTCTGACAAGAGTTAGGCCATAATCTACGCTGGCCCAGTGCAGATTTGCAAACTTTATTAAGTTGGCCAATCTGCACTAGGCCTAATATATCTTCAAAACATTTTACAGAATTCGCCAAATATGTATGCGATGGGCTGATTGATTGATTGTATGCGATGTTTTACGATAATTTCCTAAACCATTAAAGCGATTGATAGTTAACTATTAAATAAACATGTAATTTCGTTAAGTCAGAGTTGTGTGCCTTGGGATCAAAATCGAGTCCTCTGCTTGGCAGTCCATTGTAAACCAATCTATAAATTCTTACTAATATTATAAATGCGATGTGAATTTATATTCTTTTGTCTGTTATACTTTTACGCCATAACGACTCGATTGATCATGAAATTTCGCATACAATAACAGAGGTACAATAAAGAACATAGAATATCCTTCATGCTGAAAAAATTATGTTCCCGAGCGAGCGAAGCCGCGGGGAAAAGCTGGTTTATAGTTACAACATGTTCTTCAACCTAGCTACCTATATTTTAAAATAAATAAATATGAATTTAAATTAACGGACAGCAAAAAGAAATAAATCAACGATAAGAATAAAAAAGTAATAAATAAAGGAAAAGTATATAACAAATTGTCATTTCGAATGACAATTTATTACATTTTCCCTTTTTCATTCGTTACGAAAACTTATTCTTAAACAAAACCTTTGTCAAGGGACCAACTAGGCGGATTAATTTTAGAGAAACTTATTCCTAAATAATAAATTCTTTGTCCATATTTTATTGTATTACTCTTTAGTCTACTGTTCTAAGAATAATTCAAATTCTAGTATTTATAAATAACGTAGGTATGACTGCTGGTTTGGGCATGTAGAAAAAATAGACGAGAAAAGACTGACTAAGAAAGTTTATAAGGCTAGTGTGAATAGAACAGTCGCAAGGGGAAAACCTAGCCCAACGTTTCCCGATCAGATCGGAGACGGTCTGGATAACGGCCAGGTTAAGAGCACCTTAAACCGGCGAGCGTGTATGAGGAATGTGATGAAACTGAATGAAGCCAGTGAAGTGGGTCAGAATCGTAGCAAATGGAAATCCGTAGTCTGTGCCTACCCCTCTGGAAAACAGGCGTGAATCTATGTATGTATGTAGATATGACCTTAATTTTGGCTGAAGTTTATTACTAGTAGGCAGAGAAGTATACCTTATATACCTATGCCTATTAATATGATCAGCATATTTGTATATGCCTCTACATCTCATCGTTATATTCTTATAGCCTACTGTGGATTCAGTTCTATTACATACTTACATAATGGGCGTGGCCATTAACAAACGAGACTTACATAAATAATAGTTTTAGAGGTCGCATCGGCCTAACCACTGCGCCGTCTGTTGAAGCTTCGATCCCCAAACGGAACAAAAAATTGTGTGATCCAAAAAAAAGGATTTTTGTGTTCATTGTTTGAATGTTTCTTAAGATCCCCGCGATGCATAATTAATTTTAAGTACAAAAATTTTCTTTTATACGCGATGTACATAGTCCTATACCTCTATCCTCGACGGGGAAAGCAGTAATTATACCCATATTTTGTCAGCTATGATTTTTAGTTGCACATAATAATGGGTGCCAGAATTTCCCGATAGAAATGTCCAATAATACTGACAAACAAAAGTTCCGTTGTTACCATTTTGGCACGAAACCCTTAAAAGTATCAGAATACAGATAAAACTTTTCGGGAATTCTCATAAATTTTGCAACTCGTTCATCAATCCACACTGGTCTATTGTTTATTGTGAATACACAACATAAATTTTTTACTGCAGCTAATATTTCACATGAAATATGTTTACATCATCGACAGGACGAACGGTGAAAAATATACTATATTATCAAAACCATCAAGAATTGGAGTGATGTATTGTTAACTTACAAAGCTTCCAGTTAATCCATACTAATATTATGAATACGAAAGTAGCTCTGTCTGTCTGTTTATCTGTTGGTTACATTCTCACGGCTAAACCACTTAACCCATTGTAATGAAATTTGAATGAATTACCAAAAAAAGTACTTTTAACGAGAGATAAAGTCGCGTGCAAAATCTAGTACTAATATAATATGAAAGCTTGTAAAGAGGCTTGGATGTTACTCAATCACGCGTAAGCCGTTAAACGTTGAATGAAACAAGTGACTCATCATGGATTAACACCGAATACTTAATATATTTGTCGGAAGCGCTTTGTGTTGGCCGCTATTTTCGGATATTATGTGGGCTTGCTACGGGTATCGTTCAAACAAAACGCGGTGTAGTAATTATAGGAACACTTTTATTCCGTTATTGAGACACAATAATCACTATACTTTAAATTATTTTAAAGAAGCGGAATGACAGTTCCGTGTGTTGCTCCGTCGAGCGTCTAATCACAAGTGAGCTCGATCGTGCCACGCACGACTCCGTCAAGGCACGCTGGAAGTCACATAGTCGTTTGGCGCCTTTCCGTTCGTTGACAGTTGAACGGAAGTCACATAGTCATTTTGTGCCTTCCATTCATTGATAGTTGACAGGATGCGACATATTTGTATTTGTGCCCGTGGTATTTACGCAAGCGGAGCTGTGGGTATTCATTTGTATTATAAATTATAATGCTAGCCAATATAATAGTTGCGGAAGCGGCGATGACGAGACTGTGGGCCTGGCACAGAGAGATCTCGAGTCCGTTCCCAAAGCACGCACGTCTGACCCAAAGGGCGCATTTGAATTTTCGAAGTTATGTGGTTATTAAATAGTTAATTATCGTTTGCTTCAATGGTGAAGGAGGAACATTGTGAGGAAACCTGCCTATCTGAGACCTCTCTATAATATTCTCGAAGATAAGTGAAGTCTATCAACCCGCACTGGGCCAGTGTAGTGGTCTAAACCCTTCTCGCATAGAAGAGGTCAGTAACCAGCAGTAGGACAGCTAAATACGGGGCTGACATTATTTATATATACTTTCGTAAGCAATATGCTCGAGCAGTTCCACATGCGTAAAACCTATGTTTTACAAGAGTAGAGACAGTTACTCTATAGTAATGAGTACCTTAAAAGCTTGAAGTATTTTAGACGACACATTTCTATTTGAAATATTAGTTACCTAGCTTCTATGATAACGTTAAATAGCAAAGGCTTATTGTATAAACTTATTCACGTGTATTTCCTTAAGTTCTTACTCCAAATGTGGCTTTCACAACTTTCATAAAGGTCGGAATAATAATATTCAACTTTAATATTAAGGCGTAATTAATATGAGCGGGTATAAATTTGTTCAAGCATACTTATTTTGGTTTGGTTGATGTCTGGACGGTTTATAAAAGTAGTTGTGTCGACATAATTAGACCACAGAATTTAGCTTTGGGTAGAAAGGTTCCACGGTACTTTATGGCAACAATTTGAAGTATTTTACTTGGGGGAATGCATTGACGCATATCCCTCCGTGGGGGCGGGCGGAGGAATTATGTCGGACTCGCCGGGGTAAAAGAAAAGATGGAATAAGAATAATGTACCTCCCGGAATACCGACTAAACCTACCACGGTGTTCCTCGACAAAACCAGTATCGACGGGGCCGCGCGAATCGCTTTCGCATGCCGCCTCTCGGACCTGGTGCGGAACGGATGGCGGGCAGGCCCACAAAACCCGCCACCCCCCAGGTCAAACCTCAGGGTGGCTGGAGGTCATCGCGCGCCCTCCGGCGCCCGGCTCTGCGGTTGGGGAGAGGGTTTAAATGCTCCCTCTCCCGCTCCGCCGCCTCCTTGATGGAAATCACTTCCTCGCAGAAGGAGGCGACGGCGTTCCACGACCTCTCACTCCGGACCATAGACTGAACTACGGCCGGGAGCGAGAGGGCAACCGATCCGACTGCCGCGATCAACTCACGGCACTGCGATGCCCAGGTCGATCGTTATCTATAATCTTTCTGCTGCCGTTACGCCTAGTTACTTATGTACATGACGGTAAAAGAAATCATAGCGAAGAAATTTGCATGTCTGAAAGTTCTCTATAGTTCTCCATAATGTTCGCTAAGATATGTGAAATTTACCAACCCACGCTGAACTAGCGTGGTAGACTATGCCCTTGTTATACTAAGAAGAGACACATGGGATAACAACTAACAGACTGGGACTAAATGGGACTGTTTATGAACAAGGGTGTCATTCTTATAAAGATATTTATAAGCTATTTCCAATGCATGCTTCTGTGAAATATGTTGTATTCATTAATAATATAATATAATATATCCATGGTACGACAAAACTCATTCAAAAATATAGCACACTGTCAACAAATTAATAATGTCCTAAGGAATATTTTTCAAACAATGAATAGCACAGAAACGAACAGACAGACGCAACATACCTGAAATGCAACCAGAAAAATTTAAAAACAATAAAACAAATGCTGAATCGCGTCGTCGTCCATTTATATTCGTCGCCGTAAAAAGGAAATATACAGCCTACGTAGCCTCAATTTTGGAAAGCACGCCACTTACATTAATCACGGTATACCAACATGCCGTAGTTAGCTTTATTAATTAGTAAATTAATGGATGCAACGACGCAGATACTGTTACAACTTTAATTTCCTTTGATAATTTCGGGAGTGGAAGAACACGGGATATTGTTTTAACGGTGAAGGCATGTTGAGACATTAATGTTTTAATATTGTAGACGCTTTTTGGTTTATAAAGAGGCTTTGGAGTTACGGTTGAGAGGATCTTGAAGGATTATGATGTAAAGAGTTATTATATGTTTCATAAATTTAGGTAAGTGTTATACATATCAACATCAATAATAAATAGAAATATAGGTATGAGTAGACGGGTACAAAATAACCGAAAAAGGCATCGGCAGTTGATATAGCCGAGCTTACGACGCGCTGCAATATCCATTAATTTATTATCATGGTGAATATTGGTACAATTTTGGACTGTACCAAGTTAATCCTACTACGTGAGTCACCAATTTTCGTAAAAAAATATCGACACAGCAGTATTATTTTTTTCTTTTACAAATAAGGCATAACCGTTTCGTATATTTGCAACAATTTCAAGGTTTGTTCAGCCAATTTATTGTGGACATGCAATCAGATAATAACGTCGAAAACTTGGGGTAGTTAGTCATTTTACCATCCAGTCTTACAGGCGGTCCGCGGTATCTGCACGTAAGAACGCAACATGCCTTTTGTTACGTCCGTAAATAAGGTTGACCCGACCTTTTCATAACGTTCACAACGAACCCAAAGTGGACTGAGATTTGTCAGGCACTTCTCACAGGACAGGTGTCATACGATAGGCATGACATTATTGCTGGGGTTTCTCATTTGAAACTTAAAGTTATGACTAATCTTCTTACAGAGGAGAAAGTTTTCAGTTGAACTCTTTGTTTTACATATAGCGTCGAGTGGCAAAAGCGTGGTTTACCCTACGCGCACATTTATCTGTTAACTTCCGCTATAAATAATGTCAAAAGTGCTGAATTTCCAGACCATAGTGCAGATCCGATTTTGCAAGACATCATTAAAACACACATGGTTCACGGGCCATGTGGCGTTTTAAATAGAGATTCACCGTACATGAAAGATGGTCAATGTTCAAAAAGATATTTATTTAATAAGGCACGCAAAACAAAACATAGTGCATACAGTATAAAACTTATAAACTATTCAACAGTTTTGGTTTAAGCTATGGTTCTAACTATGTGTACACATCATGATTATTAGAAATAGATCAGTACAAGATGACCCTGCAGAGCTGTAATTAAAAAAAATAACATAACAATTGACTTAATCTTACTAAGTAAATTGTAACACGTTTAAATAATATATGTAGGTATGTTAAGGTGCTTATCTATACTATGGAAATAAACACAATATATGCCTCACAGTATCTTTAAATTGTATAATTTTATATTTTTTAATAACGATGATCAAGCCATGATAGCACTGAGAAATCGCAACGAATATGACGAAGTATAGATACCAATCTGGCCGATACATAACCTCTTCGGAGGCAGTTTGGCGCATTTTGAGTTTTCTAATACATGAAAAGAATCCGCCGGTGATCCATCTCGACGTGCACCTGAAAGGTGGGCAGCGAGTATACTTTTAGCCAGAAAATGTGGCAGAAAGGATGGACAACCCGAGACAAACTACCTTGCTCGCATTCTTTCACCTTGGCGAAAGAGATAATTTCGCGAAGTCTCTGTTGTACAATGAAGTGCCATATTAACATACTTACAACCGAGCTATTTTGGCCCCTCGAAACGACCAAGCAGCAACGATAAATTCTCAAATATTGATACATGTTTCTGGGGAAAGTAGGGAATATATATCTATTAACACGGTTATGGAAGAAGAAGATGCCACCCAGTATCCGGTAAAGTTAAAGTTAGTAGTTAGTAAGATTCCCTTAATACACTAGGACTTCCAGCACACAAAATTTATTTAAACGTCGGCGTACCAATTATTCTACTCAGAAATGTAAGTCCTCCAAAACTATGCAACAGCACTCGGCTGAAAGTATCAAATCTCCAACGAATTGTCAAGTGTTATTTATCAAGTGTCTCATTGAATTATTTTATAAGTCCTTTATTCGCAAAATCTTTATTAGTCCGTGGCTTGCATTACCCTCTTCTTATTTTCTATAGCGGTCAGGTAACACGGATATTGACTGTACTCTTATCTAAGCGACGCGTTTTAGTTTTCGATAACCACGCGAACGAAGTCGTCGCACAGGTAGTCTATATAAATATTATAAAGAGGAAAGATTTTATCTTTTGTTACGTATGGGTTGGTTCAAAAACTAATCAATCGATTTGAAAAATCTTTTTAAATTCGAAAGCTAATAAAGAAGTTATAGAAACTACATTTAAAAAAAAAACTATTATTAACATAAACTAACCTAGCACTACTACTAATATAAGCTTAAATAAAAAAAGGGCAATTATGCTAGTTCCGTTTCTAAATCGTCCAATTAAATTTCACTGTTATGAAATTCTCTGTAGTAACGCTGACTTTAGATATCTGCTGCGTAGACAGGAATAAGCTGGCCCCTGTTATGTGGAACCTTCAACCATGGCCTGCGAAATGTGGATATTGTAGCGACACTGCTGATGCTTTAATCTATACTAATATTATGAAGCTGAAGAGTTTGTTTGTTTTTTTTTTGTCTGTTTGTTTGTTTAATTGAACGCGCTAATCTCAGGAACTACTGGTCCGAATTGAAACAATATTTTAGTGTTGGATAGCTCATTTATCGAGGAAGGCTATAGGCTATTTAAAATCACGCTACGACCCACGGGGGCGGCGCAGTAATCATAAACACGGGGGAAACCGCGGGCACATCTAGTGTTATATAGTCAGGCACAAGCGCGGGAGTCGTCTCCCCGCAAATAACCAGTAAGGTTCAGTATGTATTTATATTATATGCAACTGGTACCAGTAAATATACATCCATATCTACAATGAAGCATTTCATTACACCTACTGGAACACTACATTAATATACATCTGCCAATACCTTAAGGATATAGGTGTCAGATTAAGTGTAAGAGTAACAGATTTGTCGGACTGAGGGCGTAAGGCAATAAAACCATACCGACATTACATGCTAAACATAAAATTAAATGGTGAAATGTAAACGCATACACCTCTGTTTACCCCTTTTAGTGTGCCTTCCCCTTGAGGGATATTTCTCTATGTGTGTGTACACAACACTTGTAATGAATTTCGAAATCCTTTATGGGATATTGAGCAATAATATCTTTGTTCGACTTATCTTATGTTGTGGACAAATCAATCCTCTTGGGATAAATTCAATATTGTTAAGGCTGTCATACTTGAGCACGTCCTTCAAATAAGATACCAGAGAGAGATAACAGTTTAGTAAACAGTCGATTCTATTAAGATTATGTTAAGAGGACATTAGCGTTAAAACGTTTGAAAAAAGAAGTTTTAACAAATCTATTGCTGTCGTGCTATGTCCGAACTAAATATTAATGTGCGAAAAATCTAACAATTACAGTTTAGTCTACGACCATGTACCAAATCAGCATCTTGTATCCCTGTTTGATTTTTATTTAATTAATAAAATGAGAAGGATTTTTGCTGCAGTTTTAATTTTAAACGAATCACGTTTCATTAATAAATTATAACAAAAATCAGAAAAACAAAATAGCACTGGTATATGTATATATTTATAAATATTATATCTGTTTTTGCACTAGTGTCACTATTCAGAGAAAAAACAAAGGAATACGCAGGCCATATTTCATCTTTAGAATGATTCGTATTTCAAAATATAATAGTTCACCGGTTTGGATCAAACAATGAGTCAAACAATTTATGCGACTGTGTCGCATCCTACATGAAATAAGACAAGAGATGGCGCTGTATTTAATTACACTATTGCATATAACTTTTGCTTTGCTTTGTGGTACTAGTTACTACATATGTATATATAAGTTACCGTCAAAATATGTCAAACCGTGGCCTACAAAGCACTGCCCAGTCACGGAGGAACGTCCTTTTGTGTTGGAGGGTCATTACATCTCGTTTCTCTAGACGAGCTGTGTGGAAAACAATCGAATAATTTGAATCGATACATCGAAATTATGTAGTAAGTAGGCATAATACTGTGTATGAATAACAATATAAAAAAAACCTTTAAGTTCATTGCAACGTTTTTTTAATTATATTTTGATGATGCGATTTACAGCCAATTATTGGCCTAATTTAATCACAATTAACCCCGACTGCAAAACCATTAGCAATGTGAATAAATAACAAACGCCACAAATAATTTACACCATAGTGTAATATACGACGCAACCGCCGTGTCATGTTTATAAACTAAAAGCTTACTGACATTAAATGAATATAAAGTATTTCACAGTTTGGGAAAATCTTTATAAATATTAACATACAATCCATTAGTGTCTGAATAGTTTAGCATGTAATTTTATATGGACCCACAATTAATAGAGAAGCTTATGTAGCGAAAACTGCAAATAGTTTGGTATAGTGGTAACGTCATAATGCCTTTTCTTTATTTTCTTTCTCTTTCAAACTTTCTCCGTGCCACAGTAGTAGTAAATGCGACTACTATGCGTGAGGTCTCAAGTTCAACACGGGCCAACAGAAAGTTATTGGGTTTTCCTATTAAGAAATCTCAATAGCAGCCCGGAGTTAGAAAGTTGGCGGCGTTATACAAACTTAACTAAAACTAATTAACTTAACTTTTCATGCTTTCTGAAACCTCCCCGTACCTGGTCTATCTTGAGATATTGTCATCCCATTGGGTCATGAGAGTTAGGGAACAGAGAATGCACTTGTGTTTGCGTGTGCCAGTCTCCATTACGATTGGACGTCCGCCGTGACCAAAATTCGGTCTGAAGGCCATTATTGTCATAATGTTATCAAAATTGTTACTTATTTGTTTTTATTAAGTTAGTCCCTATAGATACCTACCACCCTCCTTTCACTGCTATGATTTTTCCTTACCTAAAATTCGCTCAAACGTTACCCAGTTATTAAATTAAATTATCAGAGAGCTGATTACGATGCTATTAGAAATGATTTATCTGTAATTAGATGGAATGACATCATTAGTAATCAAACTGCTCAAGAAGCTTTAAATACATTCTATGACCATGTTTTTCGTATTATCAAGAAACATGTCCCTCGGATTAAATGTAAAAATTCTACTTTCCCTATTTGCTTCAGTCAACCACTTATTAAATTATTCAAAAATAAATCTAAAGCATGGTTTGCCCTATACCAGCGATGCTTCCATAAAGAGAGCGCTCAGTGCTATGCCAATTATTTTAATAATGTCGAACAAAGTATCTTTAAAAACCCTAAATACTTTTGGAGTTACGTTGCTAATAAACAGAATAATTCAGGAATTCCTAATAACATGTGTTATAATAATATATCCAGTAGTGCCCCTCGCGAAATATGTCAGCTTTTTTAAATCAGTATATGAACCATCTATATTAGAATTACATACTTGAGTCCCACCATCACATTATAATGTTAATTGTGACATAATCTTTGATGTTGATATTAACGCATCTAAAGTTCATAAAGAGCTGAAGTCATTAGATCCGACAAAAGGACTAGATCCTGGATTACCGGCACAGTTTCTAAAAAATTTTGCTGATCATATTTATTTTCCAATTTATCTATTATATCGCAAGTGTTTGAATGAGGGCCAACTACCACCTATTTAGAGGGAAGCGAACTTCACACTGGTCTTTAAAAACGGTTGCACCAATATCGTAGAGAATTATCGTACCATCTCTATTTTGTCCACTTTATCGAAACTTTTTGAACGACTGATTCATAGTGAAATTTATCCCCTTTTACATAAGATCATTATCAAGCAACAACATGATTTTGTCAAAAATAGATCAACAGCAACAAATTTAACCAAACTTGTAAGCCATCTTTTTGAAAATATGGACAATCGTTGCCAAATTGACGCAGTCTATACGGACTTCCAAAAAGCATTCGATAAGGTGGACCATGAGTTGCTGTTACATAAAATCGCCTTCAATGGCATTCGTGGAAATCTTTTGCGATGGTTTATTTTCTACATAACCAACCGTACGCAAAAAGTAGTTATTAACGGAGTTCAATCTGACCAAAATTCTGTAACTTCCGGCGTCATACAGCCCTGGGGGGCACTTTTTTAGGCCCTTTATTATTTGTTTTATTTATTAACGATATTGACTTTTGTTTCCTATATTCAAAATTTTTGCTGTACGCAGATGATTTAAAAGCCTACAAAACTATCAATAATTCTAATAACAGTCAACTTTTTCAAAATGATCTACATCGACTGACTAAATATTGAAGAGAAAATAAGCTTTTCCTGAGCTTGCCCAAATGTAATACAATATCTTTTACAAAGAACAAAACGGTATACAACTTAATCTATTTCTTAAATGACCAACCTTTGATTAAAGTCTCTTCACTTAAAGACCTTGGTGTCGTCCTAGATTCTAAGTTGCCTTTTGATATTCATGTAGATAACATCATCAAATCAGCATTTAGAATGTATGGTTTTGTGATTCGTAATACGAAAGAATATAGAAACTCTAATACTTGTAGATACCTTTATATAACGCTTGTCAGATCTTGTCTCGAGTTTGTTACTATGATCTGGAACCCATATTATAATAAATATGTCGAATCTTAAGAAAACGTCCAAAAAGAATTCCTGCGAACACTTCATTATAGATGCTGCCACACCTATCAGTCATATAAAATATACTTCTACAATACAATTTGTTATCGTTGAGAGACAGGAGGCTAATTCTTGGAACTATGTTTTTGCACGGCATCATTCATAACAGGTATGACTGTTTAGAATTAACAAATAAGCTGTGTTACATAGTCCCCAGAACAGTCATGCAAAGGCAAGATTGCTCGCATCGTCTCTTAGCGATTACCACTGATCATGTTCCTAATACTAACGCAGGTTTAAGAACACCTCTACGACAGCTTGTAGATAATTACAACAACTATTTTAAAAGCACGGATATTTTCATGCATTCTGCAATCAAATACAGAAAATGTTTACTGGACTCTTTAAAAAACCCAACTGCTTCCAAGTTATGTTCCTAATTTCCATAGTCCATATACATTTTATGTTAGACATCCGCGTAAGACATAGATGAGTGATTATTCATTGTTAAAGTTTAATGATTAATTAATTTTTTTATAACTAATGTTTTGAATCCATCCATATATGTATAATTATGTAGATTTTTCTTTGTTTTTCATAGCATATAGCGTGCTCCATTTTATATTGTGTAATAATTAGTGGATAATGCTGTCGGTAGTATAATTAGCACTTTTGTATCTAATTATAATATATAAAATCAATAAAATTGTACTACTGTTTGTTATCCCAAATATATAACTAAATAAATAACTTTTGCCCACGGCTTCGTTCTATTGGGAACAGTATTTTTTTTTCTGGACGGAAAGTCAAGAAAAATCCCACTTTCTCTAACCCTGAAAACATTCTGATTGCGCAGATAGTGCAGTCATTTGAATGGGTGGGTTTTGGGTTTAAATGGCTTATCAAACAAAATATAAATTTAAGGGAACTAAAAATATTACTAATGTTTGGCTTGAAAATGCAGCTTGAAACAAACATTAACGTTTTTTAAAGACGTTCAGAACTTAGGAAATGCGTTTAACTGTCATAAAAATAACCATTATAATCCTCTAACCACAAATTCTTTCGTTAGATAAATACTGCCTAACCATAACTGGGCTGTAGCTAATCAAAGCCAAAATCTCTGGATTTCAGTCAATTTAAAATACCATTGAGATTAAAACAAAGACATCAGAAGGATAGAAAGATAGTAAGGCAAAAATTAGAAAGCAAGTCGTTTTATTGTTTGCTTCTTAGCTAGCGTTTATAAAAATAATGTTTATTTTCTACATATTGAAAGCAGATGAAGATCCCTCTTACTACAAATTCAATTCAAAGTCAGTAAGGTTTTCTATTTGAAAGACAAGATTCTATTAATATGTCTAGCTTTAACATTGGCGAACGTGGCAACGTATAACTACATACGTAACGAGTATTAACGCGATCGTGCATATTGTTTACCTTTAAGTGCTTCACGTTTCGAGGACGGATCGTTTGACGAGGCGGCAGGATGAATGCGTGAGTAATCCCTGCGCCCCGGCCATAGATCGTGTGAGGAACACCGTGGTAGGTTTAGTTGGTAGGACCCGGGACATATTTCCCCGGGTGAGCCCGACATTTAGATTTAGATTTTCTTTATTTAAACAATATAAGCTTACAGTTTATGCACCAAGACGCTTACATGTTATGTCAAAAAAGAAAATGATTTTAAATATCCTTGTACAAAAAATAAGAAATAAAATAAAATTCAATAAGTAAAAAATGAATGAATAATTTGAAAATGAATATGTCAACAGAATAAGATAATAAATTACAAAATAATTAAATATTATCAATAAAATGTCATGATACATCGATAAATGTCACCATAAGAAATAAAATCATTCAAAACAATTTAAGTATGTCATTACATAATTACTAAATAGACTAGTCTTATCAAAAAATATGTCAACATTTGGATTAGTTTTTAAAAAATCATTAATTAAGTTGATAGCTGTAACGGTGGGACTATTACTCGTTTTTGTAATATGCCAGGACGATGGATACGCAAGAAGTTGATGTTGTCTACGACCACAACCTCGCACGTAGTTGTCTGGCACGTACAGATGAATAGACTCACGCACCGATGGATTGTCCACTTTATTATTTAATAGCAGATAGTAATGCATTATAAGCATATACTTCCGTCTGAGCTCAAGAGTATCCAAACCTACCATTCCAGAAACAAATATTGATGGATATAGAAAGGGATAATATCCATATGCACGTTTATATAAATACCTAGTAAATTTACGCTGGACTTTTTCAACTATCAGTATGTATAATTTTTCTTGTGGAGCCCAAATAATTGCGTTGTACTCTAATTTGCTACGTACGTATGCACTATATAGTAGTTTCATTACGTCCACATTATTAAAATTGGAGGAAGTTCGAATTATGAACCCTAAACATTTGCTAGCTTCCTTGCTGATTTTTTTAATATGTTCATGGAAGTTCAGTTTGCTGTCAAGGGTTAACCCAAGATCACGTATTGTTGTGACACGCTCGAGAGGAGCACCGGATACTTCGTAAGTCGTTGTAATCGGAGACCGAGACCGGGTAAAGGTAATAACTTTACATTTTTGTGTGTTAAATAGCAATTTGTTTTCTTTGCTCCATTCAACCACTGCATTAATGTCGCGCTGCAGTGCGACACAATCGTTACTATCTGTGATTTTTAGGTACAACTTGAGATCATCAGCAAAAAGAAGACATTGCACCCTAGAGAGAACGCTTGGTAAATCATTGATCATGATCAGAAATAGGGTGGGTGCTAAGGTACTGCCCTGGCTTACCCCCGATCGTGTATAATATTCGGGCGACTTATAGTTTTCCACCTTAACAAATTGCTTACGATCTCTAAGATAGTCAGCCATAAACTTAAGAAGCCTAGAACAGAACCCCAGTGTGGCAAACTTCATTAGGAGTAAATCATTATCCACTAGATCAAATGCTTTCCGAAAATCGAAGAATGCAGCGTCAACTTGACAGCCACTCTTCACCCGCGTACTTATGTAATCAACAAAATTGATCTGGTTACTTAACGTAGAGCGCGCAGTACGAAACCCATGCTGACAACTGTTCAAATGACCATTAATCTGTTGGAAAATGCATTGATTGATGATAGACTCGAAGAGCTTTCCAAAGACAGACAATACAGCAATCGGTCTATAATTACTAATATCTGCCAACGATCCCCCCTTAGGCACGGGTGTTACCCTCGAGATTTTCCATCTACTGGGATAGATTCCTTGTTGAAGTGATAGGTTGTACAAATACAAAAGGGGCTCCTCTAAGACTGACGAGCAGTCTTTGACTAAGAATGGTGGTATGTTATCCGGACCATATGCAGAAGATGGTTTAAGACAAGATAGTGCCCGTCTCAGTTCGGATAAATTAATAAGGTCTATTTTTATCAGTGATAGACAATGTCTGTTAGTTGCTGCCCGTTCTGCTGCCTCTGGATCTAACGTGGGTACATTGTTGTGGAATACAGAACTAAAGTAATCCGCAAAAGTGTCGGCGACTGCCTGTCCCTCGATAATTTTATCTGCAAATGTGAATTCTGTAGATTTTTGCCTATTTTTCCGTTTTTCTTTAACGTACTTCCAAAACGCTGAGGGTTCGCGAGTTATATTATTTTCTAATGTATTTATATATTTTTTAAAAGCAATACCAATTAATTCTTTAACTTTAGTCCTGTAATATTTGAACAATTCTCTATTGAGTTGAAGTCCACGAATTTTGAACATTTTTAAATTGATATATTTTAGTTTTATATATCGAACTATTTCACTAGTATACCATGCTGGATAAATGTATTTGCTATTGGATATTACTTGTTTTACAGGGACATGTGCATTAATAACGTTAATCAATTTGTCATACAATTTATTTACGGTTATATTAACGTCCTGCTGGTGTAGAAGGTCACTCCAGTCTATGTTGGCTATAGCAGAATACAGACTATGAAAATCCGCTTTCCGGAAATTCCACTCAGAACTCAGGTTACGTGATTGAATTTCAGTTAGTGGTTTTTCAACTTTTGTACTTTTAGGTAATGTGAGCAACACCTCCAGTGGAGGGTGATAAGTGTCCATCGGTACTAGAGGTTCAACATCCGACATTACACTAATATGTTCAGGTTCGAGACTCGTTAAGACCAGATCCAAAATGCATCCATATTTATTACAAGTATTGTTACACTGGGTAAGTCTACAATAGTCAACAAAGTTATTAAATTGATTTATAACAGACTTACTACAAGACTTCAGATTAAAATCACCCAAAATAATACACTGATATTTTGCATATGTAGTGATAGCATTCTCGAGACAATTCAACACATCTAAATATTGTTTATCATTGTAGCTAGGTGATAAGTATACTACGCCTACGAAAATTCTAACATTTTTCCATGTAACTAATGCAAACAGTAACTCTTTATCGTCAGTTAGTTCATCCAAGTCAGAAATCCTTTTGACAGTGTAGCAGTCTTTAACAGCTAGCAGAACGCCGCCCCAACCGACGTCACCAGCGCGATCTTTACGTAATACTATGTAATCAGAAGGAAACAATTCGGCGTCGCTTATAGAACTGTTCAAGAACGTTTCAGTAATAGTAATTAAGTCATAAGAACATGGAGCAATGTTATTAAAGAATAAACTCGTCTTGGATCGCAGACCTCTGACATTTTGGT
This sequence comes from Catocala nupta, assembly GCA_963675205.1. NCBI lineage: Eukaryota > Metazoa > Arthropoda > Insecta > Lepidoptera > Erebidae > Catocala > Catocala nupta. The sequence continues at coordinate 6,176,587 of OY776084.1, read as the reverse complement.
AATATAACATCATTTTTTTCGTACTATTATATTTCCTACCCCTTAGTTTATTTTGACTGGACACAATGGTTTTGCATGACGCTCCCTTTTTACAATTATTATCATTCATGAAATAACTTAATACTATCACAGTCTGATTCAGTCATATTATTATTAAGTGATGCAATTATGGATGAACTATTGTTACATAATATGTCAAAATGAATATCATTCATTAAAGTATAGTATATATTTTCAATGCCAATATTATTGAGTTTCCCTGTTCTGTAGGAAAACATGTCAAAAGAGAGATTACGATTTGTGTCGAAAAAATACGCATATGAATTATTTTGAATGTCAGAATATAACAAGTTATTAAATAATTCAATTTTATAATTGTATATAAGTGCCCCGCATACGTAAGCGGGCGTACATAATATGATGTTGGTGTGGGTAATGTGCTGAAGAGATTCTTTAATAGACTTTATCAGCTCAATATAGTTACACGTTTGTTTGAAATCTCTTTCGCCAATCAACACGATGCAATAATCGTTCATATCGTAATTCAACAGTTTAGTATCAATATTTTTAATAAGTTGTTTTATAGTACAATATGGACTGATATAACGACAGTAATCAAACTCACGACCGAAGACTTGTTCAATAGTTGAAAGCGTTCCACTGTAGCTACTGTTTGTCAAAATACACAATTTATTTTTCATACACTTTCTTTGTTTGACAACAGTTGCATCTATGTTCCGGAGAGAAGACGAGGAACCTTCTTTCATTTGAAGAGCTTTCTGTAATACGTCAATTTTCTCAGTAAGAATTGATATATCAGATCTTGCTTGCTGTAGCTGTTTTTGAAGTTCAGCGACCTTCTGTTGGAGGAATAAAACAGTCTCATTGGGCCGTGACTCTTTGCTACGCTTTGTTGATAGCCTCGGCGGCGTGAAAAAAGGGTACATATCTAAATGTAGTGAAGAGGGTCTATTATTTTCCACGGAGGTACCCCTTAGTGGCGATTGCGATAAGAATTTCTTTAATGTTGCGTTTTCTTTAGTTAGCCTAGTTGCCTGTTCGCGAAGACCGTTGTTCTCCAATATAATATTTTCTAATTCTTGTTGCGAAATACTAAGCTCCGACTGTAGTTGTTCAACCGTGTCTTTCATTTCTAGAACCGAGATTATATTAGTCGTAGTAATATGGTCCATACTTTTTGACAAGACTGGGTCACTGGTACTGCCCTGTGACAGATCCAGTGTGCAATATGATTCATCCTTTTCACATACTACATTTATCGGTGTCGAGCACGGTGTGGAGATCTGCGACGTACCTGCTATGCTTAGTTTAGGAGATTCGGCTTTTTTCCTTTTTGTTACAAAGCATGGTTCTATAGGTGAAGTTGCCTGTGCCTTCTTCTTTCCGCTTTGTTCGCATGCTTTACAGTTCCAGTTCTTCGTTTCGGAGTCCTTGAATCTGTTTGGTTTTTTGGAATAGCCTACACAATCATACTCAAAGTGATTCTCGCATACAGAGCATATTATTGTAGTCTTGTAGTCGACTTTCTTTTTGCATTTAAAGCATGTAACTAGTGGCGTCACCTTGCGGCCACTATTGTTCGCAACTTTAGTCTTTGACGACATATTATTGTGGTTTTTGTAGTTGTGATCGTTCAGACAAATTAATTATACAATTTTTCGTTAGATGTCGAATTATCCACGAATTCAAAAAGACGACGAATATGTGAGGTTCGAACCCGCGAAAGTTCGATCCTGTTCCCTGCGCTTACACAGCAAGGCTAGACGTACATATGAAAAGTTCGATAAAATAACGACTCGTTTCTGTTAATCTTGTCGGCTAGTGCAGAGAGGTGGGGTGCTCGTTGCAATGACTCAAAAGTGAAAGGAGACACAGATCGACACAGGACGCTATTGTTTCCAACTACACAACACAGAGTTTTTTCCAGTTCGGCCGTTATTCAAACTATTTAGTGTAAACTTGTCTATAAGTTTTAAGCCACTTAATATTTTTCAGTTCAGTTTTCACAATATTTGAGTACGTTTCTCACTGCACATCACGGTGTATTTTTTAAATTAGTTTTTTAAGTTTTGCGCGCGCACAGATTTTAAATCGGAGGAGTTAATTAACACACGTCTAACACACATAGCATCGCATATAGGTATTGACATAACCTCTCCGCCCGCGGAGGGGTATGCGTCACTGCATTACCCACGCAAAAATATTGTTATACTGGCCGTGGTCACAAGCTGACATCGGCGATGATATGACTGGTGAATCTTTGTCCACCTTCACATTTGTCCATTTTTAATTTTCTATTTACAGTCCAGAGACAGTGACGAAGAGGAGAAGATAGATGTCTTCTAGTCGTCGTCGGTTTCAAGTCGGTCTGACCAGATGCTTCTTCACACTACGTTTGAAGGACCCAATGTCATAGAAGGGAGGGAACACATGAGCTGGAAGACTATTCCAAAGTTGTATGGTATGGCATAAAAAGGAAATAATATCATTCAACGCAAAAGTTATAGGGATGCCACGAATATTCGGCAACTATTCGGTATTCGGCTAATCGGCAATTATATTACTATTCGGTTTATGCCGAATTTTGAGAACTATTCGGCCGACCACCGAACAATAAATCACGAGAAAAAGGAAACATAATAATATTCACATCGATTTTTATTTTACCAATATCTTAGCATATTTATACTCAAAATCTACCAGTTGTAAGTTATGTTGAATGAAAATAATTTTTAGCATTTGTTGATAGCAAACGGTTGAGTTTTCTTGATAAATTATACCTGCTCCGGCAAATAGCCGTTCACTGTATACCCTGCTACCGGGAGATGATAAATAAATCTTAGCAAATTCTGCTGTCACTCGAGGAAACCAAGTGTTGGTCGACACATCGGTCAAGAGCCTGACCGAATATTCGTTATGCGGCTAAATCACTAACCGTGGAATCTAGAGTTATTAATTATTACACTCGTTTGTAGCTCGATAACTCATTATAATTTCCGACTCAAGCTGCCAAGGTGTAATGCGGTAACCTTCGCCAGTTTGAATAAATATAAATGAATAAATACTGCCATTATCGAAATATATCAATATTTTAAAGAAAATGTTTTTAACACGCTTTTATTAGCTTCACCTGTATGTTTGTTCGTTTGTTAGTTTTTTTGTAACCAACTTCTTTGGACTTGATTTTGACCCACTTCAACGGTCAGATTTCATTTAAACGTTGTAGACTTATCGAGGACAAATGACAACACAATAACATAGAAAAAAAATTGTTTAGGAAACTAAAAAACACGAGTTATTTAAAAAATAAACTAAAAAGTAGATTGGAGTTTAAAAAAATTAAATATAGGAATAGTGATTAATAAAAGAAATCATATTTATTTTTTATTTTTTTTAAGCAGCCTTGTTCACTAGGGGACTGATAGTCTTCAAACGTGACAAAATCCGTAGATATAAAGTACTTAGTTGAATTTCATAGGTACATTATGTTAGTATCATACACCGATGTCTTCCCCTTTTAGGATAAAGAGACGTGATACCATTGTGTACGCGATATATAATATGCGTTTTATTTATATATCGATGACTGTTCATTCAACTTTACTTTATACAGACGAAGCGAATGTGACGTCATACATTTTATTCAGAACGCTTGTTTGGCTGTCAAACACCAAGGCTCGTTAGCTCAGCGGTGAGAGCATCCATTTATTGTCAAATAATAGTGGCGGTCGGAGGTTCAAATCCCTCACGAGCTGATTTCTTTTAGGAGGTCTTTCAAGTATTCCAAATATTTTATGAGTTTTATTTTATTTAGAGTATATTTCTTTTAGTTTAAAGAATATTTAGATTTGCTATTTTTGTTTCATATTATTAATGGGCAGGTTTAAAAAAGAAAACTTGTCGTCATTAAATTTAAAGGCTGCAACGTTGTCCCCTATAAGCAGTATTATTATAATATTACTTTACGAAAGAACGAGATAGCAGTCTTACATTATACATTAATTATGCCCGTACTCTCGCAGAAGATGACGGCAATAAATAATATGTTCCAGATTGATCAGTTATGTGGCTTGTACCTATAGGACGCAAGGCGCGTGGGCAGACTACATGTGCATGTTATTGCCACAGGCTATATACGCAAGTTCATACTTGCGCGAAAGCTTGCATAGTATACAAGAACAATTATTATTAGAATTGTGTAGCGCGTGAGTGGTTAGTTTTAAAAAAAGATATATTGATCCGACGATATATGTATTTTTCTGGAGCACGAATATATAGTAGATTACTCGATTTCAAACTATATATCTTTACAGATAAGGCTCAATTTGAATTAATACGCATGCCACTTACTTTGTTATGGTTGTGCGTACATTTCTGACGACTGACAGCTCACTAGTAATTACATCTCAGGGGAAGAGAGACAGATAAAATGCACATCATCGCAGGAAAGAAAGAGATAGACAAAACACAGCATGTATATATACCTATATCTTACTAACTGCCCCGATGACGCAATAGTTTAAGTGGCCACTGCGCTGCGTTCGATGGGTTTCATGGATTGGATTATTGGAACAATTTGAAACCAAGTTTCGACTAATTCCTTTTAATGGTGAGTTAACACCACAGTATTGAAGTAACAGGCGTACCTAATAAAGCTTGGGTACAGTAAACTAGTTTCTCACGGCTCACGGTTTTATCCGTATGTTTAATATTTTAAATGAATGTTTTATTGTGCTGTATATTAATTTTATTATCTTTTTTTCTGGATTAAATACTACTAATTAATTCATATCAATATGTAATTTTTAATAACTTGCATATATTTATTTAAAATTGTAATGCGCAATCCTAGTGATTAGTACGCGCCGTACTACGCACATCCCTAGTTCTCGTTTGCCCGCTTGCCGCCGAGTAAGGCGCGAGCGCCCTCGCCAGAGAGTGTCCTGGAGTGTCCCGCCTCGTCGGGGAGCAGTCGATATACGCGCCCTGCGCGTGTGAACGTACCTATTGTATTGATATATCTTTCTGTACACGGCAGAGCCCCAAATTGTCCGAAATATAATGTTAAGTTCTTATCGTGTAAACTGCATTTATATGTACTCTTGGTAAATAAAAAACTTTTTTACCACAAAAATTTTTTATTAATGTAATTACATACTTAAATTTTGCACTCCAGATGTGGCAGAATATGCAGTACAAATTTAAAAATGACCACCTGTATACCTGAACCATATTCTAGCAAATAAAGATTATTATTATTATATTTCTCATAACACAGGTATATTATATTAGAAAAACACCTGGCACTTTGGGAGGCTTACACGGAGACATGAGTCCAACATGAAGAGGCCCTTCGAGAGTTTTAATCAAATATGTGGAATGAAACACCGACAGCGGCACTAGCCGCAGCAGGCGTAAGACTTTTGCTTTGTATGGATTCTAATACATGGGCTATGGGTATGGGTGTTTGGTGTAGCGGTATATTGTAACTATGGATGAAAAACGACGTCTGCCCTGAATACTCTAATAGCATATGCAATGAGCAGACGGTGACTCGCCAACTCACTAGATGGGACTCCTGAATAGCCACCATAAGCATACAAGTCAGCAGCAGAGGGCAACACCGGTGCAAGCGGCTAGGGGTCTCGAGCGGTGCGGCGCCGGTTTCGCCATCACGGGTCTCGTGACAACAGAAACCCGAAGCGGGTTTCCCCGTAGTTATGCCCTTGAAAATGACACTTCCACCCCCAAGCATATAGTTATAGCAGCCTCCCTCTGACCGGCCGACCAAGGCAAGCCAGAGTTGAGGCCCTAACCGATTCTCTGAGGTATTCAGGACCGCAGTGTCGCCACTCACATTCAGCTCGCCACAAGCTGCCCTGCGGTTTGTGCGCTTTTATTTAACCTGGTGATACATTTTTTATTTATATTACAAGACAAAGGTGGTAGTTTAAAAGCTAGTGTACTGTGCCCTCCGTTATTGCGTCAGTCTCATGATGAGATAACCACTGTCCCAGAGAGGTTTATTATTACTATTCTCTTTTTCGACTCATTTTTCAATAATAATTATATTTTTAAATATATAATTATAAAAAAAACACATTTCAAAATATAATATCTATGAAAACCCACCGGCATTGAGGACTGAACTTTTAACTTGTTATTATTATTATTATGATAACACATACCAGAGTACAAAGTATTTCTTATTGACATGATCTATCTGTGGGCAAAGTTTCATCCATATCTGTATAACAGTTTATGCGTAATTACGTTACAAATATCAAACTTTCATGTTTATAATATACTAGCTGAACAGTGCAACTTCGTCTGCTTCACATAAGAGGTTTTCCCCCGTTTTTGCAACATGTTACATTCGTGCTCCGCTCCTATTGTTCGTAGCGTGATGTTATATAGCCTACAGCCTTCCTCGATAAATAGGGAATCCAACACTAAAATAATTTTCAATTCGAATCAGTAGTTCCTGCTGATTAGCGCGTTCAACCATACAAACAAACGAACAAACTCTTCAGCTTTATAATATTAGTATAGAAGTATAGATAAGAATTTACCTGTGACTTTGTTCGTGTTAATCTGGATTTCGTTAATACATTGCTATCACTCGGTAACTACATTTTTCTTGGTGAAAGGTACCCTATGTCCTTTTCTGTACCCATGTCAACGTGTATGCGAAATTTCATGACGATCGGTCGAGTAGTTAAGTCGTGAAAGCGTAACAAACAAAGGAGATGTTTAACTTTTGTATAGGACTCCGGCTATAACTTGTACATCCTCAGGAGACCTGGGAAATGTACCCCTAAATACATTTAGTTAAGCAATTCTTTATTAATTTCTAGTATTTTCGTTGCGCAAAATAAAATATAAAATGTTTGACGTGTGTCGTACGGACTATCTATGACAAGTTGGTAGATGACATTTATACATAACCTAGAATGCTAGAATTGTCAGAAGTAAAAGAACTCTTGCAGGAATAATATTCACCAAAGAATTGATAATATAGTAAAAATTAAAGGAAAACGTATGAATTCAGGAAAGTGTAATAAGAAACAATTCAGGAAAGTGTAATATGACATTGACAGTTAATGTCAAACATAAACAAAATGTTTCGTTTCGGAATGCACCCTGCAAAATCAGTATTATAATATTAAAAGAATATATTTTATGTTGATTGTTTGTTGAAAAGATGTGTATGATAGTTGAAATGAAAAAATGATACTCTAAAACATATTTATTATTGACATAATTATATATTTATATATTATTTACATTATTATAATTATAGTACTTTCATACAGTTTTCAAATAATTTGATGTTTTGTAATTACTAAGTATTTTTCATTCAATTTTGACTTATTTGCTGTTGTAAACATGAAATTATGACTGAAGATAAAATATCGGTATATATACCGAAATCTTATCTTCTTACACTCGAATCAAAGATAACATCGATAGAAACTGATTAAAAGATTATTGTATTATAAGTTAAAATGAACGTTAATTAATCAAATAATAATTTGACGTGCCTCGGTGTCGCAACGGTAGTAAATTTGACTGCTGATTCGATTCCTGGGCACCGCGTAATGCTATTAGGTTTTATTTGGTAAGAATCTTTCAATTGTAGCACGGAATGTGGATCTTTTTCTTTTTTTATACAACTAAGGTGTCAAACAAGCATACTGCCCACCTGATGGTTAGCGGTCACGCAAGCCTAAGGACGCCTGCAACACCAGAGGCATCACTTGCACGTTGCCGACCCTTTAGGAATTGAAGAAGAGAAAAAGGAAGTGGGAAGGAGAAGGAGCAGGAAGCGAGAAAGACAGGGTGATTAGGCTTTGGGCCTGTGGGACTCTCACTCACCGAACGAAACACAACAGCAATATTACGTACTGCCTAAACCCATAACTGGCCAAATGTGGGTATAAAATACCTGTCTCTTGTTTGGCCTTCACATAGTAAGGCTCGTTAGCTCAGCGGTGAGAGCATCCGTTTATTAAAAATTATAGAGGTGGTCGGGGGTTCAAGTCCCTCACGAGCTGATCACTTTTTGTAGATCTTTAAGGTCTTGCTAAAATTTTGTGGGTATTTATTTGGATAAGATAGGCGGAGATTAGACGGGATGTTATGGATGAGGATAGATAACTCACTGCCAGTTGAGAGGGTCGCGACCGCATGTGCACGCGCGACCGTTTTTGTCGAGGAACACTGTGGTGGGTTTAGTCGGTATTCCGGGAGGTACATTATTCTTATTCCATCTTTCCCATTTACCCCGGCGAGTCCAACATAACCCCTCCGCCCGACCCCCGCGGAAGGGTATGCGTCAATGCATTTCCCCATGTAAAAAGAAAAAAAAAACTGCCAGTTGAGAAGATTACACGACTGATCAAATATGGCTAAAGGTGTCTTGGTGGTCTTTGCTAAGGTATTGAGTCAATGGTCTTTGATTAAAATGAAATGAATAAATAAACGAATTGCTAAATTAACTTACAGGCTTCGTCTTTTATAGTAGTCTTATTATAATCTTACCTACTTTACGTCAGAATGGAACTTCTTAGTGTGAGAAGCGTCCAGTGGAAGATTACTGCTATAAAATAATATGGTTTAGATTGAGTCAAAAGATTGACAATAACGCAGCTTATACGACGCAAGTCGCATGCACAGCTTGCATACGCAAGTTACTGCCACAGGCTATAAACGCAAGTTTATTTTTGCGCGGATGGCTCGCGTTGTTAACAAGATCTTACTATTACAATTGCGTAGCTCCTGTTCGCCACCTATTCGCAAGTCACTTGAGGTCAGCTTTTCTAGTCTAACCGGATTTGACTGGATATCAGTTTTTACACGGAGCGGCTGCCAACTGACGTCCGCAAACCGAAGGCTACCGATACCCTAAAGCTAGACCAGTGTCAGGATATTATAGGGCACTGGTTTCCCAGTAACGACTGCCATAGATATTCATGACAGCCAAGACTGACGGCTTAACGTGCTCTCCGAGGCACGGAGCAGGCGATAATTGTCAATCAATACGCACATAATTTCGTAAAGTCATATAACTTCCGAAAGTCAGAGGTGCGCGACGTGGGTTCGAACACGGAGACCATCTGCATGACAGTCTGTTGGATTAGATAATTAGTTAAATCAAAACTTTGCGTAGAATTATCACGAAATTAAATACAATTTCAAAGTCAAAGTCAAAAATAATTTATTAATCCAGGTCAGACAGTAACACTTATGAACGTCTAAATATATAGGTGAGTTTACCAAATTGCTGAAGCTACATTTTAGTTAGTTGCTAGGTTCAGGCAAGGGGATGAGCCTATGAGAAGAAACCTGCAAGAAACTCACGGCCACTCTTTTAAATCGCTAATTAAATATCATTTCAGTATTTTACAAATCATATCAACAATGTTATGTTTCAAAAATCCAATTTATTGCATTCAACCTAAGATTTTCAAATGATTAGATTTGCGTATACAAACCTACGGCATATATTTTTTTCTGCCTGAGAAGTAATTCAGTAGATTACTCAATTTCAATCTAGTCAATTTTAATTTATATATGTTTGACGATAAGGTTCAATTTACATTGATACGGTCATTGCATGTTGTTACGTTTATATCTCAAAGAGAGATCAATAATTGACATTATAGCAGGAAAGAAAGAACGCGTCTGTATCTTATGAGTCTGCACCAATGGCGCAATAGTTTAAATCGCCACCGCGTTGAGCGTTATGGGTTCGATCATGTGAATTATTTATAACCACGTTTCGTCTAATTCCGTTTAGAACTAAATTATATTTACATTAGCGATCCGCACCGGTTTCGCATGGGTAGTACCAAACCTTAACAAATTATACACCTAAACCTTCTTCATGAATCACTGTCTATTGGTAAAAACCGCATGGAAGTCCATATGAAGTGATTATGGGTAAACGCATCACTATTGAAGTAGCAGATGTAATAAAGTTTATAATAAACTAGTTTCTGCTCGTGGTTTCATCGGCATAAAACCCTTGGTAACACATACCAGAATAAAAAGTATTTCTTATGTAAATTTATGACATGATCTATCTGTGCACCAAGTTTCATCCAAATCTGTTTAACAATTTATGCGTAATTGCAAATATCAACTTACTACCTATTAGTATTACTAAAATACTTTGATGTTTTGTTAAAAATAATAATAATGTCCTCCAGACCGAATTTCGGTCACGGCGGCCAATCTGGCAAGAGTGGCCATCTGCGCAGGAGATATTATAGTGCACAAGTGTGTGCGCAAACACAAGTGCACTCTCTGTTCCCTAACTCTCAAGATCCGATGGGACGGTAATCCGAAATGACCAGAGAGAGATTAGACGACCAATGACTTCACGTGCTTTCCGATGCACGGGAGTGTCTAACACCGCCAACTTTTTAGCTCCGCTATTAAGATTTCTTAACAGAAAAACCTAATAACTTTTTTCTTGGCCCGGCTCGGGATTCGAACCCGAGACCTCGTACACAGTAGTAACATTCACTACCGCTGCGTCACAGAGGCAGTTATACTAAGTCATCTTCAATCAATTTCTGATTTAATATATAAATCGAAATCTTATCTTCATATACTCGATACAAAGATAACATTGAACTAAACTGATAAAAAGATTATCGTATCCAAACTAATAGTATAAAATGCGAATGTGAGTTTATTTGTTGCGCTTTCGCGCCTGAACTACACGACCGATCACCATGAAATTTCGCATAAACTTTGTCAGGAGAACAGAAAAGGATATAGGGTACCTTTCATCCAGAAAAAAGTACAGGTACTAATCTATCCTAACTTATACTTAGGTACCTACGCGAGCGAAGCCGTGGACCAAAATTAAGTTACATATACGGGGTTACTGTTAACTCGACATATTACCGGCAATAGATAAAAGAGCTAAAATGCAATAAATTTAACCGAAGAAATTAATTAAATTAAATTCATTTTTATTTAATTTTATGAAGCCCGGTTCGTTAACCTGCTTCATAAAATTAAATCTCCTTAATTAACCTGCATCCCCCAGACACTTTCGGGAAATCCATATTAATACCGGGCTTAGTGTGGACGTCCAGTCAACATGGGCCACTCAGCACAAGAACTCCCGACCTCAAACCATCCTCTGATTCCGACCTCCGAGTAGCCGGATTACGGAGACGCCACGCTCCCAGTCTAATTTTATGAAGCACTTTAACTCGAGCAATATTAAAATTATCAATTAGTTTAAAAACATTTTTTGTCATGGTTATTTTTTATTACGCATTTAAGGATATTTTTTAACTTATTAATCTTTATTCAGGTTTTTAAAAATTAAAATAATATAAAAAGACATCCAATGAGCCAATATTTTTTATTATGTCGTAAGGGCAAAAGATTGGATATTTAAAAAAAAAAAATAATTTCAGCATATCACGAAAATGGTTAAATTTCCGCCATACATATGGAGGGTTAAATTTATTGCATTTCAGCTCCTCTATTTATTATTGCCGGGAATACGTCGAGTTCCCAGTAACCCTGTATGATAAAATGAATTTTACTAAATCTACAGCCTCGTTGTTGCAATGGTAATGAATATGACTGCTGTAATATAATAATAATATTCTATCACATACACACAATACCATCTAGCCCAAACTAAGCAGAGCTTGTACTATGGGTACTAGACAATGGATAAACATATATATATACTTTTTTCTTGTAAATACATACATAGAAACACCCAGAGCAAGACAAACATCCATGTTCATGCACACAAATGTTTGACTTGTGCAGGAATCGAACCCGCGACCTCAGGCATGGCAGTCCGTTACACTAATCACTACGCCATCGAGGCATGTCCATATCGTATCAAGTTCGATTGCTAATTTCGCCATAGTGTTAATGGCTTTTCTTTTTTGTTGTTATAGCAGCTGGCGAAACGTGCGACGAAACAAATTTTAATTTATTTTATTGGGGAATGCATTGCGGTTCCATTTTGACCTCTGAGCGAAGATTCGTTCACATTAATAACTTAACGTAAATAAGTGTTGCTTTGTGATCTAAACCATTAACAATATTTAGATTTAAATTTTTATTTCAGAACGTCAGAAGTGCTACTATGACGTGTTTCAATGGCGTTGTAACCGTTTTTAATCAATGTGACTAATTTATGCGCACGCGGCGGCCTGCGTTTGCGCCGCTTGTTGTGCTTGATTAACCATTCCAATAATGTTACTGTTAGATAAAATGGTCAAGTGTCTCTCTTACGAGGTGATGATAACTGTAGTAGGTATAGCTCAAGCCACAGACTAATTTTGTAATATGTAATTTTTCAAAATGTTTTTCTTCTTATATTGTCGTTTACACTAATTCATACATTCAAATCAAACTGTGTCTTTTATACGGTTTCCATCAAATTGTTTATTTCAAAATAATACCTCTACGTAATTTCGAAATTACTTCTACTATTAAACTACACTTTAGCTAAACAAATAAATTGAGGATACGTATTCTATTTTCAAATTTACTGTCTGAGTACTCCTGAATATACTGCCGACAGTAAACAATACCAGGTGTAAAGATTCCAGAACTTTATTACACCTCTTCAATTTCACCGTATTATTTGTCTTTAGGATCTTTGTACAGCTGTTCACATAACCTCTTGTACTAACATAAACTCCTAGTACTCGTGGAGTAGTTTCATGTTGATATTAGTAAGAAAACTGCGTGCTAAGCTGCTTCTTAGTGAGTTATTTGAGTTACAGTATATTACTTAGAGAACTTCCCCACCGCAGACGACACCGGTATATGCAGTGTAGATAAGAAATACTTAAGACTGCGCCGAGCGTAAGACAGCGGTTGGACTGAATGACAGAGCTCGATATTCAAATCGACGCACGGCCGCCATAGTAAAATTGTATGGAGGATTTGAAGTGCTTTTTTGAGGAATATGTATCTTTAGTGTCAACCAATAACTTAAATATTTGGGACGGAAAATTGTAATATAATTATTTATGTTTCGTTAAAGCTGTAAAATAGGATAGATTTCTACTGTTATAATCTAAAAATCACGTAACACGAGCTTACGATTTTGCATTTTTCGTGCAAATTTACTTAATATTGTAGTCGAAAATATAAATTATTTTAAGTTTTTTACACGGAGTAATTGTAAACACATTCATTGTTATGGTAAATGTATATTTTATATTTGTATTAAACAAAAATTTTTGATTTTATCAACTTATTGGTGACCGCCTGTTTTAGTACATTTCGCTCGGCGCAGTTTTAATTACGGCCTCATAAGCGCATCGGTATTGAATGCGGCGCTATTGTGCAGGAGGTTTTGGATTTGATTTTCTCACGGTATGTGTGGCTAAAACGATAATAATAATTATCAAAATTTTGTTATATTAATCATGAAGTTCTTGTAGACAGACAAAAGTGAAATTAAACTTTTAAAGGTCTTGAAAGCCAACTAAAACTCAAATACAGAAGAGCATTTATACTAAAGAAGATTAACCAACAAGCTAGCCTTGTGTTCTCGCCATGTGAAAAGTTTTCAAAGCTCGCTAAGTAATAGAAGCGCGATACAGGCCCTAATAGTGGCTATTAACCGATGTGAGTGCTTGGTGGCTTCTAGTGTTTTAAAACTATTGCTATTGCCGTATTACGTAGGCGATTTATAGTCAGTGGCGGTTGTAGGAAGTGAGAAGCTGCCATTCAAAGCAGACGCCAACCGCCGGGTACGAGCGTGCGACGAGTTTATTCGCAATTTATCATATCTCGCCGTGACCATGGCTGCTGAAAAGCAACCGACCCGTCGGGGAAAGTGTGAACCTAAATATAAATAGTTTTAATAATTTTATTAGCTTAAAATTAGTAAAATTCCATATTAGTAGTGTAACGGTTTCAAAATTATGTAATACACAGTTAAATAAACAACGCGATAAAAACCGTATAAATGAGTTTAATATCAATGAATAACATTCGCGTAAACAGAAGACAATATTACACATACATAGTCTCACTCCTATACAGGGTGTCCGGTAATTAATGGATAACCTGGAAATGTCTTATAGTGGAACTGATGGCCGTTCAGAAAAAAATATGAAAAAGAATCTATCCTAACTACTACCTGAGATATGTGTTTTTTTTTTTAATTACCATGTATAACTTTTTTGTACTACGACCATAAATGAATGAAATCCATCGGATTTTTGATGTTTTATTATTAAACACTAATTATGCTAATAGATAGACAGTCAAAAGTATGCTATGCTATATAGCTTGCACTTTTTAATATACGCTTTTTTTTTGTTTTTTTTTTTAATTTTCCTGAACGGCCTTCTGTTCTACTATAAGACATTTCAAGGTTATCCATTAATTACCGGACACCCTGTATACTTGAAGATTGACAAAGGTGTTTTACACATTCACATTTCTCTAGCTATGGTTTTAAGTCTCTCGTAATAGGCTTATTCCCGACTACCAGGTACAGTGACTCCGTAATGCTACAAATCCCAATAGAACTTTCACGCGATTCGGGAGTCGAGCCCGAAACCACTTGCACAGCAGACTCATTCACTACCGCTGCGCCACCGGGACTGTTATTTACATTGAAATAAATTACTTTGTGTCTTTACATCCTACTAGGTGTTGTCATACTTTGCTTTCCGTATGCATTATTCTAGAATTTTGATTTTGTGACGTCATTTTTCGTTGAAGACGCCAATATACTTATGGCCAACAGTGGTATATGATACCGTGATTTATTGATTGATTGGTTCATACTATACTAACTACATATCTTCATCAGATCTTCAATCCGGCTTGCGATCGATTCATCATACCTTCAGCTAAGGATTATACGAATATTCTTCCAGGATTGTTAAGTAAGTTTATAGTGGAAATTAAGGAAAACGAATACTAAAAATTTGCCATTTACTACTAGAGTAATTAATCGTACGTGTCATTACTCAGAAGGAAATAAAACAGATCATTAACTCATCTCACGAAACCTACATATACCAACAAAATTTACGATAAGTCCGAGCTGTTAGAAATACACCTAAACTGTTCAGTTCAAGGCTAAATCCATTTGACGTTCTTCTTGCTAATTGATTAGGTAGTATGTTGCTATTTTATAGTTGATTAGAATTTGCCAGTGACGTCGCTTGCGTAAATGTAGTTTAGGTTATGTTTGTCGGCCTCTATGGCGTAGTGGTTAGTGTAACCGACTGCCACGCCTGAGGTCGCGGGTTCGATTCCCGCACAAGTCAAACATTTGTGTGCATGAACATAGATGTTTGTCTTGGTCTGGGTGTTTCTATGTATAATAAGTATGTATTTACAAAAAAAAACGTATATAAGTATGTTAATCCATTGTCTAGTACCCATAGTACAAGCTCTGCTTAGTTTGGGCTAGATGGTGCAGTGTGTATGTGGTAGAATATTATTATTATATTATTATACCCTATGTCCTTTACTGTTCTGTTATGCTGCCACGCCTGAACTACTCGACCGATCACAATGAAATTAAAAAATTCGTATAAACGATGTCAGGGGCACAGTGAAGGACATAGGGTAACTTCCATCTAGGAAAAAAGTACTATTACTAATCTTACCCACGTTAAACGAGCGAAGTCGCAGGCAAAATCTAGGAAAGGATAAAACAGCAATTACGGTCGAACTTAGATTATAGTTCGCCCCCTATCACAAAATATAGTTAGTTTTTTATACAACTAAGGTAACAAACAAGCATACGGCCCACCTGATGGTAAGTGGTCACTGTAGCCTATGGACGCTTGCAACACCAGAGGCATCACTTGCGCGTTGTGGATCCTTTAGGAAAGGAAGAAGAGAAAAAGTAAGTGGGAAGGAAAAGTGCGGGAAGGGAGGGGAAAGAGGGTGATTGAGCCTGCAGTACTCTCATTCACCGAACGAAATACAACAGTAGGAATACTGCTATTTCACGTCGATATTCTGTGAGAGGGTAGTCCTTCCCCGGTCAAGCCGGCCCATTCTAACTGAAACAAGCGAGGCTCTACTACCTAAAAATTATTATACAACAAAGCAAACAACACAACAGCAACTACCATGCTACATGGATTACTTGACAGCAAAACCCAACAATACTTTGCTCAAGAATCGACCCGAGACTTCCTGCACAGCTGTCGCATTAACTACAGCGACAACAAAGCAGGCAGTAAGTAAAAGGTTTTAACATGACATGTCACATAAATCCAGTAACACTCCAAATAAAAGCAAATAATAATTTATTCGGAAAGCCAAGATATACAAAATGGTAGTCAAATAAAAAAGATGGTTGCCTTCACTCGTATATCAAGTGACAGCTGTGAATCCCGTTTATTGCCTTGTGGCCTATTCCTATTTGTCGCGAAAGCTGTAATGCAATGATTTATCGATGTATTTGCGTTCTCTGGTTGACAGAGGGGAATGACATTAACGAAAGCTGTGTTTGAAGTATGTGTTGTGGTACAAGATTGAGTTATGAAGATTGTGTAGCCAGAATTCTTGTGAGGTGAGCATCTATGTATAAATAGATAAAGTTTCAAGTAAAAATCAATGAATACCTGGGTTCCAGGCTTCGGTAATTATGAAACCATACTGGGCTAGGTTTGAATTTATATTTTAGATTAACGTTTTTATTTCTTTATAATTTTATTTAAATTGTATTTCATTTTTGTGGCGAAAGTTTTTTTCCGTTAGATGTGGTTGCATGTGAGTAAAGGAGCACAAGGAATATCTGTCAATTACTATTTAGATGTAAGAAAAGTGTATCATTTGTTGGCGATCCAAATAAAAAAAGATAAAATAGTTTTCTCCTTTGTTTGTCAACCGGTTTTTCGTTTAGTAGATATTAATAAGCATTAGTGTTATCAATGAAAATTATTTAGCGTCAGTTTGTTTTTTTTTTTATATAAATATGTAAGGACAACACAGTCACTGACAAAGTCTATGTGTATGTAAATGAGTGTATGTGTTGTTCTGGTCAATTGTCGCTTCATAAGAAAATTATCTGTTTAAGAAAGTCTTACGTAACATTGGAAGAAAGCAATGATTTTCACATTTTCTTGGACTGTTTAATATATACTTGGCCATCAATTTAACTGTATTGCTAAGATTCAATTAGTTCAACGAAAGAACGGTACTTTATTCTTCCCTAAAATCCTAGGGTTCTGGATACCATTTACTTTTTATTTATACATTCGTTTTTAATCTACTGAGATGAAAAACAACCTTCCTGTCTGCCTGCTTGTAAGCGATTGTCGACGTCTATGGCGTAGTGGTCAGTGTAACCGACTGCCACGCCTGAGGTCGCAGGTTCGATTCCCGCACAAGTCAAACATTTGTGTGCATGAACATGGATGTTTGTCTTTGGCTGGGTGTTTCTATGTATAATATGTACATATTTACAAAAAAAAAGTATATATGTATGTTTATCCATTGTCTAGTACCCATAGTACAAGCTCTGCTTACTTTGGGCTAGATGGTGTTGTGTGTATGTGATAGAATATATATTAATATATTGTCTACCTCTGATCGCCGGTGATACTGCCCACAATTTCACTCACTCAACGCGACTATAATAATATCAGACACAGGGCCGCGATGAGCGAGTGAAAAGAAGCAGCAGCCGAACGGGTCATATGTATTCAGATGCATACGACCCGTTTGGTTTGCAGGGCGCAGGTTTCTTTTTAGTATGAGAAGCCGAACCAAACTGGCCTAGTGCAGGTTGGCCGGCTTCATACATGCAGGATTTCTCAGAGTGTTTGTCTTCAAAAAAGTTAAAGAGAACGATAATTAACTATTTGATATGCACATAACTTCGAAAAGTTCGAGGTGCGTGCCTTGCGATCGAACTCGCGATCTATGCGTGGCAGTTCAACGGCCTCTCTCTAGGATATCACTGCTCTACTATCACACGTCATTCACTATTTTATCACTTATTTACTTACTAGTTGACTACCTAAATTGCAGCACCACACGTGAATTCACTTTCTACATAATGTGTGAGTAGTATTTCGTACTCTAAGTCACGGGACTCTAAATGCCTTGAATTAGTTCATGTTTATCTAGCATCTAAATAACGTCAATCAACAGTTAACGTAAGCTTCCTTTCAGCAAATATAAGCAAGGCCTTGAAGTCTAGCGTCTGATTCTTATATTGAGATTCTCCGTAGATGTCTAGTCTAATCTATTTTTGCTAGCTAAAGCGAAACGGGATATAATAATGCTATACAAATTCAATGAACGTTCGCTTATCCGTAAGGAATCTTTGCCGTCGCAATTATACACGATATTTAGATGTATTTAAATAGAAAATTATCGGGTATTGTCCATTTTATTGCGTACTAACGCAATAAAATGGACAATATCCGATAATTTTCTTCTAGATATACTTCTCCTACCTAGCCTTTATTATTCCCAAGTCACTTGAGGTCGGCTTTTCTGGTTTAAGCGGATTCGACTGGATGTCAGCTTTTGCACGGAGCGGCTGCCACCTGACCTCCACAATCCGAAGGCTAACGATACCTTAAGGCTAGACCAGCATCAGGATATTATAGGGCACTGACTTCCCAATAACGACTGCCATAGATGTTCATGGCAGCCGGGACCGACGGCTTAACGTGCTCTCCGAGGCACGGAGCAGGCGATAATTGTCAATCAATACGCACATAATTTCTAAAAAAAAATATAACTTTCGAAAGTCAGAGGTGCGCGACGTGGATTCGAACCTGAGACCCTATGCATTGTAGTCTGTTGGTCTCCCGACTGAGCTATCACTGCTTACTAGTAATGAAATAGGTTTATTAGACACACCAAAATATGACAGGCACCTTACGGTCGAAGGTGCTGTTACAATTATTTATTTTGGCCCCATGATAATGGGGTAATATGGAGTTCATCAAAAAGGGCGTTCAAAGGTTTTTACAAGGTCAGCAACGCGCAAGTTATGCCTCTGGTGTGGCAGGCGTCGATAGGCTACGGTGATCATTTACTATCAGGTGAGCCGTAAACATGTTTGACACTTTAGTAGAATAAAAATAATTAATAAACTGATCTTTACAAAAATATTATGCGATAAAAAATATAAATAATTATAAATTTAAATACAGACTCAATGACAAACAAAGAAATATTATACAAAGAGATTTATTAGGTACATCATTTTTTGGTCATCTCCATTTATAAGACAACGTATGAGTATATAGCGTGAAGGCAGTAACTGAACGAATTTGTAGTTTATTTCTTTACCACATAAAGCAAATCAGAAAACTGCAAAGACTGCACGGATAGCGTAGGTTTAAGTGGTCGCGTCCCCACTGCTACTAACCCGAGTGTTATGGGTTCGAATCCCACTCGGAGAAAAATGCCAAGACGCCATAGTAATTCAGGCCTATAGTGCACACCTATAATGGCTAATGATAACAATAGTAAGCAATGCCAATAATGAATTAGCATAAGAAGTGATTTACAAAAACTTGGCATATTAAAGTTATCAAATCTTCATAAATAAGGTCTCATCAATACAATTTATATTAAATATGTAGATTTACTATATGTCTATATCATTTATACATTATTTATTAATGAGTACAATCAATTACGGAACGAAATTAAATAGAATACACTGCAGTTGTATAACTTATAGGTAAGAGTCGTCAATATTAACCGCAATATAAATAAACACTAACCATCACAATGGAGTTGCAAAACAAGCAATGATATTGACATTTACGTTTGCCGGCGTCATACAAGTTAGAGATGGTGTTGCCATAATAAACACAAAACCTCGATACATCGATAATAGACATTAAGTTAATCAAAGCAATCTTGCAAAGATAAAAATAATAATTGTTATTACTTTTGTATTACTTTTGTATAAAAAATTAAATTAACGATTAAAATAATAATTATATAATATAGCAATGGTAAATTACTATTTCGATTAATTACCTGTCAACATATTTTGTATAAAGACAACATTTTCAGTTGCTTGAAAATGTTTAGTCGTTTTCTTGTTCAATATTTTTAGAAAATATTACTGACTTGTACAGAATAATAAATACAAGGAAGAACTAGGATAAATATTAATATTTTTTTTTAATATAGCCAATTTATTGTGCACCTCTGGGCCTAATACTGGCATGCCCCTTTGTGTCATCCTCAAATAGTTGTTTCTAGTCTGGATGTTTTTTGCATCAGTTGTCTGAATGTTTGTAAAAGCCTTCACAATACAGGATTTATTTCTAGTGCGAGAGTTGTCCTTTAAATAATCAAAGATTAACATTTACTTTTGCAGTGGTCATGAATGATTCGATTACGAGTCAAGCAAGTTATTATAGCGATTTTATATTAACATATATATATATATATATATATATATATATATATATATATCATATAATAGCAGCACATAGTTTGGTGATAGGCCGGTAGACCGTACTGGCTCGTCTGCTATTACGTGTGATTTTTACAATATAGTCGGCGAAATGTGATTGTAAACTTCTACCTATCCCTTCGGTTATATAAGCGTGAAACTATGTGTCTTTATATATACCTGTTCTGTGCATGTGTTTGTAATTAAACTCCTAAACGGCTGGACCGATTTTGATAGTTTAGATTTGTATTGTTTTTTTCTTTCGTGTCTACTACTGTACACCATCTTTCGGGATTACGCGTATAAATTTTCTTAATTTCTCTTTTTTATTACCATTCGCGAGTCCCTAGTAACAATTCCTGGGTCGCGAGGAAATCCCAAACATTCAAACAAAGGATACCCAGACTCGGTAGAAGTATTTGTAGATCACACCAATTTTTGTCACTCCAAAAAAAATTATATGATCCATAAATATTTGGACGAACCCATAACACTCGTTGCTGTGGCAGAGGCAAGGCGATTAGACAAACCTCTACACCATCCATAGTCCTTTCATTTATAAATAGGACCGCCCCTTACCGTTACGCGACGTGTAATAACAAACATAACAGTGTTGAGCGTACCATTTTTATAGTGACCCAAATCTGTCATCAACACTCCGCGTGTCCACAAGCCAAGACCATTTGACGTCATATCGACATTCGAATATTATATTTAGACTGATCTGTGCCTATATAGATAAAAAAATAGGTAATCGGTAAAGAATAGCTCAAAAAATGCTGCTGAAGTTTATTATAGACTATACTACCATTATAAAGCTGAAGAGTTTGTTTGTTTGGTTGAACGCGCTAACCTTACGAACTACTAATTCGAATTGAAAAATTATTTCAGTGTTCGATAGCCCATTTATCGAGGAAGGCTATAGGCTATATAACATTACGCTACGTCCAATATAAATGCAGAAGAACATAAATGAAAAATGTTGCAACAACGAAGAAAATTCTCTTATGTGAAGCAGACAAAGTTGCGCGGGTCAACTAGTATAGAAGGCTAGTATAACTAGGAATAAAATGCCCATCACTTTGATGATAATATTCACATAAAAATAAAGAAGAAACAAAATATGTTGCACTATATTTTGCCTACGGCTTCGCTCACATAAATGTTGATTTGGATAAAATGTATTCTATGTCTTTTTCTGTTCCCCTGACAACGTGTATGCGAAATTTCATGATGATCAGTCGAGTAGTTCAGGCGTGAAAGTGTAACAAACGATATTACATTAGCATTTCTAATATTAGTTAGGCTTTATTGAAAACAGTTATAGACCTTGGCTTATTTTGAAACCACGCCATATTGCTTTTGCACTTATTAATGTGCCTGCTGAACTACATCATATATCCGATTGTATAGTATTAAACTAATTAATTACCTACTTTTTATAAATATGACCTACTCACTACTATTACAAATCTTTAAAACGATAAGTTCTGTCGTTTCCTTTTCAAGATATGTTTAGAACAAACAATTTTCGATATCGTTAGTCACATGACGTTCTCTATAGCGGAAGTTAACAGAAGAATGTGCGCGTGGGGTAAACCACGCTTTTGCCACTCGACGCTATACGTAAAACAAAGAGTTCAAACGAAAACTTTCTCCTTTGTAAGAAGATTAATCATAACTTTTAGTTTCAAATGAAAACTCTAGCAATAAAGTCATGCCTTGAAATTAAACTACTATATACGGATTTTATCGCGTTGTTTATTTGACACTTTATTACATAATTTAGAAACTGTTACACTACTACTACTATTAAAGTTTATTAATTTTTTAGCTAATTAAATTATTAAAACTATTGAAACTATTTATATTTAAGTTTATACTGTGGCCATGTACCCCGTGACCATGGCTGCTGAAAAGCAACCAAAACGTCGCGGTCGAGGAAAGTATCAACCTAAATATAAATAGATTTAATAGTTTAAATAATTTTATTAGCTTATAAATTTGTAAAATAAAATCAATAGTAGTAGTAGTGTAATAGTTTCAAAATTTTGTAATACAGTGATAAATAAACAACGCGATAAAATCCTTATATAGTAGTTTAATTTCAATGAATAACATTCGCGTAAACAGAAGACAATATTATGTAAAGTCATGCCTATCGTACGACGCCTGTCCTGTGCCTGACAAATCTCAGTCCATTTTGGATTCATTGTGAACGTTGTATAAAGGTCCGGCCGGCCGTATTTACGGACATGACAAAAAGCATCTTGCGTTACGTGCATTTACCGCGGACCGCCTGTAAAACTGGATGGCAAAATGACTAACCGCCCCAAGTTTTCAACGTTATTATCTGATTGCAAAGCGTCCCGCAAGAGCATGTATTCTTCAGCGCGTAAACGTCGCTGGTCAGTGCAAATGTACACTAAACGTTCATTTACTATTTTTGCGTACATGTCCACAATAAATCGGCTGAACAAACCTCGAAATCATTGCAAATATACGAAACGGTTATGCCTTATTTGTAAAAGGTAGGAATAGTATTGCTGTGTCGATATTTTTTAATGAAAATTGGTGACTCTCGTAGTAGTCTCGTGGTTCACTTGGTACACTCCAAAATTGTACCCATCTTCACCATGATAACAAATTAATGGATATTGCAGCACGTCGTGAGCTCGGCGGGTTTCGTAAATGCGTTTCAGACGATCGTCGCGAATGCGTAACACGATGTCACGCCTCTCAATAACCTCTCGATTAATATTATCTAATATCTCTTGATAGAGTGAACCGATTGCGATGAAATAAAAGTTATATATATTCGTACATTTTACGTGATGAATGCACAGACAAACATGCAAAAATTCCAAAAATGCTGGAAATGGGTTCTATTTTTTATCCTTTAACATACTGGCTATTTTTTTTAAATATTTTCTATGTTCAAAAGCGACTTTTATACAGATTTATTATATGTATAGATATAGATATTCCTAAATAAGTGAATTGTAAAATTCTTATAAGAATAAATTATCTTTAAACCGAATTTTCCAGAGTCAGTTCAGTGATTTAATCTTGAAAGCTGTTACATGTTACGCTCGAACAAACAGATGGGTAGAACTTTTGTGTTAAGGATTGTTATCCATAGATAATACAATAGCATTCAACTCCTACAGACAGTCCTAACATACAGACATGACTACAATTATCTATTTATATCCATGTCTATAGAAAATGCCTTCGATTATATGTAAATTCAAATATAATTCAATAATAATTTACAATTGTGTTTACTTCCACAATAAGGCTTTGTGATAATGTCTCCAACATGCTTACTTATTTAATAAGCAATTTCACGTCAGTATCTGTACTGTACAATCCGTATCAAAAGCGTTTTTTATTGTTAACTAGCTTTTGCCCGCGGCTCCGCCCGCGTAAAAGTAGAGTAAGTTTAGTTATGTTATGTTCGAGCACGCCACGATCGTTGTGGAAGGTCCTGTTTTTGAAGAGTGGCTGTAGCATGGCTCCCTCACCTTTTGGCTGCCACAGTGAATGACTGGCCACGGTGGTTTTGGCCAGTTCCTGTATCACGTAGGTCGGCAGGAGACGCTCAGACATTTGCTCATCACTTTGGCGACTACCACGATGTTGTTGTGGACACGACGCTGCACACGTTGGCGAATTGCCCCGCCTGGGCATCGCAGCGCCGTGAGTTGATCGCGGCAGTCGGAATGGTTGCCTTCTCGTTCCCGGCCATAGTTCAGTTTATAGTCCAGAGCGAGAGGTCGTGAGACGCTGTCGCCTCCTTCTGTGAGGAAATAATTTTCATCAAGAAGGCGGCGGAGCGCGATAGTGACCTCTTAAACCCTCTCCCCAACCGCATAACCAGGCGCCAGAGGGCGCTAGACGAACTCCAGCCATCATAAGGTGTACCTGGGAGTGGTGGGCTTCGTGGGTCTGCCTACCACCCGATCAGTTGCAGGTCAATTGCAGGTCCGAGAGGCGGCGTGCGTGTTCCCATGCGCGCCTCTCAGTTGTGTAGTCTTGCTTGCTATAATGTAAGCCGTAGGGGTGAAATTTATCTCCTAATAAGGAAAGCTAGTATTGTGTAGTGGCCTGCCAGTGGGTCTGCCCACTACCCCGTCTCATACCATGACCGTGCTAGGAACGTGTCAGGCAAAAAAATATTCTTTGTAAGGAAATGTATAAAACTATGCCCACTAGACCGTTCCGTCACTGACCAGCAGTTTCTATAGCAGAGCGTATCGTGTTGCTTTTCGTGTCTGATACGTTCTAGCACGGTCATGGTATGAGACGGCGTAGTCGGTAGATACATATAACATCGTAACATATATAAAGGAGTTATACGGCGGGCCGAAGTCGCGTTGGCATGTGAAAGTGATTCGCCCGGCCCATCCATCTCTGGTTATGTTGAGGAACAACGTGGTAGGTTTAGTCGGTATGACCTGGATGTCATCATCTTTCCCCTGGAGAGTCCGACGTAATCTCTCCATCGTCCCGCGGAGAGGTATGCGTCAATGCATTCCATCTGCCAGATAAGGCCATAGTCCCCAAATAAAATTAATTATACTCAGATGCGAATATAACTTTCCTCAAAGTTAATAAAATATAGAAGAAAATGGATCTGCATATAAAGTAGTGACGTTGTCTAAGGTGTTTGAATGATAGACACTACTGTAACTATGAACATTGAAATCTAAATATTATTAAGGTTATAAGCATTGCCATTTAACGTGGCAATGCTGCCAGTTTTCTGGGCACTGTACCAGCTGACTATATTGCGTAGAAACGTTATGTCATCTGTTAAAGGGTTGACTTTTACATCTTCTACCCATTTTTATATTTTGTTTTCTAGTTAGTAGGTTAGTATATATATATACTACTCAAAACAAAATAAGGGCCACTAGTTTATTTACATTTAAGTGCACTTTAGTAAACTGAAAGTGACTGATAAGTAGCATTATATTGATATTACGAACTCTTTGGTGTTTGATCTCTTTTATGCTGGTGTTCGTGTTCCTAATTTGAAAAGTATTGGCCATTATTTTAAGAAAAATATAATTGCGTGTTATTCTTATGTTTTTCTTCGATTGTCTTCTTAACTTGTTTCGGTTATTTTAGGGAAAAGTTTTACTTTTTCAATTTTAATTGATTCATTTATCATCTCGCGTTAATCATGCCACCAGTACGAAGGCACATAGATAAAATTACAGCAACCAGAGCCATAACAAAATTCAAGAAGGACGTTCTCAGCGTTACGTGGGTTTGCAGTTGGGTTTTTCTCGAAGAGCTGTCCAAAAGACCGGCAGTGTTGCCGGGAGACCCGGTTCAGGTAGAGTTCGTGTAATAACGGCGCACGTGGGTCGGTACGTCCAACTAAGTGCTCGTCGTAATCGTACAGTAACGGCCCGTAAGTTACAACACCACCTACGGCTGACAACGGGTACCCGTGTCATTGATCAAACTATACGTAATCGATTGCATCAAGACCAGCAAATGTCAAGACGATGAGTTGTTCGAATTCCTCTGACCAGGGTTCAACGTGCAAACCGTTTAAGATTCTCCCGTCAGTATTTGAACTAGGGAGATTAATCAGTGGGGCAAGGTGCTTTTTACAGACGAGGGCAAAGTAAATTTTTTTAATGATGATCGGCTTGTTAGGGTTTGTAGACAACGCGGCGAGCGGTTTTCGGAGTCCTGCATCCACGAAGTTGACCGTTTCGGTGGTCCCAATGTAATGGTTTGGGATGGGATTAGTTCACATGGTAAAACCGAGCTCACCATTTTAAATGCGGGTACCGTAACTGCAGAACGTTACATCGAGGACGTCATCAGGCCTCAAGTGATCCCATTTGCACAGCGAGACAATACCCGTGCACACACAGCTCGATCGACCCAAACTGTCCTAGAAGGATTTCATATTGAGGTATTACCATGGCCAGCTAACAGTCCGGATTTAAATTCAATCGAGCAATTGTGGGACCAATTGAAACGAAGGGTTAGAGAGAATGAGCAAGGGGTCTACAACCAACAGCAGCTGATTGACGCTTTAAAACGTGCCTGGAAGGAGATTCCAGATGAAAACGTGAGGAATTTGATCCAGAGTATGCATACGATGCTTCAGGAGTGTATTGCTAAGAGAGAAGGATATACTCGTTACTAAAAAGAAGAAACAAGAACTGTATTTTGTCTTTTTTCCGGTGATTTCTTTTGTTCATGTTTTTCATTCAAAATGGCCAATTTCATTATGAACTTAAAAAAGAACAATTCATGATCATTATTTTAAACAATTGTTAGTCTATATTATAACCAATAACATTATTTTGTAGTTACATAAGTTAAACAATTTAATATCTTCATTGTCCTTTATGGCCCTTATTTTGTTTTTTTTATATATATATATATATATATATATATATATATATATATATATATATATATATATATATATATATATATGTATGTATGTATGTATGTATGTATGTTAGTAACAGTACTTATTTTTAAATAATACGTAACCTGTGTTACTACCGAGTAACAAAATAGAGTAACTTCATAATATTAGTATTGAAGTAAAGATAGTATAGATAAAAGGATCGTAATCAAATGCAGAAATGCAGGTTTATTAATTACGGACTAACTGTTACGCATAAAAGTTCGTCGTTGCTCAGCTTGCATTTCTGCATGAACGATTCTTCTCACCTGCAAGTATTCTGGAGTTTCTGCCACTCTAATAGATGCCTGCCGCGGGGCTTGTTCTTTTAAATGGAACTGCGTTTGAAGGGACGTCTAGAGCATTAACTCTCAACCTCAAAGTTCTCTAGCGTTCGGCTTGTTCCTCCAACCACAATTGTTATTGAAGGGGCATCTCACCCGCTTTCATAGAAGCCTGGCGGGTGACTTGGTCCTCCAGTCTTTCCTGGCTATGCGAAAGTGTCTCATCAGCTCTTAAAGCAGCTTGTCGCTGCCTCCTTAATTCGGTATAAACGATTATGTTTCTTGGAATCTAGGTATTTTAGCTGCCCATGCCCGCAATGAGCTCCTACATAAGGTAGAATTACGTTTGCTGGGCATACCGAAAAAAGTAAATAAACTTGACGAAAAGAATTTTAAAAACAGTAATGCAGGTTAGGTTAAGGTCAACTGCACACTTTGGCGGTTTGCCCCGCCTGGGCATCGCAGCGCCGTGAGTTGATCGCGGCAGTCGGATCGGTTGCCCTCTCGCTCCCGGCCGTAGTTCAGTCTATGGTCCGGAGTGAGAGGTCGTGGAACGCCATCGCCTCCTTTTGTGAGGAAGTAATTTCCATCAAGGAGGCGGCGGAGCGGGAGAGGGAGCGTTTAAACCCTCTCCCCAACCGCAGAGCCGGGCGCCGGAGTATATATAGGATAGTTGCTTGCAGCCAAATTTCGTATTGTTTTCTAAAAGTATCAAGAATTCGGTGAGATTTTTGCCACCTTTGTGATGCAGCTCGTACAAATCTCCGACAAAATTCTTTTAGAGTCACTTGATCTTCAACGGAAAGACAAACGTCTAGGCGGGATATAACTTCACTAAACAATACCTCATGATCAAATGAAGTACTCTTACATTTTAGAAGAACGAATAGGTCTAAATTGGTATTTAAACTTTCCATTATAAAATTTCACAGTGATATGTTAGGGGTAACAAAGCTTAGAATAAACTAAATTATGATGCAAAATGTTAACCATTTTATATTTCAGTCCAACATTAGTTAACGACCTCATTAGACAGTTGTCGAAAATATTTCTTAGAACTCGTAACATATCTAATTAACTATTTAAGTTACTTATGTACTTACCTGTAAGATTTTAATTAGTGTAATCCGTAGTTACCATTGTGCGACATTGCAAATCACTTAATCTCTTATTCAGAACTCATTAGAAGGCTAATTTATTATTCAGTAGTTTACCTGTATGCAAAGTTCAGTAATGGTATCCAATTAACTGTTTTAAAACATATATACTATGTTAGGCAAAAATAATTTTCTTGATATTTTAACAAATAACTGGCGAAGATTTAGTATTATATGCATATAACGTGTTTTTTCTTTACTTATACACCAAAACAAATCGTTTAATGTTAAAAAAAATTAATTAAAAATAAGATGATTTTTAAAAAAAATTCTGCAGCAGGTACCGTTATATGAAGTATGTCAAAAAATCACAAATAATTAGTCCTATAACCATCTCTGAGGATATTACGGTTTTCCTTGCAAGTTCAGAGATATTCAGATTTTTCATGCTAGCTCCATACATTTTTTTCGAAAAAACCTTATAATAAATTCATTTTTGTGCGGAGTTAGCTCAGATGACATTGTTATGTGTATAATAGCTAATAGAAGCCATATCCGTCAACAAAACGAACATCTAGCAACTTTCATTTCTATGTGTATGGAGGTCGATTTTCAGCCCACAGTGTGGCGTAGTGGTTAGTGTAACTGACTGCCACGCCTGATGTCGCGGGTTCGATTCCCGCACAATTCAAACTTTTGTGTGCATGAACATGGAACATCCATGTCTTGGTCTGGGTGTTTCTATGTATAATATGTATGTAAGTATTTACAAATAAAAAGTATATATGTATGTTTATCCATTGTCTAGTACCCATAGTACAAGCTCTGCTTAGTTTGGGCTAGTTGGTGTTGTATGTATGTGATAGAACTAACATACATACACTCTATTTTGTTACTCGGTAGTAACACAGGTTACGTATTATTTAAAAATAAGTACTGTTACTAACATACATACATACATACATACATATATATATATATATATATATATATATATATATATATATATATATATATATATATATATATGTATGTATGTATGTATGTATGTATGTTAGTAACAGTACTTATTTTTAAATAATACGTAACCTGTGTTACTACCGAGTAACAAAATAGAGTAACTTCATAATATTAGTATTGAAGTAAAGATAGTATAGATAAAAGGATCGTAATCAAATGCAGAAATGCAGGTTTATTAATTACGGACTAACTGTTACGCATAAAAGTTCGTCGTTGCTCAGCTTGCATTTCTGCATGAACGATTCTTCTCACCTGCAAGTATTCTGGAGTTTCTGCCACTCTAATAGATGCCTGCCGCGGGGCTTGTTCTTTTAAATGGAACTGCGTTTGAAGGGACGTCTAGAGCATTAACTCTCAACCTCAAAGTTCTCTAGCGTTCGGCTTGTTCCTCCAACCACAATTGTTATTGAAGGGGCATCTCACCCGCTTTCATAGAAGCCTGGCGGGTGACTTGGTCCTCCAGTCTTTCCTGGCTATGCGAAAGTGTCTCATCAGCTCTTAAAGCAGCTTGTCGCTGCCTCCTTAATTCGGTATAAACGATTATGTTTCTTGGAATCTAGGTATTTTAGCTGCCCATGCCCGCAATGAGCTCCTACATAAGGTAGAATTACGTTTGCTGGGCATACCGAAAAAAGTAAATAAACTTGACGAAAAGAATTTTAAAAACAGTAATGCAGGTTAGGTTAAGGTCAACTGCACACTTTGGCGGTTTGCCCCGCCTGGGCATCGCAGCGCCGTGAGTTGATCGCGGCAGTCGGATCGGTTGCCCTCTCGCTCCCGGCCGTAGTTCAGTCTATGGTCCGGAGTGAGAGGTCGTGGAACGCCATCGCCTCCTTTTGTGAGGAAGTAATTTCCATCAAGGAGGCGGCGGAGCGGGAGAGGGAGCGTTTAAACCCTCTCCCCAACCGCAGAGCCGGGCGCCGGAGGGCGCGAGACGACCTCCAGCCACCCTGAGGTCTGACCTGAGGGTGGCGGGCTTTGTGGGCCTGCCCGCCATCCGTTCAGCACCAGGTCCGAGAGGCGGCGTGCGTGTTCCCACGCGCGCCTCTGTTTCGAGTCCGTCTCCCTTCTTTTTAGAGGGGGGACAGTAGGGTTTACTAGCGGCGTTAAGAATTGCCTATTATGGGTAGGTCTCTTTGTGTAGTGGCCTGCCGTTTCACACGGCGGGCCGTAACCTCGGCGGGGTCGCGACCGCATGCGAAAGCGATTCGCGCGGCCCCGTCGATAGTGGTTTTGTCGAGGAACACCGTGGTAGGTTTAGTCGGTATTCCGGGAGGTACTTTACTATTATTTACATCTTTCTTTTACCCCGGCGAATCCGACATAATCCCTCCGCCCGCCCCCGCGGAGGGATATGCGTCATAGCATTCCCCCACGTAAAAAAAAAAAAAAGGTCCTAAAAATTAAAACTGATAAACTATTGCTTAAATATTAAACTGAAAATAAAAATAAATTGTGAAAAATTATAATAATAATAATATTCTATCACATACATACAACACCAACTAGCCCAAACTAAGCAGAGCTTGTACTATGGGTACTAGACAATGGATAAACATACATATATACTTTTTATTTGTAAATACTTACATACATATTATACATAGAAACACCCAGACCAAGACATGGATGTTCCATGTTCATGCACACAAAAGTTTGAATTGTGCGGGAATCGAACCCGCGACATCAGGCGTGGCAGTCAGTTACACTAACCACTACGCCACACTGTGGGCTGAAAATCGACCTCCATACACATAGAAATGAAAGTTGCTAGATGTTCGTTTTGTTGACGGATATGGCTTCTATTAGCTATTATACACATAACAATGTCATCTGAGCTAACTCCGCACAAAAATGAATTTATTATAAGGTTTTTTCGAAAAAAATGTATGGAGCTAGCATGAAAAATCTGAATATCTCTGAACTTGCAAGGAAAACCGTAATATCCTCAGAGATGGTTATAGGACTAATTATTTGTGATTTTTTGACATACTTCATATAACGGTACCTGCTGCAGAATTTTTTTTAAAAATCATCTTATTTTTAATTAATTTTTTTTAACATTAAACGATTTGTTTTGGTGTATAAGTAAAGAAACAACACGTTATATGCATATAATACTAAATCTTCGCCAGTTATTTGTTAAAATATCAAGAAAATTATTTTTGCCTAACATAGTATATATGTTTTAAAACAGTTAATTGGATACCATTACTGAACTTTGCATACAGGTAAACTACTGAATAATAAATTAGCCTTCTAATGAGTTCTGAATAAGAGATTAAGTGATTTGCAATGTCGCACAATGGTAACTACGGATTACACTAATTAAAATCTTACAGGTAAGTACATAAGTAACTTAAATAGTTAATTAGATATGTTACGAGTTCTAAGAAATATTTTCGACAACTGTCTAATGAGGTCGTTAACTAATGTTGGACTGAAATATAAAATGGTTAACATTTTGCATCATAATTTAGTTTATTCTAAGCTTTGTTACCCCTAACATATCACTGTGAAATTTTATAATGGAAAGTTTAAATACCAATTTAGACCTATTCGTTCTTCTAAAATGTAAGAGTACTTCATTTGATCATGAGGTATTGTTTAGTGAAGTTATATCCCGCCTAGACGTTTGTCTTTCCGTTGAAGATCAAGTGACTCTAAAAGAATTTTGTCGGAGATTTGTACGAGCTGCATCACAAAGGTGGCAAAAATCTCACCGAATTCTTGATACTTTTAGAAAACAATACGAAATTTGGCTGCAAGCAACTATCGATTGGCCAAGTTGTATAAATTTAGTCGCTCAAGAACCAACTGTTGCTGAGGGATCAAGATCAATCTCTCCAGAACCCTCAACATCATACTCTGTTGGTACAATGACAAAGAGGTCACGAAAACCATTCGAAGATCTGGAAAGCAAACAGAAGAAGAGAAGACCTGATGAGCATAAAACTGACAATCCCAGTGAACTGGCATATACAGCAGCAGCGCGTTTTAAGGAAGAAGGTTGTGAGGATATCGCATCTGTAATCGAATATATGCTGAAACATCCTGAAGCAGCCTCTAAAATTAAGGAAACGCTTAAGCAACTGGTGAAAACTATCTTATTTACACCAGAAAAAGCACTTGGATTACTCCTTTCATTAAAACTATCAAAGTGGCAATACATCACTTTACGAGAGTCAGCTATTCGGGAAGGTAGAAAGGATATTTATCCATCCTACTATAAAGTGCAACAAACCAAGCTGGCATGCTATCCTCCGAAGCAATCAGTGTTAGTGACCGATTCATCGGCAAGAATAACCCTTCAAGCTTTACTCGACATTACGGTCAAAAGAATCCTCCAAAGTTTTCCTAACGATGATGTGCAAAATAAGGATTTTAAATTGATATCTAAATGGGGTTTCGATGGTGCGTCAAACCAAAGCCGATACAAGCAGAAAATGGATAGCGATCAAGACGATTCAAGTATTTTCATGACTTCCTTGGTGCCACTAAAACTGACTGATGGAGACAATACTTTGTGGATGAACCCAAAACCATGCTCAGCAATGTATTGTCGTCCAGTTCAATTTACTTTTGTGAAGGAAAGCGAAGCAGTAGTCATCGAACACAAACGACGAATGGATGAAGAAATTAAGGCTCTCATTCCTACAGAGTGCAATAATAGAAACAGGGTGAATCATCACCTAATGATGACAATGATCGATGGTAAAGTCTGCACATATTTGTCTCAAGCCAGATCAAGTTCATCATGCTATTTGTGTCTGGCAAAACCGACAGAAATGAACCGTTTGAGTGTAGTAACAGCAAAGACCGTATCTTCTGATATATACGAGTTTGGATTGTCATCTCTACACGCCCGTATAAATTGTATGGAATGTTTACTACATATTTCGTATAGACTAGATTTTAAAGAGTGGGCTGCGAGAGGTAACGAGCACAAAGAAATGCTAAGTAAGAGAAAAAAGATTATTCAAGACAAATTTAAAGACGAATTAAATCTATTGATTGACATTGTTAAACAAGGTTCCGGAACTACTAATGACGGCAACACTGCAAGAAAGTTTTTCAAATTTCCCCATAAAACTGCAGCCATTACTGGGTTGGACGAAGAACTAATAAGAAGATTTGCTGTGATTTTACAGGCAATAACTTCCGGGGAAAAAGTAGATATAATTAAATTTAAAGATTATGCCTTCAAAACAGCAGAGAGGTACGTGGAATTATATGACTGGTACTATATGTCATCAACCGTCCACAAATTACTTATACACGGGGCAGACATAATCGAGAAGAATGATGTTGTACCCATAGGAAGTCTCTCGGAAGAAGCATCCGAGTCTCGCAATAAAGATTTTAGGAGGTTTCGGGAACATCATTCGCAGAAAAAGAGCAGGCAAGATTTGAATCATGATATCCTTAATATGTTAGTTGTTTCTTCGGATCCTTTTATAAATGTACAAAGGCCCAAGTTAGATGCCAAGAAAAAGGAGGATTTATTTCCTGAAACCCTCAATTTAATTCAGTTTCAAGAAACTGACTTTGAGTTTCTAGGCAATCTAGATTCTGATTCAGAAATCGACGAGAGTGATAAGGAAAACTAGAAACTTTTTGTGCTTTTAATTATAATTCTATTCAATGTAATTTTTTCATGATCTTTCGTTATTTAGCTTTGGTACGTAACTATGTTTTGCAATTGATTTATTTTTAAATATTTTATATTACTATTCTTGTACCTATTTATATTTTTGCATACTTTTGTACCTATGTTTTGTTTTATATAAATTTTATCAACTATTAAAAAATACCTTTTTAATTTATTTTTCTTTTTATTTAATGCCTATTATTAGCGTTAATAAAATAACTAACTTATCGATTGATCTTTACTTTGACATTAGTAGAATTTAATGATTTAAAAAAATACCTTCATTTAGACATAATAATAAAATAATTAGACAGTTGTCGAAAATATTTCTTAGAACTCGTAACATGTCTAATTAACTAATTAGTTTACTTATGTACTTACCTGTAAGAATTTAATTAGTGTACTCCGTAGTTACCATTGTGCGATATTGCAAATCACTTAATCTCTTATTCAGAACTCATTAGAAGGCTAATTTAATATTCAGTGGTTTACCTGTATGCAAAGTTTAGTAATGGTATCCAATTACCTGTTTTAAAACATATATACTATGTAAGGCAAAAATAATTTTCTTGATATTTTAACAAATAACTGGCGAAGATTTAGTATTATATGCATATAACGTGTTGTTTCTTTACTTTTACAATAAAACAAATCGTTTAATGTTAAAAAAAATTAATAAAAAATTAAATGATTTTTAAAAAAAAATCTGCAGCAGGTACCGTTATATGAAGTATGTCAAAAAATCACAAATAATTAGTCCTATAACCATCTCTGAGGATATTACGGTTTTCCTTGCAAGTTCAGAGATATTCAGATTTTTCATGCTAGCTCCATACATTTTTTTCGAAAAAACCTTATAATAAATTCATTTCTGTGCGGAGTTAGCTCAGACGACATTGTTATGTGTATAATAGCTAATAGAAGCCATATCTGTCAACAAAACGAACATCTAGCAACTTTCATTTCTATGTCTATGGAGGTCGATTTTCAGCCCACAGTGCGCCATCCAGGCCGGATAGAATAAAACAGAAAAATCAAAATAGAATTAGAAGTAAGATAATTAACATTAAAATAATATATGATAAACTATCGCTGAAAGAAAAAAGCACAATATACACTGCAAACGTAAAACAATTACAATATTGTTAGGAATCAGAAGTGAAACAGCCTAAAAAAAAAACAACAAACGTACTTTCATTGTTAAATAAAATCATTCAATTTTGCAGGATGGTTATTGTAACTGTTAATTAAACTCTATCTCTGTACCGAATTTCATCAAAATCGGTTCAGTGGTTTAGGCGTGAAAGCGTAACAGACAGACAGACAGACAGAGTTACTTTCACATTTATAGTATTAAAGTATACAGTAGGGAATTAAGGATCAAACCGACTGTCGGTTTGCCTGTTTTTTGTAAAGTTAGTTTTCATTCATCAAATTTGTCAGTCATTTGTATGATAATTTCTCTTGATTAATCATTCCCAACGCGTGGTTATTCTCGCACTCCGTTTTATATTTTAGTCCAGGACTGAACAATATGTACTCCACAATAGTACAGTAATTTTACCCTTTTAAAATGTGTAATTTATTCATGTCGTTGTCTAGTGGTTGAAATTCGACCGTAATAGGGCAGTTGCCTATGTCTAATTCTATACCTACATTATTATACACACAAGAGCAAATAACAATCAAAATAAATATTTTTGTTCAAGCAGTTTCCATATTAGTTGTAAAATAAGGAACTGATTATTATTTAAAATTTGCGCTATCTCCCTCGCATAAGTGCGGTCAAATAGCGGTCACGTCACAGTTCGTATCGTGCATTATTTTTCTGTCATTAGACAATTATCCCTACCACCAAATTTGAAACGCTTGTATTTTGTTTATTTTTGAGATGATCTCACAAATTCTTTATATAGGTAATGTAACTATTTGACTTAAATAATAAAAACATGTGACTAAAATATCTATTAATTATTTTGTTGAATTTCTCTGTGCGCGCTATTTGCCTAAATAAGATTTCCTTTCGTCGATACCGCTTCGGTAACGCAGTGGTATTAAATGCAACTGCTGGATATGACGTTTCTATGTTGATTCGACTATATGACTGATCCATCATTACGCACTGCAATCATTAATATAACAACAATGTTCAGAAATAATAGCCTAACATATACAGATAACGCGGGGTTTTCCAAATGATTTGTGGTTTAAATGCCTTCTTTGACATTCACATTTTCAAGTAATTCGCATAATTTAAAATGTTGATCATTATTGGCAAAATTAAATAGTAATAATCATTAGCGTATGGCCAATTTCGTTAAAGTTGGAAGTGCAATAAAAAGAACCGCATTTGCAGCGTAATTGTATCATCTCAAAACACACTAACTGTACATTCTAACTTAATCCTAATATAATTTAATATTATACATGCGAATGTGAGTGTTTTTTGTTTGTTTCGCATACACGTTGTCAGGAATACAGAATAAAAGTACTGTTACCGAGGGAATAGCTACATTTTCGTCGCGTCTAAATGCTTGTTGTAATTTTTTTATTTATTATAACTGCGAATATGACTGTTTAATATAATGCTAGTTAACGGATCTTACTCGCGATTAAGTATTTAAAAAGTAATAAGTACCTATTGATTTTCCCACGTTTCGACCGTCTTGCATCGATCGTAGTCTCGGGTTGACTGGTGTGAGGTCAGCGGCGCCATCGTGAAGTGCGGGTTTCGGCAACCACCCTCACTTGGTCGTTATTATTTATATTAGCACTGTCGATATTTCTTTTAATTAAGTATGTGTACAAATCGCGAATGTCAAATAATGTTTATACGTTTGTTTGTCATGCATTCAGGCCTTACATACTCGAGCGAACATTATGAAATTCCACATACGTTGTCAGGGTACAGAAATACACATAGGATACATTTCATCAAAAAAAGGAACAATGCCGCAGTCAAAAGCTAGTAACAGTATAAAAAAGATAAATAAACGGAACGAAATCTTTAGTTTTAAATAACTCGAAATAGGCTTATAAAATGCTTATCTAAATGTTTAACGACGAACGAAAGCAAATACTTTTAAGATGATAAGAAAGAAATTTATTAGAGTAGAAAGAATATTTTTCTGACATTTTATCTCCCAGGAGGAAATTGGAAAATATGCCTAGACATAGAGACGTGTTATCGTGGCAACCCTGACAAGATCAAGTTTATCTCCGTTTTGCAAAATACTTTATTACAAACAGTAGGTACATATGTAAGTGTCCTCAATGAAACGAAAACCCAAATGATAGTATATTTTCTTTTATAAAATACTGAGTCTTCTCCCTAGACTTTATTATTCCCAAGTCACTTGGGTTCGCCTTTTCTAGTCTAACCGGATTTAACTGGATACCAGTTTTTACAGGGCGCGGCTGCCACCTGACCTCCGCAACCCGAAGGCTAAACGATATCCTAAGGTTAGATCAGTCTTAGGATATTATAGGGCACTGACTTCCCAATAACGATTGCCATAGATGTTCATGGCAGCCGGGACTGACGGCTTAATGTGCTCTCCGAGGCACGGAGCAGGCGATAATTGTCAATCAATACGCCCATAATTTTGAAATGTCATATAACTTCTGAAAGTCAGAGGTGCGCGACGTGGCCTTGAACCCGAGACCCTCTGCATTGCAGTCTGTTGGTCTCCCCACTGAGCTATCGCTGCTATAATTATAAAATACTAAGTAAGCAGACAATATTAGCGCTTATCAAATAAATTATAAGTATGACAAAAATGTAATGAAATCTACATAAATATATGCCTAGAATCGAACGTCCACATCTTTATTCCTTTTTTAAAACAATTCGCGCATTGCCTATTAAAAGATTTGGAAACTGAGGGTAAAGTTACTTAGGGTCAGTTAAACCAACTACACTATAACTTAATGCAATGGCACAGGAGCTTTCAAATCTCCGGTAAAGGTATTTTGGTGGCAGCGCCATTTTAACTTGGACAAAGACTTTAAAAGTAACCGTATCCGCTCAATTTCGGCCAATGAAGAATATAATTGTAGTTGGTTAAAGTCTATTTTTATGTTGCAAATAATAACATATTGTCATGTGTTGAATAATAGTAATATTTATTTGTCTTCTTCATTCTATTGGAACCTAGTTCTTCATGCATGAGTGCGCTCACACAAGTGTTCTATATATCGCCTCACTCCCATAGCCAGATGGGCAATGTGACACAACCGGCAAAATAGCGGGTGGAAAACCAACTTATTATCTTACAACAACACCGCCAACAGACCAATTCCGGGCTGCTCTTGAGTATTTTTAGAAATACCAAATAATATTTTATTGTTCTGAACTGTGAACTATGTACGAGAGTTACATAAAACTGATATATGCAATCTTACCTAAGAATACAACCAAAAAATTGCAACACAAATTGCTAGGAATTCTAAAAACGAATGTCAGCGATGAAGTCGCTATATACAAAAACCGTAATTTCTCCAATTAGATTAAAAAGAACCCGTATGCATAGTAAAAATACTATATGATATATGTAACTGGTATCTGATGTAAACAATTTTCTGTATAACTACAGTAAA
Organism: Catocala nupta; assembly: GCA_963675205.1. Lineage (NCBI taxonomy): Eukaryota > Metazoa > Arthropoda > Insecta > Lepidoptera > Erebidae > Catocala > Catocala nupta. Next base: position 6,138,042 of record OY776084.1, on the reverse strand, counting down.
ATTCTATTTTCAGGTTGACGTGTGATATTGACGTCCGATCCCCGTGCTTTGTTAGACGGGTTTTTAGTGCAACTGAACGATTTTACAATTAATTACTGGCGAATTTTTTTTTTTTTTGAAGGCATTTATTTATCTCTGTAACAACAAAACATTACATAAATACATCTATAGTGTCTGGCCACCGGTGTGCTGCTGGGTCTAGACAAGGAAACAAAAAAAATTACTTAATATCAAATAGATAAATTAAAAACAATTTGGCATGACACATATTGCAGTAAGTATTTATTAAGTTGCAGTTATTTTGCAGGTCTTTTATTTTTATACAACTAAGGTGGCAAGCATACGGCTCACCAGATAGTAAGTGGTCACCGTAGCCTATAGACGCCTGCAACACCAGAGGCATCACTTATGGGTTGCCGACCCTTTATAGAAGGGAGAAGGGAAAAAGGAAGTAGGAGGAAGAAGGAGTGGGCAGGGGGAAAGAGGATAATTGGGCCGCCGGCACTCTCACTCAAGGAACGAAATACAACAGTAGGAATACTATTTCACATAGATATTCTGTGAGAGGGTTGTCCTTCCCCAGTCGAGCCGGCCCATTCATGCTGAAATCAGCGTGGCTCTACTACTCAACAAAAAGTTTTAATGCATGTACCTATGAATACAACATATTGTCAATTGACATTCACAACTCAATTCATTGAAGTGTTCTCCGGAAGACACATAATGTATAATTCAATGAAACCTTATTTGAAAAGGCCAGAAGGATGATATTAATTTAATCAGATGATGTAATCATTATGGAAGTAATTAAAACATTTTTATAGTTTGGGTTAGTCTTTGTATTGCCAATAGGTATAACTTAGTTGTAATTAACAAGCTTAGATAAATTGTAAATTAAAATTGACTAAAATTAGTACCTAACACTAAAATATAACAAACATAATATTACCTGTTTAGAATTTTTCTTCTTTTGTAACACTTAATTTTAAACAAAATGTTTGTTTTCAACCACTTGTAATTATTATAAAAAATAGAGGGTTCTTGTAATGTGCAGACGGATAATTTTTTGATGTTAATGCTGATAAAGATCATGTTCTACCTTTATAAAATCTGCGGCTTTCTCACCAATCATGATAACAGTAGCAGCAGGATTGGCATGGGGTATTGTTGGCATCACACTGGCATCTGCAACTCTTAGTCCTTCTACACCATGCACTTTCAACTTGCCATCCAAAACTGTTCCCATTGGACATGTGCTCGTGAAATGATTCATACTGTATGATAAGCATTGAACGTAGCAACGTAAATATTCTATACTATGTGGCTGAAATTCCTGACAACTCGATGGTATCGGATCCACAAGTACAGCATTTACACTCTTATAATATGTTGTATTAAGAACTGGAGCTAGGTGTTTAATATACTTAACCAAATCATCCAAATCTTGTGGATTCGTAAATTTACCAGTATAAATGACAGGATCATCAGCTGGATTAGCACTACGTAATAAGACTTTTCCTCTAGATTTTGGTGACAAATTGAATATCTGGTTGAAAATAGCCATCTTGCCTTTATTAGATTTATTGATTGTATCGCATATTTTATGTTTAAAACGATATGCAAACGAACAGAAATAAAATACAACATTGTCTTGCACTATAAAATTGTTACTGCCGTAATCAGGATATTTTTGGTTTTTGTCTAGAGCAACATATCCCCTGAATGAAATTGATGGAAAAAGATGTGGATCAATCAGATGTGGAGGTTCATTTAAGTTTTTTAATTTATGTAGAACTACTACAGCGATATGATCTTGAAGATTTTCACCTACTGGTAGGTCAGATACAACTTTGATACCTAGGCTAGTCAAGTGCGCTTTCGGTCCTATACCTGATAACATTAGAAGCTTAGGTGAATTAAATGTACCGGCTGATACAATTACTTCTTTTTTTGCATTAATAACTAATATTTTACCATCTTTTGTAAGGGCTTCAACGCCAGTAGCTTTGTTATTATCAATTATGACTTTAGTAACTTTAGTCTCTTTTAATACATGGAGATTAGGACGATCTTTGATTGGCGTTAAAAAGGCAGTAGCTGTACTTTGTCTATGGCCATCAGAAATCGTTGTAAGAAAGCTAGAGTATCCTAGAGGATGCTCTGGGTTATGGTCTACGACGATGTTGTGACCCAGTTCTTTGAAACTATTTAGATAGTCTGAAACATCAGAATGATTTTCTTTAGTCACTGTTAAATATCCGTTCATGCCATGGTACTTTCTATCTGCTGACTTAAGGATCTCGGGTACAGCACACTTTTCACTCTTTATGAATGATGGTAGAACGTTTTCCCATTTCCATGCTGTATCTTTTACTATATCTGCCCAAGAATCAAAATCGATGGGGTATCCTCTTGCGTATTGCATGTAATTCAAAGAGCTGGTTCCACCCAACATCTTGCCTTGGGTTGTTTGGAGATAAGGCTCTTGATTACATTGTTTGAAAACATTTTCATTTTCAGATGTGTAGTTCCAGTCGAAACGCGAATGTTGAAGGAAGAGAAGTGCCCCAGGTAACTAAAAAAGAAACAGTCAATGTTAAAAGTGTATGTGTTTTAATACATTATTAGCGCTTATTAATTATATATATATACCTGTATATATATTGACATTACATAAAAATTCTGTGCCACAATTCGCTTCAGGTTTAATCCGGGTTGATTATTATAATGTCCTTCAGACCGATTTTTGGTTACGGCGGCCAATCTTAACGGAAACTTGCCATCTGCGCAGGAGATATTAAAGTTCACAAGTGTGTGCGCAAACTGAAGTGCACTCTCTGTTCCCAAACTCTCATGATACGATGGGGCGGCAATTCGATATGGCCATAGAGAGATCAGGCGCAGAACCAATACTGCGGCGGTGTCTTACACCACCAACTTTCTAACTTCGGGTTGCTATTGAGATTTCTTAACAGAACACCCCAATAACTTTTTGCTGGTCCGATTCGGGATTCGAAACCAAATTCCTCATGCACAGCAGTTGCATTCACTACCGCTGCGCCACGGATGAAGTTCCGCCGGTGCCGGTTCGATTAAAAAGTAAGTAAATTCAAACCGGTTTGATTAAATAAACTACTGTGTCGCATTGGTAAGCCGATCTAACGCTGAAACTAGGCATATTTTAAGCTGTTTTTATTTAAGGGAAAAGCCAATTCGAAAGTATATCTGTCTGTCTATTGCCTTTTCTCGGCTAAACCTCTCAACCTATTTAGATGAAACTTGGTACAGGTATTGTGATATAGTTTAAAACCTGCGGAAGGACATAGGCTACTTTTTATTGATGTAAGTACCACGCGGGCGAGGCCGCGCGCAAAGGCTAGTTCTTTATATGTACATATATATATAAACCCCGCGTCACAGAAATTATACCTAGTGCGGCAATTGACTTTAAAAAAAGGAGAAAAATCTTACATCGGATTCAAATGGAGCGTCTTCTCCTGCTTCAATAAGAAGAACTTGTGCATTGGGATCCTCTGTCAGTCTGTTTGCAATTACACTACCAGCTGTACCGGCGCCCACAATTATAAAATCGAAACTGTCGCCATCTGGAATTCGATGAGTGCGATTCAATGTTTAATACCTGATGAAATAAAATATATGCCAGAACAAAAGTTCAGTAATGCCTTAAACGTACAAACTGTTTTTAAATAAGTACCTATATATAATTATTTATCATTAGGCAAGTTTCAGAATGTCAAATTTATCTAATTAAGGACCGATTTATTAATCGTCAGATAACTTTTATCTATAACATATTCCATGGTTGCCGTTTTGAAAGCTTTTGTATCGAAAATATGTCCAACCGCTATATTTATTCCTCAGACTGAAGATTGAAAAATGGATCCTATAAAGATCCCATTCTAATTTAATTTCGAAACCTGTCTGATAATTGCTGCTTTTTGTTCGCTGACATGATTTTAGCATATAATTATAATCGTACATCCTCTGTAATAGCTGTACATATCATCTAATAATTTATAATGTCATCAAACCTAATAATTTGTATGTCATTATTGGCAACACATAGCGCACTTTGTACTTTTTATCCAAGATCTTTGTTTGTGTTAAACCTATGTGTAAGAAATAAATGATTTCTGATTTCTGTTATATTAAAACTAATATTTCACGGTTATTTTGAAAACAACATTCGTGATCCTATTCAAATAAATTATGTAACTTACATTACTGTTAAATTATTATCACCTATAGTAAAATACGCATAGGTCAAGCCTTGTGTTGGTTTATATAACTGTTTTTAGGTTGCCAATAGCTGCTGAATTGACAAGAAAATTGACCTTAGGCTTAAATTATACGAAAATTGATTATGATAAACTGCATAATATTAAAAACTATGACAAAAATCAAAATATTTTTCGTTTCCTTTTTTGATTCGGTAAACATATTTTTACTGGTAATTGAAAATAAAATAACAAAACAAGTACACCGCTTACATTCTATAACAGTGAGATTTCTAATAAAGTTAACATTTTTAAGACATCCTTTGATTTTATACTTGATGACAGCTAACAGCTCATAATTTCTTCATGTTTTGGTAATTTACGTAAGCTGACAAAGATGGTTACATTCCATGGTTTTAAATCATGGGTAACATTGGGCGTCTTATTCGGTCAATTGTTGGAATGCCACACTTATTAATTGAAAACCTATTATGTCTGGTGACTGTTCTCAATAGGTTAACGGATGGCACAACCATTACGGGTACGGTACGGCCTCGTCACTGCCACTGCGCCGAGTATTGTGGGTTTAAATCCCAGACGGGACAAAAATTTATGTGACACACAAATTATTGTTCCGAGTGTGGATGTTCATTGTGTTGTTTAAATGGCTGTATGTAAAATCTCCCGCGATACAGGAATGAATGCAAGTGCAGGAGTAGTCTTTTAAAAATACTTTAGTCAGTAATAATGCCATAATACAGAACAATTTTAATGGCTAGAAAGAAAGATTTTTTTATTATTTTGGCACACAAGAGCATACGCAAAGCACGAAGAAATCAAAAATTCAAGAAAAGAATCCAAAAGTATACAAAATAAAAATAAAAACAGAACAATAATAAAACTAGTAAAATTAAAAATAAAAACTAATACCATAACTATAAATTAAATTTCTGCTCACTGGCAACACCACACCTTCCGCTTACCTAAACGAAAACTGCCTCCATTCAGGTCAAGGCTATGTCAATTTGTCAGTGTGCAGCGATACAAACAATAATAAAGTATTAAAATTATATAAGTTTAAATTTTTTTTGTAAATGGCTATGTCTTAAACAGTTTTGTACTAGTTCTTACAAGACACCTTTCCTTTTCTTTATTAGCATAATATGCCTACCTTTGACTACAGCTTGTTGAGGCCACATGTGTGCAGTGAACTGCAATAGAGATATCAGCTTAAACGCCGACTGTAGCAGCTGAACCGTCGAGAAAACCGTCGTTGAATTCATTATTACTGAAATAAATAACTATAAATTAAAAATTTTAAATACCCCCGACACAAAATTCATTTGATACCCATATTGAGGGAGTTCTGAAAAAATAAGTAATCCGCCATTTTGTGGCGGTGGCCATCTTGGACCGATTTTTATCAAACATAACTAAAAACACTCCCGACTAATTCACCTATCAAACAAAAAAAACAAAATTAAAATCGGTTTATCCGTTCGGGAGCTACGATGCCACAGGCAGACACACACACATACACACACACATACAGACACGTCAAACTTATAACACCCCGTCGTTTTTGCGTCGGGTGTTAAAAACATAATAATTACTGCTACGTAGTAAGTCCTGAAGCAGTGATAGCCTATTGAGAGACAATTGGATTGCCACGCAGAAGTCTCGAGTTCGATTCCAAGGCCATCTCCAATTTTTTGCAGTGCGCATTAAATATGTAGTTAATTATCGTTCGCTTTAACGGTGACGGAAACCTTCGTGAGAAAACCTGCATGTTTAAGAGTTCTCCATAATATTATGGAAGATATGTAACATCTGCAATCCCGCACTGGGCCAGCGTAGCGGACTATGGTCTAATCCTTCTCACAATGAGGAGAGGCCCGTGCCCAGCAGTGGGATAGTTTAATACAGGGCTGATATTATATTAAAGTCCTGAATAAGCTGTGTAACAGTAAAGTGTGGTCATGTAAAGAACGCAACGTGTTCAAAATCGGCCTCAATGGCGTAGTGGTTAGTGTAACCGATTGCCTCACCTGAGGTCGCGGGTTCGATTCCCGCACAAGTCAAACATTTGTGTGCATGAACATGGATGTTTGTCTTGGTCTGGGTGTTTTTATGTATAATATGTATGTATTTACAAAAAAAAATAGTATGTACGTATGTTTATCCATTGTCTAGTACCCATAGTACAAGCTCTGCTTAGTTTGGGCTAGATGGTGTTATGTATATGTGATAGAATATAGATTATAACTAAAAAAAAATGACATATCAGCACAAAATTAAAGTCGTTGGCGGTGTGGCAGTGAATGCGAAAACTGTGCATAAGGTTACAGGTTCAGTGACCAGGTCGAGCAACGTGTTATCGAATTTTCCTTGAACAAAACAGCATCAGAGTTTTATTAACTGAGACCCAAAATCGTACTTGTCAAAACATAGATATAATATTCTCGTCTAACATTTCGGCGATATAATTATGACACTATGTATATAGGTATTCACTATTAATAAAGGTCAAGCATTTAAATATCTAAATATATACAAAGACGCGCTCAATTCTTGTTTCTTACCGGTTGACATTATAAAATACAATCTTTGTCTTTTTCTGTGTCAGCATGATTTATTAATTACTACTATTCTTCCTATTGTAAATAGCAAAATATAGATGTTTAATGTTTATGGTTACCTATATAGATAATTAGTTTGTCTATGGATGCAGTTTGTATTGTCTATGACCTTATTACAATAAAGTCAGGGTTGGTTCTGAATTTGTTCTGCAAACGTTGTTTTATTATATTTCCGAAGGTTAAGAAAAAGGAAAATCTAACATTATCCACTACTATTTACATAATATTCTTAGTTGTGTTTTAAATGTGAGTTTGTTTGTTTCGCTTTCACGCCTTAACTACCCGACCGATCATACTGACATTTTGGCATACACTTTGTCACAGATACAGAAAAGGACATAAGATACCTCTCGTCTCGAAAAAGTAATGTTGAGTGATAGAAAATTGACATTTTGAAAATTGGCAAAACCTTGTTAAAAATAAATAAATAAAGCGGGGAGACCAACGCACTGCAATGCGGGTTCGAACCCACGTCGCGCACCACTGACTTTCGGAAGTTATATAACTTTTCGAAATTATGTGCGTATTGATTGACAATTATCGCCTGCTCCGTGCCTCGGAGTCACGTTAAGCTGTCGGTCCCGGCTTCCATGAACATCTATGGCAGTCTTTATTGAGAAGTCAGTGCCCTATAATATCCTGACACTGGTCTAGCCTTAGGGTATCGTTAACCTTCGGGTTGCGGAGTTCAGGTGGCAGCCGCTCCGTGTAAAAACTGATATCCAGTCAAATCCGGTTACTGTGACTTGGGAATAATAAAGGCTATGGAGAAGAAAAAGTGTATAAACACAATGCTTAATGTTCTTATTTACATGAGAAACAGCAACAGCGTCTGACTTATGCAGAAGGCTTCATTAATAGGTAAATACAATAAGCCACGTGATACTATGTTCATATGTTGGACGATTCATACAATCTCAATCGCCATTTTTGTTTTATTAAATTTGTAAGTAAAGTCCACATTATTTTCTTTAAGGCAGTTCCCCTATTAGGAATAATTGACATACAATAATAATTGATACAAACTTGTGACAAAGAATGAAGACCGAATTTCGGTCACGGCGGCCAACCTTAACGGAGACTGGGCATCTGCGCAGTAGTTATTATAATGCACAAGCGTGTGTGCAAACACAAGTGCACTCTCTATTCCCTAACTCTCAAGATCCGATGGGACGGTAATCCAACATGACTGGAGAGAGATCAGGCGCAGGACCAACGGCTTTACGTGCTTTCCGAAGCACGGGGGTGACTAACACCGCCAACTTCCTAACTCCGGGCTGCAATTGAGAATTTTTTAACAGAAAATCCCAATCACGTTTTGTTGGTCCGACCCGGATTTCGAACCCGAGACCTCATGCACAGCAGTCGCATTCAGTACCGCTGCGCCATGGAGGCAGTTAACAGAGAATACCCAGACTAGAAACTGTGGACAAAATTTTTGTCCAACCATAACACTTAGCGCGGCATAGTAGCGAGCTTATAACATAAGCCACACATCCGTGTTGTCAAAATCAAAGCTCCTGTCGCATGCACAAAGTGCTTACGTCGGCTTTCGCAACGCGAACGTCGGGTTCATTGTCTATAAGAAACGTCCTGCGTTTGATAGGATGTAGTCAAGTATTTTGTTTATCTATATATTAATACGTGAAGCAACAATTTTGTATCCTTTTTTACGAAAATTGCGCGGACGGAGGAGTATTAAATTTGGCACAGTTATAGTTTATATGAAGAAGGAGTAGCGAATCCTTATATTTTTATAAAATATGCATTAAAAATACATTAAATTAATGAAATAGCACCACACGCACACAGCCGTGCATTTGACACACGCAGTCGAATCACGTTCGTAGTATTTCGGGCTTGTTCGGCTGATGTACTACAATTCTTCGTAACTATGGTTACATAATTAAATCAATATATAATTACATATATTATATCAGCAATATCTTACAGGCAACCTTTGGGTGGATTGGGATGTTATTTATATACTATTTATATTTTAATATATTTACGTATTTATATGTAATAAAGAAAAATAAAACAAAGTACCAAGCTTAGGAATATCGTCAATTAAAAAGTTTAGTTAAGTAAATAATATTTTGTTTGAAAATTTAACCTGTATAATCTAAATGAAATGTGATTATAAGGGTATATCTAAACAATAAAACTTTAATAACTAACAACATTCAAATTTGAATCAATTGTGTTCGAATTTTGACCACTAGGCGACCGCTAGTTATTTTAAAATAGCCTTAAGGTGATAGTAGTTCAATGCCAAATATTTTTGTATACTTTATTCTATTATTCATAGTAAACTTTGTATAGTATTATTCTCTTAAATTTATATCGCTTTGGATTTTTATTGTCAAATATTGACCTTTAAATAATTTATTACCATTTTGTAGCCGGGTCACGAGCGGACGGTGCTTATAGTTTATTTTTATTACTTGTTTTTAACATAAGCACACCAAATAAAACATAAAAAATGATCAAAGTACTTTTAAAAATTTTGCGTAATAAAAAACAACGCACTAGGAATAATTCAGGTATCGCAGAGGACTTTCCAAACGTGCGGGAGATGAATTTACAAAAAAAAAAAATTATTTAATGTGTTAACCAGGTCAGCATTAAGTTTAAAATTGGATTGCATGATCAGGTTAAATTTTATAAAATAAAAATAAAAAATGCAAAGCCGAAAATTCGGAAAAGCGAATATTATCACTTGAGGAGAGCAAGCAAGGAAGTCTCAATGGCAGCACGGAATCTGGATATGGGCGTAGTACTATATATGTATATACCTAATTATACTAGCGGACTCGACAGACGGTTGTCCTGGACAGGCGAAAATAAAAAAAAAACAAGTCTGAACCATCCTCGAATTCACTTGAACACACACAAAAAAATTCATTCAAATCGGTCCAGCCGTTTAGGAGGAGTTCACTGTCAAACACACAGAAGAATTATATATATTATATAAAGATATGACAGTATTATTGCAACATCAAAGCTAATTGGAGACCGTTGGCTGTCCCAATAACATAATATTTATACGCAAACTATTTATTTAATTGTCTTTTTAATTATTTTGTTATTATTTTATAAGAAAAATGATGTAGTTAGTCGTGAACATAAAAATGTTGCCTACTTTCTATTTTTTTGTATAATTTTATAGTAAATAACGGTTAAGAGCACCTTAAACCAGCGGCCGTGTATGAGGAATGTTATGAACATGAAAAAAGCCAGAGAAGTGTGTCAGGATCGTAGCAAATGGAAATCCGTAGTCTCTGCCTATCTCTCTGGGAAACAGGCGTGAATCTATGTATGTATGTAAATACAATGGATTAATACAATACCTTTTGGCACTTTCTATCACCACATTACCACACACTTTATCTAACGACTGATCTATCACAACACAGATGCAACTTTTTATATAAAAGATGGATTAAAAATAAAGAAATAATGTTAAATAGTATAAATTATAATAAATTAGCATAACGATTTAGATGTCTTTTGTATAAATAATATAATAATCACTATATTGCACCGTTCATTTAGACTCTTGTATTATTTTTAAATGCCTCCGTGGCGCAGCGGTTTTGAATGCGACATCTGTGCATGAGGTCACGGGTTCGAATCCCGGGTCGAGCCAACAATAAGTTATTTTCTGTTAAAATCTCAATACGAGGCCGGAGACATCCCTGTGCCTCGGAAAGCACGTAAAGCTGTTGGTCCTGCGCCTGATCTCTCTCCGGTCGTGTCGGATTATCCGTCTCATCAAATCATGAGGGTTAGGGAACAGAGAATGCACTTGTGTTTGCGCACATACTTGTGCACTATAATATATCCTGCGCAGATGGGCAGTTTCCATTAAGATTGGCTGATATTTAGCAGCGATAGCCCAGTGGCAGACTCTTAGACTACCAAGTAGAGGTCTCAAGTTCGCTCCCAAGAAACGCATCTATGAATTTGCTACGTTATGTGTGTATTAAATAGTTAATTATCGCTTGCTTTAACGGTGAAGTAAAACATCCTGAGGTAACTACCATGTCTGGGAGCATTCCATAATTTTCTCAAAGATATTTTAAGTCTTTGAAATTAAACTACTATATACGGATTTTATCGCGTTGTTTATTTAACACTGTATTACATAATTTTGAAACTGTTACACTAATAATTTATAAGCTAATAAAATTATTTAAACTATTATAACTATTGCAGCAACTATGGTCACGGGGAGACATCTCCCCGTGACCATGGCAACCGAAACGTCGGGGAAAGAGTAAACCTAAATATAAATAGTTTTAATAGTTTAAATAATTTGATCTATACTAATATTATAAAGCTGAAGAGTTTGTTTGTTTGTTTGCTTGAACGCGCTAATCTCAGGAACTACTGGTTCGAATTGAAAATTCTCTTAGTGTTAGATAGCCCATTTATCGAGGAAGGCTATAGGCTATATAACATCACTCTACTACCAATAGGAGCGGTGCAGCAATGAAAAATTTTGCAAGAACGGGAAAAAACTCTTATGTGAAGCAGATGAAGCAGATAATACAGTGTTAAATAAACAAGATATTATTACAGTCACATTTCGCCATGGGTAGAACTCCGCTTGTGGCAAAAGTCGCCCTGTATTTTTTGCATCTTTGTACTACCATATTCATCCAAATAATAATAAGTTTATTTATTTCTCTCATCACAAAGAATATAAGTATAATAAATTGGTTATAGCAGTGTATGTAAAGCTAATTTCTTTGTGAGAGACTGAAGTCTATACTAGGGATAACCATGTGTGACAAATCTCCAGGCTACCAACCAGAATATTCAATATTAGAATAAAGAGATACATGCAGCCACAAAATATGACTTATTCGTAATTCATAATAATATATTATATTATAATTAATAAATTAATGTGTGTGTAGGTGTGTGCATGTGAGTATGTGCGCGCGTGTGTATGATTGTGTGTGCGTGTGTATGTTTGTGTGTGCGTGTGTTTGTGTGTGTGTGCGTGCGTGCGTGCGTGCGTGTTTGTGTGCGTGCGTGTGTGTGTTCGCGTAATTTATAAGTATTTAGTTACAACTGTATAACCAATAGATTTTTAGTATTCTCATAATCTAAGGATTGAAGCCACTTAGATAGGACTTTCTTGCATAGGTGTTTGGTAAGTGGATATATGGATAAGAATCGGTTAACTTTGTTATATAAGTCCGCGCCAAAGAATGTAAAATGACTATGTGAGAAACTAGTCTTCGTCTCGTCTTCGTATCATCTACTAGGGCACACTGCATACTTACGTCTTTTGCTACATAGTACATTAGGTCTGTAATATAGGTGTGAGTTTTTTTGAAGTAGCACATTTAGGATGAACAGTTAACGTACGGATAAGCCACAGCGTTCGTATAGATCTTTGGTCGGGTAATGGAAAGGAATAAATTAGCTTACCCTTAATACCGCTCTTTGAGATCTCTCGAGATTAAGCATAATGGTTTTAGTTGCGCCTTCCCAAATTGTTATGCCATATGTTATCAACGACTGGCATAGGGAGTAGTATACAATTTTTACTATAGTAAATTAAACCACATGGTGAAGCCTTTTAAAAATAAAAATTAGTTTACGAATACGTGATGTAAGTAAGTTTATATTTGCTTGAAAGTTAAGCCTCCTGTCAACAATAATACCTAAATATTTGACGGTGTCAGTGTCTGAATTTCGAAGAAATAAGTAAATTGATTGATTGATAGATATAGTTTGAGTTTTTATTATTATATGGTTATAATTTTTATATCAAATGGCCATTTTGTATCTTTAAAGACATAAGCAGATATGTATAACAACCACATTTTGTTAGTTATGGTTTTAGGTAATAAATATGAGGCCTCGTATGTAACCGCCTCCGTGGCGCAGCGGTAGTAAATGCAACTGCTGTACATGAGGTCTCGGGATCAAATCACGGTTTGGACTGCCCGGTTTAATACAACTCCCACACTAAGATTGATTACTGTGTCGCGGGAGTATTCAAACATGAACAACTATTTGTGGGTCACAGAAATTTTTGTCGCGTGTGGAATCGAACCCATAGAACTCAGTGGAATTACAGTAGCGAGGCAAACATTTAAACCACTGTTTGTAGGGTCCATAAACATCACTGAATAATGTGAGATAGTTTCCAGAAACTAGTCAAACAGCTTTTTATACCCAGCTAGTCTAATATATCTTACGGTAAGTGGTAAGTGGTCACCGTAGCCTTTAGACGCCTGCAACACCAGTGACATCACCTGCGCGTTGCCGACCCTTTAGGAAAGGAAGTGGGAAGGAGAAGGAGCGGGAAGGGGGAAAGAGGGTGATTGGGCCTCCGGCACTCTCACTCACCGAACGAAACACAACAGTAGGAATACTATTATTTTACGTCGATATACTGTTTATATGAAGATATATGAAGCCATTATAAAAGCTAACTCGCAATTTATTGTACCCTACTCTGCCTAAAATAATAAATTTTAGTACCTACAATATACACTCTCTTGTTTTAGTTAGTTCGTCTACTTTAGAAAACGTATTTTGCGGTCGTTTTGTTTGTTTTTACTACGATCATGCATATGCATAATGGAGTGAGATGTGAGATCGTGAGGTCACAGTAAGTTTCTATAAGTACGCCAGATATTTCCCGCGGCTTCGCTCGCATAACCGCGACACAGGTATTATTCCTACTACGGATGTCCTTTTTTAAAATCCTTACTAATATTATAAATTTGAAAGTAACTCTATCTGTCTGTTACCTTTTCATGGCATTCAACCGATTTAGAAGTAATTTGGTACAGATATAGTTTAAAATCTGGAGAAGGATATAGTATAACTAATTGCAAGTAAGCTCTTGCAACGACTTCATATATGTTCTAAATAGTTAGATAAAAATATATAACGTAATTATACTTAAGAAATTGGGTGTAATAGCCAGTTTTATTTGTGACAAAATAATGTAAAGTGTCTTTATAATAGCTATAGAAGCCGACACAATTATTTTAAAATTTTTGTTCATTTGTTTGTATACGCATCCCTCAAAAACTACGGCACAAAATTAAATGCGGTTTTCACAATTGTCCTGCTGGCAAATCTGGTGCATGATCATCTTGATACTCCGCCTAGAAGTCAAGTAAATTATGTGTGTTGATCGGCTCCTTCTTACATGCAAAGAGAGAAAAATATAGATAGGTACTTGCTTCCAAATTGCACGAGAACAAAATCGGACCAAACCTCTTAGTGAGCCTCTATTCGAAAGTCTTACCGTTCATACTTTAGAAAACTAACTAACACTGAGCAGCGATAGCTCAGTGGGGAGACTAACAGACTGCAATGCAGAGGGTCTTGGGTTCAAACCCACGTCGCGCACCTCTGACTTTCGGAAGTTATATGAGTTTTCGAAATTATGTGCGTATTGATTGACAATTATCGCCTGCTCCGTGCCTCGGAGAGCACGTTAAGGCGTCAGTCCTGGCTGCCATGAATATCTATGGCAGTCGTGATTGGGAAGTCAGTGCCTTATAATATCCTGACACTGGTCTAGCCTTAGGGTATCGTTAGCCTTCGGGTTGCGGTGGTCAGGTGGCAGCCGCTCCGTGTAAAAACTGATATCCAGTCAAATCCGGTTAGACAAGAAAAGCCGACCCCAAGTAACTTGGGAATAACAAAGGCTAGCGAAAAGACTTTAGAAAACTAACTATTATACCAATAACAGTTTTAAAACAGTCGTAACTCGTGATTATTAGTGTTTCTAGCATCCTCAGCTGCATACTATCAGGCCTAAATAAAGTTTATTGACCTCGCCCCAATAAAAGTAAAATGATTTATAACCAAGCAATATATCAAAATACAATGTGTTAAAGATTTCGCCTACTTGTGCCGAACACAAAGGTGTAAAGCCATTCAATTGTGTAAGCGGAAGGTTTTTGTACTTCAAACTTCCTTATATAGAAACCTTCCTATTGTGATCGCTTTATCGAGCACCGACTTGGCAGAATAGGTATGAATTGTTTCTTTTACTCGTTATTTCCTGCTACCCATTTCAATATACGCCTCTAAGAAAATATACCTACGATTTCATAATATCAGCCCTCTATATATACCTACTGCCCTACTGCAGTGTACAGGCCTTGGTGTTAGAAGGGTTAGGCAATAATCTACCACGATCTTTTCCTTCACCGTTAAAGCGAGCGATACTTAAATAGATAATAGTTAGAGGTGTCCCACTGGGCTGTCGCTGCTTGGTAATCCTACTAATATTGTTACGTGCTGAGTTCAAGGGATGAGAATGTAAAACAATATTACCGACTAAAACGTTTTATTCTAGCACACAATTAAATTTAAAATACAAAAAACACTGTACTACACTTTTCCACTGTAACTGCTTCAAACTCCGTAGTATCTTCGCTTCCGTTCGCTCGATGAATACTTGACCGCTTACGATTGTAAACTGACTCGGCGAGCGCTGGCCTTCTGTTTTTATAAGCGGTTTCCGGAGTTTTCTAGAAACGTCATACACGGTACGTAACAGTACAAAGATTCGAGAATGTGCTAGCGTTCTCTCTACTACGGACTACAATCATGTCTTATCTTGATTATTTATGTACATGTAAGTGGATGCTCCTATTTACCATACTGCTGCTTTAGAGGCTACCATCAAATTTTATCAAATGCTTGCGTATGTTGAGTAATAGTTAATGGAGAAATGGTTGCAGCACCTTACAGTTATGATTTGTAAACGAAATACTATTGTACACTTGGCGATTAAAAAGAGTGGCTATGAGTTTCTTGCCCGTTCTTCTCATGAGCCCTACACCCTTGCTTTGCTGAACGTGGCAGTAAATGTAAATTCACAGAAAAAATAAAAAAATTACGTGTAACTTTGACATTCATAAGTGTTAACTTGTAACCTAATTTGAATAAATTTATTTTGATTTTGATTTTACTCTTCTCGTACCGACGAGGTAGTTCCGTAAGACGTAAATAGATGGCGCTGTAATAAATTATTAGACGGAACTGCCGAGTCCTCCCCATAATGCCGAGAGATGGTACTGGGTATAGCAATATTATAAATGTGTGTTTGTGAGAATGGATGGATGGATGTTTGTAACTCTTGCACGCAGAAACTACTGAACGGATTTCGATGAAACTTTACAGTGTTATTGTTTATGCATCAGTATAACATATAGGCTGCTAAAAATATCATCATCATCATCATCTCAGCCGAAAGACGTCCACTTCTGGACATAGGTCTAAAAATATATATCTTAAAATAGATCTACATTAACGCAAACAAAGCCACAGGCAAAATGTAGTATAGGATAACATATTAATAAACTTAATTTTACTCAAAATCATCAAAAAGTTTCGTCCTAAGATGAGTTCTTCAATTCTACAATTAAGTGCCCATCTTGACGGCGTTGGGATAAAGCATAATTAACTACATTTACTCGAGTATTTAACGAAACAATTATGAGTATAACTTTATCGTACTACAAATTATTTTATTCAAATTAGTACAAACACTTACAATGACTGGCGACACGTGGCATCTACCGCTACCGATCATAGTCGGAGCTTGCGTGCGTTTAATGGACACAGGTACATGGTCAATATACTATCATCTATCTACTAATTACATTTTCTAGATACACGAGGTCTTGGGCCCGAATTCCAGGACCCAGTTAGTCACTCCCATGCTTCGGAAAGCAACTAAAGCCTCTTGTGCCTGATCTCTCTCCGGTCTTGACAGATTACTGTCTCATCGAATCATGAAATTTAAGAAACAGAGAGTGCACTTGTGTTTGCCCATACACTTATGCACTATAATATCTTCTGCGCAGATGGCCAGTATCCGCAAAGATTGACTGCCGTGTCCGAAATTTGAGGATGATATTACATTTTATTGTATTTTTAACAAAACAATTGAACCCGTACTACGATACTCGAGTAATGCAGTTAATTAAATCGGCACCCATATTATTGTTCTTAACCAAAACAAAACAATCACAAAATGCTAATTTCTAAGGTAAATGAACTATCTGAAACAAGAGTTTCTACCTCGAGTGAATATTCATTAGAAAATCCCCTCCGTTGACTGAACGGATAGATGTGCAACACCTGAGTCTGCCTTATTATTTAGATGCGCTAACTCCCAGGAACGCACTGGGCGCAAAATGGATTAAGCGTTTAGGAAAATGCTGTACGTTATCTCTTTTTTATACTAACTACTAAGGCGGCAAGCAAACATCATACATTACTATATCATGCATAAGCAGTTGCCTATGCACGTTTGTAAAATCAAACGTGTGTCTCGTGCTTGAAGGAAAATAAGCCAAATTGTTAAGGCATTGGGCATGTGACAGAGAAGTCGCGGGTTCGAATCCCACTCATTGAACTATTGACGTGAACCCACTTCTAACGCCGACGCCATTCGGCTATGGTGCTTATCAGTAACAGTATTAAAAATGAGCCTATTAATATCCACTCCGAAAACTACAAGAACCATGTACATTAATAATAAAATTTGACACAAAAAACACTTAGTCCGTTTTTCAGACCACTAGCAATAACCTCACATTGAAACTCTCAGCCAATTGCAAGCAAACAATCTATCTACGCTCCTATTACGTTCCATACCTTAGCCAAATACAACTTAAAACGCAGTGTATCTTCAATTAATTATAAATTAATCCGTTCTGCGTAAAGCAATTTATTGCTATTGTTCTAACGCCGCTAGTTTTGTAAATTATTCGGTATTATTAATGGACTTATTTAGTTTAAGATTGGCTGTAATTTTCAACTAATTTACTAGAGAGGGTTAAATGTTTGGCTTAGATATGCTATATTAGAGAAACGGGGATAATATTGCTTCGTTAAGGTCTGGGTATACTGTTTGTTATTAAGGGATGGGATATTTATTAACTGTTTCATGTATATAACAATATCAACTTTGTATATTAAGTGTCTCACTTTTAGTAGCCTTACCCTTCCCTCAATGAGTAGGGTAAGGCCATAGTCCACTTTGCTAGCCCAATGTGGGTTGGCATATAACGTCGAAAAATCAGATTTGCGTGCTTTGGAATCAAGTCAAGACCTCTGCGTGGCAGTCCAACGGTTTCCCACTACTCCTGTACTGTTTTACGTGTTTCACTGTTTCATGTGGATGTATAAATGTACAATATTAATGTTATATACATAATGTTCTCTAATATGTAAAGTCTTCTAAACCGGGGGACTGTGGCATTACCCTATCCCACTGAGAAGAGGCCCGTGCCCGGCAGTAGGAAAATGTAATATATTATATGTATAATAATTATTACTAGCGGTGGTCAAGTGGTCGAAATTCGACCATAATTGATTAAAATTGTAAGTTTGATCGTTATTAAGGTGTTATTGTAAATAACTTAACCCTTATAATCACATTCCATTTAGATTTACCTATTTTTTTCAAACAAATTATTATTTACTTAACTATACTCTTTCATTGACGATATTCCTAAGCTTGCTACGTCGTTTTATTTTTTCTTTATTACATAATTATAAATAAGGTATGTAACCATAGTTACGAAGAATTTTACGACGTCAAATACTACGAATGCGATTCGATTGCGTACATCAATGTATGTATGTAACTTTAACTGTGCCAAATTTCATACTTCTCCGTCCGCGCAATTTTTGTAAAAAGGGGTACAAAGTTTTTGCTTTATGTATTAATGTACATAGATTACACCTGCATCATTGGACATTTTAGTTTCAGAGTTACAAGCACAGAACAAGGAATTCTATGCGTTGCGCTTTTACTAAAGACAAAAGCAATAATATCATTAATTTCAAGTAAAAAAGATAGGTAAGGTAAGGACGATAGTTTGGTGTTATGGGACTGCCTTCGTAGCGCAGTGGTATAGCAATATAATATAAGTAGTATAGCAATGCAATTTTTTACGCTTACATACATACGTCAAAGTAAATAAAAGTTTGTGCTTTGTGACAAACAACGTCATCGCTCTTTAAACATATTGACAATTTATAGCAATTAAGTACAGTAAGTATCTAGTATGTTTATACTGGGTGTTTCTTTGATTGGCAGGCAATACAAATGCGATTTGTTAGAGCGCTGTGTTCAAAGTTAGGCTTAAGGCGTAAGATAAAAGAGTACAATGATCGACTTCAGGAGTTGAAAATGATTACTCTTGAGCAAAGGAGATGGATGAGTGACTTGTGTACACTATTCAAAATTGTAAATGGCTTATCGGACACACAACTTGTCGAGAAATTGAAATTCAAGGCGCCACTGCGATCTGTGCGCACACCACAACTTTTTGTAATACCATATAACAACAATAATGTTTCACACAATAACCCAATATCAAGAATGTGCAGTCAATATAACCGAATATGCTCTCAAATAGATATTTTCAATGATAGTTTGAATGTATTTAAAAGCTCTCTTCTTAAAAACAATATGTACAAACCCTTAAGATCCTAAACGTTTAATTACTGTCAATTAGTAAATACTACTTTGTAACCGTATCCTACTAAATATCTATGTATTCAATAATTATATATTCCCTAAATCTGATTATTTATTACTGTTCATCATTTAACTGAAGCTCTGTTATCATATTTATGAACGATGTGTATAGTTTTAAGTGGACTACAGATTTGAAGCTTTACTATGTTCAATTTATTACTATGTGATTACTGATCTGGTGTCTGTAACTATACCTATTAAGCTAAAATAAAAAAAATTGAAAAAATAAAAATTTAATCGAGTGAGCTGTCGAAACTCGTTGTGGTGCAAATTGCCTCGGCGAGTATCGTTGTCGGATACAATGAAAAATTGTGTATTACTTTTATAGTTTTCGAGTGGCATATTTTTGGCACTTACCTGATCAGATTGACGAAGTCTGCAGCACTTATTGGTAAATAATTAATATAGTAGCTAATTAGTATAATGTAGATTTAAAGATAATTCTCACAAAACTTTAGGCGTCCGTAAATCATAATAGAGGTGAAAGACAATCCATAAACCAGGACCAGAAAATTGGACTTTGACCTCGACAAATCGTGGAAAAATCAGCTGTTCCATACATTTTATTTTGTCGAGGTCAAAGTCCAATTTTGTATGGAACAGCTGTTTTTCCTACGATTTCGACAATGTACCAGAACAAAAGTTGTTCATAATAACAAAAATAATCACTTCCTGAGAGGTTTAGTTACCAATAAGTGCTGCAGACTTCGTCAATCTGATCAGGTAAGTGTCAAAAATATGCCATTCGAAAAGTATAAAAGTAATACACAATTTTTCATTGTATCCGGCAACGATCCGCGCCGAGGCAATTTGCACCACAACGAGTTTCGACAGCTCACTCGATTCGAATAGAAATGATCGAGTTACTGAACTCCAATTATTTGTTTTATATACGTGTACAAATTGTGCAGCGCATGTTGAATGTTATAAAACTTTTATATTTTACATACGAGCGTTGCATCGTTATACTAAAGTGGGTGTACCGGAAAGTTTTTTATTAGTTCTGTCGCTTCAGTATTATACAGAATAATACGTGCTATTCTAAGATATGCCATCTTAGCAGTACAATTTTTACACAAACGTTTCGTAAGTGTAAAAACTGTTCACGTATTATAATAAAGACAAAAAGTATGTATTATAATGCCTACGACAGCGGCTCGCATACGAGCCGCTATATTGTGTACCTCTATTTACCAGCGCACAGCGGCTCGGATACGAGCCACTAAGTGCACGCCACATTAAACCTTAACGCATACAACTGATTCTTTATCGTCTACGAATGGCTATTTTTGGATATTATAACATGTGGTATGTCAGAGAAAAAGTGCCTCCATAAAAAGTCCATGTTTCTATAGAGAACCATGGATTTTTTTGTGTGATTATTGACAGAATGTTGTCCGAAAGGAAACCCTAGGCATACTTTGTCCATCTCACAAATGCATAGTCCCAGAAATATGACACGTATACATAGATACATAAACCCACGTCTTTATCTTAGGAGAACAGATCTATGAAGCCCAAAATTCGCTAGCCATAGTTTTAGTTCTCACATAACACGAGTCTATGGAGGTCTACTGGACAAATTTCAAACTCTATTCTGTCAGTTGCTCTGTAAGCTTGTTTGGCAAAAAAGGTTTTATATTTTGCGTCACTACCAGTCAACGGGACGTAAGCATTAATGCTGAAAATATCGTAATCGAAAAGAGACAAATAAGTTTACTGTACATTTAACAACATATACTTCATTTGGTTAGGTAGTTAACTAAAGGTAAACAATCTTGATGTGTCTTTTTATCTTATACTCAGTTTAAAATAAAATGCTGCTAAAGATCAATTTAAATACAACAATAACGATTACTAAATGAATTGAACCGTTATTTTAAGCAGTAGTTTATTGGTTTAATATGTGTTTGTGTAAAAAAGCACATCAATATTGATAACCTTTAGTTAAGTAACTAACCAAATGGAGTACCTATATATATGTTAAGACAAACTCCTAAAATAAATACTAGTTTATTAAAGCAGAGACTGAAGGCTACGTTATTGGATGGAATTTAAATCAATGATACATGTATATTAATAAATCATTGACTTAAATTATAATAAAAATGTTTACTTACATTAAGTCATCATTTGTTTTATTTTTTATATTAATTATGTTTATGATTATCGTATATAACGGCGTCTCGCATTAAACAATTACGTTTGACGAACATAAAAATGTAATAGATCTAAGTAAAGTAAAGGAAAATATATCAAATATTCAGACTACCCGAAGGCACAGCTTTAGTGAATGTACTAATGGACATGACGGCTTAGCTTCAGTTCAGGATCGGACAGAATATCATTGGGTTATTAGTCAAAAAATTGTTAGTGGCAACACGCCTTCTGAAATAGTCTTGCCTACCGCCAATCGGCGAAATGTGGCTATATCTTATACAGATCTGTTCACTTCAAAAGGTAATACGAGTTTGTACCTATGTATGTACTTATATAGAACAGGAATTGTAACTACGCCATAATATATTTAATATCAGCCCTGTTTATAAACTGTCCCACTACTGGGCATGGGCCTCTTCTCAGTATGAAAAGAGTTAGGACATCAGGTGCTGAGGCCCGGTTACCATCAGCCGGGCCAACCGTCGGGGCGGGATGGTGATTGCTAACGCGACCCCATCTCGCCCCACCCCGTCGGCGGCGAGACTGCTCACCCCAGGTTTTTAGTGCGTATACCGACCCCCTTTAGGGGCGGAGAGTCTCACATAATTTTTCCATAAAAGGAGTATCCATAAAGGATACAACTGGGTAAAAAAAAAAATAGTTCGGCACTCTGACCTAACGTGGGTTAGCAAACTATACATATCTTCAAGAACATTTTGGAGAACTCTCAGTCATACAGGTTTCCTCGCGATGATTTACTTGTTTGTGTGATCACATACTTGTTTTCCATATAACAGAATAATAAACGCATTATACTTAAACTGCATTTATTCTTCGAATAACCTATAGATTGTGTCGTAAATACAGAAAAATAATAGCACCTTATTCGTGCCAAGGGTAGTACAAATGATACAGTTTAAACTTTCTGAAGTAAATTGTCTTCGAAAAAGAAATCTGGATAGCTTCCAGAACGTTCGGGAAATTTATGCATGCAATTTGTATTTGTAAAGGCGCTTAAAGTGTAATGTGCTGAAGAATTCAAGCTTAAAACATTGAAATAGGCTATTTGAGTAGTGTCTGGAAACCAGCCCACATTATTCAGTGGTATTAATAGACCCCACAAATAATTTTAATAATTAACTGTATTAAGTACTACATAAAGAAATATAATTACAAAATATACGGATTATTTATTTAAACTATAATATCGCTTACTCCGGCATTATGGCATCGACTCGTTAAAAGCACGTTAGACAGTAAGCAATGGCAGTGCAAACGTGTGACGTCACAATAAATTTATCCAATCAAAACCATTTAGAATCACGTGATTCTAACTAGAAATAAATTAGGTTTCATTTGTGATTGTTGCTCAAAATAATTAATATTGTTAATGTATTATTGCAAATTTATTTTAAAATCCACAATTTACGTTGACGACAATTATTATTTTTCGTACTGTTAGATAGTCTATTGACGTATATAGATAAGACATGTTTACTTACGTACGGTTTGGCAGAAGTATGTTACATAGGTGTAACAAACCTCTTACTTAGCTTATTTGTTCTAGGTTACGATTCATGACCAATGATTTTTTATCATACCTGTTAGGAGGCTAACCATCTACCAAATAGAGTTCCAAATCCCGTGCCGCTATTAAGAATTCCTAGACAGCAATAATACTTTGTCTGACCAGGAATCGAACCAGGCCTTATGCAGATCAGTCGGATATACCTGCTGCACGACTAACATAGGCTATATTATATTATTTAAAAACTGCCTCCACAGCAGCGGTATTGAATGCGACTGCTGTGCATGAGGACTCGGGTTCGAATCCCGGGTCGGGCCAGCAAAAAGTTATTGGGTTTTCTGGTAGAAATCTCAGTAGCAGCCCGAAGTTAGGTAATTGGCGGTATTAGACACCCCCGTGCCTCGGCAAGCACGTGAAGTCGTTGGTCCTGCGCCTGATTTCTATCCGGTCATGTCGGAATACCGTCCCATCGCATCATGAGGTTTAGGGCATAGAGTGCATTTGTGTTTACGCATACACTTGAGCACTATAAGCCAGCGTGTTAGATTACGCCCTTATCCTTCTTATTCTGAAATAGCAGTGAAACAGTTTATACGCATTTACAGTGATTGTAAAATAAACGATTCGCTCTAAAACGTAGGCAGTAATCGACATCAACATGTCTACCCCATTTAATTTTATTTTATACCTTTTTCCCTTTAATCCAATTAAAAGAATGCCATTAACTGGGTCAAATCAATCAAGGGAGGGACAAATAATTCGCCATTTTCCGTGACAAAAAAACCTTCGCTGTAAAAGCCTATCTATTTTTCTTATGCGTAAATTATATAGGTTTAATTTGAATAGAGTAGAAAACCGTTGGACTGCCACATAGAGGCCTCGTATTCAATCACAAGGCACGCAATTCTGACTTTTCGAAATTATTTGCGTATTTAATAGTTAATTATTGCTTGCTTCAACGGTGAAGGAAAATATCATGAGGAAACCTGCCTGTCTAACCCTTCTTACGTTGAGAAGAGGCTCGTGCCCAGCAGTGGGACAGTTTAATACAGGGCTGATATTATAATAATATAATATTCTATCACATACACACAACACCATCTAGCCCAAACTAAGCAAAGCTTGTACTATGGGTACTAGACAATGGATAAACATACATATATACTTAGTTTTGTAAATACATACATATTATACATAGAAACATCCAGACCAGATGGCGTAGTGGTTAGTGTAACCGACTGCTACGCCTGAGGCGCGGGTTTGATTCCGGCACAAGTCAAACATTTGTGTGCATGAACATGGATGTTTGTCTTGGTCTGGGTGTTTCTATGTATAAAATGTACGTATTTCCAAAAAAAAATGTATATATGTATGTTTATCCATTGTCTAGTACCCATAGTACAAGCTCTGCTTAGTTTGGGCTAGATGGTGTTGTGTGTATGTGATAGAATATTTATTTCTTATTTTATTTTTAACTATAATAACACTGTTAAAATATTACTTTGGTGGAAATTTCGAAGTGCTTGCTGCACGTGAATTTTCACCGGTAAAAATACTAATACTTCCATGTTTATATTTTTCTGTGAATCAGACTAAATATTTCAATCGTGAACTCATTGAATTTTCCGATTGAAACACCGCGTCATGTCCGTACGCGAAATAAAATTACAAAAATTGGGGCGAACCGTCAAAACTGGGACGAAATTTTCACGTACCCTGTCTAATTGATTATTATTTCATATGAAACAAAATATTTTAGAAGTACGTACTCCTGAATTCTGACGGACTGACTTACTGCTTT
Source organism: Catocala nupta (assembly GCA_963675205.1). Classification (NCBI taxonomy): domain Eukaryota; kingdom Metazoa; phylum Arthropoda; class Insecta; order Lepidoptera; family Erebidae; genus Catocala; species Catocala nupta. Next base: position 6,113,120 of record OY776084.1, on the reverse strand, counting down.
ATTAAATTTGCTGTCCGGGCGAAAATATGTTGGGAACAAATGCGAAATTAAAATAATATAAAATATTAAAAGCAAAACTGTCTCGTCGGTCATGTGGCATCACGTTTCGATGTTTTGATTAAAATTAAACGTAATAGATTTGAATTTCGGATCGGGAATAGTATTGTGAAGTTTTTCTGTTCGGAAGGTTTCAATAGTAGTATATTTCGGACATTCAGATAAGCTATGTTTTAACATACATAGTTCCACGCCTGAATATACCTAAAAGGATAGGTGTATTATATGAACTGTATTTCAAGCTCACTTCACTAGGGTCCACCTTACTCCTGTAAGAAGTATGCCCGGTAGATCATAATATGCTAGCCTCCTGGCTAACCTGTTACCATCTATCGGGCATACTTCTGCTATTAAGAATCTAACCCGAAAACTCTTGACCTAATAACCGAAGTCCATCTGTAATTAGTAGATCCTCGTTGGTTTCAGCATGAATGGGCCGGATTGACCGAGGTAGTACTACCCTCTCACAGAATACCGGCGTGAAGTAACGGTACCCGTACTGTTGCGTTTCGTATCGGTGAGTGAGAGAGCCGGAGGCCCAGTTACCCCGATCCTTTTCCTATCCTTTTCTTTGTCCTTTTCCTCCTTCATTCCTTTTTAAAGGGCTGGCAACGCACTTGTAATTCCTTTGAGGTTGCAGGTGTCCATGGGCGGTGATAATCGATTACCGTCAGGCGATCCGTCTGCTCGTTTGTCACTATATGCCATAAAAAAAGACCAAATTCACAGTCGCATTTGCTACAGCTGCGCCACCTCGCATATTATAAAAGCAACTTCTAAAAATCTGTCACTTTATATTGTATAGTAACAACAGACTTTTTTAATAGTTAATAGCTTCTATAACTGTCAACGACGCAGGCCACCTATAGGGAGTTACGTTGTTGAGAATATTTTACAAATTATGACCAAATTGGAAAAGTTTCGGACGAACCACACCAAACGTTAAAGTTTAGATTACAATGCTCTGTTACTTTAAAAATATATATCAGTTATACCTATGAATTCATTTAAACTTCTATGTCGATAAGATAGGGACACAAGATATCAACAAACTCTAAAAACCATTTAAAGTGGTAGAGTTTCGCTAGTTGCAGGATAAATGGGTTGGCTCGACGAAGAGGCGCTATCTCCTCACAGAATATCGAAGCAGAATATTATCGAGTTTGGTTGGGTGAAACTTCGCATAAATTTTTACTTAACTACTAAACATATAGGGTACTTTTTATGACGATTATGCAATTCCATGAGACCTATGGTTGAAGCCGTGAGCAGAAACTAGTCTATTATATCTGCTTCCCTTTTTTATCCAACCATCTTCTAATCTCAGCTGGGGTTGGGTCACATTGTATATTTGCGCCAAACATCATTGTTCTAGCATGTCACGGTGTAGACAGTTTTTTTCGAAGAAAAATAACCCCTGCAAGCCTCACTCCTTTTCTTTTCTTATCTCCTTTTTTAAGACTTTTCCCGCACTAATAACAGTTCCTGTATTGCGGCAGACCTCACAAACTTTCAAATAACGGATACAAAGAACATCCAGACTCGGAACAACCATTTGTGGATCACACAAATTTTTGTCCTGTGTGGGATTCGAACCCACAACACTCGGCGCATTGGCAGCAGCGTGGCGACCACTTAAGCGACTACGTCATCCATACAGTCACTCCTAACATAATTATTATGCTGTGCCCGACGGGATTCATAATTGATACATACCTTTAAGATTACCAGCTACTATATTATCTACATTATGGAAAGCAATAAAGAATATTATTTAAAAAAAGCAGTCTTTGAGGACTGCCGATAGAAGTGTAAACTAAGTAACTAGCCTGCGTTAACGATGACGCCAGTTTCACGCTTTTTGTTTACCCAAAAAGTACACATATATACACAGTAAACATATATCTCATGGAAAGCGTTCGGTGACGATGACGCGAGTTCCATGATTTTTGTTCACCCAAAAAGTACTCAATGCGCCTAAAGAAGTTTTCACTTCAAAAGTTTTTTGCTGCCACGCATGTATTTTTTTTTTTGCTTATTTTCTATATAGATAAATAGCAAAAAGGTTAATCAACGCTTCCCGTGACCAGAGAGCTATTCTTTATTTCTCGGAAATAATAAGCATTGCCATTCAACGTGGCAATGCTGGCAGTCTTCTGGGCACACTAAGTCGACTGTGATGCGGAGGAATTCTATGACGCCTATTAGGGAGTTTTAGACTTTCTTTTTTATTTCTGTTTTATAATATTTAAAGTATAAGTTAGTTTAAAAAAATTGTGTTAATTGATAATATTCTATCAGGGTGCATAAATAAAACATCATTGAATATAAACAAATAACCTGGAAACTAATTACTGTTATTTTTCAATGGATTTCTCCTGTTTCTCCGTTTTCGATCTCGAACCATTTCTTACTGGTATCATTAGTTTCTATTTGTTCGTAGAGTTTGTTTAATGAATATCTATTCACAACATTAGTACGTATTTTCTTCGATCCAATTCAAACAGAATGAAGCACCTCGTATATTTTATATTGACACTGTTTCGAGGAAAATCCAATCTAAAAATTAAGGATAGATATTCATATTTTGCTTGTTTTCATCTCTTGATTTATTGCAAAGAAACTCATCTCTAGTAATTTTTGTTTGTATCAGATTAAGGTAAAATTATTTACAATTTAAAAGTGGGCAAGATTATTACCGTCTACTGGCCAACGGTTCAGATGCTGTGCCACTAATCAGAGTGTCCTAATAGAACCTAAGACATCATACACAGCAGTTGCCGTCTCTGCCGTCAGACCACCAAGGTAAGGCTTCCTCTGAATCTGTGTGTAACTTACTTGACTCGATATAAGTGCCTGCCACATACATCAAATATGATTTAGTCTTTTTAACGCTTCAACTCTCCAATAATAAATCGAATGACTGCAACTAAATTATTCCCAGCTCCATAACCAACTAAAATACGATCCCTCTTTTATCAAATTAAGCTTAATTAAACTATGCAAATATAAACCAAAACATACATAGTTTATAAGTCTTATTTTATCGCTAACCAGCTTTTACCTGTACCTTTTTATAATAAAATATAGCCTATGTTACTCGGTGATAATTGGCTTTTTAAAGAAGAAAGAATTTTTAAATTAGGTTGAGTAGTTTTTGAGTTAAATCCTTACAAACAAACAAACATACAACACATCAAATCTTTATAATTTTAGTACAGATAAATATATCGATATATCTTCATTCTTAGTCTGTATTTGGCATTATTACTAGGCACCATCAAAACGTTCATTTTGTGGTATCTACGATACGATACGATACACCAATATTTTTAAGCTGTAGAGATTGTATTTTTGATTGTTTGTGAAACTGGTAGTTTCGGAGATTAGTACGAAATTATATACAATATACATATATACGTATGACAGTACGACTTGAAAATTCTTTTTCGATTAGACAGTGCATTTATTATGGAAGAATATGTAATATAATACAACATGATATGGACTATGGGAGCGGTATTGCCGTATCGGAGCAGTATTCATGAAGTTGGTGAAACTGAGTAAATCGTCATACTACGGGGAATAGCCAGTCTCATATACCTAATACCAGCTCTGTAACAAAACTTTATGGATATTATTATAATACGCAAGAATATAACTGTATATTACATAGATCAAACAAGCGATCGATATTAACCACAGTGAACAGAAGCGATGTCGTGAAACTATCAAGTTTCATAATTTCAATATAACACGATACTACTCTGTATCGTGTTATATTGAAGTCATGAAACTTGACAGAGTTATACCACTAGTGGAACATTACGGCTAACTTAGTTCTAAGTGAATAGTAGATATTTTTGTCAATTTACTTGAGGTTGACCATATTCGTATATTGACAGCGCGGATGGTGTAGCGCTTAAGTGATCGCCGCGACTTTGCCATTGTGGCGAAATTTGTAGATTCTATCAAGTGACAAAAGTAGTGTCCACCATCCATGTTCCGAATCTAGGTGTTCTTTTGTATGTTTGTTAAGCTCGGTGTATTTTTGAGTCGCAGCAAAGGAATCTCTGGCATTTACCCTAACAGTGGTTTTAAGATTTTTAAAGTGAAAACTTCTTTTGCCGCGTTGAGCATTTTTTGGGTGAACCAAAATCATGGAACTCGTGTCATTGTCATCGAACGCTTTGCATGAGCTATATGTGTACTTTTTGGGTGAACAAAAAGCGTGAAACTCGCGTCATCGTCACCGCACGCTAGTTACTTAGTTTTCACTTCTATCGGCAGTCCCCAAAGACTACTCGCATGTTTTCTTTTTATAGTACTTCTGTTTGTGCCGGCATCATGATCTTTCAATAGCATTCTGTATTTTGAGCTCAAAATCTAAAGTTAGCAAAAAATTGGTGATTCAATTTCAAGTCTAGGTATAGGTGTAATAGAACCGGAAATATGATGCTAAGTGTAAACCACCCAAACAACCTCGCGAGTGCAGTAACGGCAAACTCTAAAAGCATATTATATCAAAACAACAAACTCCAAATACTAAAATCATGAGACCAATATTCCAAAATGTCCTCGTAAATATAATTCGATCTTGTGTCGCCATTTGTCATGTAATGAAATTTTTATAACATGATCGTAAGCTTTATCCACAAACGCACCAAGCACGGAATTTGCCGACATAACAGTTTCATTTCGATGATAAATAGCTTTGGTATTCAACATTCTGTGAATATCAGCTGAATATCGGAACTGACTATAAAATCCTCGTAAATATTTAACCTTGAATAGGTATTGTATGTATAGATAATTTGGGAAGAATTGGTGGCGTGACGGATTTAATACCGAACATTATTTTAGGCATGAACACAGGCTAAAGAGAAAATCAAGGATACACCGAATATTTTAGGAAGAACACAGGCTGTTGAGAAAATTTATTATGACTATAAGTATAAATCTAAGACTTTGACAAGTCGGCACTTACCATCATTTTGCAGCATGAATGAGTGGGACAAACGTCTACAAAAAGAATAAAAAGGGTTACTTTGCTAATTAGGACTTATATAAAATTCTTCGCTAAGTTAAAAACACATGCAGATTTTGAAATATTATAGGTACACAACCTCATACCTTACGTCATGGAAATTAGTTAAAATATATTTGAAAATCTTATATATAAAATTCTCGTGTCACAATGTTCGTTCCCGTACTTCTCCGAAACGGCTTGACCGATTCTCATGAAATTTTGTGAGCATATTGAGTAGGTCTGAGAATCGGTTGCTATCTATTTTTCATACCCCTTAGTGATAAGGGTTGTCCACCCCTAACATTTTATTTTAATGGCAAAACAACGTTTGCCGGGTCAGCTAGTATGTTATATATTCAAGTTTCGATGAATCTCACAATGTCGTACTAGAGCCGCTGTGGCTATTGTAGAGGGATTGTGGTTAGCAGTAATTCTGCTATTACCGTTCTGTTTGGCTTACATTAAGATCTGATTTTCTCGAAACAAGGAAAGATAAGCACGATTATGAAACTTGCGCGCCGCGCATCTCTACATATGTACCTGTAGGACACACACCTAAAACTCTCTAAGGTCTCGTGCTCCGTGGTAAAAAGGATTAGAACTAGTAAATGTCCATAATCTTAACCTACCCCTTATTATAACTAAGCGCTCTACGCGCGAGTTAAGGATGCTACCCCCATAGATATATGCGTACTCAGCCCTAAATAACCTATATACTAGATGAAAGGGCTGACATAGCGTTTCACGTAACACGTATAAGGCAGCGTGAGAAACTTAATGGAAAGTTCTAGAACAAATTTTGCTGACTTTTACTTATAATATATGTTACTGGAAATGCATGTAAACTTCAAACGTTCTAGAACAAATAATGCTGATTGTCACTTTAGTTACTAGAATCCCGGTTATATGAAACCCGTGGAACCGACATTTTATATACTTAGTTTATAATTTATAATTTAATTTAGATTCATTCTGTTCTCGCCATCGACTCTGTAAACACCTAGTTTTCCAAATAAATATATTTTTTGGAAATTCGCCTTCATTAAACCTTGACTTGCGCTTAGTTTTTGTGCCAACCTTAGGAATAAATAACAACGTTCCTTAAATAAATGTAACTGAGTATAATCTGTGCAATGGTCCGTATTTCCCGCGCGTTTTTTGGAAAAATATAGCTTCCTATATCTTTTTCTCGTAGACCTATATTCTAGAATTATGCCATACGTTTCTGGATAATAAAATACAAAAATATGATTATTATTATGTGATACTTTTGTAAAAGTGACTTCAAGGATTACAGATAGTTAAAATGTTTATGATTCTGTATTCTAAGATTACAGATTAGGTTCAATAAAGTAAGAATACAAAGTACCTATTACTGAATAATTTTCGATAAATAAAACGACGACCATCTCTAAATAAACGATAGGTACAACCTGCAATACACTCCACATTAGACTTACAATTTACCAGCTGTATCTTTAGCTCCTATATCATAATTATATGGAAGCCAATTGATACCTACATGGCATATTAACTGCATGATTGGCAAAGTGATTTGAGAGTTCACTTCCGTATCAAATAACCAGTGCCTCGAGTATTTTGAGCTCAATCCTCAACGGAACAAAAATTATGTGTGTTCACAGATCGTTATTCCCTGTCTGGTGTTGGTGCATCAAGATAATAAGTTGTGAAGATGTTGCCCTTAAAAAAATAGTAATATTCAACCTCCTTGCTGCTATTAAAAGTAATAAGTTTATTACTCCATAAGAATAACACTTAATCTAGGTACAAAATTTAGGGCTTAAGGAATATATAACAAACTGGAGACCCTGACTTCTAAACTATGTATGGACCTGTATCTTAGAAGCCAGTGCTACCTGGCTCTATTGGCAAATGCTTGTCAGTAAAACTCGTTGATTATGGGATCGAGTGAAGTAAGTTAGTTTACATGTTCTGATAAACTCAAATTAATGCGATTGTAACTAATATTGTAAATGCAAATGTGAGTTTGTTTGTTTATTACGCTTTCACGCCTTAACTACTTGACCGATCATCATGAAATTTTGCATAAACATTGTGAGGTGGACAGTTAAGTACATAGGGTACCGTTCATCCAGAATAAAAGTTCTGTTACTAACTTAACCTAAATTTACACGAGTGAAAGCGCGGGCATAAACTAGTATTGTATAAATAGCTTAAGTCACTTTCGTATCTGCAAGTCTAAAGACCTAAACAGGAAGTATTTATAGATAAAACGGAGGGAATCAGTCCCATAAACCAATTAATCAGACTGCCATAAAAACTTAGATGCTAAAAACTTTTTCAATAAACCTTTTTATAGCGCAAGTCATCTTAGTTGTCTGAGAAAAATAGGTAGTATTATGATTATGGATGGTTGAGTTCCTTTACATAAATAGGACGTAATGAAACACTTGAGATAGGTTATTGACTCTTAGTTTCAGTTCCAGCGACCCACCTACAGTTCAAGGCGGTAGTAGGCACACCGTGGTAGGCTTAGTCGGTAGGATACGGGACTTTCCATCCTTTTTATCCACTTTTCCCCGCAGTGAGTGATGCTTAAATTCATTCACCCAGTGTAAAAACGGTTATTGACTCTTATATTGAAATCAACCTTTATAGTGAAAGAAATCATATCAAGCAACAGAAAAAATAAAAATTGCTTTTTAAATTAAACGAGATGGGTGTAAAAACCCAGAATTTAACCTCTTCGTCTTCATGTGACCTTTTTTGTCATCAACTTTTTGTAATGTCCAACTGTTGGGCAAAAGCCTCTCCCTTGGACTTCCAAATCACTCTGTTGGTGAATATCCCCTGACCTTATGACCTTGTGACCCCTATATCTCGAGGGTATTTTAACCCACAGGGCCTATGTTCAAACTCGACCGAGGGATGACTCCAAGGTGTATGCTCACCAAGTTACAAGTCAATCGGTCCAGTGGTTCCGGAGCTATGCCTGTCACTAACAGATAGACACACAGAACCACATAGTGTTTTCATTAACCTCTTCGATGAAAACTCAGAGGTTAATAAAATGTATTTATGATTTTGCACATCTACTTTCACTTTCATCTTTACATAATTAAAATTGTAATTGGTCGATAACTCTACATGGGAGACAAGAAAGAAAAATTAAATGTAAGGGGTATTGATAAGAGTTATAAAAGCCAAAACGGTTGTTTGTTTGTACGCGTCACTCAAAAATCTACTGCACGATTTTGAATGCAGTCTGCACAACTGTATCACTGATGATCTGTCTTAAAATTTAGTGTATGTTAAATATTACACTCGTACGAAATCGCGGGCATAAGTTAGTGTTTTACTACATATGTTTCATATATTTGCAAGCATCGAATAACTAAACTAACACCTAAAGATACCTTTATACTAGAGATGTTACGGAGGTTCGATTCCGATTCCGAAAGTTCGGCACTTTCGATTGATTTTGCGCCTTCGATTCCGATTTCAGTTCCGCTAAGTTTAAATCGGAGGTCGATGCATAGCAGCGCGGTGGCGGTGCCGAGCGATCAGCGCGTACAGACAGGTTTATACTTGTCACGCAGGGAACCTCCCTCCTCCCGCGCCTATAATATAGTTTGTGTACAGATATATATAGTACGTCAAATAGCAATTAAAATTAGACATGTAAAAAACTGTCCAAGGTGCAACAGGTTCCCCTAATCATTTTTATTTTAATTTGTGCCAATTATTCGCACGGGTTTTTCAGTTATTACTTAATTTCACTAGGCACTAATAATGTTATAGATTTTAAATTCGATTGTTTTTATTTTCAACACCCAGGTATAACCTACCTGTATTATTTATTGAACTAATAATAATAGAACTGATGGATAATGTGTGTAGGTAATTTTATTTTCTTAGACCTACCCTTAACATATCTTTCTTTTATCTCCGCCTCCGATTCTGATTCCGAGTTCGGTTCCGATTCCGACAAACCAAATAAAAAACTTCGCTTCCGAATTCGGTTCCGATATAACCACTTCCGTAATATCCCTACTTTATACAAATCGATGGTTCGGATTCTACGAAAGACAACTCTCATTGCGAATTAAGCTCTCTGTTACGTGGGACTTAACAAACATACAAAGTCTTGCGTTTCTTCTGCAGTCCGGCGTCTTTTGTATCGCTTTTGCGATTTTTCTCCTTGTTTGATGTGTCTGGTTTTGATTTTTCCGGTTCAGGGTCTATTGAAGTGGCGGTTGCCCAATGGATAAGGCATTGGACTCGCAATCGAGAGGTCGTGGGTTCGAATCCCACCCATTACACAACTGACGTGAACCCACTCCTAACACAAGCATAATAATATTGTCTTATGTTTACGCGAATTGAAATTAAACACTTTATACGGATTTTGTCGCGTTGTTTATATTACTTTAAAACACTTTTATTACATAATTTTGAAAACTCTAACACTACTATTATTAAACTTTACTAGTATTTAAGCTATTTAATTTAATTAAAACTATTTGTATTTAAGTTTAGTTTTAGTCTTTGCGCTGACGTTTCGGTTGCTTTACAGAAGCCATGTTCACGGGGAGACTAAGATGCATAACAGCTCAGCTGGAGGAGTTAACAAGAATACTAGTAATTTGAAAGCCAAATGCTAGTAAAATTAAAAAAAGAAACTATAAATGGACACAACGTATACCTCGGACCAAACTCGGAACTTTTATTTGTGGATTACATTATGAATAGTCCCATGTGGAATTCTTCGGCATTCAACACGCCAACAGGCTAGGCGACTCACGAAACTATACCATACGAGCAGTAAAAGAAAATAATATACGCCTTTAGGAACATATCAAAGAAGATACAGGTGTGATACATATATGTATCACACCTGTATGTCCATAGGGTTAAGCGGAGGTACATTATAACCATATGAATTTAGGTCTCACGTAAATGAGCCTATTTTATAAGAGACTCCTTCTACACTAGGAATAATAATAATAATAATGTCCTCCAGACCTAATTTCGGCCACGACGGCTAGTCTTAACGGAGACCGGCCATCGGCGCAGGCGATATTATAGAGCACAAGTGTGCGCGCAAATACAAGTGCACTCTCTTTTCCCTAGCTCTCATGATCCGATGGGACGGTAATCCGACACGACCGGAGAAAGATCGGGCGTAGGACCAACGGCTTTACGTGCCTCGGTGCACGGGGGTGTCAAACACCGCCAACTTCCTAACTCTGGGCTGCTATTGAGATTTCTTAACAGAAAAACCCAATAACTTTTGTTGGCCCGACCCGGGATTCGAACCCGAGACCTCACGCACAGCAGTCGCATTCACTACCGCTGCACCACGGAGGCAGCCTAGGAATAATTACTGTGTCACGAGAGTATTTACAGCTAACTTTTCCCAGACTTGGAACAACTATTTGTGGATGACGCCTGAGCCGCAGTAGCGTGGTGACCACAACCCTATATTTCCATCTAATAAAGAATTGAAAATCAAGAATATCTTGACAGAAAATACGTCCGCGTTACGTTCGTCGTAACGTAACAAAGTTAAAGTCAAAAATAATTTATTCATTTAGGTCACAAAATAATACTTATGAACGTCAAAATATATAGGTAAGTGAGTTTACTTAGTTACTGAAGCTACATTTAGTTAGTTATTAGGTTCAGGCAAAGGGTTGAGCCTATGAGAAGAAACCTGCAAGAAACTCACAGCCAATCTTTGAAATTGCCAATTAAATATAACTAGCGGTCTCCTAGTGGTCAAAATTCCTAAGCTTTCTACTTTATTTTCTGTTTTTCTCTATTACATATAAATAAGGTATAGGTTACCATAGTTACAAAGAATTGTACGACTTCAGACGAATAACGTCGAAATACTACGAACGCGATTCGACTGCGTGTGTCAAATGCATGGTTGTGTGTGTAATGTTTTTTTACTAATTTAATGTATTTCTAATGCATATTTTATAAAAATATTAGAATTCGTCACTCGTTCTCCATATAAACTTTAACTGTGCCAAATTTCATACTCCTCCGACCGCGCAATTTTCGTAACAAGGGGTACAAAGTTTTTGCTTCACGTATAAATATATAGATGCCGGTATTTTACAACTCATATCGACAAGGTGTTCCAGTCATTTTACCATATATTACTGACTTTAAAAAGATCTAAAAATAATAACAATAATTACTTAATAGTATTAACATATATGTACATACGCTTAAACAAAAGCTAAAATCAATTAAAAAAACATCAGCTGCTATACACGATTCCGCCATAACCCTCGACGTTCTTATTCCAATGAAAATGCAAATTGAAGTTACGTTTTAAAAGGATCCCCTCTTACCTGCGTCCATTAAGGATCTATTTCACGGCACAAAAGTACTCATTTAGTGTCACAGGTGCGCATTCTGTGCTTGCAATACGCTTGCAGGAAAGTGTTTTCAATTGAATAATGTCAGTACTTTGGATAAAGAAAGTCGAAATAAAAAATCTTATAAATGGTTATGATTGTGAAGATGTTTGGATTAATGTTATTTATGGGGTAGTTGTCTATACATTAGATTTAATATATAACTAGCTTTTGCCCGCTTTGCTCGCGTAAAAGTAAGTTAGTTAATGTTAGTAAAAGTCCTTTTATATTATAAAATATAGCCTATGTTACTCGATGGTAAAAGAGCTTTCTAATGGTGAAAGAATTTTTTAAATTGGTTCATTAATTTTTGAGTTAAATCCTTACAAATAAAAATCAAATATTTTCTTTTATATCTTTATCTTTATCTATCAAATATTTCTTTTGTTTCTTACCTAGTGTGGTTTTATATTCGAGTGTTACTGTAAAGCCTAGTTGAAAACCACCGTCAGGGATTCGACTGACGGAAGATGAAGTAGGTTACATTTCGATCACATCATTAGACATTAGCTTTTATTTTTTATATTCATTTGTATTTTTCTTGTTTCTCATTGCGTGTTGCTTATGCTTATCTGTATTTACTTTGTATTAATGTTTTGTTTATCGATGTGACCCCAAATAAGTTATTTTTCTTCCTCAGATTTGATAGGTTGTCAAACAAAGTTTTGTTGCTATTATGATAGGACATTTTCAATAGCAGTATGGAGTCTGGAGAAAAAGATCGACAGCAATGGGTTAACCTTTAATCACATAACACCTGTAACCTAACCAGCAACTAAAGCAATACGTCCCTAACTACTCCTTATAGAGGTAAGAATTTAATAAACAGCGGTAATAACCCAATAACTATAGTGGTAAAAGCCTAATGTGCTACTATAGGAGACATATCTGGGATTTTTTTAGTCTGGAAATGTGCCAGCATTCTGTAGACAGCAATAATTTCTTCCTAATTATGTGGATAAGTAATTACCCACAACTAAAAATTTGCTGGTGAAATGTGTGTGTAATACACCTACATATAATAATAATACAATATAATATTCTATCACATACACACAACACCATCTAGCCCAAACTAAGCAGAGCTTGTACTATGGGTACTAGACAATGGATAAACATACATACAGGGTGTCCGGTAATTAATGGATAACCTTGAATGTCTTATAGTAGAACTGAAGGCCGTTCAGAAAAATGAAAAAAAAGAAAATATATATATATATATTAAAAAGTGCAAGCTATATTAACATAGCATACTTTTGACTGTCTATCTATTACTATAATTAGTGTTTAATAATAAAACAACAAAAAACCGATGGATTTCATTCATTTACGTAGTATATAAGAAAGTTATACATGGTAATTAAAAAAAAATACATATCTCAGGTAGTAGCTAGGATAGATTTTTTATAAATTTTTTCTGATCGGCTATCAGTTCCATTATAAGACATTTCCAGGTTATCCATTAATTACCGGACACCCTGTATATACTTTTTTTTGTTTGTAATTACTTACATATTATTCATAGAGACACCCAGACCAAGACAAACATCCATGTTCATGAACACAAATGTTTGACTTGTGCGGGAATCGAACCCGCGACCTCAGGCGTAGCAGTCAGTTACACTGACCACTACACCATTGAGGCCGACATTATATACCTACCTCTTCGTGAAAAAGGTGCGATTCTATATACGCATATTATATAATCAAGGCGTTCCTATATAATATTATCGAAATTCTAACATTTCCGTATTCCACAAATAAAATAAGTTCCGCAACCAACAATGTTGCATCACAAACCAATCCTGAACCCTTACTCAGAAACTATTTCAATAGCGAATAATTCTAACCGCTGTTCCTGACATGCCTTTAAATGAATTCTATAGGAAAGAGAGAGATATAGACATATTCAAGTAAATTAAACATTTGAACCCAGTGAAGCGTTGTCAGTTAGTGAGTTGTGAGCTTAGTTTTCTAAAGATAGATAGTCTTTTCAATCTGTATTTTAAAACAGACAACTTCCGCACAATATGTTTTGAGTGGCGTGGAACTTTACAAATGTTCAAACAACGGATACAAAGAATACCTTGGCACAAATATTTGTGGATCACACAAATGTTTGACCCGTGTTGGGATCGAATCCACAACACATGGCGCAGTTTGTTTCGTTTACTTTCAATAAGTTCTTCATGCACGTGCGTGGTTTCAGGGCACTTTTAGGCTGCCTGTCCATTGAAGTGGAGCGAGGCTTCGGAGCGAAGAAAAGGAAAAATATTAACCAATAGGATTGCATAAAATTTCCGCTCCGCTTCAGTACGCAATCCTATTGGTTAACAGGTACCCTGTCCGATGCATCACATATAATACATAACAATAGATTTTCTATTTTTTCTATTACGGGACAGCGAATGGGTTAATATGCAGCCTTAAGCTGGCATTTTACCAGAATTTCTTCGATGTGGGGAGATAAAGTTCGCCGAAAACTTTCCATTCCAGCTGTCCTATTCATACATTTATTATGTATATTATATATTCCTATGTCTTTACCTTCGAAGGGGTAGGCAGAGTTGTGTTACAATCAAATTCCGCGAATCATTTTGTCTGTTGCCGTCAACTGGATACAGCTTCAGACTCCATAATGTTATTGAGAGTTTCTTTATAGAAGAATCCAAGACTGCTTGACCCAGGAATCAAACTCAAAATTAGTGCGACTGTTGGGATTTCATGCCCAACAGTCGCACTCACTACCACTGCCACCATGGCAGTTCTTTTCAAATTGTTGGGACATGTGAGCAACTTACACTAAATATTTAAAACAGCAATAAATATTGTCTTCTGTATACGCGAATGTTATTCATTGAAATTAAACTAATTTATACGGATTTTATGTTACTTATATAACAATGTATTACATAATTTTGAAACTGTTACACTACTACTATTGAATTTTACAAATTTTTATATTTAGGTTTACACTTTCCTCGACGTCAAGGGGAGATTAAGATGGTAGTTGTCTCAATGTTCCGATGTCGTTATTTCAAATTTCTCCGTGACCATGGCCGCTGAAAAGCAACCGAAACGTCGGGGAAAGTGTAAACCTAAATATAAATAGTTTTAATAAATTTATTAGCTTATGAATTAGTAAAATTCAATAATAGTAATAGTGTAACAGTTTCAAAATTATGTAATAGGTACAGTGTTATATAAACAACGCAATAAAAACCGTATAAATGAGTTTAATTTTAAGCAATAAATAGAAAATACTTTTAACAATACATTTTAGATGAAACTGATATCAAATAATTAATTCTATAAATGAAGGTAGTTGTCTCACCGCCAGCAAATAAGCGAAAGATGATCAACTTCTTTCTCACTTAGGACACGCACAAATCATATAATGTTCTGTGTATACAAAAGGGATAAAGATATTAATACGAGGTCATTACCTTAAGAATCGCTGGTAGATACTATATAGGTATTTTTCGTACAAACTATTTAATCAATATCTTTTTATTAGCAAGAATTTCATGATATTTTATATACGGGATATACGGTACAGTCAACATTTCTGGACGTTCAGTTATCATGTGACTTACTAACATAATATCTAAATTAAAATATAGTATTATTACGCTCACTCATATTGAAAATAGTATATAATACAATATAATTATAACATTATATTATAATATTATTATAACCCTATAGTTTTATATTTAGCTGACCCGTCAGACGTTGTCCTGTCTTAGACGAACTGTCAAACTCACGAGGTAAAAATTGTCGTTAAGGTTTCTCCAATTTCATAAATTTTCTTTCCTTAAAAACCGTCTACAAAGTATTAGAAAACTAAAAAAATAGATGGAAGAAATCGGTAGAGTCGTTCTTAAGTTATCGCGTGACCAAGGCAAACAAGGATTCATTTTTATATATACAGTTAGATAGATGTATGAACTCTGTCTTCCTAATATGGATTTTGAATATGGATCATGCAGTATATGTACGGAGAGAGCTCATATATGACTTACATATTTAAATTCTCTCTCACGCATTTTCTCTTTATTTCCTATCTCAATTCGCTCCTAGTCGTCGATGAGGCGAGTGCCTTATAAACGTTTCTATTCAGCTAAAATACAGTGACTTTTCTAACTTAACTTTATTTTACGAATTATCGAAAATATCTAAAGGTCTTATGACATGTGTCAAATCCACTCGTTCGTTCCCTTTCGTTTGTTCCCTCAACCATACGTCCACTGTCAAAAGTGTCACAAGAATAAATGGAAATGTTGACAGTATTTATTTTGTATGACCTTACTAGGACAATCAAGGTTGTTAGGTTTAGATACAACCATAGTCTCAAACTAATATCTTAAGTTAATATTTTTTAAATAATAATTACTTATGAGACGCTGAGTATTGTTGTAGACAAGAATATGTGTACATGTTCAAGAATTGTATATTGTTATAATTTTTGAAGTGAAAACTTCTTTAGGCGCGTTGAGCACTTTTTGGGTGAACAAAAATCATGGAACTCGCGTCATCGTCACCGAACGCTTTCCATGAGCTATATGTATACTGTGTATATATGTGTACTTTTTGGGTGAACAAAAATCATGAAACTCGCGTCATCGTCACCGCACGCTAGTTACTTAGTTTTCACTTCTATCGGCAGTCCCCAAAGACTGCCTCTTTATCATAGTATCGAAGAGTTATATTATAATATACATCAAATCTACGATAAATAACCTGTGTCATCCTAACTAATATTATAAATACGAATGTAAGTTTATTTGTTTGTTACGTTTACATGCCTTAACTACTCGACCAGTCATCATGAAATTTCGCATACACGTTGTCAGGGGTAAAAAGGCACAAAAAAAAAGTATCTAGGGTACCTCTTTCATCCTGAAAAAGTACTGTTATTAATATAACCTAAACTACATTCACGCGAGTGAAGCCGCGGGCAAATCTAGTAACTTAATAAAACATTATCTTGTTGAGCAACTATACGTTATTTTTAAAATGATGTTACCTTCGGAAACAGTTGCGTCTGATTTAGTAAATCCATTAAATACGATCGAGACTCAAGAAAAGGAAGTTTAATATAAATCGCATTTACCACAAAATAGAAAATAAAATTTTGAAATATTATGTGAAATATACGAGAACTTTTACCAATTGCTCTGCCGTTTGCTTTCCGTACTAAAATAAACGAATTGAAGAGAAAAATAAAAGCTATTATTAATAAATTGCTCTACAAATAGTTGTGCTATTGGATAGCCTACAAATAAGCACAGACCTACTTCATATACACAAAGGTATATGTTTCTATATTTTAGGACATGATAGTGGCTGAAGCTATTGTTATCTATGGGACACATTTCTAAGCCGCTTACAAATTGCTTAGCAGAAAAATAATATTTGTTCAAACCCGAAACCATCGAGTTAGAGACAAAATATTTTGCATATACATATGATTAACTTTTTTATATATTACGTATAACTAGCGGACCCGACAGACGATGTCCTGGACAAATGAAAAATAAAATTTCCATTTTCGAAACCACTTGAACACACATAAAAAAATTCATCAAAATCAGTCAAGCCGTTTAGGAGGAGTTTAATTACAAACACACGCACAGAATGTTTATACATATAAAGATAACTATATAAAAAAGGTGAATCTATTGTTGTAACAATAGTAGCTTATGTTTAACTGTAATGAGGATCCTTAATTTATTAAACGGGAATGTGAGTTTGTTTGTTTATTTATTTGTTACGCTTTCATGCCTTAACTGCTTGACTGATCATCGTGAAATTTCGCATACACATTGACAGGAAAACAAAAAAGGACATAGAATACCTTTCATCCAGGAAAAATTCCTTTTCTAACCCAACTCCTTTTTACTGTGGTAAATGCTCCTGATAGTTCCTTTTTTTCCATGAGGGAATTCATTGACGCATACCCCTCCACGGGGGCGAGCAGAGAGGTTATGTCGGACTCACCAGGGTAAGACAAAAAGATGTTGAAATGATGATAATGGACCTCCCGGAATACTGACTAAACCTACCACGGTGTTCCTTGACATAACCGCAATCGGCGGGGCCGCGCGAATCGCGAGGTTTCGACCCGCCGTATGAAAGAGTAGGCCACTACACAAATAGACCTGCCAAAGGTGCCCAATGGGGCACCACTAATTTTTTCCCAACTGGACGGACACACGATACACAGGCGCGCGTGGGAACATGCACGCCACCTCTCGGACCTGGTGCTGATCAGATGGTGGGCAGATAGGATACCTTTCATCTAGAAAAAACTGAGGTTACTATCCCAACCTTTATTTAAGAAACCGAAGCCCCGGCTAAAATTTAGTAGTAATACTTTGCTTAAAGATCATAACCAAGTTTTGATACCATCCAGGATGCTGCAGATTGAATGCAAAATTCGACGTAAAATTCCATTCATCAAAGCATTTCAGACAAAACAATAGTGTCTATTTGTGAATTTCTTCTTGTTCACCTACAGAATCAATATTAATGATTCCCAATCTACTGAAAAATTAAACGCGAGCAAGATGGATGGTGTTTCTGCTTACTGTTTAAATAAAAGGAGGATCGGGTTCATAAATAATTACGTGTTTTCACCCTCTTATTGTCTATATCTATACCTATTGACTATACGAATGGCGTAGTGGTTTAAGTGGTCGCCTCGCCGCTGTCACTGCGCCTGTGTTGTGTGTTCGAATCCCACACGGGACATAACTTTGTGTGATCCACAAATGGTTGTTCCGAGTGAGGGTGTTCTTTGTGTCCGTTGTTTGAATGTTTGTCAAGTCCCTCGCGACACATGAATTATTCCCAGTGCGGGAATTTTCTTTTTTTAAGAGAAACGAGAACATAAGAGACTTTTATAAAGAGAAAAGATTAGATTTTTACGTTAGTAAGACTTTAACTCAAAAACAAATAAATCGATTTCAAAAATTCTTTCACCATTAGAAAGCTGTATTATCACCAAGTAATATTTTAATCAAAAAAGGTCAATTACTAACACAACCTAACCTACTTTTACGCGACCGAGGCCGCGGGCAAAAGTTAGTGAATCATACATATGTATATATGATTCACTAACTTTTGCCCGCGGCACAACACTCAAATTATGTTGGGTATGATTTATGGCATACGTTAGGAGCGAGTCCATTGGCGTCCGAAGACATATCCTACTGCTTGCTCCTACTGAGAATTGCTTGACAGCAAAACACACAAAATTTCGCCTGACCCGGGAAGCGTATATTGAAAAATTACTTCATTACGTGTCCACCGAACTGAGTTAGCATTTTCTAACGATAAACACGAGTAAATGCTGATCCAATACGTCTCAGAGGGTGATGTACTGCAGTAGGGTTTCAAGTTTTATAACGCGCCGCAAAGTATTTATCCTAATTTTGTTCGTCAAAGTGAATCTGATGTTAAAGGAAGGCTAAGCCTCAGGGTGGCTGGAGGTCATCTCGCGCCCTCCGGCGCTCGGCTCTGCGGTTGGGTAGAGGGTTTAAGCGCTCTCTCTCCCCCTCCGCCACCTCCTTGATGGAAATCACTTCCTCACAGAAGGAGGCGACGGCGTTCCACGACCTCTCACTCCGGACCATAGACTGAACAACGGCTGGGAGTGAGAGGGCAACCAATCCGACTGCCGCGATCAATTCACGGCGCTGCGATACCCAGGCGGGGCAATCCGCCAAAGTGTGCAGCGCCGTGTCCTCAACAACGTCACGGCAGTCGCCGCAGTGATGACATCCGGGCGTCTCTTGCCGGCCTATATGACACAGGAACTGGCCAAAACAACCATGGCCAGTCATTACCTGTGTCAGCCGGCAAGTGAAGGCGCCATGCCGCCTCTCCAGCCACTCCTCAAAAACGGGTCTTACCGCCACGATTGTGGCGTGCCCGATAGTTACTAATCTAACCTATCCTAACCTACATTTACGTAAGTGAAACCGCAGACAAAACCTAGTGAAAATATACAGGATGTCCTGTAATTAATGGATAACCTTGAAAAATCTATTAGTAAAATTGATGGGCGTCCAGGAAAAAAACTTAAAAAATTAAAAAAGTGCAATAGCTAGTCTTACTTTGACTGTCTATCTATTAGCATAATTAGTGTTTAATAATAAAACAACAAAAAACCTACAGCAGGTAGTAGTTAGGATTTTTTTTTTTCATATTCATCTCAACGGCCTTCCGTTCTACTATAAGACATTTCAATGTTATCTATTAATTACAGGACACCCTGTATAATAATAAACCAATATAACACAAAAAGAAGCAAAACATAATTGTTGGCTATCGCGTTTTGTAATAAAAGTCCAAACGTCTGCGAGGTTCGATAAAAAATAACGACGAACTTATCCTCGGCCTCGCTGTGACAATTCAATAGCAGGTAACAGAAGTTTCACTGTTGGTCACCAAAGTTTGTGAAGCACAAATTAACTGACTCCCGACGGATCCTCCAGTTAAGAGGATTCATCTGTAATATATTATATATATATTTATTTTTACCTATAGATTAAAAATACGTACATACATACTTACCTTAAATTCTTTGTAAATTTACTTTTGTTGATTGTGATCGAGAAAAATTTCAATTTCAATTATTGTAATCGGAATAAGGCATCCACAGGACAGGCTTGCCTAGTGTTTTTGGCCAATGGATTTTATGTAAAATATTGTACTCTTTTGGTAATAAATATTTTCTAAATTTATTTTTTTAATTCTGTCTTCTGTTTACGCAAATGTTATTCATTGAAATGAAAATACTACGGATTTTATCGCGTTGTTTATTTAACACTCTATTACATAATTTAGAAACTGTTACACTACTATACTACTATTAAACGGTACTAATTTAAGCTAATTAAATTATTAAAACTATATATATTTAAGTTTACACTTTCTCCGACGTTTCGGTAGCTTTTCAGCAGCCATGGTCACGGGGAGACTAAGATGGTAGTTGTCTCAATGTTCCAGTGTAGTTATTTCAAAGTACCCGAACATATTTTTTTTTATTCACTCTTCCTATCTAATATTTTAAATATGAATGTGAGTTTGTTTGTGACGCTTTCACGCTTTAGCTACTCGACCAATCGTGATGATATTTTGCAAACACGTTGTCAGGGGTACAGAAAAGGAAATAATACCTGGAATATCTGGAACAAAATATATAGAAACGCCTTAATGTGGTTTGAGTAATAAATCCTAACTAATATTATAAATGTACTATTTTTTTTTATTCATGCGTACTAACTAATGTTTTAAATACGAATATAAGTTTGTTTGATCGTTTGTTACGCTTTCACGCCCTAACTACTCGACAGATCATCTTAAAATTTTTTATACAACGTGTATGCAAACTTTTAATGTCAAAGGTACAAAAAAGGACATATCAATCATAACGGAAAAGTACTTATCTAACCTACATTTACGCAAGCGAAGCCATTGGCAAAATCTAGTCTATAATATTATTTAAACAGAAAAATGATGTATATATATATATATATATATATATACATATATATATATCATACATATATATATATATATATATATATATATATATATATATATATATATATATATATATATATATATGTATGAATAAACTCAAAAACTACTAGACCGATTTTAATAATTCTCATCATCATAGGCTATTAATAATCATGCTACAAGCCACTGCAGAAGAACAGTAATGAAAAAGGTGGGTGGAATAATAATAATAATATTATCAGCCCTGTATTAAACTGTCCCACTGCTGGGCACGGGCCTCTTCTCAGTGTGAGAAGGGTTAGGCCATAGTCCACCACCGGCTGACACAGGTTCTGACTGGCCACGGTTGTTTTGGCCAGTTCCTGTGTCGTATACGCCGGCAAGAGACGCCCGGTTGTCACCACTGCGGCGACTGTCGCGACGTTGTTGAGCACACGGCGCTGCACACTTTGGCGGTTTGCCCCGCCCGGGCATCGCAGCGCCGTGATTTGATCGCGGCAGTCGGATCGGTTGCCCTCTCGCTCCCGGCCGTAGTTCAGTCTATGGTCCGGAGTGAGAGGTCGTGGAACGCCGTCGCCTCCTTTTGCGAGGTAGTAATCTCCATCAAGGAGGCGGCGGAGCGGGAGAGGGAGCGTTTGAACTCTCTCCCCAACCGCAGAGCCGGGCGCCGGAGGGCGCGAGACGACCTCCAGCCACCCTGAGGTTTGACCTGGGGGTGGCGGGCTTTGTGGGCCTGCCCGCCATCCGTTCAGCACCGGGTCCGAGAGGAAGCGTGCGTGTTCCCACGCGCGCCTCTGTGTCGTGTCCGTCTCCCCCTTTAGGGGGAGACAGTAGGGCTTTTATTTTGAGTAGTACCTATCTTGGGTAGGTCTTATTGCGTAGAGGCCTGCCGTTTCATACGGCGGGCCGTAACCTCGGCGGGCTCGCGACCGCATGCGAAAGTGATTCGCGCGGCCCCGTCGGTAGTGGTTTTGTCGAGGAACATCGTGGTAGGTTTAGTCGGTATTCCGGGAGGTACATTATCTTTTTAACATCTTATTTTACCCCGGCGAGTCCGACATAATCCCTCCGCCCGCCCCCGCGGAGAGATATGCGTCATTGCATTCCCGCAGGTAAAAAAAAAAATAAAAAAAATAGTCCACCACGCTGTCCTAATGCGGATTGGTAGACTTCACATATCTTCGAGAACATTATGGAGAACTCTCAGACAGGTAGGTTTCCTCACGATGTTTACCTTCACCGTTAAAGCAAGCGATAATTAACTATTTAATACGCATATAACTTCGAAATGTCAGAGATGCGCGCCTTGGGTCTTGGGTTCGAACTCGAGACCTCTGTGTGGCAAATACAAAAGCTAGTTTCAATTTACTTGTAACTTAGAGTGCCATTTAGTTGCCATTTTGACCTTTATTGTACAATACAATTGCAGGCTGTTTCACTATAATTAATCGTTTAACTGGTGCTTACAGTATGATGTAATGGGTATACAGTTTAATTGCTTTAGTTACAACAACTAACTTGCAAACACGCTGATAATTAAAAATAACTTGAATTTCTTACCTGGACGTTCATACGTAAATGGAGCAGCAGTGTTCAATTCAACATACATATATACACACATTCACATTCACAAATACGCGCACACACACAAACAAATATTTACTCAAGATAACAAACTTAATTATACATGAAAGTTTATATTAATTGACCATTTGTTTAAATTGAAACAATCTTATTGTGGAGATTTTGAAACTATACTGTAATGTGAAGGACAGGGTCTTCTAAGTAAGATAATGTTTATTTAAAAGGATGCTATTTTATAATCAGTAGTTGGTTTACACCAAATACAGATTATAAAAAAGGATATAAAAAAATAATTTGCACCTAACAAATAAAAATGAAAACGATAACAAACTATTTTATTTATTTAATTACGCATTCATAATCTAGAAACTTAATTAAATTTATGTAACTTATATAATTAATTAAGTTTCTAGACGTGTCCAAGAAATTATTGTTTCTTTTAATGTTTTTTTTTTGTGTTGGGTTTATGTATTACGCGTCACGTTCGTCGCTTACGCAGAACACCCCGTAAATAGTAAAAAGCAACACACATCTAACGCACGTAGCCAGTTGCACTAACTGATCGGTAAACGATTAGCGAGGTTAAGCAACGTTGGGTGCGGTCAGTCTATAGATGGGTGACCGCTTAGTGGTATTTCATCTGAGCGTCTCTGTGCTTTGGAGGGCACGTAAAACATCGGTCCCGGTTGTTGCCAAATTGACAGCAGTCGTTAAGCCATGGCAGAGGCCTACGGGCGGCTTGAACGACTCTTGACAACCACGTTGGCCACTAACTACACGAAAAGAAGAAGAAGCCGTTGGTCCTGTGCCTGATCTCTTTCCGGTCGTGTCAGATTACGGTCCCATCGGATCATGAGATTTAGGGAACAGAGAGTGCGGTTGTGTTTGCGCACACTCTTGTGCAATATATATACTATCTCGTGAACAGATGGCCAGTCTCCAATAAGATTTGCCACTGTGACCGGTGTGGAGGACATTAATATTACACATCTAACCTACTGAAATATTCTTATACACTCAAACGAAGCGCTTGTTACTTCGAAGCCATATTTGTAGAACCACGCTTGTAATCTTCAATGAAACAAGAAATTTGCGGCAACAACTTAACAAGGTATAAATAACAAACACGCAAAGTTATATAATGTCTGCCATTTAAAATATTGCTGTGAGCTACTTATTACTTTGAAACTTACTAACGACACTTTGTATTCTTATGTTCTTTATGATATAATATTTTTAAGTCTTCTTACGCGCTATAAATAATGCCTGGGCTTCGTGGGACTTTACAAACATTCAAACGATGGACTCAGCATAAGTATTTGGACATCGCATAAATTTTCTTCCAGTGTAGGGACCGAATCGCAACACTTGGGGTTGTGGAAATGGTGACGTGACCACTTAAAACGTATATGTGTCACACAAGTAGATGTCAAGCTTCGTAACGAAAACTTGAACGGCATGCAAACCTAAATATAGCTAACGCAATGTAGTTGTCTTAGCTAGTAAAAACCAGCAGACTTTTCGATTGGAGCAGCCTACCATTGCCTATTATGCAAAATAATGTGCCGGCTTACTTATATATTTTTTTATGCAACTAAGTTGGCAAACAATTATACGGCCTACCGGCCGGTAAGTGGTCACTGTAGCCTATGGACGCCTGCAATACCAGAGGCATCACTTGCGCATTGCCGACCCTTTAGGAAAAAAATAAAGTGGGAAGGAGAAGGAGCGGGAAGGGGGAAAGAGCCTCTGGCATTCTCACTCACCAAACGAAACACAACAGTAAGATCACTGCTATTTCACGTCGATATTCTGTGAGAGGGTAGTCCTTCCCCGATCGAGCCGGCCCATTCATGCTGAAATCAGCGAGGCTCTACTACTTGCCAATAGATGTACCATCTTACAGAGCACCAGCCATTTACCGGGAGCTACCTACTGTACCTTCCTCTATTCCTGTTTTGGAAAGCGTGAGTGATAAACCTGGTATCATAAAGTGAGCCGTTTGCATCTTTGCAAGTTTTGTAAATAATATTTTCTTTTATCACCTAGTGGTACTTTACAGCGAAGAATTTGTGGCGAATAGATTAACTGCACGAATGGCGTAGTGGTTTAAGTGATCGCCTCGCCAGTGCCACTGCGCCGTGTGTTGTGGGTTCGATCCCAGCATGGACCAAAAAATTGTGTAATCCAGAAATTGTTATACAGTGATTTCCAGTTTTCCAAAAATTGGTGTTCTTTGTGTGCGTTGTATGAATGTTTGTAAAGTTTCACGCGACACAGTAATTAAGCCTAGTAAGCAATGTAAAAAAATACATAATCTGAAATAAATAAATAATGATTAATAATATAATACGTGTAAAGCGACATTAAAGTCGGAAGTACAATGGGTGAAAATACCACAACTAGAGGGCACACGTACAAGTTACACGAATTATAATAACAATAAAAATTTATTTATATAGGACTATTAATATATTTTGTTAGTAACAAATAACCCAGCATTAAACAATATAACGTAATACAAACATGCAAACACAGATTAGACTGACATCAACAAGCGATACAATTAACGATCATTGCTGCTCAATCTTATTGGAGACTGCACGACAACGATAGATAAATATCTACTCACTCACTGACACTGACTCACGATCATGCTAAGGATGCTTGGCGCTGTCCCGCTCTCTGCGCACCAGGGAAGCGCATAGTTTACGCATCGTGGCGTAGGAACATAATAAATAATAATATCAGCCCTCTATTAAACTGTCCCATTTCTGGATACTCCTCTTCTCTGTATGAAAAGGATCACCAACCATCCACCATGCTGAGATGGCCGAGTGTTGGTTGGTAGACCTTAGACGTTCCGCATGATGTTTTCCTTCACCGTTGCAGCGAAATTTAACTATTTAATACGCATATAGCTTTGAGAAGAGATACGCGCCTTGGAATCGAACTCAAGGCCTCTGCGTAGCAGTCCAACGGTCTTCCATTAGGTTTTCCCTGCTGATTGTAGGGACAATCTACAAGATATTCTGCGAAAATTTCCGATGCGCTACAGAATCGCAAGCAATCATAGAATACAATAACTACTTACTACAAAACGAACCATGTACTGGTTACGAAAATTGTATAAATGGGTGATTTTTATTAGTCCTATAATTTTTTCCTCCAACTGTGGTAATCTATAAATATAACGGGCTTAAGAGTACTTCATACCCTTAGCCACTACAATAAAAGGTAGCACCAATAATACTAGATCCTTAAGAAAGCCCCAGACAATATTTACACTGTCTGACCTTAGCCTTAGTGGTTATGCCTTTGTCTCTTCACTTCAAGGAAAACCTTTTTTATGGCTAAGACTTAGGCTGCCTGTCCATTGAAGCGGAGCGAGGCTGCGGAGCGAAGAAACGGAGAAATATTAACCAATAGGATTGCATACTGGAGCGGCGCGGAGATTTTATTCATAGCTATTGGTTAATATTTCTCCGTTTTTTTTGCAGGCAGCAGCTTAATTCGGGCTTTTTGTCAGCATTGCATTGCAGTTTCATCCAGGATAGCGTGAAATTTAAAAACAAATATTTCCTTCTTGTGTTTTACGTTTTTACGGTTAAGTCAAATAACTTTTGTCGCGGTTTTCCATTATACAGGATCTATAATTATTATATACCACTTCCACTTTCTGTAACACGCTGTATACGTAGCGCTCTCTTCTGACTCGCATTAGTGTAAAAGAGAGGCAGCAACTTTTTAATCTTTTTTCGTTGAACTAAACTGCCTCATTGTGGCCGTCCGAGGATAACTTTGACTAATTCGACGACTTGATGGCGTAGTGGTTCGTGTAACCGACTGCCACGGCTGAGGTCGCGGGTTGATTCCCGCACAAGTCAAACATTTGTGTGCATGAACGTGGATGTTTGTCTTGTGCTGGGTGTTATTCTGTATAATATGTATGTATTTACCAAAAAAAAGTATAGGTAGCTATATGTATGTTTATCCATTGTCTAGTACCCATAGTACAAGCTCTGCTTAGTTTTGGCTAGAAAGTGTTGTGCGAAAGTGATAGAATATTATTATTATTATAATTATTAATTAAATAGTATGAGAATGAACGAAGTAAAAGATGCATTTGATATATATTTACTGCTTTACAATTGTTTAAATCGTGTATGAATTATAAAATACTAATGAATAAATTACTTTATTTCGTTATCAACATGTTGAAACAAAACCTTTAGGCCTTCTATTAAGTACTAGCTAGAGCAACGATAGCTCAGTGGAGAGACCAACAGACTACAATGCAGAGGGTCTCGGGTTCAAACCCACGTCGCGCACCTCTGACTTTCGGAGTTATATGACTTTTCGAAATTATGTGCGTATTGATTGACAATTATCGCCTGCTCCGTGCTTTGGAGAGCACGTTAAGCCGTCGGTCCCGGCTGCCATGAAAATCTATGGCAGTCGTTATTGGGGAAGTCGACACAAAAGATCCCATTGGGTCGGAGTGTCGCCGGTCTGTGCTGACTGGCCCCCACACAAGATAAGATAAATACTATCTCATCCGCGCAACTTCGTCTGCTTCACAAAGAGAATGTTCCCTGTTTTTGCAACAGTTTTCATTGATGCTTCGCTCCTTTTGGTCGTGGCGTGATATTATATAGCCTATAGTCTTCCTCGATAAATGGGCTATACAACACTAAAATAATTCTTCAATTCGAACCTGTAGTTCTTGAGAGCACATTCAACCAAACAAATAAACAAACTCTTGAGCTTCATAATATTACGAGTAGTATGAACAACGACGACACGACACAACTATTCCAGTTGTGTCAAAAGACCCATCAGTCCTGAAGTTATGTAGTCAGTATTTCATTCAACATTCTGTCAACGTGTAATCTTTATATATATAAATCTGATGTGCGTGTGTTTGTAATTAAACTCCTTCTAAACGGCTGGACCGATTTTGATGAAATTTTTTGTATGTATTCAAGTAGATTCGAGAATTCTATTCTATTCTATACTATTCTATCACATACACACAACACCATCTAGCCCAAACTAAGCAGAGCTTGTTCTATGGGTACTAGACAATGGATAAACACACATATATACTTTTGTGTTTTGTAAATACATTAATATTATACATAGAAATACCCAGACCAAGACAAACATCCATGTTCATGCACACAAATGTTTGACTTGTGCGGGAATTGAACCCGCGACCTCAGACGTGGCAGTCAGTTACTCTAACCACTACGCCATCGAGGCCGACAATAGAATGATTTAAATTTGGGTTTTCCTTTTTTTTCCTGTTTACAGGACAACGTCTATCAGTTTCGCTTGTATAGAGTAATATTTTATTTGTGGCTCCGAATAATGCCAGTTTGCGATATATCAAAATACACGCGAAAAAGTATCATCTTTTTCCATTGAAATAAATTTTATATGCGGTTCCTGGTTACCCAATTTAACGAAGTTAAATTTGGACACGGTTAACGTGTCCGAATTTTATTCAATAGAATTGGAAAATACTTTTTTGGGACACTCGTTTCACACGCCTGTTTTGAGTTGGCTAACGAAGTTTAGTTGCACACGTGACAATATCACTGGTACATCTTCGTTATATATAAAAATCATCTGTATAATTGTGTCCGCAGAACTCGAAAAGTAGTCGATCAATTGTGGATTGTTTAAAATAAAAGTAAAAATGGTTTATTACTGCAAAAAGATACAGAGTTGTAACATTATAAAAGGAAAACATAAATACTTATAATAGTGCTCGTGCCACAGTATACATAATTATTAATTCTATAATATACATTAGTACCAATATGTACCCTATGTACACATTTTGCAGAGAGTTTAATTTCAAAACCTAAGTCTCGTATGGCTTTCTCACCATGCAAACCTGTATCAAAGAAACCTTGAATTGCACGAGAATAATTTTGTTACTAAGCTTAGCAAAAACAAAGAAATAAAATAAATGTAAAAGATTGGTAACATTTCATCTTTAAAACCTCCTCTGTAGAGTCGTAACTTAGAAATGTTAACCATTTGTTTATAATGTTTTTAGTTACCGCTATAGTTTTATTTCTAACTAGCTGTACCTGCGACTTCGTCCGCGTGAAAATTTGTATAAGATGGTTAGTGGGTAACATTCTCTGTTTGAGTTATACTCTTGTGCTTCTTATCTCTTCTTCTCTAAGGGCAGCTTTAGGCGAAGTTGACCATTCGAGCTATCTCCAAACAAATAGCAACAGCGGCCACACCCAGGCATAAGAATTCCAGTTAAAGTGGATTTTTGAATTATATGGGTCTATAATCATAATAATAAACCCTCTGGGACAGTCGTTATCTCATCATGAGACTAACGCAATATCGAAGGGCATAATACACTAGGTTTTAAACTATCACCTTCGCCTTGTGATATAAACAAAAAATGTATCACCAAGTTAAATAAAAGTGCACAAACCGCAGGGCAGCTTGTGGCGGGCTGAATGTGAATGGTGACACTGTAGTCCTGAATGCTTCAGAGAGTTGCTTAGGGCCTCGTCCCCAGCTTGCCGTTACTGGTTGGCTGGGGTGGAACTTCAAGAACGCCCGTAGGACTCTCAACTCTGGCTTGCCTTGGTCAGCCGGTCAGAGAGGGGCCGCTAGAGCTATATACTAGGGGATGGAAGTGTCATTTTCAAGGGCATAACTACGGGATATCCCACTCCGGGTCTCCATTGTCACGATACCCGTGATTGTGAAACTGGTGCCGCATCGCTCGATACCCCTAGCCGCTCGCACCGGTGTTGCCCCCTGCTGCTGGCTTTTATGCCTATGGTGGCTATTCAGGAGGCCCATCTAGTGAGTTGGTGAGTCACCGTCTGCCCACCCGATTGATTCTATTAGAGTATTCAGGGGAGACGCTGTTTTTCATCCATAGTTACAATTATACTGGTCCATCAAACACCTATCCCGATAGCCCAGAAGTATTAGAGTACATTATGTAGCAATAGTCCTACGCCTGCTGCGGCTAATGCCGTTGTTCCATCCCACTTTAGATTAAAACTCTTGAAGGGCCTCTTCACGTTGGACCCATGTCTCCGTGTAAGCCTCCCAAAGGGCCAGGTATTTTCCTAATATGATATGTTACATATGATAAGAGAAACATAATAATAATATGCTAATTACAGTACTTTTTTAAATAAAGTATTCTCTATGTTACTCGGTCATATTATAACTTTCTAATGGTGAAAGAATTTTTAAAATCGGTTGAGTAGTTTTAGAGTTCAATCCTTACAAACAAACAAGCAAAATATCTAATCTTACTTCTTTATAATAATATAATAATAATATAATATTTATTTTCTCACCACAATATAACAAAATACATACATCATATTACATTATAAGAATCAGACAACATTTGAATATTGTGGGAGACTGGTGCCTAAACAAAGCTGAGGCTTGTATTTCAGGACACCAGGTCTCCATCCTTTTACAAAGTGATACATTTTATTAGGTATGTACTGACAATCTAAAAGATAAATTAAAAAGAGAAAAAGCAACATCATGAGAACATAAGTGGCTCGAGTGAAATTAGCCATAATCTTTCTTTTTTGATAATTATGTAATTAGTTTGTTTGTGTGTTTGTATGTGTGTGTGTGTGTGTGGGTATGTGGGTGTTTGTGTGTGTGTGTGTGTGTGTGTGTTTGTGTGTGTGTGTGTGTGTGTGTATGTGTGTGTGGGTGTGTGTGTGTTTGTTATAACATTTGTATAGGTGACCTATATAGCTGTCTTAAAAACATCTTCGTATACAAAGCTCGATTTAATCACACACTACTACACACTGCATTACTTCAGTCTAGTAACCTGCCAATCCGCACGGGGCCAGCGTTCTGGACTATGGCCTTACCCTCCTAAAATTGAGAAGAGGCCCGTGCCCAAAAATAGGCCGTTAATAAACAAGACTAGTATTCATTGAAATTAAACTACTATATACGGATTTTATCGCGTTGTTTATTAAATGCTGTGTGTGAACATGTGCAACAGGGGATCAACCACTACCTGAGATTTGACAAACCACAGATTCTCACTAAAGAACACTGGTTCCTACCAAGGATGCTTCGTGAGGCTATTGAAATCAAAAATCATCCTAATTTCAATAGAGAAGATGGTTGGAATGTACCACCAGCTTGAGATCCAGTAATCCAAATAGTCAAACCCAAGAAGAAGCAAACAACAGCTAGACTTCATGATACTTTGAGCTCATTCTGCGTATATAAAAACATCAATGATTCAATTATGTTCGGGTACTTTGAAATAACTACACTGGACCATTGAAACAACTACCATCTTAGTCTCCCCGTGACCATGGCTGCTGAAAAGCAACCGAAACATCGAGGAAAGTATAAACTTAAATATAAATAGTTTCAATAGTTTTAATTATTTAATTAGCTAAAAAAATAATAACATTTAATGGTAGTAGTAGTAGCAGTTTCTAAATTATGTAATAAAGTGTCAAATAAACAACGCGATAAAATCCGTATATAGTAGTTTAATTTTAATGAATAACATTCGCGTAAACAGAAGACAATATTAGTACTAGTATGATTGTAATACTTCAGTATAGAGTAGTACGGGTGTAAAATATACAGTGTGTATAATAAACCCTGTCCGATCCTTGAAGGTGTTATACAGTAGATTATTATGAGTACGTAAGTAACATCCATTTATAAAATTCGATCAAAAATATTACCCCAGTAAACTAAAAAAAAACGAAAAGCCGCGATAGCCCGGTGGGCAACCGTTCGACTGCCACGCAGAGGTCTCGAGTTTGGAACCCAAGGCGCGCATCTCTGACTTTTCGAAGTTATATGCGTATTAAATAGTTAATTATCGCTTGCTTTAACGGTGAAGGAAAACATCATGAGGAAACCTGCATGTCTGAGAGTTCTCCATTGTTCTCAAAAATATGTGAAGTCTGCCAATCCGCACTGGGCCAGCGTGGTGGACTACGGCCTAACCCTTCTCACACTGAGAAGAGCCCCAGGCCTCAGTGTCAGTGGTCAGCAGTGGGACAGCTTAATACAGGGCTGATATTAATATATTATTATAATATGTTAATAGATTACTCATAGCAACACCGACAACTTATTAATCATAATAACTAGGTATCACTAAAGTTCATAAAGGTTCACCGAAGCCGCGCCGCGTTACGCCGCGCCTATCTACCTACTTAATTTAATTTAATTTAAATAATATGCATGTTATCTTATTTTTTTTTTGCTCTATATACCTATATGTTATGGAAGAGCAGAGGCTCCTAATATAGACATTGGTGCCAATTCTGTTGTCACAAAATTCTCTTATCTTAGCTAAAAATCTCTAAAATTTAATTTAGTCCTGTCACTATTAGCGGTTTCAGAATACGAAATGTCGTTTGACAGGACTAAATTAAATTTTAGAGATTTTTAGCTAAGATAAGAGAATTTTGTGACAACAGAATTGGCACCAATATTTGTCTAAAAGGAGGCTCCAAACACAATGCATTGATGTATAAACCTTTAATGAACAAATAAACTATTTCTATTTCTAAACTATTTCTATTTCTAACTACGCCTTAGAAAATGCCGCCAAATGTATGCCACGCTCCGCGTGCTTGTCAAGTTTAGTGGAGTGTTGCTAGACTGTGCGAAATTTCAGTGTACTTAATAATATTATGAAGACGTTTTACAATGATATCGTTTTTTTCTTAGCATGTTTGTTTAGAGCGAAACAAGACCTTAATGGATCGGACAGGGTTAATTATACACACTGTATATAATTATTTTCATAATTTTGTAGTTAAAAACACGAGATAAGGTTTGTCCTAAAACGGGCAATGATAAAATGGGCATCTAATCATATATTGATCAGAGAAAATGAGGATACATTTTATTTTTGATCAGCCATACACCGCGGTTTCACCTACTTTTAAGACTACTGTTCCGCTCCCGTGGCTTGCAGCGTGATGTTAAATAGCCTACCTATGTTACTTATTGATGTTGATGATGATATGAGATTTTTCCGCGTAAATGTAGCTTTTTCCTGAGTAAAATGTACCCTATTTCCTTTTCTGTACTCCTGACAACGTGTTTGCGAAATTTCATGATAATCGGTCTAGTAGTTAAGGCGTGAAAGCGTAACAAACAAACTCACATTCGAATTTATAAAATAAGTTATGAAGTTAGGATATACTCGTAGCATTCTTCTGGTGAAACAATTTTAAACATCGAGTTATTTGTTTTATTCATTAAAAACAAATCTTTTCTCATTGTGATTTAGGTTCCATGTCGGCATATGTGGTCTGATTATTGCAGGTGTATGATATAAAACATGGTTCCAAGACATTATTATGATGTATATTATCCTCATTAAGTATCATTAAGACGAGTCAGCGTAACACACGTGAGTAACCGCTCGGCTTAACTGAATAAATCTGCTCATTAGTGAAGCTTTAGACTCAAACGTGATAACACAGGGTGTCTCTCATTAATTACAGATCATTGATAAAATCATAGTTAACACTAGGTGATTGCTAGAGATATCAAGATATAAGCTAGCTGCCTGCATAAGATGTTTTGTTTGTCATTACTAATATCCAAACTAATAAGTATTTTTAATGCGTTACCTAGAAGTTTCAAGTAAGTTTCAAACAAATGCCTACTCACAGATTCTGCAATAAACTCAAAGACTGGCTAATTGATAAATCCTTTCACTCATTAGAAGATTACTTTCAAGTTTGTTAGAAATGAATGTCAATTGTAGTAAAAGCGCATCTATGTGCATGTGTATATAACAAATATCCTAAAAAAATAATTTACAATTTGAGAATTATTTATGGTATTAAAGGAGTCTGCCCACTACACCGTCTCATACCATGACTTACTGACTACTGACTACTTGAATATTCCAACTTACGTATCTACATTTTATGCGAATAAAACTATTCTATTCTATTCTATTCTATTCTAATATTTTAAATGCGAATGTGAGTTTATTTCTTTGTTTTTTACGCTTTCACGCCTGAACTACTCGACCAGTCATTATGAAATTTTGCATACATGTTGTAAGAGAAACAGAAAAGGACATAGGATACCTTTCATCCAGGAAAAAGGACTGTTGTACCTACATTTAAGCGAGTGAAGCCCTGGGAAATATCGAATATTGTATAATACTAACTTGTTAGAGGCAATGGAGGATGACGTGTCGTTGAAGTGGTCGTGTCGCAATTGCTACTAGTGTTGTGGGTTTAAATCCCACACGGGGCTAAAGTTTGTGTATACATAGCTGTTTTCAGTTGAGGATTGAAGTGACTCATAAAAAACACATATAATAATAATAATAATAATGTCCTCCAGACCGAATTTCGGTCACGGCGGCCAAACTTAATGGAGACTGGCCATCTGCGCAGGAGATATTATAGTGCACAAGCGTGTACGCAAATACAAGTGCACTCTCTGTTCCTTAACCTTCATTATCCGATGGGACGGTAATCTGACACAACCGGAGAGAGACCAGGCGCAAGACCAACGGCTTTACGTGCTTTACGAGGCAAGGGGTGTCTAGCACCGCCAACTTCCTAACTCCAGGCTACTATTGAGATTTCTTAATAGAAAAAC
Source organism: Catocala nupta (assembly GCA_963675205.1). Lineage (NCBI taxonomy): Eukaryota > Metazoa > Arthropoda > Insecta > Lepidoptera > Erebidae > Catocala > Catocala nupta. The sequence continues at coordinate 6,078,851 of OY776084.1, read as the reverse complement.
CCAATAACTTTTTGTTGGCCCGTCCCGGGCTTCGAACCCGAGACCTCATGCACAGCAGTCGCATTCACTACCACAAAGCCACAGAGGCACACCTACTTATGTAAGAATATGTACTCTTAATAAATCTTAAATTATTAGTTTCAAATTGTGTCCGGCAGTCAAAGTATTCTAAATCTCGATATCGTAACCATTATTATAGCACGCGTGACCATCTCTTAACCTATGACTTCTTGAATTGACAGGTTAAGAGATGCTGGCTCTTCAAAACTCATTTTATTTCGTTTAAGTAATACTTCACTGGATTCAAATGAATAGCAATGGACTTTCCAGGTGACCATAATTTGGAATAATATACCTGTTTCTTTAATATTCTATGGGATAACAGCTGCGATGGCCTAGTGAAAGGCTCTCAGATTGATATGTAGAGATCCCCAGTTCGAATCTCTCTCTCTCTGACTTTTGTAAGTTATGTGCGTATTAAATAGTTAAGTATCGCTTGCTTTAACGGTGAATGAAAATGTCGTGAAGAAACCCGCATGTCTGAGTGTTCTCCATAATGTTCTCGAAGATATGTGAAGTCTGCCAACCCGCACTGGGCCAGCGTGATGGACTTATACTGACCCTTCTCACAGTAAGAAGAGGCCCGTGCCTAATAGTGGGGCGGTTCAATAAAGGGCTGATATTATTTTATGTTTTTTCTTTTCAAGGAAGCTTCCACGTTCAAACATCGTACCTTTGTAGCTTCAGAGAAAATGGCGTAATCCTGCTGCACCCTGGTTTTAGTAAGATTAATTAACCCTATTTAGAGGCCCGTTGCCTTGTGTGCACCGATAATAATCTTGTTTAATAGGCTAAGATGAAAATGTGATTACTGTAATCCTATCTTCCAATATCTTTGTCCGAAACTGGACTTATCCATGGGCTTTGGTTGTTATTTTCATTACCGTGCCTTGAGTTATCTCGGTTGATATTTTGGGGTGCTTGTGAAATGATCTCAACGTATCCAAAGTTGTATTAGGGCTCAGTTCTTTTAATGAATACCCATCGGTACCTACCAGAAGATTTTCACCCTCTTAGTGTATATGGGGTAAATAAAAAAAACTGCAATGACAACACAAAGCTACGCATGGACTCGTGACGGCCACGACTTTCTTCTCAGTGCCACAGCACACAGTAGGATAAAATCGACTTTCATAGACATGTTATTTATTTTTTAAAGTGACTCTTTATTTCATGATTATGCTTCAATAGTTTCCTAAGTTGATATAAAGTCGTTTCTGTTAACATTGTATAGTATGTTATTCATTTTAGTATTGTTAGCATTGATATAAGCGATTTGGTGTACACTGTAAGCTTATATTTTTATGAATAAATAAATATATCTAAATATATCCTGGAAAATATCAACATCATGGAATAGCAATGCAAACGGCAGACTAAAATTTTCGGATTTTCAGCCTTCTGTGCAGCGGAGCGATCGTTCGGGATGACACAAAAAGCAACACGTGTCTTGATCATGAACGAGTATGATTGACTGTAAACACTGAGAAAATGCTGCGACCTAGCATTTTATTTTCATAGTCCAGTGCCGGGTCACCACCCACTATATGGAAAACGCTACTCTGCCTGATTGGTAATATTAATCACTATTAAATTATACTAGAATTTTAAGTATGAAAGTTTATGAAGATTGGACGTTTGTTACTTAATCGCGTGTAAACTGATGAGCGGACTTGATATAATTATTTTTTTTATTGTGTATGGGGCAAACGAGCAGACGGATCGCCTGATGATAAGCGATTACCGCCATCCGTGGATACCCGCAACACCAGAGGATTCACAAGTGCGTTGCCGGCCTTTTAAAAAGGAGTATCCTCATATACAATGATTATGTTCTGAATTAATGTATAGAATCCGTTTTGTAAGTCGGGAAAAATAAATCATTACATTGCAAAGAAAAAGGGCTATATTTTATAAAATGGCGCGACTGGTTAATTTTTATATTTGAATAGATTATGCCCGCGGCTTCGCTCTCGTAAAAGTTATGTTAAGGTAGGGTTACGTAAATTTTCAATCCCTCAAAAACTCCTATTCTGGATGCAAAGTACGGCCATGTACTTTCTGTACACCTGACAACGTGTATGTGAAATTACAGGATCATCGGTCGAGCAGTTAAGGCGTGACAGCATCACAAATAAACTTACATTCGTGGTTATTTATTAGTTAGGATTCATAATTTTACTTATTTAAAAGTTAAAGAAATTGTGAATTTGAGGCCATCGAAGAATTCATAACATGGTTTCTTGAAAAGTTAAATCAAAAAGCACTTAACAATAAATATCTTTTGATGCATCGTATACCTGATACTTTTCCTGTTCACGAAGAATTATGGACCAAAAGAGGCCCGAGCTTCCGGCAAAGATGACATTTAAAATGTTATGAACATATTTTGCACGTTTAAGTGTTTTCTTGTAATGGTTCGTAGGTGTTTATATATTTTAACTATATTATTGGACTATAGATTTTGCCGTGGCTTTGCTCGTCATTTTTGACAATAAGTATGTATCTATCCCTCGGAAACAGTACTTTTTCTATGTCCTATTCTGTACTCTTGAAAATGTGTATGCAAAATTTCATGATGATCGGTCAAGTAGTTAAGGCGTGAAAGCGTAACAAACAAACGAATTCTCATTCGCATCTATACTAATATAATAAAGCTGAAGAGTTTGTTTGTTTGTTTGCTTGAACGCGTTAATCTCAGGAACTACTGATCCGAATTGAAAAATTATTTAGTGTTGGATAGCTCATTTATTGAGGAAGGCTATAGGCTATATTACATCACGCCACGACCCACGGGGGCGGCGCAGTAATCATAAATGCGGGTGAAAACGCGGCCACATCTAGTTTATAATAAAAGTAAAGATTTATTAAAATAGAAGTACCTCGTTAGTGAAATGCATAAGGGAGGCATAGCAGCTGTAATACAGGTCTGTGAACTAGCACGGCATAGTATATATACTAAAGTTATATATACAATAATAGTAATAAAGTATATATATATATATATATATATATATATATATATATATATATATATATATATATATATATATATATATATATATATATATATTACTATTATTGTATATATAACTTTATTTCATAAATGTTTGAAAATACATATACAATAATATTCATAACTGGTCCAGAGAAACACAATTTAGTTTGTAGCAATGGCACCAGTGCTAATGAAATTCACTGTATTACAGGTGTCAGTGCCTTCCATTTCATATGTGTATAGTTAAAAAGTTGACAAACTAACAAAAATAAGCATTATTGTAAATAAATGTTTTGTAAATATTTTTACCAACAGCGCTTGTTATAATTTTAGTATGATTCAATTCATGTGTGCGCGAGCGTGTGTGCTTGTGTGTGTCATGTGTGTGTTTTATGTGTGTGTGTGTGTGTTTTGTGTGTATTTTGTGTATGTGTGTGTGTTTGTGTATGTGTGTTTTGATTCTACTTTTTGTTACGGGATGTAGCTATTTAATGTGTTTAAGTGTTAATTACTTTCTGTTTTTTTGTATAAATAAAGTTTATTATTATTAATTAATATCTGTCGGCCTCGATGGCGTAGTGGGTAAAGTAACCGACGGCCACACCTGAGTTCGCGAGTTCGATTCCCGCACAAGTCAAACATTTGTGTGCATGAACATGGATGTTTGTCTTGGTCTGGTTGTTTCTATGTATAATATGTATGTATTTACAAAAAAAATGTATGTATGTATGTTTATCCATTGTCTAGTACCCATAGTACAAGCTCTGCTTAGTTTGGACTAGATGGTGTTGTGTGAATGTGGTAGAATATTATACTCTACCCGTTGTACAGCAGAAAGTAGCCGTATGTAGGACCTAAATTTAACTAGCGAATGAGGATCTTCAAGCTGTCTTTAAAGCCAACGTTTCACCAGCTATGCTTTAAACCTAAATTAATTAATGTTTTTTAAGATCATTCTCGCAATTTCAATCATTGCTCAGCCGAGTCATTCGTGAAATAGGTATAGCTGATATGCTTACAATAAAAGTATTTTATAATTAAAACTTAACGACATTAAATGCAAATAAAACTGCAAGGCTCAGCTAGAAAAAATAACCAATTTTTTTTTAGTTGCCATCCCTCTCTATATTCCCTATGTAGCTGGGGACTTTGCAACCGCAACAATGGACACAAAGAACACAAAAATCCGGAACAATTATTTGTGGATCACACAAATTATTGTGTCCTGTTAATATTTATTTTTAATATTATAAATGTTAAAGTTTGTGAAGATGTCTGTTGAACTGATTATGATATAACATAACACAAATAGACTTTATCATGGATTTGTGAATCGAGCATTGCTGTTGTGTTTTCTAGCGAGAAATTTCCACTAGCAGCACGGAATCTGGAAATGTGTCTGGCAGACGGTAATGGGTGTGGAGGAACAGGGTGGGAAGTCCCTCCAACACAAAGGGAGGATCCTCCGACCAGGCTGGTTGATCGTGCCTGGCGGATCGCGGCCCGACGGTTGATGTCCGGAGCTTGTATATATACTCTGTCGCTGTGTAAACTTCACTTGTGCGATGCAGAATAGTATGACGTCATGTGAAGTATGATTGTATCGCCATCTGTTAAATGTAGGCTGAACTTCTTCGTCTGTGCGGAGTCGCCACATGGGCTTGCAAGCTTTGGCTTTTAAATTTTCTTGATGTCATTTTTTATGCATAAGTACCTTACAAAGAGAGTCTGAACGGACTCCACCTTATCTGTATGGGTAGAGTAGTAAGGAGACCGTATAATGGAGCAATATTCAACAGTGCTACGGATCAACGCATTGTACAGTAAGGTAAAATATCCAACTTCTACGAAATGGTTTTGATACTTAAATTATAAAACCTATTATTTTGTTGGCTTTTGCGATGATGGGAAACCTAAAACCATATTTGGCGATATGGATGCTACCCTACTTAACGTTTCGGGTATATAAAAGTGAGGCAGACTTTTATATTAAAGCGAACTAGACGTTTCCTAGCTTAAATTCTTTGTATAAAATATTTTTTTATTCATTATTATCTCAACCGAAAGACGTTCACTGCTGGACATAGGCCTCCCCCAAGGTTTCCTCACAGACCAGTCTTGGACCACCGGCATCCAACCGCTTACCGTGACCTTTATCAGATCGTCGGTCCACCTTGTGGTATGCCTACCCATACTGCATCTTTAGTGCATGGCCGCTATTCTGATTCAATTCCACAGGGAAACTCCGAGCATAGCTCTCGTCATCACTCTCTAAGTAACCTTTAACCTTCTGATAAGGCCCATAGTGAACGACCATTATTTTTTTTACTGACTTTTAATAATTCTGATATTCGTTCCCGTGACATTTACTCGAGCGAAATCAAGGGGAAAAACTAGTAAGTAACATTTAATGTTATACCACCATTAAAACCTATTTTTAACGGACAAGGATTTCAAGGAAATTCCGAGGGATATTTTGTAGCAACATTAATTACTTCGAAGCTTAAAGTTCAACAACAAGAAATTCTCAGTAAAATTCATTACTAGAGTCTAGAAATAAAAATAAAATACACGATATCTGCTTATGTATTAGAAACTAGCTTTTGCCCCGACTTTGCTCGCGTAAACGTAACTTAGGTTAGGATATGTTAGTAAAGGGAGGGTAGAGGAAGAAAACCTCGGTAAAAAATAACCAGTAGGGGCCCGTAAGGCCAGGGCAGGCTTAGGTAGGTAGGGATGTAGGATTAGGTTAGGTATATATGTATATATATATATATGTGTGTGTATATATATATATATATATATTTAGGGTTGTTAGGTTGTTAGGGTTTTAGGTTAGGCTTGTTAGGTTAGATTAGGTTTAGGTTTAGGAGTCCTGCCCAGGTAGGCGATTTTGGGGTGTTGGGGCGGGTGGATTGGTCCAACATGGACCCCCATCCGGCCCAACACAGGGGGATAGAGGAAGACAACCTCTCTAAAAAATCACTAGTGGTGGCCGTTAGGCCGGTTTGGGAAGCTTAGGCTTCCTGCCCAGTCGGGCGGTTTTGGGGCGGGTGGATCGGTCCAGCATGGACCCCCATCCGGCCCAACCCGTAATCCTGAACTGACAGGACCGGGGGCCTTTGGGCTGCGAGGAAGAAAACCTCTATAAAAATCACCAGTGGGGCCTGTAAGGCCCGGGCGGGAGCACATAGGGGAGGGGAAACCCAATCCTGCTCCAATAAACTCGTTACCCGTTGAGTGTCGTTGAACATGTCTAGCGGCTCAACGGGACCGAGGGGCTTGCCTTAGTTGGCCGGCCCGCGAGAAGGAAAACTCACACCACCCAACAGCGAAGTTGTAAAAACCTCTGGGCACCTGCCGTCCCCCAGCAGTATATAGGCCTTCCCCCGGAATGAGCGTCACCCGGGGGTCGATTTTAGTTCGTCTCTTCTCGTGGGAACAGTATGGAAAATTTAATGTCAAAAAACCCAGAAGATGAGAAGATGGAGAAGACGGAGGAGCGCGGAGTGCCTTTGCGCGACTCCAAAGGGCGCTTTAAGCGCCCTTTACGACCACGCACCAGCGATGCTGGAGCTGGCGCATCAACGCCTGACGGAAGCCGGAGGAGCTCCGTCAGCGTCGAGTCTGGATCCGAGGCGGGCTCCGGCTCTGAGGCCAGTCGGCCTCAGAGCCGGTGCTCGTCGGCGGCTCGACGGGAGAGGGAGGAGGGGGGGGATAGCCCTGCTTCCCTCTCCCGCAAGCTTAGGGCGACGCCCGGCGCTTCCGCGAAGCGCCGGAAGACGTCGCATCCCGTGCCAACGCGTTCGTGCTCGGACACGGAGGTGGAGGTAGTGGAGGGGATGCCCTGTCGGGAAAGGGCTGGTTCCCCGATGCCGCCTCCCTCCACGAGGAGGCTCCCCGGGCAGCCTTTGCCTGCCCGTCGAGACATCTCGAAGACGGCTGGGGTCGCGGATGCGTCCCCCTTGGGAGAGGACTCGGTTGCCGACCTCAGGCAACGGTTTGAGGCTGGCGCCGAGACCGTGTTGAGGGTGGCGGCCCGGTCCGGCAACCTAAAGGGGGGATTCGTCCGCGACCTCAAACAGGCTACGGAGGATATGAGGGAGGCCTTCTTCGGCATGTGGGGACGGGCTTCCTCCGACCTCCAGAGGCGCTGGAGGTCGGAGAACGAGGGGCTGCATAGGCAGCTCGCGGAGCTCCGAGCGGAGGTGGCGGCCATGAAGGCGGCCGCTGCCACTGCCGCTCGGGCCAACGCCGCCAAGACGCCCTCGGCCGCCGCCGGGGCGCCTGCCGGGAGGCCACGGGAGGAGTTCCCACCCCTCCCGCGGCGCACAGCGCGGCCCCTCACCCCCGCGGAGGACCGGCGTCCCGCCTGGGCGGAAGAACTGATGCGGGCCACGGTGGCTCAGGCGCGCAACGTAGTTGATGCGTGCCTGGCCAACTATGGCCTCACGCCCGTTCCCACCCTGGGCCCTCCGCTCGGGGGCCGCCCCCGGATGGTCGGAGGCACGCCGGCTGGCCCGGCGCCCTCCAGTCCACCGGTTGCGCGGCAGACATCTGCCCCCACACCATCGGCCTCCTCTTCTAAGGGGAAGGGGAAGGGCAAGGGGAGGGCGACCGCCGCTGTGGCGCCGCGGCGCCCCGCCTCCCAGCCCCAACCCGCCCCGGTGGCCTCTACTTCAGCTGAGCAGCCGTGGACAGAGGTCGTCGGGAAGAAGAGGAGGAAGAAGAAGAAGAAGGCCTCCCAGGCTCCCCCGGTGAGCAAGAAGAAGGGCCTCCGCCCAGCTGACCTGCGCCCCCCGCGCTCCACCGCCATTGTGGTGGAGCTGACAGAGGAGGGGCTCCGGCAGGGCGGCAGCTATGCGGGCGTCCTCCGGCAGGCCACTCAGGCTATGAGAGACAATCTCGCCGAGATGGGCCTCGCCGGAGGCGTCCAATTCAAGGTTGCCGCCACTGGGGCCAGAATTCTGGAGGTCCCAGGTGCCACCTCCGGCGACAAGGCGGACAGGGTAGCGGATAAACTCCGCTCCCTGTTCTCGCCTGAGGAGGTCAAGATCTCCCGCCCGGTGAAGTCCGCAGAAATGCGGATAACCGGGCTGGACGACTCGGCCTCCTCTGAGGATGTCGCCGCTGCGGTGGCACAAGCCGGAGCCTGCCCCCTGGTGCAGGTCAGGGTGGGGGAGATGCGCCGCGGCGATAGTGGCCTGTGCACGGTGGTGGTGCGCTGCCCCATCGCCGCGGCGAAAAAGGTGGCGGCCGGCCGTTTGCTGGTCGGGATGGTCTCGGCTCAGGTGAATCTCCTGGAGCCGAGGCCTAGGCGGTGCTACCGCTGCCTCGAACCGGGGCACGTGAGGCAGCAATGCACCGCCGAAACTGACCGCAGCGATCTCTGCTATCGCTGCGGTCAGCCCGGCCACAAGGCCGCCGCCTGCTCCGCCGCAAAACCTTCCTGCAGCCTCTGTTCTGCTGCAGGAAAGCCGGCGGAGCACCGGATGGGGAGCAAATCTTGCTCCCCACCGAAACGACGTAGGGCCAGAGGGGCGGTCGCCGGGACTCCGGCCGCCCCGGCCCCGTCCCAAGCAGGGAGCAGTACGGAGGCGATGGACACATAATTAATTATGGCCCATCGCCTCCTACAGGTGAATATTAACCACTCCGCCAGGGCGCAGGATATCTTGCTGCAGCACATGGCGGAGTGGTCAATAGACATCGCCGTGGTCGCCGAGCCTTACTGCGTCCCCAGCCGACACAACTGGTTTGGGGACCTCGGAGGCCCGGCGGCCATTGTTTCGTCCGGACCCTCGCTCCTGGTGATGACAGACAGGGGCGAGGGTTATATATGTGTTGATTGGGAGGGAACCGTCCTGATCGGGGTGTACTTTTCTCCGAACCGGCGCCTCGCCGAGTTTGAGCAATTTTTGGGCGCGGTGGGGGCCGTTATTAACCGGTACCCATCGCGTCCGATCGTGGTGGCGGGGGACTTCAATGCCAAATCAACGGCTTGGGGATCCCCTGTCACCGACGCTCGCGGCGACGCGCTGGAGGAGTGGGCGATTGCGACCGGTCTCGTGGTCCTTAACCGGGGATCGGTCGCCACGTGCGTGCGCTGGCAGGGCGAGTCCATTGTGGACATTTCGTTCGCAAGCCCTGCCGTAGCGCGCCGCGTCCGGGACTGGCAAGTGCTGGTCGAGGCGGAGTCACTGTCGGACCACCGTTACGTGCGTTTCGATATCTCCGCCTCGCCGGCGATCCCGGACGATCGCCCGAGGAGAGTGCACACCCCGTCGTCCCCACGATGGGCGTTGAAACGTCTCAACGTAGACGTGCTGGTGGAAGCCTCCATCGTCCAGGCCTGGACCCCAATGGGCGAAGGGCCTGTGGAGGTTGAGCTAGAGGCGGAGTGGTTCCGGGGCGCGATGACGCGGATTTGCGACGCGTCGATGCCCCGGGCCAGTGCTCGACCTCCTAGGCGTCAGGTGTACTGGTGGTCTGACGACATTAGTCAGAAACGCGCCGCTTGCATTGCGGCGCGTCGCCAGTACACTAGGTACCGCCGACGCAGGCGGTACCGTGACCCGACCGTGGAGGCACGGCTGCGGGGCGATTACGTACAGCGGAAGCACGCCCTGCAGTCCGCCATCAGTGAGGCCAAAACCCAAAGATGGGAAGAGTTCCTGGGGACTCTCGAGGCAGATCCGTGGGGCCGCCCGTACAAGGCGGTCAGGGGCAAGTTGCGCCCCTGGGCCCCACCGGTCACCGAGAGTCTCCAGCCCCGGCAATTAGAGGAGGTGGTCTCCGCTCTCTTTCCTTCAAGAGCGGAGCACACGCCTCCCGAAATGGCGCCGCCCGATATTGAGGAGGGCGGTGCCGATGCCGGGGCGCCAGAGGTTACAATGGCGGAGCTCGGCGCGGCAATGGTTCGACTCCGGGGCAAAAACACCGCCCCGGGACCGGACGGAATTCCTGGCCGCGCCTGGGTTTTGGCCTACGACGCCCTAGAGGACCGGCTCCTCAGGCTGTTTAGCGCCTGTTTGGAGTCGGGACGGTTCCCTGCCATGTGGAAGACGGGTAAGCTGGTCCTCCTGAGAAAGGAGGGCCGCCCCGCGGACTCTCCCTCCGCGTACCGCCCCATAGTGCTGTTGGATGAGGTGGGCAAGCTCTTTGAGCGTGTAGTGGTTGCCCGCCTCTCCAGGCACCTGGTGCGGGTGGGCCCCGACTTGTCCGAACTGCAGTTCGGATTCCGAGAGGGCCGATCGACGATTGACGCGATCAGTCGCGTCAAGGCCCTCTCGGATGAGGCGGTCGCCTCGCGCGGGGTGGTGTTGGCGGTGTCCTTGGACATCGCCAACGCGTTCAACACCCTGCCGTGGGCGACTATTAGGGAGGCGCTCCGATTTCATGGAGTGCCTCCCTACCTGCGCCGAATAGTCGGGGACTACCTGCACCAGAGGAGCGTATTCTGTGTGGGGCGGAACGGAGAGACGTTCCGGAGGGAGGTGTCGTGCGGTGTTCCGCAGGGTTCCGTTCTTGGACCGATCCTGTGGAACATCGGCTACGACTGGGTTCTGCGGGGCGCCCTGCCCCCGGGCGTCGGCGTAACTTGTTACGCCGACGACACGCTGGTCACGGCCCGGGGAGAGGATTACGGGGCAGCTGCCCGTCTTGCCACGGCAGGGGTGGCCCTGGTTGTCGGTAGAATTAGGATGTTGGGACTGGAGGTGGCGCTGGAAAAGTCCGAGGCCCTGTTATTTCATGGGCCTCGGCGGGCGCCGCCACCAGATGCCCACATCATAGTTGGAGGGGTCCGCATCGGGGTGGAGCCGAGTATGAAATACTTGGGGCTCCACCTCGACGGCCGCTGGAACTTTCGCGTCCATTTTAGCCGCCTGGCCCCCCGGCTGATGTCGGCGGCGGGAGCGCTTAGCTCTCTGCTGCCGAATATCGGGGGGCCGAGTGTCGTCTGCCGCCGCCTCTATTTGGGGGTGGTGCGGTCGATGGCCCTTTACGGGTCGCCCATTTGGGCCGGCGCCCTCGATCGCCGAAACATCGCCCTCTTGAGGAAACCTCAGAGGGCGATGGCGATCAGGGTGTCGCGGGCGTACCGCACCGTCTCCTTTGAGGCGGCGTGCATCCTGGCGGCATCGCCGCCCTGGGATTTGGAGGCGGAGGTCCAAGCGTCGGTGTATCACTGGCGCGTGGACCTCCGGCTCCATGGTGAGGAACCCACTCACGGGGCGGTGGAGACGCGAAGGTCCCAGGCTCGACTGGTCCTCGAGGCCAAGTGGGAGGAAAGGCTGGCCCAGCCCCGCTACGGGGTGAGGACCGTCGAGGCTGTCCGTCCGGTGCTAAGGCAATGGATGGACAGACGGCGCGGACCGCTCACCTACCGGCTTACTCAGGTGCTCTCCGGACACGGCTGTTTCGGAGAGTACCTGTGCAAGATAGCCGGTAGGGAGCCGACAACCAGGTGTCACCACTGCGAGGAGTGCGACCGGGACACGGCGCAGCACACGCTGGAGGAGTGTCCAGCGTGGGCCGAGGAGCGCTGTGCCCTGGTCGCCGTGATTGGCCCCGACCTCTCGTTGCCGACCGTCGTATCCATGATGGTCGGCGACGACAGGTGCTGGGGTGCAATGAGGTCCTTCTGCGAGGCTGTCATCTCGCAGAAGGAGGCGGCGGAGCGGGGGCGTGAGGAAGATCCTTACGCCCCGGACATCCGCCGCCGGAGGAGGGGGCGCAGGAGACGCGCTTATGTCGCTCTCCTGCCCCCCACCTAAGGGTTCTGGGTGGCAAGGCCTCAGGGGACCCGTGAGTAAGAACCCATAGAGGGCGCGCGCGGTGTTCCCGCGCGCCTTCTAGCGTCGAAAGGGGAGAGCTGTGAAATGCTCTCCCCCGGGGACGAGAGGAGGTCGGGTCCCATTGACCCGGCCAGCACCCACACGGGGGGGCCTGCTATGGATGAATCTTTTTAGACTCCCAACAGGCCCCCCCCATTGGGTGGGAGAGGGAACACCCCAGGTTTTTTTAGTGGGTATCCCAGCACTAGGCTGGTGAGTCCCACACGCCCCGCCGGTGCCGTCCCCTAGCCGGCGGGTAGTGCATCAAGCATTTTTTCCTGGGCAAAAAAAAAAAAAAAAAAAAAAAGGATATGTTAGTAACAGTCAGGCACGCCACGATCGTGGCGGTAAGTCCCGTTTTTGAGGAGTGGCTGGAAAGGCGGCATGGTGCCCTCACCTTCCGGCTGACACAGGTAATGACTAGCCACGGTTGTTTTGGCCAGTTTCTGTGTCGCATAGGCCGGCAGGAGACGCCCGGATGTCATCACTGCGGTGACAGCAGCGATGTTGTTGTGGACACGGCGCTGCACACTTTGGCGGAATGCCCCGCCTGGGCATCGCAGCGCCGTGAGTTGATCGCGGCAGTTGGACTGGCTGCTCTCTCACTCCCGGCCGTGGTCCAGTCTATGGTCCGGAGTGAGAGATCATGGAACGCCGTCGCCTCCTTTTGTGAGGAAGTAATTTCCATCAAGGAGGCGGCGGAACGGGAGAGGGAGCGCTTAAATCCTCTCCCCAACCGCAGAACCGGGCGCCGGATGGCGCGAGATGACCTCCAGCCACCCTGAGGTTTAACCTGGGGGTGGTGGGCTGCGTGGGCCTGCTCGCCACCCGATCAGCACCAGGTCCGAGAGGCGGCGTGCGTGTTCCCACGTGCGCCTCTGTCGTCTTTGTACCCTCCAGGGGGACGGTGGAGGAAGTATTTTTGTGCAGTGGCCTGTCGTTTCACACGGCGGGCCGAAACCAAGGCAGGGTCGCGATTGCATGTGAAAGCGATTTGCGTGGCCTCGCCGTCTATGGTTATGCCGAGGAACACCGTGGTAGTTTTAGTCGGTATTACCGGGGTACCTTCTCCCCGGTGAGCCCGACATAACCTCTCCGTCACCCCGGGTAGAGGTATGCGTCAAAGCATTCCACGAGGTAAAAAAAAAAATACTAGTAACAGTACTCTTTAAATTAAAAAATACCCTATGTTACTCGGTGATAATATAGCTTTCTAATGGTGAATTGTTAAAATCGGTTGAGTAGTTTTTGAGTTAGATCCCTACAAACAAACAAAAAATCTAATCATTCCGTTTTTTATATCAGTATAGGCTAATAATATTTCAGTAATGTTTACAAGGGACACTGGCTAGCTGGCTCAATAAATCAGTTTATTGAACAATATCTGTGTCGGGGCCTTATATACTTTACATATGTAAAACTGATTATTGTCGAATAATATTTTATGTTCCTTTATTTTTCCGGAAGATGGATACTTCGAAAACCCGAGTCATTTTTGAATACGAGTTCCGACGCGGAACTAACGCGGCAGAAACGGCTCGCAATATCAATGCTGTGTTTGGAGATGAGACTGCTAATGAACACACCATGCGTTGTTCAAACGCTTTCGTAATGGAAACTTCGACTTTAAGAACGAACCACGTGGATGACAGGACACAGGCGAATAACACAGAATTGAAGGACATGAGCCGATTTGAGTCAAACTACCCAGGAATAAGAGGCATAGTTTAACGTTACCCTACCTACAATATTGGCTCATTTGCATCAAATCAATAAGATAAAATCTGCAGAAAGAAATGCGTGAAACTTGTGTTGCCTTGTTAAATCTGTACAGAAATGAAGGAATATTGGATCGAATTGTGACATATGACAAAAAGTGGATTTTTAAGATAAGAAAAATGCAATGGCTGACGCCAGGTCAAACGCCGCAACAGTGCCCTAAATCAAAGATAACCAATAAAAAGATAATGGGATCTGTTTGATTGTCTTTTCATGATGTTATTCACTATAGCTTTCTTAGGTCAGGTCAAGCAATAACAGCAGATGTTTACTGTGCCAAACTTACAACGAACAATGATGGCAAAATTGGCTGTCAAACAGCCCCGACTCGTGAATCGATCTTCATCATTATTGCTCCATGAGAAAGCAAGACCTAACACTGCACGAGAAACCGTTGTAGCTGAGGAGGAGAATGACGTGTGGTTTCTATGGTTTCTAACTGCACGTCTACAGGAGCTGCAGTTAGAAACCATAAGTCATCCTCCGTACTCGCCAGACCTTGCTCCAACGGACTACCATTTTTTTCATGACTTGGTCAATTTTCTACGTGATAAAAATTTTCTTCCCAGGAGGCAGCACAAAATGCTTTAACACAGTTTGTCGAATCTAGATCCCCGGAGTTCTATCGCAAAGGCATAAATGAACTTCCGTTTAGATGGCAGCAATGTATAGATAATGAGGGTAAATATTTCGATTGAATAAATATGGTACAGTTTAGAAAAAAACGAGTTTAAATTTTTCAGTACAATCTGCAATTTTTTACTTTATCCCTTAATATTAATTAGGACTAACGTTTAGCGACTAATTTGCCCTGAAAAACAATTCTGGTAATAAAAACTGTCCAATTTAAACAGTTTTATTACCAGAATTGAATTGTACAATAGCAATAGCACCCTATTGCCAGTGTAAAAAAATAATATAATGAAATATACAAACATGTTTATCCTAATCCTAACTAATATTATAAATGCGAATGTGAGTTTGTTTGTTTATTACGCTTTTACTCCTTAACTACTCCACCCAACAAAAATGTGGAAAACTATTATATTTCGGCTAGTTGGCGAATTTGCAGTAGGTAGTGTGGATGTGTATGTACAAACAGTACTGAATAAAAGACATTTTCTGATTTGGGCGGTACCGTAAATTATCTATATATAATCTTTTCTTTTTATAATATTAATATATTTTTTTAATATTAATAAAGAGGAAAGATTTGATTCTTCGTTTGTTTGTTTGTAATGCTTCAAGTCATAAACAAATCAACCGATTTAAAAAATTCTTTCTCCATTAAAAAGCTATATTATCACCGAGTTATATAGGCTTATTTTTTTTTATAAAAGTTCTTTTACTAACGTAACCTAACCTATTTTTACGCGAGCGAAGCCGCGAGCAAAAGCTAGTCATTATGTATTATTATACATAATGAATAGCTGATGCTATGTGATGAGCTAATGACCAAACTCAAGACGTTTTCTTTTTTCTTTCTTTCTAAAGAAGACATCACCCCCATTTGGAATATTGCCTGTGTCACAGAGGAATCTACAAACATTCTTACAACGGACAGCGATAGCCTAGTGGGAAACCGTTGGACTGTCACACAGAGGTTTCGAGTTCGAACCCAAGGCGCGCATCTCTGACTTTTCGAAGTTATATGCGTATTAAATAGTTAATTATCGCTTGTTTTAACGGTGAAGGAAAATATCGTGAGGAAACCTGCATCTCTGAGAGTTTTCCATAATGTTCTCGAAGATATGTGAAGTCTGCCAACCCGCACTAGGCCAGCGTGGTGGACTATGGCCTAACCCTTCTCACATTGAGAAAAGGCCCGTGCCCAGCAGAGGGACAGTTTCAAACAGAATCACACAAAGTTTTGTCCCGTTTGTGATTCGAACCCACAACACTCGGCGCAATATCATTGGCAAGACGGTCACTTAAACCATTAGACTTCCACATCCTTACTATTAACAACAAGAGCGAGAAACAGCAAATGAATCAATAAAATTTCAATACATTTCATTAACTTCGTACACAAGTTAAAGTGTCTTCTTTATCGTTCTACACAACCAAGCATATTAAACAAATTTATCTGACAAACAAACCATAGCTTTTAATACCACAACAATACGGATCATTATACAATAACACATGAAAGTATCACCCGCAATAACAATCTTGTAAATCAAAAGACGTACTT
The DNA here is from genome assembly GCA_963675205.1 of Catocala nupta. Taxonomy (NCBI): domain Eukaryota; kingdom Metazoa; phylum Arthropoda; class Insecta; order Lepidoptera; family Erebidae; genus Catocala; species Catocala nupta. Next base: position 6,062,983 of record OY776084.1, on the reverse strand, counting down.
TTATGTGACACTAAACAATTTTGTGGTGACATTAAGTTTTTCACTACATAAAAATGTTGAAACATATTGTTAACGGAAAACCAATCTTATTGTTTAATAATAAAGTTGAAATTTAAATGCATCTGTTGCTGTTAAATGTTTCAAATGAATTCATTTGATTGCAGTCGGTTTAATGTAAAAGATTTCGCGACTCAATATCAAATGTTTGTAATACCTACATGATTTTTCACTAAACTTCAATGTATAACCAAACTCTTATCTATACTAATATAATAAAGCTGAAGAGTTTGTTTGTTTGTTTGCTTGAACGCGCTAATCTCAGGAACTACTGATCCGAATTGAAAAAATATTTTAGTATTGGATAGCTCATTTATCGAGAAAGCCTATAGGCTATATAACATCACGCTACGACCCGCGAGGGTGGCGCAGTAATCATAAATGCGGGTGAAACTGCCGCCACATCTAGTTATTTATAAACCATACAATTTTTCTATGTGATTAATGTGGTCAGATGCAACTTATTAAATATCACAATTTTTTTAGGCATAGGCAGAGTTAGGTATACCTCTCTTCTTTCGCCATCTTTGGTTTTTGGGCCCATATAATAGGAGGCGAACAATTACCGTATATCGAGCACAGTTCTACATTCCTTGCTGCTGCTGAAGAATTCTAGATAAAACAAAACAATAACATTTTGCCCGACCCAGAAATCAAAGACCTTCTCAGTCACGTAGACTACCGCTGCGCCACAGAGGCACTGAGACTTATAATCATCTACGACATCGAGACGTAGACACCCCCCTCCCTTCTCTGAAGAACACTCCATTGGTGATACGTGACAGCCTCTCCATCTTAGGTATGGATCTTTGCCGCTCCCTTAATCCCAAAACCTACATCGAGAGCGTCATTAAGCAAGCTTCGCGAAAACTTGGAGTTCTGAACAGGGTAAGGCGCGCCCTAACCTGTTGCGCTCAGATGCAATCCTTACACGGTAGAGTCGACTAGAGTGTGTACTAACAAGTTTGGGTCCTCATACCTCTGCCGAACGATCAAGGCATGGAATTCTCTGCCGGGGCACGTGTTTCCTTCTTCCTTCAATCCTGGGTCCTTTAAGCGGGGCGTGAAAAAGCACCTTCTCAGGCCGTCAAAATAGAGACCTCAACATCGCCTTGGCTGCTATGAGGACGATGTGGAGGCCACTGCTCTTAGACCACACGACTGCTTAACATCAGGCGGAGTGTGGTCATTATGACGGCAAAATAAAAAAAAATAAAAAAAATAACCTGCTAATATAGCAATCTGTAAAACAAACTATGCTTGAAATTATTTGTAGAATATACTTTGCAATGAGTTTATCCAAAGAATCAAAATTAAATCAAAATTTCGATTAGGTCCCAAAGTAACACTTATGAACGTCAAGGTTACACTTATTAAGACTATAACATTAAATTTACATTTACCAGTTGCCACGTTCAGCAAAGCAACGGCGTAGAACCAATGAGAAGAACGGTCAAGATAATCACGGCTCCTCTTTTTAATCACGAATTATTATATTTGTAAGGAGCTGTTCAAACATTATACCATTTGTATAATGGCTGCAGTAACCAACAAAACTCGGCAAATGAGCAAACTGAAGTAGCAATAGACTGGTCATATGTGCCAACTGAGCACAAGCCAATGAAGCAAACAACACAGGATATCGCGAGTTAGTAAACATGAGGTTGGACGTCTGCCAGACAAGTGGACCAATAACCCGAAGAAAGTCAGCCTCAGTTCATAGTTCGTTCGTTTTCGTTTATCGTTTTTTTTTGGCAATTCCCGCACTAAGAATTAAGGTCGCAGTCGACTTATTCAACACCGCTCCCACACGGCAAAATAATGTTAATAGAAATTTGAGCTTTAGGGCGTCCTCTGTAGACATCATTTACATTGATATCACAAATTAGCAAACAGCTCGCTGTAAGCGAGCTTACCTCCATCGTACCACTAGATAGTTGAAGCCACGCTTACCGCGCGCTTCAAGCGGGTAGCCCGCGCGCTCCAAACGGGCGTCCTGCGCGATGTATGCACGCAGACTGCTCGCTTGAAGCACGCTGCTAGATTGTCAGTCAGTCATAAACGATAATATGCAGTCAAATAAGTAGCGATCTATATGGCAATACATGAAGAATTTTTCTTCGTCACCCAGTAAATGCGTCTTGATCTTGCAAAATTCTCCTTCTGCATTTCTTGCCTGTAGCATTTTATGCACCCAAAATCTTCGTCTTTTGTTGTTTCCCGAGCTTTTCTCTTCATCGTCAAGTGCAATAGTAATGATCACCAGATCGCGCATTGTGAAACGAGACATAGCGAAAAAATACGAGTTATTTCATTGAAGACAAATCACAGACTGTGTCTGTCACGAAAAGCGTATGCGGTCGGCGCGTGGACAGTGTAATCGTCTGCTAGCGGTAAGCGCGGGGACAGCTAGTCGACTGCTAGGTGTAAGCGCGTGGACAGCTGGTTGCCTGCAAGCTGTCGGTGCGTGGACAGCGAGTAGTAGCCTCTCCGTTTGGCTTAACTGTGCGAGAGCGGTGTTGAAGCGGTATTTTATAACTCGGCTACGACCTTTAGTCTTGTGTCGTGGGGGACTTTACAAACATTCAAATAACGGACACAAAGAACATCCAGAGTCGGAACAACCATTTGTGGATCACACAAAATTTTTTGTTCCGTGTGGGATTCGAACCAACAACACTCGGCGTAGTAGCAGTAGTGAGGCGACCACTTTAACCTCTACGCCATCCGTGCAGTAATTTAATAGTTGTTATACTGCTCACTTTTTGCCTGAAATATGTACAGTCACCTGAAAAATGCATACCCATGTTAAAACTAAAATGATATTAGCCAGTACTTGACGTTATCTAACAGAAATCGATACAAGAACAATTAGGTAGTTTATTTATATCGTAATAGATGGCGGTGTACTACAATAAAATAAAAAGAAGTAGATTTCTTAATAACTCAATTTTGATAAATTTACAATAAACAATGTTTAAATCTCTTTTTGAATAGTTTGTTTAAAAAAAGAACACAATTTAGGGTGAAACAAGAAGCAAAGAATTATAATGAATTTATAAATGTATAGTGGGTAGTTTATTTTATAGATACTTTCGATGACTCGCTATTCTATTCGTATGCAAACATTATTCTGAGGCCCAAGTGTGGATTTTTTATAAAGCTAACTCAATCTACAAAGTTGTCGTATCGACTAACAAATGTATGGTAACTTACAAAGCGCCCCTGGCGGAGACTATTGTAAGAAAAACGAGCGAGTGTGAAATCGTTTGCACTACTACAATAGCGGTGTCACTAGAAGTAACGTAAAAATTATCGTGTCGGACGCGGTATTGATAGTTTCGGCAAACGTTTTTCAAGATTATGCGAGTGTGAACTAAAATTTGACATTTACAATCGTCTCGAAACGGTAACGCGGTCGTGCAGTAAACTCACTTGTTGTTGGGTTGGTGAGACGTAGTTGACATTGAATACGATATTAATAACTGTGTAATTTTGTGTTTATTTTTGGGTGAAAATGACGGCTCGTAGCTTTTTCTGGTGAAAACTGATGATGGCCACTCATTACCAAGATTAAATAAATTACTTGAGAAAAAGAGAGCTGATTTTCGTGCCTCATTTATTCCGGTAGAAGACCTCAGTAACATTGAATTTAGAAATAGATATTGCTTATCAAAGGAAGCCTTCCTGTTTCTATGTATAGGAAATATGCAATTAGAAGAACTAACAAATTACAACCAACCAATCGTAGGCGTTGCCTTTGCAAAGATAGAGTATTGCATTACAAGCCTCTAAAATACGCACAAATTATTCAGGCCACAATTATTCAGGCACAATAGTGTGCTCTATAATATTGCATTAGGTTATAGAGTACCTAAACCAGATGATGTAGGTAAGAATGGTTCATAATATTAAGATGAATCTTTATTTCAAATGGACAGTATGAACATTAAGGATTTACTAAAACAAATCTCCTTTAATTTTAGATCTAAGTGAACATCATAAAGCTACAATAGGTCATGTCCAGCATATGGAAGAGCAACAAGCAACCACCGAGTTGATTCGAGGAAGAGCACTGCATGATCAAATAGCTAGACGTAGTCACTGGTTCTTTTTTATATTTTGATCTCAATTGGTATAATAATCATTACATTCGCTTTTCTCACTGTTATATTCATAAGTCATATTCTCATTTTCTTATAATGTTTTTGGCAAAATGAATTACTTACATGAATATGATTTAATATGTTTGTTTTTATTAAGAATCTATATAAAAACTGTGCCAATGTGGCTTTGTAAATAACACTACTGATACCATATTCAAATGTATTTATTTAATTAAAGAAGACAGGCGCATTAACATAAAAATAATGTTTCTCTTTTAATCAAGTAACAACATCTAGCAACATCTGTTACATAGAAATCATTCTCATTTTCTTTATCTAAAATTAAAGTCAAGAACCATGTACTCATTTAGGTCACAAAGTAACACTTATGAACGTCAACATATATAGGTTAGTGAGTTTACTAAGTTACTGAAGCTACATTTACGTAGTTTCAGGCAAACGATCGATATAAGAATATAAATTTGTGAAAGCCACACATTTATATTCTTATATGTCTGTGACACTTTATTGAGGTTGCTCTTCCACGTCGACGACGTTGGGATCCTGTTGATGTATCGGCTTCCGGTTGTGGTACGTGCGTATTGTTTGAATGTAGAGTATGGAGACTCTGATGTGATGGTCCAGGCATATTCCATATATCGCATTCAGCTAAAAAAGAAAGCAATTAAAATTCACACCTGAATATTATGAAGATGAAGCACACACATTTATATTCTTATATGTCTGTCACGTATCAAAGTGATTAAACCTATTATAGCAATTTATCATTCACAATTCGAAACACTTATCGGTTCCTTAATTGGGCTTACAATGTTATAAATTATAATATTAATATTTTTATAATCAGTATATGTACCTACTTAATTCAATAACAGGAATGCTTTCTGCTTCAAGAACCTGAGGACTTCTAGCTGGCATAGGCGATGTTGGTGACAAAGTAATAGTATTATCGTCATTTTGACTCTGAAAATAATTAACTCTCATCAGTTAAATGCATTATTTAAGTAGGTATTTATCGTAATCGATGAGGTAGATACATTTCTTTACTTTTCCGTATTTTTCATTGCCCTTGGGATCATTATTTAATAAATTTTACAAGTTTTCCAATCTTGTATTGCTTGATTTCTGCCTTTTACATTATTCGACGGCTTATGTATGTCACCGTGTTTGTAAAATTAAAATGTATGACATTCGCGTAAACGAAGATAACGATATAACGAATATTATGTAAAATAACTATAATTTATGATTAAAATTTATATATAATTTACAATTAATCTGCTTTAAACACGATAAATTCCGTATAAAGCAGTTTAATTTTTATATCGTTACTTCGTTATAAAGTGATTATTTTTATATGTAAACATGCATAACTGTATATGTATTTATTTACTTACTGCTCCATAAACTTCACCAGAATTTCAAATTGGAATGGCGTGGTCTAAATTGCGCACATTATAATATTATAACTTCAATAAATTCAAAAAATCACAATATACCGCTAAGCTTTTGAAGGCGAACGTCAAAATTTAAAGTAATTCAGAAATGTCGGTAGGTTTCTAACCCAAATCGGTATATGATAAAAGAAAATATTCAATCTTTGTTTAATATAAATAGAAATGGAAAAACTGTATGATACATAATTAATATTATAATATAACTTCCATACATTATAATATTATATTCATGAAAAATTATGTAATTTGGTATTTAGATACAGCAGATATTGGTAGAAATACAGAAAAATAATTTGGGTTGAGATCACCGTTTAAAGGACTTTTTGTATTGAAACATGACGCAACGCATAGAGCATTTAGCATCTATTTTACTCGCTGCTCCATAAAACGAAATAGAGATACTCGTAATGCAATGTAGGCAACTTAAAAAAATTACCTAACTTTCGGCTGACTTTCGGCAAAGTGAGATTACGCGATGCGAATAGATTGGTTTGCATTATTTCACACTTTGACTATTTCGAAGTACTTTCGATCGATAGTTAGCACGATTGACTTGATCGTTACGTACTACGTCAAATGACACGAAATTTACACTCGGGCTTCTGACCCTGTGTTCGAGTATCTCTTCGGTTGAAATTATAATTTCTTATAAATTTCAGCTATTTGCTAAAATGAGTACGCGTTGCAATATTTATAAAATAACGCCATCTAGTTCATTCATATTTATTCTAATTCGAGTGTTCACAGGATTTTAGACCTTAAGGTATCCATGCACTATTACAGGTGACTGTACGTTTTTTCAGCAATATTTGTTATTCAATGCTGCTTGTTAAATAGACATGTGGTCAGGGTTTAAAATAAATTACTCTAATAAGTCCATATTTTAGATAAGCAAAAAATATTGGCCAACCTGCTTTTTTAACAAAACAATAAAAATTCAATGAGATATAACGCATTAAAGTTCAGGGGAGGGAGCTTGTGACGTCACACGTTTGTAAAATTTGTACCTACAAATGACGTAACGCGAAATTTTAACGTGTGTGTCTTTATTGTTATTAGTTTGTGAAACAAAAGAAAATAGGAGTCCAATATTTTTTTCTTATCTCAAATTCGAAATAAATCCTATTGCGTAGATTATTTTCAGGTACAAAGGAGCAATGATACGCTATGTATAATTATAGTTTCTCAATAAACCTGGACATGTTTCACTGTAGCTTAATTTGATATTTAAATTAACCCGTTTCCGTGAAGACACTAGGATAAAAAATATATTAAAACAATTTTATGAAGAAATGCAACATTGTATAAAAATTCAATTCAATCTATAGACTATCTTTTTCAATGTACTTTATATGATATAGATATATATATATATATATATATATATATATATATATATATATATATATCCTGTAACTTATTGTACGTCCACTATGGCCATTTTTGCATCTAATGTGGCGTCCACCTGCTTACGACGTCCATATATGGACGTCAAATAGGAGACTAGGCGCAATCTTCGCGAAATGACACACTGATACTAGAAAAGTCAAAATATGAAAAACAAATTGGACGTCATTTTTCTTCCAATCTTGCTATACTGCATATTTACGTAGTTCCGTTGATTTTCGTTGCAAAACGAATAGCGCTGTTGTCAATTTGTAAATACTTTCATTGATAGGCGTGTTTGACTTCCGCACAAACTTTGGAGATGCGACGTTGCCGTACCGTGCGCATTGTTTATGTTTTAGATAAATTATAGTATTTCACTATATCATGTCGTATACGGGTTTCGCGCGAATTCATTTGATAAGATATGTGACCTCCGCCTCTTTTGGCAAAATGACCAGTGAAAATCGTCGAAGTGCAAGGATATTAAATTGATACGAGGAGATAAAGGGAAGGTTTACAGTATTAAGAATTATAATTGACCGAGCGAGTGAAGCGTCTTTGCATCAACTAGCCAAATTTTCTTTCGTCTGTCAGTTAAGTTGTTTGTTTGTATGATCGTACTCGCGTACAGGTCGTTATTTTGAACCAATCTTGATGAAACTTGGTAGGTATATAGGTTCTATGCATTAGGTATTTGATTTTTTTGTCGTCGGGCATTTTTGGTAGAACGAGTGGTTCCCATAAAAAGCGGAGAAGTTAGTTGCGGCGCTAATTACCAACCGATTTTGATGAAATTCGGCAGGTAGGTATATAAAATACACCATCCTTACAAGTTGTGGTAAAAGTTATCAGAATTGGTCAAGTGATTGTTGAGATATGACAACCAACTTGAGATTGCGTGTAAATCTGTGAATGAACTCGCACCAACAGTGAGGGTGCGAGGTCACGTTTGACGGTTTGATGCATTTTTAGCGCTGAATAGTTTCTTTAGGGTTTCGGAATAATCGAGGAATCCTTATAAATTCACCATGTCCGTCTGTTCATCCTTTCGTCTGTATGTCACAGACGATTTTCTCGGAAACTATCAGTACTATATAAACGTTTAACACAAATGTGTCTTCTGTTAACGGCTAGGTAACTAAAGGGTTCTTAAATAAAATTTTGAAAAGAGTAAAAATTACGTGGCAGTCTATACCTACATGTAAAGAGGGGATACATTTTTAAACCTCTCCCTCTCGAGTAGGGTATCGTGGAATAGGAATTTAAAAATAAAATAAATATTTCCTACATAAATTTTTGTCTTAGGCGTGTCAACTACGAGATACAATAGCCTACTAAAGTTGAGAAAATTGTGAGAAATAAGCTCTCTCGCGAGGTCTACTGTTCGTAGAACTACTAGTATTAGGTACTTTAGTTTGAACTTTCTCAGTTATATCTATTTGGCATCAAATCGTAACATATATACGTAATTTTGAGAGCACCTTTATTCTGAGCGGAATAAGGTGGTTTTATGTTTGTAATGCATTGAATTTTTTTTAATATGGCTGTTTTTTCGACGTCCTCCCTTTTTAACCGACTTCAAAAAAGGACTTCTCCTTTCGGTTCTTCTCCTCATAGACGGAAAATAAATCACTCCTTGCTATTATTTATGTATTTTTCGAGTAAAGTGGGTAGGTATGCACTATCGGAACCAAAAATGGTCAAAAATCAAAAAGGATGGGAATCCAGCGTAGAATTTTAGATCGTCAATTAATCAAATTGTTATCAAATAAAGCAGAACATTAAAGTGGAATGAACAATGAAATAAGTTAGGTTCTACAATTCTGCATGAGTTGATAACTAGGTGACCACTTTTGATTCAAATAAGTAGTTCAAATGGCATTTTCAACGTGTGATTTGGCACGGTTACAAAGTTAGAAGAAAATAAAATCAATGCATTAAATAATCTACCTACCTACCTACAATTATCTATAAAACATTAGTTGATTGTTTGTTGACAAGAGTCTTTAATATGAACTTACATTTGGTAGGTATTTTTATTTCGGGAAAATAATTCCTTTGTAGGTAAGTCAATTAGTCGGTTCGTATAGGTGATACACCGGCCGCCGACGCCGTCGTGGGGTATCTACCTAGGTAGTACTTATATTTTGACTTTTTAATAATACTTATATCTAATTAAAGTGTAGACACTATACCGAGACAAAACGGCCGCGCCGAAGCATTCTATAGGATTAAGTACTCTATACATTGTCTTGAAATATAATTATTCTTTTTGTTTTAAATATGGACGCTATATTACTAAAAAATATGTGTGATGTGCGTTATTTGGCGTCCGTATATTAAGAACTTTTCACGCTTCTGTTTGATTATATTTAACTTTTTCAAATTAAATTTTATAACATACGTACTTAAATAAAACTGTTAAAGTTGATTTATGTACATGACAAGGATTTTGAACGGAGGTATTCTTACGTCTTTTGGGCATTTACGATATACGGACGCCAGATTATCCTAAAATATTAACACTTAGTATTATTTGACGTCCATATCTTCGATACCTATCTGATATCGAAGATATGGACGTCAAATAATAGTTAGTGTGAATATTTTTGGGTAATCTGGCGTCCGTATTATGAAAATACTGAGACACCTGTTTTCATAATACGGACGCCAGATTATTGTAATATTTGATTATATTTTATTGTAATTTATGCCATTGTGTGCAACTAGAGTTTAGCTTTAAATTACTACCTATGTCATTTCAAATACCAAATTATGTTAATTATGTTTCTTAAAATCTTATTACATAATTATAAATATCTACCTCACTGAATGAAGGATTGATAGTTCGCTGTTAAACCTTCTGCTGACTTCACATCCGGATGGCTACCGCGTATCTGTTGGCGCCCCACTTGGTTTCTCAGATCACTGCTTTGTCCGGAGTACAGTGCCTCTCACGTGCCCGCCGCAATCGCGTGTCGCACGCAGCCGCCGTGTTTGGCACTACAAGTCAGCAGATTGGGATGGGATGCGGTCCTTCTTTGCGTCCTACCCTTGGGGACAAGTATGCTTCTCGGCGGATGATCCCAATACCGTTGCTGACTCTATTGCTTATGTGGTGCTACAGGTTATGAAACTTTTTATTCCGCCCTCTGCGGTCCCCATTGGTGGCAAATTTCGGTCTTGGTTTGGTCCATCTTCCAAAAAAGCTTCTCGCAGGAAGCAGAAAGCTTACCAAGTCTGGGCTGATGCGGTGACGGCATGTGATATAAATACCAACGCATTAAAAAAGAAGTATAACTTTGCTTCCAGGTCCTTCAAAAGAGACATTGCAAGGGCGAAGTCGGAGCACATCGGTAGAATTGGCGAGAGGCTTGAGCTTCGGGAACTCGTGCATTCTGGTCTCTTGCCAAAGCTATCGAAGGAAATTTCTGCAAGCCATCCTTTCCACCGCTACACATGGGAAATGACTCGTTGGCCCACGACGCAAAAGAGAAAGCCGATCTTCTGGGCAAACTCTTTGCGTCCAACTCGACTTTGGATAACGGGGGACAAAAACCGCCTACTATACCGCGGTGTGACGGATGTATGCTGGATATCCGTTTCTACCAACGCTCAGTGCGTTTAGCATTTCTATCCCTTGATATCCATAAGTCGAGTGGGCCTGATGGAATACCTCCTATTGTGTTAAAGATTTGCGCTCCTGAGTTGGCTCCGGTCTTAACGCGACTATTTCGACTCTCTTACTCTTCTGGCGTAGTCCCGACATCATGGAAGTCAGCATTGGTCTACCCGATCCCAAAAAAAGGCTACCGCTCAAATCCGTCCAACTACAGACCGATAGCCATAACCCCCCTTTCCTCTAAGATAATGGAATCCATTTTCAACTGCCAGCACTTACGGTACCTAGAGGGTCATAAGCTGCTTAGTGACCAGCAGTACAGCTTCCGTAAGGGTCAGTCGGCTGGTGATCTTCAAGTATACCTAACACATCGTTGGGCACAGGCGATTGAGACAAAGGGGGCCTTGGCGACTAGTTTGGACATAGCGAAGGCCTTCGGTCGTGTCTGGCACAAAGCGCTTCTTTCGAAGCTCCCTTCCTATGGCCTTCCTGAGAGATTATGCGAATGGGTCACTAGCTTTTTAGCAGACAGAAGCATTAAGGTCGCAGTCGACGGTGAATGCTCTAACTCCATGCCTGTAAATGCTGGTGTCCCGCAAGGCTGTCTGCTATCGCCTACTCGGTTCGTCCTCCATATCAATGACATGTTGCAAATAAGCAACATTCATTGTTATGCAGACGACAGCACGAGCGATGCTCTCTATACCAGCCGCGCTAACATCTCTCGGGAAAATGTCATTGAGAGCCGAAACAAACTTGTTTGTGGAATTGAGACCTCTTTAAAGAAAGTCTCAGATTGGGGCAGACTTAATTTGGTCCGATTTAACCCCACAAAGACAGAAGTCTGCGCATTCACCGCTAAAAAACTGCCGTTGGTCGTATCTCCTCGTTTTGAGCACATCCCATAACTGCCTCAGCCTATATTGGAATACTTGGTGTCGACATATCGAGTAAAGTCCAGTTCTGCGACTATTTAGAGGGCAAGGCTAAATTAGCTTCGAAAAAGCTTGGCTTGCTCAACAGATTGAGACAGTATTTCACGCCGGCCCACCGCCTACTACTTTATAAGGCGCTAGTTCGGCCTCACATGGAATACTGTTCTCATCTTTGGGCAGGGGCACCCCAGTACCAGCTTCTCCCTCTGGACCGCATTCAACGGAAAGCGACTCGAATCGTCGACTGCCAGGTTGTTTCAAATCGGCTAGACCCCTTGGTGCTGCGTAGAGATGTGGCCTCGCTATGCAACTTCTATCGCTTTTAATATGGGGAGTGGTCCGAGAAAATGTTTGGATTGATCCCTGCCGCCTCTTTTCGCCATCGTCCTACGCGATAGAATTTCCATTCCCATCATTTAGATGGTTGGCAGTCCACAACTGTGCGTTTTCCAGAAATTGTCTGCCTCGCACAACTAAACTGTGGAATGAACTGTTGCCTGCGGTATTTCCGGACCAATACGACCTACAAACATTCAAGAAAAGAGCGTACTCTTTTTAAAAGGCCGGCAACGCATTTGTGACTCTTCTGGTGTCCATGGGCGGCGGTAATCGCTTACCATCAGGCGATCAGTCTGTTCGTTTACCTCCGATACAATAAAAAGACAAGAAATTGTGAAGTTTCATTGTTTTGAACTTTGTTGAAAATATTTTTGTTTTAAATATGGACGCTATATTACTAAAAATATGTATAACGTGCGTTATTTGGCGTCCGTATATTAAGAACTTTTCACGCTTATGTTCGATTGTATTTAGCTTTTTTAAGTAAAATTTTATAACTTAGGTACTTAAATAAACCTGTTAAAGTAGATTAATGTACATGACAAGGATTTTGAACGGAAGTATTCTTACGTCCGTTGGACATTTACCCTTATACGGACGCCAGATTGCCCTAAAATATTAACACTTAGTATTATTTGACGTCCATATCTTCGATACTTATCTGATATCGGAAATATATGGACGTCAAATAATAGTTAGTGTGAATATTTTTGGGTAATCTGGCGTCCGTATTATGAAAACACAGAGACACCTGTTTTCATAATACGGACGCCAGATTATTGTTCTTCAAATTACTACCTGTCATTTCAAATACCAAATTGTGTTCTACCTTACTGGATGAGGAATTGATAAAAGATGTATGTTTAATAAACGTTTAATTGATGATTGAATGTTTCATTTACATTAATATTTTTTAATATTGCTTATTATAAACAGTCTATAGTATAGCACGGCTGGGCAATCCATGACCTCCAAGTGGTCGAGCAGAATGAATTAAAAATCATATATATCATAGGAGTTCTGATGAGTGGTAATATGGATCGGAGTCCTTATTGGTTTCCCTCCGTCTGGCAATATACGAATATTTGTATATCAACATATCGTAAATATTTAAGAAAATAAGATATACATGATTTTTGAAATTATTTAATTGACCAATATTCGCTGTCATAGTTTATAAAATTGAACTAAAAGTAGTAGACGTTACAATAATGCGAAATGAAAGGACGTAAGATCAGTATTGTGATGTAAATATATATATATATATATATATATATATATATATATATATGTATATGTATATGTATATAATATCAACCCTGCATTCAACTGTCCCACTGCTGGGCACAGGCCTCTTCTCAGTGTGAGAAGGGTTAGACCATAGTCCACCACGCTGGCCTAGTGCGGGTTGGCAGACTTCACATATCTTCGAGAACTCTCAGACATGCAGGTTTCCTCACGATGTTTTCCTTCACCGTTAAATCAATCGATAATTAGTTATTTAATACGCATAAAACTTCGAAAAGTCAGAGATGCGCGCCATGGGTTCGAACTCGAGACCTCTGCGTGGCAGTCCAACGATTTCCCACTAGGCTATCACTGCTACTTTATTAGTTTTAAAAATAGTGGTTTTAAAACAACAACATGATATAATTATCGCTGTTAAATTTTACTTAGTTTTATTTTAATCTATTAAAAAGGAGATATATAGGAAATTCAAAATCACATCATATTATGAAACGAAGTCCCCCGCCGCGTCTGTCTGTCTGTTTGCGATAAACTCAAAAACTACTAAACGAATTTTCATGTGGTTTTCACCGATAGACAGGATAATTCATGAGGAAGGTTTTGATGTATAATTTGTTAAGGTTTTGTACTACCTGTGCGAAGCTGGGACGGGTCGCTAGTTACTATAACAAGAATGTTTTTTAAATAAACAGCGCAACAAAATCCGTATTAGGCAGTTGAATTTCAATGTATAACATTCGCGTTAACGTAAGACAATATTAAATCAATCAACAGTAACTGTGAGCAGCGATAGCTCAGTGGGGAGACCAACAGACTGCAATGCAGATGGTCTCGGGTTCGAACCCGCGTCGCGCACCTCTGACTTTCGGAAGTTATATGACTTTTCGAAATTATGTGCGTATTGATTGACAATAATCGCCTGCTCCATGCCTCGGAGAGCACGTTAAGCCATCGGTCCCGGCTGCCATGAACATCTATGGCAGCCGTTATTGGGAAGTCAATGCCCTATAATATCCTGACACTGGTCTAGCCTTAGGGTATCATTAGCCTTCGGGTTGCGGCTGTCTGGTGGCAGCTGCTCCATGTAAAAACTGATATCCCGTCAAATTCGGTTAGACTAGAAAAGCCGATCCTAAGTGACTTGGGAATAATAAAGGCTAGGACGAAGAAGAACAGTAACTACATTTTGATATCAACACAAACACGGGCGCTAAATATTTATATATAAAATATTTATTCTGAAGGATTTAAAGTAGATGTTACACAGAGTTTATAATAATAAATAGTGAATACATTTATTCATAGTAGCCTCGGGGTAGTCGTTTATTAGAAAAAAGGAGCACACCAAATAACCACTGGTCGGGCATAGGTGCCTGGGGATTAATAACATATCGCTCTCGACACGAAACTAACACAGCCATGGTTATAAGGCTACCGTGTGTGTCCTGTAAAATCAAAATGAAATCAATACTATGTTTATTCATGTAGCTCACAAAGTTACACTTATGAACGTCAAATTTGTATTTATTAATATGAATTTACATTTACCTGTTGTTATGTTTAGCAAAGCAAGGGCGTGAACCAATGGAAAACACTGGCAAGAAACTCACGGCCTGTTTTCTTCTCCTTTTTCTTTTTAATCGCTAAATTTTGTAGACTGGATCTTCTTGCCCAAACGATCTGTCCAGACTAAAACCGGAATTCCAATGTTACATTTTCGCTGAGAAGCAATGAACATTCAGCTTGACTAAAAACTATATCATTAAAATCCCCCTTCACAAAAACGGACGCCCGATTAATTTTGATTTTTGAATAACTCGATAGTAGTATCAGCCCCTTTCATATTACTTTTTAAAAGAAACTAATATTTTTGCTACTCAATAAAATATTTTTCGATGACAATTAATTTCAAATAAAATTAAATATTTAGTGTAATTTCTTTATTTTAAACATAAATGCCTATATTGATATGATTTATCTATGAGTCCACCTTAGGCATGCAATATAATATTGAGTATAAACAGTCCCACTGCTCGGCACGGCCATTTTACCGATATAGAAAGGTGATAGTCCACTACACTATTCTAGTGGAGTTTGGCAATTGAAAACATTATTGACTGCAAAGATGGCGAAGTATTTTAAGTGATACTGCGTAGTATCAATGTACTGCCCCGAGTGTTGTGGATTCGATGTGTACACGGGACGAAAATGTATGTGGTCCACAAATAATTCATGTTGTTCTTTGTGTCCATAATTTAAATGTTTATAAAATACTTGTGACACAGGAAGTCTTCCTAGGTCGGGCGATATCTTTAAAATAACGAAAATTAAGTTAAAATTATCTTTAATAAGCTGTTATTCTATACAAATCCGAAAAGTCAGAGGTACGTGCTTTCAGATTGGAAAAAAGTCAACTACATCAACATAAGATATAATTATTTTTGGCTCTTCAGAACAGGCAATCATTTACTTTCCTCTTCTACATAATACAGTCCAATAAGTTAGTAGAAACACATTGATACAGATAGCAAATCCTTTGAAGTTCCGACTCAATTTCAATAAACGAAAATGTGATTGAATTTTTCCATTAAAGAAGCTTATTTGTATATAGAACAGAATCTGGCAATAGTCCGGATCCTACTATTTTGGATGAATAAAATACAGACCGACTCTCTTTAAAAGCTTTTACATCATAGTAAACAAAATTTATTTTTACGAATATTATAAAAAGGTACATTAAATGTTTATATAAAAGGAATATTTGGAACTTATAATCCGGGTATAATACTTCTTTCATGAATTGAAATATTCCATTACTAACACTGCACATATTATATTATTTTATTATAGTGCACAAGTGTGTGCGCAAACACAAGTGCATTCTCTGTTCCCTAACTGTCAAGATCCGATGGGACGAAAAATCCGACACGACCAGAGAGAAATCAGGCGCAGGACCAACGGCTTTACGTGCTTTCCGAGGCCATTCACCGTTAGGATTGGCCGCCGTGACCAAAATTCGGTCAGGAGGACATTATTATTATATTATTTTACATGTTAGCTTGTAATGTTGCAGGCTAAAGCTTATCTTTAAATATTACTGGCATTATCTAATTAATTTTTGTTACCTTATTAAATTACGCCTGTGGTCGTCTAGTGGTCCAACAAATCCTATTGATTATATTATTAAATGATGTATTTTTCTTAACTACTTGACTGTACTGATCACCAGTTGAAGCACGGGACCCTATATAGTCCCTGTGCTTCACCCAGGTAGAGAACCTAGGTGAAGCACGAATCCGGACACAATTTTGATTGTAATTCATCAAAATATGAAAGGAAAATAATTTCTACTTAATATTAGCAATCTGCACTCCTTCTCTATATAAACTTTATCTATGCTTAATCAACCACTATTCACTGTGCACAATATATATACATATATACTTACTTATACTTATGTACCTACTTAAAATGGATACATAAGTGTTCCTGCCCATATTAATGTATAAATTAGAAAAGGAATTGTACATGTCTTTTGGGGGGAGACAAAGACGGAAAAACAAAAACTGAATTATTATTAAATATAATATAATTAAACTGTAATAAGTACCGAGTTTGAATTTCAAGCCCGACAAAATTATTCAGTCTGGCAATTTTCCGTTGCATGGACTCCTATTATGTATATTCTAGAGCCTTAGCTGGCATGATATGGATATAATACACATATACCTCTCCTTCAGCAATACAGTCATGCAACACTCAGCATTGGTAATGACGAGGTACATAAGCCATTTCGCCACCCGTGCGAGTTATACCTACAGTATTAAGAATCCATCAAAGCAAACGGAGTTGGTAAACATCCCGATCCGCAAAACTACGTGACTCCACAGTTCTTAACTCCACTTGAACTTCCATCATAGAATGAAAAGAAACGCGTAGACAAAAGTATAAGCCATCTATCGGCTACTAATCATCCCGATGAGTCAAAGTGAAGTTTTCCCTCTCACATACTCAAACTTTCGCTTCTATCCGTTTCGCAAAACGTGAGGAGATTGTAAATCGTATTAGTTAATAAGGAGGCTTTTTATTGTAAGTTAGTTTGTTACCTACGGCTTCGTTCGTGATTTATGCGATTGCTATATAGAGGACTAACACGGAAAACTAATGTATTCTAAGAAAATGTAACAATAATGTAATGACTTCACGGATGGTGTAGTGGTTTAAGTCCTCGCCTTACCACTGCCGCCGTGCCCAGTGTTGTGGGTTCGATCCCCACACAAAAATTTGTGTTATCCGCAAATAGTTGTTCCGAGTAGGTAAGGCACCTACCTCGCAGAACCGATGCCGTTGCAGCAGAAAGGTTCTGGAGTGGCGGCCACGCACTGTAAGACGCAGCAGGCGTGGCCCAAGGTGGGCCAATGAAATGGTAAGGGTCGCGGGAAGCGGTTGGATGCGGGTGGCCCAAGACTAGTCTGTCTGGAAAATCTTGAAGTAGGTCTATATCCAGCAGTGGATGTCTTTCGGCTGAGATGACGATGATGACAGTCCTCCGCGATACAAGAATTATTCCTAGTGCAGGACTTGTGTTTTAAGCGTAATGTTAATACGATTTGTCGAAACCTTTGAGTGGAAGAGCTTATTGTTGCTATTTGGTGATGTTGCAGATGAGTCGGCTAGGAGGTCAACCCAACTTCCAGGAACCTGTTCCTTTAAGGTCCGGTAGGAGCAGCGATAGCTCAGTGGGGAGACCAACAGACTGCAATGCAGAGGGTCTCGGGTTTGAACCCACGTCGCGCACCTCTGACTGTCGGAAGTTTTTTGAAATTATGTGCGTATTGATTGTCAATTATCACCTGCTCCGTGATCGGAGAGCACGTTAAGCCGTCGGTCCCGGCTGCCATGAATATCTATAGCAGTCATTATTGGGGAAGTTGACACAAGAGATCCCACTGGGTCAAAGTGTCGCCGGTCTGTACTGACTGGCCCCGACACAAGATAAGATAAGATAAGGTCCGGTAGAGTTATGAAGACTCTCATACTTACAAAGGTGTATCCTAATCCTAACTAAGATAATAAATGCGAATGTGAATTTGTTTGTTAAAATTTCATGCCTTAACCACTAGACCGATCATCATGAAATTTCGCATACCCCAGTATAAATTTGAGAATTAACTATTTTATGAAAGGTACGCTATGTCCTTTTTGTATCCCTGATAACGTGTATGAGAAATTTCGTTAAGATCGGGCGAGTAGTTAAGGCGTGAAAGGGTATGTATTCATTAGCAGGCTGGAGGATTTATATTCAGAAAACTCCATATTATATTCGCGGCCTTCAAATTGTATGGATAAATGAAATGAATCTATATAGAAAGGTATCCGTTGTCACCCCAGGTATTTCAATTCACACGTTACGTATTTGTCCTGATTCAAGTAAACACAAAATCTACTGGAGCGTGTTTGTTTTATGTCACTAATTGTTTTGTTACCCTCGTTCTAATTGCATTATCATCAATTTCACCTAACTCTTCAGCGTTCACATTTGAATTTAGACCTTAATGTATCTCTCAAAGGTCGAGTTTTACGTGTGCAAGTTTGACTTTTAGGTCGGTAAGGGTTAAAACTGTCCAATTTGAAGGTCCTATTAATGTCGGTGTAACGGTGTTAACTGTTCTGTGTATTTTTAAAGGGACCTCCAAATACGATTTATCTTGTGGTCCATATATGTGATGTTCTCACTTATGTAGGATATTTCGTATTTTAAATTCAAATGGATTCGGTTATGAATACTAAACTGGTCGAACATTTTTCAATTTTTTTTATTAGTAGAAATAATGTTCGAATTATGGTTCAAATATTTATTGATATATTATAGAAATGAAATGGGCTCTTCGTTTGGACAGGGTTGATTCAGGCTATGAAATCAACAATTGACCTTGTATTAATAATCCTAACTAATAATATAAATGCGAATGTGAGTTTATTTGTTTGTTACGCTTTTACTCCTTAACTACTCGACCGATCATCATGCAATTTTGCACGTTGTCAGGGTAACAGAAAAGTATATAGAGTATTTTTTACATAAAAGAGCACTATTAATATCTATCAAATATATATTTTTTAAAAGCAGCTATTGAAATTAAACTACTATATACGGATACTACTATTGATTTTATTTTACTAATTTATAAGCTAATAAAATTATTTAAACTATTAAATCCATTTATATTTAGGTTTACACTTTCCCCGACTATGACCATGGCTGCTGAAAAGCAACCGAAACGACGGCGAATAGCGTTTTTCTATTGTTCTCGAAACAAAATCGGTTCAAGAAAATCCCTTGCAAAAAAGGTAAAGCGCAATTGCTTAAATTATAGCTTTATTTATCACGTAAACTCTATCATTATAATTATATTGTACTTCTTATTTGTTGAAATTTAACAAAATAGTATGTAACAGATTTTCGTTTCCTGTTCTTTCGTCATTGCCTTCTACCGTTTATTTAGAACTAAAAAGTTCGCTCGCAAAAATGTAGATTGGATTAGGTTAGTAAAGTTCTTTTTCCTGGATAAAACATACCTTATGTCCTTTTCTGTTCCCCTGACAGCATGTATACGAAATCTCATAATGATCGATTAAGTAGTTACGGCGTAAAATCGTTACAAACAAACTGATATTCGCATTTATATTATCAGATACAATTTTAAATGCCTCATCAATCTTAAAATTGTATTCATTCTTCAAAGAAAATCGCAGTGAAAACCTCCACTAAACAACGGGGTAACAATTAAATATTTCAGCAGCACTAGACATTTGAGAATTCAATAGAACCGCAGTCTGGGGTGCCTTTTAAATAAATAAGGCTATGGTTGGGACCCTCATCACCTGTGACGTAGCTGTGAAAATATTTTATATTAAGGTAAGCAGTACAGCGTTAGGTACTTATCCTTATTAGGCTTACTAATATTATAAATGCGAATGTGAGTTTGCTTGCTTGTTTGTTTGTTTCGCTTTCACGCCTTAACTACTCAACCGATCATCACGAAATTTTAATTTATTTCTGGCGTACATATTCCGCGATGTCCTCCGCCCTAGTAGTGTAGTGCAAGCGAGAGATGTACACCGGAGTGTTCTGTGCTGCACATGCAGGTTTGCACCAGGCTCCACAAGACCCAGTTCTTATTGGTTTTCTGTCGGCGCTTCCTCCCATGCGCCGTCACAAAGCCATCCTCAGCATTAATCTCCCGGTTCTTTTCATCTCCGTGTACCGTTTACCCCGTACCGCGTACTGCATGCCGTGTATTATGTATTATGTTTATTTTTTTTATTTTCAAGCTTGTAATGAAATTTGATCAAGATCTGACAAGTAGTTCTTGAGGTATCCTTAATAATGCGTATTTAGTTTTTTTTTTATTTGTTTTGTTTTATTGATGATGATCTCATTTTATTACTTGTCTATTTGTTGTCTACTTAAAGTCGGTTTTCTTTTTTGTTATATTATTTTTATTTTATTATTAAAAAAGCAACGATGTCCACACTGGATGTAATTCCCATCGGGAATCACCTTGCTTATGCTGCTGCGCCCAGTGTTATGAGTTCTATCCCCACGTGGGCCAACAATTTGTATATTTCACAATTAGTTGTTTGATTGTTTGTAAAGTCTCCCTCTACTCAGAATTTATTCCTAGTACGGGAGTTGTCTTTTATAAAGTACTATCAGTTAGCAGTTGCCCGCGGCTCAGTCGCATAAAAGTTGGTTAGGTAATGTTATGTTAGTAACAGTAAATTTTTTAAATAAAATGTAGTATTTGTTACATGGTGATAATAAAGCTTTACTATGGTGAAAGATTTTTCAAAATCGGTTGAGTAGTTTTTGAGTTAAACTCTTACAAACATACAAATAAACAAACAAAAATCAAATCTTTCCTCTTTATAATATAAGAATAGATTGTAAAGTATACTTTACTAATATAATAGGTTAGATTAGATTTTTTGTTTCTTTGACGATCGAAATAGTCAACGGAGTTGATTATGACATGAGTTTACAAATATACCCTATATTTGTCTCACAGCTTATCTTATTCATGTTTTATTCACCTCATAAAATGACTGTTAGAACTGTAACGGTAATTTCTATCCATCCTGTCATCCTGAGGGTTTGTATATACATATGTATACAGGTAACTCGGTTATAACTAAATCAATAAAACTCAAATATAATTTTTATACACATTATTATCAATAAATTTAATATAGAGCTTTCATTGCATAACAATAACATATAATTAAATGTTCTTTTAACCTAGTTCGGCATATTTTTTATTTGATCTTGACTAATTTTTTCATGCGACATCGAATTGTATTCTTCTCCGGCATCTTCTATGATAATGTCGGCCGCTCTTTCGCCAATCATCATTACAGTACTATACAAGACACCACCTACTTTATTTGGTATAACACTGGCGTCAACAACTCTTAATCCACTTACACCTCGAACTCTTAACCTCCCGTCCACTATAGTTCCCATAGCACATGTCCCACTGTAACTTTTTAAGCTTACCATCATACATAAAATGTAGCAACGGAAATATTCTCTGCTGTCCTTTTTGAAAGCATTACATCTTGGCTTCGTTAAATCTATTCTTGTTATTCCTAAATTCTTAAAGGCTGTTGAATTTTCTACAGTCACATAATCCATAATATAATCGACCATATTTTCTAGATCGCGATCTGATGAATAACCGCCAGGTAGAACCTTTGGTGAATCCATGGGATTTGTACTTCTGAGTAGTACTTCTCCCCGAGAGAAAGAATACAGGTTAGTCAATAGACTAATCATTACTTGGTTACTCTCTGCTTCATCATATAGTTTGTTGCAAATCCCTTCAGAAAATTTAAATACGGCAGCACAGAATTGTAGCAAAAGCTTCATGTGATCTATAGTATATCCAAGAACGTTGTATCGGGGAATACTGTCACGGCTTTTTGACTCATTTAAAGATGCATAGCCAACAAATATCCCAAATGGATACCTACCAGGGTCTTCGGCCACCATTTCAGCGTTTTTATTAGTTTTATAGGGGATAAATGTAGCTACATGGTCTTGAAGGTTTTTACCGACTGGTAGGTCACTTATAGTCTTAATATTTAATTTATTCAAATCTTTTTTGGGTCCAATGCCAGACAACATCAAAAGCTGAGGTGATTTTATTGCACCAGCTGAAATTATTATTTCTTTTCTAGCTTTGACGACAATAGTCCTCCCGTCATCTGTAGTAACTTGAACGCCTATAGCCTTTTTGTTTTCGTCGAAGATGATTTTTCTTGCTAAAGTGCCTTTAGCTGTTGCTATGTAACGACTCTCAGCGATATGACTTAAGTACCTAGTGCCAGCTCCTTGCCTAAATCCATCATTTAATGTAACGAGACCTCTGGAATAACCAACTCTGTTGCCGTCTATATCTACTATAATATCTTTGCCAATTTGCTGGAAACCGTTTAATAGTTCGCCAGTAATAGCTTCTTGATCTCTAGTCACACCTATGTAACCTTCAGTACCAAAAGACTTATTTAAGTCAGAATGCCTAATATCACTGTCAGTGACGTTTTCAACTTTGATAAAGTATTTTAGTATATTATCCCACTTCCAATTGGAATCATTAGTAATTCGAGCCCATTCATTAAAATTTACTCGGTTTCCTCTGGAATAAACCATGTAATTTAGTTCTGCTGAACCTCCAAGCATCTTGCCGATACCAAGATCCAAGGCCTTATCCACGTGGCACTGGTAATTGTAGCCGTCAGGACTCGCGGTGTAGTTCCAATCTACATGGGAGTTCTGCGTATATGTGACTAAACCTGGAATCTATAAAACATTAAATAAATGAAAATGAAAAATATAAAACCGGCAGTAGTCAATAATTCTATTTTACGATAGTATCTTATATACATTTAAAATAATTAGGTTATTTAAGTACTTTAAATGTGTCATGTACCTAACCTAAATTATATATGCTGATAACAACAGACAAGTAAGCAAATAGAATACGATTGTAATAAGCGAATTTTCATGTAAGCTAAACTAAAAATACGATAGGCCCAATCATATCCATAGTTAAAAGACTCTTTACGTACAATCATCCAGGCTTACTGCTAAATGAATAAAGCATATTTAAATAGATTTTATCCACATAATATATTCAAACACGCCGCACGCCTGGTTGCCGGAGGATTGGCAGGGTCTAGGGATTTTCACTGGCTATAACTTGCAAATCTCTTTAATTTCTTTTACTTTAATAACATTCTACAAGCACTCTGATCGGTTTAGAATACTTACTCTGGCCATTCTTCAAGTTATCTCCAGTGTGCTTAGATATTGTACAACTATATTTTCTGTTGCATTATACAGCGTGTAACAGAAATGTGTGGTCATATTTCAGAGCCGGAATTTATATCTGATTAATAACCTATGTTTGTTTGATCTGAGGATAGAGTCCTCAGATCAAACAAATCATTGTAAATATTTTATGACAATTTCAAACATTTTATTTATTTATTATTTAAGCTTTGAAACAAACGCATTACACAACTCTATTAAAATTGCGCCTGCTCATTTTCGGGCTCACAGAGATCCCCGCTGTTAGTTTGTATGAGTATCAACTACAATCGATAAAAATGTACTAGGCCACTCAGAAAGTACAGCGAAAAAAAGTTTTTATGTATTAGAGACTAGCTAGTTATAATTTATTTTGAAAGAATGTTTATTTATAAGTAAAAACAGGTACATTCCAATTTCAAAATATCCCGTTACATTTTTGCGAACTATATTAAATTATCGTGTCTCATTGAAAAATGGATCTGCGCCAGGAACTTTTTCGCGCAATGATCTTACGATTTCAAACGTCGCCTGAAACCAGGCGAATCATACGATAGACTTCAAATGGCATTCATGGATGAAGGCCCTACTAAGTTAACCGTGTATCTTTGAAATAACGAATTCAAGCGTGGTCGACTAACTTTGGAGGATGATGAAAGAAGTGGTCTCCCTTGACGGCTGTTACGGAAGAAAACATGCTAGCTGTGAAAAATTTTATCCAAGGCCATAGGCGAGTTACGTATCAGGAGAATCAGCACATACTGCTTATGGGATCGGAAAGCCTTCAAGAGATTCTACATCAGCATCTTCGCTTGAAGAGGATAGTTTCACCCTGGGAACCGCACAACAAGCATCGGTAATGCTCAGAAGCAGACCCGGGTGGAATGGTGCCGTGATTTAATAAATAAATTGAAAGCAGGCTCGTATCGGCGTGTTTATGGCATCATTACAGGTGATGAGTCCTGAATTTAACAATACGATCCAGAAATAAAGCGTCGTTCGATGGTTTGGGTGTTTTTAAACGAATCAACGCCTACCAAAGTAAAGCTAGATCACTTCAAAACGGGGGAAGATTTTGATCGCGAGCTTTTTCAATTTAACTGGCTATTTGGTGTCAATTCCTTTACGGCACCAAAGAATCATCAACGCCGAACGGTATAATGTCAAATGCATGCCAGAACCAACACAGACCAAACACACTCCGCGGGCTACTGCTCCACCATGACCACGCGCCCGCGTACACCACGCTCAAAACGAGGGATTTCCTGGACAGCACGCCGTCAAACTGCTGGGTTTCCTTACAGCCCTAACCTAGCACAGCATGCCTTCTTTTTATTCCCGAAAATAAAAATTCAACTAAAAGGCATACAATTTTCGTCGGCGGAAGATGCGCTGTCAGCGTTCGAGCAGGCTGTAAACGAGGTGTTTGCGGCGGATTGGAAAAAGTGTTTCGAAAACTGGTTCTGACAAGACGAGATGAAACTTTGTATAGAGGCTGATGGAGAGTACGCTAAAAGTATTTTTTTAACCCGTCACGAGACATGCGCCCAGACGCTGGCCGCAGAAAATTTTGGCGTCAAATGTCTCCCAATGATTGGTACGATCAAATGACGACACTTGAGTTGATTTTTGTTTTTTTAAGGCAATCGCGTGACGGGTTACAGATTTACCTATAGAATACTTTTTTTTATTTTCGCCACTCTTTCTGAATGACCCACGTGTAATATTGATTAGTCAATAAATGCTATATTTTTATAAAAATAATATATACGGATTAATTTGTCTCGTTTTTCTATTGTACAGGGCTACATTATATGTCACTTAAATATGACTACACCTTTCTGTTACACACTGTAAACTTTCTTGATCAGTAATCTCATTTCATGATCATTAATATGGTCGTATACAGACATAGACATTATAATTTATTTTATTTGATACAAATTCAACTGTTTATCAAAATACCGATAAGTTAGTTACTTACAGAAGATTCATAAGGAGCATCGTGTCCAGCTTCTATGGCGAGCACGTTGTATTTCTGCTGCACCAGCCGCGTGGCTATGACGCTTCCAGCTGTACCAACTCCAATAATTACGTAGTCGAAGCTATCACCATCTAAGACACACACATTTAAGAAACAGAACTTTAACACCTTCGTGTCCACATGTCCTGAAAGTTGTCTAAGAGGAAGGTCAAGATTGCGTTTTTAGTGACATGACATTTATGTGAGGGTGGCTAAGATATCTTTGCGATATCGAGTTGAAAATTCTTTCTGAATGTTACCGCTGTGAGTCGTGAGTTGGATTTCCAGGTCGAGGTAATTGGGTTTTTAGAGCTACTTGCCCCGTTGACGGCAATAGACTCCCCCACTATTACTTGGGCTCTTGAACCATAGCTGGCGAATTGTGGGTGTAACTTTACTCCTTCTCACCTATGCTTACCTATTCGTGGATATTGGCTAGAGGAAATGTATGTTAGAATACAAATTAATCAGCTGGACATAAGCCTCTCTCAAGGTTTTCCACACAGACTGGTCTTGGCAGACCAACGATCTCCCATTATAACATCGCTGCTTCCAACGGTGTCATACAAGAAACAAAAATAATTTTATTTAGTTAAGAAAAGCCTCACCTCGTAACTTCGCTGGCGGTGGAAATAAGTAGCCTGTCAGCTCTAGAGCAATTATAATGTACAAGGCTACTTGCATCTTGTGATATGCGAACAATACCGCAGCTACACTCATGATTCAGGATCCTGGAAGAGAAACGATAACTAGTTATAAGAAATTATGAGGCAATACGTTTCTAAATCTATACTAACATTCAAAAAACAGACACTAAGAACACCCAGACTCGTAACAACTATGTGTGGATCACACACATTTTCTATCCTTATGAAGAGATCAGAACATAAGCAAGCAGTTAAACTACCCAGACTCGTAACAACTACAATGTATGGATCACACACATTTTCTATCCCGTGAAGGAATCAGAACACAAGCAAGCAGGGTTGCTTGTGTTCTGATCCCTTAAAACATGCTAACCAATATTATAAATACGAATGAGAGTTTTTTTGTTACGCTTTTACGACTTTAACTACTTGCCCGATCATCATGAAATTTAGCATACACATTGTCAGGGGTAAAGAAAACGACATAGGGTATATCTTTCATCCAAGGAAAAAGGATAATTCCTGAGTGAGCGATGCTGCGGGCAAATCCTAGTCCAAATCTATACTAATATTATAAAGAGCATGATTTTTGTTTTTTTATTTGTAAGGATTAAACTCAAAAACTACTGAACTGATTTAAAAAATTCTTTCACCAATAGGAAGCTATATTATTACCGAGTATCATAGATGATATTTATTTATTTTAAATACTGTTACAATTAACCTAATCTGACCTGCCTTTACACGATCAGAAGCTAGTATTATAAAAATTGCTACTTACAAATAGATTTTCCAGTTTCACCAAATCCTAAACCACACCACTTTCTAGCTGAATGTCTTATTAAGTATTCTTTGAGTCAATATCTTTTAACATTTTAATTGCAAATATTATCGGATTGACGTCACGAAACTTCTAATAGATTGTTTAAGGAAGTTAGATAAAGAAGTAATACATTTTAAATGGTTATATACGCATAAAAAACAGGATGTACTAAAATAATGTTGTGCTATAACCTTATTAACTTTTGCCAGCACGGCGCAATGGTTACTAGGCACTGCCAATCCACTATGATCCAATCCTTATTCGGAACAATACTTTGTGTCAGAGGATCCCAGACATTTTTTCTCATAGACCACTTTCAAAATATAGCTGATTCTGGTAGACCCCCTGCAGCTAGAAATTTAATCCGCCATGTTAAATCGGTATATTCGGACCAAAAAATGAAGTTGGGTTAAAATTAATAAATTTGATTAACTATCTACGGGCTTGACCTTTTATTTTTATTTTTTGCAATTCTCGGTTCTTCAGCGAGTGGTATTCCTCAAAATATCCGTCATTATCTGCCTACATTGATAGGTGAAGTCAAGGCAACATTTTAGTTCTTCAGTATCAAAAGCAAATAAATTTTCGTGGACCCCGCTTACGAATTGTGAACCCCATTTTTTTGTCACGCCCACGTAGACTACCGTTGAATCTCCCGTGGACCCCTGGGGGTCTACCTGGACCACTTTGGGAACTAAGGCTTTGTGTGATCCACGCAAAGTTATTTCATTAGCGACAATGACACTTCTAGGAATTTAGAATTTAAGCATCGATTTAGCACGGATGAAGTCTGGTTTATTATATTTTTTATTAATTTTCTAAAAATAACTTATCAATAGCAGCCTGAAGTACAAACGTTAGTGTTTCTACACACTTCTTCTTCTTTCTACTCCCGCGCCTCGGAAAGCATGATCTCTCTCCTCTTAATCTATACTAATATTATAAAGCTCAAGAGATTGTTTGTTTTTATATTTGTTTATTTGGTTAAACACTCTCAAGAACTACTGGTCCGAATTGAAAAATTTCTTCAGTGTTGGATAGCCCATTTCTCGAGAAAGGCTATAGGCTATATAACATTACGCTACGACCAATAGTAGCAGATCATTAATGGAAAATGTTGCAAAATTAGGACAGATTCTCTTATGTGAAGCAGATGAAGTTGCGCAGGTAAGCTAGTGATAATATATATATTATATTCTAATAAAATTTTAAGGCTATATGGGTGATTAGGGATTAGGACACTACACGCAAGCAAAGAAATGATAATGTCACCTGCTGCAGTAATCCCCCATCCAAGGATTCACTACGACATAGTTGCTTAACCTCGATCCTATAATCCGTGGCAATTTACCTCTAACCTCTCACAAAGCTATCTCAAAAGCGTTCTTAGAATGAGGCCCCTATTCCGTGGCGTTGACGTATTATTCATTGGATACTTTAATCTTTACTTTGAGCAAACGATGCATGCGTCATGAGAGGTTGAGCCGGGATAAATAAGATGGGATCAGACGAGTTTATCCAGATAAAGGTGGGGTGGAAGTTATAGCGACCTAACTAATATTATAAATGCGAATGGTTGTTTGTTTGTTTATTATTTTGTTTGTTACGCCTTCACGCCTTAACTACTCGACCGACCGTCATGAATTTTCGTGAGATGGATGACATGGCGATCTACATTCAAACTGGTATTATGAATGCGAATGTGAGTTTGTTAGTTATTTTGTTTGGTCGTTACGCTTTCACGCCTTAACTGCTCGACCGATCATCATGAATTTTCGCATATAATTGTCAGGAATAAAGAAAAGAATATAAGATACCACCCAGAAAAAGAACTGTTCCCGAGGGATAGAAAATTTACATACTTAACCAACATTTGCGCGAGCGGAGCCGCGGGCAAAATCTATCTACTATCTGTATAAATCTATTTAAATGTCCAGGTGATTCGAATGTATTGGTCGTTAAGCAAATGCACATTAATTCTTAATTATGTATTTAGTATTTAACTTTGAAATTGCCATTTATATCCTATATTTAATTTCGTGGCTTCTATACAAAAAGTCAGAATAGCGCAGGACAGATGCTAATGGAGACAAATCATATATGATCACGATCCTCATTAGTGAGGAAACGACAAAGAAGAAGAAGAAGCCCAAAATGTGTTGTTAGTAGGCCAGCGAGATTACCAGCGTTGTAGTCTATACTGCAACAATAATAATAATATTCTACCACATACACACAAAACCATCTAGCCCAAAGTAAGCAGAGCTTGTACTATGGATACTAGACAATGGATAAAACATTGAAATTAAACACTTTATACGAATTTTGTCGCGTTGTTTATTTTACTTTAAACACTGTTATTCCATAATTTTGAAAACTCTAACACTACTATTATTGAACTTTACTACTATTTAAGCTATGTATATATTTTCTAATTAAAACTATTTATATTTAAGTTTACACTTTGCCCCGACGCACTGTGGGCTGAAAATCGACCTCCATAGACATAGAAATGAAAGTTGCTAGATGTTCGTTTTGTTGACAGATATGGCTTCTATTAGCTATTATACACATAACAATGTCGTCTGAGCTAACTCCGCACAGAAATGAATTTAATATAAGGTTTTTTCGAAAAAAATGTATGGAGCTAGCATGAAAAATCTGAATATCTCTGAACTTGCAAGGAAAACCGTAATATCCTCAGAGATGGTTATAGGACTAATTATTTGTGATTTTTTGACATACTTCATATAACGGTACCTGCTGCAGAACTTTTTTTAAAAATCATCTAATTTTTAATTAATTTTTTAACATTAAACGATTTGTTTTATTGTAAAAGTAAAGAAACAACACGTTATATGCATATAATACTAAATCTTCGCCAGTTATTTGTTAAAATATCAAGAAAATTATTTTTGCCTTACATAGTATATATGTTTTAAAACAGGTAATTGGATACCATTACTAAACTTTGCATACAGGTAAACCACTGAATATTAAATTAGCCTTCTAATGAGTTCTGAATAAGAGATTAAGTGATTTGCAATATCGCACAATGGTAACTACAGAGTACACTAATTAAATTCTTACAGGTAAGTACATAAGTAAACTAATTAGTTAATTAGACATGTTACGAGTTCTAAGAAATATTTTCGACAACTGTCTAATTATTTTATTATTATGTCTAAATGAAGGTATTTTTTTAAATCATTAAATTCTACTAATGTCAAAGTAAAGATCAATCGATAAGTTAGTTATTTTATTAACGCTAATAATAGGCATTAAATAAAAAGAAAAATAAATTAAAAAGGTATTTTTTAATAGTTGATAAAATTTATATAAAACAAAACATAGGTACAAAAGTATGCAAAAATATAAATAGGTACAAGAATAGTAATATAAAATATTTAAAAATAAATCAATTGCAAAACATAGTTACGTACCAAAGCTAAATAACGAAAGATCATGAAAAAATTAC
The DNA here is from genome assembly GCA_963675205.1 of Catocala nupta. NCBI lineage: Eukaryota > Metazoa > Arthropoda > Insecta > Lepidoptera > Erebidae > Catocala > Catocala nupta. The sequence goes on along the minus strand of OY776084.1, from coordinate 6,032,466 downwards.
ATTGAATAGAATTATAATTAAAAGCACAAAAAGTTTCTAGTTTTCCTTATCACTCTCGTCGATTTCTGAATCAGAATCTAGATTGCCTAGAAACTCAAAGTCAGTTTCTTGAAACTGAATTAAATTGAGGGTTTCAGGAAATAAATCCTCCTTTTTCTTGGCATCTAACTTGGGCCTTTGTACATTTATAAAAGGATCCGAAGAAACAACTAACATATTAAGGATATCATGATTCGAATCTTGCCTGCTCTTTTTCTGCGAATGATGTTCCCGAAACCTCCTAAAATCTTTATTGCGAGACTCGGATGCTTCTTCCGAGAGACTTCCTATGGGTACAACATCATTCTTCTCGGTTATGTCTGCCCCGTGTATAAGTAATTTGTGGACGGTTGATGACATATAGTACCAGTCATATAATTTCACGTACCTCTCTGCTGTTTTGAAGGCATAATCTTTAAATTTAATTATATCTACTTTTTCCCCGGAAGTTATTGCCTGTAAAATCACAGCAAATCTTCTTATTAGTTCTTCGTCCAACCCAGTAATGGCTGCAGTTTTATGGGGAAATTTGAAAAACTTTCTTGCAGTGTTGCCGTCATTAGTAGTTCCGGAACCTTGTTTAACAATGTCAATCAATAGATTTAATTCGTCTTTAAATTTGTCTTGAATAATCTTTTTTCTCTTACTTAGCATTTCTTTGTGCTCGTTACCTCTCGCAGCCCACTCTTTAAAATCTAGTCTATACGAAATATGTAGTAAACATTCCATACAATTTATACGGGCGTGTAGAGATGACAATCCAAACTCGTATATATCAGAAGATACGGTCTTTGCTGTTACTACACTCAAACGGTTCATTTCTGTCGGTTTTGCCAGACACAAATAGCATGATGAACTTGATCTGGCTTGAGACAAATACGTGCAGACTTTACCATCGATCATTGTCATCATTAGGTGATGATCAGTGATCAGAGTAGGTAGATTGAAATGGGGTCATTGATCCGAAACGTATATATTAATATGGACATTCCTCCGGAATTGGTGGATTATTAAAAAAAAACCGGAACTTATGTAGGAATTTTATTCTGCCAGAGCGGAAGGAGTCATTTGATGATTTGCCATCCTCAAAAAAAGGTAGGAGTTGTAATAAAATGAGCAATATTATTCTTTATTATTCTTCATATTTTTTTTAACGGCACACAGTCACGATTTGACAAAACCCAACGACCAATCAGAACAAAGGATCATGGGTGGTACAATAACCGGTTATCAGAACAATGCGTACGCCCGCCGACGACATGCCAGGTAGCTCACTCGTTTACTTCGGTTCGTAGAGTGCGCATCTTTGTTTGTTACTGTGTTGTGAAAACGTTACTTGACCCTGGCTTGTGTACATACTGACTTCTGGAATCTGCTCTAAACCACGATTTGGCTCGAATATACGGACTCAGATTTTTCACTATTGAATTGGATCTACATATTTAAACCAAGCTTTGGTAAGTAATATTTTACTAGTTACAAGGAGTATAAAGCATGTTTGGATGTACTATAAGAATATTTTTAGTATTGTGTTTGTTCGCTTAACCTGCTGAACATACCATGAGTCTTAATATTGTTAAATCTTTAATAGAGTATGAACCAGTGAGCTTAGTGCGAAACAAAATTATGATATTCTAGTAATGTAGTCGCAATTCAGCTAACTCCACTATTAACCGACATTTTACTGGAATCCGTATATAATTTGAATGCCCTGTGTCCTCTTGCAATGTATTGGTAAAATAAATTACTATAGGCCTTATCTACTTCTCTACAAAATATTCTACGTAACAAGCCCTTTCATTTGATATATATATATATATTGATGGAATTGTAAAAAAAAAAAAATTGTCCGCCATCTTGTAGCGGCAGCCATTTTGGATTGACAGGAAGAGGGTGAAATTTCAATGACTAAATTTGATCCACGAAAAATAAAACAAACGGAGTAAGCTAAATAAACTAAATAAAATGTAATTTTTTCATTTCTTTGTTTTAGGTGATATATACGAGGTTCCATCTCTAAAACAAAGTTCAGATATGGCAAACGTCAAGGCTGAAACTGTAGAAAAATGGATATCCGGTCATCCCGAACTACTTTACGATCACGCTAGTGGTACAATATACTGTTCAAAATGTGAAAGCCATTTGAAAACCATAAATAAAGGAAACGTTAAAAGACATATCGAAGGAGCAGTACACCAGGGAAAGTTTAAGCGGCCCGAAGAGGAATTTTATTTCGATCTTATAAAATTTCTCATTTTGTGCAATATTCCGTGGTTTCAGATGAAAAATACTACTTTTCAAGATTTCTTTAAAAGATATATGTGTAGTACCTGTTGTTGTACGTGTACTAATCGTACTCTGCCAGATGAATCACAGTTACGGAAAGTTTACTTGGACAAGTTTTTTAAGAATAAAATCAATTCGATTCGGCAAAATTATAAAAATGAGAAACTATGGATATCATTAGATGAAACGACAGACTTTTTAGGTCGCTATATAGTCCATTTTTTAATAAAACCATTACATCCTAGCAATTTGACTAGACCTTATTTGGTAGCATGTAAAATGCTAACTGTAGTTAATGGACAAACAATCACGCAATTTGTGTTAGAATGTTTGGAAAACTTTTGGGAAGATTCTTTTGAATCGAAGGTAGGTAACATTCTTGTCCTCTGCACTGATAGCGTTGCATATATGCTGTCTGCAGGACGAAATTTAAAACAATACTTACCTGAAATGAAGCACGTAACATGTTTGGCGCACTCTCTTCATCGCGTATCTGAGCAAATTAGGTTAGAATATCACGATGTTAACATTTTAATAGCAAATGTTAAAAAGGTATTTTTGAAAGCCCCAAGTAGAGTCAAAATTTTAAAAGAAAAATATCCAGATTTGCCGCTACCTCCCCAACCAGTTGTTACAAGATGGGGCACTTGGTTAGAGGCAGCATTTTATTACGCTCAAAACTTTGAAAAAATAAAAGAAGTATTATCTTGTTTAAGCAGCTCTGATGCGGTATCTATTCGAGAGGCAAAAAATATTATAGAAAAAGAAAATTTAAAAGAAGATTTAAATTACATTAAAGACAATTATTTTATAATTCATTTGTCTTTAAAAGAATTGCAAAAGCATAATTTATCGTTGACAGATTCACTTTTAGCATTTGACAACGTCAGAGATGCTATAAATCAGTGCAATTCAGAAAATATAAAAAATAAAATAGAACGTGTTATGGAACGAAACCCAGATTTAGACACACTTAGAGAATATAGTGAGGCCATTGAAAAAAATGAAGCACATAATTTAATACCTTTTTTAAAATTTGCTCCTTTGACATCGTCAGATGTAGAACGGTCTTTTTCCATTTATAAATGGACTTTAGATGTTAAAAGAAATAGGTTGAAAATAGAAAATATAGAGAAACTCATAGTTATATATTTTAATTGTAAAGATCAGGATTACCAGGATGCTGACATTGTAATCGATGAAGATTAAAAATGTGAATAAATGTAAAATGTACATATTTAACAATAAACAATCTTGATTTTTATCTTTTTTCTTTATTCTACCCCTTTTTTTTGGTCCTAAAATCTGACTAAAATCAACCTGTTCCTTCGTATGCCCTTTACGTTTCAGAGTCGTGGTGCATCCTTAGAACAGTCTCACGACCCCAGCAGGCATTGGCCCTCTATGGGGCCCCGTCATTTATTCTACCCTTAATGCAAATTACCATGACCCCTATGAAAATATTTAAATTTAAGTGCAACAATTTATGTCTATCTATAAAAGTTCTAGACATAAAAGGCTAAAAATAAAAATTAAAGCTTCGATCGGAATTCGATTGTTTTTATTATTCAACAGATAAATAATGAATTAATTTAGTTTTGATACCTTCCTTTAAATTTTGAATTGAGTAGGAATAATATCACTACCAACATTAACAATATTTAATTGAATCCGGAAATACCGGAATTACTTTCCGGGAAAATGGCTTATCCATGTTATTCTTTCTGTGTGCATTTATGATACAAGTACCAAAAATCAATCTACCTACTCCGATCACTGGTGATGATTCACCCTGTTTCTATTATTGCACTCTGTAGGAATGAGAGCCTTAATTTCTTCATCCATTCGTCGTTTGTGTTCGATGACTACTGCTTCGCTTTCCTTCACAAAAGTAAATTGAACTGGACGACAATACATTGCTGAGCATGGTTTTGGGTTCATCCACAAAGTATTGTCTCCATCAGTCAGTTTTAGTGGCACCAAGGAAGTCATGAAAATACTTGAATCGTCTTGATCGCTATCCATTTTCTGCTTGTATCGGCTTTGGTTTGACGCACCATCGAAACCCCATTTAGATATCAATTTTAAATCCTTATTTTGCACATCATCGTTAGGAAAACTTTGGAGGATTCTTTTGACCGTAATGTCGAGTAAAGCTTGAAGGGTTATTCTTGCCGATGAATCGGTCACTAACACTGATTGCTTCGGAGGATAGCATGCCAGCTTGGTTTGTTGCACTTTATAGTAGGATGGATAAATATCCTTTCTACCTTCCCGAATAGCTGACTCTCGTAAAGTGATGTATTGCCACTTTGATAATTTTAATGAAAGGAGTAATCCAAGTGCTTTTTCTGGTGTAAATAAGATAGTTTTCACCGGTTGCTTAAGCGTTTCCTTAATTTTAGAGGCTGCTTCAGGATGTTTCAGCATATATTCGATTACAGATGCGATATCCTCACAACCTTCTTCCTTAAAACGCGCTGCTGCTGTATATGCCAATTCACTGGGATTGTCAGTTTTATGCTCATCAGATCTTCTCTTCTTCTGTTTGCTTTCCAGATCTTCGAATGGTTTTCGTGACCTCTTTGTCATTGTACCAACAGAGTATGATGTTGAGGGTTCTGGAGAGATTGATCTTGATCCCTCAGCAACAGTTGGTTCTTGAGCGACTAAATTTATACAACTTGGCCAATCGATAGTTGCTTGCAGCCAAATTTCGTATTGTTTTCTAAAAGTATCAAGAATTCGGTGAGATTTTTGCCACCTTTGTGATGCAGCTCGTACAAATCTCCGACAAAATTATTTTAGAGTCACTTGATCTTTAACGGAAAGACAAACGTCTAGGCGGGATATAACTTCACTAAACAATACCTCATGATCAAATGAAGTACTCTTACATTTTAGAAGAACGAATAGGTCTAAATTGGTATTTAAACTTTCCATTATAAAATTTCACAGTGATATGTTAGGGGTAACAAAGCTTAGAATAAACTAAATTATGATGCAAAACGTTAACCATTTTATATTTCAGTCCAACATTAGTTAACGACCTCATTAGACAGTTGTCGAAAATATTTCTTAGAACTCGTAACATATCTAATTAACTATTTAAGTTACTTATGTACTTACCTGTAAGATTTTAATTAGTGTAATCCGTAGTTACCATTGTGCGACATTGCAAATCACTTAATCTCTTATTCAGAACTCATTAGAAGGCTAATTTATTATTCAGTAGTTTACCTGTATGCAAAGTTCAGTAATGGTATCCAATTAACTGTTTTAAAACATATATACTATGTTAGGCAAAAATAATTTTCTTGATATTTTAACAAATAACTGGCGAAGATTTAGTATTATATGCATATAACGTGTTGTTTCTTTACTTATACACCAAAACAAATCGTTTAATGTTAAAAAAAATTAATTAAAAATAAGATGATTTTTAAAAAAAATTCTGCAGCAGGTACCGTTATATGAAGTATGTCAAAAAATCACAAATAATTAGTCCTATAACCATCTCTGAGGATATTACGGTTTTCCTTGCAAGTTCAGAGATATTCAGATTTTTCATGCTAGCTCCATACATTTTTTTCGAAAAAACCTTATAATAAATTCATTTTTGTGCGGAGTTAGCTCAGATGACATTGTTATGTGTATAATAGCTAATAGAAGCCATATCCGTCAACAAAACGAACATCTGGCAACTTTCATTTCTATGTCTATGGAGGTCGATTTTCAGCCCACAGTGCGACGTTTCGGTTGCTTTACAGCAGCCATGTTCACGGGGAGACTGCTGTAAAGCAACCGAAACGCCGGGGCAAAGTGTAAACTTAAATATAAATAGTTTTATTTACAAAATATAGCTTAAATAGTAGTAAAGTTCAATAATAGTAGTGTTAGAGTTTTCAAAATTATGTAATAACAGTGTTTAAAGTAAAATAAACAACGCGACAAAATCCGTATAAAGTGTTTAATTTCAATGTATAACATTCGCGTAAACATAAGACAATATAATAGATAAAACCTTTTTTTTTTGTAAATCCAACATATTATACATAGAAACACCCAGCCCAAGACAAACATCCATGTTCATACACACAAATGTTCGACTTGTGCGGGAATCGAATTCGCGACCTCAGACGTGGCAGCCGGTTACATGAATTATTAATTTGATCTCCATTTACCGCCTTCTGTTTAATTGTATTTATTATTGTTTTTTGAAATTATGTATGTAGATGTATGTATGATGTATGGAGATTCAAAATGATATAACAAAAAGATGGTAAATGTTTTTGTTAATTTAAGACAAACTATAGTGTCCACTGAGAATACTAATCGATGTCATGATCGTGATGTTAAATAGTACTTCGAATAATACTCCCGCACTAGGAATGATTCCTATATCGCAGGGGACTTTACAACAATGGACACAAAAGACACCAAGACTCGGAACAACTATTTGAGGATCATGCAAATTTTTCCACGTGTGGGGATCGAACCCACAACACTGCGGCGATAGAGGCAAGGCGTCCACCAAAATCACTATGCCATCCTTGCCGGCGCTTGAGGCACTCATAGCCAGTTGCACTCGCTGATCGGTAAACGATTAGCGAGGTTAAGCAACCTTGGGTGCGGTCAGTCTATAGATGGGTGACCGCTTAGTGATATTTCATCTGAGAGTCTCCGTGCTTCGGAGGGCACGTCAAATGTCGGTCCCGGTTGTTGCCAAATTGACAGCAGTCGTTAAGTCATGTCAGAGGCCACTAACCACACGAAAAGGAAAAAAGATGATTCTTGCTGTCAAATTAAGCGATGTCGCTACGACACCACTTAATTCGATATTCGGATGATTTTCAAACTTTCCATTCCATGTACTTTAAAAAAACAATAATCACAGATTATCGTTATTGAATAATTTTCAATTTGAATTCTGTGGTGTGTGATCGAATCCCACGAGACAAAATTTGTGTGATCCACATATGATTCTTCTGAGTCTGGATGTTCAATATGTCCGTTGGCTGAATGTTTGTAAACCCCCCCACGCTACAGGAATTACACTAAGTGAATCTTCTGTTTTAAAAAATAAAAAAATATTTTAGTTATAAAACTGTTTCCCGCTGTTAATGCGACCATTACTTTTTGAATAGAAATATAATGTACCGCTAATAATAATATGGTAGCATCAGAAATGTTGTAACCTTTAGTGAACCGCCTCAGTAACTAAAACATTCTTCCCGGACGCAGTAGACGCTCATAAAATAATACGGAGCATAAACCTTGATCCAGCGCTGGTGCAAATGTTCACAGGGCATGGTGGATTCTCCGAGTACTTACACCGTTTTAAGTGCAAGGAGAGTCCATCGTGCATCTGTGATGCAAATAAAGAAGAAACTGTTGAGCACATTCTTACTGAGTGCCCAGTATTTGATAGAATCAGGATTGATACAGAGATACAAACAGAAATGAAAATGACAATGGAAAATATACGAATAATGTTAAAAGATAAAAAGCTTAAAATTATACTATTTAAATACTGTAAAACAATTATAAATAAATAATATTAAGGAACAAATAAATGTGCATATTTATAAGTAGATATTATTAGAACTATACAAGTTAGATATAAATAATAGAGTAAGAAAAGTGTTATACATATATATTTGTATAGTATATAGAATATAGCATCAATGAAGACTAGATATAATAATGTAATGTATAAATGTAATGTAAATTAGCTTTAAGAAAATTGTAATAATATGTAATAAATTTTTGTAATAAATAAAACGGTAAAAAATATCTCTAACCGCCATGTCAGAGGAATGTGTGCAACAACTTGTGATGAAGGGTGCCATAAAAAAAAAAAACCTTTAGTGAGTTTTTTAACTACGGATCTGATCAATCCAGAAAAGGACAGGCCACGCCGTAGGGGCGTGGTGTCTTAAGGCAAATTTGTTTAGAGATTAATCAAAGATGAGATGACGATTAACACTTTTAATATATTAGCAAAGAATAAGTTATATGAGTTAAACAATAATAACTTTCCTACGCGACAATAATCAGGGCGTGGTTCGTCCAAAGGCTTGCTTCGTGGTCCTTCAGGAATTAGGACACTTAGCTTGAGAAGTCAAGCCGGCCGGAATAGGTCCTCGTCTGACACCGTCCGCTCCTTATATAGTCCGGCGCCGCCGGTCGCAAGAGGTGGCTAGTGATTAACGTCACAATGTAACTGTGATTAAAAGGGCAAACTCCTATGTAATCTCTTTCACTACATATTACAAAACAAAGTCCCCCGCCGCGTCTGTCTGTCTGTTCGTGATAAACTCAAAAACTACTGGACGGATTTTCATTTGGTTTTCACTAATATACAGAGTGATTCATAAGGAAGGTTTAGGTATATAATTTGGCGCGGGTCGCTAGAATAAAATAATTTAAACAGCGTTTTAACAACACATGAGAGCTAACCAAGGTACCAATAAAAAAAATTATGTCAGTACCAGCGATTTACTCACCCTTCAAAACGAGTTGGCACACCGTGGTAGGTTTAGTCGGTAGTACCCGGGACGTTTCATCTATTCCCGGGTGAGCCCGATATAACCTCTCCGCTTCCCTTTTTCGCAGAGAAGTATGCGTCAATGCATTCCCCAATGATAAAAAAGGTACCAATTCAAAATATCTGGTCCCGATTTTTTTCGTCACCAGATAATACAGAATCTTTCAGCAATGGACCTGAAACAGCTATCACATTCAATACCGCTGCGTCACCGATTCATGTTTCTATTAATAATAATATCAGCCCTGTATCAAACTGTCCCACTGCTGGGCACAGGCCTCTTCTCAGTGTGGGAAGGGTTAGGTATAGTCCACCACGCTGGCTCCAGTGCGGTTGGCAGACTTCACATATCTTCGAGGACATTATGGAGAACTCTCAGACACGCAGGTTTCCTCACGATATTTTCCTTCACCGTTAATGCAAACGATAATTAACTATTTTAAGTTTAAGTCAGATATGTGCATCTTGCGATCGAACTCGAGACCTTTGCGTGGTAGTCCGTTACTCCCTCTAGGTCTAATAGTGAATGCTTTACATTTCTGCCTACTCTTTGAATATAATAATAATAATATAATAATATTCTACCACATATACACAACACCATCTAGCCCAAGCAGAGCTTGTACTATGGATACTAGGCAATGGATAAACATACATATACTTTTTTTTAAATACATACATATTATACATAGAAACACCCAGACCACGACAAACATCCATGTAAATGCACACAAATGTTTGACTTGTGCGGTAATCAAACCCGCGATCTCAGACGTGGCAGTCGGTTACACTGACCACTACGCCATCGTCGCCGTGAGTCTATTTTATATATTAAAGACTAGACTTTGCTCGCGGCTGTCCTCGCGTAGACATACATTAGCCTAGGTTAGATTTGTAACAGTACTTTTTCTGGATGAAAGGTATCCTACGTCCTTTTCTGTTCCCTGACAGCGTGTATGCGAAATTTTATGTTGGTCGGTCGTGTGGTTAAGGCTTGAAATAGTTACAAACTCACAATCGCATTTATAATATTAGTTAGGTTATGCACGTTCAGGCCATTAAATATGGCCTCACATTTTGTAACCTCCTGTATCTTTCTGCTTACCTACATGCTTATATACAGTATGTATCGTACTTGAGGTTTCACGTTCTCAGCAGGACAATAAAGGGCTTGGTTCATTTACGCCTCAACGCACCATCTTTGAACGCATTGCGATTGCCACGCACTATTTTATCTACACTTAATATAATAAAATAAAAAGATTTGTATGTTTGTTTGTAATCATAATCGTAATCATAATCGATTTTAATAACTCTACCATTATTGGACAGCTACATTAACCAGAAGTATGTGAATGAAATCGCAAAGGACAGCTAGTCCTAACTAATATTATAAATGCGAATGTGAGTTTGTTTGTTACGCTTTGACGCCTTTACTACTCGGCAGATCATTATGAGATTTCGCATACACATTGTCAGGTATACAGAAAATTACATAGAGTACCTTGCATCCAAAAAAGTACTATTTCCGAGAGCTAGAAAATTGACATAATCTACATTTTCGCGAGCGAAGCCGTGGGCAAAATCTAGCTAGATATAAAGCAATTTCTACACTTTGGTTTATGCGATGAACGCAGCGTCAATTGTGAGTGCAACGCGTATCATCTAAATGTCGGCGTGCGTTTGCCGAATGCGTCTTATGCACGCATAGATGAATCCAGCCCTTTAGGGTGAATACGAACGCTAAACGATATTTGATGTTTATGTGAATTTTATTCATATGCATGGGCATATTACTTTAAAGGCGTGGTAGCACAATCTTTACAACAGTATCTTTTTAAAACCCTTGCTTATCAATACTAATATTATAAAGAGTAAAGATTTTGTTTGGTTATAAGGATTGAAGTCAAAAACTAGACAACCGATTTAAAAAACACTATTAACATATTTTACGGACATTAAGATTTTTGACTTTTATAATAATAATAGTTTTATTTTTTCTCTCTCACATAGATACATAATAAGAAATTGCACAAAATAAACTTAATCTAGACATATACACATTCGGAACTATCTAAAAGACTGGTATCTGTACTAGGCTCGACCTGTATGACAGATTACCAGCCTCTCCAGGCACTGGACTCGTGCAGTACTAGCATGTCAGGTAAGTGTCCCAGTGGGCGTGCATAAGCATTACTACCAATTGCAATTGGCAGCATGTATACTGTATAAGTTATGAATGAGAGAGTGTGTGTGTGTGTGTGTGTGTATGAGTATGTGTGTGTGTCAATTCAGGAAATAATGTGTAAAAGATTCTCTGTCTCGTCGTAACCAAGGGATTTCAGCCAAGTTGTGACAACCTTTTTACAATTAAAGCGTGTGAGTTAATAAATGCTGATCTCTTTCTTTCTTTTTTTATTATATAAGTATCCTCCTAAATAACCAGAAAATCTCGCGGAGAACGCTGTGTACCACCTAAAATTTAAAGTGTCACAAGTATGATGCTTTCGGCGCTTGTTTGTGAGAGTAGTGGGGTCAAAAGTTAGCGTAGCATGCTGCCTTAGAACGATCCCTAAGACTTTGACTTGACCAAATTTGAAAGTATTCTGATTGTTCGCTACTGCAGTACTGTAAGGCTGTATTATAACGGAATACCATCACTTCTAAGATATTTTAGAGAAAGGCTAGGTAGTAACTTATAATTGCCAACGACGAGCACCTTCCACTCGTAAACGCAGTTTTTGTTCAGTATAATGCTTCTTTTATTTTTTAACAGTAGCGCATTCATCCATTATTACTGCTTTTCTCTCTTTTGTCCGAGCAAATGAAAAATTGAGCTAGAATTTTTCCTTGTACTCGTTTGTTAAAGAAATAAAAATTGCAAAGGTTTCGTTTTTACAGCTAACAGTTACAAGAATAACGAGAAATCATGTAATTAATTGGTACTTGCTTGCAGTTGCTGATTTGGCGTAACAGAGACACGTGCAGATTCAAGTGTGACCTTGTATTTACATGTTTTTGTTTATCTACGATTAGCTTCTGCCCGTGGCTTCGTTCCTATTCCCTTTAATTAAAAACAAAAGTTTATTTATTATAATACTAGCAATCCGCCCGGCTTCGAACAGGTAGTACAAAACCGAAACAAATTATACACATAAACCTGCCTCATGAATCACTCTGTCTATTTGTAAAAACTGCATGGAAATCCGTTTAGTAGTTCGAGTTTATCGTGAACAGACAGACGCAGTGAGAGACTTGACCGTTTGATAAATATGTAGTGATAATTTTAGTGCATGTCTAAAACGCAGCGTTTAGCGCCACGGGCATTAAATGTAGCCAGACTCAATCAAGCGGCTTGAAAATGCCAGCAAACACAAACCAATCACACGAAAAGGAAAGGCCCAATTATACAGCGCACATCATGTGTCATTTTAATACAAATCCGCTTGTCTAAACTACAGCTTAATTAGCATAGAGATTGTTTGGAACAAGATGAAATGTGCCGGCTTTGTTCCGAGCTAACGAACACTTTCTCCAGTGACACATGGAATTGTGTATGCACAAAACATGAGTAACTTTTGTATACTAAACGTTTGGGATTAAATTTAAAGCGAATTATTTAATTTGTCGTGTTTTAAGTAGCGGGTCGATAGCCTGGTGAGAGACCGTTGATCTGCCATGCAGAGGTCGAGACCTCTCCCTATCAAGGTCCAAGGTCCAAATCAGGGATGGACGCCTTAGGATCGACGTCGAGACCCCACACATTCCTGACTTTTAAAATTTATGTATGTTTGGTTATTTATCGCTTCCTTTAACGGTGGAGGAAAACATCGTGACTGCGAGTTCTCCATAATGTTCTCGAAGATGTGTGAACCCTGCCACACCGCACTGGGCCAGTGTGGTGGACTATAGCCTAACTCTTGTCCCACTGAGAAGAGGCCGGTACCAAGCAGTGGAACTGCAGTGGAACTGGTTTAATACTAGGCTGATTAGGTAATGGATAGTAATTTAAAGAGGTATTACTAGTATTCACTGTTTTTTAAGATGACACGACAAAGTGCGCGATGAGTCTCCGTTGTAATGGCATGACATTAATCAATAGCTCCCGATATCGAATAATGAATTGACAAACTTAACTTGGACACACGGGACAAAACTTTGTGTGATCCACAAATGGTTGGTGCGAGTATGGGTGCTCTATATATCTCTATATATCACATATTCACAAATTCAAATTCAAATTCAAAATTTTATTGTTTGTTACAGGTTTTAATTAATTTACACAGTTGTTATTGTCATAAGGAGGTATCGCTGTAACATACCTATTGAGGTGTACAATATTTTAGTTGTCTTAATATAGTTGTTGCTAATTTACATATGTATGGAATATAATTACACTTTCTAGGTTTATGTCAACATTTTAATAGTATAGATAATATAATTTTATTTAATAAACTACATAATTATAATAACGTTGCATTAAAATTAAGCAGGTATATTGTCAAATGGTCAGTTTACATTATATGCATTCATTATCATTTAAGAAGTCATTAACTGAGTAGTAAGCCTTGGCAATTAAGAATTCCTTTAATTTAATTTTGAAGATGTTCATGTCATTGTGATTCTTTATACGGTCAGGAAGCTTGTTGTATATTTTTACACCCATAATAAATATACTTTTGCCAAATTGTCTCACACACTCATCCACATACATTTGTACTTATTTTCCTCTTGTTTTATTTTATTTCATTTCTACATTCCTTAGTTTAGCTTGGCCCCTTGCGAATGAAGCCTCGAAAAGCTAGTAAATTTCGATTATGTATATTTGTATACATAATCGAAAACCGATGAAAGTCGCTTGCATGTTTTTTTTATAGTATAGGAGGCAAACGAGCTAACGTATCGCCTGATGGTAAGCGATTACCGCCGCCTATGGCACCCGCAACACCAGAGGAGTCGCAAGTGCGTTGCCGGTCATTTAACTCACTCGACGAAACACAACGCAAGCGCTATTTCACGCCGATTTTCTGCAAGGCCGTGGTATCACTCCGGTCGAACCCGCCCATTCGTGCCGAAGCGTGGCTCTCCCACGGTGAACTTTACTCTCTTCATTTGACTTTTTCGATGGTCCGGTGATAGTGAATGCGAATGCTTTGCACTTCGATGACCAGGTTCACAAAAGTGTAATACAGTCTTTCTCCTAAGAAATTTTCGGTAACAGAACGGAGTATGAAGCTGAGCCCGATTAAGGGCAACGACTTGTCTCATATTACGCGGGATCGAAAAACTGACCATGAGTTTGCCTTGCCATTTCTGTTACGACAAATGTAGTAAGTTCAATCCCAGTATGTCGCAAGGGACTTAATAGACATTAAAATAACGGACACAAGGAACACTCAAACTCCGAACAATTATGTTTGGTTCATACAAATTTTTGTCCCGTATGGGGATCAAACCCACAGCACTCGGCGCAGTGCCTTTGGCGAGGTGAGCACTGAAACTACTTCACCATCTATGCAGTAAGAAATTAAAAGGTTGCATACAAATCTTAAGACAGCATAAGTTTTGGAGTTACTTATTCACCAGCTTCCAAAGTAAAATCTGTAAGGCCATGGACACGAATTCAGCGGGTGTGGAGCGGCGGCGGCGCGAGAGCGGCGGCGGCGCGAGAGCGGCGGCGGCGCGAGAGCGGCGTGGTCCAATGCACAAATTTATATGGAGCTGGCCTCGAAGGCAGCGGCACGGCGAGCGGTGCCCGTCCGTCTGCTTTGATGTAGTATTGTGCATCTCATTTTATGATTTTATTCGAAGGATTATATTTAGTTTGCGAACAGAGACAACTGTACAGACATTTCGAAAGAAACTATTTCTTTTACTGATACTAATTTCTCATAACGAACACTACGCCGATCTGCCCGCTAGCTTCGAGACTGGGTCTGCGTTGCCGCGACCTCGACGCGCCGCCGCCGCCCCGCAAACGCTGACTTCGAGACCGAGGCCTAAGTCTATCTGAAGAGCAAAGGAAAACTGGACTTGTTGCATTTACTTAATTAATCCGGAGATTAATTAAGTTCAGACGGCGTCGTTACATAATGTTTGTCGACAACATTTATATTTATTTTTATTTATTTATTTAGGACCACCAGTGATTACAACAACAATACAAAAAAAAATACAATGACAGGTTTTAGTTGGTTGCGTAACCTTTTAAGGCAGCCACTGCATGCACAATTAGATGAGCTTAAAAAGAAAAGTAAAAAGAAAGAAGTATGCGCTGTGTATGTCAGAAAGGTTAATTAGACCAACTTTAAAGATATCATAGTAAAAGTGATACAACATTTAAATAAATACATTAATAACAATAAATTATAAAATACCAAATCAAAACTTATATCAAATCAAATTAAATTAAATAATAATTAACAATTTAAAATTCAACACACAATTATAATGCCAAATTAAAGATTAAAATAAAAAATAAAAAACAAATAATCAAACACAGCTGTCAATAAATACATTAATAATTTAAAAAGTGGTAAATAAAATCAGATTAAGTTAGTTAAATTAAATTAAGTTAAGTACCTACTAGCCAACTCCCTTCCGGAAGGTGGCGAACGAGTCAAAGTGAATGTCCGTTGACGCGTACATTAACATCCCTAACTTTGCTTTCGTAATTCATAGTTCACGACGCTGGGCCAATGCTAGTTGGTAAACTTTACACATCTACGAAACCATTATAGAAAGCTCTCAGATTTCCACACGGTACATTTCCTTAGAATGCAGTAAATGTATTATTTTTTTAGGAATTAGAGTACTTCTAACCAAGCCTATCTTAAGAATATTTCTAAATCTCTGGTTAATATATTTTATGTTAATTAATTTTAATCCCTCAGGAACCGTACTTTTCCTGGATGAAAGGTACTATATCTCCTTTTCTGTACCCCTGACAACGTGCATGCGTAATTTCATGATGATCCGTCAAGTAGGTAATGTGTGAAAGCATGACAAACAAACACACTCATATCCTCATTTATAATATTAGTTAGGACTAGCTAACTCGCGCAACTTCATCTGCTTCACCTAAGAGAATTTTTCCATTTTTATTGCTGCGCCGCTCCTTTTACTCGTAGCGTGATGTTATATAGCTTATAGCCTTCCTCGATATATGGGCTGTCCAACACTAAAAGTTTTTTTTTTATTCAAACCATTAATTCCTGAGATTAGCACTTTCAACCAAACACACAAATTCTTCAGCTTTATAATATTAGTATAGAGATTAAATATAGTGACCATCAAAAGTTTTAATTGCACAGCATAACGAGCACCTATACGCCTCAAATCACTGCATTCCGTCTTGGAAGGGGTAGGGTATGTTAGGTTCCTTCTTAAATCCACCCAAAAATAGGAGCCCCGCGAAGCGGGGCGCCGTCGCCTTAGTTTGATCTCTTTAAAATATTTTAATAAGCATATTTTGCTGTGCAATTCGTATTTTTTTGCTGTGCAGTTAAATACTATCCATTAGTATTGATTAGCGTACTACCTAGGCTTTCTTTAGGCGACTCGATGGCCTAGTAGTTAGTGTAACCGACTACCACGCCTGAGGTCGCGGGTTCTATTCCCGCAAAAGTCAAACATTTTTGTGCATGAACATGGATGTTTGTCTTGGTCTGGGTGTTTCTATGTATAATATGTATGTATTTACAAAGAAAAAAGTATATAATTATGTACGTTTATTCATTGTCTAGTACCCATAGTACAAGCTCTGCTTAGTTAGGGCTAGACGGTGTTGTGTGTATGTGATAAAAAATAAAAAATATGTGATCAGAGAACGTTCACCGAGGTATTTTCCTTCCGGCTGTCCTCTTCACATTTGCTTCATATATTTTCGTGGTCAGTCTTTCTAACTACAGTGGTAAAACAAACACTATTAAAACTAAAATGAGGTAAAAAAGGGGAATAGAAGAAGAAAACTTTTAATAGGTTTCGTTAACTATTAAGTTTTATTAGTTACTTTTTTGTTCGTTTCAATCGAGTTTCTTCTAATGGGGATATTTAAAATGCATGGATATAAACTAAATCTAGTTTTCATATGCTCCTATTCAATTGATAAATTTATTAAAGAGATTGCCTCTCACTCCTATCACTTTAAAAATATTTTGTACACCACGTGTTTATATATTATTTTAGATATCTAAGTTTGTTTCTCTTTTATTTAACATTGAGTTTTATATAGAATTGATATGAAGTGTACTGTGAACTGTGAATTGCATTGTGTAAAGTTCTTGTTCCTATTTTACCGAAAGTGTAAATGTAACTATAAACTAAATTTGCATGCTATTAGAATATGGTGAAATATGTTCAGCACCTAAAATCATGTACTTACCACCTACTTTTGTAACTACCATATTTTCCACAAATAAATTATTATTATTATTAAAGAATGGTAACTAACTGATCTATTGATGTCGCACGTGACTCAAATGGATTATCCTTTTTTTTCTATTTTTTTTATTTTGCTCCTCAAAATGACCACACTCCGCCTGATGGTAAGCAGTCGTGTGGTCTAAGAGCAGTGGCCTCCACATCGTCCTCATAGCAGCCGAGGCGATATTGAGGTCTCTACTTGGCCTAAGAAGGTGCTTTTTCACGCCCCGCTTAAAGGACCCAGGATTGAAGGAAGAAGGAAACACGTGCCTTGGCAGAGAATTCCATGCCTTGATCGTTCGGCAGAGGTATGAGGACCCAAACTTGTTGGTACGTACTCTAGTCGACTCTACCGTGTAAGGATGGCATCTGAGCCCAGCACGCGTTGTTCTGGATAGGATAGGGGAGGGCGGGATAAGCTGGAATAACTCTTCAGAGCACTCCCTGTGGATAACTATAGTTCGAACTGTTTATACCTCTGAAATCATCATCTCCTATTCGACTGTTTCTTCCGCAAAAATGGAACCGATTTTATAATTTTCCATAAAGTATATGAGAAGGATTTTGACTATGTTCAATGTTTATATTACTTTATTAGTTTCATTTAATTTGTTTGGTCTGGAAACCGTTGTATAAAAATGGACAAATTTTAAAGGCTCCTATAATAATTTAATGATGAAAAAAGCAACAGTGGACTACGTTTGTTCGGACATAACGTTACAAAACAACTAACATAAACTCATATACCGTTGCTTTGTTAAATGTGGGAAGATGTTAATGTAAATTCATAGTATAAGGCGTCAGACATTTATTTTTTAATGTTTTTTTAATCCGATGGGCGTAGGCACAGAGCATTCAATTATAACGTTCTGTGATCGTAGGTTTCATCCAATATCCTAATTTAATATTATAAATGCGAATGTGAGTTTGTTTGTTTATTACGCTTTCATGCGTTAACTACTCGACCGATTATCATTAAATTTCGCATACACGTTGTCAGGGGCACAGAAAAGGACATCGGGCACACCATAATCGTGCCAGTAAGACCCGTTTTTGAGTTGTGGCTGGAGAGGCGGCATAGCGCCTTCACCTTCCAGCTGACACAGGTAATGACTGGCTACGGTTGTTTTGGCCAGTTCCTGTGTCGCATAGGCCGGCAGGAGACGCCCGGTTGTCACCACTGCAGTGACTGCCGCGACCTTATTGAGGACACGGCGCTGCACACTTTGGCGGACTGTCCCGTCTGGGCATCGTAACTCCATGAGTTGATCGCGGCAGTCGGTATGGTTGCCCTTTTGCTCCCGGCCGTGGTTCAGTTCATGATCCGGAGCGAGAGGTCGTGGAATGCCGTCGCCTCCTTCTGTGAGGAAGTAATTTCCTTTAAGGTGGTGGCGCAGCGGGAGACAGAGCGCTTAAACCCTATCCCCAACCGCAAAGCCAGGCGCCGGAGAGCGCGAGATGACCTCCAACCACCCTAAGGCTTAGCCTTCCTTTAATATCAATTTGACGTTGACGATCAGAATTAGGATAAATACTTTGCGGGGCGTTATAAAACTTGAAACCCTACTGCAGTACATCAACCTCTGAGACGTATTGGATCAGCATTTACTCGTGTTTATCGTTAGAAAATGCTAACTCAGTTCGGTGGACACGTACTGAAGTAATTTTTCAATATACGCTTCCCGAGTCAGGCAAAATTTTATGTGTTTTGCTGTCAAGCAATTCTCAGTAGGAGCAAGCAGTAGGATATGTCTTCGGACGCCAATGGACTCGCTCCTAACGTATGCCATAAATCATACCCAACATAATTTAAGTGTTGTGCCGCGGGCAAAATTTAGTGAATCATATAAACATATGTATGATTCACTAACTTTTGCCCGCGGCCACGGTTGCGTAAAAGTAGGTTAGGTTGTGTTAGTAATTGACCTTTTTTGATTAAAATATTACTTGGTGATAATACAGCTTTCTAATGGTGAAAGAATTTTTGAAATCGATTGATTTGTTTTTGAGTTAAAGTCTTACTAACGTAAAAATCTAATCTTTTCTCTTTATAAAATCTCTTATGTTCTCGTTTCTCTTAAAAAAAGAAAATTCCCGCACTGGGAATAATTCATGTGTCGCGAGGGACTTGACAAACATTCAAACAACGGACACAAAGAACACCCTCACTCGGAACAACCATTTGTGGATCACACAAAGTTATGTCCCGTGTGGGATTCGAACCCTCACCACAGGCGCAGTGGCAGCGGCGAGGCGACCACTTAAACCACTACGCCATTCGTATAGTCAATAGGTATAGATATAGACAATAAGAGGGCGAAAACACGTAATTATTTATGAACCCGATCCTCCTTTTATTCAAACAGTAAGCAGAAACACCATCCATCTTGCTCGCGTTTAATTTTTCAGTAGATTGGGAATCATTAATATTGATTCTGTAGGTGAACAAGAAGAAATTTACAAATAGACACTATTGTTTTGTCTGAAATGCTTTGATGAATGGAATTTAACGTCGAATTTTGCATTCAATCTGCAGCATCCTGGATGGTATCAAAACTTGGTTATGATCTTTAAGCAAAGTATTACTACTAAATTTTAGCCGGGGCTTCAGTTTTTTAAATAAAGGTTGGGATAGTAACCTCGGTTTTTTCTAGATGAAAGGTATCCTATGTCCTTTTCTATACCCCTGACAACATGTATGCGAAAGTTTATGATGGTCGGTCGAATAGTTCTGGCGTAAAAGCATAACAAATAAACACACATTCACATTTATAATATTGATTTAAAAGTAAGGATAATCTTTATGAAAAATGTCTTACGTAATAGCAATGCAACCCATTATAGCACATTATCAGACTTCGTAACAAAATGTATATATTCTTGTTATTAAACGTACTATGTACGAGGATAAGTCTGATGGGATTGGCATATCCAAACCCTGAGGACTTCAGGCTTCTCCCTCTGAAGTGTACGCTGCGGCAGATGCAGTACATTCATAGGGAGATAGCTAAGGGATAAATCTTGGGGCCGACACAAAAGATCCCAATAGGTCGAAGTGTCGCCGGTCTGTACTGATTGGCCCCCACATACAAGATAAGATAAACGTACAATAAAGCAAGAGAGACGTACTTATCCGGCAATCGAACACAAGACCCTTACACGCAAACTTAACTACAGCATTATATCACAGGACAAACAAAACATCACGTCACCGTACCAACAAGGAAACAAAGCAGTTTTCTTGAAATAAACATCACAAATGCAATACCAACATATTTATTTGAATACTGTAACAAATCTAATTTGCTTCTGATATGATCATTTTAGCTCCCTTCTCTGCGAGAGCCACAATCGAACCAGATATAGGTCCACTGATTGTAGAAGGCATAACACTGGCGTCTACCACACGTAGCTTATTCACTCCCATAACACACAATCTTGTATCAACCACGGATCCCATAGCATTGGACGCAACAAAGCGCTGTGTTTCAGCTGTCATACATAACGCATAACATCTCCAGTATAACTTGGACCCAAACTTAAGGTGACTACACTTATTATAAGGCTCCATAAATTCTAAACCCATTTCTTTAAAATGAGGAGTTGATACAACTTTCATGTAATCTTCTATTTCTTCAACTACAGCATCCAGATCTTTTTCATTTGTATAGTAGCCCGGTCTTATTTTAGGTGAGTCTTTAGGATCAGCGCTTCTCAGTTCTATTTGACCATGAGATTCAACATTTAGATTGAACAAAATCGTTGTTAGTATTTGGGATTTTTCAGCCTGAATACTCAATCGATCGCATATTTTATTTTGATATGCCAAAGTGAAAGTGCATAGTATTAAGAAAATACTACGATCGCTTATAATAAAGTTTAACGTTTCGTAATTTGGATAAATGTCTGATTTATTTATCGCGGTATGACCTATAATTAAGCCAGTAGGTAGTTTAGTAGCAATTAAAGGTTCTGGATTAGTTTTCTTATTAGTTTTGAAAGGTAAGAAGACACCTACTAAATTTTGTAAATTTTGTCCAACTGGAATATCAGAAATGCATGGCAGATTAAATTTGTCTAATTGCTTTTTAGGTCCGATACCTGACAGCATAAGTAGTTGTGGAGATTTAATAGGACCAGCGCAGATAATAACTTCTTTGTTAGCTTTGACCGTCATCTTTTTTCCGTCTTTAACAAATTCAACGCCCGTAGCATTCCTATGCTCATCGAAAATAATTTTAGTGACCAAACTATGCAGAGATATATGTAGCTTAGGGTTGTCTTTAAGTGGCATTAAGTACGATAAAGCTGCATCATTACGGACACCATTGTCTATGTTGTATAATGCGCGAGAATAACCAAGGCTGGCGTTCCCGACATTATCTAAAGGAACGGGTTCACCTGCAGCCTCAAAGCCTTTTATATATACATCACAAAGATCATTAGAATCCCTCGTAATATTCACTTTACCACAAACACCATGGTATTTGCAGAATGCAGACGTAAGAATAGATGGATCTTTAAGATTTTCGCTCTTCTTAAAGTACTTCATCATATGTTTCCAACTCCAGGAATTATCGTTAGTAACCTTGCTCCATTTAGCGTAGTCAGAAGGGTTTCCTCGTGAGTAGATCATGAAATCGATGGCTCCTGCTCCGCCAAGAACTCTAGGAATCTGCATTCCACTGGATTTATGACAGCCACCTGTGAAGCCATCCGGTTCAGCTGTGTAGTTCCAGTCTGCGCGTGTGTTCTTTGTGAAGGGCGCCAAACTTGGATACTGAGAAGAAGTTACTTGTTAGTTTTTGAACATAGACGTGGGATTACGCCGGTACATCCCAAATATTTGGGTAGAGAAGCAATCCATCAACATTTCTTTAACTTAGTTTAAGATTCTTATAGCACTGAGCTATGTGCAATTTAATATAAAACATTACTATAATACTAAATAGCATAATAACAATCGAAAGAAATCTTTTTTTGCAAACAGTATTAAATTTAATCGTAAAATAAGGAAGTACCTCATATTTTAAATTTGGACAATATATATAGAATAAACAAGTGGGGTGTAGTGGGAAGATATATATATTGGGCGTACAAAGACATTTTTTACTAATAGAGATATAGAGATATCTACAGTTTAGAATAATTTGTTTTTTTGATTATCGCCCACGCTAGCACTGCGTAGTATAACCGATAGTTAACTATTTAATATATACAAAACTACAAACATTCAGAGTTGCGTGCCTTAAAATCAAACTAGCATTTTCTAACTTCTGCGTAGCAGTACACTGGTCTTCCGCTATCGCTGCTATAAATATACAAAGACTTACATGGCTCTCCACGCCGTATATTCCACCAGCCTCAAGAACCAATACGCAATAGCCGGCCTCCACAAGCCTCGCTGCGACGACACTGCCACCTAAACCTCCTCCAACGATCAGGTAATCGTACGCTGCTCCATCTGAAACACAAAATATTATAAAAGAGCTATCTAGCTCTCGGGAACAGTACTTTTTTTCTGGTTGAAATGTAACGCTTCTACGACTTACCTACTCGACCGATCATTATTAAATTTTGCATACATGTTGTCAGGGGTAGGAAAAAGCACATATTATAGTGCCTTTCATCCAGAAAATGTACTTTTCCCGAGAGATAGAAATTTAGTAATTAAATCTACGTTAACCCGAGGGAAGCCGCGGGCAAACCTTAGTAGGAAGTAGGATACTAAATGAATCTGAATCGATCTGTACAAATCGCTTACATCAATTCTCCAACTAAAAAAGAGCACACGATTTTGAAACAGGCGAACAGATTTTCTTGAATCTTGATCAAGTCACCTTCCAAATAAAAACCCTAAATCAAAATTGGTACATCCATTTGGGAGCTACGATGACATAGATAGATACACACGTGAAAACATATAATACCCTTTCATTTAAAAATGGATAAATGAGAACCTATGTTTGTATTTACCAGATTTTCTTAACTTGCTAACCATAGTAAAACTTAATGGTTAAATGGAAAATACTAATACTAAGTATAAGTCATGGGTTGGGTTGGTTGGATTAAGCATGCATAAGTCATGGGTAAAATGGCCCACCCATTTTACATATGCATACCCATTTTAAGCATACTTAACAACTTCTGTTCTACCACTTTTCATAATTTATTATTTGATTATTTTATACGAAAATACAAACATTTAAATTGGTTTATCTAATCGCACGTCTAAGACTATTTACGGTTGCAAAAGAAACAGCGACGTATCCATAGAACACACCATGGGATATAGGCGTCGTGCAGGGGGCAAGGCGCTTGCAAGTTTAAAATTGTTAAAAAATGCAGAATGAGCTCAAAGTATCGTAAATAGAAACACCAATGATTAATTGAAATTAATCTACTATATACGGATGTTATCGCGTTGTTTATTTGACACTTTAGTAGTTTAATTTCAATAAATAACATTCGTGTAAACAGAAGACAATATTAACCAATGATTAAATTATGTTCGGGTACTTTGAAATAACTACACTGGAACATTGAGACAACTACCATCTTAGTCTCCCCGTGACCATGGCTGCTGAAAAGCAACCGAAACGTCGGGGAAAGTGTAAACTTAAATATAAATAGTTTTAATAATTTAATTAGCTTAAATATTAGTAAAGTTTAATAATAGTAGTAGTGTAACAGTTTCTAAATTATGTAATAAAGTGTCAAATAAACAACGCGATAAAATCCGTATTTAGTAGTATGATTTCAATAAATTTATAGAGATTTGTGAGAATATTGTTGAGTAGAATGTAAAGAAGACACAGATGAAAGATTTTTATTAATATTTTTATTTGGTTTTGTATAGTAAAACTTACCGCAAGGCGTCGTATCGGATGGAAACAGATTAGAATTGAGGTTGAACTGCGAGATGGTGCTTAAAGCCGCTTGGATCGTCATGATCCTTGATAATAATTCGTTTGTCATTGTTGAGCTGTTAAAAAACACAGACACATACGTCAGTCTTCCTTCCTCTATTCCCGAAGAAGTTTGTAGAGGTATATCATACACACATTTTTTTTAAATCGCGCTTGGAGTAATTCCTTTGTCGCGGGGGACTTTACAAAAATTCAAACGACGGACACAAGGAACATCCAGAATCAGAACAACCATTTGTGGATCACACAAATTCTTGTCCCGTGTGGAATTTGAACCTACAACACACTATTGACCTAACCAGGCACATTTCCAGACTTTATGCTGCTATTAAGTAATTTTTGACAAAAAGACTGCACGAACCCGGATTCGAACCTGAGACTTCATGTCAGTCGCACACAATACATTATCGATCCGCCACGACTTCAAAATATACATCATAAAAATATTAATCTGATTGCACCGGCGTCGTAACCGCATATGCAACTGCTATGCTTTTGTTCGCAGTTTTGTCCCCGGAATTCGATATTAGGTTTTTCTATCAAGAAATGCCAAGTAGCATCCTGGAGTCTAGAATTCTTTGTATATTATTATACAGGGTGTCCGGTAATTAATGGATAACCTTGAAATGTCTTATAGTAGAACTGAAGTCCGTTCAGAAAGCCGTTTTTTTACCATTTATAACTTTTTTGTGTACTACGACCATAAATGAATGAAATCCATCGGTCTTTTGTTGTTTTATTATTAAACACTAATCATGCTAATAGATAGATAGTCAAAAGTATGCTATGCTAATATAGCTTGCACTTTTTAATATAATTTAATTTTTCTTTTTTTCTTTTATTCTGAACGGCCTTCAGTTCTACTATAAGACATTTCAAGGTTATCCATTAATTACCGGACAACCTGTATAAATTAAAGCCACTATGGTTTGCTTAAATTAATAAAAACATTAACAATCATGCAATTATGGCGACTGAAAACAACGAATACAGCTACAACTTTCAATACAGTTTTTCAAATTCATTATTAATAATACATGTCATTTATAATAACACAGCGTGACACAGTTTTAGTACCCGCTTAACTGATAGCTGAAATTAATAGCTGATGGGTCATAGAAAAAAAGTCCCAAACATTTGTGGTATCCATCACGTCAAGTTTTGGAGGTACAAACCGATCCATTTCTAAATATTATCATTATATGCACATGAGAAATAGTTAACACATTCAAAGTTACTAGTATATAATGAATGATGTTTTCTTTATATGAGGGATGGCAAATTCATCGATCGCTACTATCTACTAGAATTTGGCCTAAAAGAACAGAGTTTGTTTGCGGAAAATCGAATGTTATATATATTTAACGCTAATAAACCCTTCAAAAAATATACTATACTAATATTATAAATGTGAAAGTTTGTAAGGATGTATTTTTGTTACTCTTTCACGTAAAATCAACTGAATCGATTGCGATGAAACTTAGTATGTAGATAGCTAGAGACTTGGATTCACACATAGGCTACTTTTTATCTCGATATTCCCACGGCAAGGGGACTTACGCGAGTGAACCCGCGGGCAAAATCTAGTTAAAATAAAAACACTCACCTTCTTTTACACTTTAAACATAAAAACTATTCGAAAATCATCAAAATTGTCATTTATGTACTTTCTTGCTCGTCTCAAATGTAAATACTTCGCTTTACAAATGCTAATTACGCCTAATTTATAGATACCGTTCCTTAATTAGTGGCAAATATATGCATTCAATTAGAAATACAATTGCTCTGTATTAGAAACATTGATCGAGTTATGTTATACAATTGAAACGAAGTGCACCAGCCAAGCTTAAACAAAACCACCGTTAATTTTTTAAAGTACAAAGACGCTGAGCATCTAATCGTTAACACCCTTTTTTCGTCACAATAATAATAATGACTTCCAGACTGAATTTCGGTCACGGCGACCAATCTTAACGTAGACTGGGCATCTGCACCAGAACTACTATAGTCCACAAATGTGTGCGCAAACACAAGTGCTCACTCTGTTCCCTGAATCTCATGATCTGAAGGGCCCGGAAAAAGATCAGACACAGGACCAACAGCTTTACGTGCTTTTCGAGGCACGGAGTTGTCTGACACCACAAACTTCCGGGCTGGTATTAACAGACATGAAGGCATACATTCATAGCTGTATATTCCCAAAGGAAATGGCAAGAATCTCTATTTTTAGGTCTCTTGTGTCAGCCTATGGCTCTCCACGGGGCTTATTAGCAGACGCGTTTCTACTAACCCAGTGGTCGCCAATCTTGTCTTCCAAAAGTGCCAAATATACACAATCCACAAGTTAAATCTATTCAAAAAACCACTTTTTTTAACTTAAGCTTTGCCTTAGCAGGGAGCATTTTACGAAAATAATTAGGTTTAAAAATAAGTTTTGGTTTAACTAACAGTAAATTAAATTAAATTTGGTATCATAGCTATAGGGCAAGATAATAAGTAAGATAATAAGTTATAAGGCAGGATAATAAATAATATTCCGAGCCTGCAATAAATATTTCGTGGTGGAGCCGCAGCCGAGGAATCAAAGAGGCGCATGCGGCTCGCGAGCCACAGGTTGGGGATTACTGTATTAACCGTTTTCGACCACGAAAACCTAGTCACACTAAAACTTATATTTTTAATGCTATAGGTTATATTTTCTTGTTTATTTTACTAATTGTGATGCATAAATGCTTGCTTTCCTAGCGTCTTATAGTTTTAATCTTATGAGAACCAGCAGCACCAGCTGGCAGATAAGACTATTAACGCGGTACATTATTCTGTTATTTATATTATGTTTAGTATTGTTATTTGATGTTCCATTCTCAATAAAATAAAACCATCTACTAAAAAAAGAACTTGGCATTCTTTTTTAATTTTATTACTTTTTTTTATCTTCAGAGCATTACATCAAGAAACTAGTTGGCATTTTAAAATATATATACACAGATAAGAAAAATGATACATTATTTAGGCAGCGTACCAACAGGTTCATAAAAAGAAAACAGACTAATAAAAATTTACGTAATTAAGATAAACGTTATTTTGGCAACGTTCTTATCTAAATTGTTTTCAGACATCGGTAGCACAGTGGCGATGTATGCGACTGCTGTGCATAAGGTCTCGGCTTCGAATCGCAGTCGGAAAAAGTATTTTTTTTTTTACATATTTTGCTCGTCAAAATGACCACACTCCGCCTGATGGTAAGCAGTCGTGTGGTCTAAGAGCAGTGGCCTCCACATCGTCCTCAGCCGAGGTGATGTTGAGGTCTCTACTTTGACGGCCCGAGAAGGTGCTTTTTCACGCCCCGCTTAAAGGACCCAGGATTGAAGGAAGAAGGAAACACGTGCCTTGGCAGAGAATTCCATGCCTTGATCGTTCGGCAGAGGTATGAGGACCCAAACTTGTTGGTACGCACTCTATGAAACTGTGCCCGGTGGATCATCCACGTAATAACGTGTAACTTAAAAAATATGATGCCATACACCCAGTGGCTTAGCGTAGGTGTCAGCTGCCTGGGGCGGAAGACATTATCCGCTCTCTTATACAGGGTGATTTTGAAATCGTGTAATTCCTTTTAACCACGCATTCTACTGGTGATATAGAATAACCCTGACCATATTTTTATTTAATTAGATTTATTTTTTTTGAAAAATTATTATTCCGTTTTTTTTCGTGAAATGGTGTCAGATAGTCATATGTTAACCAACCGAGGCAATTTTAATTTTTTACTAATTAAAATAAAAAAACATATTAATAATTAATTTCGTAAATAATAACGGGCGGTCCTTTTTATTGCCCCTTATTATTTACGACATCAGTTATTGTTATGTTATTATTTTTAAATTAGTAAAATATTAAGATTGTGTCAGGTGGTTAAAATATGACTATTTGAAATCATTTCATGAAAAAAATCTGAACTCTAATTTTGCCGAAACCATTATTCTAATTAAGAAAAAATATGGTCAGGGTTATTCTATATCACCAGTAGAATGCCTGGTTAAAAGGAATTACACGATTTCAAAATCACCCTGTATAGGTATTTCAGTTTAAATGACTATGATATACAGAAATTCTAAATAACTTTTCGGCAAGAACAATCATTACTATGTGTATATATTGTACATCTACCTATTCTCGTTCGTCATTAAATGGTTCATATATATTATTATTTATTATTTATTGTCGCCCTTTAAAAGTGCCGCCCGGGGCGGGCCGCCCCTGCCGCCCCCACTACGCTACGCCACTGCATACATCTCTGCGATATAAACGTGAGAATATATATTATTTAAAATTACTCTCGTTCTATAAGTAAATCCAGTGTCAAGAGTTACTTAACAAACATTCAAACAACGAAGAAAACTCAGACACGAAACAACCAGTTGTAGATCACATTTTATTTTTACGCGTGTTGGGATCGAACCCACAACACTCGGCACATTGGCAGAGGCGTGGCGACCACTTAAACAACTACGCCTTCCGTACTACAATCAGGATCATATACTGTATTAATCTACACTAATATTATAAAGCTGAAGAGTTTGTTTGTTTGTTTGCTTGAACGCGCTAATCTCAGGAACTACGGGTCCGAATTGAAAAAATATTTTAGTGTTAGATAGCCCATATATCGAGGAAGGCTATAGGCTATATAACATCACGCTACGACCAATAGGAGCGGAACAGCAATGTTAAATGTTGCAAGAACGGGAAAAAATCTCTTATGTGAAGCAAACGAAGTTGCACGAGTCAGCTAGTACTTTTATATACCTATATGTATGTTAAGCACAAATTCCACTGTCTTACTTTTCTGAACACACTACTCGTTTTAAAAACAAATTACATTTCACATTCTTACCCATCCATATACTCACAACACATTCGTACACATCTACAATCCCTCACTTTCACATCTTACATATTTCAATAATAAATATATAAATTAAGTATGTAATAACTCTCTTTTGTGTCCATTGTTCCATTGTTTTGGCTGAGCGCTGTCTCCCAAAATACAGGCTATAGCATAGTTTGGGATTCAGTATTAGTAAGTATTGTGCTAACTTTAAGCCCTAGAATAAGGTTCACGCAATGTACTACATTTCTATATCAATAAACATTATTATTATTATTATTATGTCTAAGGCTGCCTGTCCATTGAAGCGGAGCGAGGCTGCGGAGCGAAGAAACGGAGAAATATTAACCAATAGGATTGCATACTGGAGCGGAGCGGAGATTTTATCCAATCCTATTAGTTAATATTTCTCCGTTTCTTCGCTCCAAAGCCTCGCTCCGCTTAAATAGACAGGCAGCCTTAAAAAGGCAAAATGCTCAGATTGTTATGTTAAACATATTTTTAAAGTAAATGCCCGTTTGGAACTTTGCTTAACCATATTCGCAAAATTCTTACCTACTTACTTCACATGGAGAATATAAACTTAAGAAACTGTGGCATAAGGTTATTATACATAATAGGCGATAGCGATTTTATCACCGCAACTAAAGAATACTTATTGGGATATCAAAGCATATCTTATAACTACATATCTATACTAATATTATAAAGCTGAAGAGTTTGTTTGTTTGCTTGCTTGAACGCGCTAATCTCAGGAACTACTGATCCGAATTGAGAAATTCTTTTAATGTAGGCTAGCCTATTTATCGGGGAAGGTTTATAGGCTATATAACATCACGCTACAACGTTGATAATTGATTTAATTATAACTATAATCATAAAAGCGAGTAAAACCGCGTGCACTTCTAGTTATAAAATAAAGTCCCTCGCCGCGTCTATCTGTTCGCAATAAACTCAAAAACTACTGAACGGATTTTCATGCACTTTTCACCAATAGACAGAGTGATCATGAGGAATGTTAAGGTGAATAATTTGTTAAGGCTATTGAAATTAAACAACTTTATACGGATTTATCACATTGTTTATTATTTATAAAACACTATTATTACATAATTTTGAAACTTTAAACTACCATTGGTAAACACTTTTACTAGTTACGGTTTACTTCTATTTAAATTATTTAAATTATAAAACTATTTAGATTTAATTCTACACTTTTCCCGAAGTTTCGGTTGCTTTTCAGCAGCCATGTTCACGGGGAAACTCCGTTCTGTGGCTGCTGAATTGATACGCCTAGAAATCTAGTAATAAGAATGGAAAATAGATAGAAACCTATTTCCAAATTCCGTACGAAGTCGGTAAAGCTTTCTCGTGATTCTGTACGCATTGTTGCACGGGGTACCCGCTTGGCTTACGAACATAACAGCTTCCAAACTCTTAGGTACGCCTGGCCACATATCTATGGTTGCCACCATTATTTTGAATGAATAGAGTACTATATAAATATATAATATCGAGCGATTTATTTTTTTTATGTTATCGGCGACAAACGATCTGACGAATTGCCTGATAGTAAGCGATTACCGCCGCTCATGGACACCCGCAACACCAGAGGAGCCACAAGTGCGTTGCCGGCCTTTTTAATTCTCTCTCCTTCCCTCAGAAGAGGAGGGGAGGGGGTTGGGCCTCCGGAACCCTCACTCACTCGACGAAACACAACGCAAGCGCTATTCCACGCCAGTTTTCTATGAGGTCGTGGTATTACTTCGGTCGAGCCGGCCCGGCCCATTCGTGCTGAAGCGTGGCTCTCCCACGGAGATATGATAGGATATGATATATAATAGGTAAAAAATAAAGTACAAGATCTGTAAATAAAGTATTATTTATTTAACCTGCCTTTTTGTTACCATATTTTTGTTGATGGTAGTGACATCTAATAAATATTTATTATCAAGGAGCGTCGTAACTGGATCATTAGAAAGAAAGAAAGAAATAAAAAAATATATTTTATTTGTTCCACGCTCATAAGGTAACAGGAAACACAACCAATAAGTATAAGAACAAATAAGGCCCTGCGTCAGCAATGTTGCAGTATATCCACAGTGCAGGTATTCTCGCAGAGCCTGCATGATTTCGGTGCATATAGACAGTAACATACATACATAACTCAAACAAAAATAAAATTAATAAAAAAACAAAACAATTTAAATAAATTAGACAGAAGGTGGTCATAGATGGAAAAAGTAATTTTATACTAAATAATAATATTGGTATTTATATAATACTTATATTTATATTAAGATAGATTATATTTATATTAAGATAAAGTATTTTCGCGTATTTTATGATTGCTCAGTGGGGAGACCAAAAGACTGCAATGCAGAGGGTTCATCTCGGGTTCGAGCCCACGTCGCGCACCTCTGACTTTCGGAAGTTATATGACTTTCCAAATTATGTGCGTATTGATTGACAATTATCGCCTGCTCCTTGCCTCGGAGAGCACGTTAAGCCGTCGGTCCCGGCTTCCATGAACATCTATGGCAGTCGTTATTGCGAAGTCAGTGCCCTATAATATCTTGACACTGGTCTAGCCTTAGGGTATCGTTAGCCTTCGGGTTACGGAGGTCAGGTAGCAGCCACTCCGTGTAAAAACTGATATCCAGTCAAATCCGGTTAGACTAGAAAAGCCAACCCTAAGTGACTTGGGAATAATAAAGGCTAAGGAGAAGGATTTTCCTAATACAGTACAAAGTACGTTTATCCGATATATCGTACAATACTTTATTATAAAGTTCGGTTGGCAACCCTACCACACCCCATTACCATACTGAACTCCACGCGTTATAATCTTTTTAGTAAGATTACTAGTATGGCTAAGCGGTAGCCTTAAATATTACTACTATGTGGAAGAACGTTATATCGCTGTCATAACCGTAAAGGAAATGTTCTGTTTCTGGTTGGAGAGCTTTTTAAAAGGGATTATATTTTACAGATAAATGGTTCCGCCATATATTGAGTTCACGGCTGCTCGAACGTCATGCTAAAACATAATTCAACCAGATTTTCCCTGTGACTTCGCTAGTGTAAATGTAGGTTAAGTTAGTAACAGTGCTTTTTTTGGATGACAAGTACTCCATATCCATTACTGACAACGAGTATACAAAACTTGATGATGATCGGTTGAGTAGTTAAGGCGTGAAAGCGTAATAAAACAAACTCACATTCGCATTTCAACTTCCAAACTACGTGCTGGTATTAAGATTTTTTAGCAGAAACACCTAATAACATTTTGTTGGTTTGACGCGGGATTTGAACTCAAGAACACATGCACATCAGTCGCATACACTACCGTTGCGCCACGGAGACAGTCTGTTTTATTGAATAGCTTTCATCTCACATCTCGAGCTTTTAATTAAAACTCTAAATTTTGACAATCTAATAAAACACAATTTTTTACCGTACTACCTAATCTTATTTCATTTGAAGGCATAACGCGGATGCTATGTGTGTTAGACGTGTGTTAATTAACTCCTCCGATTTAAAATCTGTGCGCGCGGGAAACTTAAAAAACTAATTAAAAAAATACACATATACTGCAAATATGTGCAGTGAGAAACGTACTCAAATATTGTGAAAACAGAACTGAAAAATATTAAGTGGCTTAAAACTTATAGACAAGTTTACACTAAATAGTTTGAATAACGGCTGAACTGGAAAAAACTCTGTGTTGTGTAGTTGAAAACAATAGCGTCCTGTGTCGATCTGTGTCTCCTTTCACTTTTGAGTCATTGCAACGAGCACCCCACCTCTCTGCATTAGCCGACAAGATCAACAGAAACGAGTCGTTATTTTATCGAACTTTTTATATGTACGTCTAGCCTTGCTGTGTAAGCGCAGGGAACAGGATCGAACTTTCGCGGGATCGAACCTCACATATTCGTCGTCTTTTTGAATTCGTGGATAATTCGACATCTAACGAGAAATTGTATAATTAATTTGTCTGAACGATCACGACTACAAAAACCACAATAATATGTCGTCAAAGACTAAAGTTGCGAACAATAGTGGCCGCAAGGTGACGCCACTAGTTACATGCTTTAAATGCAAAAAGAAAGTCGACTACAAGACTACAATTATATGCTCTGTATGCGAGAATCACTTTGAGTATGATTGTGTTGGCTATTCCAAAAAACCAAACAGATTCAAGGACTCCGAAACGAAGAACTGGAACTGTAAAGCTTGAGAACAAAGCGGAAAGAAGAAGGCACAGGCAACTTCACCTATAGAACCATGCTTTGTAACAAAAAGGAAAAAAGCCGAATCTCCTAAGCTAAGCATAGCAGGTACGTCGCAAATCTCCACACCGTGCTCGACACCGATAAATGTAGTATGTGAAAAGGATGAATCATATTGCACACTAGATCTGTCACAGGGTAGTACCAGTGACCCAATCTTGTCAAAAAGTATGGAACATATTACTACGACTAATATAATCTCGGTTCTAGAAATGAAAGACACGGTTGAACAACTACAGTCGGAGCTTAGTATTTCGCAACAAGAATATTATATTGGAGAACAACGGTCTTCGCGAACAGGCAACTAGGCTAACTAAAGAAAACGCAACATTAAAGAAATTCCTATCGCAATCGCCACTAAGGGGTACCTCAGTGGAAAATAATAGACCCTCTTCACTACATTTAGATATGTACCCTTTTTCACGCCGCCGTGGCTATCAACAAAGCGTAGCAAAGAGTCATGGCCCAATGAGACTGTTTTATACCTCCAACAGAAGGTCGCTGAACTTCAAAAACAGCTACAGCAAGCAAGATCTGATATATCAATCCTTATTGAGAAAATTGACGTATTACAGAAAGCTCTTCAAATGAAAGAAGGTTCCTCGTCTTCTCTCCGGAACATAGATGCAACTGTTGTCAAACAAAGAAAGTGTATGAAAAATAAATTGTGTATTTTGACAAACAGTAGCTACAGTGGAACGCTTTCAACTATTGAACAAGTCTTCGGTCGTGAGTTTGATTACTGTCGTTATATCAGTCCATATTGTACTATAAAACAACTTATTAAAAATATTGATACTAAACTGTTGAATTATGTAATGAACGATTATTGCATCGTGTTGATTGGCGAAAGAGATTTCAAACAAACGTGTAACTATATTGAGCTGATAAAGTCTATTAAAAAATCTCTTCAGCACATTACCCACACCAACATCATATTAAGTACGCCCGCTTACGTATGCGGGGCACTTATATACAATTATAAAATTGAATTATTTAATAACTTGTTATATTCTGACATTCAAAATAATTCATATGCGTATTTTTTCGACACAAATCGTAATCTCTCTTTTGACATGTTTTCCTACAGAACAGGAAACTCAATAATGTTGGCATTGAAAATATATACTATACTTTAATGAATGATATTCATTTTGACATATTATGTAACAATAGTTCATCCATAATTGCATCACTTAATAATAATATGACTGAATCAGACTGTGATAGTATTAAGTTATTTCGTGAATGATAATAATTGTAAAAAGGGAGCGTCATGCAAAACCATTGTATCCCGTCAAAATAAACTAAGGGGTAGGAAATATAATAGTACGAAAAAAAGTTATGTTATATTACCAGAATGTCAGAGGTCTGCGATCCAAGACGAGTTTATTCTTAAATAACATTACTCCATGTTCTTATGACTTAATTACTGTTACTGAAATGTTCTTGAACAGTTCTATAAGCGACGCCGAATTGTTTCCTTCTGATTACATAGTATTACGTAAAGATCGCGCTGGTGACGTCGGTTGGGGCGGCGTTCTGCTAGCTGTTAAAGACTGCTACACTGTCAAAAGGATTTCTGACTTGGATAAATTAACTGACGATAAAGAGTTACTGTTTGCATTAGTTACATGAAAAAATGTTAGAATTTTCGTTGGCGTAGTATACTTACCACCTAGCTACAATGATAAACAATATTTAGATGTGTTGAATTATCTCGAGAATGCTATCACTACATATGCAAAATATCAGTGTATTATTTTGGGTGATTTTAATCTGAAGTCTTGTAGTAAGTCTGTTATAAATCAATTTAATAACTTTGTTGACTATTGTAGACTTACCCAGTAATAATAATAATAATAATAATAATAAACCCCTCTGGGACAGTCGTTATCTCATCATGAGACTAACGCGATATCGGAGGGCACAGTACACTAGCTTTAAAACTATCACCTTCGCCTTGTGATATAAACAAAAAATGTATCACCAGGTTAAATTAAAGCGCACAAACCGCAGGGCAGCTTGTGGCAGGCTGAATGTGAGTGGCGACACTGCGGTCCTGAATGCCTCAGAGAGTTGGTTAGGGTCTCGTCCCCGGCTTGCCGTTAGTGGTTGGCTGGGGTGGAACTTGAAGAGCGCCCGTAGGACTCTCAACCCTGGCTTGCCTTGGTCAGACGGTCAGAGGAGAGCCGCTAGAGCTATATGCTTGGGGGTGGAAGTGTCATTTTTAAGGGCATAACTACGGGGCAACCCGCTCCGGGTCTCCGTTGTCACGAGACCCGTGATGGTGAAACCGGCGCCGCACCGCTCGACAGCCCTAGCCACTCGCACCGGTGTTGGCCTCTGCTGCTGGCTTGTATGCCTATAGTGGCTTATCAGGGGGCCCATCTAGTGAGTTGGCGAGTCATCGTCTGCCCATTGCATTGACGCTATTAGAGTATTCAGGGCAGACGCCGTTTTTCATCCATAGTTAGCAATATACCGGTCCACCAAACACCCATACCTATAGCCCATATATTAGAATCCATACGTAGCAATAGTCCTACGCCTGCTGCGGCTAGTACCGCTGTAGGTGTTCCATCACACCTTTGATTAAAACTCTCGAAGGGCCTCTTCACGTTGGACCCATGTCTCCGTGTAAGCCTCCCAAAGGGCCAGGTATTTTCTAATATAATATGTTAGAAAGTACCTGTGATAAGAGAAACATAATAATAATATTCTGTCACATACACACAACACCATCTAGCCCAAACTAAGCAGAGCTTGTATTATGGGTACTAGACAATGGATAAACATACATATATACTTTTTTTTGTATATACATGCATATTATACATAGAAACAGTGTAACAATATTTGTAATAAATATGGATGCATTTTGGATCTGGTCTTAACGAGTCTCGAACCTGAACATATTAGTGTAATGTCGGATGTTGAACTTCTAGTACCGATGGACACTTATCACCCTCCACTGGAGGTGTTGCTCACATTACCTAAAAGTACAAAAGTTGAAAAACCACTAACTGAAATTCAATCACGTAACTTGAGTTCTGAGTGGAATTTCCGGAAAGCGGATTTTCATAGTCTGTATTCTGCTATAGCCAACATAGACTGGACTGACCTTCTAAACCAGCAGGACGTTAATATAACCGTAAACGAATTGTATGACAAATTGATTAACGTTATTAATGCACATGTCCCTGTAAAACAAGTAATATCCAATAGCAAATACATTTATCCAGCATGGTATACTAGTGAAATAGTTCGATATATAAAAGTAAAATATTACAATTTAAAAATGTTCAAAATTCGTGGACTTCAATTCAATAGAGAATTGTTCAAATATTACAGGACTAAAGTTAAAGAATTAATTGGTATTGCTTTTAAAAAATATATAAATACATTAGAAAATAATATAACTCGCGAACCCTCAGCGTTTTGGAAGTACGTTAAAGAAAAACGGAAAAATAGGCAAACGTCTACAGAATTCACATTTGCAGATAAAATTATCGAGGGACAGGCAGTCGCCGACACTTTTGCGGATTACTTTAGTTCTGTATTCCACAACAATGTACCGACGTTAGATCCAGAGGCAGCAGAACGGGCAGCAACTAACAGACATTATCTATCACTGATAAAAATGGACCATATTAATTTATCCGAACTGAGACGGGCACTGTCTTGTCTTAAACCATCTTCTGCATATGGTCCGGATAACATACCACCATTCTTAGTGAAAGACTGCTCGTCAGTCTTAGAGGAGCCTCTTTTGTATCTGTACAACCTATCACTTCAACAAGGAATCTATCCCAGTAGATGGGAAATCTCGAGGGAAACACCCGTGCCTAAGGCGGTATCGTTGGCAGATATTAGTAATTATAGACCGATTGCTGTATTGTCTGTCTTTGGAAAGCTCTTCGAGTCTATCATCAATCAATTCATTTTCCAACAGATTAATGGTCATTTGAACAGCTGTCAGCATGGGTTTCGTACTGCGCGCTCTACGTTAAGTAACCAGATCAATTTCGTTGATTACATAAGTACGCGGGTGAAGAGTGGCTGTCAAGTTGACGCTGCATTCTTCGATTTTCGGAAAGCATTTGATCTAGTAGATAATGATTTACTCCTAATGAAGTTTGCCACACTGGGGTTCTGTTCTAGGCTTCTTAAGTTTATGGCTGACTATCTTAGAGATCGTAAGCAATTTGTTAAGGTGGAAAACTATAAGTCGCCCGAATATTATACACGATCGGGGGTAAGCCAGGGCAGTACCTTAGGACCCACCCTATTTCTGATCATGATCAATGATTTACCAAGCGTTCTCTCTAGGGCGCAATGTCTTCTTTTTGCTGATGATCTCAAGTTGTACCTAAAAATCACAGATAGTAACGATTGTGTCGCACTGCAGCGCGACATTAATGCAGTGGTTGAATGGAGCAAAGAAAACAAATTGCTATTTAACACACAAAAATGTAAAGTAATTACCTTTACCCGGTCTCGGTCTCCGATTACAACGACTTACGAAGTATCCGGTGCTCCTCTCGAGTGTGTCACAACAATACGTGATCTTGGGTTAACCCTTGACAGCAAACTGAACTTCCATGAACATATTAAAAAAATCAGCAAGGAAGCTAGCAAATGTTTAGGGTTTATAATTCGAACTTCCTCCAATTTTAATCATGTGGACGTAATGAAACTACTATATAGTTCATACGTACGTAGTAAATTAGAGTACAACGCGATTATTTGGGCTCCACAAGAAAAATTATACATACTGATAGTTGAAAAAGTCCAGCGTAAATTTACTAGGTATTTATATAAACGTGCATATGGATATTATCCCTTTCTATATCCATCAATATTTGTTTCTGGAATGGTAGGTTTGGATACTCTTGAGCTCAGACGGAAGTATATGCTTATAATGCATTACTATCTGCTATTAAATAATAAAGTGGACAATCCATCGGTGCGTGAGTCTATTCATCTGTACGTGCCAGACAACTACGTGCGAGGTTGTGGTCGTAGACAACATCAACTTCTTGCGTATCCATCGTCCTGGCATATTACAAAAACGAGTAATAGTCCCACCGTTACAGCTATCAACTTAATTAATGATTTTTTTAAACTAATCCAAATGTTGACATATTTTTTGATAAGACTAGTCTATTTAGTAATTATGTAATGACATACTTAAATTGTTTTGAATAATTTTATTTCTTATGGTGACATTTATAGATGTATCATGACATTTTATTGATAGTATTTAATTATTTTGTAATTTATTATCTTATTCTGTTGACATATTCATTTTCAAATTATTCATAAATTTTTTACTTATTGAATTTTATTTTATTTCTTATTTTTTGTACAAGGATATTTAAAATCATTTTCTTTTTTGACATAACATGTAAGCGTCTTGGTGCTTAAACTGTAAGCTTATATTGTTTAAATAAAGAAAATCTAAATCTAAATGTAAATATGAAGACTTCATAAACATTGGGATAATTTTTTTACCATATTGGTCTATAAATTTATCTTTAAGAATGTATCTTTTTATCGATATGAAATGTCAATTGTTGATCATCACTAATATTAGTTCCAAATACATTCACCCCAGCTCTCTGTGATACAAAACATAACCACTTTTCTGGTGACGCTGGTGACGGTGGTGGTGGTCAATGGGTGGTGTAACAATAAAGTGTGGTCATATTTAAAGGTCATATGTTGGACCCTGTGAGTAAGGCTCTTTAAAAGAAAATCATAATTATATATACACACCCAGACTCGGCACAACCATTTGTGGATCGCACAAATGTTTATACTGTGTGGGATTCGACTCCACAATACTTGGCGCAGAGACAGCGGCGAGACGATCACTTCAACAACTGCGCCATCTGCATCTATCATCTATGACTACCTATGTTTTTTAAATCTTTTATTATGTATATTAACGGGTGTAAGAACGCATTTTGTCACTTAATAATAATAATATTCTATCACATACACATGACACCATCTAGCCCAAACTAAGCAGAGCTTGTACTATGGATACTAGACTATGGATAAACACATATATATACTTTTTATTTTATAAATACATACATATTATACATAGAAACACCCAGACCAAGACAAACATCCATGTTCATGCACACAAATGTTTGACTTGTGCGGGAATCGAACCCGCGACCTCAGGCGTGGCAGTCGGTTAAACTAACCACTACGCCATCGAGCTGCTACTACTCGAGCTGTTGCTACTCGAGTGCCCGCAGTTTCACCCGCGTTTATGATTACTGCGCCGCTCCCGTGAGTTGTAGCGTGATGTTATATAGCCTATAACCTTCCTCGATAAATAGGCTATCCAACACTAAAAGAATTTTTCCATTCGAACCAGTAGTTCCTGAGATTAGCGCGTTTAACCAAACAAACTCTTCAGCTTTATAATATTAGTATAGATATAAATATAAACGTTATATAATATAATTTTAACCTATGTCTAATATAATATAAACTTTATAATAACGTACCTGGTATATTACGATACAAATTCAAGTAAGATGAATGAGTACAGTCGAGCGCATAAAAATGCAAATCAGTTCATTGCATCATGCAGATCACAAGCAGAAAGCGCTAGATTTATTGTTGTGGAGAATATAAAGTATTTCTGAATAGCGTTGACGCAAATATGTATTACGTACTAGGTTTTCCCGCGATTCCGTTTGCAAGGACTTTAGTACTTAAGACTGCGCCGAGCGAAAAGTGCCAAAACAGGCGTTCACAGTTAAGTTGATAAAATCAACACTTTTTGTTTAATACAAATATAAAATATACATTTACCATAACAATGAATGTGTTTACAATTACTCCGTGTAAAAAACATAAAATAATTAATATTTTTGCCGATAAAATTACGTTAACTTGCACGAAAAATGCAAAAACGTAAGCTCGTTTTACGTTATTATAGATTATAACAGTAGAAATCTATCCTATTTTACAGCTTTAACGAAACATAAATAGTTATATTACAATTTATCCGTCCCAAATATTTAAGTTATTGGTTGACAATTAAGATACATATTTATCAAAAAAGCACTTCAAATCCTCCATACAATTTTACTATGGCGGCCGCGCGTCGATTTGAATATCGAGCTCTGTCATTCAGTCCAACCGCGTCTTATGCTCGGCGCAGTCTTATGCAATATCTGTCTTAATTCAGAAAAAGTTCCGAAACAACTCATAAGTGATTATATTCATTATGATTATTTGTCTTAGATGTACAGAATTATACATTTTGTCATACGTTAATGCTTTTTACTGTTTTATAAAAAAAGATACAAAGTACTGTTTTCATGAATAATGAAACTTACAAAAATATTATAAGAACTTATATTACATAAATGTAATATATATGTACACATATAATAAATAAAAATTATTTCTTTTTAAATATGATATTAGTTTGGGAAAGAAGCTCTAAAAAAATATGTGGAAAACATAAAAAGTTCTCTTTTCTTTTCTAAAATACTGACCATTTTGTTTTTCCATCTTAATATATTTTATTTCTCGTACAAAATGTTGAGATCCGTACAGACATGTCAAATTTGCAGTAAAATTTTAGTTTAATAAAATAGCTACACCTTACTAGAAGACCGTTGGACTGCTCCGCAGAGGCCTAAAGTTCGATCCCAGGGAGTGCATCTCTGAATACGAAACATACACAGCACTTTTCGAAGTTATGTGCGTATTAAATAGTTAATTATCGCCTGTTTTAACAGTGAAGGAAACGAGAGATCAAAAGTTAAAGGCATTTGGTATAAAAGCCTACAAAGTGAACCTCCTCGTATACCATGGTTCACTAATGCTACGCTAAGTCACCGCCAAATTATTGCAGCTCATCGATTGCGGTCCGGACATATTCCTCTGAACAAGTTTGCACACTTAATGCGAAAATCAGATACCCCTAATTGTGAGGTCTGCGGCAAAATAGAGGATGTCTTACATGTTTTGGAGGAATGTGTTCGATACCTTGATAAGAGGGATACACTCATGCAATCTGAGAACATATCGCAGTTAGATGTAGGAAAATTTCATTGTATGTTAGCAAAGCCAATTTCTGAATCAGCCAGAAAATTGTATTCTTTTATACTTGATAAGTAATTAGTTTTAAGTTAGTGTAAGAGATTCTGTGTAAGCACGATGGGATTGACATCGTCGCATCTGTCTACTTAAATCCCTAATAAAAATAAAGAATAAAAAAATAAAAAAACAGTGAAGGAAAACATCGTGAGAAATCCTGCATATCTAAGAATTCTATATAATGTTCTCTAAGATATGTGAAGTCTGCCAACCCGCACTGGGCCAGCGTGGTGGACTATAGCCTAACCCTTCCCACATTATAAAAGAAGCCCGTGACCAGCA
Organism: Catocala nupta; assembly: GCA_963675205.1. NCBI lineage: Eukaryota > Metazoa > Arthropoda > Insecta > Lepidoptera > Erebidae > Catocala > Catocala nupta. The sequence continues at coordinate 5,990,634 of OY776084.1, read as the reverse complement.
GTGGGACAGTTTAATACAGAGCTGATATTATTATTATTAATAATAAAATTACTATATAGATATATGTATATCGTAACTTTTTTTTTTGGCTTAAGATGGCAAACGCGTAGACGGACCGCCTGTGGTAAGCGATTACCGCCGCCCATGGACACCCGCAATCCCAAAGGAGTTACAAGTGCGTTGCCAGCCCTTTAAAAAGAAATGAAGGAGGGAAAGGACAAAGGAAAGTATAGGAAAAGGATCGGGGTAACTGGGCCTCCGGCTCTCTCATTCACCGATACGAAACGCAACAGTACGGGTACCGTTACTTCACGCCGGTATTCTGTGAGAGGGTAGTACTACCCCGGTCGATCCGGCCCATTCATGCTGAAACCAGCGAGGATCTACTACCTTACAACTAAACTCCACTGACAGGTAAATACCTGTCAATGGAGTTTAGTTACGATTATAATTTTGTGCCTCCTGTGATGAGTGATATAAGTCGAGTTTTGTAATTTTTACATAGAAATAATCAAAAAAAAATTAGGACTTTTTTGATCTAACTCACGTTCTTCTATCTACCATAGTTTCGGAAATAATTTTGTGCAAAGTGATATAACTGGTAGGATTTTTGCAAAAATATCGTGAATATATTTCAGGTTGTAACCTCTATAAGTAATTGCTGCACATATTATTTATCGTGTTTCATGGTATAAGTGTGATGTATATTTATTTGCATATTTAACTTTTCATCTTACACAAAGTATCATTTATCACGTCTTTAGAGCATTTATTAGAAATAAAAAAGGTACAACTTAAATTTTTTTTAACAATTACTTTTAATCTGTAACATTGACCACTAAAATGTAAAAATGAACAGTGAAGATGAATGTTATTATCTACATAAAAAAAGTACTTAAGTTTAACCTCGCCCATTTAGAACGAAAACTAGATTTTTTTAAATCTTGTTTATGTCCTCCTGTAAGTGTTGATTTTTGACTTGTATCACTTTTCACAGAAGGATATACTATACAGGGTGTCTGGTAATTAATGGATAACCTGGAAATGTCTTATAGTGGAACCAATGGCCATTCAGAAAAGAATTTGAAAAAAAATCTAACTACTACCTGAGATATGGTGTGCGTTCGCGCAGCGGAATGTTATTGAATTTAAAGATTTTAATTATGCAGATATTTAGTGTATGACGTCGCATAATTGTGTATGGTAAAAAAAAAATTGTGCACGCAGCCATTGTGGAGAAATTCACCAAAAACTGATTCCCCTGGGCGAACGTTGTCCTGGCGGAACTTTTTTAATCCATAGACTTTAGAAGAAAAGAGATGTGTCCAAAAATTAGTGTGTATTTGTGTGTAATTGTGTATGTATGAATAAAATTAGTGCACGCATAAACTTCGGAGAAATTCAAGTTTCCGCTACGCGAACGTTTGGCCATTAGCTAGTTTTCATATAAAGCGTTTACATAGAGAGCTGTAGATTTTTACATACGTTGTTTTGAATTTGTTTATATTTGTTTAAAAAACAGATTTAGAAAACTCGTAGGGCTTAAAAGATAAAAATATAAACGTAAAATACGCTTATTAGGTCTTAGTTCTTAAAGTATGCATTTGGGGTCTAGATTTTCACGTTTATACAAACCTTGTAAGTGTCTGCAACATGTTGCCAAGTATCAATGATGTTCCGTTAGTAATTAAAGAGTTATAGGAGAATTTACCATGAATAGATCACTGTTTACAAAGCAGTCAAATATCACGACGTTCTAAAGGAATTGCATGGTGAAATGTATGCCAATAATTAGTTTATTCATTCAACTATTCACATGCAAAATTTCATGTCATTAAATTCAGTAATTAAAGAAAAACAGTTATAATACTGACGAAGCATCGAAAACCTACATAACCCGACCAAGTTCGGATAGCTACAAAAAAGCGGCCGTACAATATATTTAGGTAACATCCCAAAATTTACAGTATAATACCGGTATTGAATTGGTATAGGTGATAACACAATTCTTGTTGCTACTCATTTATAAGCACTTATTTAATGTTGATCAAATCTAAACAACTGAATAGTCTAGTTATGTGATGTGATTTTAATTTTTATTGAAGCTCGAAATATTATACTTACCCTTATATTCATAATCATTTATTAAACCTATTTTAGTTAAAACACATTTTTTCTGAACGGCCTTTAGTTCTACTGTAAGACATTTCAAGGTTATCCATCAATTACCGGACACCCTATATAACTATACCAGAAGTGATCATAGCTACTTTTTGCCCAGAATATAACCTAAGTTCATACCGTTCTTTGTTATACCCTAAACATTTATACACGGATAAACAACATAATAACATGAATGGTGTAGGTGTTCATTGAAATTAAACTACTATATACGGATTTTATCGCGTTATTTATTTATCACTGTATTACATAATTTTGAAAATGTTACTGACCATGGCTGCTGAAAAGCAACCGAAACGTCGGGAAAATGTAAACGTAAATATAAATAGTTTAAATAATTTTATCTATATATATAAAAATCAATGCCACTTTTCGTTGTAATTAAACTCCTCCTAAAGGGCTGGACCGATTAGATTAAATTTTTTTGGGTGTGTTCAAGTGGATTCGATGATGGTTTAGATATGTTTTCTTTTTATCTTTTTCTTCTGTACAGGACAACGTCTTTCGGGACAGCTAGTTAGCTTATAAATAAGTAAACTTCAATAGTAGTAGTAGTGTAACATTTTCAAAATTATGTAATATAGTGATAAATAAACAACGCGATAAAATCAGTATATAGTAGTTTAATTTCAATTAATAACATTAGCTTAAACAGAAGACAATATTATGGTGTAGGTGTTTTAAGTGGTCGCCTCGCCGCCGCCGCTGCCACTGGGCCGTGTAGTGGGTTCGAATCTCACATGGTACAAACATTTGTGTGATCCACAAATGTTTGTTTCAAGACTGGGTGTTCTTTGTGTCCGATGTTTGAATGTTTGTAAAGTCCCCAGCGATGCAGGAATTACTTCTAGTGTGACTATTTTAAAACCAAACAAAATCAGTAAATAGTTACGTATCAACCTTATATTTATAATTATACTAGTTTTTTCCACGGTTTCACCAGCATAAGTCCTGTTAATATGGGAATATCGGGATAAAATAAGCCTATGTGCGAATTCAAGTCTCCAGCTATCTACAAACCAAGTTTCATCGCAATCGGTCTAGTAGTTTTTGCGTGAAAGAGTAACAAACATCCATACATCCATTCAATATTTCGCGTTTATAATATTAGTAAGGACATATCTAGGTATAAATTAAATCGAAGTGTCTGAATCTTTGTCAACGCCAAGCTTTATTTGTAACAATTAAATCTCAACCAATATTATAAATGCGAAAGTCAGTTTATTTGTTACGCTTCCAAGCGTTAACTACTCGACCAATCATCATAAAATTTCGCATACATGTGTTCAGGGGTCCAGAAAATGACATAGAGTACCTTTCATACAAAAGAGTCCTGTTCACGATGAATAAAAAGTTGTCATAACGTACATTTATGTGAGCGAAGCCGCATGCATTATCTATTATAATAAAATGTTTAAATGTATAATATCTTATACCTGTTGCCGCCATTTTAAGTGTAGGCGTTTTAATTATGGGTATTTTAATAAATTTACACATATGAATAAAATTAAAGTGTCCGTCTGCAATATTGAGATAACTAATATCTTTCGTTAACTTTGAATTATTATTTATTTATTTTTATTTAAAACTTTATGCACAAAATAGTACAATGGCGGACATAATGCCAAGTGCATTATCTGTGATGCGGAGATAAAAAGAAGTAGGTGCGGTGCATACAGTAACGTGAACCATACATGTAAATATACTAAAACGAATATCACAATTGTAATTATACATTACATAATTTATAGATACCAATAAACGTTTTATATAGGTAAACTAAATAAAATATATACATATATATATGTATCTATATATATATAAAGATACATGCATACATATTACATACTTACCTATTGTCGCGTTGTCGACTCGTGGCGCGTGGCCGCGCGCGACGATGGAAGAGGTGCCCCTCTTGTCCCTCCCCCTCCCCCAGCGTTAACAGCAGTATATAAGCGGGTCACGCTGAGGTTTGGGCTTTCGCTCAAGACAAAGCATACACGGCTCGCGAAGCCATACAAACTCGTCCGCGGTGCCGCCCTCGCCGCAGAGGTCAGAATATGCGTCGCGTTAATGATAAGCCCGTGGATCACCATAGATCCACGTTGCCGACAACGCCCCAAACCGAGGTCCGTGGTAGTCCGCCCTTGGGGGCAAACGTTGTCTAGTTTATTTTATAACGGGTTGAGATCCTTCTGCGCGCACCCATAGTCCGCGTAAAGTTGTCAAGGCCATCTGAGACCAAAAATTAAAACAAACAAAAAAAAAGGATGGTTCTTACTGGTTGGGAGACTTCTGCGCTTACCTACAGTCCGCGTTAAGTTATCAAGGCCATCTGAGACCAACAACTAACACACAAAAAAAAAATAAGGATCGGGCTCTTCTTCACGCCGCGCTGCCTACCGAAGATAAGTGGTCCATTCTACCTGGGACCACGTAACAAGCCTTCATCTTGAACCACGCCCTGAAATACCACTAAATATCTAGTAGCATTTAATTGTAATTCTGTTATTTCTTATACACCTGTTGTAAGTTAAAATATATCGCGTTGTTCATCTTTAATTTCAATTACAACCAAAGTCAACCTTGCATCTAAAGCGGAATAGACCTAAAACTGTTACACAATATACATATGTACATACGTATCATGTTACTGATGAGATGAATCCGATAAACTGTCGAGGAGGAAAGCACGCTCTTTTACCTTGAAAGTGTAACGGTTTGTGGCCATGCTGACTTCGTGAGGGAGCGCATTCCATAGTATAAAGAACTGGACGAGGAAGGAAGAATGCAGGAAACCAGATGTATCGGAGGGACAAAGTAAAACAAATAAAAAATGCAATGGAAAAGGCAGGTTAAATAAGTGAATAAGAAAATAATGTTGTAAAGGCACGCAAACTACGGCGTTGACGAATGGTTAACAATTTTAAAGTGGATCTATGAGATGAAATATGGTCATATTTACGAAGATCATTATTAATAAATCGAATGCAGTTATTTAGAAGTCGGTCATATTTATTAAGTAGATCTGCATTCCGGTCATAGTAACACACATCACCATAGTCAATTAAGGGAAAGATCAAAGTCTGCACAAGCATTATTTTTGTCTTAGATGGGAGAAAATTCTCTAGGCGATACAAGGCGCGTAGCGTTCCGGTTACTCACTGACTGATACTAGAAGCCTGAGCTTGCCAAATTAAATTGGAGTCAATGAGCAAACCCAGATCCTTTACTGTAAAGTAGGACTGAATGGTCTAGGTGTCCCATCATGCATCACTAAATATTAATCAGTATTACTGCTATTTTTTAAACATCTGTAATCTTTCTGAGAGGAATGAGGTGATGAATTTCCGAGGAAGTAAGTTAGACATGGTTCTGACTCGAGAGGGCGTTGATGTCACCTGTGAGCATATAATAGGATCAGAGTTAGTGCTAATTGATTTATACCATCCTCCACTTCATGTTATGGTAAATGCTATCAAACCTAAACGCATTGATATGGTAGATCCTAGTAACATTGATGAGAGCAGGGACTGGAATTTCTATAAGGCGGACTTTGCATCTCTATATGAGCAGTTTAGGTCAGCTCGCTGGCAGGATCTTCTTAATTGTAATGACGCATGTACCGCCACCGATATGTTTTACACAATCGTGTATAATATAATCTTCGATTCTACGGTCCCCAAGAAAAAGAGACTTACTTCCCGATCTAGGCGATACCCTGTTTGGTTTGACAGAGAACTTATTCAAAGTGTACAACGTAAACGTAAATTACACAAACAGTGGCAACGTACACGTTGCGAATTCATATACACAGAGTTTGATACTCTGCGTCGGAATTTAAAATATCAAATTAAGGTCGCTTATACGTCATACACCATCTCTATAGAAAACAATATTAGGAAAAATCCTTTGCAATTTTGGCAGCACATACAGAGCCTGCGGTCGAAGGGCGGTTTTGAGCCAAATGTTACTCTTAACGGCGCGACCTATTCAGGGGCCCAAGCTGCCGATGCATTTGCCCAGTACTTTGCCTCAGTCTTCTTGCCACATATACCTAAATTAGATCCGAGTAACTTAAATTTGTATATTGAGGGCGGCTATATCTCGTTGCCCGTCATAACAGTACCGAACGTATTAAAAGCGATCGGAAAATTAAAACCGGGTAGTGCAATCGGGCCTGATAACGTGCCCGGATATGTGCTTAAGGGATGCAAGGATGCTTTTGCTACCCCGCTTTGCCACATTTTCAATTTGGCACTTAGAACAGGTGTTTATCCCAAACAGTGGAAATTATCACGTGTCATACCCATCCCAAAGACAACAGACAAGACATCCGTAGTGGATCATAGACCAATTGCTATCCTCCCTACCATTGGCAAACTTTTCGAACACGTGCTCCACTCGATTATTTATCAATAAATAGATGTTTATCTTTCTGACGCTCAACACGGTTTCCGATCGGGTCGCTCAGTTGATACCAATCTATTTATCCATACCGACTACGTGTCGAGATGCTTGGATATGGGTGGGCAAGTTGATGTCCTCTACTTTGATTTCTGTAGGGCTTTTGATAAAGTCGATAATGACGTTTTGTTAACAAAGTTGGCTAACATGGGCTTCACGCCAAGCTTGCTCTACTTCTTCGCCGACTACTTGCGGGACCGTAGACAATTTGTAAGGCATGGTTGTTTCGACTCTGAGCCTTACAACACTCGGTCAGGTGTGAGCCAGGGATCAGTGCTAGGCCCTCTTTTGTTTCTCATTATGATTAACGACCTTATTAATGAGCTTAAAATTGCGAAATGCCTTTTATACGCAGACGACCTTAAAATAGCTCTCGAAATCAAGACTTCTCGAGACTGTATGGATTTGCAGCGGGATGTTGATGCGCTCTTTCAATGGAGTACCAAAAACAAGCTGCTTTTCAACGTGAATAAATGCTTCGTTATGACTTACAGTAGAAAGTTACATCCGGTAAATCATACATACACATTGGGTGGAAATGACATAATACGCGTAATGAACATCAAAGATTTAGGGGTAACTTTTGACAGTAGTCTTACATTTAGGGATCACGTTTCTGTTACCGCTAAGTCATCTTATGGACGACTAGGTTTTGTTTTGCGGAACCTTGAGTTCCGCAAAACAACTAACTTCCATAACCCGAATGTGATCAAACTTCTTTATACCAGCCTTGTCAGAAGCAAACTCGAGAGTAGTTCATGTGTTTGGAATCCCTACACGTCAACTCATGCCTTAATTATTGAAAAGGTGCAAAAGACTTTTCTTAGGTATCTCCACAAAAGGATGTATTATTACTTTCCCTATATGTACCCGACAAACTACCTCCTAGGGATATTGGGTTTTAATTCTTTGGAGGTTAGAAGAGGACTAACACAGCTCACTACGGCCTGTAAAATCCTTCGAGAGCGAGTCAATGTCTGGAACTTCATAACTTGCTATGTAGGTTGTATGTGCCTGACCGATATCTTGCCTTCCGTCAAAGCTGTCGACATAAATTATTTGCTCGACCGGCCTGTCGTACAGTTGCCAGGGCAGAGTCCCCAGTTTGTCGCTCTCTGGAGGCGCTCAACTAGCCCTAGACTGCTAGCCCTGAGTGTGATTTGTTTGCGGATGAATGGAAGAAGATTATGAGAGAATGTCTGATTTTCTGCGAGAAGAGGTATGACAGGATATCTTCTATTCCTTATTAGTGGATAGTAACTTTAAGAGTATATATGTTAATTGTTTTTTAACGATATTGTGTTAAATTTTGTTTCTTTTTATTTGTTATATGTTATTTGTCTGTATGTTTAAATTATGTTAGATATAAGTTTTTAGATTGTATTTAGATATTCTATGTTAATTAATGTAACTGACTTTGTCGTTTTAATTAACTATAAATAAAAATAAATAAACAGGTGGTAAAGTACTGGAGTCCAGCCTGCTTATCAATCGTTGACTTCCAACTATGATTGACTGACACTTAGTCGGATTAACAGACAATCCAAATCTGCTAGACCAGCTTCTGATTGTTTTAAGATCAGCATTTAGTATAGAAATGGCTTCAGATAGATTATCCGGATGATTTAAATTAAAGATTTTCTTTTGTTTTGTTCGTCTGTATGTCTGTAATATCAGCCCTGGACTAGACTGTTCCACTGCTGAGCACGGGCCTTTTCTCAGTATGAGTAAAGGTTAAGCCATAGTTAATCAAGTCAAGTCAAGTCACAGAATTCATATAACTTCGAAAAGTCAGAGATGCGCGCCTTGGGATCGAACTTAACACCTACATATGTATGGCAGTCCTACAATATTGCGTCTATATAGCTATAATATTTTGCATGTCTGAACCAATGAGGCCTATCCCTCGGAAACAGTAATTTTTCTGGGTGAATAGTACCCAATATCCTATCCTCTACCCCTGACAACGTGTCTGCAACATTTTATGATAATCGGTCTAGTAATAAAGGCGTAAAGGCGTAACAAACAAACTCACATTCGCATTCATAATATTAGTTAAAACATGTGGTACCAATTAAAACAAAAAGTAAACAGTTGCAAAAATAGATCATAGATGACACTGTAAATACCAGTGTTAATATTAAGAACAATTAAAATGCATTATAGGAAAGAAATTGACCAATATATGTTATTATAAATAAACATTGATCATATTTAATTAACGGACATCAAAGCCTTTATTTTAGGACTTCAAGATTTAAAAAAATCTGTGTTTTTACATCACACACAGATATTAGTATAGTATTATTCGATTATTTAATTATTTTCGGGTTCGATTCCCGCACAAGTCAAACATTTGTGTGCATGAACATGGATGTTTGTCTTTGTCTGGGTGTTTCTATGTATAATATGTATGTATTTACAAAAAAAAAGTATATAAGTATGTATATTTATCCATTGTCTAGTACCCATAGCACAAGCTCTGCTTAGTTTGGGCTAGATGGTGATGTGTGTATGTGATACAATATTATTATATTATATATATTATTATATTATCTTTGGTTTGTATATTGAGCGTGATGTGTTTTTATAGGATAGACCGGGACATAGTATGCAAAAACAGCCTTGTGTTGGGCAAAGAAGATATATCTTACCAAGAATAGAGGAGAGTATTGTGTGTGTCCATCCTGACCAAGTTTCAATCACGGTGATCAATCATAACTCAAACTAGGCATTTGCACATGTGCGTGCGCAAACATAATTTCGTTTCTTGTGTTTGCGCATGCACTTATGTTCTTCGTGGTACGATGAGTCAGCAATCTTACTTTGTGTTTTCTGTAGCCCGTAGGTGCGCGTAGGCGCTATACACTGCCAACATCCTAAATAATTACAACACATAACTAACACCAGACTGCTTTCAAAATTGCTCGACAGAAAATCATACCAACTTTTTGTTGTCCTAGCCCGGAATCGAATCTGAGACTACATTGATTTATACACAGCAGCCGTTTTCACTATAACTTCCACGATGATTTGGAATATTTGAAAATTTGGACAAGGGTGTTCAATGGAGATATCCTAGGATCGTAGCAGTTGCAATACATACTAATATTATAGAGCAGAAGAATTTGTTTGTTTCTTTGTATAGTTGAACGCGCTTATCTCAGGAACTACTGGTTCGAATTGAAAATTATTTTAGTGTTGGAAAGCTCATTTATCGAGGATGACTATAAGCTATATAACATCACGCTATGACCAATAGTAGCGGAGAATCAATGAAAAGTGTTGCAAAACGGGCAAAATTCTCTTATGTAAGGAAGACAAGGTTGCGCGGGTTATCTAGTTCTATATAATTATGTATGGGCCTATACCGTTGAAGCTTTATATGAATACTTTAAAAACTTGCAATCCTAATGGCCAGTTTCACAACTATAATATTCTAATAATATTCTATCATATACACACAACGCCATCTAGCCCAAACTAAGCGTAACTTGAACTATGGGTACCAGACAATGGATAAACATACATATGTACCTATACTTCGTTTTTTCTGTAAATACATACATATTACACATTAAAACACTCAGACCAAGACAAACATACATGTCCATGCACATAAATGTTGTACTTGTGCAGGAATCGAACCTGCGACCTCAGGCGTGGCAGTCGGTTACACTAATCACTACGACATCGAGTCCGCCAGTATTATCTGAAATATAAATCGCAGGCTGTCTCACTCTTGTTAGGTTAAAGAAGAGAGATGGCGAGGTTATTATAAGTTTCATCGCAATCGGTCTAGTAGTTTTTGCGTGAAAGAGTAACAAACATCCATACATCCATTCAATATTTCGCGTTTATAATATTAGTAAGGACATATCTAGGTATAAATTAAATCGAAGTGTCTGAATCTTTGTCAACGCCAAGCTTTATTTGTAACAATTAAATCTCAACCAATATTATAAATGCGAAAGTCAGTTTATTTGTTACGCTTCCAAGCGTTAACTACTCGACCAATCATCATAAAATTTCGCATACATGTGTTCAGGGGTCCAGAAAATGACATAGAGTACCTTTCATACAAAAGAGTCCTGTTCACGATGAATAAAAAGTTGTCATAACGTACATTTATGTGAGCGAAGCCGCATGCATTATCTATTATAATAAAATGTTTAAATGTATAATATCTTATACCTGTTGCCGCCATTTTAAGTGTAGGCGTTTTAATTATGGGTATTTTAATAAATTTACACATATGAATAAAATTAAAGTGTCCGTCTGCAATATTGAGATAACTAATATCTTTCGTTAACTTTGAATTATTATTTATTTATTTTTATTTAAAACTTTATGCACAAAATAGTACAATGGCGGACATAATGCCAAGTGCATTATCTGTGATGCGGAGATAAAAAGAAGTAGGTGCGGTGCATACAGTAACGTGAACCATACATGTAAATATACTAAAACGAATATCACAATTGTAATTATACATTACATAATTTATAGATACCAATAAACGTTTTATATAGGTAAACTAAATAAAATATATACATATATATATGTATCTATATATATATAAAGATACATGCATACATATTACATACTTACCTATTGTCGCGTTGTCGACTCGTGGCGCGTGGCCGCGCGCGACGATGGAAGAGGTGCCCCTCTTGTCCCTCCCCCTCCCCCAGCGTTAACAGCAGTATATAAGCGGGTCACGCTGAGGTTTGGGCTTTCGCTCAAGACAAAGCATACACGGCTCGCGAAGCCATACAAACTCGTCCGCGGTGCCGCCCTCGCCGCAGAGGTCAGAATATGCGTCGCGTTAATGATAAGCCCGTGGATCACCATAGATCCACGTTGCCGACAACGCCCCAAACCGAGGTCCGTGGTAGTCCGCCCTTGGGGGCAAACGTTGTCTAGTTTATTTTATAACGGGTTGAGATCCTTCTGCGCGCACCCATAGTCCGCGTAAAGTTGTTAAGGCCATCTGAGACCAAAAATTAAAACAAACAAAAAAAAAGGATGGTTCTTACTGGTTGGGAGACTTCTGCGCTTACCTACAGTCCGCGTTAAGTTATCAAGGCCATCTGAGACCAACAACTAACACACAAAAAAAAAATAAGGATCGGGCTCTTCTTCACGCCGCGCTGCCTACCGAAGATAAGTGGTCCATTCTACCTGGGACCACGTAACAAGCCTTCATCTTGAACCACGCCCTGAAATACCACTAAATATCTAGTAGCATTTAATTGTAATTCTGTTATTTCTTATACACCTGTTGTAAGTTAAAATATATCGCGTTGTTCATCTTTAATTTCAATTACAACCAAAGTCAACCTTGCATCTAAAGCGGAATAGACCTAAAACTGTTACACAATATACATATGTACATACGTATCATGTTACTGATGAGATGAATCCGATAAACTGTCGAGGAGGAAAGCACGCTCTTTTACCTTGAAAGTGTAACGGTTTGTGGCCATGCTGACTTCGTGAGGGAGCGCATTCCATAGTATAAAGAACTGGACGAGGAAGGAAGAATGCAGGAAACCAGATGTATCGGAGGGACAAAGTAAAACAAGGTTATTAGTAGAACAAAGATTTATATCATGATTGGAACACAAGTATTGGAAAAGGCAGGTTAAATAAGTGAATAAGAAAATAATGTTGTAAAGGCACGCAAACTACGGCGTTGACGAATGGTTAACAATTTTAAAGTGGATCTATGAGATGAAATATGGTCATATTTACGAAGATCATTATTAATAAATCGAATGCAGTTATTTAGAAATCGGTCATATTTATTAAGTAGATCTGCATTCCGGTCATAGTAACACACATCACCATAGTCAATTAAGGGAAAGATCAAAGTCTGCACAAGCATTATTTTTGTCTTAGATGGGAGAAAATTCTCTAGGCGATACAAGGCGCGTAGCGTTCCGGTTACTCACTGACTGATACTAGAAGCCTGAGCTTGCCAAATTAAATTGGAGTCAATGAGCAAACCCAGATCCTTTACTGTAAAGTAGGACTGAATGGTCTAGGTGTCCCATCATGCATCACTAAATATTAATCAGTATTACTGCTATTTTTTAAACATCTGTAATCTTTCTGAGAGGAATGAGGTGATGAATTTCCGAGGAAGTAAGTTAGACATGGTTCTGACTCGAGAGGGCGTTGATGTCACCTGTGAGCATATAATAGGATCAGAGTTAGTGCTAATTGATTTATACCATCCTCCACTTCATGTTATGGTAAATGCTATCAAACCTAAACGCATTGATATGGTAGATCCTAGTAACATTGATGAGAGCAGGGACTGGAATTTCTATAAGGCGGACTTTGCATCTCTATATGAGCAGTTTAGGTCAGCTCGCTGGCAGGATCTTCTTAATTGTAATGACGCATGTACCGCCACCGATATGTTTTACACAATCGTGTATAATATAATCTTCGATTCTACGGTCCCCAAGAAAAAGAGACTTACTTCCCGATCTAGGCGATACCCTGTTTGGTTTGACAGAGAACTTATTCAAAGTGTACAACGTAAACGTAAATTACACAAACAGTGGCAACGTACACGTTGCGAATTCATATACACAGAGTTTGATACTCTGCGTCGGAATTTAAAATATCAAATTAAGGTCGCTTATACGTCATACACCATCTCTATAGAAAACAATATTAGGAAAAATCCTTTGCAATTTTGGCAGCACATACAGAGCCTGCGGTCGAAGGGCGGTTTTGAGCCAAATGTTACTCTTAACGGCGCGACCTATTCAGGGGCCCAAGCTGCCGATGCATTTGCCCAGTACTTTGCCTCAGTCTTCTTGCCACATATACCTAAATTAGATCCGAGTAACTTAAATTTGTATATTGAGGGCGGCTATATCTCGTTGCCCGTCATAACAGTACCGAACGTATTAAAAGCGATCGGAAAATTAAAACCGGGTAGTGCAATCGGGCCTGATAACGTGCCCGGATATGTGCTTAAGGGATGCAAGGATGCTTTTGCTACCCCGCTTTGCCACATTTTCAATTTGGCACTTAGAACAGGTGTTTATCCCAAACAGTGGAAATTATCACGTGTCATACCCATCCCAAAGACAACAGACAAGACATCCGTAGTGGATCATAGACCAATTGCTATCCTCCCTACCATTGGCAAACTTTTCGAACACGTGCTCCACTCGATTATTTATCAATAAATAGATGTTTATCTTTCTGACGCTCAACACGGTTTCCGATCGGGTCGCTCAGTTGATACCAATCTATTTATCCATACCGACTACGTGTCGAGATGCTTGGATATGGGTGGGCAAGTTGATGTCCTCTACTTTGATTTCTGTAGGGCTTTTGATAAAGTCGATAATGACGTTTTGTTAACAAAGTTGGCTAACATGGGCTTCACGCCAAGCTTGCTCTACTTCTTCGCCGACTACTTGCGGGACCGTAGACAATTTGTAAGGCATGGTTGTTTCGACTCTGAGCCTTACAACACTCGGTCAGGTGTGAGCCAGGGATCAGTGCTAGGCCCTCTTTTGTTTCTCATTATGATTAACGACCTTATTAATGAGCTTAAAATTGCGAAATGCCTTTTATACGCAGACGACCTTAAAATAGCTCTCGAAATCAAGACTTCTCGAGACTGTATGGATTTGCAGCGGGATGTTGATGCGCTCTTTCAATGGAGTACCAAAAACAAGCTGCTTTTCAACGTGAATAAATGCTTCGTTATGACTTACAGTAGAAAGTTACATCCGGTAAATCATACATACACATTGGGTGGAAATGACATAATACGCGTAATGAACATCAAAGATTTAGGGGTAACTTTTGACAGTAGTCTTACATTTAGGGATCACGTTTCTGTTACCGCTAAGTCATCTTATGGACGACTAGGTTTTGTTTTGCGGAACCTTGAGTTCCGCAAAACAACTAACTTCCATAACCCGAATGTGATCAAACTTCTTTATACCAGCCTTGTCAGAAGCAAACTCGAGAGTAGTTCATGTGTTTGGAATCCCTACACGTCAACTCATGCCTTAATTATTGAAAAGGTGCAAAAGACTTTTCTTAGGTATCTCCACAAAAGGATGTATTATTACTTTCCCTATATGTACCCGACAAACTACCTCCTAGGGATATTGGGTTTTAATTCTTTGGAGGTTAGAAGAGGACTAACACAGCTCACTACGGCCTGTAAAATCCTTCGAGAGCGAGTCAATGTCTGGAACTTCATAACTTGCTATGTAGGTTGTATGTGCCTGACCGATATCTTGCCTTCCGTCAAAGCTGTCGACATAAATTATTTGCTCGACCGGCCTGTCGTACAGTTGCCAGGGCAGAGTCCCCAGTTTGTCGCTCTCTGGAGGCGCTCAACTAGCCCTAGACTGCTAGCCCTGAGTGTGATTTGTTTGCGGATGAATGGAAGAAGATTATGAGAGAATGTCTGATTTTCTGCGAGAAGAGGTATGACAGGATATCTTCTATTCCTTATTAGTGGATAGTAACTTTAAGAGTATATATGTTAATTGTTTTTTAACGATATTGTGTTAAATTTTGTTTCTTTTTATTTGTTATATGTTATTTGTCTGTATGTTTAAATTATGTTAGATATAAGTTTTTAGATTGTATTTAGATATTCTATGTTAATTAATGTAACTGACTTTGTCGTTTTAATTAACTATAAATAAAAATAAATAAACAGGTGGTAAAGTACTGGAGTCCAGCCTGCTTATCAATCGTTGACTTCCAACTATGATTGACTGACACTTAGTCGGATTAACAGACAATCCAAATCTGCTAGACCAGCTTCTGATTGTTTTAAGATCAGCATTTAGTATAGAAATGGCTTCAGATAGATTATCCGGATGATTTAAATTAAAGATTTTCTTTTGTTTTGTTCGTCTGTATGTCTGTAATATCAGCCCTGGACTAGACTGTTCCACTGCTGAGCACGGGCCTTTTCTCAGTATGAGTAAAGGTTAAGCCATAGTTAATCAAGTCAAGTCAAGTCACAGAATTCATATAACTTCGAAAAGTCAGAGATGCGCGCCTTGGGATCGAACTTAACACCTACATATGTATGGCAGTCCTACAATATTGCGTCTATATAGCTATAATATTTTGCATGTCTGAACCAATGAGGCCTATCCCTCGGAAACAGTAATTTTTCTGGGTGAATAGTACCCAATATCCTATCCTCTACCCCTGACAACGTGTCTGCAACATTTTATGATAATCGGTCTAGTAATAAAGGCGTAAAGGCGTAACAAACAAACTCACATTCGCATTCATAATATTAGTTAAAACATGTGGTACCAATTAAAACAAAAAGTAAACAGTTGCAAAAATAGATCATAGATGACACTGTAAATACCAGTGTTAATATTAAGAACAATTAAAATGCATTATAGGAAAGAAATTGACCAATATATGTTATTATAAATAAACATTGATCATATTTAATTAACGGACATCAAAGCCTTTATTTTAGGACTTCAAGATTTAAAAAAATCTGTGTTTTTACATCACACACAGATATTAGTATAGTATTATTCGATTATTTAATTATTTTCGGGTTCGATTCCCGCACAAGTCAAACATTTGTGTGCATGAACATGGATGTTTGTCTTTGTCTGGGTGTTTCTATGTATAATATGTATGTATTTACAAAAAAAAAGTATATAAGTATGTATATTTATCCATTGTCTAGTACCCATAGCACAAGCTCTGCTTAGTTTGGGCTAGATGGTGATGTGTGTATGTGATACAATATTATTATATTATATATATTATTATATTATCTTTGGTTTGTATATTGAGCGTGATGTGTTTTTATAGGATAGACCGGGACATAGTATGCAAAAACAGCCTTGTGTTGGGCAAAGAAGATATATCTTACCAAGAATAGAGGAGAGTATTGTGTGTGTCCATCCTGACCAAGTTTCAATCACGGTGATCAATCATAACTCAAACTAGGCATTTGCACATGTGCGTGCGCAAACATAATTTCGTTTCTTGTGTTTGCGCATGCACTTATGTTCTTCGTGGTACGATGAGTCAGCAATCTTACTTTGTGTTTTCTGTAGCCCGTAGGTGCGCGTAGGCGCTATACACTGCCAACATCCTAAATAATTACAACACATAACTAACACCAGACTGCTTTCAAAATTGCTCGACAGAAAATCATACCAACTTTTTGTTGTCCTAGCCCGGAATCGAATCTGAGACTACATTGATTTATACACAGCAGCCGTTTTCACTATAACTTCCACGATGATTTGGAATATTTGAAAATTTGGACAAGGGTGTTCAATGGAGATATCCTAGGATCGTAGCAGTTGCAATACATACTAATATTATAGAGCAGAAGAATTTGTTTGTTTCTTTGTATAGTTGAACGCGCTTATCTCAGGAACTACTGGTTCGAATTGAAAATTATTTTAGTGTTGGAAAGCTCATTTATCGAGGATGACTATAAGCTATATAACATCACGCTATGACCAATAGTAGCGGAGAATCAATGAAAAGTGTTGCAAAACGGGCAAAATTCTCTTATGTAAGGAAGACAAGGTTGCGCGGGTTATCTAGTTCTATATAATTATGTATGGGCCTATACCGTTGAAGCTTTATATGAATACTTTAAAAACTTGCAATCCTAATGGCCAGTTTCACAACTATAATATTCTAATAATATTCTATCATATACACACAACGCCATCTAGCCCAAACTAAGCGTAACTTGAACTATGGGTACCAGACAATGGATAAACATACATATGTACCTATACTTCGTTTTTTCTGTAAATACATACATATTACACATTAAAACACTCAGACCAAGACAAACATACATGTCCATGCACATAAATGTTGTACTTGTGCAGGAATCGAACCTGCGACCTCAGGCGTGGCAGTCGGTTACACTAATCACTACGACATCGAGTCCGCCAGTATTATCTGAAATATAAATCGCAGGCTGTCTCACTCTTGTTAGGTTAAAGAAGAGAGATGGCGAGGTTATTATAAGTTTCATCGCAATCGGTCTAGTAGTTTTTGCGTGAAAGAGTAACAAACATCCATACATCCATTCAATATTTCGCGTTTATAATATTAGTAAGGACATATCTAGGTATAAATTAAATCGAAGTGTCTGAATCTTTGTCAACGCCAAGCTTTATTTGTAACAATTAAATCTCAACCAATATTATAAATGCGAAAGTCAGTTTATTTGTTACGCTTCCAAGCGTTAACTACTCGACCAATCATCATAAAATTTCGCATACATGTGTTCAGGGGTCCAGAAAATGACATAGAGTACCTTTCATACAAAAGAGTCCTGTTCACGATGAATAAAAAGTTGTCATAACGTACATTTATGTGAGCGAAGCCGCATGCATTATCTATTATAATAAAATGTTTAAATGTATAATATCTTATACCTGTTGCCGCCATTTTAAGTGTAGGCGTTTTAATTATGGGTATTTTAATAAATTTACACATATGAATAAAATTAAAGTGTCCGTCTGCAATATTGAGATAACTAATATCTTTCGTTAACTTTGAATTATTATTTATTTATTTTTATTTAAAACTTTATGCACAAAATAGTACAATGGCGGACATAATGCCAAGTGCATTATCTGTGATGCGGAGATAAAAAGAAGTAGGTGCGGTGCATACAGTAACGTGAACCATACATGTAAATATACTAAAACGAATATCACAATTGTAATTATACATTACATAATTTATAGATACCAATAAACGTTTTATATAGGTAAACTAAATAAAATATATACATATATATATGTATCTATATATATATAAAGATACATGCATACATATTACATACTTACCTATTGTCGCGTTGTCGACTCGTGGCGCGTGGCCGCGCGCGACGATGGAAGAGGTGCCCCTCTTGTCCCTCCCCCTCCCCCAGCGTTAACAGCAGTATATAAGCGGGTCACGCTGAGGTTTGGGCTTTCGCTCAAGACAAAGCATACACGGCTCGCGAAGCCATACAAACTCGTCCGCGGTGCCGCCCTCGCCGCAGAGGTCAGAATATGCGTCGCGTTAATGATAAGCCCGTGGATCACCATAGATCCACGTTGCCGACAACGCCCCAAACCGAGGTCCGTGGTAGTCCGCCCTTGGGGGCAAACGTTGTCTAGTTTATTTTATAACGGGTTGAGATCCTTCTGCGCGCACCCATAGTCCGCGTAAAGTTGTCAAGGCCATCTGAGACCAAAAATTAAAACAAACAAAAAAAAAGGATGGTTCTTACTGGTTGGGAGACTTCTGCGCTTACCTACAGTCCGCGTTAAGTTATCAAGGCCATCTGAGACCAACAACTAACACACAAAAAAAAAATAAGGATCGGGCTCTTCTTCACGCCGCGCTGCCTACCGAAGATAAGTGGTCCATTCTACCTGGGACCACGTAACAAGCCTTCATCTTGAACCACGCCCTGAAATACCACTAAATATCTAGTAGCATTTAATTGTAATTCTGTTATTTCTTATACACCTGTTGTAAGTTAAAATATATCGCGTTGTTCATCTTTAATTTCAATTACAACCAAAGTCAACCTTGCATCTAAAGCGGAATAGACCTAAAACTGTTACACAATATACATATGTACATACGTATCATGTTACTGATGAGATGAATCCGATAAACTGTCGAGGAGGAAAGCACGCTCTTTTACCTTGAAAGTGTAACGGTTTGTGGCCATGCTGACTTCGTGAGGGAGCGCATTCCATAGTATAAAGAACTGGACGAGGAAGGAAGAATGCAGGAAACCAGATGTATCGGAGGGACAAAGTAAAACAAATAAAAAATGCAATGGAAAAGGCAGGTTAAATAAGTGAATAAGAAAATAATGTTGTAAAGGCACGCAAACTACGGCGTTGACGAATGGTTAACAATTTTAAAGTGGATCTATGAGATGAAATATGGTCATATTTACGAAGATCATTATTAATAAATCGAATGCAGTTATTTAGAAGTCGGTCATATTTATTAAGTAGATCTGCATTCCGGTCATAGTAACACACATCACCATAGTCAATTAAGGGAAAGATCAAAGTCTGCACAAGCATTATTTTTGTCTTAGATGGGAGAAAATTCTCTAGGCGATACAAGGCGCGTAGCGTTCCGGTTACTCACTGACTGATACTAGAAGCCTGAGCTTGCCAAATTAAATTGGAGTCAATGAGCAAACCCAGATCCTTTACTGTAAAGTAGGACTGAATGGTCTAGGTGTCCCATCATGCATCACTAAATATTAATCAGTATTACTGCTATTTTTTAAACATCTGTAATCTTTCTGAGAGGAATGAGGTGATGAATTTCCGAGGAAGTAAGTTAGACATGGTTCTGACTCGAGAGGGCGTTGATGTCACCTGTGAGCATATAATAGGATCAGAGTTAGTGCTAATTGATTTATACCATCCTCCACTTCATGTTATGGTAAATGCTATCAAACCTAAACGCATTGATATGGTAGATCCTAGTAACATTGATGAGAGCAGGGACTGGAATTTCTATAAGGCGGACTTTGCATCTCTATATGAGCAGTTTAGGTCAGCTCGCTGGCAGGATCTTCTTAATTGTAATGACGCATGTACCGCCACCGATATGTTTTACACAATCGTGTATAATATAATCTTCGATTCTACGGTCCCCAAGAAAAAGAGACTTACTTCCCGATCTAGGCGATACCCTGTTTGGTTTGACAGAGAACTTATTCAAAGTGTACAACGTAAACGTAAATTACACAAACAGTGGCAACGTACACGTTGCGAATTCATATACACAGAGTTTGATACTCTGCGTCGGAATTTAAAATATCAAATTAAGGTCGCTTATACGTCATACACCATCTCTATAGAAAACAATATTAGGAAAAATCCTTTGCAATTTTGGCAGCACATACAGAGCCTGCGGTCGAAGGGCGGTTTTGAGCCAAATGTTACTCTTAACGGCGCGACCTATTCAGGGGCCCAAGCTGCCGATGCATTTGCCCAGTACTTTGCCTCAGTCTTCTTGCCACATATACCTAAATTAGATCCGAGTAACTTAAATTTGTATATTGAGGGCGGCTATATCTCGTTGCCCGTCATAACAGTACCGAACGTATTAAAAGCGATCGGAAAATTAAAACCGGGTAGTGCAATCGGGCCTGATAACGTGCCCGGATATGTGCTTAAGGGATGCAAGGATGCTTTTGCTACCCCGCTTTGCCACATTTTCAATTTGGCACTTAGAACAGGTGTTTATCCCAAACAGTGGAAATTATCACGTGTCATACCCATCCCAAAGACAACAGACAAGACATCCGTAGTGGATCATAGACCAATTGCTATCCTCCCTACCATTGGCAAACTTTTCGAACACGTGCTCCACTCGATTATTTATCAATAAATAGATGTTTATCTTTCTGACGCTCAACACGGTTTCCGATCGGGTCGCTCAGTTGATACCAATCTATTTATCCATACCGACTACGTGTCGAGATGCTTGGATATGGGTGGGCAAGTTGATGTCCTCTACTTTGATTTCTGTAGGGCTTTTGATAAAGTCGATAATGACGTTTTGTTAACAAAGTTGGCTAACATGGGCTTCACGCCAAGCTTGCTCTACTTCTTCGCCGACTACTTGCGGGACCGTAGACAATTTGTAAGGCATGGTTGTTTCGACTCTGAGCCTTACAACACTCGGTCAGGTGTGAGCCAGGGATCAGTGCTAGGCCCTCTTTTGTTTCTCATTATGATTAACGACCTTATTAATGAGCTTAAAATTGCGAAATGCCTTTTATACGCAGACGACCTTAAAATAGCTCTCGAAATCAAGACTTCTCGAGACTGTATGGATTT
This sequence comes from Catocala nupta, assembly GCA_963675205.1. Classification (NCBI taxonomy): domain Eukaryota; kingdom Metazoa; phylum Arthropoda; class Insecta; order Lepidoptera; family Erebidae; genus Catocala; species Catocala nupta. Next base: position 5,969,095 of record OY776084.1, on the reverse strand, counting down.
GCAGCGGGATGTTGATGCGCTCTTTCAATGGAGTACCAAAAACAAGCTGCTTTTCAACGTGAATAAATGCTTCGTTATGACTTACAGTAGAAAGTTACATCCGGTAAATCATACATACACATTGGGTGGAAATGACATAATACGCGTAATGAACATCAAAGATTTAGGGGTAACTTTTGACAGTAGTCTTACATTTAGGGATCACGTTTCTGTTACCGCTAAGTCATCTTATGGACGACTAGGTTTTGTTTTGCGGAACCTTGAGTTCCGCAAAACAACTAACTTCCATAACCCGAATGTGATCAAACTTCTTTATACCAGCCTTGTCAGAAGCAAACTCGAGAGTAGTTCATGTGTTTGGAATCCCTACACGTCAACTCATGCCTTAATTATTGAAAAGGTGCAAAAGACTTTTCTTAGGTATCTCCACAAAAGGATGTATTATTACTTTCCCTATATGTACCCGACAAACTACCTCCTAGGGATATTGGGTTTTAATTCTTTGGAGGTTAGAAGAGGACTAACACAGCTCACTACGGCCTGTAAAATCCTTCGAGAGCGAGTCAATGTCTGGAACTTCATAACTTGCTATGTAGGTTGTATGTGCCTGACCGATATCTTGCCTTCCGTCAAAGCTGTCGACATAAATTATTTGCTCGACCGGCCTGTCGTACAGTTGCCAGGGCAGAGTCCCCAGTTTGTCGCTCTCTGGAGGCGCTCAACTAGCCCTAGACTGCTAGCCCTGAGTGTGATTTGTTTGCGGATGAATGGAAGAAGATTATGAGAGAATGTCTGATTTTCTGCGAGAAGAGGTATGACAGGATATCTTCTATTCCTTATTAGTGGATAGTAACTTTAAGAGTATATATGTTAATTGTTTTTTAACGATATTGTGTTAAATTTTGTTTCTTTTTATTTGTTATATGTTATTTGTCTGTATGTTTAAATTATGTTAGATATAAGTTTTTAGATTGTATTTAGATATTCTATGTTAATTAATGTAACTGACTTTGTCGTTTTAATTAACTATAAATAAAAATAAATAAACAGGTGGTAAAGTACTGGAGTCCAGCCTGCTTATCAATCGTTGACTTCCAACTATGATTGACTGACACTTAGTCGGATTAACAGACAATCCAAATCTGCTAGACCAGCTTCTGATTGTTTTAAGATCAGCATTTAGTATAGAAATGGCTTCAGATAGATTATCCGGATGATTTAAATTAAAGATTTTCTTTTGTTTTGTTCGTCTGTATGTCTGTAATATCAGCCCTGGACTAGACTGTTCCACTGCTGAGCACGGGCCTTTTCTCAGTATGAGTAAAGGTTAAGCCATAGTTAATCAAGTCAAGTCAAGTCACAGAATTCATATAACTTCGAAAAGTCAGAGATGCGCGCCTTGGGATCGAACTTAACACCTACATATGTATGGCAGTCCTACAATATTGCGTCTATATAGCTATAATATTTTGCATGTCTGAACCAATGAGGCCTATCCCTCGGAAACAGTAATTTTTCTGGGTGAATAGTACCCAATATCCTATCCTCTACCCCTGACAACGTGTCTGCAACATTTTATGATAATCGGTCTAGTAATAAAGGCGTAAAGGCGTAACAAACAAACTCACATTCGCATTCATAATATTAGTTAAAACATGTGGTACCAATTAAAACAAAAAGTAAACAGTTGCAAAAATAGATCATAGATGACACTGTAAATACCAGTGTTAATATTAAGAACAATTAAAATGCATTATAGGAAAGAAATTGACCAATATATGTTATTATAAATAAACATTGATCATATTTAATTAACGGACATCAAAGCCTTTATTTTAGGACTTCAAGATTTAAAAAAATCTGTGTTTTTACATCACACACAGATATTAGTATAGTATTATTCGATTATTTAATTATTTTCGGGTTCGATTCCCGCACAAGTCAAACATTTGTGTGCATGAACATGGATGTTTGTCTTTGTCTGGGTGTTTCTATGTATAATATGTATGTATTTACAAAAAAAAAGTATATAAGTATGTATATTTATCCATTGTCTAGTACCCATAGCACAAGCTCTGCTTAGTTTGGGCTAGATGGTGATGTGTGTATGTGATACAATATTATTATATTATATATATTATTATATTATCTTTGGTTTGTATATTGAGCGTGATGTGTTTTTATAGGATAGACCGGGACATAGTATGCAAAAACAGCCTTGTGTTGGGCAAAGAAGATATATCTTACCAAGAATAGAGGAGAGTATTGTGTGTGTCCATCCTGACCAAGTTTCAATCACGGTGATCAATCATAACTCAAACTAGGCATTTGCACATGTGCGTGCGCAAACATAATTTCGTTTCTTGTGTTTGCGCATGCACTTATGTTCTTCGTGGTACGATGAGTCAGCAATCTTACTTTGTGTTTTCTGTAGCCCGTAGGTGCGCGTAGGCGCTATACACTGCCAACATCCTAAATAATTACAACACATAACTAACACCAGACTGCTTTCAAAATTGCTCGACAGAAAATCATACCAACTTTTTGTTGTCCTAGCCCGGAATCGAATCTGAGACTACATTGATTTATACACAGCAGCCGTTTTCACTATAACTTCCACGATGATTTGGAATATTTGAAAATTTGGACAAGGGTGTTCAATGGAGATATCCTAGGATCGTAGCAGTTGCAATACATACTAATATTATAGAGCAGAAGAATTTGTTTGTTTGTATAGTTAAACGCGCTTATCTCAGGAACTACTGGTTCGAATTGAAAAATTCTTTTAGTGTTGGAAAGCCCATTTATCGAGGATAACTATAAGCTATATAACATCACGCTATGACCAATAGTAGCGGAGAATCAATGAAAAGTGTTGCAAAACGGGCAAAATTCTCTTATGTAAGGAAGACAAGGTTGCGCGGGTTATCTAGTTCTATATAATTATGTATGGGCCTATACCGTTGAAACTTTATATGAATACTTTAAAAACTTACAATCCTAATGGCCAGTTTCACAACTATAATATTCTAATAATATTCTATCATATACACACAACGCCATCTAGCCCAAACTAAGCGTAACTTGAACTATGGGTACCAGACAATGGATAAACATACATATGTACCTATACTTCGTTTTTTCTGTAAATACATACATATTACACATTGAAACACTCAGACCAAGACAAACATACATGTCCATGCACATAAATGTTGTACTTGTGCAGGAATCGAACCTGCGACCTCAGGCGTGGCAGTCGGTTACACTAATCACTACGACATCGAGTCCGCCAGTATTATCTGAAATATAAATCGCAGGCTGTCTCACTCTTGTTAGGTTAAAGAAGAGAGATGGCGAGGTTATTATCTTAAAGATATTTATTAGATAGTTAGATAGTTATTTGGAGGTGGCGAATCAGGCCCTTAAACATTTGCAATAAATCCAAACGAAATGGGGGTTCGTAGTTTGTGATATAGAAACTTTGTCATAGAGTTCTGTTAGGTAATTTGAAACCAAGTGAGTGTGCTTAAAAATGAATATTTAGCAGGCGTTATATACTTTTTAAACAGCATAATATAACGTTATTTTTGGCAAGATTCGTCGGGCATCAAGTAATCTATACTTATATTATAAAGAGGAAATATTTGTTTGTTCTTTTTTAAGGATTTAACTCAAAAACTACTCAACTGATAATAATAATTGTTTCACCATTAGAAAGCTATATTTTCATCGAATAACATAGGCTATATTTTATTTAAAAAAACTAGGTACTGTTACTAAAAAACACTTGTTTTAAATTTAAACGCATATCTATGAAATTAGCACTCGAATTTGATGTTTATGATGGCCCAATTCTCGAATTTGACTGTAACATCCCTGTAAAACTGTAACTTAAACTCTTCTATACTATAAAATGAAAAAAATATTTTATTGTGTTCTGCACGGATGGCGAAGCGCGTTATATTTACTATATATATACAGGATGCCCGGTAAGTAATGGATAACCTTGAAATGTCTTATAGTAGAACTGAAGGCCGTTCAGAAAAAATGACAAAAACAAAATAATAATAATAATATTAAAAGTGCAAGCTATATTAGCATAGCATACTTTTGACAATCTATCTATTAGCATAATTAGTGTTTAATAATAAAACAACACTATAAGACATTTCCAGGTTACCCATTAATTACCGGACATCCTGTATATGTTAATTGACAAAATGCTTTCTTATACCCGTTAATATTCATAATAACACATTAAGAAAACATATCGGCATAGACGATAAATGCACAGATGGCGTAGTAGCTTAAGTGGTTGACTCCCCACTGCCACTGTGCCGAGTGTTGTGGGTTCGAATCCCACACGGGACAAAAATTTGTGTGATCCAGAAATAGTTGTTCCGAGTCTGGGTATTATTTGTTTCCGTTGTTTGAATATTTATAAAGTCACCTGCGAAACAGGAATTATGCCCAAGTGTCTCTTCTCCCTAGCCTTTATTATTCCCAAGTCACTTGGGATCGGCTTTTCTGGTTTAACTGGATTTGACTGGATATCAGTTTTTACACGGAGCGGCTGCCACCTGACCTCCGCAACCCGAATGCTAACGAAACCCTAAGGCTAGACCAGTGTCAGGATATTATAGGGCACTGACTTCCCAATAACGATTGCCATAGATGTTCATGGCAGCCGGGACCGACAGCTTAATGTGCTCTCCGAGGCACGGAGCAGGCGATAATAGTCAATCAATACGCACATAATTTCGAAAAGTCATATAACTTCCGAAAGCCATAGGTGCGCGACGTGGGTTTGAACCCGAGACCCTCTGCATTGCAGTCTCTTGGTCTCCCCACTGAGCTATCGCTGCTTTAATTATGCCCAATTGTCTATTGTAAAGAAAAATACCTTAAAAACTACTGTAAAAAACGTAGAATGATTGAAATCGGTCTGATTTCAATCATTCTACGTTTTTGTACGTGTATCTTAATTCTAAGAGCATAATGTTTGTACGTCATAGTACCTTTGTGAAGAAATACTACTACTGCTTTATTGGCTCAGCGACCCAAAATGTGTCTTGGCCGTTGATACGAGAGAAAGCCACTTAATTCGATCTTTGATCGTTTTCTGTCAGTCGATGGCTTGAAACTCTCGCAGATCCGCTTCAACAGTATCACTCCAGCGATATCTGGGACGGCCGATAACAAGAAACGTTTCTTTGTGAGAAATAAATAAACATTATTATTATTACTATTCACCAATAGAAGGCTACTTTATCCAGAATAATTGCAATATTGGCTATATAACATCTAGCTACGAGCCACGGGAACCAGGCAATAATCAAAGAGGTTTCTAAAACTGCGGGGAAGGCTAGTATCAGATATACTGTCAAATTCTCAGCTCTAAGTTCTGCCTTAGCACAGGAAAGACAAGTCAAGTGACATGACAAAATGTTTGACATAACATCATTGATTATATTATCTTCGTGTATCTATAGCTATCGATGTGTGATAACTATATCAATACTCTTATCTATCAATAAAAAATTCTGGTTGTAAATACGCGGAGATGTATGTCCGTACTATACAGGGTGTCCGGTAATTAATGGATAACCTTGAAATGTCTTACAGTAGAACTGAAGGCCGTTCAGAAAAAATGAAAATAAAAATAATAAAAATATTAAAAAACAATATATATTAAAAAGTGCAAGCTATATTAGCATAGCATACTTTTGACTGTCTATATATTAGCATAATTAGTGTTTAATAATAAAACAACAAAAAACCGATGGATTTCATTCATTTATGGTCGTAGTATACAAGAAATTTATAGATGGTAATAAAAAAAAAAACATATATCTCAGGTAGTAGTTGGGATAGATATTTTTTCATATTTTTTTCTGAACGGCCATCAGTTCCACCATAAGACATTTCCAGGTTATCCATTAATTACCGGACATCCTGTATATAGGTAAGAACGCGTAGTTCAGAAAAAAATACGACAAACGCTACATTAAATATATTTTTCTTTTAAATATACAACTCTCTTACTAGGAATAATCCAGTATATTGGCCTTAACAATCATTCAAATAACTGGCACAAAGAGAACTCAGATTAAAACTAAACATATCTCAATCAGCTATCATTATAATACATGTCTTCATTTATTTTTACAATATTAAAACTAATATTTACAACATACTCGAACAAAATATCACATACATTTTAAACAGGTCAATACACTAAGGCTCTGGAACACTTCTCCTCAAGCTATAGGCAATTACATCCACAGACTGGGGACTCAAGTTCGTTACTTGCCATTCACCATCAGGATAGACCCTTGAGCTGAACACCACCTCGCCTTCACCACAGAATAGCTCCATTGAACTGGCGTCCAAGAATATTCTCCACGATTGCGTACCAATTGGTAACCATTCCATTTGCCTAATATCACCTAACCTATCCAAAATGACTTTACGAGTATACGGGTCCCATTGTACTAGAACTTGCTGGCCTCCTTTGCTACCCTTAATCTCCAACTCGATATTCAGACTAAAGTCACCACTAACAATTATTTCTGCAGTCTTATTAAACAAAAGTCCCTGGTTTTGTTCAAGTTCTCCGTCCCAAACAGTCGTCTGCCTAAGTGTTGTCATTGAATCGACCGGTTGCATAAGAAGACGTTTGCCACGTAACTTTAATTCTCTAGGTATAGTAATAGCTCCTGCCCAACCATCAGCAGCTTCGGGAAAACCAGTTTCCCACGTACCAAACCAAGCGACTAGAATTCTCTTACCATCACTTTCTGCAGTCTGTGTGGCGTAAAAGTCGTGCCCGAAATCAATTTCTTGGAAACCAATCTCTGGTACAAACTCAAATGTCTCGTAGCTAAAGTTCCCAATTATATATCCTGTCTGATACAAATTCTTGTACCTATCACCCGCCGGTTCTAAGCCTTGTGGAGACCACAGAAGGACATGCTTGCCCTTGATTTCAAAGAAGTCGGGACACTCCCACATGTAACCCATGTCACCGGAAGATTCGGCAAGAACGTTCAGAAACTCCCATGTAATCATATCTGGGGATCGATATAACAGTACACGACCCCTTTCATCTAAGGTCTTGCTACCAATAATTACATAATAATGATCTTCATGTTTCCAAACTTTTGGATCACGGAAGTCTGGAGATCCATTCGGATTATCTAACAAAACTGGATTGCCTTCATATTTGTGGAAATTAACTCCGTCATTACTGAATGCCAAATACTGGGACTCGTTGTAGAAAGGTTCCTTGTCGCTGTCTTCCCGACCCGTATACATTAATATTAAGGTGTCGTCTTTAACTACAGCAGATCCTGAGAAGCACATCTCATCTTCAGGTACCAAGGCTGTAGGTAAATACACCCAGTCTACTAAATTGGAACTCTTGACGTGACCCCAATGCATGGGACCCCACACACTATCATACGGATAGAACTGATAGAACAGATGGTAATCTCCGTTGTAGAAAGAGAAGCCATTGGGGTCATTCATCCACCCAACAGGTGGAGTCACATGATAATGTAATCTGTACCTTGGATTAATTTCCGATTTCTTGTCTTCGATGTATGCTTCTAATTCAGTTATCACATTGTTTTCTTTTAATGTCTTTAATTGAACAGTCGCGATGATACAAAGGAGCACGTTAAATTTTAGAAGAGACATGTTTGATTGATATGTTCGTGTGTGGTGCTCTGTTTTTATACCGTTTTTTGAGCACTGATAAGATATTTCAAGTGTTTTGTTTTTTTTTAATACTTCACACGTCAACGATTTATTCTATTTCATCTTGATAATAACGGTTTCTGCACTCATCTGAGCTGACATAAATATTTTATCGGTTGTATGTTTATGCTCCAGTATTTTTTAAATCAATAGATCATATTACATTTTATGTGTCTCTAGCTTTTGTCCACGGCTATTCGAAGTAGGTACCTATGTATACATAATTTTCTTAATACATAACTTCTTAGCGGTGTATCAAGAAGCACCAGATTTTAAGTTAGACCTCCAGCGATACAAAATACATTTAATTTTTCAATAACGTACCGTAGTTTGTGCGTGATGCGAACAAGCGACAAATACTGTCGACATAAGGGAAAAAGACGTATCTAACATTTTATTTCCAAATTAAGATTTGTAACTATTTGGTATCAATAACAATGGCGCATATACTAGGATATGTGAAAAAGACATTGTATTATTTTTGAGTTTACTCCTTTTTCCCTTATTGACGGCTTAATAACAAAATTAAAAAATAACTAATTCGGCTCGTCTAATGATTAATAATCTCTTATAACTATTTTTTTCTTAAATATCACCTATGTAGAGATATGAATCATTTACAATTTGATCATACATCTATACTAATATAATAAAGCTGAAGAGTTTGTTTGTTTGTTTGAACGCGCTAATCTCAGGAACTACTGATCCAAATTGAAAAATTATTTTAGTGCTGGATAGCTCATTTATCGAGGAAGGCTATAGGCTATATAACATCACGACCCCCGGGGACGGCGTAGTAATCATAAATGCGGGTGAAACCGCAGCCACATCTAGTATTGACATATAGATGTTTGTAATAATAATTATACAAGTTTACATAATCCTAACTGATATTATAAAGCCGAATGTGAGTTACTTTATAACGCTTTAACAACTTAACTAGTCGACCATTCGTCATGCAATTTCGCATATTATCAAGGGTACAAAAAAGAACGTAGGATAACTTTTAGCCATCAAAAGTAATATGCCCAAACTAAGTCACGGGCAAAATTTTGTATATAATAAGGGATAAAATTGAATATATGATTATCATCTACATTTCACCCAGTATGGTTCAGGTTCCACGTAATACGAAAGGCGAACATAATTCTGGCTACTGAACATAGTGCATGACTCCATGCTAATGCTGAGAATATCTTAAGTGTAGTGGGAGACCGTTGAACTGACACGTAGAAGTTTCCAGTTCGATCCCAAGGAACGCTTCTCTGACTTTTCGAAGTTATGTGCATATTAAATAGTTAATAACCGCTCACTTTAACCGTAAAGGATAACATCTTGAGCAAACCTGCTTGCCTGAGAATTATCCATAACGTTCTTGAAGATATGTGAAGTCTTCCAACCTGCGCTGAGCTAGCGTGGAGGACTATGACTTAGCCACTTCTCACATTAAGAAGAAACCGGTGCACAGCAGTAAGACGAGCGAGACGAAGAGCTTGATACAGGGCTAATATATTTTTAATAAAATTTTACTGAGTCCGAGAATCGAACCCGAGATCATATGGACAGCAGTTAGTCTTGGTGTCCACTAGATCAGTGTCAGTGCTACTAGCGGGTGTTATGTGACCCTGTGTCTACTTAAGCGATGTGTCCTAATATGCCAAGCGAGCTAATAAAGCAATGGTCAAGGTCAAGTTCAGGATGGAGAGCCTTTTTAGATAGCACTTCGCTTGATTAAACAATATTGATTATTTTAAAACGCTACGTTTCACTGACAAGTTTTATCCTTGCGACAATTTTTTTATTTTGGCTTTTATTGGCAAACGTGCAGACGGATCGCCTGATGTAAAGCGATTACCGCCGCCCAAGGACACCGGCAACCCCAAAGGAGTTACAAGTGCGTTGCCAGCCCTTTAAAAAGGAATGAAGGAGGGAAAGGACAAAGGAAAGGATAGGAAAAGGATCGGGGTAACTGGGCCTCCAGCTCTCTCATTCACCGATACGAAACGCAACAGTATGGGTACCGTTACTTCACGCCGGTATTCTGTGAAAGGGTAGTACTACCCCGGTCGATCCGGCCCATACATGCTGAAACCAGCGAGGATCTTACCTGTATCTATCATATATTCCATCACTAAATAAAGTGATATAGTTATGCTCCGGTAATAACGTGAGCAGCCAGGTTCAGTAATTCATCCCTCTTAAAGTCCCGGGAAAAATGAAACTAGTTTAAAATCCCAGCATAAGTATTTTTATAGAAGTATAAAATAGAACTGGTTTAAAGAAAAGAACAATCCCGCTAGATTTAATTCCTGTCTCGCGGGTCTCTACTAACATTCAAACAACAGACACAAATAACAGATTTGGAACAACTACGTATGGATCACACAAATGTTTGCCTCTTGTGGGATTTGAACCAACAATTCACCATCAGTGCAGTATATAATAATATTTCTATCACATACACACAACACTATCTAGCCCAAACTAATCAGAGCTTGTACTATGGATACTAGACAATGGATAAACATACATATATTCTTTTTTTGTAAATACTTACATGCATATTATACATAAAAACACCCAAACCAAGACAAACATCCATGTTCATGCACATAAATGTTTGACTTATGCGGGAATCGAACCCATGACCTCAGGCGTGGCAGTCGGTTACACCAACCACTACGCCATCGAGGCAATATATTGAATACGATCATCATGATACTTGGCATATACAGAATGTCCAGTAATTAATGGATAACCTTGAAATGTCTTATAATAGAACTGATGGCCGTTCAGAAAAACAAGAAAAAGTTTAATAAAAAAATATTAAAAAAGTGCAATAGTATAATTTTGACTGTCTATCTATTAACATAACTAGTTGAAATTAAACACTTTATACGCATTTTGTCGCTGTTTATTTTACTTTAAAACACTGTTATTACGTAATTTTGGAAACTCTACCACTACTATTATTGAACTCTACTACTATTTAAGCTATATATTTTTTAATTAAACTATTTATATTTAAGTTTACACTTTGCCCTGACGTTTCGGTTGCTTTAAAGCAGCCATTTTCACGGGGAGACTAAGTCAGTCTCTCCGTGAACATGGCTGTTTAGTCAAAAAAATATATAGCTTAAATAGTTGTAAAGTTTAAATTTTTCAAAATTATGTAATAACAGTATTTTAAAGTAAAATAATCAACGCAACAAAATCCGTATAAAGTGTTTAATTTCAATGTATAACATTCGCGTAAACATAAGACAATATAACATAACTAGTGTTGAATAATAAGACAGCAAAAAACCGATGAAATTCATTCATTTATGGTCTTAGAGTACAAGAAAGTTTAATAGGGTAATTAAAAAAAAATCTTATCTCAGGTAGTAGGTAGAATAGTTTTTTTTTTTCATATTTTTCTTAACGGTCATCAGTTCTACTTTAAGATATTTCAAAGTTATCCATTAATTACCAGACATCCTGTATATTGTCAGAGGAACAGAAAAGGAATTATTATTATAATAATAATCACATCCAAAAAAAATATATATTTTTTTTTCGTTTTGCGACGGGTATAATCTACTGCGGCATAATAATGAGAGTATTATAAATGCGAATGGGCGTTTGTTACAGTTTCACGCCTCAACACCTCGGCCGACCATACACGTTGTCAAACTTTCAATAAGGACATATCCTTCGGAAGCAGTACTCTTTTGTGGATGAAAGTTACCCTATCTCCTTTTCTGTATTCGGTACAACCAGTGGCGTAGCGTTGATGTCAGCCGGAAAAGGAAGGAAGATTTTGCCGCAAGGGGCGATATAACATTTGCCGTTAGGTATTAAAATTAAAAAGACTATAATATAAAGTCATTCTAAATTACTTTTCGGCAAGAACAGTCATCATTATTGTGTATTGTACATCTACCCATTATTCTCGTTCATCATTAAATCAAATATTTACAAGATATTATTATTATTTATTGTGAAATTTTGGTACACCACTGGGTACAACGTGTACACGAGATAACATGATAATCGGTCCAGGACTAAATGTGTGAGCGTAACAACCAAACAAACTCACAATCGCATATATAATATTAGTTAGGATGAACGATTGTGTATGAAGATTATAAGATAAGATAACTGTTTACAAATGGCAACTTAGGTGCGATATCACTGAGCATGACTTTTGTGAGATTAGACGATCACTGTCTACTTGGGGTCTTGAGATTAATCGGCTGATATAACATTTCAAACCACTACAAAGGCCAAGAGAAAAAAAAATAGAGAGACACAAATCGTTAATTTGCTAAAATGTAGCTTTAACAGAAAGTTTGATGCAAGATTAGATATTGGATCGAAGTCTAATGGCGTGCAAATATCCTAACTAATAATTTAACTAGATTTTGTCCGCGGCTGTGCTCGCCTCATACAGTCGGGAAGTCGGAAATAGTACTTTTTCCGGATGAAAGGAACCCTATTATGCCCTTCCTTTTGTACCCCTGACATGTATGCAAAATGAACAAAATTACTATTCATGAAACAAAATTACTGCTCCTAATAGCGAGATGGATGTAAAAACCCAGAATTCAACCTCTCCGTCTTCATGTGACCTTTTTTTCTTTCATCAACTTTATGTAATGTCCCACTGCTGGGTAAAGGCTCTCCCTTGGACTTCCAAATCACTCTGTTGGTGGATATCTCCTGACCTTATGACCCTTATATCTCGGGGGTTTTTTGATCCACAGGGCCCATATTCAAACTCGACCGAGGAATGACCTCAAGGTGTCTGTACACCAAGTTACAAGTCAATCGGTTTAGTGGTTCCGGAGCTATGCCTGTCACTAACAAACTGTCACTAACCGACAGACACACAGACCCACATAGTGTTTTCATTAACCTCTTCAAAGAAGACTCAGAAGTTAATAAAAAATTGACACAACCTACATTTAAGCGAATGAAGCCGCGGGCAGAATCTAATCTATACTAATATTATAAAGCTGAAGAGTCTGTTTGTTCGGTTGAACGCGCTAATCTCAGGAACTACTGGTCCGAATTGAAAAATTATTTTAATGTTGGGATAGCCCATTTATCGAGGAAGCCTATAGGCTATATAACATCAGGCTACAACCAATAGAAGCGCTCCGCTTCTATTGGTTGTAGCCAGATGTTAGGATGACGCTGGGCATATTTAATTAATATTTAAATAATATAATATTTATATTTATTTTTATTTAATATTTATATTTTGTGTATGTATTCGGTGTAGCAAATGCACTTTGATAATTTTTAATTATATGTGAATGTCTGTGTTTATCCTGTAAATATGCCTAAACTAGTTAACCCGCGCAACTTCGTCTGCTTCACATAAGAGAATTTCTCCGTTTTTGCAACATTTTTCATTGATGCTCTGCTCGTTTTGGTCGTAGCGTGATGTTATACAGCAGCCTACCTCGATAAATGGGCTATCCAACACTAAGAGAATTTCAATTCGAACCTGTACTTCCTGAGATTAGCGCGTTCAACCAAACAAACAAACATTTATAATATTAGTATATTTAAATAAATAAATAGAAACACTTAATATCGACAGTGTAAGAAGCTTACAGGTTGTCAAGGGAGCTACATTGTAAATAAATAGCTCTCACACATGCTCCCATGCTATAAACAATATTTTTGTTTTAACTTTGGTACCAAAGCACGCTGCCATATTAGAATAATAGCAGCGTGCTTTGTGTAATACCTAAGTTAAAAACAATTAATTTTTAACATTAGTTAGAACTAATGCTATAAATGCGAATGTGAGAGAATGTGTGTTTGTTTACACATTCAAGCTTTAACTACTCGACCGATCATCATAAAATTTCGCATAAACGTTGTCAGGGATACAAAAAAGGACACAAGGTACCTTTTATCCCACATTTTGTAACCTACATTTAAGCGAGCGAAATCCCGGATCGGGCCGATGGCCAGTCTCCATTAAGATTGGCCGCCATGACCGAAAATCGGTCTGGTGGACAATATTAGGTACACATACTTACTGTTTTGTACTTTGAGCCACACTGTGTATAGAAAAAACACCCATACAAATAGGTACTTGAACGGTGAATCTCACCACCATCCTAAACAGTTAGCTACCGTGGGAATGTCTTTGTTTCAAAGAGCCCACGGGATCTGTGACAAGAAACACCTGGACGCCGAGCTTCAACATGTCAAGCAAGTACTGCAAGACAACACGCTCCAACAGCCGCGCCGCTGTCACAGATCCCGAGAAAAGCCAGCCACAGTCGAGCGCCAGCCTGCTATACTGCCTTATGTAAGGGGTGTCACTGACAAGATTGGCTACATCTTGAAGCGAGCTTCAATCAACACAAACTTCAAGCCGCCAACGAAGATAAGTCAATTTTTACCATCCGTCAAGTGCCAATTACCTTTACAAGATGCAGGGGGTCTATAAAATAGATTGTGACTGCGGACTCTCATACATTGGTCAAACCAAGAGAAGCATAGGCACCCGCATAAAAGAACACATAGCTGACGTAAAACACAAACACTCGTTGAAGTCTGTTGTGTGTGAACATGTACAACAGGGGACCAACCACTACCTGAGATTTGACAAACCACAGATTCTCGCTAAAGAACACCGATTCCTACCAAGGATGCTTCGCGAGGCTATTGAAATCAAAAAACATCCCAATTTCAATAGAGAAGATGGTTGCAATGTACCACCAGCTTGGGATCCAGTACTTCAAATAGTCAAACCCAAGAAGAAACAAACCACAGCTAGACTTCATGATACTTTGAGCTCATTCTGCGTAAATAGAAACACCAATAACTAAATTATGTTCGGGTACTTTGAAATAACTACACTGGAACATTGAGACAACTACCATCTTAGTCTCCCCGTGACCATGGCTGCTGAAAAGCAACCGAAACGTCGGGGAAAGTGTAAACCAAAAATAAATAGATTTAATAGTTTAAATAATTTTATTAGCTTATAAATTAGTAAAATAAAATCAATAGTAGTAGTAGTGTAATATTTTCAAAATTTTGTAATTCAGTGCTAAATAAACAACGCGATAAAACGTATATAGTAGTTTAATTTCAATGAATAACATTCGCGTAAACAGAAGACAATATAATTACACAATTTATTCAGGAACACTCCTATTTAATGGATAAGCTACAACAGTCAGTGACTGATCACTCAAATTGGTAATTAGCCAGCCACCTAGAGGGTAGACCCTTGAACTAAACACCACGTCACCATCGCCGCAGAATAGCTCAACTGAACTGGTATCCAGAAAGATTCTCCAGGTATGAGAAGTTGTAGGCTCCCACTCCACCTGCCTCACTTGATCATCGGTGGCTGTTACTGCTCTGTCTCTAGTCACGGCGACTTTTTTGGTTGTCGGATCCCATGTCAAGGAGACGCTCTCCCCTCCAGTGCGGCCTTTCATCTCTAAACTAACTTTTTGGGCCCAATTAGCTGAGACAATCAATTCTCCTGTTTCACTAAGTTGAATAGTACCATTAGTGGCTGCTAGTTCTCCATTATGAACTGCTGTCTGCCTAAGGGTGGTCATTGCATCGACTGGCTTCATTATAATTCGGTTGCCTGATAATTCCAATTCTCTAAAGATGGTCAAAGCACCAGCCCAACCATCAGGCTTCTCGGGGAAAGTAGATTCCCACATTCCGAACCAGGCAATTAAATATCTCTTGCCGTTTCTTTCTGTTGTTTGGGTAGCATAAAAGTCGTGGCCGTAATCAAGTTCTTGAAATGCAACTTCTTGAACGAAGTCATTAGTTTGATAACTAAAACTGCCTAAAATGTATCCTGTCTGAAATAAATTCTTATATCTGTTGCCATCAGCGGACATACCTTGAGGCGACATCAAAAGGACATACTTTCCGCCCAGTTGGAAAAAGTCAGGGCACTCCCACATGTATGCCGACGCGGTTACAGATGTTGAAGATTCTGCAATCACTTTGAGGAATGACCAGGTCAGCAAGTCTTCGGATCTATACAATCGCACAGTACCTCTGTTATCTGAATTCTTACTGCCAAGAACTACGTAATAGTAGTTTCCATACTGCCACACTTTTGGACCGCGGAAATCTGATGTTCCAATTGGAGAATATGTCAGTACTGGATTACTTGCATATTTTCGGAAATTAATACCATCGTCGCTAAACGCCAAGTATTGAGACTCGTTGGTTATGTTGGTAGTGGCGTTTGTTACAGCTCCAGTGTACATGAGAACCAGGGTACTGCCGTACACTGTGGCGCTTCCAGGGAAACACTGCTCCATCCCAGGTATTAAGGCCGTCGGCTGCGTCATCCAGTTCACGAGATCGGGACTTGTCGAATGTCCCCAATGCGTAGGTCCCCATACACTATCATAGGGATAGTATTGATAGAAGATGTGGTAGTTACCTTTGTAATATATGAATCCATTGGGGTAGTCCATCCATCCGATAGGAGGCGCCACGTGGTATTGTAGTCTGTACTTGGTGTCTGTGACTTTATTATCTTGTAAGTATGTCTTCAACGAAGCACACATCGTGTCGCACTCTGCAGTTATCTCGCAGGAGAGACCAGACGCGATAAAACCGAAAAACACTAAATATGGCGGCACCGCCATGATGAAATACGTATCAACTAAGTTTCAGATATAGTTATTTTAAGTACTGACAAGATATTTGAAGAGGTTTGTTTTCTATTACGTACTTCAACGCATAACTATAGCTCTATGTTTTAAGTTGAAATAAGTGCTGATATTATTAAAATATATAGTTTCACGACGAAAGGGTAGGCAGAGAAATATTAAACTTAAATTTTGGCAAATATGATTTTAGAGTAACGTATTAAGCAGCGAGCCTATTGCTGTATACCGAGCAACAGTGGAACGTTACGCGGGGTCTAGCTGATTTGAAATATCCTGGCAGTCGACGATTCGAGTCGCTCTCCGTTGAATGCGTTCCAGAGGGAGAAGCTGGTACTGGGATGCCCCTACCCAAAGATGAGAACAATATTCCACGTGAGGCTGAAACTTGTTCAAAGATAATGTTTATTACTGAAATTAATCAGGTTCTATTTTAGTGTAGTAGAAAAAGAGTAAGAATGTTTTAAAACTTCATCGTTAAATATCTCAAAATCATGATTTTCAAGTTATATCACTTTTCCTGGACGTACAGAAATAACACCCAGATTTGGAACAACTACGTGTGGATCACACACATTTTTGCCTCGTGTGGGATTTGAACCAACAATCCACCATCAGTGCAGTATATAATAATATAGTATATGCATACGGACGTGTAAACAACAAGTGTGTGTTCAATATTTATAATTTAGATAACTTGTACAATTAATGCATCAAAATGTGTTTAAACGTAACATTTAGTGACTATATATCTATAGAACATGGAGAACAGTGCTAAATTTGTGTACTTATAACATAATCAAACAATAATCTTGGTGTTAATTGGTGCGGTAACGAGTAACAATTCGCGCCATTCACTCTTTCGCTCTTGCACTGACTCACTATTTCGGTCTCGCTTACACCTTGTTATCATACTCGCAGAATTTTGAATTGAATTGTGCAGTTTGTGGTAAAAAAAATGATGTAGGTGAGATGATTAAATGTAATGGATCTAAAACTGGATTCCACTATCGGTGTGTAAACATTAATGCTACTGCATTTAGAGAAGGGCAGATGCAACTAAAACGTACGTTTAAGTGCGATTACTGTTGTAACGTAACCCAGCGTGATACCCCAGTACGTGGTGTCTGTACTCCTAGCCTTGGTGAACCAAATCAATATTTCGAAGAAAATGTTTCTCAGACTATAACAGAGTTATTGACGTCAGACGAGATAATAGATAAAGTAAATAGAGTAATAATGGAAAAATGTGTACATTTGAAACAAACATTACCCAAGAAATAAAAGCTACCGTAGCCGTACTCGCTTCAGAAAACAGTAAACTAAGACAGGAGCTGAAGGAAGCTAATTCAAAGTGCAACTCTTACGAGCAAAATATAAAAATATTACAAACGGAGACACACACAAACACCAAACGTGAAGATCGCCAACTCCTTCAGGCACCATTATTATCATTACCAAAGAGTACTTCCATTACGACTGCTTTGTCTAGCACCAGCGGTATGGACAGCGGTGTGCAAATGCATGCGGCGCAGAAGGATGCTATCCAGGAGACTAGCTACGCAGCGGTGACCAAGAAAACAGCGGATTTGAGGATTACTGGGGATAACAATTGGACAGTCGTCAAAATTACTCGCAGGAATAATCCCATAAAAAGAGGGGATAATAAGTCAATTTAATTTATACCTACTCATTTAAAAAGCGGATCGCAAACACAGACTTAAAATGTGTAATTTGTGTTAAATTGTTAAATTGTATTTGTTTCAAATTCAATGTTTAATATTTCATTTGTTTATATAAATTTTACGTGTAATATAATATAATTTTCATTTATTTTTATTTGTATTGTTTAATAATTATTTTATCAAAATTATTATTGTACGATGTTATTATTGATGAATGATTATTTTTACTAATACCTCTGTAGTTTTTAAATATTAAGTTTAATTGACTGTACCATATCGCATGCTGTGGTCTTCTATAATTGAGGAAACACCTGAACCATAGCTATGTTTAGTATGTACGAATGTTATGTGTATTTCTTGTTGAAGACCCAATAAATAAATAAACAATCAATTCGCTAAAAGCAGTGGAGCGAACTAAATATTTACATGTTTGGAGACTAGATAAATGTACCTCGGAAGACAATATTAAGGACCATGTCAAGAAAATACTGGATAACGAGTCTATAGTGACCGTTGAAAAATTAAAACCGAAAATTGAGCGTGACTATGCATCGTTCAAAATTGGTGTTACTTTAAGTAACTTTGAAAGGCTCTGTGACACAGAAATATGGCCAGTTAATGTGGAGTTTAGTGAGTGGATTTGGTTTCGCCCCACAACTAAAACAAAGAAACCTGAAACCGAATAGACATTTAAATATTTTGCATCAAAATGCAAGGGGAATGCGAACGAAGACAACTCAATTTTTATCCCTACTAGAGTCCTCCGAAGCTGATTTATTCGCCATTACTGAGACAGGTTTAAATCAGGCGGTTATGGATGCGGAATTCATGCTCCCCGGATACCAAGTTCTGCGATGCGACGGGGCGGATGGACGAAAGCAGGGACGCGTCCTTTTAGTGGCCTCACCGCGGTTTGAGTTACGGCGAGTGGCCGTGCCAGGTGATATTGATTTAGACAACCATAAATTCGAATTAATTTGTGCAACTATTTATTTACATAATCATTTTTTATTTACTTGTTGTGCTATATATATTCCGCCACAGACTGAAGAGAGCGAATATTTGTTGATGTTTAACTTATTAGAAAAAATATGTGTGAAATATAAGACTAATTTAATTGTTTTGGGAGACTTTAATATGTATTCGTGCAATAATAATATTTATAATTATAACGTATATTTCATAACCTTCTGTGAATTCATTCAGTATAACGCAGTACCTAATTGTACTAACAGACAGTTGGACCTCGTGTTAAGCGCACGGGGCGGCGTGTCGGTGAGCGCGGCGGACGAGGGTCTACAGCCCGTGGACGCGTACCACCCGCCTCTCGCCGTCAGCGTCGAGCACGGCGCGCCGCCGTCCTCCACGTCCCCTACGTCACCCTTGTCTAATGAGTCGCCTAGGAGTCCTTCTCACTCCCCGGAATCTTTTAAATTATGGAATTTTAATAAAGCCGATTATTATAAAATGTACAGACTGTTAAGTGAAATAGGACTGGACCGAGATTTATCTATCACACGATCCCGACGTACTTTTAAATATATTTTATGATAAGTTATACGAAGTTTTTGATAAATGTGCCCCTCCAAGAAATATTCATTCGATAAAAAGTAAATATAATTATCCGGTATGGTATACATCTGATATTATTAGGGACATTAAACATAAATATAAATTACATAAACAATTTAAAGCAAGTAATTCACCAAGTGATTACGAGGAGTACGCACGATATAGGGCGAAAGTTAAAACCGAGACTGCACGAGCGTGTTAGATATAATTAGTATATATAGCTATGTATTTCATATTGGTATGTAAACATTTATAAAATAATAATCCATTGATAATTAAATACAGTAAACAATATTTGTCGGTAGTTAAATAAAAAGACCTGAATCATACTTGTTTGTCGTCGCCTATAAAAACGAATGTTCCAACCGGATTGACTCACTTTGTATCGAGACGTTGACTGGTACGGAGCTCTCTGAGATTCAAAAGGCGACGGACAAACATAAATTAGAAGATAAGTATAATTATAATTACTATGTAGAAGGTTATGAAATGATTTCCATGTAAAATGATTTTGATACCAAATTATGCTAAATATTATGTACACACGGCAAAGGAATTAAGTATGCAGGCCACACTAGTAAATAAACTAGTGTGTGTAAAGTTCAACTGTTGTATTTAATACGTCTTTAAGCATGTGTTATCGTAGAAACTCGTTTCTATTACTCACACACTTACAAGTTACTGTTTTCAAAGTCACTCATAATTATCTTTTACTATTTCTGCGAATCGTATTTAAAATCAATATACAATATCATATAAAAGTTAATTTCACTCAATTATATAATAGTTACGTGGCTCGAAGGTTTGAAAACCGAGTCGAGCTACCTATGAGTCCGGTGAACGCGGGTTCGAGCCTAAGCAATAATGTTTTAATTTTTGTTTAGGTATTGCTAATTTTGATTTATTATTTATGATAATCCATGCAACAATATCACTAAATCATTATTTTTTTATTAACATATTTTTTAAACATTTTTTATTAAAAATAAAACTTATTATGCCTTACGCGATTATTAATTTTTAAGAAGGTGAATTGAATGTTTTACAAGACATATTAATGTGAGTCAAACTGTCTACCCTCATAATAATCACTATTTTAGTTTGTCATTAGATTGCATCTACTGTATACTGGTGTCTATAAAGCTATCGACCGTTGTGGCTAACGCTTTGTAAATCTATTTTATTGAGTTATCCAATATGAATCAGCTAACTACACTACTGAGAGCAGAAATAAAAATTGCGAGACGTTTAAAGATAACGGTAAGCAATGAAAATATTATACTAAAATTAAGTATAATATTTTTACGAAAGTGGTTGTTTCGATATTTAACTTCAAATTATTGTTTACAGAGGAGAACCGTGCAGTTATGGGTCCACCGGTATGCAGATTTGGGACACATAGATCGTTGTCGGCCTGGCCCACGGGCTATCACCTATACGGATGCCTGTTCACGGCACAGGGATATGGTGGCGATGCATATGGCTACTCCATTTGCAACCACACGCTCTACGGCGACTACACATGGTGTTAGTCTTCAAACTGTCCGGAATCATTTACGTGCAGCTGGATTGAGTTGTTCCAGGCCAGCAAAGAAAATTTTAATGTCTGACCTTCATCGACAAAATCGATTACGCTTTGCGAGAGAATATTTGGACTTTAATTGGTGTGGTAATATCGTAATATTTAGTGATGAAAAGTGTTTTAAGTCAGATAAGGATGGACGCAAAATTTTATGGAGAAAACCAGGTGAACGTTATAGTGCACAAAATGTCCTACCATGCAGGTCTAGTGGCCATATTACTTTGGGATACTGGGGTTGGATGTCTTCGATGGGTCCTGGTGAGCTAGTCGAAATAGGGGGTCGTAATACCAGTCAAGGTTACCTGGATATTCTAAAAGATGTGATGTTACCTACTGTGCGAGTGGCTTATCCGCAGGAACACATATATTTTGTGCATGATAACTGTGCTGTGCATCGAGCACACATAGTGAAAACTGGCTAAATACGCAGGATAACTTGACTGTTATTAACTGGCCTGCTAAAAGTCCTGATTTAAATCCCATAGAAAACTTATGGGGTCATATGGTGCTGAACTGGGATCCATCGCAGGTGAGGTCTAAATCTAATTTAGATACCGTTGTAAATTCAACGTGGGAATCATTTCGTGGCAATGATCTGTGCTCAAATATGGTAGCGAGCATGAGGCGCCGATTACAAGAAGTAATAGATAGTGACGGTGCACCAATAGGTTATTAATATTTAAAAATACCAAGTGGGTAACACATAAGTGAGTGATGTTATTGTTAATGAGATTAGAAATTATTATGCCTATAATTTCTAACTTGTAAACATGTTGATTCATATTACCTATCCTTACTTACATGGTATTTAAGGTAAAAGCGTCCATGCTTATTTTACTTATTATTAAATTGTGTATTATTCAATACAGTGGTTTTTAATAAATATTGTTGAAACAGAATATTGTTTTATTTTGTATAACTTCTTTAAAACTAAAGATACCTACACAATAATATATTATTTATAACAGAAAAAATATCTAACAAATTATCTTTAAGTAAAATATAAAATTAAACAAAATATATTATGAAATAACAATTCACCTTCTTAAAAATTAATAATCGCGTAAGGCATAATAAGTTAAATTTTTAATAAAAATGTTTTAAAAATATGTTAATAAAAAAAATGATTTAGTGATATTGTTGCATGGATTATCATAAATAATAAATCAAAATTAGCAATACCTAAACAAAAATTAAAATATATTTATGCTTAGGCTCGAACCCGCGTTCACCAGACTCATAGGTCGCTCGACTCGGTTTTCAAACCTTCGAGCTACGTAACTATTATGTTATTGAGTGAAATTAACTTGTATATGATACTTGAAAAGATAATTATGAGTGATTTTGAGAACAGTAACTTGTAAGTGTGTGAGTAATAGACACAAGTTTCTACGATAACACATGCTTAAAGACGTATTAAATACAACAGTTGAACTTTACACACACTAGTTTATTTACTAGTGTGGCCTGCATACTTAATTCCTTTGCCGTGTGTACATTATATTGGTCTGTTACATTTTAGAATTATGTATTTTATTATAGACTATTAAATATGGTTGATATGCATAATATCGTTG
The DNA here is from genome assembly GCA_963675205.1 of Catocala nupta. NCBI lineage: Eukaryota > Metazoa > Arthropoda > Insecta > Lepidoptera > Erebidae > Catocala > Catocala nupta. The sequence goes on along the minus strand of OY776084.1, from coordinate 5,946,246 downwards.
TTATTCAATTAATGTTGCCCAATCATATATTTCTTTTACTTTTGTTTTAAAATAATAATGGAATATTAAGTATATTCAGTATGGAACTAATAAATTACACCTTTAAACATTGGGTTTCATTTTCATATTCTATTATCAGAAGTAGGATAGGCTTATGCTCACTGTTCTAACATGAATATTGTGATTTCAGAATGGATCTCCCTGCTTTACAAAAACTTCTTAAGGCGATTAAAGATGCTGTTGCCGGCACTTGGCGACGAGATGACGACGTTGCTCTGCCGATGTTCGACCCGACTACGAGCGACCTGGGTGCAAAGTCGTGGTGCAGCAATATCGAGACCCTCGCTAAAGAATTTGGATGGAGCAGCGTTGCGACAGTTGCCAAGGCAGATAAGGCCCTAAAAGGGTCTGCATTATTGTGGTTCGAGACATGGGATCCTGCTGAGGGTTGATCATGGGAAAATTTATGTAAGGAGTTAACAGCCCTATATCCCGAAAAGAGAAATTTAGCAGAAACACTTCAAAAAGGCAGTGTTGTACAATTCCGAGTCATGTGATGTGATTCCTATTGTGAATATGCTAGAGAAAAAATAAGGCTGTTACGTAATACAAGAATTGCTTTTACCGAGTTACAGTTGATTGAATTAGTGTATGGTAGCATATCTGATGTAAATGTACGAATGGCGTCTTTCAACAGCAGTGTTAAAACCACATCTGTAGTTATAGCCCTGTTTACTTCATATACAAAAAGTAAGAAGCGATCTTCAGAGCAAAGCGGCAGGGACTCTAAGGATCCTTCTGGTTCTAGTCTTTATAAACGCCCTAGAATAGATTCTCGTTCTAATAAAGTGAAATGTTATATATGTGGCAAATTGGGGCATACCAGGGCGCAGTGCCATACAAAGGACGTCCGGAGTAATACACAAACAAACAAGCCAGAATCACGAGAACCAAGACCTGGCGATTTTGGACATATTTCAAAAAACCCGGACATGTAGATGCTATCTGTAGATATAAACCGAAATCTAATAATAATGATAATACTTCTATGACCGAAAAAGAGGTTAATTTTTTAGGAAGTGCGAATTTAAATTAACAGAGGTATCTATTAATAATATTTTCATTAAATCACTTATTGATACTGGGGCTAATTGCAGTATAATAAAAGAATCTATGGCACAGCGTCTTGGTTGTCACATTACTCCATGCAGTTTTCATATTTGTGGGATAGGTAAGGGTAACTTACATGTGTTTTCAAAAATAAAAGTACCAGTTAAATTTGTAGAATTGTGTATTGAATTAGATATTTTTATAGTTAGAGACTCTGATTGTCCTTACGATCTTCTAATAGGTAGGGACGCCGTTCAACATCCCGATGTTGAAATTGTCACAGATTCGTTAGGTTCTCGTTTAGTACGAAAGTACATACCGCAACATAGCCTTGAAATCAATTCCTTAAAAAAGTTTAGTACTATAGATACATTTTCAGAACTTTCAGAGGCATTAGCACACTTAGATGTCAGTTTACAGAATAAGATTAAAGCCATTTTTCATAAATACCCTTCCGTTTTAGAAGCAATTGGTAATGCAAACCGGTGAGTTAGAGATAAAATTGAAAAAAGACGATGTGGTTTACTATAGACCATACCAATTGACCCCAATAGAAAGAGAGAAGGTTAAAGAAATAATACAAAGTTTGTTAAATAAACATATAATTAAAGAAAGTAATTCACCTTTTGCTAGCCCTATGATTTTAGTAAAAAAAAAAAAATTGCTCAAACGAATGACCTTGAAACTCACTCTAATTTCGCAATTGCAAGCCGGTAACTTGGATAGTAACCAATATTTAATAAAAACAATTTATTGCATTATAAAATCAGTCCTGATGCTGAGCCGAGGTTGTATGTACCAAAAGGTATAATAGGTATAATATACCAATATAGGTTAAGCATTTTAAAACTATTTCACATGATAGCAACTGGTACGCCTAGAGGTAATGGTCAGGTCGAACGTTACGTAGCAACTATAGTCAATATGTTAAGTACTATGTGTATTGAGCCGTCAGAGTGGCCGAACGTACTGCCAAAAATACAGCAATCAATAAACACCACAGTATAAAAATCTACTGGTTTTTCTCCATTGCGATTACTAATTGGTGTAGAAGCAAATATACCCGAAGTCCAATCTCATTTAAACGAAATTATTAATGATGTGGACTTGCAACCCAATATTGACGTACAAGCTGATCGTGAACTAGCCAAACAGAGGCTACAAAAAGTCGCAGAGAAATTTAAACAACGATTTGATTGTGTTAGGCGGAATAGTAAAAATTACAATATAGGTGATTTGGTCTATGTTAGTCAGGATCAAAGGCGTAATGATAAATTAAAATCCAGATTTAAAGGTCCTTACGAAATTCTCTCAGTCCTTCCCAATGATCGCTACACTCTCAAAGGTCAAGGTAATGTAAGGAATTAATGTGACAAAAGAAAAATTACGATTTTGGCCAGGAGAATGGGTAGACGAAAACATTGCTTTTGAAAATGCCATTTAGGTATACGTAAACTTTGTGTATGGAATTGTAAGATGTAAAGTAATGGTACATATTTAAGACTTATAAATTATAACTGTTTAATGATTATGTACTGTACAGTGTTTTCATCAGTATGTGTACCGCTGGACGGCCTTCTATTTGGTGTCAATTATCTCACTGGCAGCGGGTGAATGTGATTGGCATGTCTATGTAGTTGGCAATTAGATTCTATAACCGCTGGTCGGCCTTCTATTTGGTGTCAATTATCTCACTGGCAGCGGGTGAATGTGATTGACATGTCTATGTAGTTGGCAATTGGATTCTATAACCGCTAGTCGGCCTTCTATTTGGTGTCAGCTATCTCACTGGCAGCGGGTGAATGTGGCTGGCATGTCTATGTAGTTGGCAAACATTCGCTGTTACCTATTTGTTTGGTGGTGGTCTATCTCAATGACAGCGAATTGAAGGGGACCACCATGTCTATGCAAATAGATGAAAACAACAAAAAATAATTAATTATGACTTAGTGATGAAAACATTTAAGTTATGTCAATATGTAATAGAGAATATATTTTGATTGATAAAATGTGTTATAAATAATAGTAATACTTCGAGGACGAAGCATTGTCAGTATGGCCGTGTTAGATATAATTAGTATATATAGCTATGTATTTCATATTGGTATGTAAACATTTATAAAATAATAATCCATTGATAATTAAATACATTAAACAATATTTGTCGGTAGTTAAATAAAAAGACCTGAATCATACTTGTTTGTCGTCGCCTATAAAAACGAATGTTCCAACCGGATTGACTCACTTTGTATCGAGACGTTGACTGGTACGGAGCTCTCTGAGATTCAAAAGGCGACGGACAAACATAAATTAGAAGATAAGTATAATTATAATTACTATGTAGAAGGTTATGAAATGATTTCCATGTAAAATGATTTTGATACCAAATTATGCTAAATATTATGTACATTATATTGGTCTGTTACATTTTAGAATTATGTATTTTATTATAGACTATTAAATATGGTTGATATGCATAATATCGTTGTTATTCAATTAATGTTGCCCAATCATATATTTCTTTTACTTTTGTTTTAAAATAATAATGGAATATTAAGTATATTCAGTATGGAACTAATAAATTACACCTTTAAACATTGGGTTTCATTTTCATATTCTATTAAGCGCATGACCAATACCGCGATCGAGTCTAAGCGCATTTGGCACGGGATCCACGGGCCTTTCGGGGGTATATTAGAACTAGGAAGGGTAGCTCCAATGATCAGAAAATTATTAAGGACGGTCGCGTATTATCTGAGCACGAATGTGCTAATGAGTTTGCCCGATTCTTTCAGTCTATATACATACCGAAATGTCCTGAGTTGAGCGTGGCGGTGGCGTGCGCGAGCGCGGGTGCGTTGATGCCAGCTGCATGGGCGCACTTGTCTTGCTTGCGCCTAACCAACGTGCGACGCGCACTCGCTCGGTTGCCGCCTAAATCCTCTGCCGGGCCCGATGGTATACCAGCATTTATATACTGGCTACACTACTGGCTTTCAGATGCGCACTGCTTGACTCCCTACAAACTATTTATTTGTCCATCCACATTGTTTTCATTCTCCCCATTCTGGGGCTGACTCTCACAGAACATGACTCCGTCGCCGTGTGAGGCTTCGAACTCCAACCGTCTTAATTGCCAGTCGTGCGCGAATCCGGCTAGCCGACTGAAGTTCGCCGGCGTGCCCACGAGGGTCCCGTAATAGACTGGGCCCTCTCCCGGGCGCTCTACCCTCTCCAGCAATGTTGCCCTAATGTCGTTGTACAGGGGGCAGACCCACAGCACATGGTGTAGGTCTTCATCTTCCAGTCCGCGGAAACACATACTATCGCTGACAAGCTTCATATCGTGCAGTCTCTTTCTGAAGCAGCCATGACCCGTGAGGATTTGTGATGTTTCATAGTCCGGGTTGACCCAGTGGGAGCTGAGTCTCGCCGACACCTCTGGGAAGAACCGATATGTTTCCTTTCCTTTCTCCTCAGTATCCCATCGCTTTTGCCAACATAGCATAACCTCATTCTTAATCCCTTCCAAAACCCGATCCGATTCGCACTTCGACTCCGGTTCCGAGCGTTAAGTATTCCGGCGCGCAATAGCAATTTTGACAGCACGCATCACCTCCAGGTCGGCTGGCAGCACTCCAGCCAATACCGCGAGGGCATTTGAGCTAGTGCTCCGATAGGCCTTTGTTAGGAGTATTAGGCTGGAGCGCTGCGTGCGAAGGAGGGTGCTGCGCACCACGTGCAGAGAGGCTCTGTGGCACCAGCATGCAGCAGCGTACGTTATTGTGGGAACAAAGGTGCCCCGGTATATCTGCAACAGTCCTGGGTACTTAATTCCCCATGACGTTGCAGACACACGCGAGGTCTTCCCAAAACATTTGGCCGCGCGATCGCCGATGTAGGCGGCATGCTGTGCGAAGGACTGACGTGTGTCGAGTACCACCCCCCAGCACAACCATCGACTGTACGCTCCTGATCGAGTTGCCGCTCATTTTTATCAGTGGTGACCGCTGGAGCTTTCCCTTCATAGTCATAGTAACTGACTTACTTGGGGAAAACCCCAGACGGTTTCTGTAGTCCCAGTCCGAGACCAGACTCAGTGCCAAACTCGCGGTGGCTTCGATGGCAGCCCTAGACGAGGACTCGATCAGCAGCGTCAGATCGTCGGCGTAGGCAACCATACTGGCGCCCTTCGGCAGCGGTAGTCGCAACAGGTCATCCATGAGCCTGTTCCACAGCGTGGGACCCAGCACCGAGCCCTGAGGACAGCCCATCGTGGACACCTTTCACTCCACCCGGCCACCGACGAAGAACCCGACCCGGCGTCAGGAGAGGTAGTCCGCAAGCATCCGGTAGATGTTTGGCGGGCATCCGATTCCCTTGACCTTAGTCAGGATCATCGGCCACCAGGCATTTTCGAAGGCGCCCGTAATGTCCAAGAAAATCGCTTGAACATACTTTGACGGGCTGCCCTTAACAGAGTCTAACACACTCTGGAGAGCAGATACTGTAGACAGGCAGGGTGATATTTGACCCCTTATCATGGGGGCGCACCTTAGAATAACACGTTCCAGTAATTTACCTAAGATAGGTAGAAGCGTTATGGGCCTGTATGCTTTCGGATCGGTGAGCGACCTGCCATTGCACTTGGGGAGTACTAACAGGCGGCCCTCCTTCCAAATCCCTGGAAACACTCCCTCTTCCACACATCGCGCATAAACATACGTCATCTCCGTAGCTGCAACCTCCCAGACGTGTTTTATAATTCTCGCACTCAGACCATCGGTTCCCGACGCAGTGTTAGGCAATCGCCTGACTAATGCATCCAAACCCTCACGAGACAGAGCAGGAGCATCCCCACCCGACGGCGCAATCGCTTATTTAGGTATTTTAATTAAAAAGACTATAATATAAAGTAATTCTAAATTACTTTTCGGCAAGAACAGTCATCATTATTGTGTATTATACATCTACCCATTCTTCTCGTTCATCATTAAATCAAATACTACGCTACACCACTGGGTACAACGTGTACACGAGATTGCATGATAATCGGTCTAGGACTAAATACGTGAGCGTAACAACCAAACAAACTCACAATCGCATTTATAATATTAGTTAGGATGAACGATTGTGTATGAAGATTATAAGATAAGATAACTGTTTACAAATGGCAACTGAGGTACGATATCACTGAGCATGAATTTTGTGAGATTAGGCTGATATATAACATTTCAGACCTCTACAAAGGTCAAGAGAAAAAGATAAATAGAAAGAAAATACAAATCCTTTATTTGTATTTTTTTTTGGGACTTTACAAACATCCAACATACACAAAGAACATCCAGACTCAGAACAACCATTTGTGGATCACACAAATTTTTGTCCTGTATGGGATTCGAACCCACAACACTCGACGCATTAAGCCATTACGTCATCCGTGCAGTCAGTTTTTATTCTGGAAAGTTTATTTTTGTAAACAAAGAGGTGCGATCGATTTTTATAATGTAACAAAGTGAAATAGCTAATTATAAACTACTAGCGGACCCGATAGACGTTGTTTTGTACAAACGAAAAAAAAAAGAACCAATTCTACACCATTCTCGAATCCACTTGAACACACAGAAAAATTTCATCAAAGTCGGTGCAGCCGTTTAGGAGGAGGTTAATTATAAACACAAGCACATTTATATATATTTATATAGACTAGCTGACCCGCGCAACTTCACATTAGAGAATCTTCAGCATTTTTTATTTATGCTCCGATCCTATCAGTTGTAGCGTGATGTTATATAGCATATAGCCTTCCTCGATAAATGGCCTATCCAACACTAAATTAATTTTTCAATTCGAACCTATAGTTCCAGAGATTAGCGCGTTCATCCAAACAAACAAACATTCATAATATTAGTATAGATAAATAAATAAATAGAAACACTTAATATCGACAGTGTAAGAAGCTTACAAGTTGCCAAGGGAGCTACATTGTAAATAAATAGCTCTCACACATTGCTCCTATGCTATTAACAATCTTTTTGTTTTAACTTATGGCTGCCATATTAGAATATGGCAGCGTGCTTTGGAGTAACACCTAAGTTAAAAACAATTAATTTATAACATTAGTTAGAACTAATGTTATAAATGCGAATGTGAGAGAATGTGTGTTTGTTTACACTTTCAAGCTTTAACTACTCGACCGATCATCATAAAATTTCACATAAACTTTGTCAGGGATACAGAAAAGGACACAAGGTACCTTTTCTCCTAACCTACATTTAAGCGAGCGAGGCCGCGGGCAAGATCTAGTCTAACATATTTAAGTCAATTACCGCATAACATACAATTCCTGAAGCGATTTGTTAATTTTACCGCGCTTTCAAAACTGTTGTTTACTTACATATAAGGTACACACAACTGCCTCCGTGGCGCAGCGGTAGTGAACGCGACTGCTGTGCATGAGGTCTCGGGTTCGAATCCCGCGTCGGGCCAACAAAAAGTTATTGGGTTTTTCTGTTAAGAAACCTCAATACGAGCCCGGAGATAGGAAGTTGGCGGTGTCAGACATCCCCGTGCTTCAGAAAGTAAGTAAAACCGTAGGTCCTGCGCCTGAACTCTGTCCGGTTGTGTCGGATTATCCGTCCCATCGGATCATGAGAGTTAGGGAACAGCGAGCGCACTTGTGTTTGCGCACATACTTGTGCACTGTAATATCTCCTGCGCAGATGGCCAGTCTCCGTTAAGATTGGCCGCCATGACCGAAAATCGGTCTAGTGGACATTATTAGGTACACATACTTACTGTTTTGGTGTCGTCTCGAGTTCGAATCCCGGGTCAAGCAGTGTTATAAGGTTTTTCTGTTGATAAATTTTCATCTATAGTAGCCGGTTAACGGCAATAGTCACGTTCCCTATTACGTGAGAGCTAAAAGTAAAAAGAGAAAGTGAAAGTAGCAAAATATGGGTGTCACACGCCTTCGTAGATATATGGAAATTATATAATATAACTAGCGGTCGCCAAGTGAGCGAAAATCGACCATAATTGATTTAAATTTTAAGTTGTATCGTTATTATATATACCGCGAAATTGCTATAGTTACGAAGAATTGTACGACATCAACCGAACCATGCCAAAATACTACGAAAGTGATTCGACTGCGTGTGTCAAATGCATGGTTGTATGCACGTAGTATTTTTCTTTATATTAATGTATTTCTATTGCGTATTTTATAAAAATAAACACTTTCTGCATATAAACTTTAACTGTGCTAAATTTCATACTACTCCGACCGCGCAATTTTTGTAAAAAGCGGTACAAAGTGTTTGCTTCACGTATTAATATATAGATAATATCAGCCCTGTATTAAACTGTCCCACTGTTAGGCACGGGTCTCGACTCAATGTGAGAAGGGTTAGGTCATAGTGACCACGCTGGCCAAGTGTGGGTTGGCAGCATTCTATATAGCAGCTATAATCTAATGGGACACCGTCGGACTGCCACACAGAGGTCTCGAGTTAAATTCCAAAGCGCGCATATCCGACTTTTAGTAGTTATACGCGTATTAAAAAGTCAATTATCGCTCGCTTTAACGGATGAGGAAATCATCGTAAGCAAATCTGCATGTCTGAGAGTGCTCCATAATGTTCTCGAAGATATGTGAAGTGTCTCCAACCCACAGTGCGCGAGCGTGGTGGACTATGTAGCTCCTTGAACAACCTGAAAGCCTCTCTTCCGTAAACTGTCGATATTAAGTGTGTCATCCTAACTAATATTATAAATGCGAATATATATAAGTTTGTAGAGGTACACTAGGTATAATAATCTACGGACCACACAAACTTCTGTTTGGTGCGGGAATCAAACCCGAATAACCTGGTGCACTGACAGCTACTATATAAGCACCTGTACCATTCCACTTCACCATCCATACACTATAAATTAAACACGTACCTAATTATATACAATATTTATTTATAATTATGAATATAACTGTGATTAATAAGAAAAGCAAAAGAGTAGTATTAGAAAATACAATATTGAAAATTACACAATTTATTCAGGAACACTCCTATTTAATGGATAAGCTACAACAGTCAGTGACTGATCACTCAAATTGGTAATTAGCCAGCCACCTAGAGGGTAGACCCTTGAACTAAACACCACGTCACCATCGCCGCAGAATAGCTCAACTGAACTGGTATCCAGAAAGATTCTCCAGGTATGAGAAGTTGTAGGCTCCCACTCCACCTGCCTCACTTGATCATCGGTGGCTGTTACTGCTCTGTCTCTAGTTACGGCGACTTTTTTGGTTGTCGGATCCCATGTCAAGGAGACGCTCTCCCCTCCAGTGCGGCCTTTCATCTCTAAACTAACTTTTTGGGCCCAATTAGCTGAGACAATCAATTCTCCTGTTTCACTAAGTTGAATAGTACCAGTAGTGGCTGCTAGTTCTCCATTATGAACTGCTGTCTGCCTAAGGGTGGTCATTGCATCGACTGGCTTCATTATAATTCGGTTGCCTGATAATTCCAATTCTCTAAAGATGGTCAAAGCACCAGCCCAACCATCAGGCTTCTCGGGGAAAGTAGATTCCCACATTCCGAACCAGGCAATTAAATATCTCTTGCCGTTTCTTTCTGTTGTTTGGGTAGCATAAAAGTCGTGGCCGTAATCAAGTTCTTGAAATGCAACATCTTGAACGAAGTCATTAGTTTGATAACTAAAACTGCCTAAAATGTATCCTGTCTGAAATAAATTCTTATATCTGTCGCCATCAGCGGACATACCTTGAGGCGACATCAAAAGGACATACTTTCCGCCCAGTTGGAAAAAGTCAGGGCACTCCCACATGTATGCCGACGCGGTTACAGATGTTGAAGATTCTGCAATCACTTTGAGGAATGACCAGGTCAGCAAGTCTTCGGATCTATACAATCGCACAGTACCTCTGTTATCTGAGGTCTTACTGCCAAGAACTACGTAATAGTAGTTTCCATACTGCCACACTTTTGGATCGCGGAAATCTGGTGTTCCAGTAGGAGAATATGTCAGTACTGGATTACTTGCATATTTTCGGAAATTAATACCATCGTCGCTAAACGCCAAGTATTGAGACTCGTCATTTATGTTGGTAGTGGCGTTTGTTAGATGTCCGGTGTACATGAGAACCAGGGTAGTGCCGTATACTATGGCGCTTCCAGAAAAACACTGCTCCGTCCCAGGTATCAAGGCCGTCGGCTGTGTCGTCCAGTTAACGAGATCGGGACTTGTCGAATGTCCCCAATGCATAGGCCCCCATACACTGTCATATGGATAATATTGATAGAAGATGTGGTAGTTACCTTTGTAATATATGAATCCATTGGGGTCGTTCATCCACCCGATAGGAGGCACCACGTGGTATTGTAGTCTGTACTTGGTGTCCTTGACCTTTTCTGTTTGTAAGTATGTCTTCAGCGAAGCACACGTCGCGTCGCACTCTGCAGTTATCTCGCAGGAGAAACCAGACGCGATAAAGCCGAGAAATACTAAATATGGCAGCAGCGCCATGATGAAATACGTATCAACTAAGTTTCAGTTAGTTATAGAATAATTTAATAGCTTCAGGTTTATATAAAATTGTTTTAAGTACTGACAAGATATTTGAAGGGTTTTGTTTTCTATTAGGTACTTCAACGCATACTTATAGCTCTAAGTTTTAAGTAGAAATAAGTGTTATAATTAAATATATAATAAATTAAATTATTGTGATATTATGAAAATATATAGTTTCACGGCGAAAGTGTAGGAGAGAAGAGTGAAATATTAAACTTAAATTTTGGCAAATATGATTTTAGAGTTACGTATTAATCAGCGAGCCTGTTGCTGTATACTGGGCAAAAATACCCGGAAACAACCGAAGAAATTCTCGGTAGCAATATGGCGTTATGGCGTACTAAGTATTTATTTTCAGAATAATCTAATAACGTTTTGCCTGACTGGAGAATAGAAACCAAGATCTGATCATTCACAGCAATTGTATTCAATGTCGCTGGGCTCCTGAAGCAGTTTCCTACTTCCTATATTCTCAATGTAAAGCGTAATATCTAGCGGGAAACCGTTGGACTGCCACTCAGAGGTCTCGAGTTCGAACCCATGGCACGCATCTCTGACTTTTCGTAGTTATATGCGTATTAAATAGTTAATTATCGCTTGCTTTACCGATGAAGGAAAACTTTGTGAGGAAACCTGCATGTTTTAGTTCTCCATAATGTTCTCGAAGATATGTGAAATCTGCCAACCTGCACTAGGCAAGCGTGGTGGACTATGGCCTAACCCTTCTCACAGTAAGAGGCCCGTTCCCAGCATTGGGACAGTTAATTACAGGGCTGATATCATAACAATTCTACAAGAGTATTGTAATTGGACTCCCTTTTCCGCATTTGAACTCCAGGTTGGTCCATTATGCGTGAGAGTCGGCCGGTTATAGAGATAGCCAGCCCGACTCCGCCCAGAAGCACAGAAGTTTCCTGGGGTCTTCGCAGGCTTCGCGGAGTAGAAAAGTATGTCCAATTTTATTATTAAGTGCGAATATTGCTCATTTATGATGTCACCGATTTGTGACGTCACAAGGTACCAACGCCATGACAGGTAACAATTAACAATATGCAATATCAGCCTTGTTAAGGTTCCGCAACAAATAGTGAAATGGACCTTTATTGTGTGTCTTTGTCTGTCCGTCTGTCTGACACAAATGCTTATCTTAGCAACTACTAATGCTATTTACTTGACATGTGGAATGGATATAAAGGTTATTAAAATATATTGCAAATTAATTAATCTTCTAAATCGTAACTTAATGTCATAAATGTGAATGCGAGTTGTTTGTTACGTTTTTACGTTCGAACTACTCGGCTGATTATCATGAAAGGTACCCTATATAACCTTTTCTTTTCTCCCTGGCAACTTGTAAGCGAAATTTCTTAATCTTTCTTTTTTTTAAAGACCACTCCTGCACTAGAAATAATTCCTGTGTAGTGGGGGATTTTACAATCATTCAAAAAGATTCCAGACTCGGAACAATGTTTTATGAATCACACAAAGTTTTGTTCCGTGTGGATTCGAACCCACAACACTCGGCGCAAGTGCAGTGGCGAGGCGACCACTTAAACCACTGCACTGCCATACGTGCATGAAAGAGAAAATAAATAAACTGTCTTTCTTTTTCTTATGTCACCTGAGAGTAGAGCCAACCATAAAACGTAAATGCCGAAGTTTCGGGTCGACTGTTCGTACCATAAATCACATTTATTCCGAAATTTGTCTCACGATCGCGTTTACATATATTAGTTACGATGATGTTTGAAAGATTTAAAAGATTGTGAATGGGGATTAAGAATGAATGAGTTACTTGTCAAATGTCTACTTTATGCCGACGACCAAGTAATACTTGCGTCATCGGCAGAAGAGTTGCAGGCGATGGTAACTGTTATGCATGGTTCTTTTGAGAGTAAAGGAATGAAAATGAATGTAAGCAAGACGAAAGTAATGGTATTTGAAAAGGAAGAGTGCATGACGATGTGCAATATTATGATTGATGGTGAACAAGTGGAGCAAGTGAAAGAATTTGTAAATTTGGGTACTTTGTTTACAAGGGATGGTACACATATATTGAAAGGAGAACGATTGCTGGCAATAAAGTGAATGGCGCTCTACGCACTTTTATGAACAGTCGAAATGTATCCGAAAAGGTACGTTTGGCTGTTCATAGAGGACTATTAGTGCCTACAATTATGCATGGAAGTGAAAGTTAGGTATGGCAAAAGAAGCATGAGAGCAGAATAAATGCTGTAGAAATGAGAGCGCTGAAAAATATATTTGGTGTGACTCTGAAAGATAGAATAAGGAATAGTGTGATAAGAGAGAGACGCGGCGTAAAAGTGGATATAGTGACGAGAATAGAAAAGGGTATATTAAGATGGTTTGGGCATGTAGATAGAATGGACGAGAAAAGACTAAGAAAGTTTATAAGGCTAGTGTGAATGGAACAGTCGCAAGGGGAAGACCTAAGCGAACGATTCTTGATCAAATCGGAGACGTTCTGGATAAAGGCCAGGTTAAGAGCACCTCAAACCAGCGAGCGTATATGAGGAATATTATGAAAGTGAATGAAGCCAGGGAAGTGAGTCAAAATCGTAGCAAATGGAAATCCGTAGCCTCTGCCTACGTACGTATGTAGTTACGAAGAAGAGAAAACTTTATACCCAATTTTAAGCAAATTTCTGTCAAGGATGAGCATTCGATTTGGCGAAGTCTAAATTTATAGAGGAATAAAATATCTTACTATGAAGTTTATTCGGATTTCTTTCTTTTAAATCGACATTACTCGGTTGTTTAGGACAATCAAGAGGTTATGTTGCGAAATTTAGGACAAATTTCGGAATAAATGTGATTTATGGTACGAACAGTCCGCCCGAAAATTCAGCATTTACGTTTCATGGTAGGCGCGACTCGCCGGTGACATGGACAAAGACAGTTTATTTATTTTCTAGGTGGTTTTCTAAGTGGTCATATCAATCACCTCGCTACTGCCGCTGCGTCGAGTGTGGGATTCGAATCCCACACGGGACAAAACTTTGTGTAATCCACAAATGGTTGCTCCGAGTCTCGACGTTCTTTATGTCCGTTGTTTAAATGTTTATAAAGTCCCCCGCGATACAGAAATTCCTAATGCGGGAGTTGTATTTTAAAAATAGAAAAAAAGGCATTACTAAGATTGCTATAGAGCTAAAACAGTCATGTTGTCTCTGCGACCGTCGTTAAAAGACACATTTAAAATATTAAGGTACTCAGCGACCTTCACGTTATGTACGTGTCAATTTGCTTATGCATAACGCTCTGAGCTAAAATATTAACTACCAGCTTTTGCCCACGATTTCACTCGCATAACAGTAGGTTAGGTTATGTTAGCAAAAGTATTTTTTTTTAAATAATATATACGAGTAGCCTATGTTACTTGGTGATAATATATGTACCTTTCTAATGGCGACCTATTAAAATCGGTTGATTAGTTTTTGACTAAATTCCTTACAGACAAACACACAAAAAATCAAATCTCTTTATAATATTAATATAGATTTAGACTAGCTGTCCCGTGCGGTTTTAGCAACGTTTATAATTACTGCGCCGCTCTCGTAGCTAAATGTTATAATGGTTATAATGTCTATATTTCTTCGGAATAAAATTGCTTTCTATTGGTGAAAAAATATTTGAGATCTGTCATGTAGATTTTGAGTTTATTGATTACAAACAAAACACAAAAATATATTTTTCGTCTTTATACAGGGCGTCCGGTAATTAATGGATAACCTGGAAATGTCTTATAGTGAAACTGATGGCCGTTCAGTAAAAAATGAAAAAAAATCTATCCTAACCTATACCTATACTTATACCTGAGATGTTTTTTTTTTAATTACCATGTATAACTTTCTTGTATACTACAACCATAAATGTATGAAATCCATCGGTTTTTTGTTGTTTTATTATCAAACACTAATTATGCTAATAGATAGATAGTCAAAAGTATGCTATGCTAATATAGCTTGCACATTTTAATATTTTTTTTATTTTTTTCATTTTTTCTGATCAGCCTTCAGTTGTACTACTAAGACATTTCAAGGTTATCCATTAATTACCGGACACCCTGTATAGTACTATATTTTGTCCACAACTTCAAACGCATAAAAGTAGATTAGGTTATGTTAGTAACAGTCCTTTTTTTCAAATAAAGTATATCCTATGTTACTCGGTGTTAGCTTTCTAATGGTGAAAGAATTTTTAATATCGGTTGAGTAGTTTTTAGGTCAATCCTTACAAACAAACATACAAACAACCCGCCTGGGCATTTCTGCGTCGTGAGTTGATCGCAGCAGTTGGTATGGTTGCCCTCTCGCAACTGGCCGTGGTTCAGTCCATGGTCCGGATTGAGAGGTCATGGAACGCCGTCGCCTCCTTCTGTGAGGAAGTAATTTCCATCAAGGAGGTGGCGAAGTGGGAGATGGAACCCTCTCCCTAACCGCTGAATCGGGCGAGATGACTTCCAGCCACTCTGAGGCTTAATCTGGAGGTGGGCTTCGTGGGCCTACCCACCATCTGATCAGCACCAGGTCCTGCCTGGACCTGCCGTTTCATACGGCGGGCCGAAACCTCGGCGGGATCGCGACGGCATGCGCAAGTGATTCGCGATGCCCCGCCGATTGCGGTTTTGTCGAGGAACACCGTGGTAGGTTTAGTCGGTTATTCGGCGCCGTATGAAACGGCAGGCCACTACACAAAGAGACCTACTCAAAGGCACTCACTCACTTCAAAACCCTACTGTCCACCCCTAGAGGGGAGACGGACTCCAAACAGAGGTGCGCGTAGGAACACGCACGCGCCTCTCGGACCTGGTGCTGAACGGATGGCGGGCAGGCCACCAAAACCCACCACCCCCAGGTCAAACCTCAGGGTAGCTGGAGGTCATTTCACGCCCTCCGGCGCCCGGCTCTGCGGTTGGGGAGAGGGTTTAAGCGCTCCCTCTCCCGCTCCGCCGCCTCCTTGATGGAAATCACTTCCCCACAGAAGGAGGCGACGGCGTTCCACGACCTTTCACTCCGAACCATAGACTGAACTACGGCTGGGATCGAGAGGGCAACCGATCTAACTGCCGCGATCAACTCACGGCGCTGCGATGCCCAGGCGGGGCAAACCGCCAAAGTGTGCAGCGCCGTGTCCTCAACAACGTCGCGGCAGTCGCCGCTGTGGTGACAACCGGGCGTCGCTTGCCGGCGTATACGACACAGGAACTGGCCAAAACAACAGTGGCCAGTCAATACCTGTGTCAGCTGGAAGGTGAGGGCGCCATGCCACCTCTCCAGCCACTCCTCAAACACGGGACTTAACACCACGATCGTGGCGTGCCCGGTTGTAGTCTATACCTACTGCAACAATAGCTGACGCAGTGCCTAATTTGATCTTCATGTACCGCCTTCTGTTAAGTTGTATTTATTATTGTTTTTTTTTTTAATTATATATGTATGGAGATTCAGTTAAAACATTTTTCATTATTTCTTTCTATTTCTCCCAGAAAAAGTACTGTTCCCGAGGGATTTTGTTGCAAAAAGACAACTCCCGCACTAGCAATATAATACATGTGTCGGGAGACTTTACAAACATTCAAACAACGGACACAAAGAACATCCAGACTTGGAACAACCATTTGTGGATCACATAAATTTTTTTCTCATCGAACCCACAACACTCGGTATTGGCGAGACGACCCCTTGAACCTCTAAACCATCCGTGTAGTCTGAGGGATAGACGTTCAATGACAAAATGTACATTTACACGAGCAATGCCGCGGGAAAGTCTAGTACATTATAAGTATTAATAGGCAATCATATTTTATTATCACACAACAGTAGTAAATGACCACTTCATATAAAATAACAGTGGTATCGCTTAAGCGGTGTCACGTTTCAAATAGGAATTTTCTTACAAGTGTTTGGCTACTTATTTCATTATCAGATATCATTGATATTTGATAAAGAAATAAGTAAATTTCCTTCAGTTTAATGATGTATTTAATCATTGTGTCCTTGAGCTATTTAAATTGAAGGTCATCATATCAGCCATGTATATAATCTACACTAGTGCTGGCCCAGTGCGGGTTGGCAGACTTGTTAATCTTCGAGAACAATATTGAGAACCCTCAGACATGCAGTTTTCCTTATTAGGTATATAAAAATCAAAAATATGTCTATTCAGGTATGTCACAAAGTTTTTTTTATGGCATAGGCTGGCATACGAGCCGACGGATCGCCTGATGGTAAGCGATTACCACCGCCCATGGACACCCGCGACCCCAAAGGAGATACAAGTGCGTTGCTAGCCCTTTAAAAAGGATTGAAGGAGGGAAAGGACAAAGGAAAGGATAGAAAAAGGATCGGGGCAACTCGGCTCTCTCACTCACTGATACGAAACGCAACAGTACGGGTACGTTACTTCACGCCGGTATTCTGTGAGAGGGTAGAACTACCCCAGTCGATCCGGCCCATTCATGCTGAAACCAGCGAGGATCTACTACCTTAAAAAAGTAACACTTATGAACGTCAAAGTTACACTGATTAATGTAAATTTACATTTACCTCTTGCCATGTTCAGCAAAGCAAGGGCGTATAATTTCCTTAACCGTTAAAGCAAGCGAGAGTAAGCTATTTGTCGGCCTCGATGGCGTAGTGGTCAGTGTAACCGACTGCCTCGCCTGAGGTCGCGGGTTCGATTCCCGCACAAGTCAAACATTCATGTGCATGAACATGAATGTTTGTGGTCTGGGTGTTTCTATGTATAATATATATGTATCTACAAAAACAAAAGTATATATGTATGTGTATCCATTGTCTAGTACCCATAGAACAAGCTCTGCTTAGTTTGGGCTAGATCGTGTTGTAAGTATGTGATAGAATATTATATTATTTAATACGCACATAATATCGAAACGTCAGAAGACCTAGCATTGGTATCGTATTTGTGACCTCTGCGTGGGAGTCCAATGGTTTTCCATAGAGCTATTGCCGGCCACCAAGAATGTAAAGGTACCGGAATGATTAAGGTCTGTTTTGAGGTTATGATAGAAACGATTTGGCTGCACGCATGGAGTATTGGCACATGTGGTCACCTCGCTACTAGCTACGCACCATATGTCATGGTTTGGATCCCCACACGAGACAAAAATTGCAGTCCATAAATAGTTGTTACGATTCTGGATAACGTTTGTCCGTCCTTGGAATGTTCGCGACACAAGATTTATGACCAGAACGAAAACTCTTTATAATATTGTTCACACTCGCTACCTATAGTCTTGCCGCCAAATTTCGGTAATGGTTACCAAATCTTCTTTTTTATAATTTTTTGTAAAAAGAATTATGGCAGAAACTTGCTGAACAAGAGATATTACAGTGCACAAGTATGTGTGCAAGCACAAGCGCACTCTTTATTCCCTAACACTAATAATCCTATAAAACGGCAATGCCGACACGAAGAGAGATAAGGCGCAGGATCAACGGCTTTACGTACTCTCTAAGAGAAATTTATAACAACGCTTTTGTCAAAAAATTTATGGCAGGAAATCCCAAAATCTTTTTGTTGGCCTGATCCGGGATTCGACCCTGAGACCTGATATGCAGCAGTCGCCTATACAAAGACTTTTACTCTTAGCAACACCATTACATTAGTCTCCCTCTATATCCACGCAGGGTTAGGTAAAGATGTATTTCTGTCCAACTTTTCACCAAGTATTATTATTATTATATTATATTTTATATTTATTTATATTATTATTTTTATATAATATGTTTTATTTTAGTGACATATTTAAATAGTTATAAATATATACACAAATTATTTACAAGAAATATAAACTAAAGAGAAAAATAATACTTCAAAATTAAAAAGTGGCAGCATGGCCACGTTGAATGGCAATACTTATTCTTTGTGCAAAGAAAATACCAGTCCTCTGGTCACGCGAGGTGTCGATGAATTATTATATTAAGTTTCACGTAATAGGGAGCAAAGCTTGCCCGCTTACTGAGAACAGTTCCAAACACCGTGATACTACTGAAATTTAAAAACTAACAATACACTTTCTGCACGACCTGGGAATCGAAACCGGAACCTTCACAAGCCAACTACCGCTGCACCACTGAGACAGTCTTCAGGACTAGTTCCAAATTTTCTTAAAAAATACACTTTCTGCAACATTTAAACAACGTACACAAAGAAAACCGAGACTCGGAACAATCATTTGTGTATCACGAATTTTTTGTCCCGTGTTGGAATCGAACCCACAACACTCGGCGCTATGGCAGTAGTGAGGTTACGACTTGAGCCACACCATCCGTGCAGTTGAAAAACTTTTTCTCTTGACCTTTGTAGAGGTTGGAATATCCCCTCTCTCTACGACTAGTCCAGTTTATAATATAGCGTTCCCCTACACTAACCATCAAGGTTATATTAGGTGGAGCCGCTGTACTTTCCAGTGCCCAAAAGCACCTTCCGGGACCAGTTATAGATAGCTCTTGTCCCCAAATGTCGACTTTCTCCACCCTAACCTCAGATTCGGTTCTCGTAAGCGAGCTACCTCGTGCACAAGTGACACTACCTACTTACCACTCGCAACTCTGGGAGTTGCTAACGAAAATATAATGGAATAGTTAGAAAGAAAGAAGAAGGGCAAAATTTAATCTATACTAATATTATAAAGCTGAAGAGTTTGTTTGTTTGTTTGAAAGCGGTAATCTCAGGAATTTTCGAATTGAAAAAATCTTTTTGTGTTGGATAGCCATTGATCGAGGAAGGCTATAGGTTATATAATATCATGCTACGACCAATTGAACCGGAGCAGCAATTAAAAATTTTGCAAAAACGGCGTAAATTCTCTTATCTTATATGAAGCAGGCGAAGTTGCGCGGGTCAGCTGTTATTTTATATTTATCTTGTTAATATTATTTTCTTTTTTTGTCAAATAAATTGATTTTCTTTCTTTTATTTCTTTCTTTCTTTTTAGTTATATCAGCCGATTTATCTTAAGACCCCAAGTAGAGAGTGATCGTCTAATCTCACAAAAGTTATGCTCAGTGATATCGCACCTCAGTTGTGTATTTTGTAAACAGTTATCTTATCTTATAATCTTCATACACAATCGTCCATCCTAACTAATATTACAATTGCGAATGTGTTTGTTTGTTACGCTTTCACGTCTTAACTCCTCGACCGACTATTATCATGCAATCTCATATACACGTTGTATGGAGTAGGACATAAGGTAACTTTCGTCCAGAAAAAGTACTGCTCCCGAAGGATAATTATATCCTTTTCTCAACGTGAGTCAAAATAACTCAAACAGTATGAGATTAAAATTTTTTTTTTACTGTTTATTTTATTTACATTTTGTCGAAATTCTACTTAATAACTTAACTACTTAACACGACGAAATACAGTTAGAGAACTGTCTTTGTTAATGATGATTTTGTCGTTTATACTGTCACCGTTGCCATTGACTCTTTCTCTTTCGAATTTGCAAGAATCCGCTCTGTTTTGGTAGTCCAATGGTTTATAAGAAATAGTGTTGTATACATTGTTTCTGTGTTTTGAGAAACGTTTCCTCCATCTTCTTGGAACACAGTAAAAATATTATTTATAGGGTCATTGTTCTGGTTTTGGTTTACTCTGAAAGATAGAACAAGGAATAGTGTGATTAGAGAGAGATGCGGCATAAAAGTGGATATAGTGACGAGAATAGAAAAGGGTATGTTAAGTTGGTTTGGGCATGTAGAAAGAATGGACGAGAAAATACTGACTAAGAAAGTTTATAAGGCTAGTGTGAATGGAACAGACGCAAGGGGAAGACCTAGGCGAACGTTTCATGATCAGATCGGAGACGTTCTGGATAAAGGCTACATTAAGAGCACCTTAAACCGGCGAGCGTGTATGAGGAATTTTATGAAAGTGAATGAAGCCAGAGAAGTGTGTCAGGATCATAGCAAATCGAAATCCGTAGTTTCTGCCTACCCCTCTAGGAAACAGGCGTGAATTTATGTATCTATGTATGTTGTTCTGGTTTGGTTGACTCGTGTATAGTCGGCTAAGTGATTGAGGCGTGAAAGTGTAACAAATAAACAAACAGACTTTCGCATTTATAATACTCTCATTATTATTCCGTACTATATTTAGTCGTGCCTTTGCTCGAGTAAATGTAGGTGAGTTTAGTTTTTTTTTTTATATACTTTGCTCGTCAAATGACCACACTCCGCCTGATGGTAAGCAGTCGTGTAGTCTAAGAGCAGTGGCATCCACATCGTCCTCATAGCAGCCGAGGCGATGTTGAGGTCTCTACTTTGACGACCTGAGAAGGTGCATTTTCACACCCCGCTTAAAGGACCCAGGATTGAAGGAAGAAGGAAACACGTGCCTTAACAGTAACAAGGGGGGTACAGACAGGGGGACAGTAGGGCTTAAATCTAATGGTAACCAAAGCCTAGCCTTACTGTATAGTGGCCTGCTGTTTCACACGGCGTGCCGAAAACTCGGCGGGGTCGCGACCGCATGTGAAAGTGATTCGCGCTGCCCCGCCGATAGCGGTTTTGTCGAGGAACACCGTGGTAGGTTTAGTCGGTTTTCCGGAAGGTCTATTATTATCATCATTACCATCTTTCTCTTTTACCCCGGTAATTACGACATAATCTTTTATACGTGTGGAATGCCTTCACGCATATCCTTCGGTGGGGTCGGGCTGGTCGATAATTTTTCTGGATGAAAATATGTCATTTTCTGTACTCTTTACAACGTGTATATTCTGTACCCCTGCCAAAGTGTATGCGAAATTTTATTATGATAAGTCAAGTCTTTAGGGCGTAAAAGTATAACAAACAAACAAACAAACTCACTTTCGCATTTATTATATTAGTTATTTATCTTTCAACAATTTCTGCTAACATAGAAAGAATAGAAATTTCGCTGGTGTGTACCGACTTCTGTTGCTGACTGTACCACCGTCTTACAGAGTTGGCGTGAGAGTACTAACTCTGTTACTGCGTTCCACTGCTGAGTAAGACTCTCGGAGGCTCACAAGTCTATGTCGTCCAATGCCTTTTTTATGTCCCTTCTTTAATTTCTTCCCTTTGGGTTATAGACGCTTGAGTGTATTCTAGTTTTCTTTTTAATGGTTTGAGTTGTAGTCTTTCAGTGGCCCGCTGGCAACCAGACGTTTTTAACCAGTGTTTTCAATTATGCCTGGCATACCAGCAATTAACAGATTAATATAATAATAATAACGTTTATTTCAGATTTTAAATCCATCTATATGTACATATAATAAATCTGTAGAAAAGTCGTTTTTGTACATCGAAAATATTTCCAAATAATATAGCCGGTGTGTTAAAGGATAACCTAAAGAACTCATTGCCAGCATTTTTGGAATTTTTGTCTGTTTGTCTGTGCACGCATCACGTAAAATGTACGAATCCAATCTAGATAACCTTTATACGTAAAAATTGTACGCAACTTGACGTATTACTTAGTTTGTGTTTCATCGCAATCGGTTCAACTATCTCTAACAAGAGATATTAGATAATATGAATTTAAAGTGTTCAAGAAGTAAAATAACACACAATTCAAAAATAGAACTAATGTTGACAGTTGAACTCCATATTCGATAGATGGCGTTGTGCATATGACGTCATTTTCTGAATCGCGATGTTAAGATTTACCGCGGAAGACCCTCGCATATAATAATAGATAAGATAAAAAAGATAATGATCAAGCCATGATAGCACCGAGAAATTGCAACGAATATGACGAAGTCACAAGATAGCAATCTGGCCGATACATAAGCTCTTTGGAGGCAGTTAAGCGCATTTTAAGTTTTCCAATACATGAAAGGCATCCGCCGTTCATATCAAGTCTTTGTTGTACAATGAAGTGCCACATTATTATACTTACAATAAACAGAAAGGTACTTTTAATCGTAGGAGGCGTGGAACTGCTTTGGAAGGTGAGCCCGGCATTATTAAGGAACACGTGATTGGAAGAGTGTACACTGTGCACCCAAATAATGCAGAGTGCTTTCATTTACGTCTTCTTCTTCACACAATGTGAGGGCCTACTTCTTTTGCTGAGCTCTGCAAAGTGGACGATATAGAATATCCCACATATCAGGCTGCTTGCCACGCACGACATTTATTATATGGCGGTCAGCAATGGGATGATGCTTTAGCCGAGGCATGCGTCAGCGATAGTCCACATCGTTTGCGTTTGTTTGCCATTGTATTGACATTTTGTGAACTATCGGACGCTGGGCAGTTGTATTGCCGAAGATATTTTGAGACAACAAAACAGAGATGGTGAAATTTCTGACCAAAGGTGTGAAAATTGTCATAATAGGTCTTTGTTGGCTATACAAGATATAATTACAAGTATAGGAGAGAATCCGCTCACTCAATACGACTTGCCAACACCGACAGTTGATGGGGAACAAATTAATAGAGTATATGCATCAGAAATAAATTACGATCCTGAGAAGTAAGCAGAAACACTGCAAAACGGCTATTCAAATGTAACGCCAGAACAGCGTCAAATATTTGTTAGAGTATGCGGTAGTGTGGAAAATGCACTAATCTTAAGTTCTGTAAATAATCATCATCTTATTTTATTTTATTCAAGCGAGCTTTGTGTAATCCACTGGTTTGAAGAGAAGATAGAAGACGGCCGAACGGTTACACGTGAAATGAGCAGACCAAGATTAATGTGTCAATGATAACCGACAGCCGCCACGTGTTCATCGGAAGGATGATCTGGTTCTGAATCGTTGTGCTATGCAAACTTTAAGCCTATGCCAACAGTCATTGTGAGGTAGGCAAACTTTGAGCCTATGTCTACAATGTTTGAATCCTGCAAAATTGAATACTTATATAACAATGAAAGTACCTACATTATTTTTTTTAGGCTTTTTCACTTCTGATTCCTAACAATATTGGAATTGTTTTACATTTGCAGTTTGTATTTTTCTTTTTTATCTTTGTCATTTATTATTTTAGTTATTTATCTTACTTCCAATTCAACATTTCACAACTCATTTTTAAGTAAGTTTCTCCATTTTAATTTTTAGTTTACTACCTAACCTGTATTACTGTTTTTTGTCTTTATTGTATTCTTTTCGTTAAGAGTTTATTTACTGTTTTCGGCATGCCTCGCAAACGTAATTCTAACTCATCTACTACTAGAAGCTCATCGCGGGCACGGGCAGCAGAAATTGCTCGATCTCAAGAATCATCTGTTCATGCTGAATTAAGGAGGCAGCGACAAACTGTTTTAAGAGCTGATGAGATACTTTCTCAAAGCCAGGAAAATACTGGAGGACCAAACCACCCGCACAATTGTGGTTGCAGGAACAAGATGAACGCCAGAGAGTCTTGAGAGCTAATGAAACGCTCCTTCAAACGCAGATTCGTTTAGATGTACAAGTTGAACGCCAAGCATCTTTAAGAGCAACTGAGATGTCTCATCAAACGCAACGCCGTTTAAATGAACAAATTCAATCCTAGATAGCTTTAACAGCTACGAGACGCCCCTTCAAACGCAGTTTCATTTAGAAGAACAAGCCCAGTGGCAGGCATCTATTAGAGTGGCAGAAACTCTATTAAAGAGAATGCATTGACGCATACCTCTCGCGAGTTGACGGAGAGCTTATATCGGGCTTACCCGGCAAAAGATGGCGACATTCCGGTCATATCAGAGACGGCGGGGCCGGGCAAATCAATTTCACATGCCATCTAGACTTAGGTCCGCCATATGAAACGGCACGCCACTACACAATGCTACCTATCCTTATTACGATATAAATTTCATCTTTACGGCTTAAGACTGCACAACTAAGAGGCGCGCGTGGGAACACGCATGCCGCCTTTTGGACCCTTTAACTTATCGGGTGGTGGGCAGGCCCACGAAGTCCACCACTCCTAGGTACAACTTTATGATGGCTGGAGTTCGTCTATTGCCCTTCGGCGCTCGGTTATGCAGTTGGGAGAGAGTTCAAGCGCTCCCTATTTCGGGATACCACCGCCTCCTTGATGGAAATTACTTTCTCACAGAAGGCGACAGCGTTTCACGACCTCTTGCTCTGGACCATAGATTGAACCATGGCCGGGAACAGGAGAGCAACCATTCCGACTATCGTGATCAACTCACGGCGCTGCGATGCCCAGGCGGGGCAATCTGCCAACGCGTGCAGCGCCGTGTCCACAAAAACAACGCGGCAGTCGCCGCAGTGATGTTATCCGGGCGTCTCCTGTTGGCCTATGCGATACAAGAACTTGCCAAAACAACCGTGGCCAATCATTACCTATTTTATTTTATATTTATAACTTGGGGAAATACTCCTTATGCACACCCTCTCGCCACAAGGTAAGGCGAGAGGACTATGTCGGGCTCTACCGAGACTTCGGGCTGACCGACTAACACCACCACGGTCTGCCACCTCACTGCTTTATCAGGTGGGTAAGTCGCTAGAACTAGAACTACATTAACGGCCCAGTGCAGAAAAGATAAGGTCTGCGGGCTGTAGTGTGTGACGCATCGCCCCTCATATATTATAATTGTACCGTAGCAAGTAAGATCATTAATTATACACCAATCATTAGACTAAAAAACATCTTTTATTCGTCGAACCTAACGCCCAACATTGCAGGGCGACAAACTGCTGGGCGACGCCCAGTCATTAGCTGTGTCAGCCGGAAGGTGAGAGCGCCATGCCACCTCTCCAGCCACTCTTCAAATACAGGATCAATTGCCATGACCGTGGCGTGCCCGAACATAACATAACTTTTTTTTTACGTGGGGGATTGCTTTGACGCTTACCTCTCCGCGGGGTGACAGAAAGGTTATGTTGACCTCACCAGGGGAAGTTTAATACCGATTAAACCCACCACGGTGTTCCCCGACATAACCATAGAGGGCCGAGCCGCGCGAATCGCTTTCACATGCAATCACGACCGCTCCGAATTTTTTTTTTTTTTTTTAACGTCAGTGGAGTGCTTTTACGCACCTTCCGCGCCCGGGCAGGGCGCGGGTGTGTGGGGCTCGAGCCAGATAAGCCGACTCCATACCCACTAAACCCCTGACGACGTTCCTCCAGTATCTAGTGTCGGTGCCACGGGGTTCGCGCTAGCATTCGCCGCGACACCGACAGGTCTTAGCCCGCCAAGTAACTAGGCGGGCCCCAGCTCTTTGGGGGAGGACCAGATGGTACAGCCCTCCCCTCCACTGAGGGGGGCGCGCGGAACGCTTACGCCTCTCCCTCGGGCCTGTGCTGCTCGGGCGGCCGACTAGCCAAGTCAACCACCCGCAGGCTGCCCCTTAGGGTGGCTGGAGGTCTGCGCGCGCCCTACGGCGGCGCCCTTGACGTCTCCTCCCGTTCCGCCGCCTCCTTCGTGGACATCACTGCCTCGCAGAAGGCGACGGCGGCCTCCCTCGCTCCGGACCATCGACAGAACCATTTCCGGCAGTGAGAGGATTTGGACACCCAGTGCCCCGGTTAACGACCGGCGCTGCTCTTCCCAAGCCGAGCACTCCACGAGTGTGTGTAGCGCCGTATCCTCGAGGCCGTCACCGCAGTGGTGACAACAAGACCCCTCCGAAACATAACATATCTTTACCTAACATTTTTTTTTTTTTTTTTTGATACCCAGGAAAAAATGCTTGATGCACTACCCGCCGGCTAGGGGACGGCACCGGCGGGGCGTGTGGGACTCACCAGCCGAGTGCTGGTATACCCACTAAAAAAACCTGGGGTGTTCCCTCTCTCACCCAATGGGGGGGGCCTGTTGGGAGTCTAAAAAGATTCATCCATAGCAGGCCCCCCCGTGTGGGTGCCGGCCGGGTCAATGGGACCCGACCTCCTCTCGTCCCCGGGGGAGAGCATTTCACAGCTCTCCCCTTTCGACGTTAGAAGGCGCGCGGGAACACCGCGCGCGCCCTCTATGGGTTCTTACTCACGGGTGGCAGGGGTCCCCTGAGGCCTTGCCACCCAGAACCCTTAGGTGGGGGGCAGGAGAGCGACATAAGCGCGTCTCCTGCGCCCCCTCCTCCGGCGGCGGATGTCCGGGGCGTAAGGATCTTCCTCACGCCCCCGCTCCGCCGCCTCCTTCTGCGAGATGACAGCCTCGCAGAAGGACCTCATTGCGCCCCAGCACCTGTCGTCGCCGACCATCATGGATACGACGGTCGGCAACGAGAGGTCGGGGCCAATCACGGCGACCAGGGCACAGCGCTCCTCGGCCCACGCCGGACACTCCTCCAGCGTGTGCTGCGCCGTGTCCCGGTCGCACTCCTCGCAGTGGTGACACCTGGTTGTCGGCTCCCTACCGGCTATCTTGCACAGGTACTCTCCGAAACAGCCGTGTCCGGAGAGCACCTGAGTAAGCCGGTAGGTGAGCGGTCCGCGCCGTCTGTCCGTCCATTGCCTTAGCACCGGACGGACAGCCTCGACTGTCCTCACCCCGTAGCGGGGCTGGGCCAGTCTTTCCCCCCACTTGGCCTCGAGGACCAGTCGAGCCTGGGATCTTCGCGTCTCCACCGCCCCGTGAGTGGGTTCCTCACCATGGAGCCGGCGGTCCACGCGCCAGTAATACACCGACGCTTGGACCTCCGCCTCCAAATCCCAGGGCGGCGACGCCGCCAGGACGCACGCCGCCTCAAAGGAGACGGTGCGGTACGCCCGCGACACCCTGATCGCCATCGCCCTCTGAGGTTTCCTCAGAAGGGCGATGTTTCGGCGATCGAGGGCGCCGGCCCAAATGGGCGACCCGTAGAGAGCCATCGACCGCACCACCCCCAGATAGAGGCGGCGGCAGACGACACTCGGCCCCCCGATATTCGGCAGCAGAGAGCTAAGCGCTCCCGCCGCCGACATCAACCGGGGGGCCAGGCGGCTAAAATGGACGCGAAAGTATCTTTACCTAACCTACTTTAACGCGTGCGAAGCCGCGGGCAAAAGCTAGTAAAGTTATAAGTTCTTTACTCGAAAATTCTTTATAAATCCGTGGCTTGCATTACCTGCTTCTTATTTTCTATAGCGGTCAGGTAACACGGATATTGACTGTACTCTTATCTAAGCAACGCGTTTTTATTTTCGACAACCACGCGAACGAAGTCGTGGCCACTGCTAGTACATAATACATAAGTAATGTCAAGAGAGTCAGCATTATAAAAACATTATATCACATACACATACACATATATATATCAAAATACATTTAACAACAAAATAACTAAGAAATAATTAGAAAGAAAATGTTATATAATTGAAATAAAAATTGAATTTGCATGTCATACATGAATATCATAAATCAGTTTATTATGTTCTAACGTCAAAATATAAATACCTAATATTGCCTTATGTTTACGCGAATGTGTGTCAGGATCGTAGCAAATGGAAATCCGTAGTCTCTGCCTACCCCTCTGGGAAACAGGCGTGAATTTATGTATATATGTATGTATGTTTACGCGAATGTTATACATTGAAATTAAACACTTTATACGGATTTTATCGCGTTGTTTATTTTACTTTAAACACTGGTATTACATAATTTAAAAAAAACTCTAACACTACTATTATTAAATGTTACTACTATTTAAGCTATATATTTTCTAATTAAAACAATTTATATTTGAGTTTACACTTTGCCCCGACGTTTCGGTTGCTTTACAGCAGCCATGTTCACGTCCCCGTCAACTACCATCTTAGTCTCCCGACTAAGATGGTAGTTGTCCCAACGTTCTGAAGTGTAGCTAGTTATTTCAAAGTACCCGAACATAATTTAATCTTTGGTGTTCCTATTTATGCAGAATGAGCTCAAAGTATCATGAAGTCTAGCTATGTTTTGCTTCTTCTTGGGTTTGACTATTTGAATGACTGGATCCCAAGCTGGTGGTACATTCCAACCATCCTCTCTATTGAAATTAGGATGTTTTTTAATTTCAATAGCCTCGCGAAGCATCCTTGGTAGGCATCGGAAATGTATGAGAGTCCACAGTCACAATCTATTTTATAGACCCCTGCATCTTGTAAAGGTAATTGGCACTTGAACGATCGTAAAAATTGACTTATCTTCGTTGGCGGCTTGAAGTATGTGTTGATTGAAGCTCGCTTCAAGATGTAGCCAATCTTGTCAGTGACACCCCTTACATAAGGCAGTATAGCAGGCTGGCGCTCGACTGTGGCTGGCTTTTCTCGGGATCTGTGACGGCGGCGCGGCTGTTGGAGCTTGTTGTCTTGCAGTACTTGCTTGACATGTTGAAGCTCGGCGTCCAGGTGTTTCTTGTCACAGATCCCGTGGGCTCTCTGAAACAAAGACATTCCCACGGTAGCTAACTGTTTAGGATGGTGGTGAGATTCACCGTTTAAGTACTTGTTTGTATGGGTCTTTTTCCTATACACAGTATGGCTCAAAGTATGATCAGGATTCCTGATGACAAGTACATCTAAGAAGGCTAATGAATTATTTGCCTCTAATTTTACAGTAAATTGGATGTTATTATTAATGGAATTAAGATGTTTTAGGAATGCATTTACACTATCTGTTGGTAATATTGTGAAAGTATCGTCTACATACCTCTTATAAATCCTGGGTGTGATGGTGGTAGTCTGCAAAGCTCGAGCCTTGAAGTCCTCCATATATATGTCGGCAACAACAGGCGATACTGGAGCCCATTGCCACACCATCCACTTGTATGTAGAATTTATTGTTCCACAACAGATAGCCAGTTGTTAAGCAATGGTTTAGTATTTCTGCATATTCCTCAAGCATATTGTTCTCTATTAGCTTTCTTTTCGTTATATCAATACAGTCACGAACAGGTATGCATGTAAATAATGACTGCACATCAAAACTAACCATAGTTTCTTTGTCTGTGAGACGTAGGTGTTTAATCTCACTCACAAACTGGTATGAATCCTTCACATGTGCTCTCGAGTACCTACTTAATAACTAAAATTTATTCATAAAATGAAATTACATAAATGTAGACTAGTCCTGGTATTATATGATTACTACTACACTTACATTATATTGGACAGTCAAACCGAGAAGCAATCATTTTTAGGATGCTGTTGATACTGTCTCTTAAACGCTTTAACAATGAAGCCACTTTTTTACGTCTTATGGCGTGATAGCCATCCGTGTGAGCTTCGGCAAACATTAAAAACGCACTGCAATAGGGAGGCAGCCCCATCAGCATGCTCAAAATGTTAATTAATACCATTTAATTATTATTTATTTAATTATTAATAACTTGAGATTTATAAGTGTTACTTTGTGACCTAAATAAGTAAATGATTTTGGACTTTGACTTAAAGACACAAAGTCATAAAATACTCTGAAAGTGAAATTAAAAAAGCTAATTTAGTTTGCTGACACAAAAGCTATAGGTAAACGTCTACAGAATACATAACTCAAAACAAAATGGCGATAGATACCGATAAATGACTTATAAACTAATATTTTTTTGTGGTAAACAACGGATAAAAACTTTGACGTCAATGGCAATTTGCGGAAATATTGTAGTAACCCCTAGACCCCAAGCCGAATAATCTTAATTGACAATATTGTAATCACCTTGTTTATTTAACTTGAACAGCCAGATTCACATTATCAATATTAAAACTTGTAAAATTTTACATAATTTTGCTGTCTCATCTATGAATGCTGTCTTAGCTCGTAAGTGACATGTATATTAGAACTCCGTAATGTAAATTTTCCACTAAATTGTATCATACAGTGTGAGTTAACCAAATAAATAAATAAATCACGTAGAAGCAGGGTTGGTAGGAAAAATTTAATATCAGTCTCAATACTTTGCTAGAACTTTTTTGATGACTTGCCTATTCTTCTCGTAGGTTCTACGCCCTTGCATTGCTGAATCTGGCCACAGGTCTATACATATATGTATTGATCATCTACATATATGTATATACATTGATTAGTGTAACTTTGAGGTGACCAAAATGATTTAGCGTGTTTTGTTTTTGATTTGTACTAATTTGTCTTATATTTCATTTTCTTGTCGTCCCGATTCGTTTATCGACGATTGAGGCGTACTATTATTTAATCCCTGGATTCTGTGTACTCAATAAAGAAATCGGATATTGATTAAATTTAAATTGCCGATCGATTGTAAAGAACGAATCGACATACATAACGCTTTTTGTCTGAGTGCCACCCTACCGATATACAAAAATATAACACCCCGCACCACGTTGAAAACCCAAATTTGCGTTGTATCATATAAAAGAGGAAATCAGTTCGAAAAAAGGGGCCTATTGCTCCGGAAATTTTACGAATTCTTAAGATGATAGCTTACTAATTTTCCCAGTCAAACAAACTCGGTCTTTACATTTTCTAAAATCTACATCAGACATTTTAATGCTAATTTTGAAGGATAGGATTACTTACTTACTAAGACCGTTGGTATATATTTAGTATTCATTTTTGCCAAAGGCCAATACCTTTCTTGGATTTGTTTAAAACCCTTTTAGTTTTTTCTTTGTAGTTTTAATCTAGGCAGGTAACTTGGTATTATTTTAATCTCCGTTGAGGCTAAATCAGATAAAAGCTTTAAAATAAAAGAATTAGTCCTTTAGTGAATTTTTGGTGTGAAACACTTCTACCTGGCTCCTGAAGGATTTACTTAGCTCCAGCACATACTGGTAATGTGCCTAATCTGTAGCCTATTTAGGAGGACAGTACTACACCCATTTTTATTGTAATTAGTATTTAAAACTTCATGTAATATCATTGTCAAATGTAGTATCATTTGTAAAACCTACAATCATATTTTTCTGCAAATAAAGATATTATAATACGGCAACGAAAGAACGAAAGAAATTGCAAACACTTGCGTGCCGCGTGTCATACAGCTAATAACTAAACTTCATATTAAAACAACAAGAATCACAACTTTTATCAGGATGAAAAGTACGCCATGTTCTTTTCTGTACCTGTGACAATGTGTATGCGGAATCTCATGATGATCGGTCAAGTAAAAAGCGTAACAAACTCCCATTCGCATTTATAATATTAGATAGGATACATGGATATTCTCATCCCTAGGTATATACCCAGAGAAGTAGCTGGCAAAATATGGGCATTATTCTATGCCCACATTTTGCCAGCTATGCAAGTGCATAGAATATAATAGAGGGCCCGCGTATAGTCAGTCCCCGTGCATGAGTTGCCATGTTACTCCTAAGAATTACTTTCAAGAGCAATGCAATTCCCCTTTAATTAAAATGAGTGCATCGGCCATGAGTTTTCATAGCTTTCGATAAAAGTCCACACATGCAATCGACGGAATATCTTTCCATATATTTTCTGGAAGCGCTCGTTACGTAAACTAATCAAAATGCAATGTATGTACAAACTGACGATAAACGTGACGAGTGGCGTAATGCCACTGTGCCGAGGTTTGTAGATTCGATCCCCAATCGGAACAAAACATTGTGAGATCTACAAATTTAAAAGTCCGGCGACGCACTCGTGACTCCTCTGGTGTTGCGGGTGTCCATGGGCGGCGGTAATCGCTTACCAGCAGGTGATCAGTCTGCTCGTATACTCCGTACATCACTTAGTACTATATATACACTACAACGAAGTCCCGCTGACTCCAAAAATAGTATCACAAATCAACGCATCTACAAATTATGCGAACTCTCAAAGCTTCTAATCACGAACACCGAATAATCACCATTCCAGATAATGTAATGAAACCACGGTCAAATCAAATAATGATAAAAATCGTAATACATTTTCAACAAAAGACTTAGGTACAAGTCATGCAAAAACGTCGTTAGCGGAGGCATTTCATAATACATTCGACGATATATCGCACCCGCAATCTATATTTTATTTATATTATGTGTAAAAGGTCGTGGGTCCATGGGACCGCATTCAGCCATAAAAAGTATCCTATGCTTAATACCCAAAACATGACCTATGTATGTGCTAAGTTTCAATCAAATCCGTTAAACGGTTCTCACATGATTGATTATAGTTTTAATGAAGAATAATGAAAACCTTTTACTCCTTTTTAAATTATAACAAATGTTGTTCTACTACTTTTTATAAAACTGAAAACATTTTCCATAAAAACAATAATTTAAAATTGCACGCACTTCGTCTATTTATGGTTACGACACGTGTAGTCTTTAGTCTTAGGGCTGCAATTACTGCAAACATATCCAATATTTTAATGAAAAAATCAAATAAAGAATTATAAAAAAATGGTATAATTAAATTTGTTAAATATGATATAAACAAGTCAATGGTAAAAAGTTATTATTATTGGAACGAAGTTCCTTATCGCGCGTTGTGAAAGGGGGCTAGACGGAAAAAAATCTTACGAAAAGTTGTCACGACACTTTTTGCTATTGTAAGCTGTGCGGCGTGCGTAAGTAGTTACGCTATCTCGCTCGCACTGTTCATTCATGCGCCAGCAGATTACTTCATTATGGGAAAAACGCGTGACCTTGTGGCCAGCTGCGAGCTAACAGACTTCTTATTATTATGCACGCGCCATGTAGGGTGTGTATCTTTTATGGATTTTTTTAGATTTTCGGAAATTTAAAATTAATTAATTAAAATTTTTTTATTACAATTCCTTCACTAATTAATTGAAAGGAACTTCGTTCCATCCGGGTGTCCCTTGACACCTCACAAGTTTTTTTTTTTCAATAACCTCTGTATAGCAAACATCTTCTCAAACATTTACCTTTAAAGTTTTAGTAGGAATAATATATACAAATTGGATACTCCGTATCCTTGTCTGCTAATATGAAATTTATAAATAGCTTCCGCCTTATGCCATTTGACTAGCAAGGCAATATAATCAGAAAAGTTGATAATAGGTTCAAAGACAGACACAACACACAGGTCAATGAAACAGACACGTTTGTAGATACATATATTATAATATATACACAATTTCTTCTCACATAGCTAGTTTTACAATCGTTTGATATGACACGCGCTTAAGGTCGATCTCATTATAATTAGACGATGGGGTCATGGCGACTTCCAAGGAATAACAAACGTAAATATGTGCTAATTAATTTATATTTATCACAGTTTATCAATACTTAGTAATTGTATAATTAGTTCCTTATATCATAAACAATATATATATATAATATGGCTACACACTTTCTTAATACCTTTTGACATCGAAGTCGAATTTATCCGACAAATATTTGAATGTCAGTCACGCGTCGTAGCTCACAGGTTGTCTGTCAAAAATATAGAATACTTGACAAGGAAGGTTCCTTGTCAAGTTGACAAAAACCCTGTGTCCGTATGATACATATTAACAGTTTAATAAATAACTAATTACGTAGGAACACATTACCCTTTTATGACTGCGAGTGACACAATAATAAGCGGTCAAAAGGTAGTATAAGTGCGATCATCAACAGCCTGCACGGATATCATATTTAATAATAAGGACCACTAAAGAAGTTACAAACATTGTAAAATATCCGTATAAATTAATAAATAATTTTAAGAACAAAATCGTGTCATATGAAATAAATATGTTAAAACATTTATTTAACAATAATTAATATGTCAAGCCTTATAGCCAGACATCAGAACTTTACTATATCTGGCCACCGGAGTTCCGCTCTCACTCATTAGGTTAGTATAATTATTCATCGATTGAATTGTTATATTTAGAAACTAATATCGTAGCGATGCATAAGTACCGTTTCGTAGCATGGCCGTTTTTGTTAATTATGTTCTAGTTTACAGAAAGCTAGTATAGTAGTCTAAAATCAAAATAGCGTGGTCATATATTATTGTAACGTTCATTAATGTATTGTAATGTATAGTCTCGTCGATGGCAATATATTTATTTATAACTTGCCCACTTTATTTATTATTCGTCACCATCCGCTAGGTTAAGACTTAAGGAAGATTTGGAATTATGTCAATTTCAAAGTGATATTATCAATTGAGATACGCTTCATATTTATTAAAATTCCATCCTTTCTCAGCATGGTCATCACGGTATCGTTCAACATTAGCTAGTTTTAAGCTTTTGTCATACTTGTCTCAGTACTCCTTTAAAGATTATTTCCTTCAAAATCTGAGTGAAAACAAAAATCCATTTTTGTTCATATACTTATTCAATGATTCCAGAACTTCATTGTTTAATAATCTGGGAGCATCTACAGCCCAAAGGTAATCCAAATGATTAAATTGAGCATCAGGCACTAAAAACATCTCCGGCTTTGATGGCAGTTTTTCATTCAACGCCAATACATCTTTCTCACTTGACAACAAGTCGTTTTTAGACCAAAAAAGCTTGATGGGAAGAGTAACCTTGCTGAGGTCGTATTCCGGAGGCGTGGCGGATCCATAGAACATTGTATTATAATAGCCATAATCAAAGTACTGGAATTTTCCACCTGAAATGATTTCTTGTGAAAAATGTACCGCTGTCTTCCACGACGTGCCTGTGCCCAGATGTGCCAGGAAAACTGGTAAGAGCGTCTTATTAAATTGCATCTCATTAAAACCGCATAAGTAGAAAACAATATTTTTGCATACTAAGGAATCCATGTTATCCTCTTTACAAGAATTAGAAATCTTACCAATTGGTGAATTTTTGGGGATAAATTCGTATGAACCCTGCAGCATATCTATGGTTGCTAAATTGCTAGCGATTGGCGCCAAGGATTTTAATGGAGACTTCATGTCCGATAGAAATACTACAGGAGCTAAGGCTAATCCAGCTGTAAGAATGTTGTTATACTCCGGCCTCATCGTCAACATGGCGAACAGAATTGTTGTCCCCATCGAATGCCCAATATAACTAATCTTGGTACCTTCACCCTTTGTCTTCAAAATATAGTTTATAATCTCTGGGACATCGTATAAAGCCACATCATGCCAAGAGAAGTTCCAGTACGGTTTTGAATCAAATTTAAATCTAAGATGTTCCTTAGAATATCTGTTACCTCTTATGTTTGTCATCCACACATCGTAGCCTGCATCAGCCAGAACATACGCCAGGCCTTTTCCAGGACCATTCAAAATCCAGTCAGCAGAACTTGCGAACAAACCATGCTGGAGAATAACCGTCTTCGATGGCACATAATTATAGAATCTGGATCGTGGAATTCTATGTATAGTCAGCACGTAACCTTGAGAAATTACTGTATGCGTCTCACATATGTATCCATGCCTCGATACTATTCCAGGTACAGTTAAAACCACATCCGGATTATCCAGCAGCGAAGCAGCATCACCATCAGGAACGAGAAACCACGTATCGGTAACCTTCCGTCCACTTTCCTTGATACCTTCGACGTAGCCGTTGAATTCATCAACGATTACTTTCTGTTGTTCTTCCACATAATTGTCCACTGAATCCTTCATCTTCACAGCATCGTTATAACTGGAAGTAACGAACGTCTTGACTTTTCCAGTCTGTTCCTCAATGAAGCTTGTAATAGACGGTTGTTCTTGAAGAAGCCGGTTTAGAGTCCATGGCTCTGAGTTACCACAAGATATTAAAACACTTAATAATAGCAAAGGTATGAAGGCGTGCATGTTGACAACTTTGTAAGTCAGACTGTATGCGAGACGGGCTAGCCTCAATAATATACTCGGTGTAGTCGACTGACCCCGGAGATGAGGTTAAATCGTCACACGATAACATTTATATTGTGTGCGAGAATAAAAATACATACATATTTGCTATAAGTTTAGAGTCAACTTTACCTACTCTGCTCGTATTATTGTCAGAATTATTTTTGTACCAAAACTGCGAGGCGAAGGTTTCTAAGACAACACAATATGGCGTCGAAAATATAAAGGTTCGCTTAATCACCATATGGGTTACTTAGCCTGGAAGCGAGATACCGGGAATATTAGGTACTGCAATGAATTAGAGAATACCAGTTGTCCAATGACGACGTCAGAGATAAAAGAAAGTGAATAGGTAAATAACGAAGGCTGACCCTACCACTACGTATTAAGCTGTCCCACTGCTGGGCACAGTCCTCTTCTCAGTGTGAGAAGGGTTAGGCCATAATCCATCACGCTGGTCTAGAGCAGGTTGGCAGACTTCACATATCTTTAAGAATATTATGGAGAATCCTTAGATATGCGGGTTGCCTGACAATGTTCTCCTTCACCGTCAAAGCGAGCGATCATTGACAATTTAATTGGCACCTTATTTTGAAAAGCCAGGTATGCCTTGGGATTGAACTCAAGATCTCTGCATGGCAGTCCAACGGTCGCCCACTTAACA
The DNA here is from genome assembly GCA_963675205.1 of Catocala nupta. Taxonomy (NCBI): domain Eukaryota; kingdom Metazoa; phylum Arthropoda; class Insecta; order Lepidoptera; family Erebidae; genus Catocala; species Catocala nupta. The sequence goes on along the minus strand of OY776084.1, from coordinate 5,909,262 downwards.
TGATATATAGGCATGATAATAAAGCACTTCTACGTATAAGATAGAGATGTTTTAAGTTATTAGATAACATAATTATCATGATTAATGTGGCAAACTCAGCTGGGGAAATACTATTTCCCTACGAAAGACCGCAGATAAACATATGACTCACGCTGTTACTATAAAGAGGCTCTTGAGACTTCCTTATTTTCAAGAGGAAATTAGTTTAATCCATGCAAATGAATTGCTTTGTTTTCTACCTAAATATATAACACTAGAGCAGAGGTTACCAGACTTTTTTTCTCATAGATCACTTTCAAAATTCAGCTGGTTCCGGTGGACCCAATGTAGAAATTTTAAACTTTAAACTACTATTGTTAAACAATTTTACTAGTTACTGTTTACTTCTATTTAAGCTGTTTATATTGGCGCTGAATCAATGAGAATGTCCTTCACCTAAGAGACTATCTATATCAGGTTCCCAGACGTTTTTCTCGTAGACCACTTTCAAAATTTAGCTGGTTCCGGTGGACCCCCTGCGGCTAGAAATTTAATCCGCCAAGTTAAATCGATATATTCGGACAGAAAAGTAAAATATAGGATTAAAATTTTAAAAAAATATCAACTCTCTACAGCCAGAACTTTTTTTTTTAGAAATTCTCTTTTCTTAAACTAGTGGTATTCCTCAAAGTATCCGATCTGCCTACATTAATAGGTGAAGTCAAGCAAATAAACTTTCGTGGTCTTACGAATTGTCAACCCCCATTTTTTTGTCACGCCAACGTAGATCCCGTCGTGGGGATCCTTGGGGTCCACCTGGACCACTTTGGGAACTAAGGCACAAAAAATATGGATATAATCTATCTGACTACTACTGTTATGTCTCTATGTTTTCCACTTTCCCATATTATAAATAACTAGATTTTGCCCGCAGCTTCGCTCGCATAGGTTAGATTAGTAACAGTACTTTTTTGGATGAAAGGTACAGACAGAAAGGTACAGATGAAAGGTAGGTCCCCATGTCCTATTCTGTACCCCTGACAACGTGTATACGAAATTTAATGATGATTGGTCGAGTAGTAGAGTACTTTCGCATTTATTAGATAAGAATATTAGCACTATCAACGTTTAAAAATTGCAAGGATTTGCTCGGTTATACGCTGTATTCATCAGTCATTCAGTGTGTCACACTAGCGTGTATTCAAAACTATATTATGTAGCAGTACAATTTTGTCACACACTTCCAATTTATTCCATAAAGTCCTCGAAGATATGTGAAGTCTGTCAAACCGCACTGAGCCAGCGTGATACACTATGGCCGTGGTACACAGTGGAACAATTTTATACAAGGCTGATAATATTACTATATAACTAGATCGGCTACAATATGGTCGTGCGATGCTTTTATTATTTTATGTACATGTGTGTGCTCCTATATAACAAACCTGCCGTTATAAGCTAACCTTTCTTTTTAATTAATATGTTTATGATTAAGTAAATGGTATACCGGATGTAGTTTCTTTCAGATATTACTAGTAAAATAAGCAGTAATTCAAAATTGGTGGTTAAAAAGTGTGGCTTTAAGTTTCTTGCCAGTTCTTCTATTATTTTTTTCTTTTACATTAAAAAGCAACAATCAAATAAAGCATTTCAGTGTCGCAGGTGATTGTACAAACATTTAAACAATTGACACAAAGAACGCCCAGACTCGAAACAAATGTTTGTGGACTGCCTACATCATTTTAAAACTTAAAATTTTAAACCCTACCTTGCATACTTATATACATATATGTATTTGAGACTGTTTTATTTATTAAAATGAATCTTCATTTATTTGATCAACGGAAAATAATACGGAATGCCGATAAATTATGTATTCGACCTTCAAAACTGCTCTTTGACATAAGAGTGTGTTATGCATGGGGCCTAAATTATGCAATATGATACCATTAGCTTTAAGAAATGAAAATAATATTAATGTATTTAAAAAGAAATTAAAACATCTACTTGTAACTAAAATTTATTACTCATTGTTAGAATTTTTGAACGATACAGACATTTAATTTTATTTTATTTAGGCTTGACATAATTTTATTACTTATTGACAATTAACTGAATAGTATTTTTATTTTAATTTTTTGTAACTTTGTATATTGATTTATTATTGATATTGTGATTAAATTTAAATATAGGACATTTTTGCATGCTGAATGGCTGAATATGGTGATACTATTAATGTTGTAATACCTATTGTTAAACGCATATTATGCAAATAAATTAAATTTAATTAAATTTAATTGATTGGATCACACAATTTTTTGTCCCATGAGGGGATCGAACCCACGGTGCGTTGGCAGTAACGAGGCGACCACTTAAGACACTACACCATCCGTATAGTCATCAATGGTTTAATGCCTAACTTAATAAACGTGGAAATAGGAAAATGTATATTTTATTTCTTTTGTTATTGTAACTGGCGTTCAGAAACTGTTTGCTGATTTGAATAGTAGAGCCTCGCTGATTTCTTGAGTAGTAGAGCCTCGCTGATTTCTTGAGTAGTAGAGCCTCGCTGATTTCTTGGGTAGTAGAGCCTCGTTGATTTCTTGAGTAGTAGAGACTCGCTGATTTCTTGAGTAGTAGAGCCTCGCTGATTTTTTGAGTAGTAGAGCCTCGCTGATTTCTTGAGTAGTAGAGCCTCGCTGATTTCTTGAGTAGTAGAGCCTCGCTGATTTCTTGAGTAGTAGAGCCTCGCTGATTTCAGCATGAATAAGCGGGTTAGACCGGTGAAGGACTGCCTCTCTCACAGAATATCGCCGCGAAATAGCAGTATTTCTACTGTTTTGTTTCGTTCGGTGAGTGAGAGTGGCGGAGGCCCAATCTCCCTCAATATTCCCGCTCCTTCTCCTTCCCAGTTCTTTTCCTAAAGGGTCGGCAATGCGCAAGTGATGCCTCTGGTGTTGCAAGTGTCCATAGGCTACGGTGATCACTCACCATCAGGTGGGCCGTACGCTTGTTTGCCACCTTAGCTGTATAAAATAACTAAAAAATCTTAGAGACCTACATGATTAAAATTAAACATTTCAAGTATTTACAAGTTCTAACAACCGTTTAGTTTTAAATGATCCAATATGATAAATTAATTGAGTGTGTATGTCCGTAATTATCCTTACAATATCGCCATTGTTATAAAAATTTACTGCAGTATAACAAAAACCTTCGTCCATTTCTGTAATTGTTAGCCAGGTCATAAATTTTGCTATCATATTGAACATTTGTAGAATTATTACTACAATTACATTCCTTTATTACTAATTAGTTACTCAACATTTATCAGATTTGGTACATTTACAGCCGTAAAATTACGCGTTTGCTTAATTTACGGGTGGACGCGTAACACAAGTTAATTACGCTTTATCTTAATTGCTGAAATGCCACGTAATTAGTGGAACAGGCAATTGTGATTCCTGCCATATCTCATTGTTGAAACATAAGGATAGATTTAACCCCTAGGCTTAGTTTGATATTTTCTAATCACAGGCTAATAAATTACGAGGGCGCTAAAAGAAAATCTTTTAACTTATACAGAGTGCCCGGTAATTAATGGATAACCTGGAAATGTCTTATAGTGGAAATAATGGCCGTTCAGAAAAAATAGGAAAAAATATCTATCCTAACTACTACCTGAGATATGTGTTTTTTTTTATTACCATGTATAACTTTCTTGTATACTACGACTATAAATGAATGAAATCTATCGGTTTTTTGTTGTTTTATTATTAAACACTAATTATGCTAATAGATAGACAGTCAAAAGTATGCTATACTAATATAGCTTGCACTTTTTAATATATATATATATTTTTTTATTTTTTTTTTCTGAACTGCCTTCAGTTCTACTATAAGACATTTCACGGTTATCCATTAATTATCGGACACCCTGTATAAAAACTAGGTTTTGCCTGCGGCTTCGTTCGCGTTAATCTACATTCTTTTAACGAATTTCTATCTCTCGATACAGTACCTTTTCTGAATGAAGAGTATCCATGTCTTTATCTGTACCCTTGACAACGTGTATGCGAAGTTTCATGATGATAGGTCGAGTAGTTTAGGCGGGCAAGCGTAACAAATAAATCAATCTATCAGTTATTTGCAATATAGGTAAGTACAACGTTTTCTTGTGTTGGAAAATGATGTCTACATTTTGCCACACAAGGCGTGCAAATATTCAACACATACCTATAATAGTAATGTAATGTCAAAGTAAATTAAATAAAAACAAACGAACTCTCATTCGCATTGTAGCTGCCGCACATGGCTACATGCCTTGAACCGCACACGCACGACACCAAAAGACAAATCTAATGGTTTCCAATTGCGCAAGAAACGGCTCTCTCCGACGTTAGCGCCGCGCACGGAAGTTAGCGTAAAGTAAACTCATTTCTGATTCGTCGAATTTTGCTACTGGTTACATTTCTCTGTAAATCTTTATATATATAAATCTTCTGTGCGTGTGTTTGTAATTAAACTCCTCCTAAACAGCTGGACCGATATTGATGAAAATTTTTGTGTGTGTTTAAGTGCATTCGAGAATGGTTTAGACGTGCTTTTTTTTCAGTTTTACAGGACAACGTCTGTCGGGACAGCTAGTATTTTATAAGTTTGTTTAAGTTAAATTACGGTGCCAAAACTCAAATATACATTCTGAAATCTGGAGTCTACGTATACTATACCCGTCACTATCGGTCAACCTCGAAAGCATTTTTAATATTAGTTAGGATTAGGATATTTCCCGTACATACGATAATTTGAATACAATTATGCATTGTCTGTTTGCACGGATAGTTTCATGGTTTAAATCAGAGGCACCCAGACTCTTTTTCTCATAGACCACTTTCCAAATTTTGGTGGTTCCGGTGGACACCCTGCAGGTACATTTTTACTAAACTTCTTGACTAAAATTTAAAAATTTTATCAAATCTCTACGGGCAGACCTTTTTTTTAGAAATTCTCGTGACCAATCCTACCACAGTAGGCGGGTTGACTTTTTTTTAGGTATTCTCGAATCTTCAGCGTCAGTATTCAAAATAATTTTCGTGGACTCCGCTTACGAATTGTGAACCTCCATTTTTATTGTCACGCTTTCGTAGATCCCCGTTGAGTCTCCCGTGGACCCCTAGGGGCCCACCTAGACCACTTTGGGAACTACTGGTTTAAATTATCACCTCACCACTGCCACTCCGCCGAGTGTTACGGGTTCGATCCCCATATGGGACAGCAATTTGTGTGATCTACAAATAGTTGTTCCAAGTCTTATTGTTCTCTTAATATTCTACCACATACACACAACACCATCTAGCCCAAACTAAACAGAGCTTGTACTATGGCTACTAGACAATGGATAAACATATATGTATATATACTTTTTTTTTGGAAATACATACATATTATAGAAACACACAGACCAAGACAAACATCCATGTTCTTGCACACTAATGTTTGACTTGTGCGGGAATCGAACCCGTGACCTCAAGTGTGTCAGTCGGTTACACTAACCATCATATACTACGCCATCGAGGCCGACTAATATATAAATGTTTGTAAAGTACTTGCAAAGTAGGAATTATACCAGTGCGATATTATAAAAAAGATATGTCAATAAAAATAATATATCGTGAATTGATTGTATTCGTGCTAACCATGTTTTACTAAGAACTGCGAAAACGTAATGGCCTTTACGAGGGTCACTTAAACGATAGATAATGTTTATCTGTATGAAGTGTAGGTAATAGTCTTCCAGTACAGTTTCATATATGAGGCAAGAATATGAACATAATTTATTGCTATTACATTAAATTGGATTAGGCTCACAATGCCACATTCGCAAAATGACATATTGACGCAATATTACACATTTGCAAAATGCCTTTTTCAATATGCCACATTAGCAAAATGCCACACTAGCAAAATGCCACACCAGCAAAATGCCACATTTTTTTTCACGATTTTGATGACATTTTAAATTATTATTTTAATTACAATATAAATAAGGTGTGGCAGTCGGCTATTGTGCCATCGAGGCGGCATCTATCTAGATAGTCTATTAGGTGAAGGACATTCTCATTGAAGGTCATAGCACACATATCAACTCGGAAACGAATCAGCACCGTAGAAATTCGAGCCGTGCAGTATTCTTTGAATGAAACTTCCTACTGCAACGCACACTAATCGGAATCGTAACGTAATCGCCTCGCCTCGGGACAAGCTTGCAGTCCTCGCGCTTACAGCTCGTCATCCCTGCGCTTACGTCTCTCCGTGCACTACTGTTGCTGAACGTGCTCTCATTCACATGATAACTAACAGTCGTGTTACCGCGTATTTTATTGAATTTGTAGGTTAGATTTCAAACAAAAATAACGATGAAAAGGGATCATTGAAGAAGTGAGAAAATATCCATATTAATATGATTTAAGTGAGCGCGGCGTAAGTGCGGCGTCGTCTAGCCGTAGCCAAGTCTACGTACCGGAGCTGTTGATCAATCCGCTTTGATTACGTTAGGTTGACGGCGAGGCGAAAGGCGATACGATGACGATCCCTTTCCGAGTTGATATGTGTGCTATGACTTGATTCAGCGCCGTCCCACAATGTTATACTAGGGAGTCGGAAACAAGTATCGATATATTGAATACCTACTTGTCGGAAATCCATTGTAATAAAATAATTGTTTACACAGATAGCATAGTAGTTCACACGGGGACACTAAGATGGTTATTGTCTCAATGTTCTAAAGTATAGTTATTTAAAATTACTACACTTTAGAACATTGAGACAACCACCATCTTAGTCTCCCCGTGACAATGACTGCTGAAAAGCAACCGCAACGTCGGGGAAAGTGTAAAATTAAATCTAAATAGTTCTTATAATTTAAACAGCGTTTTAAAATTTACATAATTTTAAAACGCTGTTTAAATTATATAATAGTGTTTTATAAAAAATAAACAACGCGATAACACCGTATACAGTTGTTTAATTTCAATGTATAATATTCGCGTAAACGTATTTATTTATTATAAGGTACACTTACAGCAATACATACAAATGTTACAATTATAAGCACTGTGGATAAAATCGTGGGTATATATGTTTGCCTATTAAAAGTATACACAGCATTCACGTTATATAGGCAACATTAAGAGTAAACATAAACTAAATCAAAATATGAAAAAGAAATTTTATATAAAAGTAAGAGTAATAAAAGTGAGCAATAGTAATAGTAATCAATAATCGAGCAGTTTCAGCAAATCATTTCTAAATTTATTTTCAGACGTGTTAAATATATCTAAGTTAAGCTTCGCGTTAAAACAATTGTAGGTTCTGCACATTCTATCCAGGGGATAATGGAGACCAAGATTAGTACGAGCAGTGGGCGGGATGACGGTTTTTGTGATGGCCTGTCTAGGGTAGCGACGAGGTACGTTTAAGTTAATAGAAGATAAGAATTCAGGGCATGTGATCTTATGGTTTAGGATTTTATGGAGAAACAGTAAGTCTATCAAAGTACGACGGTTTTTGAGAGAGGTCATGCCAAAGAAAGACAATCGCATGTTGTATGGCACCCTATGATATATACCGGAGGAAATGTATGCTAAGTGTCTCGTGAAGGCACGTTGGATGCTCTCGATCCTCTGAGAAGAATTACTGTACACAGGGTTCCATGGTACGGATGCAAATTCCAGTCTGCTACGTACAAGGCTATTGTAAAGAATAATTCGTGTCTGCTTATGTTGAAATCCCTGTATATTCCGTTTAAGAAAGCCCAATATTTGAGCTTCTTTTTTTAAAATGTTATAAACGTATATATATATATATATATATATATTTATTTATTTATTTATTTATTTATTTAAGGATTGCTTACAGTTATTACATTATTACTTAATCTAATGACATACATAAGGATTATAAGCTAATGCACAACCACGTTGAAGCAAACACAACTTTCACAAATTATATTTGTTTTACAATACATAAAACTTAAAACTAAGACAGAACTAACTTATTATTTTAATTATATAGACATCTAAATTAAGGACTAGACAGGTAATATTTTATAAGTTTTTATTAGTATTAATTTAAACTAGTTATTAATTTTTTTTTTAAGAATTCGACGAAATCGTGACAAAGAAATATTGAATATATCCAGCGAGCTGCTGTATTCATTTGCCATCCTAATCAAACGTCAGATTGGAGAATTTGCGCCTAAGACGGTTTTTCTCAATGGTGGGTGGAAAGGTGTAATTGTGGATCTGGGATATCGCGATGGAACACGAAGTTTGATTTTACTGAGAAGCATCGGACAGTCTATTTGATGATTCAAAACTTTAAACAAAAATATCAAGTCAAGTACTTTCCTACGTTTTTCAAGTGAATCCATTTTAAAGTACTTTAGTTTTTCAAAGTAGGAAAGCGTTTTTATTTCATTTTTATTTCTGGATGTATTTATTAAATGCCACATGAAACGTTTCTGTATACGTTCTATTCGGAGACTGTGAACATACATACATATATATATAGGTATGTTACGGGTAATGCTAGAAGAACAAGTAAACTTAGATTGGAATTAAACACTATACGGCTTTTGTCGCGTTACATATTTTTGAAAAACAACGCGACAAAATCCGTATAAATTAAATTCATAGTAAACATAGGTTTATTCGAGTTTACTTAGTAATACCCAAGCTCTTTGGGTAAAGTTCGAAAATTCAATCAAACTCAATTTGTATTCTGCGTTTACCCGTTTACACCTAGGTCTACCCAACACGGGCTTGGTAATATTAAGTGACACATCATTTTTGATCATGTAGCTAGAAAGCGCGGGCCCACCATACTGGCCGCGACGTGGTGCAGAAAACGATTATTCATTTCTTGTTTGTTTAATATTAAATAAAAACAATTATTGCACTTGCTTTTTTTTCGCTTATTATTCCTAACATTACCCAGCCAGTGTTGAGTAAGCCTAGGTGTGAACAGGTAAACACCGAATACAAATTGAATTTGATTGAAAGTTCGAACTTTACCCAAAGAGTTTGGTTAATACTAAATAAACCCAGGTAAACCTAAGTTTACTTGTTCGTCTAGGATTACCCGTAACATATACTCTCATACACACAACAAATAATTATAAATCTCGCAGTTATTAAAGCAGACACTTGCAGATTTTGTATTCCCACTATACAATAAAGAAAGATATGTTTTTTCCCATATTCACTAACCCTAATTTGTACTTAATATTTTTCTCACTATTCATCCTTCTATGAGAATATCAATGTTTGTAACGATTTATGAGGCTTACATAAATGTAACTATCAGAAGTTAGCACTGGCACTGGATACAAGTCGATACCTAATTTAAAAGTCAGTGTCTCTAGTTTGTAATGTATTCCTTACGTCCTATAATGTCCTCCAGACCGAATTTCCGTCACGGCGGCCAATCTGAACGGAGACTGGCCATCTGCGTAGGAGATATTATAGGGGTAGTATTTACTGCACAGCAAAATATGCTTACCAAAAATATTAATTGCACACCTAAATATATTTAAAGAGATCAAACTAAGTCCTATTTTTGGGTGGGTTTAAGAAGAAACTAACATAACCTAACCCTTCCGAGACGGAATGCAGTGATTTGAAGCGTAAAGTGCTCGTTACGATATATTTTAGTAAGTATTTTTTGGTGGGGGGGGTTTGTATTTATGCTTTAATAGTTGCACTGCCTAGCTTGCTTTCTCTGCTTTCTAGCTTCACTGGATTGGCTGCTTGTTTAGTATAGATGCAAACCCACTTTGCTCGACTCTTCAAGACGAGTAAGGTGCCAATGGTCTTAGGGGAGAGCGCAACAGTCGTGTTGATCCCTAAGACAAGTCTGGTGGGGAATCCTTCACGTGGTTGCCCCCTGTTATTGGTCTAGTTCCCTATGAAATAGACGCAACTAAAACCACCAGTCGACCACTGCCTGGGATGGAGAGGTCATGTTCCGGCGGGTCCATCGTCGAACGACAGACGATGGATAGTAATGACCTCCCGCGTGTTTGTGCCGTGCGCGGGGACCCGTACGGAGGGATGAAGGAGTCCTGGGGGTTGAGTGGTGATGTGGCGATGGTAGTGCTGCTGATCTGCAACACACCCCTTTGGTCCGGATTTCCTCTCACACGGGAGGTCGTAGTCTAGCCAGCTGCGATCAATCGGCTGCGGCGTCCGCTCATGCGGCCGCCAGGCGAGTGCCCTTGGGTGAAGAGGTCTCCAGCCGGCAGTGCTCGTCTCCCACCTCAGTGGTTTGGGGTGGAGCGACTAGTGCTGTACGTCTCGGGGACAGCTCACTTAGGGGTGCTATACCTAGCTGGTAGCCCTGGTGCCTGAACAAGGCATCCCCAACGTTGAGGGCTCCATGGTGGGTGGGGAGCCAGCAGGTGAAAAGTAAGATAGACCAAATGGACTCTGTCACAAAAAAAACCAAGGGCTTGACCGATAAGGGCGAGCAACAAAGGACCTCTGGACCCTTAGGGGGAGAGGTCAGCAATAGTGTAGGAGCTGCACGTGGGAGCACCTACATACCCAAGCTGCAAGCTCGTGATGGCCCCAGTGGCCGTCCGAGCATGAGCCAGGGGAGTGGTGCTCACACGGGCAGCGTTAAGAAATGGAGAGGGGGTAACCCTGGAAAGGGCTACCAATTTAGAGGGCGTGGCAGCCACAGAGGGGGTCTGACGTGCAGGGAATACCCGAAGGGGGATCCCAGCGGGACACCCTCTGGGAGTGGGTGTCAGCCCTCCAGGTTCGGGGAGGCCAGGAAGGAGCAGACGGGCGAGGCACACCCTAAGGGGGAGCCAAACTTGGCTGCACACTCCACAGACCATACCCGGGGCAGGAAGAGGCGCAGTGGGTGTGCCAACCGCAAGCGGCGTGAGCTGCAGCGGCAGTTGGCGCTGGCACCCGATGCAGTCTCGTCAAAAAGGGTCAGGGAAGTGAGCGACGATGCTGTTGCTCAGGCAGATGGCAATAAACGTGCCAAGACCCAAGGTGACTCCTACAGGGAGGCGCTGACGGGGGTTAAAATGGCCGTTGTTGCCGACAACTTCCCTGACGCTCTGCTTAATGCAGAGCTGGTGGAACCCATAAGGGTTGCCATTTGGGACCAGCTGGAGGCCACACCGGATCCTCTGCCGGCCATTAGTGTCGGTGCACTGCTTGGTGGAGCTCTGCACGTGACGTGTGAGGGTGAGAGAGCCGCAGAGTGGCTTCGCGGCCTCAGCGGTAAAACCGTTGGGGACGTGAAGCTCAGAGTGGTCAGCGCCAAGGAGCTTCCAAGGCCAATAAAGATGGCCTGGAAGACCAGGAATACCTGGTGCCTAGATGCCTCCAGGGTGCTGACCATGCTGCAGCGCCTCAACCCCTCTCTGAGGACCTGCGAGTGGAAGGTGCTGAGCACGCAGGTCGAGGAGACGCACACCAGGCGCATTGTCCTGGTGGACAGCGTGTCGGCTGCGGCCATAAAAGCAGGCGGCTTCTGTCTCCATGCTGGCATGGACAAAAGCACGTTCAAGATCCTTGAGGATCTGAACGTGCAGAAGGTGACAGTGGGTGCCAGCGTGGAGGAGGAGGCCCATGCGGTGACGGCACCACAGGTGGGGGACGGGGAGGAGCCCGTGAACCCAGTGGTGATTGAACCAGGTACGGCTCTCTACACGTCGTCGCCATGCGTGTCTCCGAAGACCGACGACATAATCGGACATATAGATTGTCTAGATCTGTCGTCGCCGGAGGCTGCGGGGGCGCTGATGGAGGAAGGGAGTGAGGGGGGCGGCCAGCAGTGCCTGCCACCGTAGACGCCACCATAGGCAGACCGAATGGCGGGACTAAGGTGCGTACAAATAAACCTTCATCACTGCATCGGGGCGATGGCCGTTCTGGCCCGCCACCTGCGGATGAAGGAATATGATATTGCCCTGATCCAGGAACCTTATGTTAAAGAGGGAAAGATCAGAGGTTTGGGTGGGACAGGAGGTGTAATTTATCATAACTGTTCCACTAATGATATAAGGACATGTGTGTATGTCAGAAATGGCATAAATGCAATGCCCTTATACAATTTTTGTTCTAGGGATCTTACGACAGTTAAGATAGATGTGCGAGGGAGCGGAGGGCGGGATACTGTAATCCTGACCTCTGCATACTTCGACTATACGGACAAGGAAACTGTATCTGGACAGATAAAGGACCTTGTTGAATATGGCAGCCGGGAGAACCTGGACATGATCCTGGGGTGCGATGCCAACGCACACCACACAGTCTGGGGGAGCACGGATGTGAATGTAAGAGGGGAAAAGCTACTGGAGTATGTGGTAAGTACCTCTTTACAAATTCTAAACAAGGGAAACAGGCCAACGTTCGTCAACTGTAGGCGAGCAGAGGTAATTGACATCACGTTAGCCACCAACAGGGCTAGCACTAAAATTGTCGAGTGGCATGTGTCTGATGAGATTACCTTGTCAGATCATAATTACATATGCTTTAAGTATAGGACGCTGGTTCCAGCTCCTATAGCACGTAGAAGGAATCCCAGAAATACGGACTGGAACTCCTTCAGGAGTGACCTCAGTATAGATTTGGAGGATTCTAAGGGTAAGCTTAATTCTATATTAGACATAGAGTTTACAGCAGACAAATTGGTCCAGACTGTAAATACGGCCTGGACAAGTAACTGCCCTGAAAGGGAAGTTAGGCCCAAGAGGGTACCGTGGTGGACGCCAGAGTTGGTCAAGCTGAGGCTTGAAGCCAGAAGAGCGTTTAACAGTGCTAGGACCAGCAGGGACTATAGCGGTTACGCTCGCTGTTTGACCAACTACAACAAAGCTGTGCGGAAAGCCAAACGGAAGGCTTGGAGAGCCCACTGTGAAAACATCAGTACTATTCCTGAAGGAATGAGACTCTCCAAAGCTATCTCGACTGTCAGAGCACACCCACTGACAACCATCAGAGATGGCAATGGGCAGCGAACAGGGTCCGGTAAGGAGACACTAGCAATGATGCTAAACACACACTTTCCGGACTGTAAGATAATAGAAAAGGAGCAGGAGGACCCGATTAGCCTGGTTGAACTAGGCTACCGTACAACCAAAGCAGATTGGGACACTGCAAGGAAGGTAGTGGATGAAGGGAAGGTCGGCTGGGCTCTAAATGGTTTTCAACCGTTCAAGTCACCTGGTCCAGACATGGTTTATCCCATTATCCTACAACAGGGAGCTGCACTCTTGGTTCCGCATTTGTGCAGACTATACAGAGCCTGCATAGCTTTTGGATACATTCCAAAGATATGGAGGCGAGTTAAAGTCATCTACATACCGAAGCCGGGCAAAGAAGACTACGAAGAGGCCAAGGCATACCGACCTATTAGCCTTGAGTCGTTCTTCTTGAAAGCCCTGGAGAAGTTAGTAGATAGACATATCAGGGAGGGAGCATTGAGAAAATTTCCCCTCCACGGGCTACAATGTGCCTACCAGTCGGGAAAATCCACTGAGACGGCACTGCATTTTGTGGTAAATAAGGCAGAACATGCATTAGATAACCGGGAAGTATGCATTGCTGCATTCCTGGATATTGAGGGAGCTTTCGATCGGACCACCTTTGATGCCATTAGTGTGGCATCAGCAAATCACGGCATAGAGCCAACCATTTGCAAGTAGATCGATTGTATGCTCAGAGGAAGAATTATTAGGTCTGAGTTGTTAGGGGATGAAATGACTGCAATGACCACCAAAGGCTGCCCTCAGGGTGGAGTACTCTCACCGCTCTTATGGTGCTTGGTGGTTAATTCACTCTTAGAACAACTCAACAAAGGTCCGTACTTAACGGTCGGATATGCGGATGACTTGGTGATACTTGTCAATGGAAAATTTCCGAGCACAGTATCCAGTCTCATGCAGAGGGCCCTGAGTATGGTAGAAAAATGGTGCAGTAGTAACCATTTATCGATCAACCCAGGGAAAACTACTGTCGTGCCGTTTACTAGGATGAGAGATCCGACTGGCTTGGGAACTCTATCCATGTATGGTACACAGCTACAATGGTCCACGGAGGTGAAGTATCTAGGCATGACCTTAGATAACAAGCTAACGTGGAAACCTCATGTAGACAAAGTCATAATGAAGGCCCAGCGGGTCTTCGGTATGATTCGTTCTACTTATGGGAAGACCTGGGGCCTGAAGCCCAAGGTCATCAAGTGGCTATACACGATGATGATAAGACCCATAATCACATATGGAAGCGTTGTCTGGTGGCCAAGAACCAAACTAGCAACATGCAGGAAAGCGCTGTCGAAGGTGCAGCGATTAGCCTGCATGGCTATAACAGGGGCGTTCCCTACTACGCCAACGGCTGCGTTAGAGATCCTGCTGGACCTAACGCCGCTACACATTGTTGTGGAGTTAGAGGCGATGAAGGCGCTACATAGACTATCTATACATGGGCTGTGGAGCGTCAACATGCCAGTAACTCGACACACAAAACTGGAGATCTCGAAGGATCTTAAAGAGATTATGAGCATGGGATGTGACAAAATGCAACCAATGCACATATTCAAAAAGAATTTTAAAATAAAGGTCCCCACAAGGGACGAATGGAGACGAGGTCTACGATCCCCTGACAAGGGTTGTCTCATCTGGTACACCGATGGTTCCAAAATGGAAACAGGATCAGGCGCTGGTATTTATGCCAACGACTGCAAGGTGAACCAAAGCATGGGCAAATATGCAACGGTCTTCCAGGCGGAAACCTATGCTATAATTGCCTGTGCGCAGGAGAATATTAACAACAATGTCACTGACAAGATTGTTTATATACTCAGTGACAGTCAAGCTGCTCTTAAGGCTCTGAACTCCTGTAGGGTGGACTCAGCACTAGTCCTGAACTGTGTTAAAGCCCTTAACAAACTTGGCAGGAAAAACACAGTCAGGCTGGTGTGGGTTCCGGGGCATGCAGGGGTGCAGGGTAATGAGGAGGCTGATGTATTAGCCAAAAAGGGCTCGGAGCAACAATTTGTGGGCCCCGAGCCATTCGTAGGTCTCTCTGAGAGTACCGTCAAGGCAGCTTTCAATGCACATGGCAATGATAAACACAGGCTGGAGTGGATGGCCCTTAGGGGTCTGGAACACTCCAAGAAATTCATTGCAAACAGAGCCACGGGCTTTACCCGGAAGTTCTGCGGGTACAACAAGGGCCAAATACGCCTACTCACAGGAGCGTTTACTGGTCATTTTGGCACCAATGACTTCCTGTGCAGATTGAGATTGTCAAACAATTCGATCTGCAGAGCCTGTGGTGAACAGGACGAGTCCATATCACACCTACTGTGTGAATGTGACGCGTTGGCCGGACTAAGGATGGGTCTGATGGGATTGGCATATCCGAACCCTGAAGACTTCAGGCTTCTCCCTCTGAGGTGTACGCTGCGACTGATGCAGTACATTCATAGGGAGATAGCTCAAGGATAAACCTCGGGGCCGACACAAAAGATCCCACTGGGTCGAAGTGTCGCCGGTCTACAATGACTGGCCCCCGGATCAAGATAAGATAAGATAAGATAAGTATTTTTTGGTGTGTAATTAGTATTTTTAATGGTTTAAAACACAAGAGTGTGTGCAAACTTAAGTGCACTCACTATTCCCTCACTCTCATGATCCGATTGGACGGTAGTCTCCAACACGACCGGAGAAAGATCAGGCGCAGGACCAACGGCTTTACGTGCTTTCCGAGGCACGAGGGTGTCTTACACCGCCAAATTCCTAACTCCGGGCTGCTATTGAGATTTCTTAACAGAAAAACCAAATAACGTTTTGTTAGCCCGACGCCGAATTCGAACTCGAGACCTCATGCACAGTAGTCGCTTCACTACCGCTAGATTAAGTGTTTTTCTTATGGAGTAATAAATTTTATTATTATTTATTAAATAATTTGGTTACAATTATACTGTTATCATACAAATACTTTGCTTAAGTGATGTGACGTCATAAGAAAACAATTGCTGATATATTTTATCAAATTCATGTGAAATAGTCAAATGCACTAGTGATGACAAATATCAACATTCATCTACCTATCGTTACATCTGTATATGCCTAGGATATGACTAGGAAAACGCCAAATAGACGGCAAAACTTGACTGCACGCATGGTGGAGTTAGTTTAAGTGGTCGCTTCGCCACTGCCACCGCACCAAGAGTTGAGGGTTCGATTCCCGCACGGGACAAATATTTGTGTGATCCAGAAATAGTTGTTCCGAGTCTGGGTTCATTGTGTTGATTGTTTGAATTTGAATGTTTGTAAAATCTCTCACGACGCTGGATTTATTCCTAGTGCAATTATTCTTTTATAATAAT
The DNA here is from genome assembly GCA_963675205.1 of Catocala nupta. Lineage (NCBI taxonomy): Eukaryota > Metazoa > Arthropoda > Insecta > Lepidoptera > Erebidae > Catocala > Catocala nupta. The sequence continues at coordinate 5,892,864 of OY776084.1, read as the reverse complement.
CTGCCACGGTAGCGTAGTGGTTAGTGTAACCGACTGCCACGCCTAAGGTCGCGGGTTCGATTCCCGCACAAGTCAAACATTTGTGTGCATGAACATGGATGTTTGTCTTGGTCTGGGTGATTCTATGTATAATATGTATGTATTTACAAAAAATAAAGTATATATGTATGTTTATCCATTGTCTAGTACCCATAGTACAAGCTCTGCTTAGTTTGGGCTAGATGGTGTTGTGTGTATGTGGTAGAATATTATATTATTATAAGAAATATATGTATGTATATTTCGTTAACATACAATAATTTTTTAAGATTTCTGTGGCGCAGCGGTATTGAATGTGATTGATGTACATGAGATCTCGGGTTCGATACCAGTTTAAGACAGTGTTATGGGTTTTTTTCTGTCAATAGGGTTGCCTACCGTACTTTATAATAAAGTATTGTACGTTATTTCGGATAAACGTACTTCATACTTTATTAGTAAAATGAAGTATGTGAAAATACTTTATTTTACCTATGTCGACTTTTGAATTTTTTATTTAATTGTTTACTTAAAGCAACGCTATAGACGCCCTAAATTAAATAAAATCAATTGTTTATCTATCTTAATAAAGACATATATTGTAAAATCCGGTTACGACGTACCTTGATAATAAATATTTGTTAGATGTTACTAGCATCAACAAAAATATGGTAACAAAATGGCAGATTAAAAAATGCTTTACTTTCAGATCATGTACTTTATTTTTTTTTGTTTTTTGATATTTGATATTTTGACTATGGTGACTGCTACTAATTATTAGCAAAAGAGCAAGGATGATCAGCTCTCGCATGTGCCCTTTGATGGCTACAATATCCAATCCTATGAGTAAACGTGCGCGAACATTGGCTGTACGTGAGAACACCGTCGACGTAGTTATAAAATATGGCTGCTGGTGATTTAGGTTTAAGAGCATCGCGTTTCGCATCTAGTTCGGATTTCCTCTGAGAGTCTTTAACTTTGTTCTTCACCAAACGCCTCTATTCAGAGCGGCAATTGGCCTTTTCCTGCCATGTTTGGGGATTAATATTAAACCTCTTCATGTGTCTTTTCTGAACATCCTTAACACGTTCCCTGTTTAATGACTCCAAAGGAGTCACGTTTGTAACAAACTCATATGTCTATGACTCTGGTTGGAGTCATAATCCAAAAGCAAATTTGATGCTTTTATTTTACTGGACGTATGAATAAGAGCAAAAAAGAATCTTATCGACGTATGGTTAGATAACAAGGATAACGAAAATTTTAAAAAAATTCCCGCTCGTATTAGCGATTTTATATTTTATTGTCAAGTTAGGACGAAATTGTAGAACTTACGAATACATTTTTAACTTTTGTTCTGGGACAGGTAACGTGTTAAAGCGTAAGAACTGGCCTGCTGGTTTGAAGTTCAGAGAAAAAGATGCGTTGTTAAATAATACACCACTCACAGCCTATTTCTTTATGTATATAACAGTGAGATTATCACTACATATTATAAAACAAAGTCCCCTGCCGCGTATGTCTGTCTCGTGATAAACTCCAAAACTACTAAACGGATTTTCATGCGCTTTCATTGACAGAGTGATTCCTGAGAATGGTTTTTGTGTAAATTGGTTGAAATACGACGACGATTGTTGCAGATATCGGAAGAAATTAAGCCGAATGGACGCTTTTTGTGAAAAAGCTGCCTTATCCCTTTGATATATAACAAAACCATGTATAGTAGGATTATTTATCTTTTATAGGTCTACAGAAAAAGTACTGTTCTACTGCAATTTATTAATCTCCGAGTCTTCTTCGAAGAGGTTAATGAAAACACTATGTGGATCTGTGTGTCTGTCTGTTAGTGACAGGTTGTTAGTGACAGACATAGCTCCGGAACCACTGGAGCGATTGACTTGTAATTTGGTGTACAAACACCTTGGGGTCATCCCTCGGTCGAGTTTGAATATGGGCCTTGTGGATCAAAAGACTCCCGAGATATAGGGGTCACAAGGTCATAAGGTCAGGGGATATCCACCAACAAAGTGATTTGGAAATCCAAGGGAGCGGCTTTTGCCCGGCAGTGAGACATTACAAAAAGTTGATGGAAAAAAAATGGTCACATGAAGACGAAGAGGTTGAATACTGGATTTTTACAGCTATCTCGTTGATAAAATCTGCATTCATGCGAGCAAAGTCGCGGATAAAAACAAGCGTATGTATAAAAGTATAATATTTTTTTCTTTACTAAGACTGCAGATGGAAAGACATAAGATTATACATATATAACATTTTTCTTGAGCCAAGGATAGCGACTATCATAAAAATTCCAAGCACAGCCCAGTGGCGCCCTCTGCATTTTAATTAATCAACATTACATTAAGCTAGATTACCATAATTTTAATTTCGCTAGCATAAAATACATTTTTGGATGCTTTCTTTCTTTAAAAGAGAATTTTAATTTACTTAAAGGATTTCTCTAAAACAAGGTTGTTCACTAGCGATTTGTGTTGCAAATTTCTAGTAGTTTTTTTAGTTTAATGCCTTCAGCTAAGCAAAATGTTTGTATGGAAGTGGGTTCATGTCGATAATACAATGAGTAGGAATCGGACTTATCGGATTGGAATACCGTCGCTAATGTGTAAATTTTCATTCATTTGTTTATTTAATATTATAGGCCTTGTAATAAACTGTTCCATCGCTGAATACGGGCATCTTTTTAAGTGTGAGAAAGTTTAGGTCATAATCGACCACGCTGGCCCACTGCGGGTTGGCAAACTTCACATAGCTTCGAGAACTTTTATATAGAACTCTTATATTCGCAGGTTGCCTCAGGATGTATTCCTTCAACGTTAAAGCGAGCGATAATTAACTATTTAATACTCATATAACTTCGAAAAGTCAGAAATGCGCGCTTTGGATCGAATTCGAGACCTTTGCGTGGCAGTCCAACTATCTCCCAGTAGGTTATCGCTGCTACTATTTTTAATTTATAAATTTAAAATTTAAAAACCCCCGACACAATATTCATTTGATACCCATATTGAACAATTTTAATTTGTGGAAATATGTAATTTTCTGGTGGCGGCCATCTTGGATTTGAAATTTATCATAGTGTATAGTATTCTACTTGTCAAGCTCTTTCATTTGATACCCATATTGAGGGAGTTGTGAAAAAATATATAATCCGCCATTTTGTGGTGGCGGCCATCTTGGACCGATTTTTATCAAACGTAGCTAAGAACACTCCCGACTAATTCACCTTTCAAACAAAAAGAACAAAATTAAAATCGGTTCATCCGTTCGGGAGCTACGATGCCACAGACAGACACACACACACACACAGACACGTCAAACTTATAACACCCCGTCGTTTTTGCGTCGGGGGTTAATAAAAAGTTTATTAAGAATCAAGACAACTCCCGCATTCATGCGTTGTGTCGCGGGGGAGTTTACAAACATACAATTAGCGGACACAACGTACAGTCTTGTAAAATACAGACAGACTCAGATCAACTATCATGTATAACACAAATTTATAATTGTCCCATGTAGGATTCGAACCCACAACTCTCGGCGTAGCGTCAGTGGTGAGACGATAACCAATGCTGTCTTTTGATTCTGAAATGTCTTGTATATGATTGTGAATATTACTTTGTATAACTAAAAAGCCTAAGCAGCGATAGCTCAGTGGGGAGACCAACAGACTGCAATGCAGGTCTCGGGTTCGAACCCACGTCGAGCATCTCTGACTTTCGAAAGTTATATGATTTTTCGAAATTATGTGCGTATTGATTGAGAATTATCGCCTGCTCCGTGCCTCGGAGAGCACGTTAAGCCGTCGGTCCCGGCTGCCATAAACATCTATGGCAGTCGTTATTGATGGCCGGCCTCGATGGCGTAGTGGTCAGTGTAACCGACAGCCACGCCTGAGGTCGCGGTTTCGATTCCCGCACAACATTTGTGTGCATGAACATAAATGTCTGTCTTTGTTTGGGTGTTTCTATATCTAATATGTATGTACTTACAAAAAAAAGTATATATGTATGTTTATCCATTGTCTAGTACCCATAGTACAAGTTCTGCATAGTTTGGGCTAGATGGTGTTGTGTGTATGTGATAGAATATTATAATATCCTGACGCTGATCTAGCCTTACGGTATCGTTAGCCTTCGAGTTGCGGAGGTCAGGTGCCAGCCGCTCCGTGTAAAAACTGATATCCAGCCCAATCCGGTTAGATCAGAAAAGCCGACCCCAAGTGACTTGGGAATAATAAAGGCTAGGGAGAAGATAACTAAAAAATAAAGTGTTGGTCTGACTAGCGTACTGATGGTTCCGTAAAACTAACTAAACGCATAACGTCATTGAAATTAAACTACTATATACGGAACAACGCGATAAAATCCGTATATAGTAGTTTAATTTCAATGAATAACATTCGCGTAAACAGAAGACAATATTATGCATAACGTCATATCCTATGTGCTATCCCAGTACATAATCTATCTGTATGCCACAGGTAAATGTTAATTCATACCTATTACAGTTTAGTTAGTATAAACTTGACGTTCATAAGTGTTACTTTGTGACCTAAATGAATAAAAATATTTTGATTTAGATTTATCATCGAAACCCGTACAACATCACATGATTGAATAACAAACATCCAAGCTACGTCACATCGTAACTAATATTATAAATACGAATGTGAGTTTGTTTGTTCGTTTGACGACGCTTTCACACTTTAACTACTCGTTCGATCATCATTAAATTTCGCATACTCTTCGGAGAAACAGAAATGGACATAGGCTACCTTTTACCCAGAAAAAAACCCTGTAAACTAACCTACACTTATGCGAACGAAGCCGCGGGTTAAACGTAGTCTAGTATATTTTTAATCGGAATATGAGTTGTTTGTTTGTCATGTTTTTACTCCTTGATTACTCGACCGCTCAACATGAAAGGCAACGGGCAGAATTGGGCCTGACGTTACACAAATGAAATATTTATCAAAATACTTTATTCTATTTTTCATCCTTAATTTCAAAATATTTCAGTGATTGTCAATGGGATTCATCTAAATAAAATAAAATAAACAACAAATTGATAATTCCGTATTATTACCGGAAGACGAATAAATGTACGCGCGATAATGTTGCCATGTGAATTAAATAGTTAGAAGAATAAGCATGCTTTATTTAAATAACGGTATTTTCGAGTTTCATCTGGATAGATTATCATCTAAGTAGGTAAATAAATAATAATAAAATAGAACAGAACAAATTATTAAATAATATAATTATTTATTCAATCATTGCGTATTTATAAAATATGATCTAAGTTTTTTTTTACTGGCAACTGGAAAATCGATTTTGACGTTCATAAATCAAAAGTCAAAACAAACAATTCGCTTGTTGCTCTTGCGCAGTGAATACTTTCCGTTATGGTTTTTCGTGTTTGTGTGGTGATTTGTATTTGGTGTCTTTATTTAACGACTTCGGCTACGTGTACTGGACTGACGAGACTTAGTTATATAGTAGTTGACAGCTCTCTTATAGGTAGGGAAGCAATACAGCATTATTATTGCAACTGTGTTGTAGGAAAGAGAACTGTAGGTTGCTGTTGCCATGTAATGTCCATAATATGGTACCTTGGTTGGGCAAGGTATCAAAATAATTTAGTACCACCTGCACAATTTTAAATGATTGATTGATTATTTATGATGAAGAATAAACGAAAAGAAATAATGTGTGTTTTATTAGTTGTCCCTTAAACGCCTGTAGTTTGTATACTGTTTCTCGTAATATATTACATAATATATGTAGGCATATGTCTATCAACTTAATGGTTCTATTTTGTTCTTAATAATCTAATCTATATAGTTATAGATAAGCTCTAAATTAAACTGAAACAAACTTATCCTAAGTTTTTGCCATTAAACAAGGTATAAAAGTCTATTTTGTCCATAATGTTTCACAGCCTCTAATTAGCTACTCCCATTGAAATCTCGCATTTTTATTATTATTTTTTAAATGTTATTGTGTTATCTACAAAATGAAATAGTTATCATTTTTGTAACGTTAGGCCCAAGATTCTATGGAAGTTCGCCAGTCTCCTTTCGCATACACGTCGTTAGGAATACACAAATCGCTTATAGCCAGTTGCACTCGCTGAACGATTACCGAGGTTAAGCAACGTTGGGTGCGGTCAGTCTATAGATGGGTGACCGCTTAGTGGTATTTCATCTGAGCGTCTCCGTGCTTCGGAAGGCACTTAAAAAGTCGGTCCCGGTTGTTGTCAAATTGACAGCAGCTGTTAAGCCATGTCAGAGGCCTACAGGCGGCTTGAACAACTCTTGACAACAGGTTGGCCACTAACCACACGAAAAGAAGAAGAAGGAATACTCAAAAGAACATAGGGTGGCTGTCTTCCATAAAAAAGGCACCGTTCAGAGGGGTAGGAATTCATTGATAAAATCCATATTAACGCGAGCGACTTCCAATATCTGGTTTATAATATCGGTAGGTGCCGCTGCCAGGGTTAATAAATCCGCCATCTTGTCTAAATTGCTCATTAAAATGGCGGCGAAACCGTTGCTCTGAATATTTGATTAGCTTCAATAAAACATGAAAACTTTTCAGTTGTTAGAAATTAAATCGGCAACTAGAGAACGAATATGTTATATCAATGAAGTAAGTAAACAATTACTCAAACTTTATTAGTTTGAACGAAGTTTATATTATGAAAGCCGTTCGTTATAACGTTTGTAATAAAATTTGTATTAGTATTCATACATAGACTAATGTCTGTGCCTTCAAGGAGTGTAGGCAAGAAGTGTGTTATGTGTGAATGCGACTGCTGTGCTTTGAAGTCTCAGGTTCGAACACCAGGCCAACAAAAAGGTACTTTAGTGTTCTTTTAAGAAATCTCAATATAAGCTCGATGTTAGAAGTTGGCGTTGTTAGTCACCCCGGCGACTCAGAAAGCACGTTAAGTTGTTGGTCCTGCGCCTGATCTCTCTCCGGTCGTGATAGATAACCGTCTTATCGTACTATGAAAGTGAGGGAACAGAGAGTGCACTTGTGTTTGCGCACACACTTGTGCACGTTAATATCTCTTGCGCATATGGCCAGTCTCCGTTAAGAAAGGCCGGCGTGACCGAATTTGGTCTGGACGCCGTTTTTATAACTAAGTTTACCTAAATATAACGCTTTTACGAAAGGTCTAATTTAGAAACGTCATAATATTTTCTTAAGTTTACGCGAATGTTATACATTGAAATTAAACACTTTATACGGATTTTGTCGCGTTGCTTATTTTACTTTAAACACTTTTATTACAGAATTTTGAAACTCTAATACTACTATTATTGAACTATTACTATATATATTTTTAACCTAACGTACATTTACGCGAGCGAAGCCGCGGCCAAAATCTAGTTACTGATAAAACGACTACAGTGGACATCATTTCATTTCGAGGTCCCGTCGAAGTGATGTAGGTACCTACACCTACATTTCGCCAACTATAGTTTTAGATCCCAGGTGATAAGAAGATATTGCTGTTTTCGGGTCACATTTCTCGAATTTGACCGGTATACGGCAATATGCTCGCTGTCAAGACATTCTAGACTTAGAAATGCGTCTACACTCCATACAGCTAGAATTTATTGGTAGAAGAACTTAATAACACTATGCAAGTCTCATGAATCGAAACCTAGATAGTAACCAGTAGCAGTAATCCAGTAGGCGCATGCGCTACCGCAGCGCAAAGAAAGCAGTACATAATTTTATTAGTTTATAAATTTTCATAAAATTATTGGGAAGAGAGGCACCCGCCACGCTACCTCAGATTGCCCATACCAATTATTGCAATAGGAAAAGTTTGACAATACCGAACTGCTCGGAATAGGTACAGGAGTACGCTGAGGTGAAACACGTGTCAATGCATATTTTGTGCTCGAAGCAAAATACTGCAAGTTGGACTACGACCGGGTCCCACGTCGTGGCTGTCCCTATTCAGAGGAGTTCGGTATTGTCAATCTTTTCTTCTTACAATAGTTGGGGTGCTCTTACCAGTAATTTAAATTGTCGTCATAATTCTGTCTCAGGTGGACATGGTTAGGTAAAATATTAATACATTATATAACCAATTTAATATTTTAGGTGCTCTTGTTATTCTTGAGTGTTTGTCGAGCTTGCCTCTTGTGTTGAAGTGTAAAGTTAGGTCTAGATGTAAACAAATAACACTTGAACAATATTGAAATTTAAAGCGAAGAGTTTGTTTTGATCAAAGTTGTGAAAATAGCGAATCTACATACAATATACCTATATATAATATACGAGTATTACGTACATACATACATGCAACGTCTTACACAAAGGTGTGGTCACATAATATAGCTCCCGTACATTGAAGCTACGGAAGCGATGGATTAAATTTGTTTACATTCTTTTTACAAAAATATAGAATTTCCTTTTTATCGACTAGTCAATATCAGCATATTTTATTTGATACGTAAACAACACCAACTACTCATCCGAGTGACCTTTGCGCACCCGAAAATGACCAGGCGCAATTATAGATAAAAAGTAATCAAATGAGATTGTTTCGATGTTTATAAAATAAATAAATAAAATGTTTGAAAATGTAATAAAATTCTAACTAAATGCAAATATATCGCATGTTTAATAAAACAGCGACTTAACTCGAAATTTGGGAGTATGGCAATTCGAACTTTACTACTCTTGTGTCTATAAATTCTAATAATATATTCGTGTTAAATTATTGCAACAGAGTTCAAATTAGTTTGATCCAAAATACTCAGATAAGTCTCTGTTTTATTAAGAATGCGATATGTTTGTTTGTTACGCTTACACGCCTTAACTACTCAACCGATCATCATGAAATTTCGCATACACGTTGTCAGAGAGGCAGAAAAGGACGTAGGGTACCTTTATCCAGAAAAAGTACTGTTGCTAACCTACCCTACATTTATGCGAGCGAAGCCGCGGGCAAAGTCTAACTAGATATACTAGAATACTACTACAATTACGTATAATCGTTCAAACCTAAACGTAGAATCATGTGTGTAATAACCCCTTCATTGATACATAGGCATGGTGCACACAGCGACACATCAACCTAGACTGATTGGACTTTGAACTATTAAAAGTTGAACGCTGCGAATCGTACGAGAGAGTGCGTTATATTGTTGTTACGCTCTATCCTTACCATTATCGACACCACTATACACTGTCCCTTTGCGACATTTCTCTATTTTGTATGTAGCGTAGTTATGCGTATATAGGGTGTCTAACTTGATGTGTAGCCGTGTGTACATAAAGGTCGAATTAGTAGATACAGGCGTTTTAAAAAGTCCAATAGAGTCAACACGGTTTCCAATTCCATGCATATCTCACGTCACACGAGCTAACTCTTCTATCTCGGCTCGAAGAACTCTCGATACCCCGCTTTCATTCACTCATTCACTGAGACCGATTTCAAAGAACTGAATGACTAGATGTAGATTAATGTACTGATTTCGAATTACGAAGTTAGGTTGTATTTTCTTTACAAAGAAACTCCATATTTCAAGGACTTTAATGTAAGCAAAATAAAGCCCCAGCTGTAAAGTTTCAGATTTTGCTCTTAAAAGTTTTTATCTTTTTGAAAACTTAAACAAACATATATTGAGAGAGAGAAAATAACATTTATTGCTACAGACAGTGAGACACAAAAGGAAACAAAACAAAGTAGGTTTCGGTACAAAAAGAACTTATCAACTAATTAAATGAATTAAAAACAATTTACTTAAATTAAGGACATTTATATGTCACGCGGTCGATACAGAAAGTGTCCAGTTCAGCATATGCTAGAACGCTAGGGCTAGGCTAGGCGCTGGCTTTCAATTGTACCCCAAAATTGTATCATAAGTAAATTGTAGTTCTAATCTAATGTCAGCACAAAAGATTTTGAATCTTAATCGTACTGCCGGTGGCACAGCGATCATATATGCTGTGCATAACTGCTGCGGTCTCACGTTCAATCTATAATATATATATATATATATATATATATATATACAAACGCTAATGCCTTGAAATCAGTGATATACAGTGTCGCAAGACCCTTAATAAAGCTGACGACCACGCGTACTATAGATCAATTCTATGCAAGAATTATTGTTGAGAAACGACTTTGATTTTTAGATGTCGAAACAAAAACATTGCCCGCAATGTATAGCCCGCAGCGCACGCTGACACGTCAGAGTTGCCTATCAATAGTCGACTATCGTTAAACTATCGATAGTCTATCGATTGTTGACGTCATATCAATAGTATCGATACTATCGATAGTGTGATATAGAGCAATATTATTGAGATACAATAATAGTATCGATAGTATCGAAAGTATTAGCTCCGATAGTATCGATACTATCGAAGACCAGCATATGTTTAGGAGTAATACTATCGATTGTTTCACAAACTATCTATAGTATTGTTAGTTCTTTTATTTAATACAACGATACTATCGATAATACCGATAGTATCGACAGTATTACTCTAAAAAGTCGTTACTATCGATACTATTAATAGTATTATCATATAATAGTATCGCTTATAGCTTTAGCGATAGCCGGCGCAACGCAAACTGTGTCACTTTTACGCTTCCGTATAGTAAATATGTACAATTTATTAGTGAAAATGTTTACTGTATAAAGATACAGCAACTAATAACATGGAGGGCAGTCCCTTTAATAGAAGTAACAGGACCGCTCGCACGCCACCTCCTATGGCTGAAAATGCACCCGTGACCTCACCGAGACCTGAAGCCTCAGGTCAAGAAGATGACCTTGAAATAATAACAACGCCTGAAATTCAGTCATGGATGACGTCCATTGAAAAGTGCCTAAATGAAGTGTGTTCTATTGTATCAGAGGGCAAAATGAACTCTGAGCAAAAATTAAGGATCAACACTTTATGCCGTAAAGTTGGACACGGGTCTTCGCAGCTGGCAGTAGAATACCAATCACTCAAATGAAAGCCGTACATGCATATTCCTCTATGAAAACCCTAGAAGACCAGCTTGATGTATCAAGGCGACTTCAGGACTTGAAGCAGACTGTAGAAGAATCTACAAAACCTATCACAGGCCCTTCTTTCGCAGACATGGTGAAGACTGGTACGAATACTTTTATACAGCCGTCATATTTCAGTTCAGTGGCGATCTATCCTAGCGATAAGTCAAAGTCGAGTGAGGAAACAAAATCTATTGTCCAGAAGATAGTCCGTCCTGAACAAATGAATCTGCATGTCCGGGGACTACGAAAGACAAGAGACGGCGGTATAATTATCAGTACTGATACTAAGGATGACCTGGAGAGGCTTAAACAGCAGGTCCAGACCATGAACATGGGTCTTACAATCCACGAGCCCTTTAAACGTAAGCCTAGAGTGGTAGTTATAGGAGTTCCTTCGTCCATGCAGGATACTGAAGTTTACACTTGCGTCTATAATCAAAATATTGCCGGCAAACTTCAGGATACCAATCTCGAGACGTTCCTTAGGTCTATTAAATTAAGCCATAAATCGGGCAAAAAGAACGCCGAGACCTGTAATTACGTCCTTGAAGTTTCTGGAGCCATACGAAAAGCTCTCATCGTTAATGACAGAGTCTTTATAAATTGGTCGTCCTGTCCTGTGAGGGATTTTACTCTTGTAACACGCTGCTACAAGTGCCAGCAGTATGGGCACGCGGCGAAGACATGTCGCGAGAGCAGTTATACTTGCGGTCATTGTGGTGATCAAGGCCATCCTATTAATGACTGTGCGAAGCCAGAGGGACCTAAATGCGCAACATGCTTGCATTTTAAGAAACCTAGCAATCACACTACAGGCGCTACTGATTGTCCGGCGAGACTCATGGCCGAGAAAAGGTATTTGAACTCGATTGATTATGGAGGCGCCTAAAGATACCCCTAAATGTATAATTATCATATTGTTTCTGCTTTACTTAGTGAATGATCCGCACTCTATATTTAATAATTATTTATAAACTCAATACGAGTGTTACATAACAGACAATGACCCAGTGTTGCGATTTGCTGATACGCGATTTTATGTCGCTAACACATAAAATTGCACACCAACAATTATTATTAAAATAATATGTACCTATGTTTTTAATAATGAATTAGATAATAACCTAGATTCTTACCTATATTTAAGAAATTTGTTATGTCGGCGATGTGTTAATTTAATTTAGTATTTAAGTTTTTACCTATGTTAATATTTATAAAATAGCACTATACTTGATTATATCTTAAGTCTGTTCCTTGCGTTAGTTTACTGAACTTATTGTATTGGAAGGCCCCGTCACCTGTGATACAGTTTCTTAACTAGTACCTACAGGGATAGGTGACCTTTCTACTAGTTTAATCATTTTGTACTTATAATTTTAATAAGTTTACTTTTACACAATATTTGTAGCATTGATTATGAAAATAAAATTTATTAAAAATTATATTTATTATTATTTGTGATATCGATAGTATCGATGGTATTGATACTATCGATACTATCGATAGTACTATCGATATTGTTACTAGTTTTAGAGGTCATCTATCGATAGTGGAACTATCGATAGTTGGGCAACTGTACACGTCACTGTCCTTGTGTGCGTTCAAACTAAGATATAGTAGAATGCAAACTTAATGGCGGCTCTGAACATCGTACGAGTCATTGCGCAGAACCCAATATTAGGTATCAGCGGGAAGTAGCGGCACGGGGCGGCAGGGCAACTTCCCGCGCGCCCTTTCTTTCACCCGCACTTGCCCTTCGCGTCTTGTAATTAGTGTGCGAGTTATATCCGTCGAATGTACCTGCGCACACTTGCACTCGCAGCTAACTTCCGAGCCGCCATTAAGTTTGCATTTATCTATAGGTACCTATATAAATAATAGGCAATTGTCTGAACAATTTTCTTAAACACAAGTTCGTGTTCGTGAACGTACGTACAGTAAGTAGGTACTTACCTACTGTTGATCAACGCCGGTATCGTCAATAGGCCCCTTAAAATTGACGAGTTGTAGCTTGAATTGCCGACCTCCTACACAGATACAGACGCGTTCCCAGCACAGCGTGTTTCGATGTACCTACTCGTTTCGAATTACCTTTTTTTTATGTGATATACCTAAACACTATTTTGTCGAATTGTTCAAAAAACTAGTTTCAAGTTATTTCTGGCTTCCGCATGGCGTACGTAATTTTAACAGAGGGCGCCGCGCGCTTACGATACGCTAAATCCCGCCATTACAAAACCCACTAGCTTATTTATACAGGGTGTCCGGTAATTAATGGATAACCTTGAAATGTCTTATAGTAGAACTGAAGGACGTTCAGAAAAATGAAAAAAAAATTATAAAACTATATATATATATATATTAAAAAGTGCAAGCTATAATAACATAGCATACTTTTGACTGTCTATCTATTGGCATAATTAGTGTTTAATAATAAAACAACAAAAAACCGATGGATTTCATTCATTTATGGTCGTAGTATACAAGAAAGTTATACATGGTAATTAAAAAAAAAACATATCTCAGGTAGTAGTGAGGATAGATTTTTTATCATATTTTTTTCTGAACGACCATCAAGTCCACTATAAGACATTTCCAGGTTATCCATTTATTACTGGACACCCTGTATATTTGAAAATAGAATATTTACAAAAATTAGGTATGGTTACTAGGTCATATGGAGTGTCATATGAAAGGGTTTTATTCTCACATCATAAACTTAATTTTTTTATTTATGACTCAGATACCGGCAGACCAGAGGTTGAAAACAGCTTTTGTCTTAAGGACAAGCATCAATGTATATCCCTTCAACACAAAGGGAGGATTCTCCAACCAAGCTACCAGGGTGACCGTGCCTAGCGGGCCGTGGCTCGACTGTTGATGTCGTAAGATTGTATATACATATACTTAATCGCTGTATAAACTACACCTGCGTGATTCAGGATTGTATAGCGAGCGAGATTATAAGCGCCTATAGTGGACAGCGCCATCTTTTGTCTGTAGTCGAAACTACTTCATCTGTATAGTCTCGCTACATCTGTTACAACACTTAGGCCTAACCAGACGTATGCTTAGATAAAAACATTACCTATTCCGCCAAACAAAATCATCCTATTATCAGAATAGGTACCAAGTACGGAATTGTTCACTTACTAGAACCTTATCGTATCTATTATGCTTGGCATCCTTACTACACACGCTTGGCAACGAATTGACCTTTAAACTATTTTCTGTCTGTTGCTTCCCCTGCGTAAATCCCACGATAATGCATTTTCTGATATAATACAAAAATATCAAACCTGTATTAACTGTCCCATTGCTGGGCACGGGCCTCTTCTCAGTGTGAGAGAGGTTAGACAATTGTCCACCACGCTAGGCAAGTGAGGGTTCACAGATTTCACTTATCTTCGAGAACATTATGCAGAACTCTCAGACATGCAGGTTTCCTCAGGATGTTTTCGTTCGCTGTTAAAGCGAAGAATATTAATTATTCTTCTTATTAATATTTTATATGCAAATCACTTACCTTGGGATGGGACCCGAGACCTCTGCGTGTGGTCCAACGGTCTTCTACTAGACTATCGCTGTTATATTCAGGATATCCCATGTGATATTGTAGAGCATGATTTATCTATGCCAAGATTCATCCAAATCTGTTTAACATTTATAATAGTAGTAAGGTATAATGTATATTGTAGTAAATGTAATAATGTCCTCCAGACCGAATTTCGGTCACGGCAGCCAATCTTAACGGAGGAGCCTTGCCATTTCGTAGGATATATTATAGTGCACAAGTAGGTATGTGCGCAAACACAAGTGCACTCTCTGTTCCTTAACGGCAATCCGACACAACCGGAGAGAGATCAGGCGCAGGACCAACGACTTTTACGTGTTTTCTGAGGCATGGGGATGTCTAACACCACCAACTTCCTACCTCCGGGCTGCTATTGAAATTTGCTAACAAAAAATAACTTTTTCTTGAACCCGAGACCTCATGCACAGCAGTTGCACGCACTACCGCTGCGCCACGGAGGCAATTAGTTAGTGTAGTAAATAATAATAATATTCTATCACATACACACAACATCAATATACATCAATATATAGCAGCGATAGCTCAGTGGGGAGACCAACAGACTGCATTGCAGAGGTCGGTCTCGGGTTCGAACCCACGGAGCGCACCTCTGACTTTCTGAAGTTATATGACTTTTCGAAATGATGTGCGTATTGATTGACAATTATCGCCTGCTCCGTGCCTCGGAGAGCACGTTAAGCCGTCGGTTCCGGCTGCCATGAACATCTATGGCAGTCGTTATTGGGAGGTCAGTGCCCTATAATATCCTGACGCCGGTCTAGCCTAACGGTATCGTTAGCCTTCGGGTTGCGGAGGTCAGTTGGCAGCCGCTCCGTGTAAAAACTGATATCCAGCCAAATCCGGTTAGACCCGAAAAGCCGACCCCAAGTGACTTGGATAATAAAGGCTAGGGAGAAGATACACACAACATCATCTAGCCCAAACTAAGCAGAGCTTGTACTATGGGGGGTACTAGACAATAGATAAACATACATATATACTTATTTGCAAATACATACATATTATACATAGAAACACCCAGACCAAGACAAACATCCATAAATATAATATAAAAATAAAACGAACCGCCAAAGGAGATAAAATACGTTTATTTCTTAAAATTTGTCAATATATCATACGCGCGTCATTACAACCATTATCCTTTACTCTTGTATGCGTGGTCTTATCTCATATAAACAACAATGATAACGTACGCTACATACATCGTTTAGACAAGAAATAATTAAGCATTAAATGCCTTATATTATATGCCTTATCTTAAATTTATAAACTAAAGTCCCTCATAGACTTGTGTTTTTTTGCTACCCGAATACTAACTTTAATACGGTATCCGTAAGATATGCTTTTGAATGTCGGCATTCTTGTGACGTCATGCGAGCCCGTCCTTATTGTACACCATTGTGACGTTTACAGCACTCTAATGCAAATTTGGGCGTAATTATTGCATACATACTAGTCCTAGCAGTTCAAAAGGCGACTTTCGTAGAAAATAATGATAAATATATAAGTTGAAATATATATAAGTTATCAAAACTATTGAATGTATTTTGAGGAGATTTTTTTAAGTTCCATACTGACAACGAACAATTAACAAAACGAAAATTATAAGCCTATTAATAGATATTTTATATAATTTGTTGTGGTCAGACAAAGTCAATTTGCAGATAAACAGGTATTTAGCCGAATCTGGAAAATACAAACCGACCTCAATATACTTTGAAATGATGAGGGTTCGATAGTTACACTAAACGGCTAACCGAAAACAAATGTGAGATTTAAAAATAGAATTTTCAAATTCGTTTTCTTTTTTGCTGTAAACTGCCGTCTCTATTTGTATAGAATTCTTAATTTTAAGCTGTGTGTAATGAGGGTAGACCAAAATATTTTTGAAATTTGAATATATTGGTGTTCGGGGTTTTCAACACATAAATGTTAGAATCATACACACACAGCGAAAGACACACTTTTGAATTGCTAGAAATACAATAATACACTACATTGTACTAGGGGTTACGACTTCGTAGTATATGGATACAAGAATAATAACTATACATACTAGCACAAGTAGAAACACGACATAATAAATTGGTATTAGGAATCTTATTCACTGTATATAAGGCCTAGTTTCCAATACACTAGTTTTTCTGTATGCTGTTATAATTACTTAGAAGCATTTGCCGTTGGGTAATAGATTATTCCATGTAGTGAGAAGTGTGCAAATTAAACCAATGATTGTCTCGAATTTCTCTTTGTTTTAACTATTACCTACAATTTCCTCTGAACGGAGCGAGACATGTTTCATCGTCTGACTAACTTTATTTAAATAGCACAACATATTTTAAATTACATTTGACCAAACCAAATCAAATAAACAAAAAGAATAATTACTTTTCAAACAAAATAAAATTAACTGCACTGGTTCTTTTGGTCGGTCTAAAATACCATATTATTATACATAATGTACTCGTCGACAACCAAACTGGTTGTTGGTTGTATGTGGTTTGTAACCATTGACAAGTACCCACTGTTAGGCCTCGGGTAGCAACTGGTTGCTTTAGACGTTCGCGCATTTGGCATAAAACTTAATCAATTAAAATGAAAATGATAGAAATCGAAAATAGAATTGAATTTACAATTGCCCACGATAAAAAGAAACATGTACTTTATATTTAAAAAAACTAAATTTCACTGTGATACTTTTTGCTGATTTATGTAAGATTAAGTTCCCCAAACGCGCGAACACCTAAAATTCATTTTTCTATACATTTTTTTTATACAATTACTCTCTATAATGTTCAATATTCATACACCGCCACAATGGCGGCCAACAAAATATTGTATGCATTGCTCAGAGTTTTATTGTTTAGTGTCATACTGAATGACGTGTCAATTTAAATATTAAGACTTGAGAAATATATCGAAATTCGATAAATATGATATCGACAATATATTGTCAGTTTTATCGACTTACTCGATAGTCGATAGTTTAATTCTAATAAGTCAGTGTTAAAATATAAAACTCATTTACAACACGTTTCCAACGAAACCTAGGTGTCGTCGAAACTCGACGTATTGGTAGAAGAAGGAGCACGTAAGAGAAAATACAAATTTGTTCCGTACGGTAAGCCTCTCGCTAAACAATTACATTTCACATATATATGCATATATTAAATGCTAAATTATAATTAAACGTAGAACTTTTTGCGATCTTTACACTATCTATAATATTAATAACATATTACAATCTACTAGTGAATATAACTTTACATATTCAATAACTATATTATTATTTATTTATAATAATTATGTTTATACACCTAAACCGAGGGAGAAATTATTTTTAAGAGGAAAAGAAATGAAAATTGTTCATTCTAAGCTAAATCACAAGGTAAAAGTAGGTACATTTGCCGGCTTAACGAAAGTGTCTTTAATTTATATTATATACGTGATATATATATCACTATTATATCTTATAATACCGTAGCATCGAGTTATATATTGTTATAAATATATTTTCGAGTGTATATGAACAAATAAAGCGAAACATCGACTGTTTTTGTGTACGTCACATGCATATATTTACATAATATATGTTAACTGTAGAAAATTCGTACTAATTTTTTTTTTTATTGTTTTAGTGAGGTGCAACGACCCGCTCTAAGAAAATAGCCAACATTTGTGTATATTCGAGTATTATCGATTATCCCTGATACAGTTTCAAGATAACATGTACAAATTTGACTATTTATGTAAATAGAAAGGGTCAATTTGAGACATCATTCTCTGACCGAAATACCAATTATGTTCGGGTCATGGACGCTAAATATCTTGAGAGTTACCGCGACACGAGGACAAAGGTTATTAGTCCGTCTGCTGATAGCATAGACCCCATTAAAAACCTCTACTCGTTACAAGCATTGTCCTTTTCTTTATTTTTCAATCTGACTCATACCAATACTTAATTCTATTATTCCTCACAAGTGACATTAGATTAACTCCCACAAATCGATGCAGGTTACCCAGAACGTATACTAGAAATAATATTTTTCTATTTAAAATTTAATTTTAGTACAATTGATTACCTAATGTGTTTCGAATCGTTGCACCTGATTTTAAATTCACTATAATTTCACAACAATTTATATCATGTCGCTATATATGTCTATCTTCACGCTATTTGACCATACAGTAAGAGCACACTAAGTACTCCCAAGTGATGTTAAGTGAGTGCTGATAAGCTGCTCGTGCCGAATGGCTAAATAGCAATATTGTATAAATGTCCGACAATCTTTCAATACTATATGCATACGATACATGTAGAATACTGCCTCTATTTTACCGTGTTCATGTATTAGATAAGACATACTGTTAAATATTTATATTATACACGGACATTTAACGATATACGGACGTCATAAGATTATATTATTATAATAATTATGAGCCCTGTAAATAAGCTGTACTGGACACGGGCCTCTTCTCAGTATGAGAAGGGGTATATAAGATTTGTAAGTTTAGAATGCTTTCATTATTTAAGATTGCAGTAAATATGGTCACTCTGGCAAATTAAACCGTAACTGAGAATAATTGATTTATATATTTGACTGTAAATGTTTATAAGGCTTGTAATAATTAGTTCACAATAGAGTTCTAATTTTATCAAAATGTGAACTGAAATGCAATTTATGTTCACATGTGACTTATTTTAATAATAATGATATTCTGTCACATAAATACAACACCGTCTAACCCAAACTAAGCAGAGCTTGTACCATGGGTACTAGACAGTGCAATATT
This sequence comes from Catocala nupta, assembly GCA_963675205.1. Classification (NCBI taxonomy): domain Eukaryota; kingdom Metazoa; phylum Arthropoda; class Insecta; order Lepidoptera; family Erebidae; genus Catocala; species Catocala nupta. Next base: position 5,873,389 of record OY776084.1, on the reverse strand, counting down.
ATTTTATTTCTTCAAATCACTGAGACTAGATCGGTGCTATATTTTGAACAGTTTTTATTATAAGAATTGGACCATTGAAAATGACATCCGTATATGTTTTGAAGTATATTTTATGTTAGTTAATAAGTACTATGTATCTACAAGTATCGTAGGCAACACAATAATAATATCGTACCTATATATTGGTTATTAAATAGTCTCATATGAGTCAAACTGTTCAAGACGTTAAGCGGTTAAATTTCTTATATTAACCGTGGGTTATGCTTGTGAAGATGGCTTGAACATTGTCAATGCAGGTCAAATATAAGTTTTAAAAGTGGTGAATTAAATTAATGTCAATGTTTTAAAAGTTTAATCCAACACAACTATTGTTTAGTTCACTTAATGGTATTTTATAGTGTCATTAGTAACTTTTAGGTAAGTTTGAATTTTGAGTACATACCTACCAATATTTATTTTACTAAATACTTAAATATTACTTAGCCAAACCATTGATTAGCTGTCTATTTCTAGAGTTCAAGAATTTGGTAAAATTGTTTTACCAAATTAACGCAAATGGTTTTTTTACCAAATATGACCAGTCCGAAAAATATTATTCTCATTATTATATATATTTGAGCCATAACAATATATTATTATGATATAGTCAGTATAATGACGATGTAATGTTTGACTCAACATCTCGAATTATGTGCCTGCCGAGAATTCAAACTATCGTTGAAACAGGATCTGACAAATTATTTTATCCCAAGCACGGAATAAAATTAAGTATTTACATTTCATTGTTCAATGTGAGTAATTCTTGTGTCCCTTATTTCAAATAATGTAACGTGTCTCAGTGTTTAAAAGCAGTTGAATTTTCAATAAACGACTGTGTAGCTTAGATTTGTATATCTAAGCTAGACAGTTGTTTATAGATATACAAAACCTTCATTGACAATCTTCAAACGAATACAATTAATATTCATATATTTGTTTAAACTATTGAACTTTCACTACCTTTGCACTTGCATCAGATAACAATGCCAGCCTCAGAAATATTCTTTATTTAATCTCGAGATTCAAGACCTAAAGTTTTTACAGGAAAAAATTGTTACTTAAAGAATATGCATTATTATAGACACCCAATCATATTTATTATACTTAAGTATGGCAATACTTGTTCTCGAATATTTTCGAAGCTGGCAACATAGTGCCACGTGCGTCGTATAAAACATAAACAAATGTATCGTCACACCGGACGAGTAAGCTCCACATCCAACTCGAACATACTCGAGTATAATCAACGTCTTGTTTGTCTGTGAAGGCTAACCTTGAAAACTGCTAAGCCCATTATTATAATTTACAAAACAGGACTTGTATTATATACCGACGAAATTACTGGATAAAATAAAAAAATAATTCATACGCTTCAGTATTTCGTTCTTCTTAATTGTCAGAATATATTACAGTTATAATTTCAAAGGAACGATGTAAAATCGCCGGTGTAAACATGTCCTTAAAAACTCAGGCATTCAAGATATAAAGACCCATCTAGAATCTGCTTTACAAAGACCGGGTAAGATTCCCGATATAATGAACAATTTTATTTCAAGCTTTGATATTCAATCGTAGTATAATACAACTATATAAATACTGCCGATATTCGAGACAACTTTTCTCTCATTCCTACTTAGGGTAGGCTTAGGTACCTATCAATAGACAAAGAACTCCTCTTCACTGATTAAGAGCAATTAAAAATTCCCATCACAATGGCTTTTTACTGCTTTAGGAAATAAGAATTTATATCAGACAAGAAACAGTCAAATTGATCGGGAATGCTTTCTTGTTTACGTTAAGTTTGTATCACATTCCACCGACTGCGATAGGCCCTTGGCGGAAAACTTTCTCTCGAAAAATATCTCGCCGTGATGTTGGTAATATATTTCGTTCGATTGATTCGAAATTCGAACTAATCGGCTCATGTAGTAGTTATATAGACATATTATACTCTTTACAGTTTAAATGGCGGGTGTTTAGTTCAATACGGGTCTAATGCAAAGCGTAATAATAAAAAATATACGGCGAAAACGTTTCCATCGTACCAGATAATCGTCCTTCACCTTAAAGCTCGTTTGACGCCTTACTAAAGTAACGTTTATAACTTATAATAGAACTTAACACTCAAACACTAATACTAACACTGTCTTGTCCAATTGTTCATGTATCACTATTATTGCTATGTCCTTTCGTTTCGACCGATGACGTCAAGAATTACCTAGTAGAATATGTACTATATTCTTGTAAACCGATCAGATTTTGTTTAGAAGATTTCTGCTCGATTTTAAAGTTGTAATGTTAGGAATATTTAATATTTCTTGCACACTTGCACCTATACTTGCATACTTGCATGTATACTTGCATACGTTTTCACCGGCCTGTAGAGTATACTGTTCTGTATCAGTAAGCTTTGTATCAACAATATTGGTTTGGTTATCGATTACATATTATTTTAATAGATGTCATATACCTCGTTCGATTGAAAATCCGTCGCAGATGTAACGGATTTTCACACAAGTTTGATTCTAAATCCAGTGTTTACTTTTCATGGTGACTGTGTTATGGTCATATATACACAGATGTAAATGATAAAGGATTTACAATTCGGCTCGGCTAGGCTCAGTCTACAAGTCCAGCGAAAACGACACATCATGTATAGAATGAAAAGATGACGTCACAAAGTTTAGTTAGAGTCGAGTTGTATATGCAAAATCTGATCGGTAGGGATCGGTCTTACATGCGGCTGCAGAGAGTGGCCGACGTGCGCGCGGCGCTCGGCGCGGGGGGGCCGCGGGGGGGGCGCGGCGGGCCCAGGATGGCGGGGCGGCGCCGCGGGGCGGGGCGGCGCCGCGCGGGCCGCGGGGCGGGGGCCGCGGGCCCGGCGCGAGGGGCGGAGCCTGCGGGCGCGGGGCGGGGCGCGGCGGGCGCGGGGCGGGGCGCGACGGGCGCGGGGTGCGGCGCGCGTCAATATGCGCGGCGCTCTTCCAGCTCCGACATCTGCAACACACGCAACTGTTCGGATTACGAGTTAGTTCACTACCAGAACACAGACACAGCACAGTACAGGACACAGCCCTGCCGTCGAAGGCATGTTCAATGGCAGGGCTGCACGAGTAAAGCATTATCGAGAAGCATGACATCAACAAAGTCTGGATCTTTATCCTGTAAACGAACCTGTGTATTATAAAAAGCTTTTTAAGGTTTAGAATGCTATATAAGATCATGCATATTTTTCGATAGATGGTGCTGATAGCAGCATAATATGCATAACACTATCGAGAGGTATAACATCAACAAACTGCGGGTCTTTATTCAGTATGCTAAACAATCTATGGTAATAAGCTTTTTAATGTTTAGAACGCTATCAACGCCATCTATCGAACAATTGCAAAAACTATATGATCATAAGGCATTTTATTATGTACACAATTCTGTCCTGATACAGGATACAGAACAGTAAATCAAACTGCGTCTAAATCTCGTCTTACTGTAAAAAGTCGTTTCAAGTCTGGACTAGTGGGTACAACACTTTGTCCTGTATGGTGATGAACCCACAGCATTTGGACAATGGTAGCGGCAAGCTGATCACTTAACCCACTACGCCATCCATCACGTTTATCGTCGGTTTGTTTCGCATACATTGCATTTTGATTAGTTTACGTTACATGCGCTTCTAGACAATATATGGAAGGATATTGTCGGCCTTGATGGCGTAGTGGTTAGTGTAACCGACTGCCACGCCTGAGGTCGCGGGTTCGATTCCCGCACAAGTCAAATATTTGTGTGCATGAACATGGATGTTTGTCTTGGTCTGGGGGTTTCTATGTATAATATGTATGTATTTACAAGAAAAAAGTATATATGTATGTTTATCCATTGTCTAATACCCATAGCACAAGATCTGCTTAGTTTGGGCTAGATGGTGTTGTGTGTATGTGGTAGAATATTATATTATATTATATGCCGTCGAATGCATGTGGGGTTGCCTCGATATCTATGACAACACACAGTACTGGGCGCAGTGGCAGTATCGGCTTATAGTGTAGTATAAGAAAGCGGTCGCCGAACAACTTTGCTTTTAATTGGCCATCACCTTATTAATATTATCTTAATTGTATTTCTAGCTGTAAGTTTTCTAAAAACGTTTAATTAAAATAAAACTTAAACGACATCGCATGAATGAGCAGCGATAGCTAAGTGGGGAGACCAACAGACTGCAATGCAGAGAGTCTCGGTTTCGAACTCACGTCGCGCACCTCTGACTTTCGGAAGTTATATGACTTTTCGAAATGATGTGCGTATTGATTGTCAATTTTATTATCGCCTGCTCCGTACCTCGGAGAGCACGTTAAGCCGTCGGTCCCGGCTGCCATGAACATCTATGGTAGTCGTTATTGGGGAAGTTGACACAAAAGATCCCCCTGGGTCGAAGTGTCGCCGGTCTGTACTGACTGGCCCCCACACAAGATAAGATAAACGACATCGCTATATGCAAAGGATTATTCATAGCAACCATCCGACTACGCTACCCATCACCACCTTTTGTGTAGTGGTGATGGTTGGGTAAGTCACTATGAAAAATATATTGCAAATAAAATCAGTAAAAAGTGACAGTCTAGTAATCTAAAGCCCGGTTTCTACATTCAAGAAACGACTCGCATTGTCTGCAGACAGTTTATAATGTGACATTTTCTATGGAAATGATGTCAGGATTTAACTGCTTGTAGCTAAAATGACTCGTTCGTTTGTATAGGAACTGGGTTTAGGAGTGCTAGGAGGCTATTGGCAAGTTATTATAAGTACTTACATTGGTATGTCGGGGGCGCTTGTGCGGCGGATCGTCGGGCGCCTCCTCGATGACGAGCTCGCCGCCCACCGCGCCGCAGTCGTCGCCGCCCGACCCGCCCGACCCGCCGTAACCACCGCTGTCAACACAACACATACATTAAGATATGTTCTCCAAAATATACACGATGGAACAAATGTAAGTTTGTTCCACCATGTACATCTGATGAATATACAGAGCGGAACACACCGAATGGAATTACCTGAATACGACGACGAATAAACAGTGTGGTATATGCCGACATCCGCAAATTATGTATATAATGAAATACACCTCATAATATTGACGATATATACATTGCATAACATCGATGAAGTTATAGAGTGGAATACGTTATAATATTGCGTCAACCGCATTCTGACCCTCGACCGTGATGCCATTGGACGTGTATTATAATAATAATAATAATAACTTTATTTACACAAAAATGATTGTAGGGTTTTTACAATAGTAGGTTACATCGATGGTATAATTCGGATCTACAATTTCGTGGGAGGTGTACTGTTCTCCTAGATAGGCTATAGTATACCCTGTGTTTAGGAGAAGACGTCGAAAAACATCGACGAGTATGCAGAGTGGCACATGGTGACATCGGCAAATATACAGCATGAAATACGCAAGATAATATCACCAAATATACAGGGATGGACTACGTCGAATAACATCGACCGAGTATGCAGAGTGGCATATGGCGACATCGGCAAATATACAGAATGGACTACGTCGAATAACATCGACGAGTATGCAGAGTGGCATATGGCGACATCGGCAAAAATAGAGCATGAAATACGCAAGATAATATCACCGAATATACAGGATAGACTACGTCGAATAACATCGACGAGTATGCAGAGTGGCATATGGCGACATCGGCAAATATACAGCAAGAAATACACAAGATAATATCACAGAATATACAGGATGGACTACGTCGAATAACATCGACGAGTATGCAGAGTGGCATATGGCGACATCGGCAAAAATAGAGCATGAAATACGCAAGATAATATCACCGAATATACAGGATAGACTACGTCGAATAACATCGACGAGTATGCAGAGTGGCATATGGCGACATTGGCAAAAATAGAGCATGAAATACGCAAGATAATATCACCGAATATACAGGATAGACTACGTCGAATAACATCGACGAGTATGCAGAGTGGCATATGACGACATCGGCAAAAATAGAGCATGAAATACGCAAGATAATATCACCGAATATACAGGATAGACTACGTCGAATAACATCGACGAGTATGCAGAGTGGCATATGGCGACATCGGCAAATATACAGCATGAAATACGCGAGATAATATCATCGAATCTACAGGATGGACTACGTCGAATAACATCGACGAGTATGCAGAGTGGCATATGGCGACATCGGCAAAAATAGAGCATGAAATACGCAAGATAATATCACCAAATATACAGGATGGAATACGTCGAATACCATCAACGAATATACACGGTGTAATATGCCGAACAACTTTTACGAAATTGTACACAGAATCTCAGTGATGAATATACGAGTTTATACTTTATTATTATATTATAGTACATTAAATAATATACACGGTGGGACAAACGAACGGCGACGAATATACAAACTGGATTACACTTATTATCATCGACAAATATACCAAGTAAATACATCAAACAACGTCGATTAATACACAAGTTGAAATACGCCGACTGATATCGATAAATAGACGTTATGTAATAGTTAATGGCTGGTCTTACTGTTTGACTTTGAAACGAACACCATGCCAGCAAAGAAAATTAAATGAAAAAAGTAATCAACATGTGACGATTTTGGAAATTTCCGAATATCATGACGTACACCTAAAAAAATTTTAAACGATCTGATCTTTTGACAGTACTCTTAAATAATGATAAATTAACATATTTTCACAAGAAACGAGAAAAAAAATATTCGATTTCTTTGGGCCTCCCTAATGTACATGGCAATTTTTTAATCAATGGTTTCTTTTTATTGTTCTCATATAAGTAACATTTTTAGAATAAAATTCTATAAATATAAGTGGTGCCGAGACCATCATTACATCCTCATAACGATAGGTCATACAGTCACACTTTTACGTTTACAATATGCGATGTAGGATAATGAAGTATACTCACCCATAATAAGGCGAGTGCTGGTGTATTACGACATTGGCGGGCACATCCTCTTCTTGGATAGAGACCAGGTTGCCGCCGGTCGTGCCCACCACGTACTTCTCTGTGAACAAAACAATCACTATGTACTATGGTCTAATGTTGAGCAGCGCTACAGCGGTGTATACACTATCGATGTGTAATAATTGCAATTCGAATAATTATACATAATAATTCAACTATATATTAGTTTTAATTTTTGCTTTTTTAAAATGACTAATCTTGTGTCACAGGGCACTTTACAAACTTATAATAACGGACACAAAGGATGCCCAGATTGGAACAACCATTTGTGGATCACACACATTTTTGTCCTGTGTGGGATTTGAGCCTACAACACGGCGCAGCGGCAAGTCGACCACTATGCAGTCAAATTTGATATCGATAATATTTTAAAGCTCAACCAGCAATATGCGACGCAACCCCGTATCGCATTCCAAAGATAAACAGCGAGTTTCCAGTGCTTCTAAACGCCCTTTGGCGATACGACACAGCAAGGGTATTTCATATACAGGCTGATTTTGAAATCGTGTAATTCCTTTTAACCACGCATTCTACTGGTGATATAGAATAACCCTGACCATATTTTTTCTTAATTAGAATAATGGTTTCGGCAAAATTAGAGTACAGATTTTTTTCATGAAATGATTTCAAATAGTCATATTTTAACCACCTGACACAATCTTAATATTTTACTAATTTAAAAATAATAACATAACAATAACTGATGTCGTAAATAATAAGGGGCAATAAAAAGGACCGCCCGTTATTATTTACGACATTAATTATTAATATGTTTTTTTTATTTTAACCATATTAATAATTAATGTCGTAAATAATAACGGGCGGTCCTTTTTATTGCCCCTTATTATTTACGACATCAGTTATTGTTATGTTATTATTATTAAATTAGTAAAATATTATGATTGTGTCAGGTGGTTAAAATATGACTATTTGAAATCATTTCATGAAAAAAATCTGTACTCTAAATCTGCCGAAACCATTATTCTAATTAAGAAAAAATATGGTCAGGGTTATTCTATATCACCAGTAGAATGCGTGGTTAAAAGGAATTACACGATTTCAAAATCAGCCTGTATAATTCGTCAAGTAGATGGCGTTTTGGTTTAAGTGATCGCCTCGCCGCTGCCACTGCACCCAGGTTTCGAATCCCACTTCTTCTCTCTAGCCTTATTATTCCCAAGTCATTTGAGGTAGCCTTTTTTGATCTAACCGGATTTGACTGGATATCAGTTTTTACACGGAGTGGCTGCCACCTGACCTCCGCGCAACCCGAAGGCTAACGATACCCTAAGGCTAGACCAGTGTCAGGATATTATAGGACACTGACTTCCCAGTAACGACTGCCATAGATGTTTATGGGAGCCGGGACCGACGGCTTAACGTGGTCTGCGAGGCACGGAGCAGGCGATAATTGTCAATCAATACGCACATCATTTCGAAAAGTAATATAACTTCCGAAAGTCAGAGGTGCGCGACCAATCCCACACGGGACAAAAATTTGTGTGAGCCACAAATGGTTATTCCGAGTATGGGTGTTCTTTGTATCCGTTGTTTGAATTTTCGTGAAGTCCCCCGCGACTCAGGAATGATTCCAAGAACGAGAGCAGTCTATGCAAAAAAAAAATCTGTATCTTGCTTATAGATTTTGGTGCTTGACATAGCGACCAGGTTATACCAGCCCTGGTTATAGGTCCTAATAGATTGTATCTATCAATTAGTAGTTGTATGTAAGGTGTACCTTCCCTCTCCCCGCCGGCGCCGTTGGTGACGACAGTTATCTGATGCCCGGCCATCACCAGCGCGCCGCTGCCGGCGTTGTACGCCAACCCGTGACCTGCGGACAATTCTGTTTTAACATACATACTTAGACTCACATCTGTATACACATGACGCAGTAGGCAGTCATGTAATACAATATTTTGACAGATATTACAGAGTAATCACGTAATGTTGTCAACAAGAAACATGAACACAAATTAGCAGGATAAATAATACTTTATTTTCAGCTGTTGCAATTTATTTTTTAACTCAATACGTAAATATACTTTATTTGTTGAACATAAAGATGGCAACTCTAATAAAGGGCGAGCCTTTAGCTAACGGCCAGCTTCTAGCTGTGTGCTACTGAGTTTTCCCTTAAACCCAACATAGTGCCCAGCCTGGGAATCGAATTTGGGACCACATGATCGCCGGTAAGTCTAACCACCTGTGACTGGACCAACAAGTAAATATGGGATCAAATTTTGGACCATATGATTGCCAGTAAGCCTAAGCACCTATGTCACTGAACCAACGAGTAAATATAAATAGTTTACTTATTCTAAAGACTGATAAATGCAATTTACAAAGTTGGGATGAACAGAAACAGTATGTATGGTGTAATCAAATTATCTCGAAAACACTGGACTGATTTTGATAAAAGTTGACATTGACATATTGAAATGTCCCGTGCATGTAATGTAGTCACGTGTTTGAACCACACACAGTTAATATTATTGTATCATGTTTATAAAACAGTTATAGTGTATATCAATTCTTTAGGCATATCTTGTACACTAAATACTAATTATGACATTTGTTATTACTGGTACTATAATTTAGTACACACGAAAATATGTGTCAATTGTATGACGATATAGAATACACTGAATTAAAAATAGTCTGCAGACCAAAATTTCGGTTACAATTAGAAATTGCGGCACTGAACAGTAGGAGTAGTATGCAATAGATATAATAATACACAAGTGTGTGCGTAAACACAAGTGCACACTATTTTCCTAACTTTCATAATGCGAAAGTACGGCAATCCAACACGATTTTTCGAGGCACGACGCTGTATAACACTGCTAGTTGCCTAACTCCGGACTGCAACTGAGAATTTCTAGTCAAAAATAATCAATAACTTGACATGAGTTTCGAAATTAAGATCTAATTTGCTGCATCTGCTCAAAAGACATTATAGAGCACAAGTGTTCTTAGGTCGCTTGTCCTCTATAATGTATCTTGTATTATCTTTACGGAGACTAACCAATCTCCGTAAAGATCGGCTGCCGTAACCCAAATTCAGTTTAGAGGACATTATTACGAAAATATGACGTTATAGTACCGTTATTCTATAGGCTGTTTATACACATCTCCTCTTCTCTGTGGTGGAAACCGGGCTAGGTAAGGTCTCGGAAGGTCTAAGTAGGTAAAAAATACGCTTGACTTAGTCTTAGTGTAAGTCACACACTTACCGGGTGAGCCAGGCGCACTCTGACTGACGCCGGAGCGCTGCGGGAACAGATACTGCGTCGACTGGCTGTTGCTATTACTCAGCCGCTGTTGACTCGACTGGAAACATATATAAATCATTAAAATGTACATCCATATTCAAAGATATGTGAAGTCTGCCACCCCGCACTGGACCAGCATGGTGGACTATAGCCTAACCCTTTTCGCACTGAGAAGAGGCCCATGCCCAACAGTCGAACAGTTTATAAACAAGACTGATATTATAAATATACGTCAAGCTAAGAGCTGGTTTGCAAGATCAAATTGATTGGGGATTGGGACTACAGAGATTATTTAAGCTTTGCTGCCAGCAGTCTTTACTTTGCCTTTTCTCCAGAACATATACAATATAATATGGATGTTTACCAAGATCTTCGTCTACCATCTTACACTTGTTTTGCCGACGGCAGTATAGCTCATGTACTTATTTACATGTTAATAGAATGGTAGGTAAGTAAGGGAGAGGGTATAACGTGAAGTACCTGTTGTTCCTGATCCTCACTTATTATTATATGTTAAAAAAAGGTAGGTAGACGAGTGATAGAGTATGGTTTATGGTTCATGTTTATACAGCGGTGGGTAAGTGAGTGAAAGGGTATAACTTAAGGTACCTGTTGTACGTAATCCTCACGTATTATTCCATGTTGAGAAAAAGGTAGGCAAGCGTCTGAAAGGGTACGGTGTACACTGCCGTCATAAGGAAAAAAGACGTATATAACATTTTTATTTTTTCGATATAATGATTTTTACGTATTTGAAATCTTAATTTTACGTATTTAAGAAAGACGCATTGATTCATTTTTATTTTCAAGCATGCTATGAGGAAACGTTGAAAGGGTACGGTGTACACTGCCGTCATAAGGAAAAAAGACGTATATAACATTTTTATTTTTTCGATATAACGATTTTTACGTATTTGAAATCTTAATTTTACGTATTTAAAAAAGAAGCATTGATTCATTTTTATTTTCAGGCATGCTATGATGAAACGTCTTTTTCCTTGT